>OZ059907.1:5473763-6718763 GCA_964057215.1 Oscheius myriophilus | reverse complement strand
GTATGTATGTATGTATGTATGTATGTATGTATGTATGTATGTATGTATGTATGTATGTATGTATGTATGTATGTATGTATGTATGTATGTATGTATGTATGTATGTATGTATGTATGTATGTATGTATGTATGTATGTATGTATGTATGTATGTATGTATGTATGTATGTATGTATGTATGTATGTATGTATGTATGTATGTATGTATGTATGTATGTATGTATGTATGTATGTATGTATGTATGTATGTATGTATGTATGTATGTATGTATGTATGTATGTATGTATGTATGTATGTATGTATGTATGTATGTATGTATGTATGTATGTATGTATGTATGTATGTATGTATGTATGTATGTATGTATGTATGTATGTATGTATGTATGTATGTATGTATGTATGTATGTATGTATGTATGTATGTATGTATGTATGTATGTATGTATGTATGTATGTATGTATGTATGTATGTATGTATGTATGTATGTATGTATGTATGTATGTATGTATGTATGTATGTATGTATGTATGTATGTATGTATGTATGTATGTATGTATGTATGTATGTATGTATGTATGTATGTATGTATGTATGTATGTATGTATGTATGTATGTATGTATGTATGTATGTATGTATGTATGTATGTATGTATGTATGTATGTATGTATGTATGTATGTATGTATGTATGTATGTATGTATGTATGTATGTATGTATGTATGTATGTATGTATGTATGTATGTATGTATGTATGTATGTATGTATGTATGTATGTATGTATGTATGTATGTATGTATGTATGTATGTATGTATGTATGTATGTATGTATGTATGTATGTATGTATGTATGTATGTATGTATGTATGTATGTATGTATGTATGTATGTATGTATGTATGTATGTATGTATGTATGTATGTATGTATGTATGTATGTATGTATGTATGTATGTATGTATGTATGTATGTATGTATGTATGTATGTATGTATGTATGTATGTATGTATGTATGTATGTATGTATGTATGTATGTATGTATGTATGTATGTATGTATGTATGTATGTATGTATGTATGTATGTATGTATGTATGTATGTATGTATGTATGTATGTATGTATGTATGTATGTATGTATGTATGTATGTATGTATGTATGTATGTATGTATGTATGTATGTATGTATGTATGTATGTATGTATGTATGTATGTATGTATGTATGTATGTATGTATGTATGTATGTATGTATGTATGTATGTATGTATGTATGTATGTATGTATGTATGTATGTATGTATGTATGTATGTATGTATGTATGTATGTATGTATGTATGTATGTATGTATGTATGTATGTATGTATGTATGTATGTATGTATGTATGTATGTATGTATGTATGTATGTATGTATGTATGTATGTATGTATGTATGTATGTATGTATGTATGTATGTATGTATGTATGTATGTATGTATGTATGTATGTATGTATGTATGTATGTATGTATGTATGTATGTATGTATGTATGTATGTATGTATGTATGTATGTATGTATGTATGTATGTATGTATGTATGTATGTATGTATGTATGTATGTATGTATGTATGTATGTATGTATGTATGTATGTATGTATGTATGTATGTATGTATGTATGTATGTATGTATGTATGTATGTATGTATGTATGTATGTATGTATGTATGTATGTATGTATGTATGTATGTATGTATGTATGTATGTATGTATGTATGTATGTATGTATGTATGTATGTATGTATGTATGTATGTATGTATGTATGTATGTATGTATGTATGTATGTATGTATGTATGTATGTATGTATGTATGTATGTATGTATGTATGTATGTATGTATGTATGTATGTATGTATGTATGTATGTATGTATGTATGTATGTATGTATGTATGTATGTATGTATGTATGTATGTATGTATGTATGTATGTATGTATGTATGTATGTATGTATGTATGTATGTATGTATGTATGTATGTATGTATGTATGTATGTATGTATGTATGTATGTATGTATGTATGTATGTATGTATGTATGTATGTATGTATGTATGTATGTATGTATGTATGTATGTATGTATGTATGTATGTATGTATGTATGTATGTATGTATGTATGTATGTATGTATGTATGTATGTATGTATGTATGTATGTATGTATGTATGTATGTATGTATGTATGTATGTATGTATGTATGTATGTATGTATGTATGTATGTATGTATGTATGTATGTATGTATGTATGTATGTATGTATGTATGTATGTATGTATGTATGTATGTATGTATGTATGTATGTATGTATGTATGTATGTATGTATGTATGTATGTATGTATGTATGTATGTATGTATGTATGTATGTATGTATGTATGTATGTATGTATGTATGTATGTATGTATGTATGTATGTATGTATGTATGTATGTATGTATGTATGTATGTATGTATGTATGTATGTATGTATGTATGTATGTATGTATGTATGTATGTATGTATGTATGTATGTATGTATGTATGTATGTATGTATGTATGTATGTATGTATGTATGTATGTATGTATGTATGTATGTATGTATGTATGTATGTATGTATGTATGTATGTATGTATGTATGTATGTATGTATGTATGTATGTATGTATGTATGTATGTATGTATGTATGTATGTATGTATGTATGTATGTATGTATGTATGTATGTATGTATGTATGTATGTATGTATGTATGTATGTATGTATGTATGTATGTATGTATGTATGTATGTATGTATGTATGTATGTATGTATGTATGTATGTATGTATGTATGTATGTATGTATGTATGTATGTATGTATGTATGTATGTATGTATGTATGTATGTATGTATGTATGTATGTATGTATGTATGTATGTATGTATGTATGTATGTATGTATGTATGTATGTATGTATGTATGTATGTATGTATGTATGTATGTATGTATGTATGTATGTATGTATGTATGTATGTATGTATGTATGTATGTATGTATGTATGTATGTATGTATGTATGTATGTATGTATGTATGTATGTATGTATGTATGTATGTATGTATGTATGTATGTATGTATGTATGTATGTATGTATGTATGTATGTATGTATGTATGTATGTATGTATGTATGTATGTATGTATGTATGTATGTATGTATGTATGTATGTATGTATGTATGTATGTATGTATGTATGTATGTATGTATGTATGTATGTATGTATGTATGTATGTATGTATGTATGTATGTATGTATGTATGTATGTATGTATGTATGTATGTATGTATGTATGTATGTATGTATGTATGTATGTATGTATGTATGTATGTATGTATGTATGTATGTATGTATGTATGTATGTATGTATGTATGTATGTATGTATGTATGTATGTATGTATGTATGTATGTATGTATGTATGTATGTATGTATGTATGTATGTATGTATGTATGTATGTATGTATGTATGTATGTATGTATGTATGTATGTATGTATGTATGTATGTATGTATGTATGTATGTATGTATGTATGTATGTATGTATGTATGTATGTATGTATGTATGTATGTATGTATGTATGTATGTATGTATGTATGTATGTATGTATGTATGTATGTATGTATGTATGTATGTATGTATGTATGTATGTATGTATGTATGTATGTATGTATGTATGTATGTATGTATGTATGTATGTATGTATGTATGTATGTATGTATGTATGTATGTATGTATGTATGTATGTATGTATGTATGTATGTATGTATGTATGTATGTATGTATGTATGTATGTATGTATGTATGTATGTATGTATGTATGTATGTATGTATGTATGTATGTATGTATGTATGTATGTATGTATGTATGTATGTATGTATGTATGTATGTATGTATGTATGTATGTATGTATGTATGTATGTATGTATGTATGTATGTATGTATGTATGTATGTATGTATGTATGTATGTATGTATGTATGTATGTATGTATGTATGTATGTATGTATGTATGTATGTATGTATGTATGTATGTATGTATGTATGTATGTATGTATGTATGTATGTATGTATGTATGTATGTATGTATGTATGTATGTATGTATGTATGTATGTATGTATGTATGTATGTATGTATGTATGTATGTATGTATGTATGTATGTATGTATGTATGTATGTATGTATGTATGTATGTATGTATGTATGTATGTATGTATGTATGTATGTATGTATGTATGTATGTATGTATGTATGTATGTATGTATGTATGTATGTATGTATGTATGTATGTATGTATGTATGTATGTATGTATGTATGTATGTATGTATGTATGTATGTATGTATGTATGTATGTATGTATGTATGTATGTATGTATGTATGTATGTATGTATGTATGTATGTATGTATGTATGTATGTATGTATGTATGTATGTATGTATGTATGTATGTATGTATGTATGTATGTATGTATGTATGTATGTATGTATGTATGTATGTATGTATGTATGTAAGATAACCGGTAATCAAACTTCCAGCATTACCATAAAAAGTTCGTGTTCATTCGGCCAGCGAGTCGGTTTCATGCCCCATATTGCCTGAACTTGGCCGCTCTTCACAGAAAACTCTCGTATTCTGGAAGCACAGTCTCGTTACAGCTATTGTTGTTGTTCCTCTTTGTCGTTGTTCCTTTTCCCGATCCACCCAATAAACGGATAGAATGGTCAAGTAAACTCGACTGATCGTCCTCCGATTCCCACAGACTGTAGTATAGTAGCTGTCGTATACTGTCCATAGTCATACGTTTGAAGTCCAATCAGTTTGGAATCAAGTAGAACGAGAGGCGCTTCCAATGGTTTCTCCTAAAGAGAAGTAGCTGCCGGATACTGTCGATAGTCATATGCAATCGGCTTGGGATCAAGTGGAACGACGCTTCTAATGGCTTCTCCTGCTTTTGTGTAATAGGGCAAAAGAATTTTTTGTCAAAATTATCATAATAGTTCTATGAGAAAACGGGCGGCCATGACATGACGCGAAAACACCCACCGGAGACAAATCTTCTACTGGGCCGTAATGAGGAAGCCCTGGGGGCCTTGCCCGAAAAATATCACGAAAAGGCGCTTCTGAGTCTTTTTACCTTCCACCTTAAGGACAAAAACATTTGCCGATCCCAAACTCGTTGAGAACTAATTAAAATGAACAAGCGACCCAAATAATTTTTGTATTTGTAAAACACGCCGTAATCACCACAAATTGTATTGCACAAATTCGCGGTTTTGCATAAAAAATGTGAACTCTTAAATTGCGCCAAAATCAGTAGTTTCTATAAAACAAACTGATGCCGTATCTATAAAAAGAAAACATTGTCTGCTGATCCATATCAGAATTACAGTCACCCACTCCGTATATGAAAATGTACGACACGTGACATTATTTCCCTTTTCGAGTATTTCTGCAGGGAAAATGAAGAAGGAACACATGATACCGAAGATCGGCAAAGTACACAAAAAACAATATCTATATAGCCTTAATTACTAGAAATACGAAATACCACAAACAAATACGAATCCCCTACTACGATAACACATCAATAAGGGCAACGAATGAGACGGAGGTTATGACACGTGACTTAATCGAAAACCCGTGAGTACTACCTTTGGATATATGTGAAATAAAGGTCTGTTCATTGGGAGAGCTAGCCTCAATCGGCCGGGAACAGGGCCAAGTTAAGATCATACACACCTGCAAGGGCGTACACTCCCACAATAAAAAGTGGGTCATGATGTCTAGAAACAGTGGTGACAGTCTATTTGCAGGGACTCTAAAGGAAAACTAGCGTGGATTCGGAAAGGTACATAGAAAGGGAGATCGGCCCGAGAAGCCTTGTTAAACGTATGAATCAAAAGAGGGGCTCTAGAATTTGGGGCCTGGGCTCGTCGGCGAATCATTCGTCCTCCGTTTTGTCCAAGACTTCGTCCTCGCCGAAGTCATCGCCACAGTTGAAGTAGTTAAGGTCATCGTTTTGCTTCAACTGAAAAAAGTGTTATTAATTTGGTCAACAGTTTTCAAAAAAAAATTTCTTGTACACAAAGTCTCAAAACAAAAGCAGTGGAGATGAAGTTAACATTACACAAAAATGGAAAAAACTGTTTTTTGTTTTAAGTACCTTGTGAAACAAAGGAACGGAAAATGGCCCAAAATTTAGCAACTCACTCGGTTGATTCGATTGAATCGGAATTTGAGGGCGTCTTCGTGAACCTGATCCTTGACGCTCTTGACATGTTTGAGCTGAAAAAAGATTGGTTATCAGCTGTTTCCTCATTGTGTTAAAAAAAATAAAAAATCTTTGAACAACGACAAACTTTCGAAAGCAAAATTGAAATGTGCTCTGTAGTAAGCAATTTTTTCTTTTCAATGAAAAACTGGGGAATTCAATTTATAAAAAAAATCACTCACGTAGGATAAAGAATATGGAGATCTTGAGAAGGCAATCGGTCCATTCGAGCGAGTCCAGCTAAAAAATAGGGATGAGCAATGAAGACAAGACCTAACAAACCCGTGTCGGGAGATTTCGTGGATTGTAAGACGCAGGCGAGGATTGACCACTATTATCGCTTTCAGCAACTCCTTACAGCTACGCGAAAGGAAAAACGGAGGATTCAGGGTTCCTTTCTGCTTCTCGCTCAACTCCGCCGGTTGATGGATTTTTCCAAACCAGGAGCCCATCACGAGCATCCTGTAGAGACAAACTCCTAGTAGCCACACATCCACCTAAGCAAGAAAAATATGTTTCAATTAAAATTGAAACATACCGGTTTGCCGAAATAGCTTTTCCCGTGTGTAACCTCCGGAGGACGATACCCCGGTGTCCCACCGCAACCGTTCAAATTTCCTTAAAGAAATGTTTAAGAACAAAAATAATAATGTTCCTACTTCCTTGGCTCTTCCAAACAGAAATTCCAAAATCGATGATTTTAAGATTCCCGTTCTCTGCAAAAACCACGTTCTCCAGTTTGAGGTCTCTGAAAATAAAAGTAAACACCACGTTTTAAAAAAATTTTACCGGTGTGAAATTTCACAATCATGGAGATACATAACACCCTTGACCAACTGGTGAAAGAACTGGCGCGCTGTAGCCTCCTTCAGACCTTTCCCACGGCTTCGAACATAATCAGCGAGCTGAACTCGATATGAATAATTCTTTGAAAATATTCCCTTACAGTTGGTCCCTGAAGTCTTTCCATCACCACGAGGTAGGTGAATTCGTCTGCATAGCATCCAATGAAAGAGACAATATTCTCGTGCTTCAGCGCCGACAGTATTATCGTCTCAGCGAAGCTCTAAACGAGTAAATTATTTAAACAAAAGATTTCAATTTACCACGTCAATTACGGACTTGTTCCTATTGCGGGTAAGCTTCTTAACTGCAACCTTCGTGAACGTGACTGTGTCATAACAGGCATAAACCTGTAAAAAACGATTGTTAAGCGACACGCAGGGAATTTACCTTTCCCTGGCCTCCACGACCGATCTGCTCCCCGAATCTATACTTCCGGTCAAAGACCTGAAAAAATCCATCTTATAAAATTATGATAAAATCCAATTGTTAAAAAAATTGCAGCTTTATAGGTTACATTTTTAACTATTGTTAATTTAGAAGGCTGCTACTCTACTTAACCAAGACAGTCACTTAGCAGTCCGATGACTACTACAGACAGAAGATAAACCTTCGGATGCCATAAGAAATCCTCAGAATTTGTTAGTTTAGCAACAAAAAAAGCCAAGATAAGGGTAGTGTTGCTTTCGTTCAACAATGAAGGGAGCCTTCAATTGAAAATTGTTACAGATCATGAAATTTCCGTAAAATCAACGGTTTAGAGAAAACCTGCAATTTTACAGATACAACAACCCGTCAAGTAGATAAACTTGAGTTGCAACGTATTTAACAACTACTCTCAGAAGTATTGTGTTCCGTATGAAATTGAACCTTTGGTTCGTTTTGACAACCGCTCAACGACTAGTTACATTTATCCAAATTGGAACGCACAACTTTAGTTTTAGGGATTTTAGGAGCCTGCAAAATTGTTCCACTTACATCTGTTGGCATCGTACTTCCCTTAGCGGCCAATCGCAAGGGGCCTGACACCGACTGGTGAAGAGAAGCTCGGGAAGCTATGCTGTCTAACGACGCGGATGAATTCCAATCGATGCTTGTGGCCTTTCCAACCAGCCTGGCCTTCTTGAAGCGAATATGAGCCTTATTCTGAAAAGCAACTGTTTGTGCAAAAAATGAAAATGCACGATGCTGACTAGATTTAAAAATTACCTCAACCACCGGTGGCGCACTCGAAGCCCTCCTACTCGGACGGGCGATTTCGGCTCCTTCGGGCGACAGAGACCGACCTCTGGAGAAGGCTTTTCGCGATGGACCAATGTCAACAATCTTTAAAAAAGGTATAATTCGATAGTCAAATATTAACATTAAACGATTCTTCAATACGAGTTCCTATCTTACCTGCACTTTGGTGCGCTCCATGTGGATAGAGTCTCTACGCACCTCGTCAGCGGAGTCGTTGTTGCCGAGGTGTCGCAGCTTCTAAAAATATAGATTCAAAAAACGCACATACACACACAAACCTGTATGTTCAACTCGGACATGGGCGTGTCGTCTTTCTGCTGAATCGTCTGATCGGACCCTCGCGCCTCCTGAAAACGAACTTTCAAAACTTTTTTTAGAGGCAAAAATAACTTTTGTTCAGTCAATAAAAACCAACCAACGCCTGATTTTCCACACACAAACCTGTTTGTCCAACTGGAGATTTTGTGTAGCATTCCTCTGCTGGAGATGCACTCGCTGTTCTCCTCTGACTACTACAGCTTGGGGTCGTTGCAGAGCAACCGGTTGCAGAGGCTGAAAAAATAATTTTAATAACAACATGATCAAGACAATTTTTAAGTAAAAACTTTAATCAACTATGAAGTTATATATCAATAAGAAACCAGCTGACTCATTTATACTGCTCGCCCACCTACTCTCAAAGCTGTTTTATTAAACCTGCGCATCTAACAAGCTAAAGAGAGTGCGAAAAGCGGAGACGCAGACGTTTTGGTAATTCAAGCCGCAATTACAAGCTCGATAGGCCGCAGGCGTCAATGAAATATAGATTTCAAAAACATCCCATGAAACATTATATTATCATAAAGGTCTTAATAAATGCCTCAGCCTTTTTTCTTAAACACATCGGTAGATAAGATTGAGGACTTTTTGAAAATGACAAGAAAACGAACCACAAGTTGGATAGGCTGAACCAAACGGACTCCTCCTCGCCCGCCAAGGAAATCAGGCCTCAGGGGTTCAACTCGTTGCGCAGGGGCTCGCCCGTCAGCTTCACGGCCGAGTGGAAGAGCATCTTGACGCAGAGCCTCGTTTACGACGAACCACTGATCAACCCGAGCCTGAAAGCAACTAATTGGCATAAACTTTATTTTTTACTATTTTAGGTGTTCTTCGCGTGCACAACCAAAACGTTTCGATGTAACACGTTTCGGAATTACATTGCGAAACGATAGAAAACTATCGTTTATTTCTTTTAGAAATCCTGAGGTGTGAACCATGCATGGTCCAATGTACCCAATGATGCCGAAAAATACCAACAAGGCGTAGCTGCATCATCTGGTCGGAGTCCATCCGGCGGCCATCGACTGGACCCAGAGAACGCGACCTGGTCGGCTGAAGAAACGGATGAAGAAACACCTGAAAAAACAAAACGTCAATTGCTGAAATCCTCATGAAAAATAACCTGGTGACGAGGGCGAGTCCTTGCTTCGTATTGAACATGCTGGTGGTGTTGAACATGCTGAGGATGAACATGCTGAAGGTCTGCTCCACGGCCACGTGGCTCCACCTCTTGAACCTAAACGGTTTCCATTACTCTACAGAACACATTGGATTTTTGTCACAGAACAGTTGGATAGACTCGCAAACCATTCAATAATTAAAAACCAACCTCATCTTCCCTTCTCCTCGGGGGACTGTCATCGGGAGGAAGACCAGCGTCTCCTTCTGGAATCCGCTGAAAAATAACCTTTTAAAAAGGTAAGATATAATTACAGCCCGTCAAATGAAACAAAAGACCTGCTCCCATGTAGTCGTTTCAAAATTAACTTAAATTTCAATCTTGTTTCAAACGAATGAATTTCGGTTCTGCTTAACAGCAATTTCTTACATGTAAACTTCTCAATAAACATGCAAAAAATTTTTTTGTTGCTTTGCTTGGCTGATATCCAATCTAAGAAAATTGAAAAAAACCAACAATCAAAGTGGGCAAACTTCTGCTCCGTGTCTGCACATATTTCAGGCCCTTGGCTTGGAGTCGGGATCTCGTGCGAGCGGCTACGGGCGAATCATCGTCTGCGTTTCCATCGGTCATCCCCGGCTCTTCAAGAGCCAACGGCCCCTAAAATAATTTCGATTATTCTTTCCCAGGACAATGTGAAACTTGAGAATGACAGAGAGAAAAAAGGAAAACGAGGAAAAAACGTTTTTCAAATATCCATTTAATGCAAAAAGGTAAAGCAAAAAAAAAATTGTTGGGGAAAATGGGTTTTCGAAGTGTTTCCAAGATATTAGTTTGTGATAAGCCAAATTATATTTAAAAAAAAAAAACAAAAAAACAAAAAAAAAACAAAAAAACTTTAAAGGGGGTATTATTTTGAGTGACGTTTTCTAGTGGATCAATGGTAAGGACAGCTGGACCTCGAATGGATTTGGTCGAAAACTGAATTCTTGAATTCTCGAAAACTGGAAAACTTGACACATTCTACTAGCCCCATTCCCCGGATATTTGAACTTTCATGATGAACCAATACAGTAGCGATGGTGTTTCGTTTTTTTCCACAAAGAAAAAAGTGTTGGGAAATTTAAAGCTTTCCAAAAAATCACTACCGGACCAAAACCCCCTCGGACTAAAATTTTCGGAAGCCTGCGGGCCACGCGTGTTCACATATGATACGTACGGTGGCGCAGCGTCAAGTACGATGACTTTCCCGATTTCATGGACCATCGTGCTCACGCGTCCCAACACGACTGGAAACTGGTTCCACTGAAATCAATCATCAACCTCGGGCTTAGTTTATTGAAATGTTGGCGGCTGCCGCTCTCTCCGTCTCCCTTCTTCTTCTCAGGAGCAAATTTCGAATACGTTTACTGTTCTACATTTAGCCAGCGATTACCATGTGCATGCTATTGTACTTTCTCATATGGATCGAGATTTTTCATCCTCAGTTCGTCTTCTGGATTCCGAAAACAACCTCTTGCCTCGTTTTACTGCGTCCCAGCGAAGCAGTACGCAAACGACGTGTTTATTCCTCGAGTTCTCAAGTCACCTCTCCTCTTCTCTACAATTACAAGTCTCAGTTTCCATCCCAAGATTTTCTTTGACTGTATAAATGAGTGGCCTCGCGTCCGTTGACAGAAATTTCCAGTTCCTTGACCAAGAAAGAAGACGCCAATCGGCCACGTTGGAGGAAAAGCGCTCCCACTACGGTCGTTCACATACTTGAATGGTGCTTTCTAGCTGCCCCACGGCCAGTACAGTCGAAGCTTGAAATGAATTAGTGGTGAAAACTCCCGTGGCGTAGTTGGGCAAAAAAGGATATTTTCATGTCCTTTATTATCCGGATATATTTACTTTTTCGATTAACTATTTTTGCTAGAACTGATAAACGCAAGAATGGAACAAGCTTGAAACCTCCTAGTGAGTTTCATGAACCGAGCATGCAATCGGCAATTTAAAGAATTTCTGCAAAAAGAAGTATCCATGTTAATGACCAAGAGTGCCAGCTTGATAAAGTGTGTTCGTGTTTAACGAAAGTGCTAGATTCATTCGAAGAGCGATTTGAAAAAAGTGGAGAGAGCCCACCCCTCATAGCTTATACAAGCGGTTTTTAAGTATTTCTCACCTTGTTTGACTCTAGTGTCATTTAGGTCAACAAAAATAGGGTAGTGAAGGTGGTTCATATCCGATAGGAAAAGTCAATGGAATGTGAAGAGAATCAATTCCAATTTCCCCGTTTTGGAACAAATCACTCATGAGCATGTTTTTTCCGAGTTTGCGTTACTTTGAGGGTATTGACAGTACTCAATCATCTATACGCAAATATGCCGTTTATCGTGATGTGCAATGCTCTGTATTGTCAGGATTATGGTGCTTTTGTTAAAATCAACCGATCTACCGATCTTTGTTAAAACTCCGATTGGGCTCTTCTTCGGTTTGTCCCTCATCTACCCAAACCGATTTGACACAGTGTAAGGTTTCTGTGGCTTATGGTCTTGGGCGGGCCCCGTGCACTCCAATAACGTCTCCAGCGTTTTCCTCTCTAAGATCCTGATTTTAGAAGGCTTGATTGACAGATTGACTGCAACGGCAGATATTCAGAAAGGCTTCAACTACAGAGACTGCTGGGCAGACTGGAGATGTTAACCAAACCATTTTTCGTTTGTTGGTTCTCAAAAACGACGGAAAGGATGTGATTCTTCAAAACCTTGGACTTTCAGTAAGCAAACTTGTGCCTTACTAGTCTCTCGCAAGCGAAAATCATCACTGAGTGTGCCTTTCTTTGAGGACAGACTTGCGGGTACTTTCCACCCTGAAAGGGAGCTTTTGGTGAATTACACTGGCCAATGTGTATGATCTGCCGGATTCTTATGCAATTCTGTTGCATTTATCCGGTCTCAGTGGCCCCGTTAGCTTCGTCATTGAAACTGTTCTGTCGTTAAGGTCCATATGATCATCTCTATGTATATTTCGATTCTTCTCCAGTTTTTCCAACAACTGCCTGAACCCAATTCTGCGATGCCATATTCCAACTATGCCTCCAAGGTGCACCTCTCCTTCAGCTCATCCTAATTCTCACAATTTCTTGAACTGCATGATGCAGAGACAGAATCAGACAAGGAGTCGGAGATTGATACACATTGGAAAGGTGCTGCGCCGATTGGGAATGTTAAACAAACCAATAGTAAGAGAACCTCTGAAAAATCTGAAAGGAGGTGATAAGTGTTTCGAAACTGCGCAAATTTCGCAAGTAATTTAGTGTCCTACTAGCATAGTCGCAGTGAAGGTTACTCGTTTACAAAGGGCCAGAACACAACACATTCAGACAAGTTAAGCGTACCCTGCCCATTCTCTATAAAAGTATATGGGCTCAGGACAACTTTTCTTGCAAGAGTGTGTTGTGCTACAACCCAAAGTAAAAGTAAACGTCACTTGAACAACGCTTGAAGAACGATCCGCATTCAAAAAAAAACAGAGAGCGGCAGTCGGGTGAGCAACAAAAAGCAAACCAGGCGGAAATAGTGGAAGAAGATGTGAGACTTCTCCTGAAGAAGAGATGCGAAGTAGTTAGCTGATCGACGTCGTAGTTGCAGATTTGCTGCAGTAGTAGAGCCGTACCAAATCTGAAAACAAATAAAAAGTAAAGGTTTTGAATTTTTGCATACGTACGTCCAAGGAACGCTGTACCGTAACGATTCACCCACATTACTTTGATAAATAATGAAAACTACGTAATTTGCTTACAGCCCCGCCAATGGTCATCCATAGGAAATTCACTTCTTCCTCACCCCTCGAGATCACCGGAGAAGACAGCGCTTCCCTCCGTCAGAAATCTGAGGATGCTTGTTACATCATTAACTAGGTCGCCAATAATCGTCTCGGACACGTATGTGGCCACAGGGAAATCGACTTCCTAAATTCGATTCTCAGTTAAAGTCCTGCAAAATACCCACCTTACTATCGTCGAGGCGGACGATTACACTCTTCATCAAAATGGTGACATCGTTGACCAACTCTCCGCCAAGCCAGACAGTTTCCGGGTCGCGAACCCAAACCCGTTCATTTTTCTGAAAGAAACAACATTATTTTCGAAAATTCAAAGGATTTACCTTGTAATTGTCGATGGGAACAACCCTGCCATGGCGTAGTGTTGAATTTCCGTTAAACATCGTGTGCTATTGAAAGGGCAACTGAAACTGAAGACTTGAATGACTTCAAAAGCGAAAATTAAAGAAATTCAAGAGTGAGATGCATAGATGCAATGTCAGAGATGAATTTGGGCCTTCGACGGTTGAAAAACGCACAAGAGTGGCAAATGAGGAATAAACCGAATTTGAACAAGTTCAAACTTGTTAATATACGTCGTTTGCATAAGAAAAAAAAACAGAAATAGGAAAACAATCGATTAATGGGGAAGCAAATGAGAGAGAATGCCCTCAACACTGTTCAGATCGTTTCGCCGACCGACAACGACCTTCTAACAGTTTGAAATCTCAAATTTTTGGGATAACCACGACAAACAACCATCAATAGCTGATGTGGATCATTTAACCCATGAGAATAGCAAAGAAAAATGGCAACATCGACCAAGAGCGGCTCTGAATAGTCAATTATGGCGCCAACACGTGCCTGGACCCATCAAACTGCATGTAAATTGGCTAAAATCCTAAAATTCACATGAATTATTAACATAAATACAATAATTAGGGACAATAGCGTGTTATTACGCAAGATAAGCAAAGGTTTTTGGCAGAGATTCGACCGCAATTGAGAGCGAATGCCCCCAACACTGTTCAGATCGTTTCGCCGACCTACAACGACCTTCTAACAGTTTGCAATCTCACATTTTTGGGATAACCACGACAAACAACCATCAGTAGCTGATGTGGATCATTTAACCCATGAGAATAGCAAAGAAATATGGCAAAACCGACCAAGAGCGGCTCTGAATGGTCAATTATGGCGCAAACACGTGCCTGGACCCATAAAACTGCATGTAAATTGGCTAAAATCCTAAAATTCACATGAATCTTTAATATAAATACAAAAATTAGGGACAGTGGCTTGTTATTACGCAAGATAAGCAAAGGTTTTTGGCAGAAATTCGACCCCGAGGCGATTTTCCAAAATAAATCGATATAGCAAGGAATTTGAGGGTTATAAAAATCTCGAAACGCCAATTTTATCACGTAAATATAAACAAAAACAATAAAAATAATTAATTATCTATTTAACTATTAGTTTTAACCAGTAAAACCCGGCCAAAAGTCCGCCGCCTGACGTAAATGCGAGCATGAAGCTCATATGACGTCTGTGGACATGGGAGACGCCTGATTCGGTGAAGTTGGCAGAAAACCAACTGGAAACCCTTTAAAAACTTTTCTAAATGTATACAACACCCAAATAATAAAACTAACCGAAGAAAATCAGCAATAGCCCGTTTGGATGCTGTTGTTCATGAGATGATGTCCTGGAAGCCACATTTACCGACCTTTTTGGGAAACCTGAGCCATTTTAAACGATTCTTTAAATTTTTTCATCCTAGAATACAAAAAGAAACAATTAAAAATATGAGAAATAAAGGAAGAAACACAATAAATAAAATTTGAATGCCGCAAGTGTGAATGCGATTTGAACGCAGCCGGTTGCCTCCCAAACTCAATTCGCATAGGCGCGCATTCACTACCAGTCGCCGGAATGGAACTTGTAGGAATACCTAGGACCAATTCTTCAGTCTTTTAACGTTTTAATGTTGTTTTTCATTACTAATTAGTTCAATAATTCACAAAATTTCAATATTCAGCGAATACGAGTTATTTAATACTCACAGCTGGGCATAGAGACATCAACGGTCACAAGCATTGAAGTGAATATTGTTATGAACAATCTAAGGCCATTTGGCGCCCAAATTCGAGCAACTGCGATAAAAGAACTTGCTTAAGGCTTAGAAATGAAAAGAACAAATCTTCGCGGTTGTTAAAGGCCAGAAGTGACAAGTATTGTTCATATAGCGCCGTCGCCTGGCAGATGTCAGCGCAGCGAGACAATTCGAAACGCGGTAGTCAGTCGGAGGGCGCTTCACAAGGATAGACGGAGTATGAGTCACTCCGTCATGCGAAGACCAATCACGATATCGATTTTTATGACAATTTCACTAAAATATGTACCTCCTAAGGATATTATTTGCAAGCTACGCATGCCCAGCATAGGCTGACTTATCAGTGGAGAGAAATCATCGCATAATCAACAATAATGTCACCTATCGACACTAAAAGTTGACATTTGGCCTGTTTTCGAGTTAATTACGCCCTGAGACCGCTTTCATTTGCTTTAGTTATTTCTGAAACAATCAAAACCAATATCCTTTCAATGTAATCAGCAATAGCGATCAATGTAATCAGCAATAACGAGCGATATGCTGAAAGCATGAATGTCAGAGTCAACCAGCTACCTATTACGACCGATCAGGAGCCGCTGTCCGTCACCTCTTCAGCACGTCGTATACGACCATTTGGGCTGCTTCCGGTGCTACCACTACGTTCCAGTAGTCGTCCCACCCGTAGTTCCCACGCACCTAGGTCACTCACTTCACTACCCCGGGATCCGTGGGCGCTTTATACGTATCCCTCTTCCGCAGGAGTACAAGTTTCTCTCAAAACGCTGGCCATTTCCTTCACGTTTTTCGCGCATTTCTCCCAAGGGTCTCCGGCCTTGCCATTTAATCCCAAGATTTTTCAACTAAGCATGATGGAGCCGCGCCTTCTGTCAAGCTTTTTTCGGGGTACCTAGGTAAAGGAAAAGGTTGCTTAAAGCACGGACAGATCCCCACAAAGCTCAAACCGAACCCTACTTCTCAACGCCCACACTTTCCATTTTATACATCCAGCACTGTTGTGAGGGGCGTCCCCACCAACGTCTCCACTCCATCGTTCTCCACCGTCAGCCCCTTCTCCCGGTCTTCCTCTTCGTCGCTTATCTGTTGTTTGGATCGTTTGTAGATAAACCTTGTCTTCTACAAGGTCTAGTCTACTGCGGAAGTGTAACCCCGGAGCAAGCTCATCCTTGCGCCAATGCCGAATTTAGTATTATTGTTTAAATCAAGGACGCCCCCAGTTCACAGAGCATCAACAAATTCGTTTGTCCTTGTATGCTTGTGTAGAGGGCAAAGCCGTAAGGTGTGTTTCCTACAGCGAACCTTCCATTTACATTTTAATTTTCATCAGGATTCATTGAAAAATCTGCCTACAGAGGAGTCAGTCCCCATCCTGTTCAACCACCAGGAACTGCCTTCCTTATCTCTTCGCTTTATATATCCATGTACCTATCTCCAAATTTAGCTAAGTAAAAAAGAGGATTTTTTTGGAGAAGAAATTGGGTGTCATCGAACCCGAGCCGCCGGCGTGGGAGCTGAACCTTAACCGAAAACTTCTGTCTAAACAAGTTATCGCGATTCTAATCTAATTAGAAAAATAGCTCCCACTTCATTCTGCAATTTCACTTGGACATAGTCAACGTCACTCTGCCGTACCTAAAGAATAGAGTGAATGTGAATCCCTTTTGTATGCTTTCTTCGGTCAAACCGTTGTGTGTTCTGGGAGAGTGTCGGTTAAGTTTTCGGTGTAATGTTGCTGGTTGTCGTTGGCTGCGGCCTCGGCTTCAGGATGTGGTTTGACAGCTTCTCAAGCAGTGACACCGCAGATTCTTTCTCACGTCTTAGCTACTCCGTACATTCTCAGATTGAGGACAACAACTTCCTGGAGCGTACTTAGCTTGATTATTGTTTGTTTGTATCAAGTTTATATAACTACTAGTACACATTCTAAACCATGCACAACAAAATTAAATGGTCTCCAAAGTCTTTTGTTCTCTGGCAGGTTTTTCTTTCATGTGCTTCAGAGAATAAGGATACTTGAAAGGCAGGATATCAATCTTAACCAAGGGTTCAAAAATGTTGATTTTTCATTCTGCGTAAAGACCCGGTAAAGGAAAGTCATAAGCTCCACCCAGTCTTCCTTGTAGACTTTGCAAGTTCAGGATCACATTAAGCTTTTCTGATCAATTCACAAGTTCCTAAAAATCAATACCATGTCCTTTCAATCTACGTTTCTTGAATCACCTAGTGGCTTTGAGCGGAAACTTCATCAGCAACCGTCTTCATGTACAGATCCAGAAGTCATATCTTGTTCGGCGGGTTTCGATTTTCCTTTTGTCGATGCGGCGTTCGTGGATGGTCCCGCGGAGGTTCTCTTAGCCGGTTGCTCATTTGATGGCTATCCCTGAAAATCAACTGGTCCCTCTCTCGTCGTCTTCGTGTCTCAAGTCGTGTTCTGCAGCACCCTTCGTTCAGAGATGGGAACAATTTAGGAAAGCGAGGATGCGCAGAGCAGCGTAAAGTTGTTTGAGGTTGAGACACACCTATTACGCATCCAAGATTGAGTTTTGAAAGCAATTAAAACGTCTGAATGACAACTATGTACTATCTAGAAACATCCATATTCTTCGGGTCACCTGTACACGAATATTGTCTTTCTTACTTTCAAATGAAAAAAACCCAAGCAAGGCGCAGATCGCCGCTCTTCTATGGTTCCACGATCCGTCCTATAGTTTCTCTCTTTTATTGTGAGAATCTGCAGCAGCTTTTGCTCAGGTGTGTGATCCTTCGAAATCACACATTTGCGAAAATTGAATGAAAAAACAATCGCTACTAAACACTATTTGCCAAGTTCCAGTGAAAAAGCTAACAGTGGCAGAAGTGAGCTTTTGCAACTTCTTTCGCTTTCGCAACTGTTAGCTTTTTCAAAGGAACTTTGCAAACAGCGAGCTTACATGAGACTACTGACTGATTTTATGTGGTTGTTGTTTTATGTCCATTGTTGCGAAAAAGTGTTTTATAACATGCTGGTAGCCAATTACGTCATTGTTGCTTGATGACGTCCGATGACCTGCCAATGTGCCAAAGGTGACCAACCTTCGCTTGTAAGCTGCAGCCAAGTGTAACCTCTATTTATTTCTTTTCTTCAACTCATTATCACACCCAGTTTGTTTCATTTACAGGTTTAACCCAGTTGTCATTTTAAACACGAATTCTTCCCAGACCTTGTTTTTCCTATCATTTCTGCAGTCGCTAAAGGTAGAATGAACTTTGATGAAACCACAGCAAAATCAAATCTGATCGTGAAGAGTTACCAAATGCATGAGTGACATAAGACAAAACCAAATGTCGCGCTTTGCAGGGTATAAATCAGAAAGATATCTTTTTTCCTTGCAACCGGCCACCTTCAGTTTATCCGGCAGTGATTCCAAATTTAAACTCTCGTCCACACCTTTCGCATCCAAGCCATTCTGGCTTCTGGTCATATGTATAAAAGAGTCATTAGAGCAGCCCCGTAAAATAGGAGCTTCTCACCCTTTTGCACAAACTCTCCATGACCACCGTTTTGCATAGGGTTCCTTCCTCTTCGCTCCCGTGGGGAAGTTCCTGTTAACCTAGGCCATGCTGACTCAACTCTGTTACCCACTAGTTATATTGCTTATTAATCACTCTTCTTTCCACATAGGACCCTTTCCCGTCCTTTTTCGTTGCCGGCAGTCCTACAGGTGTCCCACCGAGACGCTCATCTCTCCACTCTGGAGTCTCCACGTCAGATGTGACGGGTATGGGTCACTACCGTCGACAGGCATTCCATAGAGGTTAGGCATGAAAGGCAAAGAGCGGCCTGGCAAACCGCTGAAAATCTCTGCCTGGAGAAAAAACCCTCGGCTACATTCTCTCATTTGCTCTTCTCCAACTCGGGGCGCCTGTAGCGTAGAAACCTCAAATCCCCATTCCCTGTCCTTCCCTGTTTATCATGTTGTCCCGTAAATTGAAAGGACATTGGTGGACTGCAGCAAGAGGAGGTACCCCAAACCCCAGCGCTATAACTTTCCTTCCCGAGCACATTTAAGGAGCCGTCATTTCGCCAGCTATGGGAAGAGTTAGGGCTTGCCGGCCTGAACAAAGAACGGAAAAGGTTGAGTTAAGCTTCCCCAAACAAGCTGCTAAAGACAATCACATTTAAACATACAGGTCTCTGCTTTACGTGAAGTATGTAGTCTAGAGCCGGATGTTGGGAACAACCCCAGCGAGGTGCGCAAAAATTTCTATATCGTGCGTTGACCAACGTTAAGCAACTCGGCAGCCATTTTAAAATAAATGCACAAACGCAACCTTAATAGCAAACCACTAACCTATGAAACAGTCAATCATTGTCACCACGCGTAATTCAGTAACTGCAATGGCTAGGAAGGTAACGTAAATATAGAGAAATAACCAGCACAATATAAAAGTTAGGAAACAAGTTGGCGCATCACAGAAAAGGGGGGAGAACTCTATGAACACAGATTATTTGGAAAGGGAAAAGCCACAAATGTGTACAACTGCAGAAGAGGAGAAAAAGAAGGAGGAGGGAAGAGCTAAGAGCTTCAGGTACCTGGGACACGAAGGGAAGTGAAAGTATGCACGGCACACTGGTAATCGGGGGATTTACTCGCGGCGTTGATCACGATCTGCATCTGCTTGGGGTCGTCGAACTTGTCGATCGTCTTCACGGAGTTGAGCATCAAGAAGCCGGAGAAGAAACCGGCCAGGAGGACCAGGGAGCTGATGATGACCATCCTCTATCCGGGGTAGAAGGTTCCGGTGGAGTCGTCGACGTTCAGGGTGAAGTAGATATTCTTGTTCCGACCGATTTGGTTGGAGGTTTACAATTCCTATATTCAAGTTCTCAGGTGCTCTAAGAGTTTCACAGACAATTTACAAGCCATTGTACTAGGGCGTTGAGAATTACGACTTTCAGGGGTCGAAATGATGTTGATCGCAAAAATGCCATTTAGTTTGTCTCAATGATCATTCGACAGCATAGTCTCTAGTGTGAGGGTGTACTACCCTTTTCAAGCAAATGAAAAGGCACGTTTCTCGTGTTTGCATGAAAAACAAGGTTTACACGTATTGGTTTGGAGGTTAACAACCTCTTAAAATGAAGATGAAAAGGACGTACACGTCCGGAACGGAAAAGAGTAGTTACTACTCCGTTCATTGAACGCACCATTATCATGATCTTTTGTGTGAGTTTCTTTCGGAAATTCTTTCATCTCCGCACTTCTATCCCTTATCCCCCGCATCACTTAATGTTTTTAAACATTAGTCGCGCAAAATGGCGCTAGCGCTCGGGGATCACAGTTCCCTTGCTTGCAAAAGATTACGGTAATTCTGCAAAATAGCCTTCCGGGACCTCTAATGTTTGATGTGAGGGTGTTCCACCCTTCAAAGGTCAGAGTTTGGTCGCTATTCCGGTGTTTTCTCAGCAGAATAACTGATCAAGAGGTTTACAACTCTCTCTAACACTACTGACACGCACTCCCAATATGAGCTCGTAAAACTATTGAACGGACAACAAATGGCAAACATGAACACACAACAATTAAATACGCAGGGCCCTCTGAACTAGTCTCAACTTGTGACATGTACTGACTCTGTGTGACTGCTGGCCGGGAATCTACACTGCGCCAGAGAACCGTGAACCACTTCTCTGTCTCGGAAATTCGCAGGCCGTTGTCTGATACTGCCGGTCGGGCCTCTACATCCCGCCGGGGAACTCTGCCGGTCGAGTCTTTTCATCCCGCCGGGAAACTCAAGAGATCTAAAATGGCGCCTCCTATCACATGCCCCCTTCCAAACTGTTTTTTTTTTGCGTTAGTTTTCAGCTTTTCGTTGGAAGGGTAGTAAACCGCGGAATACTTGTTTAGGAATTGTTGTGTCCGCAGGTGGCCGTGGGGTTATAGAGAAGAGAGTAGTTGCAATAAGGGTTTATTGGCAACTAGAGGAAATAATACGAGATCACAAATGAGTCAGCGCACGCTTTATATAGTACCATGGAAGGTTCTGGAAAAGGGGGCGTGGCCAACTGGAACACGGGGGAAGGTTCGAGAAGGGTCTCGACCCTCGGGGCCTAACGGGGCGAGGTGTGGAACATTCTAGAACCTACGAGTCTGTAACATTGTAGAACGTTCCAGACCCAACACCTCCCTCACAAGATCGAAGCTTCGACGAGATCTTCTTCAAATCCGTAGACTTCGAGCACGAGCGAGCGTCAGTCGTCGAACCAGCAGACTGAGCGTTGTCTGACCATCTCCAGCGAGAACCGTCAGCGATCTTCCTCCCTCGATTGGCAGACGTCGATCCTTGAGCGTAGACGTTGCGCTTCCGGCCAACCGAGTGCGTATGGGCAGAATCCGGAGTCCCATCAGCTCCTATCACGGCGATATTCTTCTTGGCAGCTGTCCCTCCCAGTGAACGTCCATGTTCACGAGCAGCTCCACGTTGTGCGCCTGACCACGTCGTTGTTGTTCTGACGGTCGATTCCTGGTAGTCGAACTTCAGAGAGTGCATCATCTTCTTCTTGCCCGAGCGTCCGTCCCTGCTCCCACGAGCTGGCGAGTTGCACTTCGCGACGCCGAAGTTGTCCTCCATGCATTGAGTGTTCAACTTCTTGGGCGACGACCCTGTCCTCCTCCGAACCGAGCGATCGTCCTTGTGCAGCTCCAACTGCTGACTGATGCTTGTGCGAGATCCTTCACTGATATTGCGAACGACATCATTGACCTCCTTCGCGTCCAGAAGTCCTCCCTGATCCGATCGACGCTGCGCCTGGGGCAACTCCAGTCCACGCAGTCGATGACGATCCACAGAAGCAGCACCCGTCACATCGCCTTTCATGACGTTCTCTTCTTGGTCCTCCTTGATCCTAGGGGGCTTGTGCGACACGGACCCGTCCTTCTTCTCCTTGGTGCGCTCTTCGTTCACCTTCGTCAAGACAGCCATCTTCTGTGGTTCTCCAGTTGCCGAAGCATCTGGTTTGTCCTTGACGACCACTGCAGATTCCGCGTTGAGAAAAACAGCTGCCAGCGACGAGATTTTCGCGATCCATGTGCATCCGAACAGGTCCCGATCGTGCGTGACGAGACAGGCTCCGTGACCACGATGACGAGTTCCATCGGCATCCACGACGGCGAAATCCAGCTGCAGTTGTCCCCTGACCGGTAGCTCTTCTCCGTTAAAGCAGACGAGTTTCACGGTGTTCTTCTCCAAACGAGGGCATCCGAGCATGTACCACGTCGACCACGAGATCAGTGTCACATCAGATCCCGAGTCGAATTTCATCTGCACGCGTTGTCCGAGTAGCTCCACATCCAGGTAGACTCCGACATCCGACGTGCTGGTGAACACAGCGTTGCAGCGAGCACGGTGGCGACTGTCCTTGTTGGTCGGCGGCTTCTTGTTCAGTCCCTCCGTCTCCTGATCTTCTTGAAGGTTAGGGCATTCCCTCATGTAATGTGGTCCTCCACATTCGTAGCACGCGATCCCATTCCTCCTTCGGGGCTCCTTCCACGAGCGAGCGGGTTCTCTCCTCTGCACTTGATACACAGTCGTTGGATTCTTCTCGATCATCTTGGAATCCTTCTGCACATCCTCCACCAGATCGCACTCCTTGACCAGATCCTCCAGTGCGCACTTCTCCTGGGTGTCCAGCTGCCGAAGACATCTTGTTCGCACGAGATTGTCCTTGGCGTCCTGCAGACCAGCCACGAAGATGAGGCACTTCAGGTCGTCGATCTTGATATCCTTGAACTGGCCTTCCTCGCACATCCTGTTGACCTTCGTCGCGTAGGCATCATACGAATCGAGGGGCGAACGGACCGTCTGCAGGCATTCGAAGCGACGTCGGAAGAGCGTCTTCTTTCTTCCAAACATCTTCGTCAGCACCTCCGTCGTGGTCTCCAGATCGATCTCGCTCGGTTTCTGAGGCAGGATGCTGTCAGAAAACCGAGAGTACGATGTCGAGTCGAGTCTCGAAACCAGCAAACGAGTCTTCGCCTTGTCGTCGAGCGCAGATCCTTCCTCCGAAATGATGTCCTCGTACCTCTTGATCCAGATGTCGAACGTCAGACCATCCTCGAGATCGTAGGTGAACTCCGGAATACGGCGCGACAGCGAGTCGATAACCAGTTGGGTCGATGTAGTGGGTACGGCGGCACCTCCTCCTTGGGACTTCAGCATCATCTCCATGAGCTTCGTCAAGACATCCTGTTGAGCAGCTTGTCGATCGGCAAGTTTCTGAATCGCTTCTTCCAAGCCAGGCATGTCTCCGTGAGCTTCGGTTCTTGAGTCGTCCTGATCGCCAGTTGTTGTGTCCGCAGGTGGCCGTGGGGTTATAGAGAAGAGAGTAGTTGCAATAAGGGTTTATTGGCAACTAGAGGAAATAACACGAGATCACAAATGAGTCAGCGCACGCCTTATATAGTACCATGGAAGGTTCTGGAAAAGGGGGCGTGGCCAACTGGAACACGGGGGAAGGTTCGAGAAGGGTCTCGACCCTCGGGGCCTAACGGGGCGAGGTGTGGAACATTCTAGAACCTACGAGTCTGTAACATTGTAGAACGTTCCAGACCCAACAGGAATCATTACTACCCCAGGGCAATCATAAAAACACAAAAACGATGCGTAACAAGACAAATTTTGCCGAAACGGGGGAAAGACAGAAACAGAACACTCTCTCACACACTGTCACACGGAAAAGGGGGGGGGGGAGAAATAGGGGGTACCCGTAATTACCCAGAGATCGGCGAGATCGTAACCACTCTAGCTGCTACCACTAAAGCTGACCGCACCGCTGGTTTGATGCGGCCGCTCTCGAGATCAGCTAGATTGGTTCTCAGCTCTTGATCGTTCCGTCGGAGGCGGGACGATCAGAAAGATGAACCATTACCTGTGTGACATATCCGATGGTTGCGAATCTCGGATTCCTTCACAAAACAAAAGAAATAGCAGAATGATAAAGGAAAGGAAATATAGACCTTTACACAATCGAAGTTAAAACTTTGAGGAGCACAACTGAAACTGAACTACAACTGGAGCTACAGCAACAACAACTGTGACTACTACCAAAGAGCCAACTTCAGAAAGGCCCACTGTGACTCCACAAGAACCGACAAAAAATCACATCGCCTCCCAAAACTTTGACGTTGGCAACAACTCCGACCAGTTTTGAAAATTTCCAAGATAATGAAGAGTTTGTGAATAAGGTTTCGGCAGGGGTTCAACTCCTTTTGAGGGTACCTATTTTACCTTAGGAGAGTGGGATTAACTAATTATAAACCGTTAGCCTTATTGTATTAGGAATGCCGCAGACAATGCAGCCGGTGAGTGACTAAAAATGCATTACGGACTGTAGCCTTTATACGGATCAATTAAAGACACGGAAACATTGGCACGCATAGGAGGAATCTTTTTTATGGCAGGTTTCGGCTGGACGAAAAGGCCTAAAATGGCTGAACAAGTGCATCCAATGGAAAGGTTTTGAGACGCGGCAATGGCCTGACACAGCTACATCTCAAAAAAAAAGTTGTGATAGAGTGTATGGGTTTAATTACCCAAGTTTGACGCGGGTACGGCGCCGTCATTTTCTCGAACGATCAGAAAATTTCGAGGGATTTTCCCACGGTTGAGAACGATTCTCAACGGCTTCCGTCGACACGTCCGCTGTTTTCCTCATCAACCCCGACTTCACTCCTGGTCAGTTTTCCGCATAAGATAAGGCCTAAACAAGCGATAAGAAGATCGCTGGCCTGCCCCCCTGTCAAGGACAGCGAATTCAGCGCCGCCCGTGGCATGGGCTCCGAAATCCACGCCCCGTCCGCCTTCGAAGTCACCTCCGCCAATGCCTTCCAGACCGGAGCCGAAGTCTGCATCATCACCGGCGAGAAGTGGAGCTCTCTCTCTCCCTCACTCTCTCTCTCTGTCTTGAAAAATTGGCTAATGAAATCATCCACAAGGTTGGAAACAAGTACACCGGTGTCATCACCGCCTCCGAAGCCGTCTCTAAGGACCAGTCCCGTGATAAGCATGTGGCCACCGATGAGGCGGATGCTGCCTCCCCTGCCCCTAGCGAAGGAGAAAAGATGTTTCTCCAGAAGCAGATCATGCCTGTTAATATTCCTCCCTACAACCGTGCTTCGATTATCGTCGACCATGTAAAGGAAAGCTGCATGCCTTACGCCGAGGGAGTGAACATTGTCGTTATGAAGAGTGGAAACGGAGTGGACCCTGCTGATGTCACGTTTACCTCCGTGGGAGTGCGTTCCGACAACACCTGGTCCTACAATGTTGGCGACACGACTTGCGCCAACGGAACTGTCGGAGATTACATCTTTACCGTCCGCATGCATTCCGACGTCCCCCTCCAGGACCTTGAAATCAACCCTACCGTCATTCTCATTTCTCAGGACATCACCTTCACTCTCCACATCAAGGAAGACAGCCTCGGCTACTGGCAGCTCGTCGACGCCTCCATCGGCTCCATCACAGTGAAGCCAGGCTCGGCCGGAAAGATTCTCAGTCGACTACATCAACGTCGACTACATGGGAATAAAGAGTGTGCAGGATGCCTTCGGATGCAATGACTCCCAGGCCATCTTCTTCTCCACCGACGACGATAATGTCATGATCGGAATCTCTCTCTCTCTCTCTCTCTCTCTCTCTCTCTCTCTCTCTACAACACTCAGATCCAGCCCTACTGAATTATTGACTCCAAGAAGAATATCTACTTCACCCTGAGCGTCGACGACTGCACCCGAACCTTCTACCCCGGATAGAGGATGACCATCATCAGCTCCCTGGTCCTCCTGGCCGGTTTCTTCTCCGGCTTCTTGATGCTCAACTCAGTGAAGACAGGTTCGACGACCCCAAGCAGATGCAGATCGTGATCAACGCCGCGAGTAAATCCCCCGATTTCCAGTGTGCCGTGCATACTTTCACTTCCCTTCGTGTCCCAGGTCCCTGAAGCTCTTAGCTCTTCCCTCCTCCTTCTTTTTCTCCTCTTCTGCAGCTGTACACATTTGTGGCTTTTTTCCTTTCCAAATAATCTGTGTTCATAGAGTTCTCCCCCCTTTCTGTGAAAAATCTCTCGCGACATAAGACCATTTGGCTTGTTTCTCCATCAACCGTACATTCTGACAGAGCAGTAGAGGACGTATGACTGGTAGACTACCGACAGCTATGGTCTCGACCAGACTGCTTTTTTGTATGTGTTTGTGGGCGTAACCTTGTTACTTGAAAGTTTGGCTTTATTGCCTCTTTATATACGTCACAGTACGTCGTCAAAATAAACACTGTGTAAGCAGAGAATTGTACACTTAAGGACATAGCTGGACGTAGGTGCTTGCGGTACTTATGCAATTATGCATTTGGTTGAAAATTGTACCAAAAATTATAAGAAGGGTATACGAAGAACTATTGGGAGGAGGGCTTACGCACAGAGCCTCCTAACGCCTTCTGTTCAGGTATGCTTAAGGACTAGTAATTGATTCACGACTTGACGTTTGACAAATAGGGAGCTTTACACTTTGTAAAACTCAGTCCGTACCCAAAAAAAGAACTCTACAAATTTTCGGTAAAAAAGCGCCTTAAACCTCTGGTCAAAGGCAAAACACAAAGAGTGGCCTGTTAGAGAAAGGTCACCAGATTCAGTTGAGAAACGGTTAAAGCAATAGCTTGTCCAATGACCAGGTTCAGCCCAGTTTCTTCACAAAGGACGCCCATAATGATTCAAACAAAACTCAACGGACCCAACATAACTAAAATCAAGTGAATGACGACATTTTCCGTGGAAGACGCTATATTTGTAGGTGGCAGCACTTCAGGAAAAGCATGCAACATGGAGTTTGCAAAATGTGCGCTAATTAATTACATACAATCACGGCGTGAAACGTGGTGTAAATTCGCAATCTCTTCATTACACTTCATCTTAAATTTCTGGACATCCTGTCGCTTTTTATAGTCCGGATTCGGCTCCTCGGAAGCAAATAAAGAAGATTTAATCAAGGATAATAAAAGTAATGACACCGATAATCGGTAGAATAAGGAAAAGAAAACAATTTTATGCCGATATTTATTACAGAAAACATGTGGGTGGCACTCGTTGCGGCGGGCCCTAACGACAAACACGTCAGGAGATACTATCAAAGAACTATAGGAAACATTCTCTTACAATTTTGCCTAACAGAAAGGCGGGAGAGATTCGAGTATTAGATAAAAGATAAAATCACACTAGCGAAGGATAAAATGGCATAGAAATCAATAGACGAAGAAAATTATAATCACACTGGCGATGCACATGTATGATTCTACCAAAAGCAAAACGACAGAAAAAAGACCAAATCTGCAAGTGTAGGCGTGTAGGCGACAGAGAGCGAAGCAGTTCAGATCGGAATTCTTCTTCAGCTGAAATATTTTCGTTAGGTCTTCAGAAAAATTTTTAAAAGTGAGATATTAGTATCAGATAAAGTTTTTGTGTTTATCCCAAACTTGCAAAACTACAAGTAATGCGAAAAAATAACGGAAAAGAAAAGATATCGAAACTTACTCTGTCGAACTTGTGCTCAATACAGGATCTATGAATCCCATCTCGGGTCGTTTTCACCAGCCTCTTCTGAAAAAAAGTAAAGTTTTTTTTTCAACAGTGCACCCTAATTGAAAATTACAGAAAGCGTGAAAAGTGCCTTCTTCATCTCCTACGAAATCCTCAAGAGGATCAAAATCTTAGCGTTAAACTGAACAGTAAGAGAAAACAAAGACAATTATCTATGCGGTTAACGGAAAAATCCGTCTACCCGTTTCAAAACTTTTCAGATCACGAATTGTCTCGCAATTTAGTAAAACGTAGAATAAAATACAACGAGACCAGTGGAAAGAAATTTGGCCCTTCAAGAAAAAAAATTAAAAAAAAAAAAAAAGATTTTTTTTGACAGACTTGAAAAAAAGCAAAAAATAAAACTAACGTAAGTCTCAGACGAGGGAGGAAGGGAGTTTTGGATCGGCCCCGATTCCGTCATCCACCTGAAATATAAAAATCAGGAGTTGAAGCTAAGCCAGACAAACCGCCTGCGATAGGCCTGGTGAACAGTTATGCGCTTGGACGGTTCGACTTCGATCATTTCCAGTAGGAAGACTTTGAGCGAATCGGACAGGAACTTTGGAACCTTGAGTGTTCCGCGATTCTTCTCACTAATCTTCTCCGGCCGCTTCAGAACCCAGTACCAAGTTCCATGGCACACCATTCGAAACAGACATACGCCGACGCACCACATGTCCACCTAAAAAAAAAAAAATTAGTTCTGAAAAAAAGGAAAACATACGGCCTTCCCGAAATAACTGTTCTTCTCATAGTGTCTGGTTTCAGGAGGTCGGTAGCCTTTAGTCCCAAATCCTCCTTGCAATTTCCCTTAAAAAAAACACATGCTGAGCACAACAAAATGAACGTACTGCCTTCAGTCTTCTAACAAGACGCGCCAAAATCGACGATTTTCACATTGCCGCAGCCGTCGAACACCAGATTGTCCAACTTCATGTCACTTAAAAAAATACATGAAAAAACCTTTAGTGACACAAATGTTTACCGATGTGCAACACCTGAGTCATGTAAATACATCAATCCCTTGATGATATCCTGCATGTACGTGCGTGCTTCGTCTTCATCCAATCTTTTCTTCCTCGAGTCAACATAGTCGCCCAGCTAATAAAAAATATTAGTATTCAAAAAAAAATTAAATCCTTACACACGGGCCTGGCAGCAGCTCCATGACCAGCAAGTAGTTAAAATCATCCACAAAAACGTCGATGCATTTCACAACATGGGCATGTTGCAAATGACTCATCAGCAAAAATTCCACAAAGTTCTAAATAGACTATCTCGGTCAAGTAAATAAATAATAAATTCACCGGATCTCCATGATCCCTTTTATTCCTCTTGGCCTTCCTCACTTTCACCGCTCTCTTTGTGAAAGTTGCGTTCTCCGTCGCAATGAAGACCTGAAACCAACCAATTATTCTACAGAAAAATCCTTACCGTGGCTTGGCCCCCTTGATCGAATGGCTGTCCCAAGGTGTACGTCTCTTCAAAGGCCTAAAAAAATTCAAATTATGTTTTTGCAGAAAGACTAATTGCAAAGTGTCAAATCTTGTGACACTGCGGATCCTAAAAAACAGAAAAAGATTAAGCTACCGTAACGCAAACTGACAATTTAATAGCTAAGCAAAAACCGAACATAAAAAACCTTTTTCGATAAAAACTTATTTTAAATACTTAAAGGAGCCTTCGGTTAATTTTGCTTTTTGTTCGACTGCCTTACGGCTATTGGTTTAAAGGCAAATTGTCATTCAACGTTCACGGATTTCAAGTGAAACTCGGATTTCAAGTTGTATTGAGTTCAATATATTTTGTTCAGCTGAACCCGTATGTTTAAAATTAGGTGTTTTGGAGGCATGAGAAATCACACTAGACGGTGTATTTCAAAGGAAAACACTTACATCTGTATGTAATACACTCCCTCTGGCTCCGAAGCGGAACGGCCCAGAAGCCGAAGCTTCGCCTTCGGCTGCTTCTCCTGAAGCACTCGGGACAATCCTGATACGTCTAGCTCTAGCGAAACAAACGTTGGCGTCTCTCTAAAAAGCATAGGTTTGTCCAAGAAAGATACGAAAGATTGTGCAAGCAAAGAGTTTTACCTTAGCATCAGCTGGCAAAGTCTTAGCTCTGGAGTTCCTGGACCCGACGTCTTCACAAGACATACTTCGCACTTTCTCAAACGTAAAGGGCGAGCTTCCTGCCCGCAGAGGCCGAATTGCCGTAGCCGAATTATCGCGATCCTGCAACAGACAGAATAGCCTGTTTGTTAAAAATTCGAGTTACGACTTGTAACTTAACACTCAGTTCTCAAAACTGGTACCGAAAAAAAAAAATCTACAACTCACCGATTTACTGTTCGATGATGATGAACTTAGGCCCAAACTCATCTCAGCGAGCTCCTGAAAAATCATTTAATCCCTGAAGGTTCATTTAGCTAACGATTTGCATTCGCTGATGAACATTTGTAGCTTCTTCCCTTGGTGGAATGACGTTTCCTCTGGCTAGCATCTGAAAATAAAAATTTATTTTCTTTTAAAAACGATTATTTAGACAGAAGACTAAACATAATTTACGTGGCTATCAAATCTCTATCATTATCCAAAACCAGACGTATTTTTGAGCCACGCCAGTTTGAAGTCTCACACAAGACAATGACAGACAGTGAAGGTATGAAATATTTTTGGCTTAATCAACTTGGGAGTTACAAGACAAGTTGTTCAGATCGATAACACATACACACACACACCTGATTGGTGAACCCGCGGCGATTCGCCTGTGTGACCAACGGATTGGGCCTTTGCGTTCTATCAATAACCGGAACTCGCTGTGGCTATAAAATAATTAAATACAAAATGATGAATAGAATTTGTAGAGCTGTAAAAAAACAAACCATCGCATGGTTTCGTTGGATAGGGCAATATCCAAAATCGCCGGGAGGGACAACGTGGATCCTGGGAGCAGGCTAAAAAAAAAGAAAATTTTAATCAACTATGAAGTTTCATAGCAAGAAAGAACAGCTGACTCATTTATACTGCTCGCCCATCTACCTTCGAAGCTGTTTTACTAAACCTGCGCATCTAACCAGCTAAAGAGAGTGCGAAAAGAGGAGACGCAGACGTTTTGGTTATCCTTCTGTGAAAGCCGTTATTACAAGCTTGATGGGCCAGGGCCAGGGCTGATGGCTATGAATGAAATGTATGTTCAAAAAATGTCCCATGAAACATCATCCCATCATAAAGGTCTAAATAATTGGCTCAGCCTTTTTTCTTAACGACATCGGTAGATAATATTGAGGACTTCTTGAAAATGACAAGGAAACAAAAAAAAAACGAACCACTTGAGCGATCGGCTGTACCTCAGCAACGCCTCCTCGGCCAGCGAGGAATTCACGGCTCCCTTGGTTATCTTGCTGCACTCTCTCTGTAACACGGCCGGCTCCTCGCGAATTGGCGCGTCCGTCGCGAATAATTCCAAGCTCTTCTTCTTGGCGAACAGCGTCGTTCCGGCCGAACCATTGATTTACCCTATCCTGAAAAAAAACATTAGTAAAAATACATTTTTTTACTATTTTAGGTGTTCTTCGCGTGCACAAGAAAAACGTTTCGATGTAACACGTTTCGGAATTACATTGCGAAACGATAGAAAACTATCGTTTATTTCTTTTAGAAATCTTGAGGTGTGAACCATGCATGGTCCAATGTACCCAATGATGCCGAAAAATACCAACAAGGCGTAGCTGCATCATCTGGTCGGAGTCCATCCGGCGGCCATCGACTGGACCCAGAGAACGCGACCTGGTCGGCTGAAGAAACGGATGAAGAAACACCTGAAAAAACAAAACGTCAATTGCTGAAATCCTCATGAAAAATAACCTGGTGACGAGGGCGAGTTCTTGCTTCGTGCTGCGGATGGATGTCTGCTCCACGGCCACGTGGCTCCACCTCTTGAACCTAAACGGTTTCCATTACTTTACAGAACACATTGGATTTTTGTCACAGAACAGTTGGATAGACTCGCAAACCATTCAATAATTAAAAACCAACCTCATCCTCCCTTCTCACCGGAACGCCATTGGCAAACGGACGAACATCACGTTGAACCGGCTGAAAAACAACCCTTTAAAAATGAAAAAAAAAACATTATTTTGCGTATATTCACAGCCCGTCAAATTAAACAAAAGAACTGCAAACTTTTCATGTAGTCGTTTCAAAACTCACTTAAATTTCAATCTTGTTTCGAACGAATGAATTTCGGGTTCTGCTTAACAGCAGTTTTTCACATGTAAACTTCTAAATAAACATGCAAAAACATTTTGTGTTGCTTTGATTGTTTGATATCCACTCTAAGAAAATTGAAAAAAAAAAAACGAACCACCAAAGTAGGGACACTTCTACTGCGGGTCTTTAAGTACATAAGGCCCTTCTCTCTCAGTCGGTTCCTTGTTCTCAAGGCTATCGGAGATACGTCCTCATCACCGTCATCCATCTCCGGTCTTGAGACCCCGGCGGGTCCCTAAAATAGTTATCATTAATCTTTCCCAGGACAATGTGAAATTTGAGAATGACAAAGATACAAAATGGAAAACGAGGAAAAAAACGTTTTTCAAATACCCATTTTATGCAAAAAAGTGAAGCAAAAAGAATTGTTGGGAGAAAAGGGTTTTCAACGGTTTTCCAAGGTATTAGTTTGTGATGAGCCAATTTATATTTAAAAAAGGACAGATCTGAAACACATGACATTATTTGGTTAGTTGTATGTTTAGAAACTTAGGCTTATATAAATTCTTAGTGTTAGAATACAATCCCAGATAAAAAAATTAAAAACAAGAACACTAAAAAACACTTGTAAGACTAAAGGGGAACAATTTGAAAAAGGATGATTGGAAGCAGGATGATCTTATACAGGATGATTGGGTTTACCCATCCTTCACGTTTTTTTTTTCAAATTTGTTTTACAACTGATGTAGCCCTTAGCCAACGCGTGTTGTTGAATTCAACCTTGTCAGGGGCAACTTTAGCCTTGCGTGAGCAGCGGTTGGCTGTTGATCGCTCATGTTTCCTGATTTTGATGATGATGAGACAGGTGATCTGCTCTTTATTTGGAACTTGCTGCAGAGGTGTATTCTAGTTCAGATTTCAATGTGAATCTTGCGAAAACCAGCCAGAAGACGAAATACGCTTATTACCCAGTCTTTTTCCGCGCCTCTCAGAAACACAGAAGGTACAACCATTTTGTGAGGGGAAACCGGTGTATGTGGGGCGTGCCGTCCTGTGGCGTAGCTTCGCGTACAATGACTTAGCGATTCGAACGGATACGGCCCTGACAGCTCCTCTAGCGTCTAGTGTCGTCCCGCAGATCTGGAGACCACTCCCGCTAAAATCTGCCGTCAACCCCTGGCTTAGTTCGTTTTAGCTCGTGTTTTGCAACATAAGTACAGCTTTACGTCTCGCACCGACTGGAGAGCAAATCGCAAATCCGTTATTGCGACACCTGTTTTGCTGCCGCCATTCTCCTCTTCTTAGTCGAGAGTTTCCTCCTCTGGACTGCAAAACCACCTTCTCCCTGGGTTTTCTGCTTCCCAGCGATCCGCGGTGCAAACCACGAGTGTTGTCCTCAAGGTCCAAGTCAGTCCTAAGTCTTATCTGTTGCGTTTTTCTCCTCCACTTGGTCGAAAGTTTCCTCTTCTAGATTGGAGGCGGCAGATATTACAACATGGCAACTAAACAGCTGTAAATTTGATGCTGGTCCTATTCAAAAGGTAGTCGATTTCCTCCAAGATGGGTCTTCATCCCTGACGATTCCTCATTTTTTGATTAGTTACTGTTCAGGGGGCTAATCGTCGTCTAGAAAACACATTGAAATTTGGCAAGACGGTAATATTCCGTAAACAAATGTTCATGCGAGAGTCGGTGCGCCGTACGGTACAAAATTTTCATGTGTCGCTGTCATTGCCAAAACTAAATCTTTCCAACGTAGCGAAGTTTTGATGGAGAATCTAGAGTAATGTGTGCATCTACTGTGTGTAATGTGTGCATGCAATACTCAGGCCATCTATGCAGCCAAATCGGCCGAAGTACATTTGGTGACAGGTCCTGGTAAGCAGATGGCGCAACATGAATGCAAAAGACTGTTTGGACCGAAGCTCAGTGTAATAGCATATGGTTACAGGGGGGCAGACGATAGGCTCCACACAATCGTTGCTTGGCGTGCCGTTTGGTCGCTAGACAGGCTAGCTTGTCGCGTGCGGCAGGTCCGCGGTCTCCTCAGCGTTCTTCTTACGCATTTCTGTTGAGCGTACTTGCCATAGAGTTATAAATAGAAACAACTCCGTCGCTTGGGTCGTTGCGAGATCCCGCCATCTGAAAATTTATCAGGGAACCTAGCGATACCCCCTATTATGTAAGATTCGTCTTGTCGAGATCTCGGAGCCGTCAAAGTCAGGCTGCCGCCCATTTATGCATGTAGTGTATGTTGTAGTAATCAGTCACTCGGAAAACGAGGTTTCAACCTCGCGATTCCATTGTTCAACGACGCTGACTGATACCAATATACAGTAAAGGCGGCGTTGCTCACGATGTACTCTTGATTAAAGCGGTCCTATGTGTGTGGTCATGAACGGCCGTATTGAGTGGCTGGGTCTGCTGAAAAAATGCACTGAAGCATCTTGACACGCTAATAAGTTCTAAACAATTGTTCAAAACTGATGCACCAGTAGACAAACCACTGAAAGCAGTTTAATTGACGAAGGAATGGCTCTCGACTTTGGCGTTTTCCAAACCACCAGAGTCAGTACGGAGTTTAAAACTCAACCTCGGAATAAAGGATCAGCTGTGACTGCGGGCGATTTCTCCACTGGGTGTCTGTTTGTACTTCTTCCCTCATGTGGGGTCCAATAAAAAAAGAAAGAGAGTACTTTCTTTTGTTGGTTTGCCCCATTTCCAAGGAAGAGGAAGTGGCGCGATCGGAGGCAGAGAGAAGGTAGCAAAGGGCAGATGCGAACCGCTAAGCCGCGTACACATATGCACCGATGTTAGGAGACAAAGCGGTTTCAAAGGAAAGGACCTTTAGCGGGGCATCGACTTCTAGTAGCATAGATCAATCCTCTACTTTTGAACACAATGATTGGCCGTTCAAGTTTTCTTCGTTCTGCCAAATGATTTCGTAGACAGGGCTGCTTGTGACTTATCCCATAGAAAGGTGACTGGCCAACAGTTTCATGTTTAACAGAAGCGTTACCATTGACAACCAATTCGCACATCTCGAAAAGGATAATCATCGCTGAGTATGTTTTTCTTTCAGGAAATATTTGAGATTGAAAGTACATTCTATCCAAACAGCGAGCTCTTCGTGAACTGTATTGGTCTATATGGCCTGCTGGATTCTTATGCACTTCCTTTAATCCCATTTGGTCCCAGTGGCCCTGCTAGCTTCTTAATTGAAACTCTAGGGTGGCTCATGCCCACTTGATCAGCGTTGTGTATATTTCCATCCTTCTTCAGTTTCTCCAAAATTTGTAAATTCCGCACTCCATCCAATCGCTTGGGAGGCTCTGTAGCGACGATGTCTACAGAGAGCTCCTCTCCAACATCCTTCCTGATTCTTTAATTCTCTTGAACTGAATGGTAAAGAGAAAAACATCCAGAATCAGACAGGAAGTTTGAGATTGACAAGAAGTCAAGGACTTAAAAACGCTCAGTAGGAATGTTAAATGAACCATTAAATAGTCTCTGAAACCTTTGAAAGAAGGCGATAAAAGTTTAAAAACTGCGCAAATTATTTCCATTCTTCTCCAGTTTTTCCAACAACTGCCTGAACGGAATTCTGCACTCCATCCTATCGCTTGGGATGCCATATTCCAACTATGCCTCCAAGGTGCACCTCTCCATCAGCTTATCCTAATTCTTACAATTTCTTGAACTGCATTATACAGAGATAGAATGAGACAAGAAGTCGGAGATTGATACACGTTGGAAAGGTGCTGCGCCAAGTGGGAATGTTAAACAAATCATGGAATAGTATGAGAATCTCTGAAAAATCTGAAAGGAGGTGATAAGTGTTTCGAAACTGCGCAAATTTCGCAAGTAATTTAGTGTCCTACTAGCATAGTCGCAGTGAAGGTTACTTGTTTACAATGGGCTAGAACACGACACATTCAGGCGAGTTAAGCGTTCCCTGCTCATTCTCTATAAAAGTATATGGGCTCAGGACAACTTTTCTTGCACGAGTGTGTTATGCTACAACCCAAAGTTAAAGTAACTGTCACATGAACAACGCTTGAAGAACGATCCGCATTCAAAAAAACAGAGAGCGGCAGTCGCACGTTCGGACCCTCACGTGCATAGTCACATGTGTGGATGAAATCGGACTTCACCTCTCGACGATATTCAAAAACACAGTGTCAAGACCGTCGATACAGCGCGTTTCCCGTTTTTCAAAAATCTATAGGCATGGTTGGGAAGGATGTAGGAGATTGATGCATCACATCGGCTTTGGGCTAACCGAGAGAAAACATATCAAGCCAGCCTTTCCAATTAGTAACCTTCAAAACAGAAGTCAATTAGCAGGTACCTTTTCGCGGTCCCTGCGACTATATGGGCACGAACCCCAACACAGGAGTTGAAATCTGAGCGAATGATGGTCCTGACTAGGTTGTATTCTCTTTGGACGATTGCCAGGGAACGGCCGTAAAAGGCATCAACTACCCCATGTGGAAACTTGCACTATATGTTCGCCAATGTGAAAGACAGTGTGCCCAGACAAAATGGTGGTCTACTCTCCACGTTCTTCTAACACAGTTTCGCTATAGCAACACAATGATGTCGACAATGATGTTCTCCACAACTTCTTCAAGCACCAGCAAGCTCCAGTTACTTCGGAAAGATCGGATGTTCAGCTGGCAGATTTTCAGCAGTTGGTTGGTCTTATGTGTTTGACTACAAAAGCCCGCCTCGTCATAGGGCCCCAGTTTCGGATTAACGTCAAGTTGCGGAGGTTCAGTCAATTTGTAGAAAGTTTGAAGAAAAGGTAAAAAAGAGGGCTGGCCGTGGGCCGGGCCCGTCCTGCGATTTTACTCGGGTTGGGCTGAGCCCGATGTTTGGTCAGCTGTGACTCAGAACAGCAAGTTCGATGAGGACATCCGGAAAATGAACGTGGAATAGGAATTCATCGGCAATATTCATCAAAATGATGCTACCTCCAAAAAATCGTCAAGGAGGGCAGTATCCATTTTAGGGATAACGCCAAGAAAAGTTGATCTTTAGAGATAGCGTCAATGTAAGAAAAGATTTCAGGGTTGATGTTTTCTTCTTGGCAATTTGTCCACAGATGGCAATCGTTTGCTGGTGGCAAGGTAGATATCGTTAACAAGATCACGTGTCAGGTTTCAGTTCAATAAAATAAAAACCCACTAGAGAAATACAACAGTCGTACACTTTGATCAGTTGACCGCGCGTTCCTCGTCAGTTGACCGCGCGTTCCTCGCCCGTGCGGCGGTCAGCTCACAGCTCTCACCGAAATGCTGTCCAGTACACCGAAGAGACGCCCCCTCATCGCCAAGGCCGCCACCCTGTGTCAACTACGTGCGCTTCTGATCGAGATCAAGGAGCTCAAGGAGTCGCTGCCTTCTGTGATAGCCGAACAACTACGTCGCCAGGAGAATTCGCGAAAGGTGGTGCTAACCGGATTCCGGGAGGGCACCACCATTGATCAGGTGCGTCAGCTCTTTTCATTGGTTGGGGTCTCTCTCGATGCCGTTAGCCCCCTCTTCCCCCTAGGAAAACCTGATGATAAGGGTCGTCATCGTCACCATTTTGTCGAAATCTCACCGAAATCACCCTACCCCACCTTAAAACCTTATCTGATACTATGAGGACGATTCCTGCCTATTCATCTTGCAGTGTTCGCCGATTCGAGACCCCGGAAGAACGCAGAGAAGGTTATCTCCGCCGTCAACACCGTCGCCAGCTCCAGGAGACGCCGCCCGAGCGCACGACCCCGCCGATCGATCGATCAGACGCCGACCTCACGCTGTCCGCGGCTGACCTCACGCTGTCCGCGGCTGACCTCACGACACCAGCGGCTGACCTCCCGCTGTCTGCCCAGAACGCCGAGTCCCAGGATCCCGACCTTTCTGCGGTCGAACAAGCTAGGTGCGACCCCCCTGTAGTTGCCGAGTCATCGGATTCTCATGAGGAACCTCCCTACGTAGAACCCCCTTATGTAGACCCCAAAAACCCCCTCGCCGAGCGCATTTGTTATCTCTTTAGTACCATCGATGGTAAACCTGAGGCCATTAGCATGTATAAAGCCCTCTCTGAGACCCATCAGCGGTTTGTACATAGGTTCGCTAGGAACAAGTATCGCATGAATCTGCCAAAGCCTTATGAGGGACCCCCGCTGTCCCGCCAACCCCCGCCACAGCCCTCCTTCTCCTTTAAATCCCTTTCTAGGTTTTTCTCATAGTTCCATTGTTCATAAAGTGTCAGCACGTTGCTAGCCAGCGTAATAAATATTATTATTATTATTATCATTGCGTAACGCCATAGGAAGTGGGTCATGTCCTAACACAGCAGTTACAATCAACCTCATTAATGCAAGGTAATGTAGACCTTTCAATCGCATGTGTTCCAATTTGGTGTCTGAAGCGAAATATGGAAAATAGGCAGAGCTCACATAAAAAGACAAAAGAGTTGCTCTTCGCCAGCAAATCCGGGAAAAACGTGATGGCACAGGCGTCCTACATCTCCATCTGTAGACGAACTCCGCCACAATTTGAGTAAATCCGTAATAACCAAGCGCAAGGTTCCTGGCTCCAAGCTTCTAGAATTTAACAAGCTGATGGCTGCAGTGTTCCTGACATCGGTGATGCTTTGTAGACAGTTCGGGCTTGGTATGTGCAGTGCGCTCCATGACGATTCATTTTAATCACCCTGTTCCATCGCGTTGAGTGGTCCGATTGTTGTGCCGCGATTCGTGAGGTAGTTCGGCTGTGCCGTTAGACGTGGGAAGCAAAAACTGCCCAAGAGCACATGGAGCTCATGAATGTGATGACGCACTCTGTCTGACGCATTTTACCAGAAACTTCAAAGTGGATGGCATGGGACTAGGAGTGGAACAATACTTGGAGTATCGGGCTTCACATGAGCCAAAAATGTCATTTAATTGCTACAGTCTGATGTATTTCGAATTACATTTGTTAAACTTGCTAAGCAATTGGACAAGACAGAAAGACAACTCTACCTGATAGACAATGTAGGACTTCTCCAGGAGATACGTCGTCATCTCGGCACCGCTGATGGCGAAGTTCTTGTCAAAATTCACCTGGACATCTATGTCGAAGCGAGAGGGATTGCCGTTTCTGAAAACAAAACAGTTCAACTAGACGAACAGACCAAAGCTCACCTTACGGGCTTGGCGTTTCCGATAGCATCCGATAACAGATAGAATTACTAGCCAGTCGTTTCTTCTCAATCCCGGCATTCCCTTCTTTCCCTGTGAGATCGAAGCAAAGTACCCAAAAATCGAACATTAAAAGAAAGCTGAATGGAGCTCACCTCATGGTCGTACTTGCTGAAGACGGACTTTCCCACACCGGATTCTTCAGAGACGATGATGGATCGGCTCTCTCCGCACTCTGCCAGATCGTAGAAGGCTTCTTCAGCCACCGCACAGATGTAAGGGTGACTGCGACGGACATCCTTGCCAGCCTCTCGGTACACCTAAAGCATTCATTAAACAGCACACCTAAACAACACTAACCTGAATGATCTCGTCTCCGTAGATCCGAGGGCAGTCGGCACAAGGATTGAATGTAAGAAGTACGAAGCAGCAGTGGGTGTAGATCTGTTGACTATCCAGGAACCGGTTGCGAAGAACTAAAAAAACAAAATTCGTATGAAAAGAGGCAAAATTCTACCATCTGGGTCGTGCGGGAAGATAAGCTCCGTGACATCGTGAGTTCCGAGCAGAACCTTGGGATTTTGCAGGAAAGGCCACTGTTGTGAGGTCACGGTGAATTCGACTTCCTAAAAACCGATTCTAAGTTATAAAATTTGAAAATTACCTACCTTGCCATCGTCGAGGCGAACCGTTCCTTTCCCTGTGGACAAGGATACATCGGTGGCCGGCTCTCCTCCAATCCAGACAGTTTACGGGTCGGAATCGTTTTTTCCTGAAAGAAACAACATTATTTTCAGAAATTCAAAAGAACATACCTTGTAATTGTCGATTGGGACAACCCAGCCCCGGTCTAGTGGTGAATTTCTTTGAACATCGTGTAATATTAAACGAGCATCTGAAAGTGAATAATTAAATGAGTTTAATCCTGAGTTTGAAGAAATTCAAGAGCGGAAAAAAAGAAAACAAACTACAGGGAGAAGAAAATAGATTAGCGTGGGAGCGATTGAGAACGGATGCCCCGAACACTATTCAGATACGTTTCCCGGGACGACAACGACCTTTTTAGAGTTGTAAATCTCAAATTGCAGGAAAAACCACGAAAAACAACCATTAATGCATGATTTTGATCATTTTACCCATTGGAACAGCGAATAAATATAGAGAAACCAACCCGATGTGGCACAAAATAGCCAAATACAGCTCCAACACGAGCCTGGAACAATTAAACTGCATGGAAATTGGCTTAAATCCTAGAAATCACACGAGTTATAAACAAAAATACAAAAATTGCGTAAATGACTTATTATTACATAATTTAAACACCGAAAACCAGGAGAAATTTGACCACGAGGTGATTTTCCGATTTAAAATGACATGTCGAGGGTTTGAAGGGCAATAATGACCTCTATACGCCACTTTTACCTTGCATTCATAAACAAAAACTAGGAAAATAAATAATAAACTAGTTTATTATCAGTTTTACCCAGAAAACCCCGGCCGAAAGTCCGCCGCCTGATGTACATGCGAGTTTCAAGGTCTTATGGCGCCTGTGGGCATGGAAGGGCATTCAAATGGGCGAAGTTGGCAAAAAACTAACTAAAACCCATTTATAAACGTTTCTAAAAATACAAAACACCAAAATAATGCACCTGACCGAAGAAAATCAGCAATTGTCCGTTTGGGTGAGTTGGTCATGAAATGATACCCTGGAAACCACACTTTCCGGCATATTTGGGACAACTGATAAATTTTAAACGATTCTTCAAATTTTTTCACCCAGGAATACAAAAAGAAACAAATAAAAATATGAAAAATAAAGGAATTTATAAAATAATTAAAATTTAACGACGAAGGCTCGAGGGCGATTCGAACGCAGCCAGTTCCTTCCCAATGCCAATTCGCATTCGCGCGCGTTCACATCTAGCCTGTGAATTGACATATGGTTAATGTTTAGAACCAATATTCGAGTGTTTTGGAATGTATTGTTGTTAAAAATTAGTTCAACAAGTCAGAAACAACTGAAATATGTTCAATAATTCACAAAATTGCCAAATTTGGCGGAAATGGTGATTTTTATCACCGGCAGGTCATGGAGCCGTGAAGGAAACACTCAACCAGCGTTTAATTGCAGAAAACTGAAACACTACATCTTATTTGATAAGAAATGTGTGTATAAAATGTAAAAGTCAACTATATACGTGAACGCATAATCGGCCCTTGACGACAAAGCCAGTTTCAAGATTAAATAGCAGAAAACGACAAGAAAAGCGATTAGAATACAGAAATGGCAGCAGCAGAACAAACCTGTCAAACGATCAATTGCAGTTGAAGGGCTGCAATGGGCAACCTGTCATTTGGGGAGCGATTTCTGATAAGCTCTTTTGCTATTGGGGTTGTTGCTAATTATTTTTTATTAAAATTTTAAATGAATTTTGTTTTTGATTTAAAACTTCAACATTTTCAAGCTTTCAGTCCTTTCTATCAATATTGCCTTCAAGCAAAACATTAGAAAACCCGGATAAGAAAAGACTTGAAGAGAAACGGCGGCAAGACGACACAACTGTCAACCGATTGTTTTGGTGTCCAATTATAGGACTGAAGAAGGCCGTCTGCGAATTGCGGCGCGATTGCTGATACAGCTATTTGTTTGATAGCGAATTGCGATTGCTGATAGCCGCCTTGTTATTGCATTTTGCTTAAAATGACCGAACTGCTTAAAGTTGGTCAACCCACGCAATCGAAGTTTTGGCGCATGGCGTTTTTTGCGGCTAGACTACGTACATAAAGCAGACACTTATAGGTTCTTTGGCAGCTTGTTTGTAGAAGCTGCCCTAACTTCTAAGATGTGCTCAAGAAGAAAAGTTATAGCGCTGGGGTTTGGGGTTTCTCCTGTTGCTGCAATCTACGTTTCCTGAACCACCTTGTTGCTTCAGGCGGAAACTTCTCCAACATCCGCCTTCATGTTCAGACACAGGAGTCATATCTTTTTGGGCGAGTTTCGATATCCTTTCTTGTAGCTCCTATTGTCGCTGGGGCGTTCGTGGGAAGTACCATGAAGGTTCTCTTCGCTGTCTATGGTGGTACTGAGACGAAGCTCTTACCAAGCCCTAAAAGTCATCTGTTTTGCGGCACGTTTATCGCGCAGGGGCCTTCATCCGTCAACTTCTTTACTGAAAGATCAAGTTTTTTTCACAGGGTGCTTTGTTGAGTGAGCAGGGGACGGATGAGGGACACGTTCACAAGGAAACCTTTGTATGCTCCCATGGTTGAGCTTCGAAGTTTTGAAAGCACATATTGCCATCAAACGACAACTATGTTATGTCTAAACGCATCCATATTCTTCGGATCACTTGCAAACGAAGGAATTCTTTGTAACCAAGGTTAACTTTCAAGGAAGATGAAACAAAACAAAGCGCAGATCACGATTCACCTATGATTCCTCTGTCCGTCCTGTATTGTCTCTTATTTTTATCGTGGTTTATTCTGTAGCAGCTTTTCCTCAGGTGGCCGTGGGATCTTCCAAAGTCACACATTTGAAAAAAATATAAATCACTGTTTGCAATACAATAATACAATACAAACGGTTTATACTCTAGGGCTGATCCCTGAACCGCCAGAATGAATCACAGTTGTCATCTTCAATCCCATGACGTTGACTTGATTGATCCCATTCTTCATTGAATCGGCTTCAAATGCTTCCTTGCCTTAGGGGTAGCAGCGTCTTGTCTGGTTCCTCGGACGGTCGTGGTACTGTAGACGACTTCTGTGTTTCATTTGGTTGGAGCTACGTCCTCACGGGGCTCCACTCCGGCTTGAAGTCGTGCGATCCAGGCCCGGTTGGAAGAGCGGGGAAGAGACCGACCACACGCCTGCGCGAGACGCACAAAAAGTTGTTTGCAATGTCCCTGTAAAAAAGCTAACAGAAGCGAGCTTTATACTTGAGGCTACTGACTGATTTCAAGTGGAGGGTTACGAGCAAGTGCACAATCTTCAACTGTATATCTCAAAAGCGTCCGAGGAAAAGTCCCCTTGACACAGTTAAAAGTCACATGACTTCCTTAATCGTTATTGACTGCCGATTACGTTATTGTCGTTTGATGACGTCCGGTGACCTGCCGATGTGCCATGTAAGAGGCAACCGAGTGTAACTTCCATCTCATTTCTTTGATTCAACCTATCACCTCACCCAATTTGTTTCATTCACCGGTTGAACCCAACTGTCATTGTAAACGCCATGTCTTCCCAGACCTTGTCTTTCTCTGACAATCCTACAGTCGCCAAAGGCAGCCTTGACTTTGATGAAAATCATTGTGAATTGGGAACAGGGCAATGCAATTGCACAATTGGCACAATTTGTATGGTCTAAACACCCAGCCTTAGTCAGAAACGCCTTCTTTTCTTTGTTTCTCTACGCTACTGTGGTTAGCTGCGTGTTAATCGAGTTCGATGTAGTGGTATAGAGTTGTTGGTCGTTGTACGCGTTCAGAAATACGGTAAAAAGTGCTTTGCTGTGATTTTGAGATGGAGTTGGTACAGTCGTTTTATCTCAAAAATTCCTTCAAGTCAAATGTTTGGATAACAGCTTCATTTGCTTTGTTATTGTTAAGATGTGTGTGCAAATTGTCTTCAAGTATGAATTAAGAGAGTGGAGCGGTTCTGGTTTCATCCGGGAAACTGAGAACGTGACAAGGATTAAACAGTCCAGGAGATCGACTCTTAAGAAAGCTGACTTTGAAAGGCTTCAGTGTGAACACGGTTAAAACATACATCACTACGAGACTGCATCGACACCTGGTCGCTTCCAAAAATGGCTGTTTTTTGAACATTTTGATTTGAAACCTCTTCGACAACGAGCACAGCAAAGAAGGCACACGGAACCACATAGTTTTCTAGTTGGTTTTGCAAAAGCCCGAAAAGATCAATTGAAAAGTTGGTTTTGGGATTTCTTTTCGTGAAGAGACTTCAACGAACTTCAACAATGGAACTGGGGAAAAGTCTGAAATGATACAAACTCGCGCCTTTTTTAGTTTTCGATTTATCATAAATTGTGTTACACAGTTGTAAGCAGGCTTATCATATCACCCAATTAATTAATACATACCTAACCAAGCTTCTGGCTTTTCGTCGAACACATCACTACGTTAATAATCAAAACAAATCCAAATTCATGATATTTGTTCATTCAACCCGTGGAATTCAAAGATCATCTTCAATTCAAGCTACTACATCACCAGCAAGAGCGGCTTCCTTGGCACAATAGTTCTGATAGAGGTAGTAAGCCCAGTATAAAGCATTCAAAACACAAAACGATATTGGGAAAGCTTTCCTGAAGTTTAATTTTAAAAGCGGATTTCATAGTTTAAACCTGCAAAATCGATCGACTCTTTCAGCAGTCCAAACTTCTTCCACGTCTATGTCGTCTGGCAATAAACCCATTGATGCTAAGGCGTGGAGAGATTCAAACACCCCTACCTTAAGAGAACTGTTATGTTTTGAAGACTGATTTTTTGAACTAACCGGGGAAGGTTTTGGGAGTAGAGGTACGGCACTTCCATTCGAATGTTTTGAAATATCGTCTTCTTCAGCCACAGCGCAGTCATTTACAAGAACAGCACCGTAGTTATGATGATTACGACTGGTTTTTCGTAAGGGAGGTCCTCCAGATCTTTTCCTACAATGAGATAAGAACAAAGCTTGTAGACAGTCTTACGCTGAGAAAGAAGCTCTAAAACTGCTAATTCTCTCCTTCTTCTGTTGTTGCTTTCGTAACTTTCTCCTGGATTCAACTTCACTATCCAAGTAACAAACTAAGGCCACTTCCATCATTGTAAGGAAAATTGTTCTAAGGTTGTTAGTGAGGTAGTTCTTGAAACAGAACAAACCCTGTCGTTAGAACCATGTAGACGTCAATAGACTTTACGTATCCAACTTTGGGAAGGTTTTTGGCAACATTTCCGTACTGAAATTACTTTTTCCATCAAATCCTACTGCTATTTTAGGGTGCATATGTGTGTAAAAGGACGACGCTCATATACTTATATGGTTTATCACAACAAATTGGGAGAAACTTCTGTTAGAATATCCTGCTTCAATATATGAAAAAGCACTATGTACCGCTTTCGCCCGCGCAAGTCATCTGCAAAATACAGCAAAGTATAACATTCTAACTTTTCTAGCGGCTGCAGAATACGAATCATAAAATGGTAGTGTTTCTACAAGCAATGGAAACTTTTTTCAAATTATCGCTTTTACCGAGTTGACCCCCCCCCCCTTTTTTTTTCTTTCGACACAGCAGATATGAAAAAGCCTTAGTGCGCTTTTAACGACACAATTAAAATGCCTACCTTTCCATGGAAACAATATTATTTAATTTTGTTTTGTTATACATTTCTCCTTTTGTTTTTCAAAATGCCACAGTTTAAAACTGAAACTAACGTCTAACATTGCTTCTAGCGTTAAAACATGTGAAAATAACGTCGTATGTTGCATCTAGCGTTGAAAGGTGTGAAACTAAAGTGGTATGTTGCTTCTAGCGATACAACATGCGAAATTAACGTCGTATGTTGCTTCTAGCGTAAAAATATGTGAAACTAACATCGTATGTCTCTACTAATGCTACAACATGTGACACTAACGTATTACGCTGTTTCTATTGTTAAAGCATGTGAAACTATCATCGTAAGTCGCTTCTAGTGTTAAATTAAGTAAAACTATCGTCGAATATTGCTTCTATCGTTAAAATAAGCGAAACTAAGGTCGTATGTGGTATCGTTAAAACATGTGAAACTAACGTCTAATATTGCTTCTAGCGTTAAATGCGTGAAAATAACGTCGTAAGTATCTTCTAGCGTTAAAATATGTCAAACTAAAGTGAGATGTCGCTTCTAGCGTAACAACATGCGGCACTAACGTTGTATGTCGTTTCTATCATTAAAACATGTAAAACTATTGTCGTTAATCGCTTCTAGCGTTATAACAAGCAAAACTAGGGTTTGTTTCTAGTATTAAAATATGAAAAATTATCGTCTTATGTCGCTTTTAGGTAAACAACATGTGAAAATAAGGTCGTATGTAGTTTCTAGCATCACAATATGCGAAACTAACGTAAAAAATTGCTTCTAGTTTCGAAACATGTGAGACTATAGTCGTATGACTCATCTACCTTAAACTTTCAATACATTGTCTTGCACCGCTCCTATGATCGCAGTTCTAATAAACATTTTTTGCGACTTTTCAACAAAAACGCATTCTTTCGCTGCTGTTTACATCACATTTCAAATCAAACAGCAGGCACAGCAGATCTACATATCGTCAAGTAAAGCATCTAGTTTCAAATCAACGTCATATACCGTTTTATATAACCGACATTTTCAATTTATCATGTTTTACTGTTTCTAGCATTATAAATTTCTTTCATACCGCACGATGTTTGTACTGCGTGCTTCACTTTGCTGATTTAAGTTTTCTTTACCTGAAATGTCAAGGCCATAAGTGAGCTGACTCCAAGAGTAATCCTGGCAGGCAAAGCTTTCAAGTCAATCCAAAAAGAGACAAAGGACAGAAATACAGAAGCATAAGTCGGCATGTACATTTGCAAGAGGTAGAATCCATAGGCCCGTGAAAATGTTAATGATACTGTCAGCTGCAAAAGTCTGTATTTTTCAAAGACTCCATTTGTTATCCACCTGGTCCCATTGCCCAGCCGCGTATTCAAAGCTGTTCTTCGTCCATTGCAATCCGTAGAGCGTGAAATCGGCCAGCTTTGATTTCGCTATTGAGAACACCTGATGCATTGTTAAGAGGGTAGATTTATAACGTACCGGGCTCCATTCACGCCAATTGAGAGCAACCTTTGCTGCATTGTAGGCATAACTTTCGATGACGAGTTCGCATGACTGAAGACTTTATCAATGCAGAAATTACTAGGAATTACCATTACATCCATTGGGAAAAGGACGAGGTCTACGATGCATGGACTTTGAACTTGTAAACGATAATTAACCTAAAAATGATTGCTTTTAAACATTCCGCCGTTTGCTAAATCGATTTTTACCGCGTTTTTCTCCACGTTTACAATGCTAAGCATCTGGCCATGATTGTGTACGCAAAATGTTCGTGAAGAGAGCAAACAAGCAATTAGTCAGTAAGTTAGTCTGTACATCAACTGTTATTGAAATAAGTAGGCAACAATTCACGCACTAACTGTAAGTATAAACTTTTCTGATGTTAGACGCATGCGGGTGAATTGGATAATCGATCCAATGCAAAAATTCTCTGTACCTTATAGTCTGCGTCCGAACAACAAATGCCCGTCCTGAAATTTCGTACAAAAAGAAACATTATTCAGACGCTATTTTGTCTGGTTTCTCTGCGCTCTCCTAAGAAAGCGCACCCCCTCGCGCGTCCGCAATTGGCGCCTTTTCTGATCTACTCGAATCGCGGCGGGACCAGATACCTATAATCCTTTAAGGTGCCAAAGGGGCAGTTGTTATTTGGACACAGACTAAATATTGCCCGCCAAAACGCTCCGTTAACAAAATTGCATTTTGTGTAGAGTGTGGATAAACTGCTAATTTCCCGACGCGCCGAGTGTTTGTAGATCAACTGCACTATCGGTGATTGAAGAGATGCAAAAGGTTTTGATCAGCAAATCGTATATACTATTAAACTGGGCATTGACATCTGCGACAATTATCATCAGCAACGTGTCGCGATTGTTATAAGCGGTCTTGATGTCACAATTTGCTAACATCGTTTATGATGTTCGTTTGCCAAAAAGGTTCCACGTGAGATTTTGAGTTTCAATACGTATTACCCTCGTTTGAAGCCACTTCCAGAAGCAGTCAGACATTGAGAACATTTCAGTTCAAAGTCAGTGAATGGTTCAGTACAAAAGGTATAAAACAAGTTTCCTTGTATTTTTCAAAATAGACAAACAGCCACGAGCGTGTTCCTCTTTTTACGAGTGAAACTTAAAATTACAAGAAAAAACATGCTAGTATTGGGTAAAAACGAGTACCTAAGGCAAAATAGTTTGAGAGGTGTGGGAGCTCACAAAACCGAGAAAACTCTCTACCAACGTTTTGCGAAATTTTCATAAATTGAACGTTGAAATAGTTATTAAAGTAGCATTGTATGAAACAAAAGTTGAAAACAGGACTTACCCAAACCGTCCCATTTGGATAAATCATTAGAAAAATGTTTGGCGTGGGGCTGGAATGAATCTCCGTTTTCTTCGAGTTAACCTAAACTTTTTTGACTTTTTACTGAGTTTTAATGATGTCCAACTTACAAAGCAAACATTTGGAGACCATAATTTTTCCACCATCTAAAAATCTTTTCAAATTTTAGTTTACTTTCAAACCTGATATCCCAGAGTCAAATTCTGAAGACATGGGGAGATGTGGTCAAACCGTAGCCTTGGATCGTGCCAGATTTGACTAAAAAGTTTCATATTTTGCAAATCTTCTGAAAGCCTACCTGAATAACAAGTCCAATGTAAAGCTGGCCGAAATTTCAGAAATCTGAGCGATGTTCTGGATCACAAACTCGATAGTGACCACAGTGGCTGTTTTCTTTGATGGAACCATGTTCTTATTGTAGGTTTCCGAAAACAGTCGTTCCAAGACCAACTGAGAGATGTTGTCATAGTCAGCATCACTGAAAATGCATTTGTTTTTCAAAAAGGGAAAAGTTACGCTGTGCAGTCGACAGTTTTCGGTGGAATGTAATTAGCAGCATGCCCTAAACCCCAAATGACGGTGAACAAATTCACCCCGCTGAGAAAAGTCGCGGAGGCATTCATTGCCGCATCTGAAAATATATATAAGAGACGTTTTATAAAGAAGAGGTTGCAAAATCACGACAATACGTGAATACATTTCTCTCAAAGGAAAAACTTGTGAACATTTCTTTAGATACAAAAATCGATGTCCAAACTGTTTGCGAAAACGACCGTTTCTATTGAATGGTTTTGGCGGATACTTGAGCGTTTTCAAAAGAAACAGAATGAGTAACTGAGCTTCCATAGTTGGCTGTGTGAGAAACTGCTGTTTATCTGAACGCTCGATGGGAAAAGCTTCTTTTCTGATCCTTGTTTTCTGTCTCGCTATTTGAAGAAAAAGGCATCTACAAGAATCTTGGCGCGCAGTAATTGAAAAACAGAATTTTAAAACATCTTCACAGATCAGATTGTTGCTCAAAATAAAAGGTGGAGTTTATCATACCAATGATTTCAAGGAACGCAGCAACACAAGTGAATTACGATGTTAATGTAAACAGGATATAAACATAAAAAAGGAGAAAAAAAACATACACACACGAGATGATGAGAAAGGTAAGAGTGTGACAGTGTGAGAGAAATAGTTGACTAGTTGGGAGAAGCATTAAGTAAGCCAAAATAAATGTTATTTGAAGGATATCTCTAATGGGAATCGTGCAAGAACTAATTGAACAATTCCCAAGCCAACAAAGTAAACAAGTACATAAACTCCAGTTCAACAAATTTGAGTTTGAAACAAATGAAAGAACGTTAACAAGAATGCTGCATTGAAAGCCAAAGAAAAGGGGTCACATTGTCTAACTTCCCTTACTCTCGGGCTTTTATGCAAATCGAAAGAAACAATTTGCTCTTGTTGGCCTACATTTTTTGCAACGAACTTTTAAAAAGTTGTCAATTTTTCGAGTTTTTGGAAAATGCTAGGCAAAACTGCACGAACCCACCGTTTCGAAGTTGATCTCCAATTTGTGCAAAAAGAGTTTCAAGCATATAGTCAGTCACACGTTGGCCTAAAGCCTTCGAAAGAGGATCTGATTTGTTTTCCTTCACGCGTTTAAATGCTGGCAACTGAATTGGAGGGCAATGTTTGTCTTTCGGATCGAACCCGAGGTCTTCATAAGGAGCTCGAGGTTGCAGAGATGTATTTTCTCATTAGATAACAACTGGAGATGGACCTTTCTCAATGAGAAAGCACGAAAAATGACAAAGACAGCAGCAGATTGTAAAGTAATATTATTTTTTCATGATCTATATATAAAATGTTTGGATGTGAAGGTAGGAAAAAGACCAACAAAACCACAGATATTGTGATTCCGGGTTCACGCGCGTGAAAATTGATGGTTTTATTAGGAAATGCAGTGTTTTCCTGCCGCGCATTTTCACATCGTTGGTAAAAACCCCTTCGTATTTGAAACATTATATATGAATATCACCATTTTTTCGTTTCCTATTTTTTCAAAGTACCCAATTGTAACACTTTTAAATATGTTTCTATTTATAGTACAATAATCTTTTCCGATTACTTGAAAACATTATATTTGAACTGGGCCTACATTCAATAATAAAAGCAAATTTTAGTTTTTGACGGATGGAAGCTGATTCCCTATCTTTCATACACAAAGTTTTCTAACAAAGCTTGGGATCAATAGATGTTGTGATGAAGTCATTCCTTATTTTTGGATTGCAAAAAATAAGATAAAATGAACAAAAATTTGTTAATTAAAGAGAATAAGTGCGACGTCAGCGCAGAATCTCCTAGGGCGGAAAGATTCGGGTCATACTAAAGACAATGGCATCCCTCCCCCAAATTTTGAACTAGCGGAAACGGTCTAATTGTAACGCTGATCAACTAATGTTAAGGACCTTAGGCAGTTATTTGAATGACCCCTGAAGTTGTGCTAAGAAAGTGACCCCCACTCAATTATGGGGTCGTTTATTTGAATATTGGTATCGTACATTTAAATGTTGGGATGGCTTTTTGACCGTGCAAAAAGCGACATGGCTTGCTTCTATTATACGGGGAAAAGTCTGAAACGAATATCAACGTATAATGAACGCGCGATACCGGTGGGGTTGCATTCTTGAAAAGATCTTAAGGCGGTAGGAGTTGGTATAGTGCTGGGGTCGTATTCTTTAATGCTGGGGTCGTATTCTTTAACTATTGCTGGGATCCTGTTTTTGATGATTCGGAGTCTTTGCATAATTGGATTGCCCCAAAAAAGCAGAAAAATGTACAAGTAAAATTAATTGTTTCCGATGACAACGTGTGACAAGGAAGCTCTTTGGACCGTTGAAAAAAGCGAGATGACCTGCTTCAAGTGTAAAATTCGAACCCAAATGCTTGAGTACAAGGAGAGAAATCTTGGTGGAATACAGTTTGTGATACTCTTATTATACGCTGCTGTTACACTGTGTTCATCATTTGAAGTCCTTACATTCCACATAGTTTGAAATTTCACTTGTTGAATCGTTGTTTAAAAGGGGGATCTCTAAAATTTTGCATCTGTCGAAAAGCGAAACAATAATAAGTCTACTAAAAATTGTTCTAAATAATAAGTAAACGGAAAAAAGTTTACAAGGATTTTGCAAATGGGGACTCGATCTGTCGTTGTTCCAAAACATAAAGAATGGCAAGAATTGACATACGGTAATAGGAGGTTCTGCAGAAAATTGGCATCGCCTTATTTAAACAAAACCGAAATTACATAACTTGCATGCGTTCGTGATTTTCGTTTTCACAAAATATCCTTGATTTGCGTTCGAGAACATCAATGTTCCAGTTGTCGAAACCTGCACTTTGAAAATTTATTCATAGGCACCTTCCCGGAACCAAAATGATTGTATGTTGCAGTCAAGAAAAAACGAAAACGTGGATATAGGTTCCAAACACTTTTACTGATGAGCTACAAAAAATTCCAGTTTTAGAAACGATTCCGTCATTTTACTGATTTGCTAAGTCCAAACTACATTTTCGGCAAGACAAAGTGGATCTGTGATGTCGTGATCCAATGTAATTGAGGAACCTGCGAAGAGTGCAGGGTTCGGATCTTTGCAACACAGGAAGAGCGATTACGACAGAGGGCCGACGGGGCAAAGGCGGCGGAGGGACATCAAATGTAACCCAATTTCAACCGAATATCGGCCGGTTCATGAATATTCCGAGGTCCGCGAGATGGCATCTATCTGTCCGAGTAAACACTCACTTTGGAGCGCTGCTTCAATTGCGCTTTCTTTGATGACTTTCAAACATAACTCATTTCCCTTGGGAACCAACATGTTGCCGAAAAGGACAGGGAAAACAGCTCTCGATCTACCGAAAACAAAGATCTCTGAAGTTTGTGGGTCTTCAAAACAGTTAACGCTGCTCCAAAAGTTCTACAAATTAGTTGGGTGAGCATTTTTGGCATACTTGGTTCGCTTCTGGTCAACTCGGTTTTTCTGGCTTTGAAAAAGGAAGGTCATGCGTAGATAAAATTTTACATTAAACTCCATACGTAAGAAAAGTGTTAGTGAAACAATAATGAATGAAACGATTGTTTAAGGTATTAAAAGCACCATCAGGCACCACTTTCCACAATTAAAACGGACGACAGATTAGAAAAGTACGTTTTCATCAGGCATCTATCTTTTCAGAAGCAAAAATCATTTGCATGGAACGGAACTGAACCCGGGACCGTCTGATTACCAGCTTTCGGTGCTAACCAGTTCACCATGATGCTGTTGGCGGCGCAAGGACATTGTAAACACCGGACATTTTTCTGAATAAACGTACACAGGAGCTTGTTGGGATAAATATATTTTGAGTTTTAATTTAAAATTACGCCTTTTTATGAAAAAGGTTTTGAAATTGCTAGGTAGAAAATTGATTAACAAATATAAATTTACTGATTAAAACATACTTGAAAATGGACCCTGGCGGTCCCAGTAAGGGTTTAGGATCAAGACTAGGACCAACTCTAAAATCTTAAATGTACAAGTCATTCGATTCGTAACCTAAAATTTTAATCCTTTGCCTTTTGCCACGTGGAATCGAATCGTACTCAAAACTAACGTTAATGTAGTCGCAAAATATGGATTGGCTAATTTAAAAATACTGTTCAAAGTTTGCTTTAATTGTAAACTCATAAAAGAGCTTTTTCCCCAATTGGGAACAGACGAATGGCTGGCGCAAGGATAATCGGCGATTTACCGAACAAGTGCAAAAGTGTTCTGGATGAGTATCCACTGGGCTGCAATAATTGCAGACTAGAGACTGCATTTGACAAGTTCTGTCTTAGTTTCTAAGCCCTCGATTATGTATCGGGCATCAGAGATTTTAAGTCTGTCAGGTTCTCGAAATTACTCTTTTAATTCGAATCGCGAGTTTGCTTTATACATATAACCATGTTCTATAGTCTTCGCCAATGCTACTTCGCCCAATTTCGCTTTTAGCTCTGTGCCAATGACACCAGACGTGAATTTGCGTACGAAAATCGTGTGTTTTAGGATACGTACGCAATACTGCGTCAGGATTACATTTACGAACAGGCCAAGAAGTAAAATTGGCGAAGAGTATATGTGTTTGCCTACATATTCCTTTCTCCGTCAGCCTCTTTATTCTCTCTGTCTCCCTGTCTCCTTGTCTCTCTGTCTCCCTGTCTCTCTGTCTTTCTGTCTCTCTGTCTCTCTGTCTCTCTGTCTCTCTGTCTCTCTGTCTTTCTGTCTCTCTGTCTCTCTGTCTCTCTGTCTCTCTGTCTCTCTGTCTCTTTGTCTCTCTGTCTCTCTCTCTCTCTCTCTCTCTCTCTCTCTCTCACTCTCTCTGTCTCTCTGTCTCTCTGTCTCTCTGTCTCTCCTTATTTCTTTCTCTCTTTCTCCCTTTCTCTCTTTCTCTCTTTCTCTTTTTCTCTCTTTATCTTTTTCTCTCTTTCTTTCTTTCTTTCTTTCTTTCTTTCTTTCTTTCTCTCTTTCTAACTTTCTATCTTTCTCTATTTCTCTCTTTCTCTCTCTTTCTCTCTTTCTCTCTTTCTCTCTTTCTCTCTTTCTCTCTTTCTCTCTTTCTCTCTTCTCTTTCTCTCTTTCTCTCTTTCTCTCTTTCTCTCTTTCTTCTTTCTCTCTTACTCTCTTTCTCTCTTTCTCTCTTTCTCTCTTCTCTCTTTCTCTCTTTCTCTCTTTCTCTCTTTCTCTCTTTCTCTCTTTCTCTCTTTCTCTCTTTCTCTCTTTCTCTTTTTCTCTCTTTCTCTCTTTCTCTCTTTCTCTCTTTCTCTTTTTTCTCTCTTTCTCTCTTTCTCTCTTTCTCTCTTTCTCTCTTTCTCTCTTTCTCTCTTTCTCTCTTTCTCTCTTTCTCTCTTTCTCTCTTTCTCTCTGCCTTTGTGTCTTTCTATCATCATTGTATATGTCTCTGTGAAAGTCAGCAATATGATAAAATAGAACCAAAAGGGTAATCTTCCGATCATTTCGGGTCGTTGACGTAGAAAAACGCTGTTTATTTATGCGACACGACTGCTGCAGTTCGTTTAGGTCATTCTACGAGTGGTGGAAATGATGGATGAGACCACTGCTCTACGGTCGAGCTTTTAGCGATCACTTTAAATAGTGGTGGAGGCTTACGTTTGTGGTAACAACCGACATTTTTAGCACAGGAAGGATATGTGTTGCAGCGATTTGGTTGTCGGCGTCTGGAAACACTATGTTCGATTAGAAGGCGTTCAAACGAGAAGCTGAGGAGAAGGAACGTAATGCGATAATTCCATTGCGAACATTGATTGACAAAAACTGTTCTTCTAGCGTTCAAAAGAAGGAACCAGTTCATCATGAACCAAACGTCATCAGGAAGAATAAAAATAGACAAAGATACCAAATCAGACAAAGAACAGAGACCGACAACAGGAAGAGCCAAAGTGTTCTGCTGAAGGCGTTATCTTTGGCTGTTGTGGATCTAGTTTTTGAAAAACGTGACAAATCAAAAGTGATGATTGTGGGGTATTAAATTCGGTTTATAAATTAGAAAGATTTATGAATTTGTAAAACATGCCATTGTTGACTACCAGGTGTAAACGATCAACACGGATGACGAATTCTGCAAGGGTTTCCAACGTTGAGCAATCATGGAGCAGGTTTTCCGGCATTTTGGACGTTCAATTGTATGCGGGTGAGGAAATGTGCAAGTGAGTATGTGAGTATGTGAGACTGTGAGTATGTGAGAATGTGAGTTTGGGAGAATATGAGTATGTGAGTATGTGAGTATGTGAGTATGTGAGAATGTAAGTTTGTGAGTATGTGAGTGTGTGTATGAGTTTGAGTGTGAGTGTGAATGTCAGTTTGTGTGAAAAACTAGATACTAAAGGTGATGAATGAGAACTCACTAGGAAACATAACCAAGAATGGAACAAAAGGAGACCACAAAGAGAGGCAACCTGTTGTTATTTACGTCGTTCCTCTACTTCTTCAAAAAGAAAAAGAAGCTCTGCCAGCTGACGGCAAACCCTTTTATAACGAACAAAGAATTTGTCACAAGGAAATTCCCGTCGGCGACTGATTCAGGTGCAGCCAGCAAAACTCCGAAAACCTCTAATTTATGCGAAAGACACCAAGACACGTGCGAGCTCTCATTGAGTCCGTTCCCCCAAGCGGAACTGCGTCAGCGGACAAAGCAAACTTGCTTTATTAACCCTATGATGTCAAATACCCTAGTAAACAAAAATCAAGCACACGCTGAAAATTATGATCAACTCTTCTGTCCGAACTTCATTGCATCACTCTCTAGTTTGAGCTCGTAGAGCTGTCTAATCTGCTCTTCACCAAACAGATCCAAAGCCTCAGCGGGAAGATCCTAAATGGGACGAGTTAAAATTGAAAAACTATGAACACAAAAGTTAAGAACAGAAATCATAAGAAATGGACACAGAAACAACTGATGAACTTTGCAATGTTTGTGTGGGACAAAATCTCAACTCTGATTTTCAAAATCTAAAAGGGTAAACTTTAAAAAACTGAAAGCAGGTCTCTTTTTTTTTTTTTAAATTTTAAGCTTTTTAAAAATTTCAGTCAGAAATATAATTTGTCTATAAATCAGCAAATTTTCAAATTTTTTTGTTTTCTATCTCGATTACGGCAGTTCCTAAAAAAAATGAGTGAAACCAGTTTTAGAAGGGTTTTCTAAAGCTTATACATCTTGGAGAATATCTCAAGTACTAACTGTTTGCATTCTAAATCAGTTGGACCTCGAAATTTGGAGTTATGCCACCTAAGTCAAGATTTCACACCTACAGGTTTGGACCCCGCTCACCGCAGTCTTCAACCAAATCAGTGAAACTAGGGTTTAAAAAGGCTCTTCTAAAGCTTATACATCTTGAAAAATATCTCAAGTACTAACTGTTTGCATTAGAGATCATTGGGACCTCGAAATTTGGAGTTATGCCACCTAAGTCAAGATTTCACACCTACAGGTTTGGACCCCGCTCACCGCAGTCTTCAACCAAATCAGTGAAACTAGGGTTTAAAAAGGCTCTTCTAAAGCTTATACATCTTGAAAAATATCTCAAGTACTAACTGTTTGCATTCTAAATCAGTTGGACCTCGAAATTTGGAGATATGCCACCTAAGTCAAGATTTCACACCTACAGGTTTGGACCCCGCTCACCGCAGTCTTTAACCAAATCAGTGAAACTAGGGTTTTAAAAGGCTCTTCTAAAGCTTATACATCTTGGAAAATATCTCAAGTACTAACTGTTTGCATTAGAGATCATTGGGACCTCGAAATTTGGAGTTATGCCACCTAAGTCAAGATTTCACACCTACAGGTTTGGACCCCGCTCACCGCAGTCTTCAACCAAATCAGTGAAACTAGGGTTTTAAAAGGCTCTTTTAAAGCTTATACATCTTGGAAAATATCTCAAGTACTAACTGTTTGCATTCTAAATCAGTTGGACCTCAAAATTTGGAGTTATGCCACCTAAGTCAAGATTTCACACCTACAGGTTTGGACCCCGCTCACCGCAGTCTTCAACCAAATCAGTGAAACTAGGGTTTTGAAAGGCTCTTCTAAAACTTATACATCTTGGAAAATATCTCAAGTACTAACTGTTTGCATTAGAGATCATTGGGACCTCGAAATTTGGAGTTATGCCACCTAAGTCAAGATTTCACACCTACAGGTTTGGACCCCGCTCACCGCAGTCTTCAACCAAATCAGTGAAACTAGGGTTTTAAAAGGCTCTTTTAAAGCTTATACATCTTGGAAAATATCTCAAGTACTAACTGTTTGCATTCTAAATCAGTTGGACCTCAAAATTTGGAGTTATGCCACCTAAGTCAAGATTTCACACCTACAGGTTTGGACCCCGCTCACCGCAGTCTTCAACCAAATCAGTGAAACTAGGGTTTTGAAAGGCTCTTCTAAAACTTATACATCTTGGAAAATATCTCAAGTACTAACTGTTTGCATTAGAGATCATTGGGACCTCGAAATTTGGAGTTATGCCACCTAAGTCAAGATTTCACACCTACAGGTTTGGACCCCGCTCACCGCAGTCTTCAACCAAATCAGTGAAACTAGGGTTTTAAAAGGCTCTTTTAAAGCTTATACATCTTGGAAAATATCTCAAGTACTAACTGTTTGCATTCTAAATCAGTTGGACCTCAAAATTTGGAGTTATGCCACCTAAGTCAAGATTTCACACCTACAGGTTTGGACCCCGCTCACCGCAGTCTTCAACCAAATCAGTGAAACTAGGGTTTTAAAAGGCTCTTCTAAAGCTTATACATCTTGAAAAATATCTCAAGTACTAACTGTTTGCGTTAGAGATCATTGGGACCTCGAAATTTGGAGTTATGCCACCTAAGTCAAGATTTCACACCTACAGGTTTGGACCCCGCTCACCGCAGTCTTCAACCAAATCAGTGAAACTAGGGTTTTAAAAGGCTCTTCTAAAGCTTATACATCTTGGAAAATATCTCAAGTACTAACTGTTTGCATTCTAAATCAGTTGGACCTCAAAATTTGGAGTTATGCCACCTAAGTCAAGATTTCACACCTACAGGTTTGGACCCCGCTCACCGCAGTCTTCAACCAAATCAGTGAAACTAGGATTTAAAAGGCTCTTCTAAAGCTTATACATCTTGGAAAATATCTCAAGTACTAACTGTTTGCATTCTAAATCAGTTGGACCTCGAAATTTGGAGTTATGCCACAAATCGCTTGCATAAAAATAATTTTAAAAAAAAGGGTTCAAACTCTTACCTTTCCAACAACTCCTTTAACAATCCCTCTGCTCGTCAGTTGATTGCCAAGAACTTGGCAATAATTCTAAACTAACATAGAAAAATATAACTTAAAAGAAATTCCTACCATCCACTCAGTGAAAAATCCGTCCAAATGCTGAGGAGGAGCATCTTTGTGGGCTCTGAACTCCGCTTTCACGTACTGATCTCCGAGGAATTTCGCCGGAGGTGGGAGGCCATAATGTAACCTGAATTAAACAAGAAATAAAAAGCAATAAACTTAAATTTGCCTCAGAATTTGTTTGTAAAGCACCAATGGAAAAAGCTTCGGGTCCACAGCCGATTGAACAGCTTTTTTTAAAACCATCAGTCGTCAAAAATGTGACCTAAACATTATTGATTTGTTTTTTTTTAAAACCTTCCCTATTTTTAAACTAACAAAGCTTATAAAAAAAGCGTAATAGAATACAAGCGCAGTTTGATTTCGTTTTGCAGCGCGGGCGCACTTAGCCGCTTTTCTTCGCTACGGGACCAATTTCTACTCGTTTCACTCCCCGCTTCAGCTTGTTTTTATTGTTTTTGATAAATATAAAAGTAAATAGAATTTTTTCTAAGGTCATTTTCTTTAAAGTTAGTTCAATGTGAATTATTACAGTACTTAAAAATAAGTTTACGCTGTAACTATTTCTCGTTCAGTAGTTTGACAGCAGTGGAAAAGTGATCCAGTTATGCTTAATAGACAGTCCTTTAAAAAAACTGATTTGGAATTTAGCTGGGTTTTTTTGGTTCTATTCTTATTTGAACAAATAGTTGTTTATTTGCCCAGTTTTTTTCTTAAATTTTTCGTTATTTAAAAAAAAATTTTTTTTGGAAAATCCCAAGGGTAAGAGGAAAATATGTTTTATCTATAATTTGTATATTCCACTTCCGCACTGTAATTCGATTAGACAAATTCAACTATGGCCAAACATGGATTCTAGCCGAAAAAAATTCTGGAAGCGGGCTGGCCCGTACAGAGAGCCTGTGTAGAAGACAAGGGCATTTCAGAAACAGAAATTGTTAAAAATGTTGATTTCTGCAAAAAATATATTTAGCTTTTTTCAATGAATTAGTCAAAATAGTATTACACGAAAATCAAATGATCGCAAAAAGATTTGCCGCCAGCAGGGGTCGAACCTGCGACCTTGGGCTTATTAGACCCACGCTCTAACCGACTGAGCTATGGCGGCACGTTGACTGCAATCACACGCGCCGCCTATCTCTTTCTAGTGTAATCGCATCACCTTTCAGAAAATTTGAAATTTAAATGTAAAGCAACATATAATTGCATAAACCGACAATTTCTTTATTTCAAACAATCTTCAGAACCGATTTATTATGTGACCAAGCCACGCTTCCACAACTGAAACAGAGAACACATTGATAATTTAGTCTCTGTTTGGGGTACATAAAATACAATTCGCACTACTCCGTCTGCAAGCGAAGCATACAAAGGAGTATTTGTCTAAATACAATAACTTAGAAGGAGGTTTCCCTGAAGGGAAGGCCTTCGCTCGACGACGGAGTGTACGGATCGTCGCCGTCTTGACTTGTTCCCGCTCCATGTTCCCGGGTATATTCGCCCGTAAGTCGCTTCCTGAAACATAAAAATTGAATTATGAAAAAAGTGGTTGGAAAAGCAACAACTGTGATTTGATTTCTAAATGTGATGAAGCACCTCATGCACAAGCAAACCACAGCAAGACAATCCAGGGCCTCTTTTTTCATGAAACTTGTGAAAGTTTAGTGTGACACGATTCAACCCCGTCAACTGGTTCGAATTTCAAAATGTCTCTCTAGTTTTCTAAGTTGCGGCCCCAAAAACATTACTACTCTACGTATGTACCTAATCAACCCACTCCAGAAAGTTAATAGAGCAAACAAACTAATTTCTAAAACTGCAGTTTTAAGAGTGTCACTGATAATGTCTAACATGCAACAAATCAGTAAATGGAGTTTAATTGTTTTCCTTAGAAGTTTAGGGTGCCGCAAAGGCTTATCTTTCTTCTATTTTGTATTCTTTGGGACAAAGTCAGTAATTTTTCTTCGTCTTAAAATGAAAGTCGTTAGATTAGACTTACGGCTTTCAAAATATATCGTTTCAGTTACGGGAAATGCAATGCAAACGCATAAAAACAATTATTGTTAAAAACACAACAAAATGTTCATATTTGATTGAGTTCACAATATGCAACTATCACAAAGTCTTTGAATCAAATAGACGCAAATTTTCAAATTCTCAAAGTTTATAAGAATCAAACAAAAAATATAATTAAAAACAGCCTGTATTCAAAAAGTAGAACCAAGCTCTTTGAAACTGTTTAGAAATTCTAAATTTTATGAAACTATTAGGAAGTTCCAAAGTTTTTATGCGTTATTGGTTAGCCAGTCAGTTTTATATACAGCGCAAAAGAATTGAAAAGAAATCAATGTCCAATGTAGTTAAATTTGCAAAATCCGGTGGTCATAAAACATAAAAACGTTGGTTTTGCTTGGACACATTCGTTTTTTAGTATTCGTTTTCTGGTTTTGTTTGGTCTCTCTTTTTTGTTTATTCCCGTTTAGTATTATGCTGAAATATGGGCTTTCAAGTTTGAATGATTGTTGTGTTGTTTCATGTTACACGTGAAACAGATAACAACAAAGCAAAAAGATTTGCCGCCAGCAGGGGTCGAACCTGCGACCTTGGGCTTATTAGACCCACGCTCTAACCGACTGAGCTATGGCGGCATGGATGTTGAAATCACCGCTGCCTCTTATCTTTTGCAGTTTAAACACTGCTAAGCACACCATTTGCGGCTGAGTTTTTTGAACATCATGCATACAAGCATCACAAAAGCAATCCATGCAGGGTGAGACACACATACTCAGGCTCGTCGAACCAGAGACTCTCGAACTGGTTGATGAAGTTGAGAATTTTCGACCTGAAACGGGTTAGCAGGGGTTAAGAGAGTTAAAACTGAACCAATCGTCTTCAGAAGCCAACTCACCTGAGGTCTTCGTTGTACATCGCCTGGCTGAGCTCGCCTTTGATGATGTGTGATTCATCTCGCATCAGCTGTCGCTCCCGTTTGATTTCCCCAAGAAGCTTCTGAATCTGCTCCATATTCTCCTCATCATTATCCTGATTCATTATATCCTAAAATTTAAATTTTGTTATACCAAATTCGGAATTTCAAACCTCAAGCTCGTTAATTTTCCTTTTCAAGGTCTGGGTCATCTTCCTGAGATGGTCATATCTCTTGTCAATGTATTGCAATCGTTCTTGGAACTGAAAATCACATTTTAAAAACTGAAATCAAGATTTTCTTTCAACCTGTGGTGGTTTGTGAACCCTCACTGTAGCCCTGCAGGGGTGGGGCTCCTGCCCCTCATCGTAAATTGCATCTTTCCAACCCATTTTACATCAGTCCATACACTTTATTTTTGAAATTACTTTGTATTTCTGTATCTTAAAAAACAATTTTGTTAAACAGATAGATCATGGGAATGAAAGACATGAGAAGATGGGTTGAGCTGGGCTTAGACATGACACCGCGATTTTGTCACAATAAGAGGGCTGTTGCCAAAATTACGGGTAAACATTGTCTGGAGCAGGGAATGAAGTTTATTGTTTCGTTTAAAAAGAGAAAGTTTTCAGCTTTTCAGCTCACAATTTCGAGACATTAGTGAAAAATTGGCTTGCTTAACGTGTTGATCCCAGCTGTTGCGCGGGAACTCAAAAAACGCCCACTTGCAGTTGGAAGCAACGAAAACATTGTTGAAAGGGTTATATATAGCAACATTCAGCTTAATAAACCTCACTGCGGTGAAATTTTATAATACGTAGTTCTTACAAGTTTACTAAACATGGACAAGTTTGGAAAACGTAAGGTTTTTCCGATTGTTCAAATGTTTTGATGTTTTACAAGAGTCTGTTACGCTGTTCCGTATGGAACCGAAACAAAACGTTTTTAAATTAAATGAAATACATTGAAAACAATGATGTAAATCAAATATAGTTGAAGGTTTGTCTCTGGAGAATCGAAAACCTAAGCATGGAATCTATCGAAGGCTCAAAATCTGATCAAGATTGTATGCGTCTTTAAAAGTTGTTATATAACTCCTGCAACATACAAAAGGAACAACTTTCAAAGCTTTACGCTAGAATGTATGCACAAAACGATTGCCAACCTGATGCTTTAATCGGAAAAGTGAAAAAAAGGAATTGACTCATATTATGGATACAATCAGAATCGTGAATGCTATGGAAGATTCCATAAATGTGCAATCGGAAAAGTTGTCCATGTTTTTTGTCGGTTGTCACAAAGCTTTTGGAAGTCTTTGCAATTGCACGACGCACTTGAGGATGATTTGTTGACGATGGCCTTTTTTGTGAAGCATGCGATCCACATGGGGTCCATTGGTCTCAGAAGGCGTTTGTGGATTTTACATCACGTAAAATATGAGTCATTTTGAAATTCAATCTGCCATACAAATAAATTCGTCATTTTAAGCTGGCATGGGGGCATTTTTCGGTTTAAAATGTGGTGTACGGGCCATGCCTAAATCTAGAAAAAATCAAGTAGTAGCGCTTTAAAATTCAGAAAACAGAGAATTGAACTAACCAGAAAGGTTTTTCAAGATAACCAAATTTTCAGCTAATCTGAGAACATAAATCCATACATGCAACATTCTCTGTGACGTAATTCGTCTTCTGTTTGCAATCATAATTAAGCGAATAACAAAGAGGGCAGCTGTTTTCGTAGGGGCCGAGTGCCAACGAGCCGAGGAACGCTTAGCGCGCGGAAAGTGTCGCAAAGTGGGATGAAATAACATTAGAGCGGACTGAAAAAGTCGGTTCGCATGGAGGACGCCCCGGAAAGACGAGTTAAAACGAGCGCGCAAGCCAAATTGAGAATTGTCTCCTGGAAAAACAGGAAATCTCGGCTGGTTATCCAGCGCGGGCTTGCTGAGGAGCACAACAATCCCTACGGTAGCATCCGAGGCAACATTTGCAAACTTTTGCACACTTGGGTCAAAGATTCCTATCTGAGCTCAAGCTTTTAATATTGATAAAAACTGTTCAAGCCGAAACATTAAAAGTCAAGCCGAGAATTTTGGCAAGTAGCCTGCCAATCTTGGCAAAGGTCCCTTCGTAGACATTTTTTTTGGGTTCGACAATGTTCGGTTGTTTTTACGATACCGATCCTTTTGAAACTGAGAATCTACAAAAGAGACTATCCAAAACCTATGAGAAAAGCGAAAAGGCACAGAAAAAAGAAATGTGTTTGCTTTGAAGAAGACGCTAAGATTGACCACAATGTTTGTCGTCGTACTAATGTATTTGCAAGAAACACGAGAAAGACCAATTTCAGATCGTCTGGCTTTGTCGCAAACAAACTTCAATGTACTTTCTGGTCGCATTCAAACCGTTGTTGATGGGTAATATTTTTAGAAAACAAACTATATCTGGTTCAAAACAAATGTTTCACAGTTTTGAAAATCCTGTTTTCCGCGGTAGCAACAAAACGGCGTAGAATATATTTAAAAAAAAAATGTTGCAGCAGTGAACTTTTCGTAGATTTCGCAGAGTGGCAAGCTTTGAAGTCAGATGCGCATAAACCTTTTTAAGGCAAGATGAAAACAACGCAACCCCAAATGGGCTCCGAACTTGCGAAAATCAGAACTGAAGTCATTTGTTCTCTCCAGTTACTTTGAGCTTTTGGTGATCTCTGCTGATCTAGTTATCCTTTCAATAACTACCTCGAAAATTAGAGGCTTTTCTGCTACAGTATCCGAAAAGTGTGTATTTATAAATATACAAAGGTTTCTTCTTAATGAAAACAATTTTTATTATCATGCAACTAGTATTTTGCTCAGAAAAGTTTTCAATTAGTAAGCGTGGCTACAGTTTTACATCGCTTTGAAAATATGACCAAAGGCGATTTTCTGCTACAAAAAATTTCATTTAGAAAAAGTTTAAAACGAATGCCTAGGTCGCGGTTTTACACATTCAAAAGTGACATTTGTAAACTGAACCATGAGAACTATCAATCTTTACAAATCATATAAAAATAATGGTATGGACGGCCTTGAGACAAAAACAAACTTCTGAGGGAATTTGTTTTTTATTGAAATAAATTCTCGGAATACTTCAGGAAGTAGGCAAACAAAACACAACACTTGCAACGCTGTCAGAGCATTTTTATGGCTTCGATGATTTTCGAACGCGCCGTCTGAAGGGGCAGAAGATGTCGGAAACAAACGAAAACACGACAATCGCTCCAATTCGCGCCTCTCGCGTTGCAGTGTCTGATGAATTACTCATGATCCAGGGGGCAAAAGAAGTTGTTCACGGATGCGCTCGGAAAAATCTCGGGAACTTCCCGCCTCGTAAAGGGAGTCACCATGATGGCGGAATCCAAGTGTCCCGGCGCTCCCTCAGCGCTCATTCCGAACGAGAATGATGAGTTATGACTGCTTGTTTCTTTGGACGACACGTCCATAGACTATCTAAATCGGCCAATGTTTGGGGAGTTAGAGTTTGGTGTTGCCCTATTGCAGGAGTAATGGAGACAAGAGGGCAGGCGACCCCCAACTTCCCCCGAAAGAAGAAAAAGAACCCTTTGGGAATCCCCGTCTGGAAGTATTGTTCAACAACTCTGATGTCTTAAGAAGCGTCTGCTATGAAAACAAACAAGCTTAAAATGTAAATGTATTTAAAAGAGCTTTTTTTGAACTTTAAGCTTAATAAATTGCAGAAAAGTGTAAATTTGGTCTTTTCTGCTTGATGGTCAAGTGGTCTAAAGCGCGCTAATAATCGAAGGGTCGCAGGTTCGAGACCACCATGGGAGTAGTCGCTATACTGTAACCCATGATTCAATGGTAGTTGACATCAGCAACAAAAACATGATGGGAATGCTGGCAAACAAAACAAAATATAGCTTGCACCGTATCCACAGGGAGTATGGCTTCTAGAAACTACCTCGTTAGGTAAACTTGTTTACCACGTTCCTGGCAAAATATAATCTTCAAGCATTTTCAAATTTGTGCTTTAACAACAAATTTTGAAGTTTTCAGCTTTTTATTACCAGAACTGTGTTGTTTTGTTTTGAATAGTTTATACGATAATTGCCTATAAGATGTCTTTACTAAGTAAAAATATTTTATTTATCGCTAGAACAATAGTGCTCGCCAAAACGACTTTGGCCTTTTTTTGAATCCACAGGGACTCTTGACACACAGTACCGAAGTAGTTTTGGCAGCAACTACACTTAGTGAAATCGTGGCTATATTACGTGGTTGTTTTTAGAAATGAGCGTTTGGTAAAGGTTACATATTCAATGAAAGCAGCCATATTGACTGTTAAGAAAATTGGTTAGATAACAAAACTTTGTTTAAGGCCTATTTCTCCAATCAACAAATCCAATTCCAGTTATACGTTTAACTGAAATCAAGCTAGGCAATCGGTTGTACTTTTAGGCTTCTCCTTAACAAAACAATATGAATTGACTGACATGGGGACGTGTCAAGGTGTTTGGTTCACACCAGCGCTGAATCTGCTTACAAGTCAAGACAAAGCTTCGACAAAATGAAGAACATTATGCGTTTTAGTGATTTTAATTTTTACTTAAATGGTTCGTTGCTTTGAAATTTTGCTGGTCTGTGAAGAAAAAAGCTCTTCAACTATTCCAAGTCTCATTACGTCTATTCTAGTTGCTCGATTGTTTTGGAATTTGAAACAACGATTGAAAAAGGGCATGTTGTGAAGTGAAAGTTAAAACGAAAGTCGGGTGTACGTGGTTTAGAAAAAAAATTGCCTTGGCAATTGTAAATTTTGAGAAAATTTATGTTTAGAGATTCGAGAAAGTAAAAAATACTAAACACTAAGGCCAATTATCAGTCGGATCAAGAAAGAAGGCGAGATTTTCGAACTGCGGGGGAATGTCAGCTTAATTGGATGTTTCCGAAGGGTTTGCAGCTCCCAGAGGCATCAGCTGTGATGCGGCCGCCAGATAAAGAAAATCTGCTGCTAAGCGTTACAATGGGAGTCAGGGATTGATGGAATGTGTGAAAAACCAAAAGTTTGCCTTTTCATTCAAAGAAAAAGACAGAGTTCTTGTTTTCGTCGCTCGTAGAAATCACAGTTAGCAAAACTTATTGATCGTTCTTGATTGATGAAAATGAACTCCTGTTTCACTTTATTACCAGGGCTCGCAAAAAAAAAAATTCCAAAAAGTTTCAATACAAACAAGTTTAATTTATGATTACGGTCAAAAAACTGTTTTTTCAGACATGGTTTTTACGTAAGTTTTCGATCAAAATCTTCACAGACCACAAATTTACCAATTTCGTGGGCAAGTTAACAAAGTTAGAAACCGGATTAGACTCATATGCATAATTAGAGTAATTCCACATTAGAAAAGTTTTTTTTTAAAACTAAAATTACTATGTACTTGAACCCATATTTCAACAGCTTGGAGTTTAGAGCAAATACTTTGAAATCCCGTTTTTTCCGAAATATAAAAAGCCAATTTATGCGGCAATCGGCAGAAGGTTTAAAGGTAGGCTAGGTAATAAGTTATATGTATGTAAAAAATGTTGTATAAGCACAGACAAGTTCTTAAACAAAGTCTTTAGAACTTTTCGGCGTCATTTTGTTCAATTGAATAATCAAATGGGGGGCGAGCGTATTTAGAAACTTGAAGGTTTTCCCACTTCCAAAGCCTGTACAGCATGTTGAAAAAATGTGATGCTTTAAAGAAATGATTGTAAAAAGTGTCCTTTAAGTATTTTCAGTTGAAATATGTGCGGATCACAACCCGCCTTCCCAGATCTTTTCAAGAATGAAGTATGCTTCACAAACGAAAAATGCATTTTTGGCTAAATGAAACATGATTTCTTTTAGTTGATGCAAAATTAAAAAAAGCTGACTTAGGTTTGTAAACTGTATTTCGAAAAAAAATGTTCCAAACATTCGCTGAATAACCAAACCGGACGAAATCATTTTGTGACAAGTTTTTTTTTTACCATTTTGTCACCTATTATGAAAAAAAAACTTTAAAAGTACCCACCTCAGGCATTGTGCTTACAGATCCCGCATAACAACCGTCGTCAAACCGTCTTCTATCTAAAACAAAGAAAAGAAATTGATCATGAAATCTCGCCACCGCAAACAAAGAGATAAAACAAATGAGATCGGAATAAACAGCGCTCGTTTCCGGGTCATTGCGACCGGTTCCCAGTGGAATTGACAGAACTTTGCAGTGGCTACTCGTTGTGATACCCCGTTCTGAAAACCAGAGGGCGGGAGATAAACAAACGGGTGAAAGTTGAGGAACATGCAGGAGGATTACAACGCAGTGGCCGGCTGCAGGACTACTATGCTTTACAGCCGCTCCGTAACACGTTTTTCCTTCTGCGCGGGAGGGAGGAGTACGCAGCGGAGTCATTTCGGATGCATAAGCCGGCGAAGATGACGAGGAAGACCAGCGGTCCTTTGAAATTCCGAGTTCGTTTCGCGTTGCTAGGTTTTATCGGGTTTAAAGTGCGTTTTAATGCGTGGGTTGTCAACTTTTCGAGCAAAGAGTGCTGGTGACAACAGCTGTTGCTAAACACAACATTTGCCGACGCGTTCTTATGAGAACAGGAACTACGAGTCGTTTGAAATCAATTGTAATCCAAAAACGAATGAATAAAAACTTCTAGAGCTGAACTCGGGGTTTCAAAGTAAAATTATTTCTGTGAGAAAACAACCCAAATCAAGTTTAGTTTTCAGAACAAACTAAGAGCAGTTGCGTAAACTTTTGAAACCTAAATCACTGTGTTTTTTTCAAAGAACGGGAAATCTTTCTCGTTTACGAAACGCTAAGATCGGAAAGTTTGGAAACAGACAAAAAATGGGCATGAAAGCCCACATTCGGTTAAATAATTTGTAATTGAACAGTTCATCAAGGAAATTTTTTGGGTAGTCCGAGCTGGACCAAGAACAATTTGGTTTTGCTGCGAAATCCCGGGCCAGGCAGTTGGCGATGAAGATAAAAAAGCATGAAGAAGAAGAGAAAGAGATGAATTTAGTAAGATGTAAAAAGGAAAATGTGTTTTGAGAGAGGATTTTGAGAGTCAAAAGTTACGAAGAAAAGAAAAAATAAAGGGTGTTCTTGCCAACAATTAGAACGACTTTTAAGATGTCGGTTGGCAAGAAAAAAAACAATTGCCCAATAATTTAGACAAAACTATTTTGAAACATACCAAAATGTGAGACAGTGGTGAAAAAACCTGAAACAAAGCCAATATGTGTAGCTGGTTGTGCGTTACCCACTGTTTTCAGAACTTTTAAAAAAATAAAATAAGGGTAGTATTCAAACTTGTTATGAAAAAGTAACCCAGAAACAATAAAGAATAGTTTAAAAAACCGAATTTATTGCGATTAAAAGGGATTTAAATTTCAAGTAAGCAGATAACAAAAGATAATTATCTTTGCAAAGAGATAGCTCAAAATAGAAAAACATCAGCTGACTTTCAAAAAAGTACTTTTGCAAACATTTAAATCTAATTGTGATAACATTCAGCTTGTCAGCACTTAAACTATAATTTTACAAGGTTAAAACATCAGAGTTCAAAGGGGGAACACGCACTCATGTCCCTCAAATCTCTTGTTTTCAAAATTACGTCACTGCGAGGGAGTTGCGTCTTGTCAGAGAGGGAAAATAAAAGTTTTAATTTCATAAACAATTTAGAAAAAAAAAGTTATAAAATGAAGTTAAAATGTTTGGAGCAAGTTGTTGGATAAGGGTTAGAAAAAATATAACAACGAAAAAATTGATACGTTTTGTAAAGTGAAAAAAACCAACAATAAAACATATTTTAACGGGGGAAAACAGAAGAAAGACCATTTTTCACTCCTCAAGGTAACCGGAACAATGAATGTATATCGTTGGTGTGAGCGGTCTCCTTCTTAGCCGGCCTGGAAATCGGATGCCGGCGACACGCGAGGGTGGTGGGAACGGAAACTGCGATGGGTCCGAAGGCCTTCTGCGCCCGGTTACCATGTGCGCAAATCGCGTTGGCATCGGCCTGGAATCGCGTTTACTACCAGGGAACGGCGCCTGATTTTGGAGAACGCTGAGGCGACGAATGGCAGCTTGGGCTGCAGGGCGAAGGTCAACGGTCTTTTGGAAGACATATGGGAAAAGACGTTGCAACCATTGCAAATGACGAGTTCACACATCTTTCGCATTATGGGCTAGCATAAATCAGAACGTCTGCAGAAAGTTCAAACCAATGAAATGCACACAACTTCGCGCAAATCACTTTTAATTAGCATTTCGCAACGATTTGGTTTAATTTTGGTTTTAGCATTTCAAAACGTGAACAAACTGCAATCTTCGAGTATACACATCCAATCATTCAGATAAAAATGTTGAAATCATAAAAATTCGTTTTTTTTTTTATTTTGCTGTGTCGCATCAGACATCAGAATTGAAGGTGTCAGTATTTCGCTGTTAGCAAACAGTTACCCTAACAAACTTGAAACAAGGATGAACAAATAGAAAGGTTTTCGATCTTAAAATAACAAATTCAAAGCTGCTTCAATATGAAAAAGATTAGAAACGGAATATAAGGTTCGGAGATGTAATAAATACATGTTCCGTAAGTAAAATGTCGAAAAAGATAAGTTGAGTCCGAAAATGTAATAAATTCAAGTAGGTTAAAAAATAGAAATATCAAAAACTACGCACTGATAAGGATCAATGAAACTAGTTGGAGAAAACAGAAAAATTTTGACCCCTGAGCGCAGATTGACAAAATCGCTTTCTTTCTCCAGTCAGCTTTCGATTTCAGTTGCTTCTAGACCATTTAGTTTGAACATTTTTTGGTTTTCCGTCTTTATTTGACTTCTTTGTCTGTAAATGTTAAACAAATCTTTTCTTCTAACGTTTGAAACGGTCAAATTCACGCTACTGAACCGCTATCAACCCTCCACGCAATGCACTATGCGGTGTAATCTTCATGTCTCCGCGTTTCCGCCGCAAGCCGTCGATAGCTCAGTTGGTAGAGCGGAGGACTGTAGTGTGCTCAGATATCCTTAGGTCGCTGGTTCGAATCCGGCTCGACGGAATTGTTTTGCTTTTTGTTCAAAGAAACGAAAAATCTCATTGAAATCTCTTCTTAGGTACCTAACACATACATTTTATACTCTAAATATCAAATGCAACGAAGGGAGTGTTCAATTTCTCAAAGTTTCGAGCTTCCGTCCTTTTTGCTGCTTCTGTTTGCTTTAACTTTTAAGGAGCACTGAAATCAAAGAATCTCGTGACTGACCAACAAAAGTAGCCCACTGATCTATTTCTACGGCTTGAACTACAAATTTAAAGGGGGTTTATCTATACTCAAAACATTTATGTGAAAGTGGTATTACTTTGTACCTTTTTCTTTGATATACGTATGAATATACGATGATAGATAAGTGCGAACGTGTTTATTATGCACTTTCTCCTTATCTCTGTTTGTATTCTCAGGGAAGAACAGGGAGGTCACAGACGTCTGTGTTCTCCTCCGCCGCTATCTAATCGCCAGAACGGCGGCATATTGTTCATTAACACCATTACGCGTACATGAGCACCAGTTCCTATGTTTTGACATACTAGATGACTAACTTGATCAATCATTTCATCGTTTGTCAGCCACTTCTAAAAATATTTTAATTTCCAGATGAAGCTAAGGTTACTCCTTGTTTTCACAGTTTTTATCGTGATCAGTCAAGCAGCGAACATCATTTTTCTCAACGTCTGGCACTCGAAAAGTCATGGAAGGACAATGATGTATTTGGCTGAGAGGTTAGTGATTTTGAAATTTTTGCGATGTATCAAACCTAAAAAAACGGATTCATGTTCTATACAAACATCTTTTACAAATGTTCGTATTCACATAAAGAAAGAAAAATTGTAAGAAATTCCTATTTAAATGGCATTTTATTCCATCGAACAGTGAAAATGGATCTTCCAGCTACTTTTTGTTAAGTCACGCGATTCTTCGATTCCACTGCTCCTTAGAAGTTAAAGCAAACAAAAGCAGCAAAATGAACGGAAGCTCGAAGTTTTGAGAAATTGAACACTTCCTTCGAATTGTTCCAAATGCAGAATTTCTTTGCATATCCATTTTGTATGATTGCACATTAGGACACTTGAACACAAAAAAAGCAAAACAATTCCGTCGAGCCGGATTCGAACCAGCGACCTAAGGATATCTGAGCACACTACAGTCCTCCGCTCTACCAACTGAGCTATCGACGGCTTGCGTGGGAAACGCGGAGACATGAAGATTACACCGCGTAGGGCAAAGTGACGCGGCTTGACAAGACAACGGCCGGACGTTTTTGAGTTTCCTATGCGTTTTCACTGTTTCAATCTTTGAAGAAGATTCGAATAACTTCATAACATTAATGCTAGATAGATAGCTCAGAGAAACGTCTCAGACAAAAAGAAAGTTTTTGATTTTGTGGTGTTTTCTGGGGGTGTTTCGTGTTGCGCGCAACTTTTTAGACGGTTCTCTGCACATTTAATAGCGCTGAACCGAAACGAAAACACAGTTCTAAGCAAAATTACAAAAAGTGCCAAAGCCGCCAAAACGCAAACATTGCTTTTATAAATTGCGTTAATAGGGCTAAAATCTAAGTTATACGCAAGAAGGGTGGTTGGGTAACTGTCGTATACGGTATCCCAAACTTTCATATAGTTATGGTTGTTTTTGAGTTTGACATCACGGGGCAAATCTAGTAGAAAACTCGTTAGGGCGCCCTGCAAAACAGATTTGTGGGTGGGAGGTCGAAACAAGTGACTTGTTTCTGGCAGATCGCCAGAAGTGTGGCTCAAATCGCCTGACAAATTTGTTTTCTTGGTTGCGCGGCCACCCCGGGGGATGGGCCCCTCCGCGACACCCGGAATACTTGGCCGAGACTTCTGCTGCACAATCCTTATCGGCTCAGACACGCGAAAACACTTGCGCGCCCAAACAACGCGCCGACCGTTTCCATGCTGCCTCCGGGCATCAGAAGTCACCCCGTCGCGGTTGGAATCGCATTTGAAGAGGGCGGAAGAAGGCGTAAAGGAAACAAGAAAATGTGCAATCAGCTTGGATCTCAGAGCGTTTGGAAGACAATAAATCTAGCAACAGCTTCATAACAAGAGCAGCAAACATATGACCATCGTTGAGAAGACCACAAAGGGAGTGAATGGTTGCAGGACATTCTAATACTAACCGGCTGTAATCTTTCTTTTGGTAATTGCGAGTGAATTAATTAAATTAGGTTGTATACTTGATGGGTTTTACTTGAATCGTTTTTTTTTCAATTGTATGCATTTGCGGAATGGAAGACAATGTAAGAAGTATGTATAGCTGCAGAGATAAAACATTCTCGTATTTTAAAAGACCGCAAGAAGTGATGAAACTACGAAAATTACAATTTTGAAATTCGGTTACTGTCGCCTTTGTGCTTTCCGTTTCTATACAACAAACTGAAGTAGATATCCGAAAAACCTGGATATAAAATAATTTTTTAAAAGGCTTGAGCAAGTTTTATGCTCAAAAGAAACAGCTTTCCTTGTTAAATTGACCGAAGGGTTATTGCGTCAGTGCCTTGAACGCAAAATATCGAAAAAGAACTATTTTACCTGTTAGTTTTTTCATATAAATAGGTAAAGCATAGTTTTAATAGTGCTAAAACTACCGTTTAAAGAGGATAGGCAATTATTCATTAACAAAAATTGAAAACTAACTTCGAACCCATTTCTGTTATGATGTTTCATGAACACGGAACCTGGGCCTTTTCATTTTTTTCAAGCCGATTTTTAACGCATGCCTGCAAAAAAGTTCCTTACCTATCATTTATTTCATGCTCTACAAGATTCTGTTTTGTTTATGTCAGTTGAAGGATAAACATGATTGTTTTGATTTTGCCAGTATTATTTAAAATATTTAAAAATGCCGGCAAAATTATTTTGGCAGATTCGAAAACAGTAAACACGGTTTTTGCAATATCAAATAGTTACCATTAAAAAAAAGCTGGGTTTTTTGCCGCTGATGGTAGTAAAAGTTGAAAGAGCACTAACAATAAAAACTGTATATGCGGGTCTGGTGACTTCATTTTGGTTCTACGAAACTCCCCGCTAATATGCATTGTGGTAGACCATCAAAAAAGTTAGAGCGAGGCTCAAAACGTACAACAAAACGGGGTATAGCACAAAGTGCGAATTTAAGCCCATGGTTGAATCTTTTTAGTCATTTTTTAAAGGTAGTATAATAAGACAACACAACATTCAAAGAGTTAAAACTCAAATTTCCAACTAAATTCTATCGTCTTATTCAGCCTGACAGCAGTCACAAGACCTTGAAGCCTTCAATTTTGCCCTTATTTGCATACGACGGGTTGCGCAAAGTATTTGCGGAAGCGGCGAGTTAGGTTCAGAAGCGGCGGGTGTGATTTGTATGAAACGCGTCAAATCCTCGGGGACCAGGCTGTCGACGCCTATTCGAATCGCATCGGTGCACCCGAAATGACTCGGAAAATCCGGGCCACTGCGATACTGCCAGATTTTCGAACTTTAAGGGGCTCTCGGGATTTCAAAGGCGACAAAACAGAAGATGGTGGTTGTAATAAAGATTTTGACTGAAATGGATGAGCATGTTTTGAACAGTCAAGCTTTGCGTGATCTAGTGCAAAATTCGCTGTTGCAAATGGTTGAATTTAAAATTTGAAGACTGACTAGCTAAATTGAAATTGTTTTAGTAATTTCGTATTCACATTTTAAAATTTGCACTTTTTAAAAACTTTAGCATTGTATTTTAGATGCGGACCAATTCCTTTTAAATTCACATTTTATGATATTACGGAAGAATATAAATATACTTACATGAATGAAATAGCTAGATGTATCCAAAAAGCGATAAACAATAAAGCGAAGGAAATTTCGTAGCAAATTGATGAAGCAGCCTTTGGCTTCAAGTCGCTAAAATTACATTTACAAACTAGAAACTAGAAACAATCGTATGCTGCTCATTTGCGTTTACAAAAATCAAAACATCTTTTATGTTGTTATTTTTTTCAAAAATGTTGTTTTGCAGTAGCAAAGTACAAAATATTTTATCATTGATATTGTTATCATTTCCCAAGAAGTAAAGCAATTTTTTTATCAGCTTGTTTGCATGCGAACATTTGCCAAAAGCTACATTTCAAATGGTTAGATTTTCAAATTGTTTGTGGTAAACATTAGGACTTTTAAAAAGTAAGATTAGCAAAAAGAACGAACAAGCAGATAATATTTGCAAAGGAGAGAAAGAAAACTAAGAACCTCTCTAAGCGCTTTACGAAACGAAAATGATCTTAAAAGCTTCTGGCCCACCCAGAAGCTTTTAACGAAGGAAGTATCGCCGGGTGTGGTGTCCAGTTACTGAGAGGTGCTTATAATGGACGAATACTCTTGATGCTCCCGATTGAGGCACATACGCATGCATGATACCCCCAATTTCAAAAGTTGAAGTGAAACGTCGTTGAGACATAGGTCAAACCTAGGATGCTCGTTGTGAGTCGTTTCCGCGCGTACGGCTAATGGGCGTGAGCGATAAATCCGTTTAGGGGTTCACTGGCCCACAAAATACTCGAAGCCGTCGATGGAAAAACGTGACTAAGCCTGGGAACGCGAGGGATTTGTCCCAGAAGAGATGGAATTCTCGTCACTCACTATGGCGTCGAGTGTTTACTTAGACTTATGCGTAAAGCAAAGGAGATCTCTCGTAATTGATACTCCACAGCGAAAAATTCAGAAGCAAACTTGAAAAAAAGGGGAAAATACATAATTTCATTGGGCTAGACAAAAGCAAGAAAACTTTAAAGCGCACAAGTTCAAGGAAATTTGTTGTGTTAGAGACTTTAGTTTTTTGCGCACATGGAATAAAGTTGCATCGGTATTTCTTTAAATTTTCGATCTATGGAAGTGTTCGACTCTACTAGTTGGAATGTGGAACTCCTTGAAACACTTTTCGACTTTATGGCAGAATTTTTATTTATCGATTTCAGTTATCGATTTTTAGCCTCGGGTTTTAGTAGGTCGCACCTGGCTACAGTTATTCGTAAAATCGCCTTTTCACATTGGGTTTGACCTCCTGACATGTACTAACTGTATAATCTTCGTCATTTTAAATACATTCCAACTGACTTATAGTACCGTTAGCTCATGCCAGAAAGACAAAACCCATCGAACGCAACCTAGGTTGCGAAAATATGACAATCTTGGGTCGACCAACAGTATACAGGTGTACCCTACCGTAACCCGGGATCAAAAATCGATAAAAATGTAGTGGGGTCATGTTTGGTTAATACCGTTTGAGTAAAATCTGATCCTTTGTACTGCATTGGTGCTTAAAAAACAAAAACTTTCATTTAAAATTGGGTTTTCACAAAAGAAGTGCAGTTCTATATTCTTCAAAGACAACATAAGAATAAACTGTTTTGGAACAGCAGTTTGCAGTACTATATAATTTTAACCCGACGACATTGCGTGATCAAATTTTCGCAAACTACAAGTGTAGGAGTTGATCGAGAAGCAGTTTTTATGCGTGTCTTATATTATCAAAGGGCAAGATACAGTAGGTCATGAAAAAATGTTTGCATGACGTATGTTTCGAAATTTTTTTAAGTTTCCACATCACCACTATTGTCAACGAAATCAGGCTTTAAGTGTGAGTATTCCGCAGCCCCGGCGTCAGATTCATATTGTCGTCTGAGCTATGGCGCGCACACAGAAGCTGAAGTTTTTTGTGCGGGAGGGAGAGTGTGGGTGGTTATCTGTTTTATTCGTTTCGGTCTAATTAGTGCCCAACCGTCATTCATTTTTTACGGTATTACAGTTGTTTGTGGTAGAAAAGGTTTTGGGCAAGGAATACGTTCATTCAGAAATGCTTTGTATGAATCTTTTTAGTTGAAAAGGAAAACAAATTTTTTTTTGAAACAGCTTCCATGCAAGGAGCAAGGCATGAATTAATGAAACATAGTATTTACAGTGTCAACGCGGAAACAGAAACAAATAAGCTCTTTTTCTGATATAATATGTACACGAAAAGGCAGAACAAATTTAGACAATTCTTGTCTCAGTAATGGGACAAAGAGGTTGCATACGACACACGATTGCTGTTTGGAACGCGTGATTTGGAACACCGAATCCCAGCTCTGGGAATTCCTGTCACTTTCAAAGCAGAAAAAAGTGTTTACTCACTCTCTTGGTGGGGGAATATTGTCTAGGGATAAAATCTCAAGCTCGAGTTCTGCTGTGCGGAACTCTGGAAAGTGGCGATTAATCACGACAACGACGGAAGCCCCGATTGGCGGTCCAACTAGGAAGACGGATGGCCGTAAAAACGGCCGTCGACGCAGGATTTGTGCCTCATGGCCATGGATGGCTGCCAGATGGAACTGAGATTGCGCGATAATGAAGTTCACAAAGTTAGACTTAAAATAGAACGCGATACTGGTCATTTTATGACAAACACGCAAAGTTACAGTCCAAGCAGCACAGAAAACATACATATACACACACACGCACACACACACACGCGCGCACGCACGCGCATTAGCTGGTAACTAATTAGAACTAATTAAGTGTTTCAGATACGTGCCACAAAGTAACGTAATGAGCGCATGTTTCGAATTATTTCCCTTCCCCGATTTTCCGTAAAGCTTGTTTCAACGCTTGTCGCCGCCTGTCTTGGCCAAACTACAAAACGCGGTTTGTATCCCACAAGTAGTTCCACCTAGATTGATACTACAAACAATGTAGTCCCGCTTGTACGATTATGCATGAGTGCATGTAATTGTATTTCACAAAAGATACTTGTTTCCAAGAAAAGGAAATTTGAACCGCCAGAGAACTGGAGCTAGTTCTAAAGAAGAAAAAAACATTTCGCAAACACTCTCGAAGCATCTTTTGAAACAAGCTAAATAACAACAAACAACAAATTGAAGAGTGTTTCGGGTGTTGTTTGTTTGAAGTCAAGGCTGCTAAACCATTCAATGATAAACAAATACAAACATTCAAAACAACAAATACTGAAAATTTTATAGGTTCTGAACTAATGAATGAAATTTGGATTGATTAGGTTTCCCAAGATCAAAATACACACACACTCACTTTCTCTGTCACCCACTCACTTTCCTCGTCACGCACACACATTTACACACAGAAGAGAGATTACTATGAAAATGTTTTCAGCTTAGTTCGCCGTGGTCACAACGTAACGATGTACAGCCAAGTGGCTGCTCCGATCGGCCCAATGGGAAAAGGAGTGGTCGCGTTGGAGAGCCAGCTGACGGGTGAGAGAATATTCAACTGTTTTGGGGGATGCTCCAATGGGGGAAACAATTTCGCTGTTGTTGCGCAATCTCAATGCGCTGTTTTGCGGGACAAATAATTTGTCATCCAAGACGCCTCGGGACCAATTTGCGACTTCCGACAAGCGCCTTGCGACACTGCAAACATGGCGAAGGCGATTACAATTAGCTTAGATCACCAGTATTTTTGAGATTTCAGGAAAATTCGACTTTGCTGATCCGAAGAAGGTGGAAAAGCTGTTCTGGTTCACAGAGATGACTCCATTGATATTCAATTCTCCTCAACAAATTGGTTACAATTTCTACGAGAAACTCATCAACGACAGTAAGTTATATGGGGAATACTGTTGAAAGTTGTTTTATTGAAAATGACACAGATTTTCTTGACAACGCGGTAAAAAATCTAGTATTGAAAAAAACTCCGTTCTTGGACAAAGGCTCTCCAAATTTTGTTAAAACTATATAGGATGTAGAATGGCTAATTTAGATCATTGTGAGCAAAACTACATTACACTGTAGTCCGCATGCCGCATTCCAGAAGCAAAAATCAATAACTATGTTGTCCAACCCTAGAAAAATTGGGTCTTAACAAAATTTTCACAACCTTTGAAAAACATTTTCGACTTTCCTTCTCTTTGATCTTTTGTTTTCAAAAAAAAATCGCTGAAGCTAAGCTTTTAAATATTGGTTTTAAAATAAAAAAAAAATTGACCAGTTGTTCTAATAGTACTGACAATTCTATTTGCATTCACCTTGTTATTAAAAACGACGTCTTGGAAATTTCGGAATACTGACAACTTGATGATTCACAGGATTCGTTTCTGTTTTTTTTTTCTTTGGCTCACAATTGGTTTTTATTGTGGTTCAAGTTCAATCGCGGTTCCCTACTCGAATTTTAGACTTCGGTTTGTTGAACCGCCACAACGTCATCCGCGATTTTAAAAATGGCGGGTTCTTTCAAGTGCAAACTCAATGAAAAAGAATTCTTTAATATAAACTACTTGAAACTGCCGATTTCTTTGAGAATTCTTCCATAGTTGATGGTTAAGTAGAATCACTTGTAGTCCTGTGCGTAGTTACCAATGTCAACGAAGACCTTGACCGTCTTTCCAGCCTCGAAGCTACGCGGTCGCCACATTTTTACATCCTGGCTTTCACTAATTGTGTTTTGCCAAATGTAAACTCCTACTTCAATGTGGTGAAGCAATTCCGACGTTGAACTTGATTTGTAGAATCCAAATCTATTGGTGGCGCTTGTGTGTTCAATCTTGGTTTCCACTGGCGTTATGGGCCAAGAAATTCCTCGTTTTCTGAAGTAATCGGTCTGTTTCTCTCTGTGGGATGACGGAAGGTACTTCTGGGCGTAGTCGAAGGTTAGGAACGCCTCTCCTTCTGTCATGTGATTGATGATGTGCTCCCGTTGTAGAGTCGTGTGCTGAGACCGAATGATATGTCGCTTCAGTTTCAGGACATTCTTCTCGTTGTTCAGAATGGTGAGATGCTTTTCTTCCATTTGAGCCAACTTCTCCGTGTCGTGCGCATTTGTTGCGGCGTGTGTCCTAAAGCAATCTATTCAGGTTGAACTACTTAGAATGACCTGTAAACTTTTTCTTTTTTTTCCAACACTGTTGTGGCTAAGTCTCGGATGTCTCCTAAAACCAGTTTCAGGTGTTCTCAGCGATCACATTTGAGATCGTGCTCGTGAAAGACGAAGTAGTCGGGTTTGTAACAAACTTCCGCAAATGAACAGACGGTTTGTCGTTTTTTGCTGTTTCTTCTCGTCGTGTAGACGTGGTTGTATTGTTGCAGATCCCAGTGCGTCATAAGTTCCCTCACATGCTCTTCACAAATCAGCCTGTTCTCCCACAGTGACCGTTGGTTCGTGTCTTCCCAGTCCACATTGCAAACTGCAGCTCCTCTACACATTATCATATCCCAGCGATTTATTCCGCCACGAAGATCCTCGCCATCCGGCAGGTTCTTCCATGATAAATTGAAAATAAATCTGTCACTAAACAAAAAATTTTCTTACTTGCGAAGTTTTCCAGAACAAAATAGGCGAATGCTAGATGATGATGATCATTCTTCGAAATGAAAGAAAAATAGTAGTTTTGCGCACTCCAGCCCTTTTAAACCCTTTCTGAGGTCAGGTCATGTGCAAACTGGTTCATCTTCATAAAAAGCCAGGCGGGTGAAAAAACATCACGCGAAAGTAGGTGACTGGGCTATCAGACAAGTAGAAAAAGGCCTGCGCTATTTCAATGTCGCACAATCGTATTCGTTCAAAAATTATCTCAGAAACTAAAATAGTTTACAAACAAATTTCACATAACCGGTGAAACGATAGAAAAAAACCATCTATTGCACGGCACGTTGAAAAATCCGACCCCTATCGTTTATTAACTATAGTTGTCAATCAAACCTTTTTGAAAAATTCGTTGAAACATGCAAAACAGTTTATCATTTTTTTCTCAGTTGTAACGCTAAAAGGTGCCGATGACGTCATCGCAGCTTATAAAATCACAACCAAAAAGTGAATGCTGCCAATGAGCAACTACAAAATGAAATTCGAGTCAAATCAAAGACAAAAACGGATCCTGCTAAGAAAGTTATCAACCGGTAAAAATTGCGGTAAAAGTAGTTTTTCATGTAAAAAATTCGCGTAGTTTTTCATGTAAAAAATTCGCACCCAATATAGTTATTAAAGCGAACAAGTCACCCACAAACAGCAGAGATACCGTATTTCTGCCAAATCTGAAGTTCCTACACCCCAGTTCAATTACCATGTTACAGCAACTTTCCACAACGTCTTGAACACCAACTATTCTCTTGCTATTATCGACGAAATGTTTATCTCCGCTCAAGCAGCAATTGCTCTGAAGTTGAAGGAAAAGTTCGACACAAAGATCTCAATTTTCTCAACTACTGGTAAGAGTCAAGATTTTACCATAGTTTCTTTGTTTCAGACTTGTTTGCCTACTCCAGTCACTACCGGGCTTTATCAAGAAATCCAGTCACTTATCGTCAGTAGGTCAAATAAACATAACATTTTCATACTAATTTTCAGCTCTTATGTGAAAGGATATGATATTTATGACTCAGTGCCAGAGAGTTTCTACCTTCGTCTGATGACAGTGATTGATGTTCTTATGGAACACCCTATGTGGGAAATTTTATGCGATAAATGGATTGTCAAGGCAGGAAAACTGTTAGGAGTTGAAAGTTCGGGATATAAAATTTATAAGGTGAGCTTTCCCAATTTTTTTTTTGAATATTTTCAATTTCAGGAAGCAGAAGTTACCTTCACTGACTACCCTCAAAGATACGGATCTGCATTGCCAACATCTTTTGAAATAAAGCACGTAGGAGAGCATTGCCAAGGTGAATAAATCAAATATTAAAGACACTGAAAATTAATTTTAGACAGTTCCAAGCTTCCTGAAGACATAGCCACATTTGTGGAGGATCCAACTTCATTGGGAACCGTTTATGTTGCATTTGGATCGATTGTTAATTGGAACTCAGCCCCGATCAGTATGATCAATACATTTGTAAAAGTTTTCAACTCCCTTAAGGATTACAGAGTTATTTGGAGTTATACTGGACCGGAGGTATGTTGTTTTTAACCATTGGGTATTGTCTCTGCCATGGCCGATTCGCAAATGCAACCCTGACGCAGTATTGCGTACGTATCCTAAGACACAGGGTTTTCGCACGCACATTCGCGTCTGGTGTCATTTGCACAAAGCTAAGAGCGAAATTGGGCGAAGTAGCATTGGCGACGACTATATTGTTTTAACCAGAAATCTCCGATGGGGGGTAAAAAGGTGTCTCACAAAAAACTTTCCTCTTAGCTAAAACATAGATCTAACAGGCACCTAAAGCAAAATGCGAAAAGTGCATATCAGTTTCCGAAAACAGATTTGGGAATAAAAATGCCAAGGCTACTAAGCAATGCTTAGACACATTTGGCCATACAAACAAAAATCGTTTCTAATTAAAAGCAGATGCAAAGGTTGAAAAAAGCTGAAACGATTCATGTTTTAATTTTAATTACCGGACTGTGTTTTATCTGACAATGCTTTTGAATCCAAAAGCCAAAATCTTTAAAAGCATCTGTGGCAAACTCTGTTTTCCTGACTTTTTGAACACCGTTCGCAACCATTCACTTACATTATACGACAACTCATTTTATTACAATTATCCAATTTACGGCAATCTTATCATTATTCAATGCGATTTTGTTCATTTCAGTTGCAAGAAGCAGGACCCAACATCAAAATCTTAAAGTGGGCTCCCCAAAACGACATTCTTACTCATCCAAAGACCGTTCTCTTCTTTACACACGGAGGATTGAAAAGGTTGGTTTTGAAACATCAAATTGTTTTGAAAACTGATTAGTTCAAACCACAATTTTTAACATTTGCTCTATATACCCCTGCAACCTTTTTTTTCGCAAACGCGTTCTCATTTCCGTTTCTGGTGACCTGAATGCCAAAGATTTGTTATCGTTAGCACCTGCATGAATTCAGAATTCATTGCGAGGGTGAAAATAGAAACCGCAGTGTTCCCGTGACCAGAATAGAGTTCCGCGTGTGTGATGTATGTGTTCGTGGTTAAATAACACAGAAACTTCAATTCAATTGAAATGGAGCAACTTTGGTACTTTTAAATCTTGAAACAAAAAAAAAACAAACCCCATTAATGACATGTTTGCATCAAAAATGTAAACATTTTTAATTTCAACCTTCCCTAATCTTGGTTGAGTTGAGAATTTCACCGATTGATATTTTCCCAGACTGGATGTGAAATTTGGTTCAAAATGGTGTGTGACTGATATTTCGCAGGAAAAACAGAAACGCTAATAGAATCTCAAGAAAGTTCAAACATTGAACTCCACATTCATGAAACGAAAGTTCAATCGTCACTTTTTTCGTGTTCTTATATACCGCAGTGCATAAATCAAAAGTTGACTGCACCTTGAACTGAGATCAACAACAAAGCACAATTTCACGCAATAAAACTACAAAGCAACTACGTCATAAAACACGTTTTGTTTACCTAAAGATGGCAAATTTTGCCATTTGTGTTGTGCGTAGGTACCTGAAAAAATTGTTTGGTACGTTTTACCTACAAAAACATAAAACATTATTTCCTCTTGAAGAACTCTTGGATGCTTGTTGTTACCTCAAAAACCTTTATTTTTCGGGGCCCGATTGTTTTGTCTTTAACGATTAATGGTATGTTTCTAAAAGATGGAACCCAATTTGGCCGTAACCTAAAGGTCACGCAAAAAAAAATATGCAACAGCCTTTGGGCTACCAAACAGCTTTGTATCAAATCATGGGCCAAAGTATGCATCCCAGGCTTGGCAAAATTTATATGTCGTTAAACGATCTTTAAAATTGGCCATACTAAAGCCTTAAGAACCTTATGGAGAGGGAAATAGTTAGGAAAGGTTTCCGATTTTGTGCCCTTCGAAGCAAACACGGAGGAAAAGCCAAAATCAGATGCAACAAAATCAGATGCAACATTACAAGCCGGGTTGGCCTTAAGGAAGTTATCACCTCCGGTTCTTTTGCTTTTAATGTTAAATGAACAGCTACAAACAAGATCGAACTTGGGTAAAGTGATAGACATTTGTAAAAGGTTGTCGAAATCGTGTTACTTTTAAGCAGAGCGTCGGGCTATGCGTTTTCAATTCAAAACACCTTGAGAATTCAAAAACAACATGAAGTAACAACGTTTGTTGGTAGAAAAATTCACAAATTTACACTTTTTTGTGCATTTGAAACAAATGTGTCTCAATTTTCGAACCCACCCAAGTTTAGATTTCATTTTTACACATAGAAAGTACCTTGTGTGAATTGACGGTTAGGTATGGTTAGGTAACGCCTCAGTATCCAAGAAACGGTAAAAGTTGTTTCCTCTAGAATACGAAAACAATGAAACGATGTGACAATCCAATCTCCAACAGTTTTACACATCATAGTATTGTATATCTTTTTAGTATTCGTGAAGGAATTTGTTCCAACACTCCCTTACTCTTCCTCCCTTTCTTCGCCGACCAATGCAAAAACGCAGCCTACGCAATTGAGATGCACCTGGCAGAAGCAATCTACAAAAAGGTGTTTTTCTTCCACAAACAATGTATAACATTCGATTCAGAACATAACAGAAGTGGAACTCGGCACGAAAATCAGACGGGCACTTTCGAATGAGAAAATGAAGACTAACATTGCTAAGGTATTTGCACCAAGGGGATATGAAGTTCAAATTGGAATTTTAGCTTCATAATCACTTCACGGACAACGTTATCGATTCTTTGGATTTGGGGGTGTTTTGGACGGAGAAGATGCTGCGGACAGGTGAACTAGCTCATTCTAGGATCAGAGGCCGCGAACTGTATTGGATTCAATTCTTTCACACAGAAATCATTCTCACACTGCTTTTCTCATACATTGTTTTGTATTAAAACAGGTACTGTAATAAATATGTTATTACCTAACTTGCCACAGCTGTAAATTTGCAGGCGTGATGTTCTTGGCTCACTTTCGTGTACTGAAAAAGTTTGGTCAGTGTTCTGAAAGCATAACGTACATATGAACGAAAACAGACATCTTGTTGTATTTTTAAAACTAACTGTTTGGGATGAAAAATTGTCCCGAGTAAGCGAAAATTCAGAAAAAAGTTTGGAACTTCTATTTCTGACGTAGTTTCTATTTTCGCACTTTATTGAATTTTACATCTGCAGAAAAGTAAATTTCTTATCTCCGTCATAATGTGAGAAATTGTGAAAAAACGTTTAAAGGTGATCAATGTTCACAGACAAATAATGACACGTTTCAGAAAACCCCAAGCTCAAAAAGCGTATTGAAACCAAAAATTGTCTGGTAGTTGCAGATTTTGCAAAGGAATGGCATGTGCATTACTACTGTAATATTCAATTGACAGCTTGGGAGGATTTTTTGAAATTAATTGGAAATGAAAAAAAAACAATTGTAAAAACAATGAATGTGTGTGATATAGTCTAAGTCCAAAAAACGCAAGCCAAAAAATGTTATATACCAGTGAGTCAATATATGTATATCAATAATTTTTGTTTTTTTACAAAAAAAATTATTTCACTATATTTAGAGTGGATAAAACACGTTTTTTTGCTTTCAGTAAACATCATGTTTTCAAAATCTTTTTCAGTTCCTTTTTCATGACGCGAATTCTATTCTCATCAACGCAATAAATTTTATAGTTCCCCGAAGACAATTTTAACATTTGTCGTCACATTTTAATTCATTTTGATAATTCCATTTCTTAAAACGAAAATAAAGACGTGGGAGTTCTCTAAACAAAATGCCAAATGGGGCAGTCTTCGTCAGAAACATTTCCCCGAAATGGCGCCATTGTTTAAAAATCTGACGCATCTATGGCAATGTTTGTACGGATTTGCATTTGAGTTACCACAGACAAACAAAGGCACGTTTTCCGGTCAAATGTTTGATCAATTTAAAAGAAAAAAAAAATCTACTTTAACCAACGTGTCAAAATTTATCTGTCGTTTAAACCAACGCACAAAGTGACACATATATCAAATATAAGTTAAAGCATTTTTGCTTTTACATATAGTTTGTAAATTTGTATTATGTAAAAGTTTAATAGAGTTTTCAATAATACAAATTTCGACCCATTCACTTCAGACAACAACACCTTTTAATATAATTTATAGTTTCTCAATTACGCCATTCCACCCAGACACTTATAATCACTTGTAGCCAACACAATCAAATAAACCAGAAATTGTGTAAAAGAATTTACTTATGTCTATAAAAACGGTACATAGGAATGATCTATGACATGTGTAGACCCGTGCTCGGCCCGTAACAACCCGAGTGTTAAGGCTAAGGAGCTTCAGTAGCGCTTAGAGTCGGCTGGGTAGGGCGGGGGAGGCTCGAAGGGCGAGAAAATGGGGTGAGCCGTGTCTTCGAAGTAAGACTGACGCATCACGTTCAGGGATTCATCTGAAAATGGAAATTTATTAAAATGAATTTGACATTTCAATTTGAAATGGTAAACTGAAGTTTTAAACTCACTGTCTATAGTTATCACAGTTTCTCTTCTCATATTCACAGCTTCTGAGTAAGGAGGGGCTTGTAATGTCGGATCAACTGGAGGTGGTAACCGCAGTGGACCTGAAAATGAGCTTCTTAGAAATGAAAATACCGTCAGTTTTGTCTTTTCACTAATTGTAATCTCATTTTTTGCATGATTACTTCATTGAAAGGTAATCCACCGTGAAAAAACTTATGTATTCGTGCAAATGCACCTGAGTGCTACACTTTTAGCACATTGAACTTTTCAAACTCACTTTCAAAAGCAGGAGGATTCGGATAGCCCATGCGTCTGAGACGTTCCTCTCGTTCGCGGTTTTCTTTACTGAAAAATAGGCATAATTAGGGGGGTTTTATAAGGTCACTTACACTTTGTTGTACATACAGAAGGCAGTGAGTAGGACCAGTGCGGGGAGGAAGAGGAAGACGAGATATGAAGCGGCATCCATTAGCTGAAAAGGAGGAAATTATAGGTGAATTAAGTTAATAAGAAGATAAATGAGGTTTTGGAATGAAAATATATCTAGGAATAGTAAAATGGTTAAGATAATTGGGTAAACGGTAGTCGGGTTTTGAAAAACGACATCAAAGAAAAGAGATGACCGTTTCTAAAAGTGAGGCGATGAGATAGAGGATGCGAAGAGGCAAAGAGGCAAAGAGACAAACGGGCAAAGAGGAAAAGAGACAACAAAGAGGCAAAGAAGCAAAGAGACAAACGGGCAAAGAGGCAAAGAGGCAAACAGGCAAAGAGGCAAAGAGGCAAAGAGGCAGAAAAGCACGGATGCAAAATGGCAAAGAGAGAAATGCAAAAAGATCACTCCAGCAATAAAAATTTTGCGTGAAACCAAAAAAGAAGAGCAAGAAAGAGAAAACAATAAAAGGGCAAAAGAAAGAAAGGGAGAAAAGAGATGTGAAACCATACAAAAGACAGACAATTGAGGCAAAAAATAGTATTCTGGATAGCAACAAGAAACACCACCCTACAAACCCACTCGCTGTGGGCTGCAGCCAGGCGCGACTGAGAAATCTCTCTCAGGATACAATTCGCCGTGGGGGTGTGTCTTTTCGGGCCGACTTAAAACAAACGTGATCTGGAAATGGCACCTTCAGCTGCTCCGCCGACACGACAAAGCCGAGCTACCTACGTAGAATGGCTCGCACCTGCCGATGAGTCTGTCATCACCGGCGGCATTTCGGAGCAATGAGTGGGCTATTCGCCAAATGCGCCCCGACATTTCAGGAACAGAGCCTAAGCCCTATGAGTAAGCTGGAACGAACGGAGATGGCTGAGGAAGTGATGCACATTAGTCTAATTTCGAGGAAATTGGTCTGGTTCATAATGCGATTGAAGTAATGAGATTTTCGAAAGTTTGAAGAATCAAGAACAAAAATGAATAGTTTACTTAAACTGGGCAGTTACCCAGGAAATTGGCTAGCTAGTTTGAAAAAAATTGAGGTTTTGAAATTTTTTCAACCTGAAAATGTTGAAAAAGTCGAGTGAAATGACGTTGTTTTCTAAATTTAGAAGTTTTTCCACGCAACATTACCCTTCTGAAAATAAATTAGCTTGAGTGCATTAGAAGTTCATGTTTTCCGTTTAAGCTTGAAAGTTAGATTTCAAATTTAAACGAATCTGAAAACCGGTTTCACTTTTTCAATTGTTAAATCTTTTCTAGTATGCCGTGTTTGCGTTCCAAAATTTCGCTGTCGAAGAAAGAAATCCAAAAGTGCCAGAATTTCTCTGTGTAACATTCCTACCAATCTACCTGATTTCCTGTGTATTTGTCCCAGTTTCACATGAAAAATTCGCAAAATGAGAATGTTTCTCCTGTGCGGTGGAAAAAGTGAATAGTAACAAATTGTGAGTTGTGGGAAACGTCTTGTGGCAAAAACAAATCGGCGCCGGAAAATAGAGCCAGCAGAAAGCAGAAGCTCCAATTAGCAGCCATTACAACAAGTTGAATTAGAAGCTGATTAAAGGGAAAAATATCGAAAGAAACGGAAAACCGCCTTTTCTTCAGGCTTCAGAAGCTTTAATAGGTGGGAAAAAGGGCGCGCCATTCGGAGGGCGGGACGACAAATAAGCGCAACAAGTGCAAGGAACTGATTGATACAAGTTGAGCCTTTTTCCCAAAGTTGGGAAAATGTAGGCTATAAAACTTTGCGAAATGTGGTGTCCTCGGTGGGAAGCTAGACAGAAAAGTGGAAAAAGTGCTCTAATGCGGAACGCCCTCCTTGATTCAAGATCAGCTTCAGAGAACATGCGAAGCGTGTAATTGGAGCACCTTTGTAGAACTTTTCTTAGCATTCAGGTAAAATCACACGCTGGCTTGTCTAAAATCTCGAAATGCAGACGAGCGCAAATGTTGAGGGAGGCATTGTAGTGAGAAAACAGGAGACGGTTTTTGTTCTCGAGGGTTTTTGAACAATCAAGCATTGTTTAATGGTAAACACCAAACATTACTGTTGATAGAAACAACAAACATCAAAAATTCTTTTTGATGAACATCTATTTTTGAAAGAAACTGGAAAGAGAGAAGTAGAGATAAAAAAAGAGAGGACAGAAACACAAAGAAAAATAAAACAAAAAACCGAATTTCCATGTCTGAACAAAGTGCAACAAAGACTTTCCCCACTTGTCGAGAATGAAATGTTCTTTGAGACTCCAGCTGAAATTCAATAAGTGTCGCATGCACCTTAAGCTTTTGTCAGAACTGCGCGTTCCATAAAAAAGAAATAGAAATTTCATAATTTATGAAACTGTAATGGTTTCACGGAAAATTCTCGTAAAATATGTGAAATCGTGAGATTCAATTTATAATGACAGTTTTGAATTGTGGTTTCCACAAACTATGGATAAAGGGAAAAAAGAAACATTTAACGAAAGAGAGAAAATCGCATTCTGCTTCATTCATAATCCGTAATTGTCAAAAAATCACTTCTACTTTTTTGCTATTTCCAAAATACTACAAACTCGGATTCAAAAATGCCAACTAATGCTCTTTAACGTAGAGGACAACCTTCATCTCTTTTAGTTATAAATGCCTTTTCTCATCTTCCTGTTTCAAACTAATCTCCCGTTTAAGTAAAACAGGAAATAACTTTAAAATTTCAAAAAGATTAATCCAAAAAGGGGAAAAGCGTTAACAAAAATTGAAAAGTCTGGAAAACCACAAAACTGTGATTGCGAATGAACTTCTAGTCGCGTGGATTGGATTGTAGTTATAACAACCCTAAGCTTCAATTAACCTCGTTCCTAGCAATTTCAAATTAAATTCCCACTATAGTAATACAATTTGGTCAATAACAAGGTAAAGGACAGTGTTTATCAAAAACTTTTTTAGGAATTTCGAACTTTCTGGTAAAGTAAGGGCAGAGCACTTGTGAGATGCGCATCAGAACTCAAAGAAACAGAGAAAACTTGATGTGAAAATGGAAAAATGTGAAAAAAGGGAGTTTTTTTAAACACGTTTTCCGAATAAACTAGTCTTGTCTTCTGGATTAATTCTAGTTCGAGCTCCTAGGAAGTAATTAGGTTTCCAGACAGAATGACTGAGATCGTTTAGCCAAATAAGAGGGTAATGTTAGAGAACAAACCATTTGCTCAAGAAGCTAGTAAACAATTTGGTTTATAAACTTAGTTTTGGTTTTTTATGTGTTTGATGTAACTACAAAGATTTAGAAAAATTATGTCAAACAATGATTACTCAGTTAAGCAATTTTGTAAAATGATATACTTAATCTTGTGAATAGTTTATTAAATTTACCTTTCGTTCATTTTTAAGTGTTTTATAATACAGAGCAAATAAGGGCAAGATAATATCAGAAACAGATTAATCCCATTCGACTACCATATTTCTTTTATTTCTGATATTATAAACGTTTATTATGAGTTTGGGTAACAATAAGATCACATAATAAGTTCTTGTGTTACACTTTTATACTATACGATTGTTAGAAAGTCTACTTACATTAATAAAGTAATGGCTTTTCTAAATCACAAATATTGTAAATTGGCAAATTTGTTCGAAAAGGGTAAAGATATGAAAAACTTTTCCTAAAAATGGAAAAAGTGCTTTTGATCATTTTTCTTAAGTACAAACAGACGAAAATTAAAAATGAATACAATTTATTGAAAACTGAAATGATTTCTGATTTTAAACAGGCTCCTAATTACTTTGTACACTAAATCAAAATTATGTTTGACATACATAAATCGTAAAAAAGTAAAAATGAAACAATCAAAATGGCAGGGCTACCAAAATCTACGTGCCGTTGTTTCGCTGTTCTTCAAGATTAACAGCGCAATAATGGCACTTTAGTTGTTAACCAGAAAAGAATCAAAATGTTTTCTGCTGTAGACTGGCTTTTCCGCTCTTATATACCATTTTTCAAATTGTTACGTTCAAAAATTCCCAAGGCGGAGTAGGAGGCTGCTTTTTCTTTGACTAGGTCTCGAATTTTACGACCAGTCGTTTTGCAATTTACATTCCATTCTTGCTACCTGTCGTTTCCACGCAAATGCTGCAGAGCAATCATAATTCGAATTCGAATATTTTAGAACATTGAAATTTTCTATTTCTGGGAGTTGCATTTTTTATTTGCAAGGGAAGCCTGCAAAAGGCTGGAAAATACAAAAAGTGTTTGCACAGGTTGCACAAAGTTTGAGTAGATACAAAATTACGTTTTGGAGCAAACTTTGCTGGATTTCAATTTGCTGGAAAACAGAGACTTCAACTTGGACATTTGAGAAGAGGGAGCTAAATTTTTCAAGCCCCCTTGTAATTTAACTGGCATAAAGAAAACTTTGATATAGCATCTACATTGAACTCATATTGCCTAATAAAAACGCAATGTTTCGTTCATCACAATTTTTTAAGTCTATATTTTCAAAAGTTTGCAAAATTTACCAAACAGGCAGGCTATATATTTTTTTGTTGTTTTTTTGGCGAGACTTTCGAAAAGTTTTGGTAAAATGGACGGCAAAGCTTTGATGATTCTCAAAAATATTTGAGGCTACAAGTTGAAAGTTGAATTAAGCTATAGGCGGAAAGCTCTTTTAAACTGCGGTCACACAAATTGTGTCAATTTTCATGTAAGTACGATCTTGTGACTTCTGAAAAGCCTTTTAAAAACTTTTCATAACAAGTTGTTTGACAATCCCCCACAATCATTCTGATTACGGACTGTGTCATTTCCATATCCTGTAATTCGCTATTTTTTGAGTCATAACAGCTGTTATCTAACGCGTTGTGAATGTATCTGAGTTTCAACATTCCCTGTAAACTTCTTTTTTATGCGGGGGAAGAACAAGGCAAGATATTTCAAAAAGTTCGCATAGTTTAGCCGAAATGGCGGATTATCACCAAATACTGACTAAAAATTGCCTTGCAAAGGACAAGAGAATAAAAACGAGGAGGAGGTCTTCGTACACTTCAAAGAAACGGAAAAATTACGTGAATCATAGAGTGTCGTCAGAAAAGATTAGACAGCCTGTAGACATGTTTGACGTCTTTCTGACCATGACTAGGGGTAAAAAAGTCCACTGAAGTCAAATACAAAGTATTACAATTGAAATGTTATTATGCAATTTTACAAAATAAGCCAAAGAACATTAGATATCAACTTTAGAAAACAGGGAATACTTCGGAATCACAAACATCTTGCCTGGAAATTCCGGTAGATTGGTTTTGTGAGTGCCCTTAGAAAGAAAGCTCGATAAACAACAACTCCCTATTTTTTAAAATGTCTTGTGAACTTTTAGAGAAATGTTTTTTAAGTGCAAAACGGGTCATACCCCCAGATAAAACATTATAATTGTTTTCCATTCATTTTACGATGTAAGGAATTTGCAAAAGCCACCTATAAATTGATTTACCTTTTGTGCCCGAACAAAACACAAAAAAACAGGTTTTATCATTCAAGTTCAAACAATTTCAAAGAATGGAAAAGCTGATCTAGGAAAACACTTTGTGGAAATGTGAGTGTGAATCCTTCGGCAGCGTGCCATTTTTCGAATTGTTGTGTAAAAGTAACCCAGATAAACCTAATTTCTATCAATTTTCACAAATTGCCTTTTTGTGTCATGCAGTTTATGTGTAATTTCGAACTATGAACTTTTCGGTTTTATGACACAGTTGTTTTGGATATGTGAAAAGACAAAAGCACGGCGTTTTTTGATGAAAACATTTGAAAACCGCCAAACTTGTAGCAATAAATGTTATGAATCCAAAGTTAGTTTTCAGTTACTAAAAACTACAAATAGAGATTACAAAAAGTGATTGTAGGCGTGTATTCTGCACCAATGCGACGCACGGGCTCATGTTTTGTCTTCATCTAACTATAAGACTAAACATTTCGTCACATGATTCACAGTAAATTACAGCTAAACATAGTCTATGTTCAATGGAAAATCGTCTGTTTGTCCGCTTACATAATGATAGCTTAAAAGGTACAGGGTCTCGCAAAGAGAAAGGCCGAGAGACAGTAAGAGTAATTAGGGGGTACAGAGTTTATCGCAAAACGCAGCATCTGAACACCGCTTTATTTTGCTTAAAATGTTAGAAAACCGAATTTTTCTTTGAAAAAATTTACTATGCAACTATTTGACAAGGTTGTCAGAGGGCTTTTTGTCAAACAACTGAGTAATTTTAGGCTTTTGTGCGAAAGGGATACCATCACACACAATGAAAACTAAATATGTAAGAACATTTGGAAACCCACCACTGCAGAGCAAAATAAACGCGTCAGCTCGTTGCATCCGTGCAGTATATATAGCTACAACTCGGTGAAATATGAGAGATGATTGCGTCACACGAGAGAGTGAGGATGTAGTAGTAATGACGCATGATCCACTACGCCCCGGAGCGAAGATAATACCAATTTCACACGCGCAGCTACGAAAGTCAGAAGAAATTGGGTCAGACTTACAAATGACGGAAGTAAGCAATCTAAGCAATCATGGGCTTTGACGCACGGATTTGAAATTGTAGCTGTGAACTTTGAAATCTTGAAGGTGTACAATGTTTCTTAATTTAGAAAATCTGTAATTCAATGAAACACAGTTTTCAAACTTCAAACAAAATACGTCAAATTGTTTAAAGAAACATGGGAAACTTTCAATTTCTTTTAAAGTGATTCTGATTTTCGAAAAATCCCACATGATTCTTAAAATTTGTACTTTTACCTGCAATTGTCAAACGAATCTGCAAAAGTGTAACAAAATTGAAGCCTTCTCATGTGATATTCTGTGATAATGAAAAGTGCAGTGACTTTTAAAACCTGCAATTTTCTCGAATTAGGGGATTTTTGTTATTCAATTCAGTGATGATAATGTCCATTTATCTTAAGTAAACGACATTTTGTAGTTGAAAAGAAGATAAGTATCAGGATTACTTAGAACTTTGGATCATTCGAAATGGGGATAAATGAATTTTTTGTATCTTCTTGCGATTGTAAAATTCTAATTTAACTGGGACAAAATTTCTTCTGACATTTTTGGTTTTCTTCTAAAGTCAAACAAGATTGTTTCACTGTTTTAAAAAAAACCAAATTTCTCTGAGTTATTGAGTGTTGTAATTTAAAATTTGGTTAGTTTCCTTTTTTTCTCAAACAGTAAACTGAACAGTAAATCTGATAAAGAAGCTCTAGCAAACGGCTTTATGTAAACGCAAATTAAATTATGCAAATTGGCTTCTTAAAGCGCCTTACAGTAAATTGTAGCCAATATAAAACTCAAAGAACAACTTCGAAACATTGGCACAATGTGGCAAAGTAGGTTTGGAAAATAATAATCGAGTTTTGTTTTTCTAAACCGTTGTTGCGCTGTTTCTAAAACCTACAGTTCTGTAGAAACTGTGGCGGCTAGACTAAACCAGATGTTGGGCTCTAAAAGAAATAGAAAAAAGTGAACACCACAGTTGTTCGGACTGAAGTGGCAGATTTGAGATATGTTATTAAAAGAAGTTTGTTAGGGAGGACGTTTTACGTAGTTTGATCATTCAAAAAAAAAGCTCAGCTGTACGGTCCCAATAGCGGACGCACTTGATCTTTTAGAATGTCACTACAAGAACCTGACCCAGGTGGTGGAAAACAAGGAAATGTATCCTGATCTAAAACCACGGAACGGTTGTTTACCGTCGAAGAAACGAACGTAGCCATGGAAATCTCGTAGTTATCTTGGTTTTCATACAAAAATAGGAGTTGATTTTTAATTCTCACACAGTTTCAATTAGGAAAGATCTAAGAAAAGCCAGGTATCAACAGAACGGGACGCTGATATTGTGAAGTACGTCAAAAAGGAAAGAGTACGTCAAAAAGCGGAAGTTGAAACGCGGAATCAAGGACACAATTTCTTAAAACTAATGTTTTCTTCTAGGCCAATGAAACAAGAGAAAAATGGTAGGGTTGAGAAAAGGAAAGACATATCGAAAGAGTTGGGAGACAGAGATACCGAAAAAGGGAGAGACAGATCATCAGAGAGGCAGACAGAAAGACAGAGAGAGAAAGCGAGTGACAGTAAGATTGAGAGAGAGATTCAGAGGTGGAGAGGTGTTTATACACCTCGGCACAGAAAGACAAAGAGACAGAGAAACAGAGAAACAAAGAGACAGAGAGACAGAGTAACAGAGAAACAGAGAGACAGAGAAACAGAGAGACAGAGAGACAGAGAGACAGAGAGACAAAGAGACAGAGAGACAGAGAGACAGAGAGACAGAGAGACAGAGACAGAGACAGAGACAGAGAGACAGAGAGACAGAGAGACAGAGAGACAGACAGACAGAGAGACAGAGAGACAGAGAGACAGAGAGACAGAGAGACAGAGAGACAGAGAGACAGAGAGACAGAGAGACAGAGAGACAGAGAGACAGATAGACAGAGAAACAGAACGACAGAAAGACAGAGAGACAGAGAGACAGAGAGACAGAGAGACAGAGAGACAGAGAGACAGAGAGACAGAGAGAGACAGAGACTCATCTCACACTTGTGGTTCAAACTCTGAACTTAAAAGATTTCTTAAAATGTAATAGATTCTCAAGTTGTTCTTTTGAAGTGACTTTTGGATATAAAAGCCACTTTGCGGCTGCAGATTATCTACAACCACATTTAATCGGTTTTATGGGACATTTAAGTTACAATATGTTCATAAAAAGTGCTAATATTATGAAAGTCTTTAAGAAAGCATAATTTTTCTAACAGGGTCAAAATCAAATGGCGTTCGAGTCGCCGAAGGGCTGAAAAGACAAATTGAATCGTATTAGAGAAAGGCTTCGGAAGCACTTGGGCGACAAATGGAGCTCCGTTTCGAGAACTTTTGCAACAGAATAACAAGACGTTTGAACCGTTTGAAAAACTTGTAACTGAATTGTTGATTTTCTAGATACGAAAACATCGTTTTATTAGAAACCGACTATTATGTGATTTCTTGCGATTGTGATGTCTGGTTGAGATTGTTGTTCGGGATCAAGAACCCGGTTTCTTTAAAAAACAACTAATTAAATCTTATTGTATTTGGCGCCAATACGAAAAATGAAAACTGTACTAAGTGTTCATTGAGAATTCTTGTTGGGTCTGGTTCACAGAACGTCGAAAAGGATACGAGACAATTTAAAATTAAAGATAATTCAAAGAAAAATGTGAGAAAAACAAAAAGTGTGTGTGTGTGTAAGAAAGAGAGAGAGAGAGAGAGTGATGCTATATTGCACGAAACAATGTGGTTTCTCACTACTGAAAAAAAAACCTAAAAAGGCATTTTTCACCTGTTAAGTTATATAATGAAAACAATTGGATTACTGTTTCAGTCAAAACAATTAGATTCTAGTTGGTTTCAAGGGCATTTTGTGGTGTTTAGCAGATCTACTAAAACATCAAGAAAAGTCTTTATAAACTAACTAGGTTGTGTGCTTTGTTTGAAAAGACAAACATGATTTAGTTATGCACCGGAGTGTTTATGAAAATTGAGAAACATTGCCTTGAAACCAAATGAAAATATGAGCTGAAGCTGCGCAGCTTTGCTCTCACGCTCACAACACATGCCCACACGTACATAGGTAATTTCGTGCGGTTTTTGAAGTTAACTAATCTTTCATAGCCTGAATGCTTCGCAGACTTTCGCTGTATGATTAAACACTCTAGACACAGGTGAAAATGACTTTTCGAGACACTGTTCATAAACCCATAAAAACTAAAATCGCGTTACCAATATGCACTTATGCGATGAGTCAACAATGTTTAGGTCTGAATAAATGACTCCAAATAGATGAAAAAAGTTCTGATGGCATATTTGTAATCCACAACTTTCGGCTAATGCGATTACACTTGAAGAAAAAAGAATTGTTTGCTATCACATCAACACAAAGTCTAAAATGAGGATTTTTCCATATCAAGGGGCACGTTCAATTCATTTAAAAAAAACTGTAAAAATAGAATTTTTTTGTTACAAAAATATTTAATGAGAACATAGCTTTTTAAGTACAAAATTAGTTTAATGGAGTTTGGGAAGTTCCTTTTTTGGATGTTCCTTAAACTTTTTTGTTTCACGAAAATGTTTCGAAAATCGTGTACTACGAACATTGTTTTGGCTGAAGGGAATTCAATGAAAACAATTAGTTTCAAAGTACTCTGCGTTCACATCGTCTAAGTATATATTTTCCGAAGTTGTTAATTTATGAGAATTTCCAGGGGCAAAATATGGTCATGACCTTGATGTGAACATAGTGATCGTAACAATGGAAGTACTGAAAGATTTCTCTTATTTCTATAAATGGCTTGAAAAAAAAAAGAGAGAATGTGTCACTTCCTTATCAACAAAACTGCAAAATATAATTGCAGACAAATTGTGTTTTTCTCCTCAGTGTGCAGAAAATGATTCCACCTCTTGTAAAAATGATAACTTTTTGAATTGATATAGAAGTTAATCCGTTAAAAAAAACATCGAAACTTTTGCGTAGTGGTTATAAAAAAACAATTTTTGCGGAATTCTGATATAACAGACACTTGCTTACAATGGTGAAGAAAGTTCACAACAAGGATTAAGCTTGAAGTTGCTTGTTTTCCCACTTTTGAATCTTTTGAGCAAGTACGTTGTTTTAACAAGAGCGCTTGTTAGATTTGGTATAAACGCTTACAAATGAAGTACAAGTGAGTTCAGGTTATTAAGCTCCACCGTGACAATTACTGCGTTCGTGAAAATCATTTCCACCCTCGGGTTTCCTTCCGGCGGTCATTTCCTTCAGCTTACAGGATACTTGCAGATTAATGGGGCAAAGTGCAATGTTCTTATGGTTTGGTTTTTTTTTTTTTTTTTTTTTTTTTTTTTTTTTTTTAAAGGCTTCCCTTTTGCAAATGTAAAAAAAATTTCACTGATTATTATTTTTAAAAAAAGGCATACATAAATAAAAACTCAAAAAAAACTTTGCGGAAAATGGAACTGGGATTTTTTGGAAAATGAAAACCATACACAAAGAGTAAAAAAGTATGAAAAGTGGAACCGACTTTACAGTTTTGAAAGACAGTTAACGTGTTGAATGTTCACAATTGTAAACGGCCGAAACAGTCAAAATGCCGTTTAACAGTGATGACATACCGGAAGCATTAGAATTTTTCAAACATTTTCTTTTTTACAGATCATTTGTATGACTGTTTTATCATCATTTTGTGAATCAGCCACCGGTACTTTGAAAACAGCCATTGAAAAAGTGGAATAGAGTTATCATGTACATTGTGAAAACTTGGCTACATAGGCCGGTCATAAATGGATTTTAATTGACTTTGAAAACGAAAAATTTTAAAGATGAGTTGTAGAAACAGTGCACAAATTTAAATTCAAAATATGATAATTCTATGCTTAAAATGACTCATGAGAGAGAAAGTCAATATTTCAGTGCTTTACCTAGACACTATGTACTCGCCGTTAAGATTTAGTCTCCGGTAGAAATAAAAGCTCTGTATGAGCTTTTAGGGCGTGTTCGAAAAATGAGACCACAAAAATTTGATTTTTCTTAACATTGGGTCCCGTAGCGATAATTTAAATAACGTGCTTTTTAACGGTGGATATAAAGCTCGCTTAAAAATCGGAAACGGACTATAGCATGAATATACAAAAATAACACTCGAGAAAAAATACTGATGAACTTTTGCGCAAGAGCCCTAAAAATCACAATTGCTCCGAAAACTGACTATTACATGTTGTAAGAAACGAAAGAGTAAAATTGAATTTCCGAATCAAAATCTCATTAATCGTCAGCAAAATTCAAAATTGAACTGAGCTCCGACTTCATTCACAATCCCCGCTAAAGCATTGCATTTTTTGCAATTAACAAAAAAATAAAGTAAGTAACTTTCTGTGAAGACGAGTAGTCTGTTGTGGAACACACTGTTGACATTCTTGGAACAATGGCGGGTGCAGAAATGCGATTGAGCGACTAGTTAATTCTATCTGCTTGTGTGAACGTCTAGGCGTTGAAATCCCACAAACAAAATGCAATTGTCAAACCAACGCCAAAATTCCATGCTTCCGTTTCAGTTTGTTCTACTTACAAAGTAATCTAATTCTTGGAAGAAAGGGGTAAACAAAACACATTTCCCATAATGTGAACTGCGGAAATTGAAACCACGGGAACTGAAATGCTCTGATTCAGGTGTGATTCATGGTTTGTATAGGGATAATTATGTTTGCGAATATTTGCTTTGCTTTAAGTTTGTTTGTGAAAAATCAAAAGGTTGAAGGCTTATTCAATCGTGCAAGTTTTTTGTGTACGAAAAACAAATGACCTGTTATGTTCCGAACAAAAGTCCAATCAACCCCAGAAACAAAACGCATTTAACTTGGTTTTGCTTTTTTTTCCGAAAGTTGAAGCTATAAGCTTGAAGAAACGAATAGACAGTTATGAAAAGTTTAGGTCATGAAAAGTGGGCCTTGACGTGAAACTATAGAAAAAAGTCTTGTTGAAGTGTTTTAGTTCAAAGTCCTAAAAAAGCAGGTAAATAAATACAAAAGAGTGAGCCTATGCATTTCAGTTCTCAAATGTGAATAATTTGCAAAACATGTTTCACGAATATGAATCCGAGCGTGTTTATAGAATATTTCTGTTTTTCTCAATGTTTTGATAATGATATCCGTGTTTCTCAAAAACTTTGCAAAATTGTGCTCCAGTGACAAAACGACTGGACGCAATCTGGCCGTGATATGAAATGTCGCGCCCCATGACGTTATTTCGAACCAAAAACTCAATAATTTAAAATTTGAGTTGAAAATCTTTTTTATGGTCATAGGGCACGTCGAATTCCAATTTTAATCAAACTAAAAGACTTTTTTGAATATAGAATATACATAGAATACATCGGAAGTTAGATTGAGACTGTATCTTTTAAGATACATTAGAATCATAAAACTGTTTCAAAAACGGTAGGATTTAGAAGTTACTTTCAAGCTAATTTGAGCTTCTTGTGACGCAGAAAAATGCAGACTTTGTCAGTCAAAAAAGAAACATATTTTTCTGAACCGTTTTTGTAAATGAGTGTTTTTGTAAATTTGGATGGTAACTTAAATATGCAAAAAATTGTTTACACTTTTATTATAAATGTTTCAAACAGTACACAATGCGCGCTTTCTTTTTCGTATTCACACTCTGTCACAAACAAGCAGACGAGATCACAAATTTGCGCTACAAAATCCATAATCAACTCAAATTACCAACAAAAATTTGTGATATTGTCAGTCCATCGAACAATTTTTCAAATGTATCCAAAAATAAGGAAGTAAGTATGTGCGGAGAAAGCATTTTGAGTTTTCGTTTTCAAAACAACTATTGAAATCAACCGAGGCAATGATGAACTTCAACAGGACGATCTTTCTAAATTTTGACTTTTAAGCACACTTTCCATAAACTTAATCATAACGGTCTAGTGGATTCTTTAACATTCAAGCATTAAAGATTACAAACCTCCAACCTCCAGCGAAAATTGAAATTAGCAAAATCCACAGAGTTTTTGCTAGTTCTATTGCAAAGAGCATAGCTCAAGAATCGCCTCCTAAGCAGTGAGTAAACGTGTGTGTGGTTACTCGGAGTGACAGAAGCGACACTAATTGCTCCTCCCGCTCTGACAATTAACCACGTCTTGTCGAGAATCAGCTGACTAACGCTCACAAAGCATGACTGATGTCGTTAGTGTTTTTGAGCGTGTTCTATTTCAAAATTCCAGGAACATGGTAAATAAATACAAAAGATGAGAGCCCACGCAGTAGAGTTTCCAAGTGTGAATAGTTGCTTGAGTGGTGGAAACGGCAGATTGATGCATAATTGATTCAATTTAGCAAACTGTGTCAGCACAAACTATATTGTAACGGAGTGAAACATGAAGCCATTCAGTAGACATGACTTCAGTTTAAGATGACGCTGACTGTGGCAGATTAAAGTTTAAGCAAAAGGAGAGCAGCAAAAAAGTGACTGTTCGAGCTAAAGTATAGAAAAAACACTTAAACGAGGAAGACAATTTTCAGAGGTAGATGTAGCTCTGTACACATAATTAAAGTTAATGGTTGTTAATTGAATCAAAGTTTTTCGAGTTTGACATAATTCGATATCTTTCACAAATCGTGTTTTTGTGTAAACAATTTTTCAAAGACCCTCAAAAGCGAAATGTAGGAAAGATCTGTTGAACTTAGTGAGTTCGTGAGAGATTTGACTGCATTTAGTTATTTTTCACACCCAGTAGTACTAAAACGTAATTTCGGGATGTTTATCATTATATTCCAATGACAAAGTTTGGTGTTTTCTGAATGCCTCCAAAAATCATGTTACGTGAAGTGACTCTTTGCAAGTTATAAAAAGTTATCGGCTTAGCTGATTAAAACAATTCTGGTAATTTAGCAGTTGGCTAAACTTTTTATGAAAGATAAAAATATGAAAATTGGAATTTATAGAAAAATAATAATAAAAACAATAGGGTGGGCCAAGCTATATCTTCGTAATGGAGTAAAAGTTTCGCTGGATTTCGCAAACTAAAATTCAATCTCTTAAATATTTGACCTGGAAGCTATCATGGGTTAATATATTTAAGTTGCAAAAAAACTGGCCGTTAAAATAGTTTCATTTGCAAAAAACGAAACAGTAAGAGAAATAAAATTTCTATTTGAAACGTAAATTACCTGATAGTTCAGTGGTTAAGATGTTCTTGATAGTAGGTAAGTTTTCGAAAAATTCCTCGAAATTATAGTCCTTCTGGATTATCGATATAAAGCTTGTATTTCTAGGCTTAAGAAGGGGGAAGTACAGAAACAAATTATGAAAGTATGGCCGCCTAAATGACTCCGTAGGTTTGGGCGTAATATTTTAAAAGCAGGTCAAAGGTCAGCTTTTAGTTTCTGCGGCGGCGGTGATTATTGAATATTCCTAGACTTATCAGCAGTTATACAAGTTTACAAGTTTAAATGTTCATGTTTTGAAAAGTTAGATTTGAAAAATTTAGTATGTTTATATTACTAAGCACAAAAAAACTAAAGTCAAAATATTACTTTAGAAAATGGCAAACAATAAGGTTCTCCCGTTTTGATGACAATTGTAAAGCAAAAACATGCAAGGCTAGATAATTTTTGTGGTCATAAGAGAGCATTTGACCAGATTCTTAAAAATTTTGTTACGTCATAGTATGCGAAAATACATTTTGTAAGGCAAAAACTACACAACGAGCTTGTGGTTTCAGTTTTAAAGTCAACATTGAATTCACGCCCAAGCCAATCTGCTGTGGATTGGCATTGTAAACTCTTTATACTCGTATGTTTTCTTCATACAGTATTCTTGTCTACATGTTGTGTTTTATAATGTACATACTTCATAGAAAATCTAAACCAGGAGCAAGATGCCTTAGAAAAAGGGCATTCTATGGATTCATATGAAACCAGCGTTTTTATTACACCACTAAAGCAACAACATGACAGAGCGCTGGATGATCTTTGAGTGTAAAGATAATTGTTGCAGTCACAAGAGCTACTAATCAAAAATCTGATTTTCAGAACACAACGGTGTCATTAAAGAAACCTCTCGCAGTATGACTAGTCCTAATTGGTTTGTGATGTGAACACTTGGTTCGATAATTTAACAATTTTTACAAAACACGCGAGCTTATGATCAGAATTCAAAGTTCAACGTCAAATAATTTTAACAATTATAACAAAAAAAGCAAACAAACCTTGTGAATTGTTGATTTGGAAGCAGTTTGAATGAGTTTTACACTAAGTACTTTGAATTATTGCCTATCATGTGTATGAACTTCTGATTTTCCAACACTATAAACAATTTAAACGAAATCCAGAGATTTAGACCTTTCAAATTTGCAATATCCGAGTTCTGGGTCTCTTCGATTCGCACACTCTTTTCGAGTGCGTACCCAGTTTTGATGGGTTTCTGATTTTGATACGCAACGGATTTAACAAAACGGCCAGTGCCACAAAAAGTTAAGTGATTTTAAAACTATTTGCCACGCTTATTTAAGAAAATAACAACATTGAAACATAGTTTGTGTTTTGTGTTGTGGACTGAAGAACGTTAAAGAAGATCTTTTGAGTCTTATTAGTTTTCTCTGAAAAAAAATTACTGCAACGCCCTGAGCTAAGATGATTGCTATCATCATGGATAATTGTCCTGCAATCAAACATGATTCTTCTTCGTAAACATTCAATTAAAGAGAATATCAGAAAGATTTCAAAGGGCGAGAAGATCTTCAATGACATAAAAAAAGTGTACTCACCAGAAGTCAGTTGCCTATAGCTGCTTAGAAGTATACTATGGTGGCGAAGAAAGGATTTGGGTAACTATCGCGTGTGAAGGTCCCATACAATCAAACCCACCGAAAGAGAGACTTTGGCACGAATGTATAAGTGAAAACGCAATGTAATTACCGTATGAGCTTTTGATCCAGGATTGCAGATCTAAGATCCGTGAAGCCGTCATGTCATAAGAAGCCTGTTGTAAACGTGTCTGACCTCAAGCTGATTTGGAAAGGGATATACGTAGAAAAACATTCTAATCATAACACAAACAAGTGACGATATAGCAGTAGAAATTTGAAAGACAGTTTCAGGATGCACAGACAAAAGGACGAAAAAACAATCTTGACCTGCTTTCGACATTTGCCCGAGTAGGTCAGATAGGGCAATTGCACAAATTATGCCAGTTCGACATATTTCAGAAAACAGAATGAGAAAGCTGTCTTAAACTAGGAACTAGAGCTCTGCTAACAATGCCGCAGGATATTCACTTGTTCTAGGCGCAGTAGTCCGTGAAGCTGATCAAAAAACGTATGCAAGACCATGTAGAAACATTGACTCAGTTAAGAGGATTTGAGACCGAGTACTAAAAACAGCGGTGACAAGAACTTGTCATCGTTGGGAATTTATGAGGAACCGAATTTTCGAAACTTCGTACCTCACAAAAATGAATAGATGTTAAACTTAGCTTTGTTTTTAGGACATTTTTGCTTTCCGTTTCTGAAATGCCTAAATATAGTTAGAGTGTACTAAAAGAGAATGTTGTCGATTTGCAGATAACTCCCGTACTTGCAAAAATTTGCCCGTAACGAGTGCAATTGGAACTTGGTTTTTGAAAAGAAAATATATATATTCCGAATATGACACTGAATCGAATGCATCAGGTCATTGCATCCCCGACACTCAAAAAGGAGCCGTTTAACTTATACATACAAACAGACCGCCAGAATGAAATGTGGAAGTTTGTTTCGGTGCACATTCTCCTTTGATTTGGCTGCGAATGCTTTCTGACCATGATGTTTGTGCAGCCCTCCTTGGCGAAAGAAGTTTCTCATGTTCTGTGACGGTCGGCAGTTTGTAGACGACTTCTGTTATTCATTTGGTTGGAGCTACCTTCTCATAAACACAAAAGCGAAGGTAAAGGGGAAAATAGGCTAAATATGTTTAAAAGAAGCCCACCCCATCCCCAACCAACCTTGACCAATTGAGCACAGCCGAATGTGGGTGCTTTGTCTTATTTGTAGCAAAGGTCGTGTTTTGTAGCAGAGGTGCTGGCTTCCGCCTGGAGCCTGACAGCCCAGAAGGTGCCCTTCACCTGTTTATCAACAACAGTCCCTCATTTTTGTAGCCGATCACGGGCTAGAACGAGGAAGGAGAACTTCAGTGCCGGGATGTGACTTGTACTTGTTGTGGCAGATTTGATACTTCTGTCTGTTTTCAACGAATAAATCGGTTTCTTGTAACTTCGAACAACGAATGCGATATTGGGACAAGGGTTTGCCGGCAAGCACTGAACTTAGTTATGCGAACTGTCTAGCACCTGCAATTGGCGCCGTTAAGGACCAACATCCTTCTTTGTGGAACCCGAAATCCAAAATCTTATCCGAAATCCTTCAAGCTGCAACATGGACGATTCTTCAATGGACACACACTACACTTCGTTGCATAAGTATATAGGTACCCCGTATTCCCACCAAAATATGCAAATTAGGCAATTTTTCCAGAACTGGAAAATTTCAGGAGATTTTGGAGCTCGATTTGCGTCAGCAGCCAAATTTTCTCTTTGATATTCAAATGTAGGCGGGAGCTATTTGATTTTTTTTTTCGAAAATTAAATGTTGCATAAGAATTATGGAACATCGAAAAGTCGGGAAAAAGTTTGTTTTTTGGCTTCTTTACCGGGTCGTCAAACATTTGCTTTTGTGCACACCGTTGACAATAGCATGTTCAGTTTACTGTGAGCCAAATTGAGCTTCGGGTAAAATGTAACGCGCAATGAACCTCAACACTACTTTTTTCTAGGAGAAAATTATCTGACGACTGAATTTCTTACGGTACGAGCTATGAAGAGAACAAATATCTCCACAAGTCGAACTTTTGACTAAGTTAATCCGCTAGTTGTTAATAGTGTCTACCAGATATCTGGTGGTGTGGCTAATAGCTAGTCAAACTAAATTGGTAGCCCAAGTAGACAGATCAAAACGGCATTGCTCTTGGTTTGCCCTAAGAACAGAGTTACCCAAAAACCGGTTTTTTTCGTACACGACAAATAAAGTGTGTTGAAGCATGCAAATCCTGTGATTGTTCATCGTTTAATTCTTTTTTCACTTCCTTTTATTACAGACCCGACACACATTTTGAACAATGACTTTCAACAAATTGAGCATGCATCAAATTTCCTTGTCGAAGCAACGTGGGAGCTTCTTTCCGATTGCCTGGTTGTGTGTAGCTTGAGCCACTCAACAGCCGAGCAAGGGTCGCTACTTCCGATGAAGGCTGACTTCCTGAGAGCACAAAAGATACCTAAATGTCACCGATGATTCTGCTTGTTTATCAACAACACCTCTCCGTTTTCGTATCCGATCACTGGAGAGAGCGCAGAACGGGGGCTTTTGCCAGGTTGCAGCATGTTTATATCTGAAACAGAGAATGTGTTAATTTACTATACGAAACCTGATTCTGATGAAGTGAGTTTGCTAGATTGAGGCGGGTCAAAGGAAGCTATGGCGTTGTTGAGGAAAAAGCCAAGATTGGAAAAGATTCTCGAACCAAAGCTGAAACTCACTTAGTTGTAGGATGACAAAACTGATATGCGTGTGTACGTGTGTACGTGTGTACGTGTGTACGAGTGTACGTGTGTACGTATGTACGTGTGTGCGTGTGTACGTGTGTGCGTGTGTACGTGTGTAAGTGTGCACGTGTGTACGTGTGTACGTGTGTACGTGTGTACGTGTGTACGTGTGTGCGTGTGTACGTGTGTAAGTGTGTACGTGTGTACGTGTGTACGTGTGTACGTGTGTGCGTGTGTACGTGTGTTCGTGTGTATGTGTAGGTGTGTATGTATGTGTGTGCGTGCGTGCACGTGTTCATGTGGAACAGAAAAAGAAACACTTACTGATCACCCAACGAGCTGCTCAGTGCGATCGCATGACCTTCCCCATCCATTATTAGGACATCAGAAGAAACAACGGAGTCATCACTTATCTAAATGTTCCTTAACATAATATTCGGCATCTGTTTCCTTACAGGCGAACTTCGTTCGCCATTTTCAACTTTGGTAAGGAAGTGTTGCCCAATCTCCCAATGAAACAGTTGTTCAGCTCTGTGTTGACTACTGTACATAGGGTCACCTATCTTTCTTTTTTCTTTCAAGGTAAGTGGTAGCACAATATCGAGGGAGCTGTTTGAATCTGAAAAAGAAACATCTCAAAAACAGAATGATAGATTCCTTTGTTTAACAATTGGGCAAAACACGGCCGCCCGCGAAACCCATTAAACAAGAGGCTGCCAGTCAGTGGCATCTGTGAAGATAACACTGCGGGCGCCCATCGTTTTCGCCGCCCGGTTAGCTCAGTCGGTAGAGCACCAGACTCTTAATCTGGCTGTCGCGGGTTCGAGCCCCGCATCGGGCTTACTTTTTTGCTTTTGATTGAAATCATCTTGGGTAATGTTTCATGAGGAAAAGTTACAAAACCTAGGTTTGCCTGGAGCATTTACGCTTGTGTGTACGTTTTTGCACTTTGTGTTTCATGAAAATCACTTCTTACAATTTTGTAACATAAATAAATCAACTCACAGTGAGCAACCCTCGCTGCCAACTGAATAGCGGCAAAAGAAGATGGAGGTCCATGGCCACAAAGTGACCTAACTTTATCAACCGTAACCGATCTACCCTTTGAAACCTCACATTCATAGTCTTCCATATCACTGTGTGTCATTTTACCTCCTGAAATCAATATATAACGTTTCTGTAGACTACCTTGCCTTCTGTATGAAGCTGTTCCACCACCCTTTCACTCAAAGGCCCTCTATAGAAGTAGTCTACCACATCTTCGTACTCCACCAACTCCGATAATGTTTCGCCAAAGTTAGAACAGGAAATCCTATCTCCCTCAATCCACACATCATTTGTAAGTTGGTTCGTAAAATGCTTCCTGGAAGAGAAATTTCAAAATGTTGAAATGTAGAAAAACCTCATTTGGGAGTTGTTCATAATCATAGCTCGGAAGTCCTGTAGCGCCTGTGCTAAAAGTTTATCGACAATAAAACCATTGCTAAAAGTGTGCTTATAATATCTTACGACGTCATTTTACCGGCATAAATCAATAGTTGGATCAGCTAGTTGCTGCCAAGAAAGCGTTCCTGACCCGAATTCAGACAGAAGTCGAGCTAGGCCTGCAACAAAGCCCGGAGTTCCAACAGCTTTGGGCCCCACTGCCATTTCGTCTGGATTCTTGACAAAGGCTTCTGGGGACAGTAATGCTGGAGCTGTTTCTCTAAGAAGTTTTGTATCTGACATTGGGTTGAGAATTTTTACCTAGCGTTCACAGTGCTACAACTTTCTTCTGTTTGAAGGGTAGCCATTAATCCTCCTCCTAGACCTCCTCTGTGAGGATGAACCGCGGCTAGGCAAATTGAAGCAGCGGCAGCTGCATCCACCACGTTACCTCCTTTAAGGAAAGTTGCCCTGAAACAAGAACTACTTTTTGCTGGAAACTACCAAGCCATCTGAACAACACGTTGGCCAATAATAAGAAACCAAACACTTCAGTTTTTGGAAAACACAGCCAACATCAGTAAAATCAGCCACGGTCATATTCCACCGGTCTAAGTCTTAGCGATAAAGAGTTTAGGAAAGTTTCCAATATTGTCCCCGCGTAATATTTTTTACACAGTGGCGAGTGTTTTCTGTGACAATTATCTACTTTTGCGTTAAAAAGCAGATGGTCGTTTTTAAGCGTAATTGGCAAAAATCAACATATGAAATCCGTTTCAAAATATAAAAACTTGGCCCTTCACATTATCAAGAGTGAAATTCTGGAACGTTTTCGCAGAACAATCTGTTTCGCGAAACAGATTGTTCTGCATATTTTCGCTTTTTTGGTTCACCCACGGAAACCTCCATGGAAACTGGTGAACATAGAAGCACATACATAGCAAAGTTGCACGCACTTGAACAGGTTACACCTTTCGTCCAGCAATAAAGATAAGAATGCGTGCGGCGATGGTTTTCGCCGCCCGGTTAGCTCAGTCGGTAGATAACCAGACTCTTAATCTGGCTGTCGCGGGTTTTAGCCCCGCATCGGGCTTACTCTTTTGTTTTGTTAGAAAACGCTGGCGGATAGCTTTTTGTTTAAAACCGTCAGTTTGCTACTAATTGTTACCTTGCAATCGCCGTGCAGTCGGCGTTGTCCGTGTAAATTGCTGCTTTTGTGAGTTCATTAGTTTCGAGTTTACTAGAATCAGCATTTTCCACTATGGAGTTAGCTTCAAACGGCTTGTGCTTGTGAAATCTATTGGATTCCGTGGTTGGTTGCCAAGTTGACGTTTGTTGTTCAACAGGTTTCTAAACAGAATTAAGTAGCAAAGTAATTTTCAGAAAGCTTACCTTAGGTTTATAGGACAATGCATACCCAAATAAGATTAACAAACCAGCTACTACAAGAACGGCCTGAATGGAGAGAAGAAGCCACGGGAATTCTTTTCTAGACAAACTTATTTAAAAAGTTGTTTGTAAACTTACATGATTAATGGTTTTCGTCTTCTTTCAGGTAATTGTAGATCTTTCATCTCAAAATATGAAGTAAAGCTAAAATTTTCGATTAGTTAAAGGTCGTTTTCACGGGGTCGAGGTGCTAAGCCGAGCCAAGTGGACAGTGCGATGGATCGTGCGATGGGCACTCAATAGCCGCGATCATCTTCAGTGACAAACAATTGTATCTCCCTGACGTCACAAAGACCCATTAAAATGATTTTACAGCCAGATAAAAAGAATTTATCTTAGCTTGTTTTTAGAAATTGCCTAGCTACCGGCTTAGATGTTACACGTTCAAAAGTGAGAATTGAAGAAGAACAAGAAGAATTTTAAAAAGGGAAAAAAACCAAGTCGTTTATCCGACAATTAACGTCATAGCGAAGGTTCCCGCATTACACTCTTGTCAGCAAGAGAGATAACGCAGCACGCGCCTAATGTTGTCGACGCCCGGTTAGCTCAGTCGGTAGAGCACCAGACTCTTAATCTGGCTGTCGCGGGTTCGAGCCCCGCATCGGGCTTACTCTTTTGCTTTGTTTCAAAATATTAGAAAGAATAAGTAGATTGGAATTCCATAATTTTAGACCCGATGATCCTGCGGACTTCTCTTTTTTGAATTTTTGGTAGAGTTAGTAGAGCTATCTGTCTATGGTTTGTTTCCGAAAAACGGAACATGATTTGGCAAATTCTTAAAGTACTGCTGTCGTTGCATCCCACCGCGAATCGTTTTGTTATCTGCGCACTCCTCTTTTACAGTGATATTTCGCTTGTTTAATTTATATTCAATTCAATGTTTCAAATCGTCAATGGTTAAACACAAGTGAAAAACAAGGTTGGTGAAAAATCGGTCATTCTTTGGAAACAGACCATATCGGAGGTTGGAACCCAACCCCGCACCGGATTTACTCTTTTGCAGTGTCAACTCAGATTATTGGAAATGCCAAAAATGCTAAATCTGCTATTGTCATCTTTTAATCAGTTCTGCAGCTACAAATGCCAGACAAATCAGACAAATCCAAATGTACTGAGTTTTAGTGAGTGTTCTATGGAACTTCTGACGATGCATAGTTTTTTGTAGTCATCAGGTCAACGGGAATCGGGCAAAACCTTTCCCTTCGAAATTTGCTACCAGCCACTGAATGCAAAAAGTCAAAGCCACCTAGGGGGGTCGAACCCCTGACCGTTGGATTAAAAGTCCAACGCTCTACCACTGAGCTAAGGACGCCCGTGGGCCAGTTTACAGGCGAAAGTGATGTAGCCATGTGTAAACCTTTTGTCTAGTGATCCGAGCGGTGTGGAAATGTTGGGCCATAATCGGCGATCGTTAGTCCAAAAAGGATGCAAGCGTATAGTAAAGCGGGGCCTCCTTAGCTCAGTGGTAGAGCGTTGGACTTTTAATCCAACGGTCAGGGGTTCGACCCCCTAGGTGGCTGTACCTTTTTGCAACCCATTCTTAACGGGATTTGGAAGATGAACTTTTTCCATCGGCCAAAAACGAATGCGAGTTTACTGATGTTTACCACTTCGTTGAAGTTATTTTCATTGACACAGAAAGAATGAAACAAATTAAACCATTTTTAAAGTTTCTGTTTTAAGCAAATACTTATACAAAACAAATTGCATCTGAATCATTATTTTCAGCAAAAGTCACATCGTCAGAAGGTTTGTTTTGGTGTGTCACACGCATCGGCAGGTTCTTTTCATTCTGGGCAGGTGGCTGCTAATTGGAAATGGGGTGTAAATCCGTAATCTTCATAATGAGTCTCGACTACTAGTGCCCATGGTAACGTAAGCTCATCCTGGTGCAGGTCCTGCAATGGAGGATTAGTTAATTAATGTTGCAAATTCTCTACATGAATCTCTGACATATACACGCGCTCACACGTACACACGCGAAGATTGAGCACACACAAACACACACACACACACGTACACACACACACACATACACACACATACACGCACACGCACGCGCACACACACACACACACTAACACACACTAACACACACACAGACACACGAGCTTTCTTGCTATTGGTGTCCTATCATACATCCAGAACATCCCTCGCTCATGTCTCCTCCTGCGGGAGCACAATAAACCATCCCGATATCCGGTCGGAAATGAAGGTGTTTCCTTCATCACCTTCCAGCAGGGTTATTAGAGCGGGTGCGCACCCTTCGACCTTCACACTAGTCATTCATCTCATTGAGAAACTACCTGACGCTTTGGTGAATCTCAGATCTTTTCCGACAAGCTCAGCATTGATACCCTTTGTTACCCTCTAATCTGCGCGAAAACTTTGACCTTACGCCCAAAAACTTAAGGCATTAAGCTTAGAGTTAGTTATATTTTCCCCTTTTCAGCAATCACGTTTGAAATTTGTTGCATTTCATTTCACATTTCCAATTTATGAAAGTTTCTCGGATGCGTAGGTGTGGGCACGTCTCTTATTTTGATTTCAAAACAATTACGTGTGTTCGCATAACTGAGTTTATAAATATAAACCATATCAGTTATATCACTGTGAGTACCTTGCGTGCAACACGCACCATGTACGACTTCACGGATTCTTACGCCCACACGGACTCCAAAACCCAGCCAAAGCCGTGAATATTCTTGTGCCGATAGAACCTTCAATGCTGTCTTGATGGTAGTTATGGTTCGGTGTATGAACGGTTTAATCATTGTTGGTTTTGTAAACTTTCTATTTTGATGACTACCTGCCCATCTGTTCCTCACTTGGCGTGTAGCACGCACAAGTACGATTCGGTGGGTATGACGGGGGTACAAGGTCGCTATATAAACCCGGAGGCAAAGGGTTTTCGCACATTTCTACCTGTTGATTACCTAAAACCGTTAAACTTAAGGTGCCTTAGTCCTGTTGTGCTTAGCTTTGTTTCGAAACTGTAACGGTGCTTCTGCGCTTGTCACACCTTCTCCGTAAAAGCGCAACTCCTTGACTTTTTTCAAAGCTTTATACCTCAGTTCCTTTAGGTACCTTAGGTATATATAATTCATGACTTTCAATGAGGCTGCATAATTAAACTTATAACTGTTGCCAAATCGGCATCCTGTTCAAACAGCCTTAATGCATTGCGCAGACGACATTTTTCCCCGCAGATGATTGTTTGGCGTCAGCTATAGACCCTTTTGATATATTGTAATTACGTAAACTTCGCAGATTGCACAAATTAGGCGGATCCCGCACGGTTCGTTGCACGGCTATAGTCATCGCGCATGAAGCTAGGAAATGAGGTAACCGCAACGCAGAACGCGCACTGACTGCACCTGCTTGTTTTGCACGTACTACTAATATTCAGAATTTACCAGAACACCTATGTTTTCAATAACAGCTTGCTAAAACACCTGTAAAGATTGATTGGTTCCTACCAGATGACCCAAAATTTTTATGGTTCGTTTTTTTCAGAAACCTGAGGCTGAACTCTTGCGATTGCTTGATAAAATTGTAGGACTTCCAGGAAGTGTTGACCTAAAAACGATTTGTACTTACAAGGTCATGTACAATTGGGTGCAACATAGCATAAGACCGCCCTGACGCCCCACAGACGTTGAACCTTTTGAACTTTTCGTTTGTCTTAGAATGTTCTAAAACATCAATTTTCAGAAAGATGTCTCTAACTTTCCAAGCGGACTACCTAGAGACTGACTACGAATTGTAAGCTTGTATGATTTCGGGCCAAAATCTAACTTCATATTCAGGTATGAGTACTTTGAGCAACATAGCGTTGCTTCCTCTCCACCGCGTACTCCCCGTGTTCAAACTCCACTTTTTGAGTGGGATCAAGATCATCTTGATTATCTTGAATACTTATGCGCCTTAGTAAGAACACTAGGGTAGTCCAAACATCAGTATTATTTAGGGCCCTAACTACGAAGACATCGAAGAGGACGGTTTTAGTAGAAATCTGAGACTGAATCCCAGTCCAAACCCAGTGGAGATTGATTCTGGAGAACTTCACTTTGACGAAGTTGGCTCACCCCATATTACGGTAAAAAAAACCCTTGTTCAGGTATTCCAAACTGGAGAGGAAGATCATTTGGAGAACGAGTACTACCATCCACCCACCACGCCAGTACCTGAAGATCCATCGGATGCTGAAATGGTGATTCTTAAGCCTTGTAGGTTGTTTGATAAGTATTTTTCAGGCAATTGTACCAATCGCTGAGGATGTTTGGAACAACGAGTTCAGCCCTCCTCCATCGCCTCCTTTTGATTTCATTGCTGATGAGGTGAGTGCAATTTTATGAGAACATACGCCCGCACACTACCACACATACGAACAAGAACACATACGCGCATACGCACTGCAACACGTTCACACGCACATACATGTACACACCCACACTTGCACAAGCATACACATGGGCGCACCATTTTTCTGCAGACTATTCAAATTTAATTAAACCATTGCAATTAAGGTTTACGCCTACTACAATCAAGAATACTATAACGACAACGCTCGCGGTCATTCAGTGAACGAGTACAGTCCACCACGAACTCCTCGCTTTGATCACTATGATGATGAGGTATCTTTCTACAGTCATACAACTACTTTGTGATAGTCGCTTTTAAAAATCTCCTATTTCAATTGAAACGTAGGGAAATTTCTAGGACGATGACGTGTTTTTCGCCGACTTTCCTGATCTCTACAGAGCTCGAGGATGATCTGTATCTTCACAACCCCCCCCCCATAGCAGTGTTAATAAACGTTTAATATCATTGGGCCAGATAACCTTAAAAGGTTTTCTTAGTTTGAATCTCTCACTCTCGGTCATTTCATACCCCAGACATCTTTTTTCGCGACGTCGCTGCCCTTTCCGATGCCAGCTGCCTGTCTGGGTGAAAAAGTGCTGGGCGGAGAACGGTTTTGAGGAGTGAGTCTCTACTGGGCAGAGTCATTCATTTCTCATCTCGCTTTAATTCTTTCCTCATACGAATAATACATGACTAAAAGTCTTAGTTCTCCTCTTTCACTAAATTGTATGTACCCATACACTGAACATGATCGGCGGTTAGGTGACGTAACAATTCGAATTTTAGTGGTTCGCTGGTCTTTGCGATCACGGCCTGCGTCCGCTCAGGAGCGTGGACAGCGACACTTTAGAACCCCAGCCTTTGGCTCTGGTGGGCGGCCTACAGTCCACAAAAGCCAAAGACGGTCCGTTGTAATAAAAAGTTTCTTTTTTTAAATCGGGAGAAACGAAGTTGTAGCTGTATTCAAGCTTTTCAAGAACTTCATTGCTCAATATCGTAACCGCACAGCTTCATAGCTGTGCACCCTAGTTTGTTAAAATCTTTGCGTCTCGATTCTTCCGAAAACATAACGCATTCTGCTGACTGTACGTAAAGATAAATGACATTCTTCTGTGTTTTTCCTACATGACTGTTACCAACTAGGTGCCTGCTATTGAAAAATATAAAACCTACGGTGTAATTTCGATTTTCAAAATTTCACATTCGAATTGAAGCTACTAATTAGAGTTTACCTCCTGAAAATCAGCTTGAACATACATATGTTTATTGGGTTCAAATGTGTTTGGGATGCTTTGAATGTTTACAATTTTGAAATGTAACTTGATAAAATCAACAACTAGTTTGCTGATCTTTCATTCAAACTTAATGTGACCACTTACAGTGTTTTCGAGGAACTAAACATTCCAGTTTTTGAGGACTAGTGTAATTTTAAACATTGACAATTCGTCATAGAGCAAAAAGTGAGGTTTTCGACCTGTCTAGTACATTTTTCTTACCTTGGAAAAGTCAAAATCTTCAGGCACACACCCCGTTTTTTTCCCTGTGCGCACTTATCGCCAAGATGTGACTAACGTCAATGACATCGTTCCGAAAAAGCCAAGTGTGACGGAACACCGGAACATGTCGCATTCCGTACACATTAGGCGTTCCGTACACTGTACTTTTTCAAAGCTAGCCGCAGCTTGAACGTCTTTAAGGCATCGATGTCTACCTCAATTACCGATAATTCCCTACCATACCTTCAAAACTAAAATTTGTTTTTGCAAATGTCAAAGTTGCCCCTGAATTTGACCCAACTGTAAATTTAATGTCTTTCTTTTGCCCAAAGAACCCTAAGTTTTTTTTTCATGAATTCTAGTTTTATCGGGTGATCACTGATGCATGTACTTGAGAAGATGTTCCTATCTGCTTTGGGAAAACAATTGTACCGTTGTAAAACCTTTGCTTTTGACGCGATAATGTCACGTGCCATCATTTTGAGAGGCAGAGTTCAACTTTAGGCCGAAAAGTTGCGTTGTTCTATCCTTTATCCAACTTTATCAACTTTTTGTGCACTCACAGTTTTCAGCCATCCATTTGGGTCATATCAATCAACCTCAAACCCGGAAACATGTCTCTGACTCCGAAAATTAACTAGGACAAACCATTCATCACGGTGTCTGGCATGGCGCCAGCTAACCGCCGGCTTTGATGATTCCGCCGTGGGCTGCTTATCATGGCCCTTTCTTTTCTTTGTGAGTTCATTTGCGGTCTTCTTTGATTCAAACAAAACCTTTATTCTTTCCGTCACGTAAAGTGTGTTAGTGAGAATTCACCCTCTATTGAGATGCCCAAATGCCTCTAGACTTGCAGATCTAGAGGTGTTCGGTTAGACTTCAAAACAGTTAGAATTGGAACGTTGATGACCTCATCGTCACCCTAATTGTTTGCAGAAGATAGATAACTTGTTTGTTGAGTTTTTCTTGGCGTCGCTTCAAGACACCGCTGGCTTTGAAGAGTCCGCCGCCCGCTTATCACACCACGTTCTGCCAACCGTCTTTTGAATACATTAACGGTCGCCATTCGGCTCGAACATCTTTACACCGACATCCCGTCAATCGAAATGGCTTTTTCGTCTGACTTTATCCGATTTAGGTTCAAATCGCTTCTATACTCTGGTTCTCTTGATTTTGGGTACTTTTAAAGTTGAAGTTGGTGTTGTACCTGAGCATCCTAAAAATCAAAAATTCATACGCTTAAAGTTACACTCATTGTCTGTTTTAGTTACTCATAACCGAGGGTTGTCTAGTCACAAGTCATCTGTACTTTCCATGCGACGCCAGCTGTCTGGAAGAAAAAGTCGCCGTCAATCGGTTTTTAGAGAACGATGGATCCAGGAAAGGGCATGCTTTGTGACATTGTTTCAGTCACCACTGCTCGGGTCGCCGTCTCTTTGCAATGGCGCAAATTACCGATCACCGTAGTGTGAATACATTAGCGAGCATTCATTCAGAACGAACACCTTTACAACCTGTAGCCCGACAATCAATATTCAGATTTTATGTGTGTTTACTGCGGTCAAAAGTTCAAAACCGTCAACACAGAGAATCGGGTTGGAGGTCCCAGAACCTACACCTGCGCAATGAACCACTCTACCCCTTAGAAGAAAACACTTGTAATCGAGGATCTGACTACACATACTGTTTTTTTATACAGTTTAAACATGCCTTTACAACATATTTATCAAAGTGTCATGCCTTTCTGGCTTAAGATAAGTTTGTGCAGCTTTTCAAGTCACAGAGGCGGGGGTAAAAGTTTATTGATTGTTCCCATGCCTAATTAGGGTTCATAATACTTTTCATAGTTTTGACCCTTAAACGTTGAGGAGGTTTTCAGACTTTTCCCGAAAGCATTTTTCAAATCTCAACGCTCTGTTTCTCAAAAAGAGCGTTGAGGTTCTTTCATTTCCAAATCCAGTGGGGGCCAAGACATCTAAAGTTGACATTTGCTAGTTTAAGGAGTTATAGGCGATATCTTTAAGGAGAGTTCATTAGTTTTTTTATGTGATTGGGGGTGATCCCAAACGTTTGGAAGTAGATTATTTTTGGACTTTCTGAACCTGTACTCTTTTGCAGAGATAAGACTTCAACAATTCGTAGCCTGACGTTTTCCGTTAAAGTTTAGCATCTATAGGGAAAATTTTGTTGTTTGTTCTTAAAGAAAAACCGCAAGCTTCAAACGACTTGCCGCGGCCTTATCAGAACGTGCCAACCTTTGCGTGAATACATTAGCGATCGGCTCGAAAGCATTTACAGCATCTCCCGATCGATGAGCGCCTGTATATCTTGCTTGTACCCAAAAAAATCTTCAGAACAGTAATAAAATATCATTTTTAGCACAAATCCCTTCAAAAGTTGACCTTCCCGCCTGTTTATTTGAACCTCACGTGGAAAACAGCATGTGGTCCGCGAGACACAATTCCCCAACTTCCCTGAACCATTTTTAAATTCCTATTTTTCCCAGAGTGCCATTGTTTCTCTGTCGCGTCTTATAGTTCTTATAGCGATGTTTGGGGCTTTGTACCGCATGGCTAAGACGATGTTTACTTCCCACCATTGTCCTCTACCAGCGCAAGTCAATGTTGCGGGCAGTGGTTACCGAATAGCTTACTGTCTTGCTATGCTAGCTTTGACCGTTTTCAAAAAACAAATTGGCCTACTTTATGATATATACATTGTAAAATGGTGGGATTATCACTTTTTCGACGATTCCGGTCGGAAAGGAATGTCGAATGTCTTTCCCCGTTATCTTTGTTTGCTGCCTACTGCGGCATCGCCCTGATAGCGCTTCGGAAGAGAGCAACTCTGACGCATCGTTTTCCCATAGGCATCGATTGCATGTGGCTTTAGATTCATCATCTGTATCCAATGTCGTTCTTTTTTGACGTTTTCTGAACGCAAACTGTCTCTCTTTCAAGTTTTATAAAGTTTATTTTCAGGTATGTCGATAGACCACCGATTCACGGACACTATATCAAGAAACACTTCTGTTCAATCAGCCATCGAGAAATTCGACGCATTCAGGCCGAAACCGCGTCTTCAGAAATCTACAACTCAGGATGTTCCAGAAGCTGCGAAGAGGTCTTTGAGGAGAGCGCAAACTGTGAAAGACCCTTATGAAGAGGAAAAAGCGACTTTGAGGAGTCGCCGTTCAACCCAAGAAATCAAAGTTCCTTCTGAGAAGCAGGCAACTCTCAGAAATCGCCATTCAACCCAAGAAATAAAAGTATCCACCCCAGAGAAGCAATCAACTCTGAGGAATCGCCACTCTACCTATGAAATCATCCGGGCTCCCTTAGCCGAAGCCGAGACTGCTTCAGAACTGAGTGAAGATGACGACGACTGGAAGACGGTATCGGCTCTGGTATTTGGAGAAAAACCGAAGGTTCCAAAAGTGCTGGAGCAGGCGGCGCCACCGGCTCCTGATGTTTTTAGCGACGGTCAGGTTGGTGATCAAAGACCCCCGCGAGAGGTCGGTAAACGAGAGGGCTTAGGACAAATCAATACCACATAATTCCCCTGGATTGACCCGGCCTTCACTTGCGCGCTCATGCGATTTATGAGTATTGTGAGTGCCAGTCATTTGTTTTCGTTAGATAGGAGGCACTCCTTACCGCACAAATGAAAACAATTTTTTTTTGAATTTCCACTTTCAATTTTCTTTAACCATTTTCACACCATATCTTCACAAAAGCTTTCAAAAAGCGACAAATCAATTTGTTTCGAAAAAATTGCTTTTTCAAAATTCATTACTAAATGTTTCTGGCCCCGCGAGCAAATCCCAATTCAGTTTACATTTACATTGCGAAAACATTCTTGTTAATAAGTTTTAAGCAGATTAAAAGGATTTCCTCACATACTTTCCAGCTTTCTTATATTTGTTAATTTCCCCTTTTACATAAATCTTGGCTATTTATATTATACTTTTACATTGTTATTTCTGACGAATTAATCAAATGTTGCTAATTTCCAGGGGAAAAAGTTACCTAGAAAGTTACAATATTAACTTTTTTTCTCGTTGTAGGCCCTGCTTAGTGTGAATCATGTGCCATCTTTTGTGCAAACACTTTTTGCAAGGCACTGTCAGGTTTCTTTTGGAGCTTATGTGAAATTTTCGTTTCGAGCGTTCCTCCATGCTTCAGTTTGCCTATTTGCCATAAAAAGATACCAAGCCGTTTTCAAAATGAAATAGAACCAGCCATTTTCTCGTATCAGTTAGTTGCCTAGTCACGATAGACATTCCATTTTCCTTTTTTCCCATTGGCGCCAATAACAAGATTTTTTGGTTCCTGACCTATAGTCATTCTTATTTGCTTAGTTTTAATCAGTTTTCATATCTAGTCCTTCATGAAAATTCAATACGACCACCCATTCTCTGTTAGTCGCCATAACTCTACATAAAACGTTTCACATTTCCGGTTCCCGCGTCATTCCTCGTCTATGTATAGATTAAACCGCCTTATCGAGGCATGATGGTTGAAAGTGTTACGAGCGTGAGGCGCCAATCGTTAGCTGTTGAATTTTCAGCTATCGTACAAGAGAATCCTCCCCCTTATCAGTTCGAAAGTCATTTGATTTTCGGCACTCTGCGCAAAAAATACACTTTACGGACTACTTGGCTGCCAGCGCTATTTTTCAACTATTTGTGTTGTTTTAGCCGTCCAAACGACAGTAGAATATAGGTAGCTCGGGCTCAGCGGGAGGGCAGGTTAGCGCCGCTTTGGTGGTGCGCTGGAATCTTTGCACAGCGGCGCATTCCTCCTCGCGCCCGCCCCTCTGCGCCCCATAGCGGGTCTGTTTGAATATCGATTGATGCGTGCTGGACAGCAGACTGTAGCGCCTGACTCACCTGCTTTCAATACTTCCCTGTACCGGTTCCCACCGTGACCCGCGTCGTTTATCACTTCTCACCCCTGGGATGACCAATTGTTCTAATTAATTCCACTATTTCCGGAAAATCCGCTCAGAATCTATAATTTTGTTTAAAATAGGCTTACATGTTCATTTTATTTACTCATTCATCAGGAAAAGCCATCATAACAAAGCCATTGTACGATTGTGCTCCGCCGCTAATCCCGTGCTCGAATTCAAAACCGCTCGAAATGGCTGCGTTTAAATTTCACATTATCCCTCCGCCCGATTTCTATTTATTATTTAAATTTTTTTTTTATTTGTTTCTTACTATTTTTAATTATTTATTTTCAGACCCTGGATCCCGAAAAATTATTTACGCGCCAGGAGCGCATTGGGCGAGGCTCTTTCGGTGAGGTTTACAAGGGAATTGATAATAGAACTGGCCAGGTTTGTTTATATTCATTTTCCTTTTTTTATTTTTATATTTTCAGGTTGTAGCCATTAAAATTATTAACTTGGAGGAGGCTGAAGATGAAATCGAAGATATTCAGCAGGAAATTCAGGTTTACCACTGGTTTCCGACTTGTACAAATATTTATTTTAGGTACTTAGTCAGTGTGATTCACCGTACGTGACTAAATATTTCGGGAGCTTCTTAAAGGTGATTTTATTCTTTTTTTTCTTTATTTATTTGATGGTTTAGGGAGCTAAGTTATGGATTATTATGGAGTACCTCGGCGGAGGGTCCGCTCTGGATCTGACGAAGAGCGGAAAGCTTGATGAATCTCATATTGCTGTGATTATCAGGGAAATCCTTAAAGGGCTCGAATATCTGCACTCGGAACGTAAAATTCATCGTGATATTAAAGGTAGGTATCGATTTTTTGTTTTTTTTTATTTTTCTACTAAAGGGGCCAATGTTTTGTTGGATGCGAGCACTTGTGCCGTAAAATTGGGAGATTTTGGCGTAGCCCGCCACCTAGAAACCATCACAGGGCGGAAAGCCGACACTTTCGTTGGTACACCGTTCTTCATGGCTCCAGAAGTGGTTATGCAAGGAGCATATGATGAGAAGGTCTCATATTTTGAAATTCGGTCCTTTAAATGTCGTTTTTCTTTCCCTTTGTCGCTTCCTATCCTCTGTTTTTCCAGCGGCTAATGTACTCGTCTCGGAGCACGGCGATGTCAAGGTTGCCGATTTTGGAGTTGCCGGTCAGCTGACGGAGACCGTTAAGAAGAGGATAACCTTTGTCGGTTCCCCGTTCTGGATGGCGCCGGAGCTTATTCAACAAGCTAGTTATGATTACAAGGTACGAATTTCCCTAATTTCACCCCTATGTTGCTTCTGAACCTACCCCGTTTGAAATTTTCGTCTGAATTTCTAATTTCAGGCTGATATTTGGTCTTTGGGTATTACGGCCATCGAACTGGCTAATGGAGAACCTCCCCACAGTGATCTTCATCCCATGAGAGGTAGTTTTTCTTATTCCCTTAAATAATTTGGAGTTTTTCAGTGCTATTTCTGATTCCTAAAAATCCTCCCCCACAACTGACCGGTTCCCAATGGAGTAAACCTTTCCGTGAATTCGTGGAGGCTTGTCTCAATAGGAACCCCGACGAGGTTGGTGTTTCTGTTTTCTTTAATGTTAGTGTTTGTTTTTTTAGCGCCCGACGGCTTCCGCGCTCCTGAAGTCTACGTTCATCAAGAAAGCTAAGAAAAACTCTATTCTGGTTGAATTGATTGAACGAGCGGCCGAGTACCGGTGGGTGGTCATGGGAGAGCATGTTTATCTAAACTTTTAGTGCGAAGGCCGTGGTCTCCTCTGACAGCGATGTTGATAGTGATTCTGACAACGACAGGGATGGTTCTAATTGGGACTACCCCACCGTTAGAGGATCGTTCAAGGAAGACGACAGGTAATTGGGTGATTATGACATGAATTTATCACTTTTTAGAATTGATGAAACTGTACGAGTTAGGGAGAAGGCGCGAACACCGATTAAGAAGGACATGAGCCCTGGTGGCACTATTGTTAAGGTAATTTGGGTTATGAATTTTTTGGAAAGTATGTTTTTAGTCATCTGCATCGGCTGCTTCTGTAGCGGATCAATTGCGTAACCTGGATGTTGCCGGTTCCCGCAAGTCGTCCTCTAGTTCGTCCTCTTCCGGGAGAGCGACTCACGTCACGAATCCTTCCGGGTCTATGGATAGGATTTCAGTCGGTTCTGGAAAGTCGCACGAGAAAGTGGTCTCTCCCCCGGGAACTCGTACAAAAGTCTCTGCGTTTACCTATGATACTGATCTGCCTCCGCAGAACAGCGGTACCACCACGATAACCCTGGGTAGTCCGACTACAAGTCCGGTTAGTTTGAAATGGCTTTTTTATATAACAATTTGTTTGTTTCAGAACGCGTCCATGAATAGGACCCGATCGGTTCTCCACAGCGAACAGCCGTCCTCATCCGCCAGATCTCTTGAGAGGAATCGTGCCGCAACCACTACGGCCTCTTCTTCCAGGTTTGTGTTTTTCTTGAAATAACTATGGAATTTTGTGTTTAGAAATGTGGAAAATGGTTATCGCCATTCGAACGGGTCCAGATCCATGACGGACAGGGAGAAACCCTATCACCACTCGGTTGCGACCAACGGTCATCCTCCTCAGCAGAAGAAGAACCCTCCCACGGTCAGCGACTATGGTTTTCCTATTGATTCATCGATTTTCAGGGTGCGCTGCCTTGTTCGATTCTTCCGGCTTTGAGTAAACTTTCCCGTACCCGCCACGGTATTCTCCCTCTTGATGGTCGTGCCAATGAGCTTCGTCAAATCGAACAGGTACTATTTATTCACTATGCGTTTTAAATGATAAAACATTTAGTCAAGTCCCGGAATCTGTGATGCGTTCATGGAGGAGCTGATGAAACGAATTGCCCACCCGCAGGCCAATCCAGCCGAAGTTCAAAATGCTTTGAAGAAACTGATGAAGTGGGTTGTTTTCAAGAAACATCTAATAATTTCTATTTTTCAGTCCTCCTGCATGATTCAGTCTGCATTTCTAATCTCACACTGCTCAGTATCTTGGTTCTCTCTATCTCGACGATGTGGATGATTTTTCGCCTGTGGTATATTCATTGACGTGACATTAGTATAGTGTGATATAGCCTTAATGGTTGTGCAAATTCTGCTGAAACGTACGTGTATTTCATGGAGCCTTTTATGAAACGTTTGCCCTTTTTCTGCATTACTGTGTTTTCCCGCCGTGCATGTGGGTAATTGGGGCCGGCGGGCTGTTTTTGCAGCTCTCGATGGCAGGCCCGACCTTGGGACAGTTGCGCAACCATTGGTGCGCACTACAAATGAGGGAGTGGTTGGGAAAGTGCACATTTTGGTCCGACGAGTGTTTACTATCAGAAAGGGAGTCTTCTTGTTTGTGATTCAAACTGAAATTCAAAGTTACCATAGTGTTTTAATACGACTTATTAGGTCTGAATCAAATGAGATCAGTTTTAATTAAGTGAATCGAGTTGCCCCCGAATGTGTTAAGTTTTTTGTTTGCTTGCTTCAATCAGACTATAAAGAGCTATGATCCCTAGTTGTCAACAGCCCGCACTTGGGCGCAAACGATCATATTTGTCTTAGATCGCGAGATGAGGGGTGTTGAGGCACGCGAATTGTGGGCCTGGGTTTTCGTCGCGTTTTTAGCGAATGTGGTGACAGCTGACATAAACAGCTTGAAAGTCACATATACACCACCACTTTTCCGAAACTACAAATCGTGTTGTGTATTTATGGATGAAGAATCCCATGACGCACTTGATATCACTGATGATTGTGCGTTGTGTCACCCTGTGAACACTGCAAACGTCAGCGTGTGAGCGATGGGATCTAGGATCAAAAGCAACAGGAATTGTCTAATGAAGTTGACATTTTGCATTGTTGGAGTCTTTCTCGTGTAGTTGCGCTTCCGCCTCTTGAATTCATAGTCTTAGTGTCGTTTGGAAGGTTCATTCGTATAAAATATGCGTCTCTCTCTCTCTCTCTCTATCTCTCTTGTCTATGTAGCTCCAAGGGAAACCCCAAAAACTGTTTGCAAGTTGGGTCAAGTCGACCACGGCCGATTTGTCGAAAATTTTGAATACTTCATACATTTCACTTCAGTTTCTGTTGCCTTCTTCCTTGCTGTAGTTTTTTTTTACCAAAACTCTAAGGTGAACCGGTAGTGAATTGTCTCAGACAAACAGGGAAAGTAAATTGTTTGAATTAAAACGACAGTTTTATGAAAAACCAGGGAAAACAATACAAGCGGTCTGGAAGACGGGTTCAACAGTGTGTCAAAAGAAACCACCTTTAGTACAATCAACTGAATGTAGAAAATTTGAATTTCCGTTTCGGGGTTTTAAGAATAAAGAAGCGGTCACATCGTACCGAAGTGATAAGGTAGACAACCTGAAGTTGTGTAGGTATGTTACTCAAAGTGGTAAGGTAGACCCAGATCAGCAGACTTGTGTCACCTATCCAAAGAGTAGTTTCTACAGCGTCAGTACACGAGCTTTTTGAAAACACACCTCGGTTCTAAACACAACTGGTGTACACCTGATACCGATTTTACTTTTAAAATTCGTAAAACAATGCCGAAATTGCCAATCAAGATCAGTCAACAATTTTTTGCTGACAAGAATTTCCAATGTTCTGGGTTTCCGTTAATCGTGCGCCCATCCCCATATTCGCTCAAAAAAACTTTCATAAACTTTATAACCATCTTCACCACAAACTTCAACCGCACTTGTCATTATGAAGATCACAAATTCACAACCAATATCCCGAAATATCACACTGGAAAGTAAAGAGATCCGAATTCCGACCCATTCTAAAAACTATCCGCATTTCATGTGTTTATGTGTAGGAAAGCATTGAAGCATCTTCGCGTCCCACTGGTCCCGAATCTCCTGCGTTCTGAAACCTCTTGTTGCCCTTTGATTAACGGTCATACATACGCGGCATTCTCAGGCTCCTCGTCGCAATCATGGGTCGTTTGGATGTGTTGTCGTACCCTGCCCTGAAGTGATTGATTGTTATGACCAAGGTCCAGAAGGCTTGCCTTTCTCACGCCGGAATACGGACAACGAGTGCATTTGAACGGACGTTGCTGGGAGTGATTCAAAACCACATGTTCATACAAATTCCACTTCGACCCGCTTTGATTAAGACGAACGGTGTTGGAACAAAGCTACAACAAGGCGCCATAAAATCTCTTGAGAGCTTGTAAACAGACCTCGCACTTTACGCTGATTCCTTCTTCTTTTGGTTTCTTTTTGGACTCGGATTGCCGAAGCGTCTTCATGATGTCCAGGAGAGTTGGAGTCTGAAACACAGAACTATTCTACCTAACTTTGTAGGCTGCGCCTAAGTCAAACGCACCTGTGTCTCAGGTTCTTCATCATCTTCTTCCTCCTCCTTGATCTTTGTCATTTCCAGAAGAAGGCTAGCAGTTGGACCCAAATCAGATATATCAGCTATTGGATTTTCCGAGAATTCTTCGCATATCTGAAGAGGGTCAAACCTGGAAAGTATTCTTGTTTGAATTGGATTTCATGTTGCATCGTTCTACTCAAAGTGAAAAACCAATAGCCGTTTTTTTCATCCCCTCCCGGCAAAATTTATTTGAACATTACAGACTGACAACATTATTTTAGGCCTGACAACCTCATTTTGCTGGAAAAGTGCAGTGACCAAAATGAGGTAATTACAATTTTATACCTCATAAGTCTGACCTTTCTCAGTCATTACATAGCTATTTCTGACAGAACATTTGTTGTTCCGTATCCACTGGCCGGCGACAAATAATGTTACGATGCAATAAAGTTGGGTGAGATGAGCTGTCATTTAAAACAACGGCATTTCAAGCAGTTTCAAACGTGCTAGGTAAAAAAGAGGCATTCCATCACACGTTCTAAAATTCCGTCACCAAATAAAGCGTTCTACTTAATCAACTGGGTTATAGAGTCTGCGTGCAACAAAGAATTGGGCTTTCAGATTTTTTTGATTCGAGTACGAACATTGTTCAGACGCTATTGGTTTTCAAATCTGTGCATTCCTAATGAAGCCCCCAATCTCACGACCTTCAGTTGGCGCATTTGTGATCTACTTCTTTCGTGTCGAGACCATCTCCCTGACTTTGCTTTTCTTTCAAAAACTAGATTGTTCCCCTAAGAGAGCTAGTTCTGCCACTCCGCTACAGACGCGTGAGCATTCGAAAGACTTCTCACCCAGTGATTCAGGGATGACTAGGTCTCCGTTTGCTATTGATCTGCCGATAGACCCTTACAGTTTTGCGCTAATTAAGAAGAATGAAATTTACATAGTTTAAAAATATACTTTGGGTGTTTGCCAACTGGAGATTTTGCAAATCTATAGGACAACAATAACTGTCACTTAGGAAATCTTATTCGGCCACTACGAAAAGAATTGTCGAACTACGCCGTGTAAAATATAATTTTGTGATAATGACGCAAATGGAATTCCATAAACATAACACTATTTCTAGAAGACATGCACATGGGTTTATATCATGGATTTGCCTTCTTTCAGATATCGAAAATTCTGCGCTTTTGTTCAGTCATCACTTTTCAATCAACATGTTTTCTGTTACAGATGTGAGACATTCAAACATCTCGTCTCGTATAATTGGAAGGACAACGGCACATTTTTCAGGCGCTGCGCTACGCTTCTCTTTGATTTGTGGGGACATAGCTGGTGAACCAATCTCCGCCGGAAAATAAGAGAAATCTTTCCTAGGCAATCTAAGCTAGATTTGAAAAGAGACATGTAATTGTGGGTTTTCCATAATTATCGGAATGACAGCTAGGGTTCAAACAGCTAACTTTCCAGGTACAAAAACAAGTTCACTGACATCTTTGGAATTCAAACAGTTTTAACACTTCACAGCTATTTTACATACCTGTGACTTGACTCCAGTGATCCTGGTGCACTTCCCCGTTTAGCCAGCCCCTCACTCCCCGTAGCCTTCCGCTTCGTTCTAAACCCATGTTGACCCTAAGACTTGCAGTCGTGCCTACCCTTTCTTGTTCCCCGGCGTTGTTTTTGCCAACTGTCTAGACGTGTCGTCCAGGTGGGCAAACCGACAGAAACCATTATCGATCTGAAGCTTTTGTTCCATTAGAGAGAATGCGGGGCACACCAATAGATTCAGCAGCCGTTTGAGTTCCATTCGATTAGGAATCTCAACAATCAGCTGAGAGGGTTGCTCGATCAAGCGCTCAGGAGGCATGTAGAGGGACTGAACCAGAAAGTTAGGGGTTCAGTTGGGTTCGTGTTACCGGGCATGTTTGAATGACGGGTTCAACTTCAACTATGCCACTTGTAGAAGGAGGGTCTTCGATGAGTTCGTCGACAGGGGTTACTGGGATGATTTCGCCTTCACAGCGTCCCGCTTCTGATTTGACCCTGCAAGACGTCGAGCTACATAGAAAGAGAGAGATACACAGAGACATAGAGGCAGAGAGGCAGAGAGACAGAGAGACAGAGAGACAGAGAGACAAAGAGACAGAGAGACAGAAAGACAGAGAGACAGAGAGACAGAGAGATATAGAGACAGAGAGACAGAGAGACAGAGAGACAGAGCGACAGAGAGACAGAGAGACAGAGAGACAGAGAGACAGAGAAACAGAGAGACAGAGAGACAGAGAGACAGAGAGACAGAGAGACAGAGAGACAGAGAGACAGAGAGATGATTCACAAACTCACAGTCCATTGAGAATAGACATAGAAGAGTCAAAGTCCGATGAGGCCGAGTTCGCAGTTGAGTTCAGCGGCGTGCCTCCCCGTTCCTCTTCCTTATTGAAGAAGAACTCAATTATCTGGAGGTCGTAATCATTGATGACCACTTTTCTATTCCGAATCCACTCCATTTTCTCATCCACGCTACAATTCTCCATCGCATTTCTTCTAAACGAGATGGATTGTTGTGCTCGTTCTCTCGTGTTTACTTCAGGTCGTCGCGGACTCGCCCCATGACCGCCTTGCGTCGGTTGTGGAAGTGTTGCTTTACTTTCTCCGGCTCCATCGGGGCGTCGAAGACTTCAGCCAACTAAAAAACGGACAGTTTAATGAAAAGTAGGACAAATATACCTTGTTAGCCAAGTTGGTCCACAGCTCCTGACGCATCTCATTGTCATAGTTCTGGCGCTTTTGAGATCCTCTGATCAGAATCTGAAAGTGTCAAACATCAAACGGTGTCGAGACACATTTCTTGGTAATAATATCAGCGAAAACTCGTTTTATCGCTCCGGTGATTGAATTTCCGGTTTGTTAAAAATAGGTTCAAATTTGCAAATTTAAAGATAGTTTGCTTGCAAAACGGTGATTCAAAAAATAGTTCTGTGAAACTGTGAACGGCGAAAGAAACTTCTGTTTTCGTTTCAAGTTCTTCACTCTCCAAACTCCAAACTTGAGCTTTTGACATGAATATTTCAAAAGGATGGATACAAAAGCAGTTTTATCGACGGAAACGTATCGGAACCCATCGAAAAAGGAAAAATATTATTTGAGTGGATTTTATTAAAAAAAAATCCTCGGATCTTTGATCCATCAAATTTTGAGCAATGGTTCAACAAAAGTCCAAATAGGAAAAAATGAAAGAGTTACATAAAAACATGTTTGCAAACATCAGGAGGTCCAGATTTTTCAATTTTTCAGATTTCCAAACCTCAAAAACCAAACGTCAGGCGTTATACTGAAGTGGGAGAACTTCTATGAAAGCCCTTTTAGTCTTAATCTATAAATTTCGAACGTCTCACTTTTTTAAGCTCATAAAACCCAAATTTTGTGTTTTGAACACTCAAATTGTGTGTTTTTTAAAGTTCATGTATCTTCATTCAATCTCTTTTTGGACCCCAAACATCGCAGGCGGAAAAAGCCATGTTTTTTGTTTTCGGATTAACATGGATTGTGGAAATGACAGCTTCCTGGAGAAAATATATTGTATCCAGTGTTCAAATTGTAGTTTTGCTCGAAATCGCACATTTCCTTCAGTTGTTTAACAAAAATTTCACTGTTTTATGAGGATAACACGCAGGTTGTACAGTTTGACAGGAAGTTTTGAGAGATTTCAATTTCAAATCCCATTTTTTTCGGCCAAAAGAAAACAAGTAAAATAGGAACGGCATAATCAGCAATAGAAATCCGGAAACCCGCGAAATTGTTGTTTTCTCTGCTTTGTTTGCGGTCAGCAAAGCAGGAAATGCGCATTACGACAGGAACACCCCAGACTTATATGTAAATCTCCGGGTGTAAACATGAATTATGCGTTTTGAAACTAGATAAATATGAAAATTAAATGGGTTTTTAATCAAAAATCATGTGAAAATAGCTGAAAGTGTAAAATTCTTACATCACTGTGGTCGAGTACATGAGCCACTATGTACTCGCTGATCTCCTTCTTCATCTTCGCCGTGGCGTTCATCACCTGAATTTGGGCAATTTTGTACCAATTAACTTAAGTAATTAGGGTAATTAGGGATTTTGAAAGTGAATAAGGAATAAAGAGGTCTGAAGTAGGAGGTATCTAGCTTTGCTTCGAGCTCAGGCGCATATGCAGCCAATTAGAGGGGACCGGAGCGGTGTTGTCCGACGACCACCGGGAGGGCGCCGTCACAATATGGCAGTTGCGGCTGGCGCCAATCAATTGCTGCCAGCCGGCCGCGATCGATAACCGGCAGCTCGTGGTTCTGAGCAGCCAAGTTCAGTACGCGAGGACATTGGGGCCGCCGCAGCAACTAATCTTCACGCATCAGTGCAATCAAAGGCAACTTGATACTCTCTGAAACTCAGATTTTCACTCTTAAAATTGGATTTTCACAATTTCCCCTAACTGTAAAACAGGTAGCTGCCAGTTGTCGTCTCTTATCAGGTCAAAGTCTCGCAGCGTGATGACGCATCGCGCCCTTTACAAGAGAGAAAGGATAGTAAACGAAACAAACTGTTGACAGGTGGCGATTAAGTCTGTGCCCGGCTTTTGTGGCGCGTCTTTATCGATTTTCAGATATCAACAATCTTAACAGTGGGATTGTACATCTCCTCCCGGGACATGCCAGCACGCGACGCGCGGCGAAAGTGCCTGCGATTTCCTTTCACCCCCAGACTTGATCTCTTCGGGGATACTGACGTCATATGCGATTTGTCATTCCAGAGAGGTTTGAAAAGTTGGGCGCAACTTTACGCGAGCACAATGTTGAACAAAGGGCTCTGTGGTACAAGCCACTATAGCTCGCTGAAGGTAACAAGTTCGATTCAACCGCAGGTCAAGCTATCCCACTATGTTTCACCTGTGATGCTGAGGATAGACGATTTTTCCGTCAAAGTAATATGGTTTGAAAAATGACAGGAGCGCGAGGATGAAGAAATGACCGAAGACGAACCTCTACCAAAAGTATTTCGGATTGTATTATACTTCTGTCTAGCTGAAAAAGTTGTTCCCAGCGGAGAAGTGACACTATTTTCCTTGCAGGAGCCGGAAAGTTTGACGTACCGATCCACCTAAGTAAAAACTTTATTCTATTGTCGTTTGCAACCAAAATGTTAGTGTTCGACCCTTGCTAGCGCCGTTTCTTTGTTTAATTTCAGACTCGGCTGTTAGAACCTTCAATTCCAGAGACCTTCAAGGTGATTTTTGAACCTCGGAGGGAGTTTTCGCATATGAAAGTGATGTTCAGGAACTCGGGTTGTTCGGCATTCTCTCAGTCAAGCACTGCCCTTAGAATTTGCAAAGAAGCATGTTTTTCCACGGGGTTCTGAAAGCAAACCAAAAAATTCCAGTTACAACTTGACAGGTTGATTGAAAATCTTTGAATAAAACACATTGAAATCGATTTTGAAACACCTTCAAACCTTTTGAATAAATCAAATCGGCGAAAATGTTGCACTTGAAATCGTTCCACTTCTAGTACGACCCTTGTATATGGGGCTGGGACTATAAACCTGATGTTTGAAAGACGAAAAACGTGAGTTCATGAACGCAAGATGACTACATAAATCACGCGTTTATCAAACGTTGGGGACAAAACAACACAGTGTGAAATCTAGGCAGGTTTCAGGGTTTTGAAGTATTTCGCAGTTTGTTCTTAAAGCGAATGACATGTACTACTTTTCAAGCACTACTTGTGGTCAAATATAGATTTCGGATGTTGGTGATGTCGTATGCCGTTGATATGTGACGTCCTGGCTCTGACGTATGACTGCGTCAAAGTCCTCTGGGATTTCTGGAGTAATTCTTAATGCAAATTTGGATGCACTTAGTTGTCATTTAGCATCGGTTAGAATCAAAGGGAACAAATGTTTATTGTCTTCTCCGTGTCTTTTCATTTCAGAACGAAGTTTCAGTCCTTTCTGGAGCACCGTGTTCATATTTGGAAGGTTCAGGATGTCTATTGGAGTTAACAATGTTATGAACACTTGTTTACGTTTTGTTTCAAATGAGTTCTTCCACAAATTATCCTAAAAGTGTTTCGAACTTGTAGTTTCAAGTACATATAGTCATAACCCACGCTTCAATCTTTGCTGTTTCCACACTTTGATAGCTTCAGGTGTTGAACTTCTAAGTTTTTAGCAGGAAGAAGATAGTGCAGTCACGTACGATAAACACAAGACACAAAAGAATTGTTGTTGTGTGTAGTTGTGCAAACGATCCTAGGAAAAAAGCTTTTACCACGAAGCTTGACGTCAAAAATTGTACAGTTGTTTATTTGAAAAGTCTGCTTTTCGCGAATCCCTCCGATCTTCGCACATTGTTCAATCAGCTCAACCTTCACATTTCTTCAAATTACAAGGGCTTCTTTTTGCCCATGATTCACACAAATGAATAATTTACAAGATCGTCATATGTATAAGAATATTGACTTTGCTCCTTTAAGATCGTAAGCTTCCTGATCACTTGCAACAATTTTAATCGGATTTTTAGATTAAGAATGAAGATTAAAATTTATGCAATCTGAGAACTTTCTGCTACTATCCAATCAAATATATGTCAAAAATACGAACTGTGCCTCAAGAAGTTCGGAATGTCTCAAGAAGTTCTGAAATGTTGATGTTGTAACGCATTTTTAAAGCATTTTTATCATTTAAGCACGTTGTGCACGACCAAAGTTACGTGAATCCTGGTCATTTAACTTTACTTTTCAGTGGAAACTATTCAATTCATTTTCCAAATCATCCCGTTGATAAATCGACAAAACTAAAGTTTTAGTTATGTTACAGAGATAAGCAGACACGTATTTCACATTATGGTTTTGTACGTTTTTGTAGACGTTCGATCAAAAGAATGTATTAGTTTCATTTCATAGCTACGTAGTCGCACGGCACTATAACAATAGGAATGAAACCCACTGAGCGCAAAAGGGAAAACCGTTTCAAAGTTCAATAGCAGATGGTCTGTGTTCGATTTATGACTTTGTTGGACTTTATTTCCGTTTGCTCGTGACTTTTTGTGTGGTCTTCCCCACTGTCTGCAACGGAATCGCACTTTTCCTGTCAAGATAAAGGACAAAGTGCACTTTGCTTCCGTTCGGCAGGTGAAAGGCTCAATGAGGACAAGTTCCGATATTCAGAAAATAGTACTTTTTTCTATGAATCACGGCCAAACTGAAATAGATCACATTATAGTTAAGGAAAATCTCGGCTAAAACCAGCTGAATGTAAATGCACAGGTCTAAGTTGAAAGAAAAAAAGGTTTACTGAAATCAGAAAGAAAAATTTCAAAACGTAACTAATTTTCCCGTCAAACTGTTGAATATAAATGAGTAAGGCAATTCACACGACAGTGTTTTAGAGGAACCTTTCAACGGAATTACCTAAGTACGAATTTTATAGATAGAACTAACCTTGGAATTTTCATAATAAATTTGCGTTTTGCACTGTTATCTGTTAAACCAATATTATTAACAGAACAAACAAAAAGTTCAATAAAGAAAGCAATAGTTCAGCGCAAATTCACTAGTGCTACACTCGATTTCTTTTCAACTCTTAGATTTTATTTTAAAATATGCAGTACAATCTTGAGTTTTGAAATTGTCAGCAGCTTGTTTTTTTCGGAAACAAACTCACGATTTTGAACTTATTGGTTCGACGCATGAAAAAAAATAAGAAAAGTTGGTTGAAAATGCCAATGAACGACTCATTTCGCGGTGAGGAGCACAATTTCAATACGTAATTTTGAACACGCAGTATCAGAGAAGTTGCAAGGCGATTTTTTACCTAGATAAGAATCATGACGACCTAGTGCCATGATATTTCGTAATTACTACGTCAAACAGAAACTATACCGCTGTTTTTTGTCACGAAATCCTATTACAAAGTACAGTGAATGAGAAAAAGATGTTCAAAGTCTGCTTTCCTTAAGGAACTGGGGCGTTGTCTGTATTTACAACCGGGAACTATCAAGTACCTAGATCAGAAGCAGTCGCTGGTCTTGGTTTCAACGCCGTTTGAGCTGCGTCAGTCCCACGTGGCTCAGCAATTGTACTCTCGCAGCCGGGTCCAACCACCGCTATCTTATCTTCTAGATAAATCTGTCGCAAGTCCTTCTGGCTACTTAAGCCAGGAGCTGGGCTGTTGGACCACACTTGTCCCGTTCTCTCCCTTTCCGATTTTATCGACTGGTTTTTCAATTTGCCTGTTTTCAGATGAGGACCTTGGTTCTCCTCGCCCTTGTGGGCCTGGTCGCGGCCTCCGTGCACCAGTTCAGCCTGAACCGCGTCGAGTCCAGGAGGGCTAAGATGATGCGCGCCGGCACCTGGAGGGACTACCTCCGCCAGCAGAACGCCCGCCGTGCTTCTCTGGAGATGAGGAATGGCAACGCCGTTGTCGCTCCCCAGAACGTCAACGACTTCGAGGACGAGGCCTACGTCGGAAACATCACCATCGGAACTCCTCAGCAGACCTTCCAGGTCATTCTTGATACCGGATCTGCCAATCTCTGGGTTCCCGATGTCACCTGCGCTGGACCCCCCAAGAACTGCGGATCTTCTCAGTGCCAGGGAATCGTCTGCGCTCTTGAGTGCCCCGACCAGGGATGCTGCGGACAGGGACACGACAACCCGTGCAACAACAAGAACCACTTCGACTCCAGCAAGTCCAGCACCTACGTGAAGAACGGCAAGCCCTGGATCATCCAGTACGGAACCGGATCCGCCGACGGAGTCCTCGGACAAGACACCGTTACCTTCGGAGGACCCTCTGAGAAGCAGTTGGTCGTTCCTAAGACCACCTTCGGACAGGCCACCTCTCTCGCCCAGTTCTTCTCCGACGAGCCTATTGATGGAATCCTCGGACTTGCCTTCCAGACCATCGCTGTTGACCAGGTCAAGCCTCCTTTTATCAACGCCATCGACCAGGGACTCGTTGACGCCCCCGTCTTCACCGTCTGGATGGAGCACGTCGGAGCCAAGGACAACGTCTACGGAGGAGTCTACACCTACGGAGGAATTGACACCACCAACTGCGGACCCGTGATCGCCTACCAGCCCCTGTCTTCTGCCACCTACTGGCAGTTCAAGATGGCTGGAATTGGAGCCGGAACCTACACCAACCAGAAGGGATGGCAGGTCATCTCCGACACCGGTACCTCTCTCATCGGAGGACCTAAGGCTGTCATCGAGTCCCTCGCTACCCAGATGGGAGGAACCGTAAGTGCCTTAACAAAAGTCTAACCTAATTCTGATTTTTCAGTGGTCCGCTGAGGATGGAGTCTACCTCATCCCCTGCAACGCTCAGCCCCCCACCCTTGACATCACCATCGGAACCCGTGTCTACAAGGTTGGTGGTTACTCTCTTATCATTAGCGCCTTCGTCATTTCCTTATCAAATTTTCTCGTTTTAGATCGACGCTCGCAACTCTATTGTCCCCGGAGATGACAAGTCCTGCATCCTCGCTATCTTCCCCTACAACAGTTTCGGATTCGGACCCGCCTGGATCCTCGGAGATCCCTTCATCCGCCAGTTCTGCCAGATCTACGATGTCGGAAAGCACCAGATCGGATTTGCTCCTTCTCTCCAGAAGAACTAAATGATGCTCATTGAAAAGCTTAACATATCAAAAGAATATAAATATTTTTCCCTTGGCTTGTTTACGGGGGCTTTATGCATTTCTCGAAGTTTATAGTCACACATGGCAAAAATGCTATGAATGCACACAAATACACACTGTTCGCTTTATCGAAATGAGAGTAACGTATAAGCAGGATTGTGAAGACAATCATTGACATGACCGAGTTATTTACTTGTGAAGAAGTAAACCTTCTAGGAACGATATCTCGTTCGCTACGGATGAACTTGGATTTGAGTTTTCTCAAGCATGAGCTTCTTACTAGAAGGTATTGACTTCTCTTCAAGTAACGCGGACTTCAAACAACATGTTGAGCTGACCAAGTTTCCAATTCAAAGATCCAGAAGATGTGTAAATAAGGTTTGATTGTATTGGAACAATTACCCAAGCTTCTACTTACATCACGGACTACATAATCATAAAATGCCGAGGTTTCTTATTTTTTCCGTGCTTCTCATCATAAGTTCCTTCCTACGGTTTGCAATTCTTCTCATTTGACCACCAAAACTACAGGTATACCCTATTGTCAAAAAACATCGGCTTGCTTAAAAGCATCCTAGGCATCATAGAATAGTGTACGTCCAAGTTGTGGTTCGTTACTGAGCAAAAATCGGACTCCTTTATTCTTGTTCTAAAATAAGATTACACGAGATGAAGGCAGCCAGATTACACATAAGGGATTTTCAGAATCCTTCAATGCCTCTGATCATTTCAGAAAACTTCTCAGGTTAGCATTTCAGGCAAGACAAAACGAATCTACAAACCACATGATGTTTTTTGAAAACGACAATGAATTCTTCAGTTGGTTTTCGAAAAAGAATATTTCAATTGTCAAATTGTTTGATCAAAAATGGCCAGTATGACTTAAAACAATAGCCATGGGAGAAAACAGTAAAACATGCTAATTGGCTCGTTGTTTTGAGTTTTGCTTTGAAATTGTAATTTGCACATTCATGAATAGCACAATCGAACAATCAAAAATCGAACAGTCACAACAGTTGATGGAAAAAAAGTGCTACCAACCTTCTCCGTCCGCAAAATCCAGCATTAAGGTCGTTTGTTTTTAGATGAAAAAATCCCGGATGAGCCGTAGTTCCCAAAAGTTGGAAAATTATAGTGAAGGTTTAACTGTCGAAGTTTAGGATGGGATACGAATTATAAAAAGATTTCGAACAAATGATAACTAAGATTTTGAAAAATTTTGAAAGCAGAAACCAATAAAAGCGAAGACAGGTTAATTGGATGGTGTTAGCCCTCACCCGCCGCAGATGAAAACAGCTTTTGATTCCCACTTTTCTAAATGTTGTACCCTGTAGTTTGCAATCCACACAGTTTTTCACCTATCCTACTTTGTATTTAACAGCTTATGTTTCTTTTCCTATTTGATTTCTCGACCCCTCGCCTATCTCTGTATCCCATACGATCTCCCTAGTCCCATTCAAAGCTCCAAAGTGTTGCGTTCTCAGTGATTAAGGGGGATGGACTTTTCACAGCGTGCACAAAGTGCACGCCGACGTGTCTGACTCAACTGACTTTGTGTCTGCGCAATTGTGCCATTCGCAACGACTGGGAACCAAGCCATTGTGCCAATATCTCGTGGGAATAACTCGTTCGAACTGGGAACCTGGCGATTTTGGCGATCTCGCTAGCTGCGATGATAACAAAAGCGCATTGAAAAATATACTTGAAAATCTAGTGATCTAGTGGGGTTTTCTCAATAAAGAGGGTTTAGAAAAGAAGTACACCTTGCTGAATGAGTATTTGCGAGAAAAACCTTTTAGCTTATGCTGAAGATCATAATCACACTCAAATGTTGTTGAATTCGGACATTCTATTGTAAACTTTACCGATGCAGCCGAGATTTTATTTAAAAAAAAAAAACATTAGGATTAGTAATTCACGAATCTTTGTCATGGGTAGACTTTCTAAAATGTATTGTTGGTTCTTCAACTACGTTGTCCAACGTGCCAATGTTTTGCTGTTGTTCTTACAGTAATGTGGCAAAATTGGATACTCAGGCCAAAAGCTGGTATTGCTAAGCTTAAGTCGAAGAGCTTTTCAGTGCTATTTTTTTTGGCTAAGACAAAACATTACGTTTATTTTGGAAATATGGTAGACCTTATATTCTTTGCATTAACTTTTTTTAGACCGTTCTGATCCCCAATTAGAAAAATTCAAAACGGTCGAACCGTTCTTATTTTGGTCTAGCTCGTCCTGTTTGAACTTACCTCTTTAATGCAATTAGCGTAACATCAAGGCATCATCAAACTACAGTAACAAACATCTTCTTTAAGGTGCGATATAAAGCGAGATCGACTTCATCAAACCAAAGGTTGTAAACCATCTTCTACGCTATCGTTTAGCATATATTTTTGAAGAAACGGTCACTTCACAAAAATCTCAGCTTTCGTATACAAATTGTCCAAAATTGCACTTAGGGCGAGTTAGTTTTTGTAAACCATGGTCCCTCTTTCAAAGCTAAGTTTCAGTCCGAACTTAGTATTCCTGTGCTCCCCGGCTCTGTGCATTATTCTGAGCCCCGGCTAATCCGTCCTCGTCCCCCGGAGGACACCTAGCCTTCGCTCTCTCCTCGGGTGTCATGCGATTCGAGCGCCAGCTTGTCCGCCGGAGTCGCTGCTAATCCCGGGCCTTCGGCTCCCATCTGTCCCCTTCTTGCGTGAACGCGCTGACCCGCAAAATAACCTGACGCCCTCTACAATGCCCGTGCATTAGCAAACCCCCAATTTTGACAGGCCCGAAATGCTCCGTTTCCGGCATGAATGGAGTGTTTATTGGGAAGAGTCGATGGAAAGTGGTTTGAGGACAGGAAACCTGAGTAATTATGTTGGTGTAGGAGCTCACCAATAACAAAAGAATGTAAAAAACGTGAGACAGAACCATAAATGAACGTTCACTACAGCTTACAGCTTCAAAACAAGGTCATAAAATGTGACTCGTTGTTCGAAAACAGTCGTTTCAAAATTGTATAACCAACCGCAGCAACAAGTGAATGAAAAAAAAAGAAGTAAAGCTGAATATCAAATTTGGCTTAAAATGATATTTTCAAATAATGGTGTTTTTTTTGTATTTTTAGGTAAACCCTGAAAAAGTCACTTTTCGGCAACTGTCCTTTATTCGTTTGGTTGGTAATATCCTTGTTTGCGGAAAGAGTTTTTTCTTTCTCACGAAGTTTAGAAATGGACATGCGTAAGCTGATGGAATGAAATGTAGGTAGTCTGTTCTTGAAAATTCAAGGATTATTTGGCCAAACGAAGGGCATCAGTTGAACAAAAACTAACAACTTTGCCCCAAGTTCTTTCTTTTGGATATATCTGGCTTCAAAATCTCCAAAAACGGCTTCGGTCAGTACGTCCTTGATGTCCGAGGTTTACGATGCATTCTAATTTAAAAGTTTCCGGTCGAATCAGGCAAGAAAAAGAAGGGAAAAATATGAATGCAGTAGACACTTTAGATCTTCTATTTTTCATGCTTTGCGACCGTATTCCATGAAAAAACGAAATATTAAACCTCGGACATCAAGGACGTACTGACCGAAGCCGTTTTTGGAGATTTTGAAGTCAGATATATCCAAAAGGAAGAACTTGGGGCAAAGTTGTTAGTTTTTTGATCAACTGATGCCCCCTTCTCCTTTAACGGCTGTTATTTGAAAGCAGTTGATTCATTTCTTATGACCTTCATAATCATGTATTAGCTAAGTAAAATATATAAACACCGCGCAATTTTGAGAATAGTTCTATTCCGAAAAACAGACAAGGAAAACAGGATTTTCCTCGAGGACTAGATACATCTGGTTATTGTCTGCACTCCTCTTTCACAGTGAAATTTGATTTTCTATATCTATCCACTACAAAGTTTCGTATCTTCATTAGTTAAATAAGAGTGCGTTAATAAGGTCCTAGAAAAATTGCCGACCTGTTGTTGGAACCAGACTATCGTTCAAACGTTTGCTCAAAAATGTAGCAAATCAAAAATGGCTAATGGTTTTGGAATCTCCAAAGAAAAGGCTTCTTTGAAATTTTCCGAAGAACCTTTACTTTGTTACCACATATCTATAGTTTAGCCCAAGTTCTGATCCTTGACTTCCAATTTTTGAAATTTGAGAACACATCTGGAAAAAATTGAAAGCGGTGCAACATTTGCAGTTTTTGCAGGGTTGTGTTTCACACTGAGAAATTCAAAACTTTCCACACCCACTTGTTTAATAACCCTCCCTCCAACTATTGTCTGCAACATTGCATTCCCCAGTTTATGTTCTGTTGTTGAGGAACATTACTATAGCCAGTAAATTGCCACTTCCTGTCTTTGTCTACTATTTGCAAATGAGTCAGTCTGTTATTTGACAGACTACATAAACATTGGCTGAGCGGGTTGAAAAACCGAAGCCAATTTCGATATGAATCATTTGTCACAGGCACCCATTCCGCGAAAGCTCCATTAATTTCCTTTCCCGCATTCACCTACACCTATTGTGTTTCAATCACCCAGTAGTGGCTTTTTTTCTGGTGAAGGTTGTAATTTCAAATACAATAACAAGGTATTGTATTTTTTTTCTAATACATCCGAAGGCCTTATTGTCAAACCTGCGATTTACACACCTAATAATAATTTGCACGGCCCGTTTGCAGGTTGAAAAAGCCTTAATGCCAGAAATATAAGCACAGATCTTTGGAGACGCCGCTACTCAAAAAGCTAACATCGCTTTTGAATAAGAATTTCACAGCTTTATCTCTCAATTTGACTCCAAGGTGCAGATCGTCCCACCTTTATTACTCCTATTTTTTGGATATTGTCCCAATCGAACAGTTTCATATTCACAGTTTGGTGTTTCATAAAACACTTTTTCATTTAAGGTTCAAACCACAACCTCAGACAAATCGGCTTCTCGGTTGATAGCTACTTAGGACTATTCAAGTGAATTGCACTTTCTCGTACTCGTTAGCGTTTGTTGTCGTGAAACATTTCTGGCGAATGCTTTGACAGCATTTCTCCGGTTTCTCGCCTTTGTTTATTTCTTTTAACTTACAATGCATGTGATGGACATCAAAGTCCTAAATGCCATTTTGAGCAACCTTCGCCAGAGGACACTTTTGTACGGAGATTTGTTTTTTTTTCTCTTATGTTCTATAGACATGAGTTCTTTGTTCGAAATTTTTGTTTGTCACTGTTTTCCTTAAGATCTTTACTTTTTCTTTTTTTTTCCAAACCAGTGACTTTGAAACGATCTTCTTTTGAACAAAACAATAAGAGCTCAATTATTTTCGAACAATTTACAAAAAAAAAAGCAAAACAAATCCACACCGTTTAAAAATCTGCTAGGTTTATTTTGTTCACATTTGTCCCAAAATGATCACAAACCAAATAGCTATAATTTGTCAGTAAAGGCTTTATGTCACGTTTTTGTCTCGCTTCATAGTTTGACTTTCACTTTACATATAAATTTGAATACTTGCAAACTATAAGTTCGCGTTAACCATCAGTTGACAATTCAGAGGTCTAGTACCTTTTATGACGTAGTTGTAGGCATCATATAAGGAACTGAATTCTTTTTTTATTCTTCAACAAAGCTGCTTGTTAAAACATACTATGCACACAGAAAACCATTCAGGTTTGAAAAAACGACCTCAGGCGTCAAAGATAACGCTTTTAGACACCGACAATAAAATCATTCGAAAACGCATTATAATTTGTCTTGGAATGTGTTTTCGTTCAGAATTTTTGCACAATGTTTTCATCTTTACATCCTGGCATTGGTATTTGAAAAATAGTACGTTTATCCTGACTTTATATTAAGATTTTTTGAGCCAATGCTACGTTATTGGACCACAGTTGCGCCAAGATTAAACGATAAGGTCCTAATAAACTGTGTAGAATGTGGCATGTAGGGCTAACCCTTCTTTCATTTTCTGTAACTGACTTTTAGCCCCCAAGGCGCTAAACAGTCCCACCAGGTGTGCTTTCCCGTAGCCATAGCCGAGCAGATGTGGGATCGGCGTGTCCTCAAGCGGATCGGCTGTGGAGTATCGTATTACCTGGTCATCGAAAACAGTTTGGGCTTGTTTGAACAGCGGGCGCCACAGGTGTGGTCACTCGGCAATTACTGATATCGACACGCACTCGAGTCAAGTCACAAGGGCGCCGCAAAGCCGCTTTTAGGGATAGATTACCAACTGTTGCGAAATAAGTAGTTGGTCGTGTAAATAACCTATTTGGAGAACAAAGTAAGCGCTTTCCAGTCGTCGTAAACAACATGAGACATACCTGCTCACTACTGCCTTTTTTTAATAGAACTTAGAAATTGTAATTCCGTTTATATTACTGAACCAAATTAATTTCGAAATTGAAGAATAATATCAAAACACTGTTTGTAGCTGGCGTGTTTTGCTTGACAGATGGACTATTAACCGCTGCGATCCGGTACTTGTGCTGCTGTATTGGGGCACTTGTGGAGATTATCCACATTATGAGGAACATTCGCTGAACGTACTGACACCGGGTGTCTTTAAGCCAAGAGTTTTATTTTTTGAACACTGTCTGACATTATCTGGCTGTTTGTTTTTCGAATTTCCTAATATTTCGATGATGCGCCCGCCTGGTATTGAACTTTCGAATTTTCAGACCAAATGTAATGTGCGCTTACATTTGTATAACATAGTGCGTTTGAAAATCTTAGTTTGACAATTAGTTCAAAAGCTTTGCAAGTACTGAGAGTACAAACTTACGAGATAATGGCTTGCTTTCTCGACCTCTAAAAATAGGTTGGAAACTAATTTGTTCAGCCTATGCCGTGTTATGACTTGTGATTTCACTTTTTTAAAATAGAAACTAGAAGGCCTTCGGCCGCATTGGTAGCATTCAACTGCGACCGTAGTGATTCGCGTAAACAGAATTACCTTATGCAAATTTTAGGGACATGTTCCCCATGTTAAAATATATGGGAATGATCAAAGCACATATTCAAAAAAAAACTTTGCCCCAAAAATGATGCATCAACCACCGCGCCTTTACTTTTTAGTTCTTATCGTTTTCCAAACAGTGTCCCTTACTCAAAACCCCAAGGGCGTGGTGATTGTCCACTTGACGACGACTTTTGTCGCCGAGTGACCCCTGTTCAGCGCCGTTTGAGTATTTTTTTGTGTTCGCTTCTTAACGCGTTCCGTGCACTGTGTGTTGCTTTTGTATTTCTCTCAAGTGCCGGTTGACCAGGGGGACCCCGGCACCTCAATCTACCGCGAATGATGACTGACAGATGATGGGCGGTCAATTCTCACCTAGTCGCCACCCTTCGTGGCGGCATGTATCAAACGACACTCATATGTTTATTGTTTTCGCGGCTCGTGCCATTGCCGAAGGGAGACAACGGTTTGCTCCAGTACAAAGCCGTGTTTACGCGTTGAGAAGGATGGCTAAATAATTCTCGCCTGGCATTTTCTTGCCTCCGTTTTGCTCTTGTATTCCCCGCCGCCGGCTAAATAGCTCCAAATTCCACGCCCGGGCGATAAATCGTGTCCGGGGCCTTCCGGTGAGGACGGTCAGTGATTCTCGATAGCAATCAGCGAGCGTAAGCCATGTTCAAAGGCGCCGGCGCCGACTGATCCCCGTAATGAGCGGCCTCCCGCAATTCCACCCCTGTCATTACTCGCTGCTCCCCATCAACCCCATCAACCGCTCCCGGGTATTTTGTGCATGACTGAAAATGGTTAACCAATTCTCGTATGAGTGATTTCAAACTCTTTTTGCATGTTAACTTGAAATGTGGGTGGGCTTATCCAAACGTTGCCATCCGCAGAACCTACTCACAAAAGATGGCTTGAAAGCTGTTACCGCATTATTCAAGAATTTAAAATTTCAACCTCACCGTCCAGTCCCGGATAGGTTGGGGCAGAGCTTCGGGTGGCTACGCAATAACCCCTTCTCCATAAGGGTTCTTCCTATCGTGCTACGCCAATTGGACTTGGTCCACCAATATCTTTGTCATACAGGAAATATAAAAGGTATTGCCTGTGAGCTCCATCCGTAAACTTATGTTTTACTTCAATTTTTGAAACAGTGCTAGCCTAGAATCTCGAAAACGTGATATGAAAAACTATTTTTCTCAAAGACATTTGTTGCGTTCAGCCTTTAGAAAGCCTTGAATTTTCTTGTATAGCTTGAAAACCTTATTGTTTTCAAATATTCAAAAAGCTGCCAGAACCCTAAATCATATATTAACACGAGAAGCTGCAAGAAACAAAAGAAATCACAGAAACTCTTTATTAGGCACGTGTGCTCCTTAAAACGGAAACAGTTAACTGAATTCTAAACACCACCAACAAAATTTTCAAACTCTAAGAACCATCTCTTGTTTTCCCAACTGTGGGCGTTTCTTTTTATGCCAAACCAACGTAAGATTTGGAGCTGTGAGCATCTCATTTCTTTGTGTACCCGAAATTTTATCGTTTTCTAAAAGACAATTAAAGAACAGAATGCGATTGAAGAAAGCCAACCTTTCCTTAGTACAATCATACAACCGATCGTCTTAACAATTCAGCTGTGAAAAACAAACATGTTTGTAAACAAGCACGGTCACTCCTTTTTTAAAACCGTTTTTTTTTTGGATTCACTGGCGCTTTTCTTTTGAATGTTCTGCAATGTGTCCCGAGATGTGTCTCCCAGGTACCCAGGCGCTAATTGCTCGTCCTTAAGTCTGCTCTTGTGTTGCGGTGCCGCCATTACTCACGCTCTTCGCAAGTGCTCCTCCATTCAACCGCATATTGCAGGCCGTATGTCCCATTATAGGGCGTTATATTAGCCTTCAAACCACAATAACCTCTTCGCTGGTTGCCGCCGTCTTTGAGAATTGGCGGCATATTGAGTGGGTAAGGATTGACAGAGAAATTATACATTTGTAGGGCGTTTTCGGAAAGCTTCAACCAGCCATAGCCATAATTTAAAATTATCGTTTTCCCCTTTTTGTGCTCAGCTCGTAGACATTTCCCGCAAATGTCGAAGAAAGACATTAATTCTCCCGCTACGTAATTGAATACACAGGTGGAATTTATGAGTCGCTGGGTGAAAAATCACCTAGCGACCAAATACGTATTTCCGCGGCTGCCAGGCAGCCGTGTTCAAATATCGCGCGCCGCACCGATACCCCAGCGCCTTGATAGCTCAGTTGGGAGAGCGTTAGACTGAAGATCTAAAGGTCACCAGTTCGATCCTGGTTCAGGGCAATTGTTTTGCTTTTTAACCGAACGTTCAGGTTAATAGGAGGATTTTGTTTCTAAGCCAATGTGAAAGTGAAATATTTTTATGAGCTGAAATTCATACTTTTGCTAACACAAAATTCTTGTCCATCCTTCTTAAATCAGTACAATCGTATAGCTTGGAAGGTTAAACCACGTTCTGCTTCAATTTTAACCTTAAACCGTTAACGGCATTTTGAGCTGAGCTCAGGGTGGCTACGCAATAACCCCCTTCCCTGCCTTCTTGAAAATTATGTTTCTACGCTGGTAGCAGCTAAGTCAAAATAGGTTTATTGACAAATTCTTTTTTGCATTTAGCAGAAGAAACATCATAAGTGTTCGAGAATCGAATTTAGTATTTTTACTAAAATTTACCCGTTTTGGAAATCATAGGCGTTGCTCGAAAAACGAGCCACCAAATTGAAAGCTTTGCAGATTCCTGAATTTTTTTTCGAATTTTTTCAAACTTCCTGCTACCAATTATAGCGTCCTTGTGTCTAAAAATAGCATAATTGCAGTGTGTGCAACTGGTTGACAACATTCCGTTGCGGGTGCCGCCAACCCCCACTGAATATTTCAAAAGTCCCGCAGGCGCATCACAATGCGCTGCGATAATTAGCCAGAGGCGAGCGAACGAAGATGGAGCCGCCTCTTCCATTCCCTTCCCATCCATCCATCCCCAGTTGATGAAACTCTCAAGCACCAATATGTTGCTCTCATCTCGCGTTGTGTGGGGCGCTGCGCTTCCGCGCCGTCGGCTCCGATCCGTCGCCCGGCAGGTGTCGGTCCGGTTTATGACGAACCCCAATGCCATTTATGCGCTTACGTAGCAGCTGCGCTCTTCCCCCTGGGGAGACTGCACAGGTTCTGTCAATGATACGGTAGTTTCCACTTTCAACCTCCTGGGCAGATGGCCTCCGCCCCTTAAAAATGTTGTTTAGCCGGCTGAGCTCTTGTAATTTGGGCTGCTGCTGCTGTTCACACGTTCTCTCGATGTTTGTCTCTTTCGTAATTTCAATTTCACGAAGGGCTCATCCCATATTCCGGCGAAGGAATTACAGCTGGGCGTTCCCATGTGGTACCTTTGCATCGATAATGTCTGGGCTAACTATGCTAATTGGGAGTCACGCCGAAAGCAGCCGGGGCCATAGACCTCCATGTTCCTTCAATTGCCGAGATTGATGGAGACCAGCCGGAGACCACCCAGGCTTTGAGACCACACAATGCGTTTCTTTATAATTTTTCACCTTCATGCAATGTGAAGAATGTGATTTTGATGTTTGGCCATTTCGACAGAGAGAGAGAGAGAGAGAGAGAGAGAGAGAGAGAGAGAGAGACTGAGAAAATGAGAGACAGACTGAGAGGCCTAGAGGTAGAGTGCCTAACAGTTTGAGAACCGAAGAGTCACAGGGAGACAGAGACACTTAGGAATAGATAAATATAGAGACAAAGATACAGAGAGACAAAGATACAGAGAGACAGAGATACAGAGAGACAGAGAGACAGAGAGACAGAGAGACAGAGAGACAGAGAGACAGAGAGACAGAGAGACAGAGAGACAGAGAGACAGAGAGACAGAGAGACAGAGAGACAGAGAGACAGAGAGACAGAGAGACAGAGGCTGATGGGCAAAGAGGCAGAGAAACTAAGCGAATGAGTTATTCTGATACACCGATTGAGACACAGTGTTAGATCCACAAAGAGACAGAGATAGAGAGTAGAGAGAGAGAGAGACTGAGAGCTTGAGAGCTCGGTCCAATTACATATCCCATGTTTCCGTCACCCTAGATCAAGTGCTTGTCGCCCAACACATTAGCGGCCCTTGTGTAGCGGTCAGTTAGCTTCGTTAAGGTGGCGCCAGGGTGTGGGCGTGTCAATTAGCGGCACCGCCCCTTCCGGCTGACCCTTCCTGACCAGCGCCGGCGCGCTGTGCCCTACACGCCTTCGGGCAGTCACCACACATAAACATATATGTCAGCCGGTGCACTTCACCTTGAGCTCGTGTCGATTTCTTCCGCCTTGTGAGAGGCGCGCGAACAGCTCTCTCGTCCATCGCAGCGTTTTTCACGTGTCTACCGAGACCTATCAACCAACAACTCGCGCTGCAACTGACCAAACAAGTCCCGAGAGCAGTGCTTTGCGCCCCCATTTGCCCTCTTTCCCCCACTTAGATGTTTCTTAATCCCTTCCTCCCTGTTTCTTGATGATAACTCAGAAAAGTAATCCTATTACCCTTAGTTAGGATTTGATCTGAGGCCATTCTCCGAAACGCTCTCCTCTGAGATCCAATCCCGCGCACTTCTTTTGCACTACTTGCTTGGGTTTTTGCGGCGGAAACTTATTCACGCATGTCCGCACCTCATTTCAAGAGCCCGGAGGGGGCGTTCCCGTGGGTTGCTCTTTCTTTATTCCCGCGTCCAGCTGCAATCTCCCCTTGGTTGTCAATCTCCTTTTTCAATCTCTAGAAAAAGTTCGTTGATTGCGTTTCTCCCTTCTGCAGCATTCGATGATTTTGCATGCCGTTGTGAAGCCTGGGGACTTAAAGAAACCTATTGGGGCTCCAATGGTGATCCTATGGTACATTCATATCGATGTTTCAGTGACCTCCAAAACAGAGCATTTTTTTATGAAACCTAATTGAATTCGGCGCTTTTCCACCATTTCCATTCACTGTCTGTCGAAGGCCCCTTAGAATTCTGAGGCCAACACAGTTTTGCCGAATTTTAGGGTATAAGGCGAAGGTACGGAACTTTTGGGGCCCAACCCAAAGCATGGCTGGACTTGGAACGTATGGGGGCTCAATGCGCAAGCCCGCGGCAAAGTAAGCAGCGCTTTCTTTCTGTTACTATTTTCAACCAAATGCCAAATTACATAGGTATCCCAAGCGCCTAATGTCAGCATATGACGCAAAGGTATAAGGTGTTTCAAATCCCTAGGTCTTAGAATAATACGCTGCATCCTAAGACATAAAGCATTTGGAAAACCATAAGTCCGCGCTTTAACGCAAAGCTACCGAAATGGTATTTTTATGAAGATGGCTCACAAGTTAGCAAAGACTTGAAAACGCCTTTGACTTTTTTATTACCGTCAGATTAAGCTTACAAATTTGACATGTCACTGCTGAGGTCGAGCCCAGATGCGTCGAAAACCCAAAAAGTTAGAGCTTGTAACCCTTAGCTTTTCTAGTAATCATATTAGGTTTCCGCTACCTCATATGCTAATTGACAGTTAATCTCGTTGAAGAGCGCTGTGGATGATCGCGACGAGCGCAAACACAGTATCCGTCCGGAGGTCAGCTCGGTGGCACACGGTCTCGGTGTGTGTGTTTGCAGTCGTTGGCGGTCAGTTAGCCCGATTAGAGTGATTGCTCGACCCACACGTCGGATCAGCCGCCACTGCTCGCACGGCTCATCCCCTATGAGTTTGTCTTTTCTGCATCTGCTCGGCATCATCCCCAATTCCCTGTGTAATTGGATGGCAGAAGGGCAGAACGCCGTTCCGGTACCTCATCGGGGGCAAGGGCACTCGATTGCGACACCTCCTTTCCTGTCCGGGAATCCAATTCGTCGCAATCGCTGCACGAGACAGCGGCCTTCGTTAAGAAGGCGTGGCTCTTGAATTTTTCAGTTTTCTTCTCACACATGCACTTTTTCAAAGCGCGCTCTGTTTTGAACCCACTTAGTGCAAAATACACTGGAAACGTAGTAACGATGGCTCAGTGGTAGGGTGCTCGCCTGTCATACGACCGACCATGGTTCAATTCTCACCTCAAACACCATTCTGCCTTTTCGATACACTGATTCATTGTTTACGAAAAACCGCACCTGAACACCTAATTGGACCGTGACTATAGATTTTCCAAGTTAATCCCTGTTTACAACTTTGCCGAAAGACGGAATCACCTGCTCCGCCCGGCACACGTTCTAGACTTTTCTGCCCATAATCCCCAACTACGCCTCCGAACTGCTCTGTTGCTTCGGAATTCCGAAAGTGGAGGCTTTGTGACTCACCAACCCATCTCTTCGAAATTTAAGCCCGGCCGAAAGCCCTGGAACGCGGCGCATTCAGCGCACACTACCGGTCGCGGCTTCTTCTGTGCGAGGTGTCGGATTTCGGGCGATGTGCCTCCCAAATTGGAAAGTGTCCAAACACTTGTGTCCCTTTATCTAGTAGCCATCCGATAGCCTCTGCTGCGGTGACGTTGGATCCCGCCCCGTTTCTGATATACTCTGTGTTTGTGGCTTTGGAGACCGCCTTCAAGGCGGAGGGTGGTCGCCATTTGCACTAATTATGTGGCCAGATTCCGTTTCATCGCCCCCTTGGGCGCGGATTTATGAGCTGCCTCCAGGGCATATTGATGTGGGCGTTCTTCGTTCTTCAAGGGTGGATCCTCATTTGTGAAGAAGATTGGTGTCATCTTGTTTATCAACCTGTATTTCCTTGTAACCGTATCTTTCTTTCCTCTCTCTCTCTGTTTTGTATCTCTGCCCTCTCTCTCTCTCTCTCTCTCTCTCTCTCTCTCTCTCTGTCTCACTCTCTCATTATTTTGCCGAATTTCTCTCTTGGTGTCACTGTTGCATTATCGTGTAGTGGGAGTTCTCCTGTGTGTCTCTGTCTTTCTTCGTTGGGGTCTCTTCTTTCTTTTTTCTTTATCTCTCTCTCTCTCTCTCTCTCTCTCTCTCTCTCTCTCTCTCTGAGTCTCTTCTTGTTTATGTTGCTTTCTCCCTTTCTCTCTATATTTATCTCTCTAATCGTTCTTTTTCTTTGCCCGCTCTCTTTTTCTACCTCCCTCTCTATTTCTCTTTCACTCACCGAACCTCTTTCTCCTCACCTTCTCATCAACTCTTAATGGCCCCAAGAAAACACAACTCATCTCGTATGCTGTCACGCGAGTGCTTCTTCCGCGGTCCGTCATTACCTCGTCGCTGTCAACGGCCTCGGCAACATTATCGTCTGCTCTGGCATAATTGAATTGCGAGCTACATAAACGCATTACTGCTGAGCACCACGACACACATACCGCTATGCGAACCGAGCGAACGCGCATTCCCCTGCACTTTTAGTGCTCTATCTCATCTCCTCCTGTTTTTGCCATTTCCCGCGGGGCAATCCAATTCCGGCTGTGTTTCAGAAGCAGCTAGCAACAACACAACACACAGAAAAATGATGTCCAGGAGTGCTATCATCCTCTTCGCCGTGTTCCTTTGCGTCCCCGCTGTTATGGTCAGAAGGCAAGCTGAAGACTCAGGGTTAGTTTTCTATTCAAACATTTTAGAACATTTTCGACACATGTTTGCAGACAAACTGGAACGTTACAATGTCAAGTTCGGAAACTGCTGTTATTACACTTTTAACCACTAATTTCCAGTTCGGTTTCGCAGCAACGCACAATTTTTGAACGAACTGCCTGAAGTTTGATGTCTCTACTTTTGAAATCTCTAAGAAACGAACTGTTTCGTTTACTCTCGAGTTTTGAAATTTTGGAAGCAAGTTTTTGTAAACAAGCCTTTCCATTGTATTTACGTGCCAATATTTATCTGTTGTACCTATTTTTGAACTTTCCATGAGTAACTCAAATATCCAATCGATACCTATTTTCAATTTCGAAAATTTGAATGAAAAGTTCATTAAGAGGTACAATAGATAAATATTGGCACGTAAGCCCACTGGAAAGCTCTGAACACATAGAAGAGCCAGTATGATTACATAATAAACAACAGAAACAAATAAACAATGGAATGCTCAAAGTTTTAATACAATCTTTTGTTTTTAGTGAAGATCAAGAATTTGACGCCGCTCCCGGATGGGATGCCTTCTCCCGTGACAAGACCGATCTCTGCGTTGAAATGGGAAACGACGGCAAGGACTTCTGCAGAGTAAGTTTTTTACTTTTCTTTTTTTGTATTTTATCAAATTTTAAACTATTTTTCTATCTTTCAGTCCTTTGACAAGTGCTGTGAGAGCTTCTTCGACCGCCTCAACGGAGACCGTTGCCAAACCAAGGAGCAGAGCTGTGAATCACCCGAAGTCAACACCTGCGTCTACCGCAACTGCACTGAGATGATCACCACCACGACGACCACCGAAGCTCCCACAACTGAGGAGCAAGTAAACGCTGGTGGTGAGTCACCTATTAGTAATGGGGCGATCATCTGCTACGCGATGACACCTTCCGTCCGTCAAGGGTCGGCCGACGGCCCTCGGGGAGAAGAATCACAATCGAGGCGCGTAATTGGCTACTTAAAGCATTGATCCTTACGCCAAATGCTGGACATCGGGCGCTAAATTTCGGGGCAGATAGGATGGCATGCAAGAAAGGGCAGCCTGACATGGGAAAAATTTATAAGCGGAAGGTTCAGAAGCCAGAATTGGTGATTGGGAGCAACCTTAGATTGAAGCTAACCGTAAATGGGGATCTTCATTCAACAGAGGAATTTTCGTACATAGAAGTCAGAAAAACTTTGAGTTGACAAATCACCTTGATTGAAGATAGATCTTTTTTCAAAAGCGTAACTTTGAAAATTTTGACAATGAGACCTGAAACGGTAAATTCAGATTTATGGTATATACAACTGAAATATTGGTTCGCTATTTTGTAACCTCAGCACTTTACAATGCTATGCAACAGACAAATGTTTGCACGCTGAAATGAATACACGACAGAGTAACTCTTGCACGCTTGAATAGAACTCCTTCCTGAGACTTCCGTAACCTGATAGCCATGTTTATGTACGTTCTGCTACAAGTAACTAATAGAATTTTAACGTGCGTTTCATTCATGTTTTTTGAGCAACAGGCAAACAAAGGGACATTTTCAAGCCCACTTTATTCCGCCTGACTTGAGAAATTACCAATTTAAAACTAGTCAAACCATTGAATTTTTTGATTAGATTATAAGTAGCTTCAGTTTCTTTAGTAAGCTAAAGAAAACAAACATCAGAAATGGAATTGTACATTTCAACCGAAAGCGAAAAATTGTATGAAGTTAGTAAAGAAGCGATTATTTAAATACAATGTGTCAAATCATTCTCTAAACTGCCTAATTCTTTGAATTCGGGTGGTTCGGAGCATTTTTTTCTTTTCGAACACACTTTTTCCGAAATTCTACCTCATTGTTCTCACTTTCCTCAGCATTCGCTTTTTCAGAATGGATCTTCCTTATCCTCATTACGTTTGTGGTTGTCGTCGCTCGCATCCAGGCTCATTATGCGTTGGGTATTTCCCGTGAGCCGTCTCGGCCATTTCCCGTTGATAGCGGTCGCTGAATACTGATTGGGATCGTTTAATTATACCAGCAACGGGCGACGCAATTGCCGGCAGCTGGTCGAAGGCGTATCCTTGCTCTATTCCAAACCCAGAAACAGAGGAGAGCACGACACATAGCAATTAGACGCCGTTTGGGGCCAGGTGTCGTCGGATGCTCTGATTACCAAAGATTACCGCCCCGGATAAGCCAGTGAAACCGCGCGACCAGGTGTCTGCCAGCTGTGCGATTACCCAACATTAAATCCTCTGGAATTATCCATCCAGTTCCTATAAATGGCGGAATCGAGAAGCGGAAGGGGTTTTGTGGCCTCGCCGACTTCAGAAGAACTACTATTATTAGTTTCAGAAATGCCATTTGATTTCGTGAGAGAGAGAGCGTTATTGCGTAGTTGATGTTATCTCGCCGCGCAGATGCGCTACGTAATAATTTGATCCTTATTACGATCCGCCAGAGAAATTAAGGCAAATAGGAATACGAATCAAATGGGAATTGGGGTTGGAAATTGAAAAATGGAAGCTAAATCCGCTAACCTCCGAAACTTTCCAGAGTTAATGTTTTTAATTTGTAAGAAGTCACGCTTTGACCTCCCTGTAATTAAATGCTTGAAGAGTGCAAAAATTTCTCTGTTGTAAATCAGTTTTTTTGGTTGTTGCAAAAACGCGTGGGAATACACTTCGTTTAACAGCTGAAAATACGGGACAGCCCGTCGGAAGGCGCAAAAAGCCCTGCTATTTTTTGAACCTGAGCTGAAGATGTTACGTATTCTGATTCTCTGCATTTAACTCACTTTTAAAGTTTTTTTAAACTTTCAAAAACCAGGGGAAATTTGTGTTTCGGTTTCAAAATCCATAACAACTGGGGTATTTTTGTCTCATTTATGTAAATTTGGTCGGCTATAAAGCCAAAACGCGAAAAGCAGTCGTTTTCGATCTATGGTGCTGAAACTGGGCGTTTTAAAGGTTTTTAACTTCAAAAACCGATTTTCCGTAAAATAGCGTTGGTTTTAGTAATAAAGCCCAAAACTGGACCGGTCCCTATATAAACCAAAATAATTTCTATGTGGCAATGGTTTATAAAACCAAAAACCGTGTCTGTAAAAGTATAGAAAGTAAGTTCGAAAAATACTGTAGTCAATTCCAATGTTTTTGTATTTTCCTAATCTCCCATTTTTCAGAGCGAATCGCCGCGTGGGTCTGCTCAATCGCCGTCGTCCTTGCCCTCCACTGAATGAATTGATGTGAGTTTTCATCATTCGAGAAAACGAGATCCGCCAGCCATCTGTCGCGTTTGGCGTGCGGCTGCGCCTTTCCCTGGCTCCATCTGTCAAGTGCCTTCTTGTGTTTCACGCCAACAATTAATCAGCTATTCGCCATGGATCGTATTTCGCGGAATTGGCGCCCGCTTACCTAACCGGCTGGTGCTCGAAAAAGTGCGGCGGTCATCCAGGGGTTAGAAGTCAGGGGCAAATGGGGGTAGCAGGGCGAAAAAAGAGACCGCAGTGTAGACAGTATTGTGAGCCTTAGTTAAAAAATATGTTTTATTTTTGATTTGAAATTGAATTTTTCATGAATCAAAGAAAAATCCAAAATCTTCGTTTGAAAACAGTACCTTTTGCATTTTCACAAAATGACACAAAAATTTTGGAAGTATTTTGCAAAGCATTGCGTTTTGAAATAGAAATAAAGTTGAGTTACAGTTTCCGAAAAGTTAGAATCGTTTGAAATGACAATCAATATTTTCAATCGCTTTCTAAAATCTTCTCGAAAGGCAAGGAGGAATACTCAATCACGGTAATCAGCCAAATATACATTTGTGTAACGCCAAAGTTAGTGCAAAACCGAATTTGTCAAACCTTGGAATTCCTGAAATGAAATGTATGTATTTGTATTTCATTGTTTAAAAACTTGTAGTTAACAAAAGAATATTATTGATTTTGAAATGCTTATTGATTTCATTTTTTCAGACGCTACGGTTCTCCCACGCAGCCCACCCGTTGCTTTCCGTCGTGCACATAGCCATTCAGGGAACAGATATTGATTGATATTGATTGCTTTCCCGTGATACTCACAGAGGTTGTCTATAAGAAATCGCTCTCTCTTTTCCATCATTCTCTACCCGTTGTTCTCTCCATCTGTTCACTTTTTGTGCCCTCCATGATATTATATTTGCTCGATGATTACTCTCTGTTTTGTTGCTTTGCAAAATGAATATGTGTCATACCATAATCAATGGGTTTTCAATTTATGGGAACGTATGTTTGGGTTAGTAATGGGCGCTCTGACACGGCGGAGGTAAGCAGTAAATCGCACCCGTGTGCCGCCTAATTACAGGGATGCCCTTCTTTACGACGAGACGAGACCTTGATCCTGATAAATACCTCCAAGGACGGAGGTGGTAAACTTGGAGCACACCGATGGTAGTACTGGAGAATCACTCAGGGGAGCAAAGTACAAGAAATTTTTAATTTACCTCGTTTGTATTTTCCAACAAAATTCAAGAGGATCATATCTACGTTTTTTGAATCAGCTCGAAGAAATTCATGGCTTACGACAGTATGTTTTTATGAATCGACCGGTTTCACCGAATTTGGCTGCCTCATGATTTTGCAGATTTTGCTCAATCAAAACATTCGTCTGATTACGCTATTCTGCAGCATTTGGGACATTTTCAACTTTTGGTTTCGGGTTACGGTAGGCTAACTCATGTTACTGTAGTTATGCTCAATAAGGTCCAACTGAGGCAAACTTTGTACCAGTTTACTTGTTTTGGAACGGCAACCATTTTTTGTTGTTGCCGCCTTTTGAAATAATCAGAAAGCAGTTACAATTTTTGAAAATGCCAAAATTTCATTTTTCAATGTTTTAGAATGAAAGTGATTGGAAAAAAGTACACCAATTATTCAACGTGCATAAAAAATGCAATTATTTAACCTACTTCACAAAATTAGAATTTGGGATTTTGGGAAACGACCCCGCCAGAGAATTTTCCGGATAGCGGACCAGCGTATTTTGTCTTGTTGCTTGCATAACTTTCAAACATTTACATTACCTTAAGACACTAATCTGACTATTATAGGACACCTCAGGTTTGGTAAAGCAAAAGAAAGTCTCATTTAGAGAAAAAGTAACTGTCCGACAAAAGTTATATGTTACGGCAAGAATCAGAAAAATTTCCCACAAAAGTGGAAAAGCAAAGTACAATTGGCCAACAAAACAAAATCGTTTCCGTTTCTTTCATCTGTGCAAATAAGCAAAGCAAAAAAACACATACTTATGAACTTGCAAAACTTTCTGCGTTCGGGGGGAATCGAACCCCCGTCGAATGCTTGGAAGGCATCCATGCTAACCATTACACCACGAACGCGGTTGTTTCGACAGCTAAGCACGATTGGGATCTTCTCGCGCAAAATGCTCGCCGAGACTATCAGCCGCCGCCACTTTTTCGGTTCACACAGAACCACAATTTTAAACTTGATTTTTTGTAATGTATTACAATGTATTTTAAATGGTTACTCGTATACTTAGTCAGAATCTTCTTGATTAGCAGTTCTTTGGACTATATTCTTGAGCATGTAGATGGCGGCTTCAGGAGTATCCCAAGGAACCATATGTCCACCTCGAAGGATCGACCAAAATTGGAAGTTTTGGTAGGTCTGGTGGTATCCAGCCAAGGGCCAGGACTGGGTTCCGAAGGGTACACGACGAGCAGTTTGATAAGAGGAAAGGCCCTTCCAGGTCAGGCGGCTCATCCACTTCTTTGCACCTTGAAACGTTTGATTTTTAATCCCAAATTACAAGATTTGCTACCAATAACGTTACAGATCAGATCTTCATTCCCATTGTAGACGATGACGTTGACTCCACTTTCCAATAGGTTATCAACAGTGTTGATCACGGGTTTCATAAAGTCTACAACCAGGGACATGAAAGCACCGAATGATTGATCTCAAAAACATTTTGTTTCCGCAAACAAATGAATCTTACTTTGAAACTGTACATTAGGAGGAATGATTCCCAGCTTCTCCCTGATAGTCGTGTTCATGTAGTTGGAGAGTTCGTTAGTTTTAGCGGATATTTCCTGAGCGTTGAACATGCGCACTGAAAATTAAGCTTTTTTTAATGAGATGCTTTTTATGTGGTTTTTTTCTCGAAATTGGAGGGGAAACAACGAAAAACGAACCCGGACACGCCCCCTTTCCCTAAATTTTTTGTTAACATATTTTCAAAAAAATCTAAAACAAAAATTCGATTCGTATCTATTTCGAATGCGCACATGACCCGTTTACTTTCGAATTAGCCTAAGGTCAATTTACGTTGCTATTTTTATGACTCCGTCTCTGTAAGATTCGAGCAGAGGGGAGACATAGAGCAAACATCGAATTTGTTGAATAAATTGCTTCTTTGACACGATCGAAGTTATGTATGACCTTCCAATGAGATTTTCGGGAATTTTCTAGTCCGGGACTTTTTCCCGTTACGGAAAGTGATCCCGTGGTATCATATATTTTAAAACTTCACCGACATACCTCAAAGTAAAAGCTTTTATTGTAGCAATTAAGATTTTCAGCTTTCCGCTACTGCCGATCATTGAGACAGAGTTTGTTCGATATACTTACGGATTTTGTTCTCAAAGATTGCTTCACGCTTTCTTCTCTTCTTTGACCAATCATCACTTTTTTCCTTCTTCAGGATGTTGTACGTAGAGACGCCATGTGTTTCCTAAACCCCAAAATTTTAGTGTTATGTAAACCTTAAACATACGGCTTTAATGAGATCGATCGTGTCAAAGAAGCAATCGGTAGCGTCATACCAAGCATTGGACTCAACCAACCTTCTGCACTTTGCTGCTTGGGTGTTACTTTTTGTAAGTTGGTTGTCGTTGAAGTAACCCTAAATGACCCAAGTTATGTAAACCTGTTTTTCACTTACACTTGCGTAAAGGTATTCCCCGAAGGTGGTTAGGTAATCAATGGGACTGATGAAAGCATCTCCAAGACCAACTCCACGAAAGTCAACGACCAATCTCCCGGCAGCATTTTGCTAAACAGACCTTTAAAAAAGCCAGAAACTACGGCTTACTTTCATGATAACGTTGGCAAACTCAACAGCATACTTTCCTCCATAACTTTCACAGAAGATGTAGAAAGGTCTGGTACTGTACTCAGGGTGGATGGTGAGAAAGTGTTGAAACCAGGCGAGAAGGTCTTTACCAATCTGGCTATTGTTCCTTGCGAATGCTGCACTGTCGTCGGCATAAGAGAATCCGGCTCCAACCGGGTTGTCAACGTAGACCATGTCAGCTACTTGGAGCTAAATGAAGATCATTTAAAGCCTTTGAAACCCAAACCCAAGTCGCCGGGTTGTCAGATCCATTGATTAACTTGGGACCTGTTTCCTCGAAGTTCCCATAACCGGTGCTGTCTGAGCCCGGACCTCCCTGAAATGTTGTTATCATTGGACAGAGATATAATTGTTTTCAAACAATGGTACATCATTCAAAAATTTCGCAAGCAGCGAATATTTTATGCTTACCTGCAACCAAAGAAAGAGCGGCCTATTGTTGTCAGGCTTGACGGCATACAGCCACCAGAATGTGTGAGCTCCGCTTCGAATATCGGCGTAACCCCAGTCTTCCTCATACTGAAAATGCTAAGCTGTTACTATAAATTAATTCATATTACCTCAAGCATTCCAGCCCATGTGCTAACAGAGTTATTGGCTCCGGCAAAAGCCGTCGGAACCAACAGTGCGAAATGAAGAAGGATCCACATTGTTTGAAACAGCTATGCTGTTAATCCACAATCTTGCGCTTTTTATGCTCCCAACTTGAGATAAGGACTGGTCCAGCCTAAAACGCACTCTAGGCTCAGACGAGCTTAGATAACTTGGTCGTATCGTTGAAATGTCTGTACTCAATGCCATCGTATTTTAAACTCTCCAAACATAATGCAAAGTTATATGTTTTTCTTAACAAACCTGAATCAAAGTTTTATTTCAAACTAACAAAAACTTAAACCGATTTTCAATTCCCTGGCAGTATAAATCAAATGTTCATACCAGATACCCACAACTTCCGTGTGAAAACGAAGTAACTAATTTTGTAGGTGCGTAAATTAGCTAAACAACAAACATTGTATTTATCGACTGAGATCTTTGTCATGCCATCTGTTACCTTTCATGATCATCTAAGCTTCGATATCAAAATCTGGACTCAGCCCACTGTGATAAATTTCAAGTCTGAGACAAAGAATACACTCAACTTGCGATAAGGCTTGTCTGAAAGCAGCCTAAGCCTTATTTCAAAGTTCTCTCCTAGCCGAGTGTTTTAAACTTTGCACTAACTTTTATATACCTTAATCGAAACATTTTTATTAATCGCTCATTTTTGAAACGTCGTTATAAAATTTTCAATTTTTACATCACAATAATCCGTTACAAAAAGGGGCCTGGTCCATTTTGAACAAAGTAGGATTGGCAAGGAGTATACAACTTTGACAAAATGAGGCTCTAAGTGCATAAATGGATCACTAAGTACTTGCATTTCTTGACAGTACAGCGAAATTCTCTTTTATGTTGGGATTGGAACACAAATGAATCATGCCTTTTTTCAGAAAAAAAAACGGAATTTTACCAAATGTAATTCCAGTTTAGACACCATTACCGGGTTCCTCATTGAATTTCAATATGTAAACATGTAACATGTGTAGGAGTTCCCATTTCTTTTCAGTTTTTTTGAATCTTAACTTCATTCGGGAGAGATCAAAGTAACCTCCGCAGCGGAGGGTAATTATACCCGATCGCGGCTTTGCCACGCCTCTTTTGGCGCCAGATGAATGATCGGCCGCGATAAAACTACAATTAGACTACAAACGGACATAGCCTCACTCCCAGAAATCTAAATTGGCTGATAGTAGTTATTCCACGGCTCTCAACCAGATAAACGAGATTCAAACACTAAATTAAAATATAACTAAAGTAAAACAAAGTCTTTCTATCTATTTAGAATACGTTTTGTAACTAAAACTCCTTCTTTTAGACGGTGTGAACCATTTTAACCGTCTCGAGAAATTTTCCGTTAATTATTCCATTGAACCGGATTCCACATTTGTCCAAAATGTTTCTGTTTGTTTATAAAAGCATGAAAAGGAGAAAAGAATCCAAGAAAAAACTTCATGAAATGTTCTGCGTTCGGGGGGAATCGAACCCCCGTCGAATGCTTGGAAGGCATCCATGCTAACCATTACACCACGAACGCGGTTGTTCGGAATATCGAGTCCGACTAAGATCTTCAAGCATAACAATCACTTTATCGGCTGACATCCATAAGCGTTTGTGACAGACAACGTCATTTAAACAAAATTTTGTTTTTATTGCACTTCATTTACATTTATGACACGTATTAAACAGCGTTTAGGCGGCAGTCTTCTGAACGATGTTCTTGAGCATGTAGATGGCAGCTTCAGGAGTATCCCAGGCGACCATGTGTCCGGCACGGAGGATCCACCAGAACTGGAAGTTTTGGTAGCTCTGGTGATATCCAGCCAAAGGCCAGGACTGGGTTCCGAAAGCGACACGACGGGCAGATTGGAAGGAGGAAAGGCCGGTCCAGGTAAGACGGTTCACCCATTTCATGGTTCCTGAACATTCCGTTTTATGAAAACTTTTGTAACTAAGTTACCGATGGTGTCACAGATCAGATCCTCGTTTCCGTTGTAGACGATGACATTCGCTCCGCTCTTGAGGAGAGCATCGACGGTGTCATAGTTGGGCCTCATGAAGTCTCCGGACTGGGCATTGAAAACGGCTCCAGATTGAGCTGAAAGACGAATTTTCGTTAACGCGACAGGTTTCCTACCTCCGAACTGAACATTAGGGGGAATGATTCCCAGCTTCTGCCTGACAGTGGTGTCCATGTAGTCGGAGAGGGCGTCGAGCTGAGTGGGCTTGACGTGGCGGTTGTACATGCGGACTGAAAAAGACACCGTCTTTCATCGGTTGAAAAGATGGCCTCACGGTATTCTCGCCTCAATTTTCAATTTTTCTACAATTTTGAAATTGGCTACCGCTATGTAGGATTTTAATATATACTTATTAAAGAGACCTTTATACGATTGACCCAAATTTAGGTAATGACAATTGCCAGCTTACATTTTCCTTGATCCTTCTTAAATTTGGGTTTTGGAAAATAGGTTTGCTTCGGTTTTTGTTTATGGGGGAAAGTTACAGAAAATGGACCGCAACCAAATAAGCCGTCGTATAACAATTTGAGTCAGGTCTTCATGGTTCAAACTACGTCCATGTGAATATGTATTTGATTACTATTGACGAGATCCGTTTTAACGGTGATATTTAGCATTTACAAAACCTTGCCTTGAATTGTATAAACGCGACTAAAACGCTATTCTTCAAGTTTATCAGCTATACGAAATTTCATATATCGTTCAAAACTCTTTTCACAATTTGTCGATGGTTGATTTCTGTTCATTTATCAAACAACTTGAAACTTACGCAAGTTGCTCTTGTAGCTGACTTCACGCTTTCTCCTCTTCTTAGACCAGTCATCAGTACCTCCCTTCTTCAGAATGTTGTACCAAGACACACCCTGGGTCTCCTGAAGTTTTACTTTAAAAATTCTTCAGCCAGATACTTACAGTCTCAATGAGGCTCTCCATATTTCCCCAGCAGTTGGTGGCCTGGTCCCACTTGTTGGCGTCAACGAGCTTCTGGCAAGCAGCAGCCTGGCTGTTAGTCCTAGCCAGTTGGTGGTCGTTCATGTAGCCCTAAACCAGACTTCTGATGCATAATTGTTTATAACATACGCTAGCGTAGAGGTACTCTCCCCAGGTGTTGACGTAGTCCATGGCACTGATCCAAGAATCTCCGAGACCAACTCCACGGAAGTTGACGATAAGGCGACCGGCAGCTTTTTCCTGAACAACCCGTTAGGAAAAATGTGGTTTTGTCTCACGGTAGTGATGACACGGGCAAATTCAGCGGCCATTTTTCCTCCATAGCTTTCGCAGAAGATGTAGAAAGGCCTTGTACGGTACTCGGAGTGGACGATGAGGAAGCGCTGGAACCAGGCGAGAAGGTCCTGACCGATCTGGGTAACATTGGTGGTGAGGGCGGAGTCAGTGTCGACGTAGGAGAAGCCGGCTCCGACCGGGTTGTCAACGTAGACCATATCAGCGACTTGGAGCTAAAAGAAGGGTAGGTTCGAGTTAAGTGAGAGGCAAACCCAAGTAGCCGGGTTGTCAGATCCATTCATGAGCTTGGGACCGGTTTCCTCGAAGTTTCCGAACCCAGAACTGGAAGAGCCGGGACCTCCCTGAAACAAACAGGTATAAACGAAAAAATTTGTCGATTGTTGAATAAACGAAAAAATTTGTCGATTGTATGTTGCCATTTAGGCGTCATTATATTTTGCCATTTAGGCGCCATTATTTCACGTTAGAGCCGTGTGATCTTTATCACTGTCTATAAGTTAATTGTAGTACCAAATCGTCACTTCATTTTCAAAACCATTTGCATCTAAGTAAATTTAAAAATTTCTTTAAATTTTTGTTCGATTACAGAACACGGCACACCCTTTCTTATCTGTGAACAAAAGTAAACGAAAGTTGACAGGCATCCTGATTGATAAAGAGAGCTCTTTTCATTGAAATGGAGTTTTTCCTGGTATCTTAAGATTTTAAAGTATACAAAACCCATAAAAACCTTGTTTTACGCCATCCTTCATATGTACGTTTTAAACGCAAAAACCCTTCCAATTGATAGACGAAAATGAAAGAAAACCGCTCAACTTTGCATTGTTCGCATTTGTCGCCGTAAAAGAAGTTTCAAACCAGTATTTTCTCTTTACCTCTATTAAACAAATGGGCTCATTCAACCTTCAAATCGCGGAAAAAGTTTCACTAAGACAACATTTTGTCATATTTGCGTCCCGGGCTTTTAGAAGCTGGGGCAACAATAAAACCTATAAAGTTTACACTTGATAGTTTTCAGAAATTAAGCAGAACCTAGTTAGGTTTTCAAAAGATCACGCTAGTTGACCAGTAATGTCGCAAGGTTAGGCTTTACGCTAGTGATGGAACTGCGAAACACGAAACGAAATGCAAAAGACGCTTGACGATGGTTTTTTGAAGTGGTTTGATGCGAATTCATCCAAAATTACCTGAAGCCAGAGGAAGAGTGGTCTGTTGTTGGCGGGCTTGACGGAATACAGCCACCAGAAGCTGTGAGCTCCGCTTCGGATATCAGCATATCCCCAGTCTTCATCATACTGAAATGCTACATTTAGCTGTATCGTTTTGTCCTTTTTACCTGAAGAGTTCCAGCCCATGTGTTCACTGAGTTATGGGCTCCGGCGAGAGCCGTCGGAACCAGAAGCGCGAGGCAGAGAAGGGCCCGCATCCCTGAAATCTTGCGTCAGTGGCAATCCGCAATCTCGTGCTTGATAAAAGATCTACGTGGCGGGTGATGAAAACGTCAGCAAAATTTCAACGAAACCACAGGTTTATTGGGGAACAAGTGGTTTTCAGGAGAAGGAAGGAAAGTACAAGGTTCCACCAGTTCCGCACTTTAGAAGACTGAATGGACTATCATGAATGATAGGAATAAAAGCGGAATGACCAGTGGAAAAGCGTACTGCAGACTGTTATCTGCGTGTGATAAGTGAAAGCCGAGACCAAGCGGAACGCCCGATAAAGAAGACGAAAGTTTATGAAATGTGACCCCTGATGGACAAAAACGAAACTCTATAAACGGTTATTGCACTTTCACAAAAACAGAGGCACTATTTTCGTAGGCTATTTACAGCAGCACATAAGATGTGAACTTTTCGGAGACAGGAAGTGAGCATGTGAGGTAGCCAGCGCTGTAAAGTTGTTGACCACCATTAGCAACAACATAGGTAATCTTTGTTCAACCAGACGTTCTCTAATGAATCTATTGCTCCAAAGCATACGTGTGTCTATGTGTATGTATTTCTTTGCGTCTTCTGTGTGTATCTTTTGGTAAATAACTTCAAAAAAAGTTATGTGTGGCACTATGTAGCATGAGTTACACCTGTAGGACTGGACTATGGCATGAGTGCGCCGTGTTCAATTACCCAGTTTCTTAGCTCTCGCTGTAAGATCGTCACCGGACTCAATCATGAATTCCGCAGCGTTCGTGGTGTAATGGTTAGGATGGATGCCTTCCAAGCATTCGACGGGGGTTCGATTCCCCCCAAACGCAGAACTTTTTTGCAAGCTCTTTTGACAACGCTTGCATGTTTTTCTTGCTTTTTTAAACATGTTGAACTAACGGAAAATTTTTGGACAAAATTCAAATAGTCGGAAATGTATTATCACATATTTCAAAAATATTTATAATTCTTTCAAAAAAGTTTGCTGTTTACAAAACGGACCCCAAAGTGCATAAACACGTTTTATTGCGTCGAATGAGCTTTTTGAGCAAAAGTTGATGACTAAAAAGGAAGGTATGACTACATGTAGTCTAATTGTAGTTTTGACCCTACTCATGGCGACAAATCATTCTTAGGCGCTACAAAAGTCGTGGAGGGGTCGGGATCGATCGTTTTGCTAATTGAAATCCAAACGTGATAATTATTTTTGAAACAACTTGGATCTTTTTCGTTTCTTGGCACGTTTCAGCAAATCTACTGTAAGTGGTTTTCAGATGTATTTATTATTCAATGCTAATCCGCAAAACTATTTTGAAACTTTGTAGAACGTCCTGGGGGTTTCCTTATTTTTCAGCAAATGCAGTAACCACATGTCAAATAGCTGAAAACCACTTGCATTCACATTTTCTATGCGTGAAGAAACAAAAAAGGTCTTAGAAGTTCCAAAAAGTAATTGTTGAAAATTGAAGGAGGGAAACTTTTCTTCTATACGACAAAAAGAAGATTGGAACCTCAAAAGATTACAGTAGTGTTTTAGAGTTTGAAAAAATTGTAAAAATGTTCTGCGTTCGGGGGGAATCGAACCATCGTCGAATGCTTGGAAGGCATCCATGCTAACCATTACACCACGAACGCGGCTGACCACATGAGAGTGTCCCGTGAAGATATTACCGCGGCCGCTAAGAAACTAGATAATCACTGCACAGACGCTCAATTTCTCTCGCGTTGCTCTCTCTCTCTCTCTCTCTCTCTCTCTCTCTTTCTCTCTCTCTCACCCTCTCACCCTCTTTCTCTGATTTATCAAAGTTTTGCAACCAAAAGTGTTCAATGGCCTCAAAATCAGCAACAAGTCCCAAATCAGCAAGTTCTACATTTACAACCACGATGACTGTTTTGTTGCGCCACTTTTTCTCTCTAAGCTTTTAGTTTGCTCTTCGGCCACGTAATTTAAGCATTCCCTGGGGTGATTTCGTCAAATTAAAACATCATAAAAAAGAGAGCATAGGGTAGCAGATGAAAACGGCGGAATGATTTCTTACCCTGAACGATGGCTTTTATGCCGTGTGCGGTTTAACAAAAAACATTTCTCTTGCGATATTTCTTGCGTTCCATTGCGAAGGCTTGCAAGAAATCAATTTTCCATTGGATAACGAATGAAAAATCTTTTTACATTTTACATTTCGAAAAGTTTCCACTGGCCAATTGCGATATTACGTAAAATACAAGTTTCAAATATGAAAATTTTTTGGGATTAACCTACTTTTGAAGTTCCTACATTCACTGTTTGAAAACATACCAACGCACTTTCTTTTAGTATTAGTGTAGCAATGTTTCTTTTATGAACCGAAATCATGTTGCGTGTTACAAATATTGCATGTACTAGAAAGTTTGTAAACAGGGTGTACTTGTTTTGACTGGTAGCTGTCTAGGTATATAATGCTTCAAAGACTTGAAGACAGAAGACGCCGTTTTGAGCCGCATGAAAGACATTTTACTATCTGTTAAAGTCAGAAATATGTCACGTATGCATTTTTCTGATCCAATTTTATGATTCCAGCCAAAGTTCCTAAAAAGCTAAGGTTGCTTTATAACCCTAAGGACAGCCAAACTACATAATTTCCTCTCGGGTTATTGAAAAAGCTACCCCGCGATTCGAATACCACAAAGGCTCTTTGGCGCGTACCCTAGGGCAAACAAACCACGCAGTCATATTTGATTGTAGGTGCTTTGTTCCTAATTATCCCATTACAATAGTTGTTCATGATAGTTGACGACCACACACCAGATTTTCCTCAAGCCTACAATTTTACCTAAGTTGTTTGATTGGTGCTTTGACACTAATGGTTTTTGCACTTTTTTTGATTCCTCATTTGACTGACCACGTTTTCAGATATCACGCCATTACTAAGTACTTCATGCTCGTTTGGATTCACGTAATAATTTAATTATAGAAAACTAACACGCACAGACCCACACCTGGCTTTTCTTTTCTTGCAATTACTTCTCCTTACTCTTTCGGAAGGCCAATATTGCATTTTGTTTATCAAAGAGCCGGAGTGTAGCCTGTTTGTTTTCTATTTGGGGTTCACAATCGGTAAATGCCGACAGAAATGCTGATTTTTTCAATCTTCTATAGCAAATTGACTAAATTCCGTAATGCAGGGCATTAGCTGACTTAGTTGCCAGTAAACAACATTTTTTTTTTCGAAAATTACAATTCAAATTTTAATTCATCTTGGTAATCTGAAAACTCTCTCTTCAAAGAACAATGCCAGACAAATATGCTATTAACAACGACAGCAAAACAATTTTGATTACCCGATTATAGTTTCAGCGTTTTCTATTCCTTTGAACCGTTTTGTGCTTTTTCGTATAAATCGTCGCAAACTCTTTGTTGAATTTTGTTCATAAATGTATTGACATTAGAAAACAAATATCGAAATGTGAAAAATGAAGCTGAGACCAAAGTAGAATCCCAAAGCGAAAAGTAGAATTCCTTCAACAAAAAAATTGAGGTGTTGGAACACATTAGTAACATTTCGTTTTTTTAACCGTAAAAGTTGTTTTTTTTTCGAAGCTTTAGTAAATGTATATAAAACGTTATTTAAAAGTTGTTTGTATTTATCTGATTTTCCGGGTACAACTCTTTTGTATTCTGCAGTACAGTTTTGAAAATATGATACCAAGATTCAAATTTTCAGGAAATGTAGTTGGAATTTTTGCATAATTTCACGGGAACGTTATTTGTTGACGGTCGCCTTTTGGTAGATTTTAACACGGAGGTTTTTTCTTATGGACAACACCATATCTCTTTACAACTGATAGAAAGAAGCTTCGTAAATTATCGTTTGAGGGCCGAAGACACGTGGCACGGTTGCAAACAAGGCCAAAGGACTTCACTTGCACGGCTTCCTGTGTGACCATCCAATGCGACTTAAGATTTTTGAACGCGTTTGAAATTCCCAAGTGAAAAAGAATTTTTCATCAGTTTTCGCTTCAAGAAAATAACAATTTCAAGAACAACAGTGCACGTCCAACGCATAATTTGACTTTCTAACAATTTCGTACAAAGAAAGCGTTGTTCACAGTTAGCGAAAAACTCTCATTCTGCGTCTGTGGCGTTAAAATAAGTTGGTGCCGATTATGACAGACGCCCTTCGCAGCGGGACCTTACACTTAATATTCTTTAAGCGGTGAAACGAACGATTTTTTGTATATACTTCGTTTTTTGGGTAACGTCCTTTATTGTTTGAATACTCCCACAACCAATATATCATTGTCACTTGTTTACGTGTTGCAAAAAACTGTCAATGTTTCCATAATGGAATGCATATCTTGAGCTACATTACCCAATTAATTTTTTACGCCATTTCTATTTATGTCGCTACCTTTGTTTACCATTTTGTATAAGCTCAGTTACCTTTGTTCTCCGTGATTGCAGAGGCAAGCAATGAATTTACCCGTTTCGGCCATAAACGCTTAATTTCCGGGCAACCTTGTCTGCAGAGGAAGACAAATCGCTAGTTTTCCATCACTTTCCTCGCTCCTTGACGTATAATGGACTACGGACCACATGACGGGATAGCCCTTCCTAGTTTAATTTCAACTCGTCTAGGCAGCTAATGTTGGTTTCGAAATCTTCAACAAGTGTATAGTCCGTTTCCAACAATGAGTCGACGACTTTTCGGCGACTTTGATATCCAGTCTTATTTAACCATCGGAAGTTTGATACACTGAAGTGAAAATCACAGCAAAAGAGCACTGTAAAAGCGGAGTGCGCAGACAATAAAGCAATCGCGGCCAGACCAAATGTACCTGTCCTTTAGCAAAATCCCCTTTTTCCTTGACTCTTTTTTGGAAACGCACTATACGTTTAGTTTAACTACGTGGTGTTGATTTCTAAAAGTTCTTATTTTTAATATGTTACATACGTTCAACGATGTGTTCCCGTTCACTTGTGATGTTTTATCGGTAAAGGGTTCACTAGAAGTTTGAAAAACACTTATTAAATGTTAGCGTAAAAATACCGGTTTCAAACTATCACTTACCAAAAATGCATAGAAATTTCGTGACCAAACAGAGATTTTGAAATGTGAGCCACAATTTCAATTATTCAGTTTTTTTTGGCGACTTTCTTCCGAGAAACGCAAAATGTCAACAAATTTTTTAGCCGGTGCAAACGGAACAGTTTAAACACATGTTTCTTAACATCTAAAAATTAAAATAATAAAATAAAATGAGCTTAAAAAACTTTGAATAGTTTGGACAACGTGATCCCAAAATTCCTTTTTGCTGAACCATTAACCTCCATTGTTTGTGCGATAACATGAATCTTGTAAACAGCATGCACATGCTTTATGAAAACTCATTCGCTGGAACAAATGGAGGAAACATTTAGTTTCAACATGAATTGTTTTACAATCTTTGATCAAATATAGAGTTTTGTGGTGCAATGTTAATTTTGAAGTGGCTACAATTTGACAAGTGATTTTGCCAATCAGTTGTCAAATTGTAGTATTTTCACTTTTACAACAAAAAACCAATGTTTATAGTTTCATTTAACAGAAAATCACGATGGCGCATACTTAATCACAAGAAGAGTGTCACAACATGGCCCTGTTAACTAAAATATATAACTTGAAAGTGAGAATTTATGTTAAATGATATTAAATTTTGTTCCCATAGGATTTCTCAGAGTTTTAAGAGCTAGTGTACCTCAGGGGGACCATACATAAACGAATGTTTGAACTTTTGACGAATGAAAATTTCAACTTTTCATGCTTAAAAAGGCTTGTTCAACACAAAGTTTGTAAAGAAAGCAAAAATGACCTCAAAATTCGATTAAAAACCTATTCACAAAAACGCCAAACCCGAAATCGTCCCCTTTTTGCATCATTCAACCCATCCGTTTACAACTTGCTCCTTCCTTCCCCTTCACCACTATCTCACTTTCCCCACTTTATCTTCATTCCGATTCAAGCTTAGCTCCGATTGCAATGCTTCCCTTGCCCGATGGTAAATTCTTCTCATTCCCATGACGTCACCCCTCCTTGTCTACCACCCCTGCACCCCGTATCCTTGTGCTTTCCCAGCAGTCTCATGTCATTCTGACGCATTTCCGCCAGAACTCACGGCTATTGTCAATAAAATCCCGTTTAATAGTCCTCGTGTCAACGATATTTTCCCACAAAAGTAGGCACTTCGTACCCTTTATAACTTCCTTGTGGCTACTTGAGAGAACCACTAAAATCTAGGGAATTCTCTGGATCCAACCAACTATAACTGTTCATTTCATTTCTTCCAATCTCTCCTTTCCTTTCTTGTCTAGGACTTGCAGTCTCCAGACAACAACAAAAACAACGAACCGCTCTTTGAAATTCCGAAGTCCATTCATAACCTCCTCTGGCTGGGGTACGCTTTTTACACCCGATCTTTTCTGTTTCCTTATTATATATTCTATTTTACCAAAATATTTAAAAAAAAAGATAGCACTATTGACGTCACTTTGTGATAATTCATGTTTACAGGCACACCAACCTAAGACTGTAACCCATTGTAAACGATAAAATGATGTTACGTTCTACTTAAACATAAAGTTTATTGTAATATAACTGAGATTAACTGAGTCTGATAGGTTCAAAATACCAAAAAAAGGAAAAAGAAATGGTTATACGAATCTCGATATATTATTCCAAAGAACCTTGAAGATGTCTGAACTTGCGCAATTAGACAAAACTATCTCTTTGAACCAGATTTCGATGTCACTTCTGCTATGAACTATATAATTCTAGGATAACTTTCATGATAAAAACGTCATTTGAGCTGAACGAAATGTATACATACTCGTTAAACCGTTAATCGGGGGTTAGCTGTATAAAAGCTATGTATACAAGCTCCTACTCTTTTTGGTTGTTGTTCTAGACACACACGAACACACACACACACACACACACACACACACACACACACACACACACACACTTCTATTAAAAAACAAACAACTGTCTTAGGTCAATTTCTTTGCAACTGCATTCTGCATCCATGTTATTACATTTTTGCTCACTGACTAACCCAATTCTTATGTTTCTCTCTTGACTCCAATCTTTTTTGGGGTAATGAAATTGCTCCTGTGTTCTCCAGGTTTAAGACCAAACCCACTCAACTCAACGTCAGACTTGTTGTGTCCCCATATATCATTAATATGAAATTCTTGCGAGGGTGTCTGCGTTCTAAGATTGAAAAAAGCATAGGGGAGGTTGTCAGGAATAGAATTTTACGACCTCTGCCAACAGCTATGATCCCGTGAACTTTTGAAAACGACATTCATGTCCGCCTCTCACATTTCTATGTCAACATGGACATGCACAAAACGCCTCCTTTTCGGGGGATTCACACATTATGATACGCCTATCTTCCCCGAATATCTTCTGAAACCTAGAATTTCAAACCTTGCGATTTTCTGAGTTTTGTCAAACTTGGTTTCAGATGAGGCAAATACTTTTCTACTCCGCGGTAGCAGTTTTTGGCCTTGTGTATGCAGGAGAACCTGATGAACTGCAAGTTCCTTGTAAGTTTACTAACTGAATTTTTCAATTTTTTGCAAACTTTAACATTCATTTTTAATTAACTTCTATTTTTTGAGAAATTTTGAGCCAAAAATCCAAAACGAAATGCTTTCGTTAGCATTCAAGAATGCTATTTGGGGGAATTGATGCTTTGGTCCACTCATCCAAGAAAAATCTTTTGGGTTTGACATCACAATGATAAAAGTTTTAAAATTGTCCCGTTATGTGAAACTTCGCGCCCGTTATGATATGTTTCCAAAACCACAATATAGCCGTTTTCTAAATTATGCGGACATTGCATCCCCGCCGCATGAAGTTTTGACAGCCAAGCAAATCATAAATCATTTCCGTCTCGTAATCACTCGGTAGCGGAAACAAGACAGCACGGAGCAATCGTGATGATTTACAACCCGAAGTTTCCGTAACGTCTTTTTCCTTTTAGGCACTATCAGCTCAATCCTCCACGGTCGACGGGAAGAGACAAGCACATGCAACCTGAAAATGCTCCTCCTCCAACAAATGCAAGTGAGCCGCAATGAAGTAGGAATGTTCCAACGACCACTTGTGGAAAAGAAGAATATCTTCCCATTGGAGAGTAAGTAAATTCGAGGTTTTTAAAATTGAGTTATGTTTCAGCTTGTGACGGAGCTGGTTCTGTTTGTCGTGCCCGTGGTCGCCGCACTTGTATCTGCCCAAGTTCCTTCGTCTGCGATCCATTCGACAACCGGGTGCACATTTGCGTCAAATTACGCTACCTAGCTCAAATGGAAGAAATGCGATAACTTTTGAATCGACCTTAATAAATCCGTTTTCTCAACCTGATGCGCCCCAAAAAATAATTCAACAAAGCGACAGGTTCTCAGCTTTGTTCAGTACCAGCATAAGTTTGTGGCTTCTGGTCACATGTTTGCCTTAAACGTCCAAACAAAATTTTGCGATAATCTGAAACCAAACAAATTGTCAAAATGGGATCAAGAACAGTTGGAATTACAACGAGAACAGAATAAAAACTCAGGTGGGAGTGATTTTGAAACAGATGAAACTGCGAAGCCATGAAAATGATGATAAGAGGAATACTTGTAAAAACAACAAGGGATGTTGTTTGAAGTATAAGCAGAAAAAGAAACACTCTGTGCTTTCTATGAACTGCCGGGGAGAGATTATTTAACTTCAGGTTCACCAAAAAAACAGTGATTCTTACGAAACAGAAACCAATTATTGATAAGTAGGATATTAAAAAACTTAGGCAAATTAGGTAGTGAAAAAGTAAAATTGCCGAGAAGTTCGATGAAAACTAAATTCTTTTTTTTTTCTTTAAAAAATATTGTTTCAAAAATGCCCAATGAAACTTACCGATAGGCTGAAATCAATACATGCGCTGAGGGTCACGTTCGGTGTTAGGCAGTGTTCTTTGCCTGGGTCAGCAAACAAACCCGTTTTCAGAACAAATTCAGCTTCCAAGCGCTTTTTAATTTTCTTTTATTGGGCGAAAACGTTTGTACTATGTTTTGATGTTTTCATAATTTACAATAGCTTTTTAACAGACAATAGCAAAACTCACTTGCAAAGAATTGCATAACGGTATAGAAAACATAGAGTAAATACCGCTAAGGAAAGAATTAGTCTGCTGCAGTACATCGCTGTAATGTACACGCCGGTTTTGGAGCCAAACCACGGCCACATTGAACAAGCAGTATATCCAAAATCGGTCACAAAAACAGTCTGCAAATCTCTTACAAAAGCTTAATTTCGAAATTACTGGTTCGAAAAGCCCGATTTCCAAAGCGACAAGGGAAGTCATAAAGGTAGATGATAAAATGAAATACTTGAAGGTAGAAATCGCTTCTCCAGACCTTTTTGAAAACTAGAATTTTTTTATAAAAGATTAACTTATCATTTTAAAATCACTATCATCATAGCAAGATTTAGAAATGCCCCAATTGTGGAAACAATTTGAACAAAGTGTTGAGAAATACAAACATAGACCACAAAACACAAATGAAATACTTTTAATGTAAAAACTGTGAAAACAACTTTCGTTTTCAAAGCTATTACAGTAAGGAAATTGCAATTTAATCACAGTACTTTTTTCAAATCGGAAATTAAAACTTTGAATTACGGATTCATAGAAAAAGATTGGCGTTTTTAAATGAAAACGACATGTTGTCGTTTATAGGTTAGGAGAACAAGCCACAAAGTTGAAGAAACAACACAAAGTCACAAGAAACACGAATTTCTCCGGCGGCTAGGAGATATTGGCATGATTCGAAGAAACATTGATTCCACCTCTATTTACGCAAGTGCGACTTTCGTTTCCCAAGTCAAATCGGTCCCCACGTTTTTTAACAAAAACAAACAAAATTGCAAACAAAAACAAAAAATTAGTACTTTATTCTTTGGAATAAACAGAAACTGGGAAATCTCTGAATGTCTAGAGAAATAAAGTAGTGGCATGCCGATATCAGCAGACGCACACATGCATGTGTTAGTTTCTGTGAGTTTATCGGGTAGCGTTTGGCAATGTGGCGACGAAAATGTTTTAGTATTTACTTGACGGCTGTACCTGATAATTGTTATGCACGGTGTGTGAAAAACAAACTTAACATTTTGTGAATGAACTGTTTTGATTGCTTTCAAATTGCCATTTTATGTGACAGTTGTAGTCCCTTAAATCAAAGTTTACCTTGTCATAGCTGCCATCATTTCTGCGGAGAAAGGTCGCTTTTTCTCTGCGTTTGTGCAATTTGCACACAATTTCCGCCTGTGTTTTGCGCCACTTCAGCCTTAAGACCGTTTTCTTTCTCATTACGCCGATTTGGCAACAGCTATATGCAGTTTGCAAGGGACTAAATTTTTTCGTTCAGACACTGTCAGTTCGATTCTCGGCTAAATTCTCTTCTCCATATTTTATTCATTTGTGCATGTGACTGAGCTGGTTCTATCTGTCGCGCACTTGCATCTGCACACGTTTCTTCGTCTTCGATTTTCAACAACAAGATACACTTTTACGTAAACGCTACATAGTTTTATTGGTAGAAGTGCAAGAACTTTTGGATACACGTCAATAAAATTCAGTTGAGCCTCCTAACTTAAAACATTTATGCAGGGTTTGTCAGGAAAATAATCACTGTTTTTTTCTAAGCATTATCAAGTGTCAGCATAAGTTTCTGGGATCTGATCACTTGTTTGCGTAAAACGTCTAAACAAAAACTTGCGATAATCTGAAACTAAACAAATCGTCAAAATCGGATCAAGAACAGTAGGAATTACAACAAGAATCGGGTAAAAACTTAGATGGGAGTGACTTTCAAAAATGTTCAGCATGGTACCAATTAGGACTATGATGAACGGACCACTGGTAAAAATAACAAGAGATGATGTTTGAAGTATAAGGAGAAAAAGAAACACTTTGTGTTTTCTTTGAATTATCGGCGAGATATTAGAAAACTCCAGATTCACTAAAAAAAACAGTGATTCTGATGATGCAAAAACAGATGATTGATAAGTAGAGTAACATGGAACTTAGACAAATTAAGTAGTGGAGGAGTACAATGACCGGCAAGTTCCATGAAAACTGAAATGTTTTATTCAATTTTAAATGAGTAACAAACCGTACCGATAAGTTGAAGTCTACACATCCGCTTAGTGTCATGTTTGGCGTTCCATAGTCGAAAATCAGTTCTTGTAGGAGCATTTTTCTACTATCACTATAGCAATACAAAAGGTAGATCGCTTTGAAAAACGATGGAATTGCCAGAATAGAAAAAAGCAAAAATTTACAAAGAACCGATGATCGCAGCTGAGTCAGTAAATAGGAGCTAAATTTACAACATTTTGTGTCTATGTGGTAAAGAAGTCAGTCGCTCTATGGATTTCGCAGGTATAGTAACACCTGAAAACCCCGAAGTGAACGACCGAAATCCTTAATCCCTGTAGTGACATTCTTAATTCCACCAATTCACGGCAGCTTCAAGGACAGATCAGTGTCGAAACCGCTAGTGGAATTGGCACCAGGCCAGAGGCGCTGCGCGATATCGTCATTTACTTGCAGGTGCCTCAAAAAGTTCACATCTGGCGGCGAAACGAAGGCGCACATCTGGCGAAGTGACGCAAAAACGGGTGAATCAGTTCGAGACAACCAAGGCCGAGTCAGACGACCTTGTCGATGGAGAATCTCGAACACAGCCCGGAGGATAGAAGGAGCCAAGAGGTCCGAAACACAAATAACACTGTTGAGATGAGCCGTCTGAACAGGCCTAGGGGTAACTTTGAGAGTTTTGTTAAGGGAGCAACCTTAAGAAGAGACCATATAACATCCGGCTGAACAGATATGACTCTGGGGCCGCTAGAAAGTGTTTGTGTTTGCCTGGTCTAAATCAAATGAACATTCATTCGTCGTAGTGACCTGCCTCTTCTCTATGGTCGAATGCAGTTTTCTGTCGCCCGTCCCCCACTCCGTTCACCCAATCTACAACCGTACAGTAGCTGCAAAGCACGACCGTAATCAACACTGAATCCGTCGTTTTCCCTCTTGCAGTCGCAGGTTCACCATCGCCCGCATTTCTCTTCTTGGATCATTATGTCTTCTTGGATCATTATGTATATGTAAACGCTCAGCCATTGTCAGTTGCTGGATAAGTCTTGGTTAAATGTACCCCGTTTGTCAGCAATTAGTCTGAGGTATCAGGGGGTGATAGAGGCCGAGTCAGACGACTTTGTCGGAGAACATCGAACACAGCCCGGAGGAGAGAAGGAGACAAGAGGTCGGAAACACAAATAACACTGCTGCGAGGAGCCGTCTGATCAGGCCTAAGGGAAACTTTAGGAGTTTTTTAAGGGAGCGACCCTAAAAAGAGACAAGACAAAATCCTGCTGAACAGATATAGCTATAGGGCCTCAAGAAGGTTTTTTTGTCACCCGGTCTGCATAACTCAAATGCCCATCATAGTAGCGACCTGCCTCTTCTCTATGGTCTAATGCTGTTTTTGTCGTCCGAATCCGCTCCGTTTCAATTTACAACCGTACCACTACAGTTACTGCAAAACACGACCGTGATCCAAATGTCAGTGTGAATCCGATCCGTCGTTTTTCCTCTTGCCGCCGGAGAGGCCTCGGCCCAGGTTGACCAACGCCCCGTTTTCTCTTCTTGGGTCATTATGTAGTACTTATTGGATACTCATCATAATCATATATTCTCTAGTTTTTTGTATCTCAATGCGGTTGTCACAAGCCCTCCACCAGGAGAGTCGCGGCAAGCGCGCTCCTTTCTTATGGCTCCGCACATTGGGACCCCACCATCGACAGTCTAGATTATGCACACGAGGTGTGAGGGGTGAGAGAGGGCGAGCGAGAGCCCCACTACAAGCCGGGAGATACAACGATGAAGTTGTGCAGTCCCCTCTCTCCTCATTGGCTGACCGTCTGGCAGAGTTCCAAGGCGAGAGTCGAAAACACCAGCGGTCAGTATCAAGAAGGGCGCGTGACCGGTCAGAGACAGAGAGGGCATATATCTGTGCGAGCGCCAGCCGCGGCCGCGCACAACTTCATGATTTCCGCTTTTCTTTGCGCTCCTATGTGCTTCCGGATGCCCATACTCTTACATTTATACAAAAATAGTATCGTAATAACCTGCCCTATTATAATTACATCTTTAATTTTCGAATGTAGACGCCGCGACTGTATGACTCGGGTGGCCTAAAATTTTTAGGGGGAAATTCGAAATCTCAGAATTGGCTGAAAAGTGGTACATTACGTTTCTATGACCCATATGTATTGTTCAAAAACTTTCCTTTTTCGGTCCCGGGTTACGGTAGGTGCCACGGTTTTGGTAGGAGTACGGTAGAAATTTCAAAGTAATTCAAAAAGGTGTTTTTTTGTATTTTCCTAGAAGGAAATTCAATTTCAAGAAACTTTTGTTCTTGACCGCAACGGGATTTCCTATCATTTGAACGAATTTACCCCAAAAAATCCAATTTCAGTCTTTTTTTCAAATACAATGAATCATGTAGAGTGTATTAATTTTCTCAGAACCTAGGATTTCTCTAAAATTGTTTGGCCCCTAGGTCATATGGAAAACATATGGTCATATATCGAAAATTTTGATTTTCCTCTTTCGGAATAATGTTCGTTCTGCGGGATTCAAGAAGGAATTTTGACCTTGGGAATTATTTTTGTCTAGGACAATAAAGACAATGTAGAAAGAGCAAATGTGGCTTGAACGCTTATTTGTAGGTAGCAGGGTTGTCGTATAGCTTAGGCTGGATTCGAACACGGGTCGCGCGATTTGCGGGCATGAACGTTGCCACATCTCCGCGGCGTCAGCCTGCCGCAGGCTGTCAATTTTTTTAGTGTCTCGGCGGCCGAATGGTAACGTTCACGGTCTCAAATCTCGCGACATAGGTTCGAGTCCACCCAAAGCTTTTTCCTTTGTCTTCTTGCTAACACCTAAAAAACTAACAACAATCAATCACAGCTAGAAACCAATCTATATAATATATTAAACCAGAAGCCAAAGCCTCGCTGCGCGGGTCTTCGCCTTCTGGGTTCGGCGGTTTTCGGCCGCCTCAATCTGTTATCGCGGCCTGCGGCCGCTCAGGTAGGCCGCCTGTGGTCGCATAGGAACGCAGCTTTCAGCAGCGCGTTTAGGGGGCCCGCGGCAGCTCAGGAACGCAGCCTTCGGCTGATCATACAGGCGGCCTTCGGCTGCTCGCTCATGTTTGCAGCCTGCGACCGCTTTGTTCTACAAATTTCAACGAAATGTTCCCCATGGTCGTGTGGGGGGAGGGGAATGAGGACCTATCCGCCTATTACGTTGCGCTGCTAACCAAAAAAAAGACAACCCTCAAATGTTATGAAGGATAAATTGGGTAATGGAATAGGTAAGTTTTTAGAGGGGGGGGGGGGAGTTTTTCTTTAGCGAAAAGGTTTCCAAACTCACTTGCAAAGAACTGCATATCGGTAGAGGAAACATAAAGTGAATACTTCCAGTGCAATAAAATTTGTGCAACAATATAGCACCATAACGTAAACACCCATTTTTGAGCCAAGCCACGACGACATTGCACAACCTGTGTATCCATCATCTGTGATAAACATGGTCTGTAATGTCATTCAGTACTTATATTTCATTTCGCAATTACTGGCTCAAAAAGGCCGAGTTCCACAGCGATGAGGAAAGTCATAAAGGTATATGAGAAAATGTAGAACTTGAAGTTGGAAATTGCTGCTCCAGAACTTTTTGAAAGCTAATTTACTTTTAAATTGAACGTACCATTTTAAAATAACTATCATCATAGCAAAATTTAGAAAAACACCGATTGTTGCAACAATTTGGACAAACTGTTGAGTAAATACGTAAGCTGACCACATGACAGAAGTAAAACTCTTTATACCAAAATCAATTTTGCTATTTTTTTTCAAGCAATTTAGAAGGAAATTGCTGGTTGATAACTGTTTCCTATTGCGAACCGATCTAAATTTAATAAAGCAAAACAAAAGTACTTAACCTAAAGTACTTAACTTTAAGTTTTAAAAAGTAAAAAAAAATAAGTGGTTTTAAAAAGTCCTTAACAAAAGTACTTAACTTTAAGTACTTTTTAAAACCAAAAGAAAAAAAAACGAAACAAGGGTGGTTATATTTAAGTTTTCAAAGCATTTACATAAGTTACCGGGAAATAAAAAACTGTTTTACCGATTTGTTCTGCACATTAAAATTCAAGGCACTTATATCGAGTTTTATGCGCCCAAGTGATTACCAATTCCCTGGGATGCTTGTGTGATCGCTGTACGCCACAAATGGGGTAACTTTATTGATTTTAGTGACAAAAGTCACAGTTAGAGGTCGCCTTTTAGGTAAAAAGCGAAGGTTTGTCGTTATCCATTGCGTGATGTTCATGCATTAGCGTGTGTATGTGGCGACTCATCCACCACATGATCTGTTTGTCTCCTTTTTGTAAACTTTGTTTGTCAATTAAATTCAAATCTGCCGTTTGAAAATAACCAAGGAAAATTCGATGACTACATTTTATGACACGATTTCTAAAAGTGTCCTGTCGTATAAGCATAGTAATTTTGTTTTTGGGCAAACTTTGTAAAACATGCTTTTATGGCTGTAAAGGAAAATTTGAGTGTTTCAGACAATTATCGAGTTTTGTTCCCTGGTTACAGTAGCTCATTCCGGGTTACTGTAGCTCTGCCCAAAATTGTAGGATTCGCAAACTTGGTTTTGTTCGATTGGATTCACTTACTGACTTGCGCTAACTGTAAAATTCGGTAATTCAACTAGTTTGATCAAATCTGCGACAGTTTAAAATAGATATGAAGTATTCTGAGTTTTTTCATACATTAATTAACCAGAAAAATTAGTGTGTGGGTTTCGTAAAACTCGACTGGGCAGATGTTTTTGTCCGGAGCTCGTTTTTGTCACTAAAACATTCTGTCTCGTGTCTTTTTCTTGTTTTTCACACTTACATAAATGAATATATGTTTTTAGATGAAGACTAGTGTGGAATTCCTCTTCCTCATGCTGGCAATCTGCGTCTCCACCACGGAGACCGTAGATGAGCTTCGCCGTCGATACATGAACTACTACCAAGTCGAAGTAAGTTCTTCAAAGCATACATGTTCTATTTTCGTTTACATTTTTTTTTTCCAGAAGATGGAGAAGGCTCGTGCCGCCGAAGAAGAGCACCGAGCCGAGATGCGTCGCCTCTACGTCAACTACGCCTCGCTCGAAGTAAGTTCTTCAAATCATACATTTCTTTTGTTCTATTTTCGTTTACATTTTCATTTTTTCCAGAAGTGGGAGAAGAAGCGTGCCGCCGAAGCTACTGAAAGCCCCGACTACGACCTCTACATGAACCCTGTTGCCCCCAACATCAAGACCTACGATGTGAGTTTTTGTTGTTTTGGAGTACTTTTTCATTCAAACTTCAGGACATCGACAAATGCAGGATGGACATGGTGGAGGCCGAGGCCATGGCCACCAAATGGGGAGTGAAGCTCACCCGAGCGCGCAAGAATCTTCAGAAATTAGAGGAAGAACTGCTTGACTCTGCCGTGCTCAACGGACAACTGCACTGGACAATCCATAATCTGACACTGGAGGCTAAGGAAACGATGATGGCAGTGAGTCCTTTTTGAATTTTTTTAAACTTTTTCAATTTTTTCTTTAAAAGTTTACATATACATTTTGCGGTTATCATACAACGCTGCGCGATTGTTGCTTAGTTAGGTTGAATAACTTTGATGACACCAAATCGGGACATACAGTGCGTTTAAAAATTTCACCCCAATTTTGTGATTTTTTTTCCAAACGGTCAGCTTTCGGATCGGCTTAAAGTTCAAAAAAAGAGGTGTTCAAATAGTATACATATGTCCACTTGAGTAAATCAGATGTTCCCTGTCAGGAACATGACGACGACCGAGTCGTTTAAGTGTTTTTGTGCAAACCTAACATTGTTTCATCATTTTAGACCGGAATTGTATGTATAAAAAACCGGCTGTAACGGTTGTAAAAGCTGTAACGGTTGTAAAAGCTTAAAGCGCCTTTTAGCTCAGTGTTTGTAACATCAAATTTAGAATTAGGAGGTTCACTTGTGCATATTATTTCGTTAACAGAAATGTTAGCCGTATCCTAGGATCCATTATCATTGATTGCAACATGCTCTTGGAGCCGTTTGAAAAAAAATTGGTTCAAAACAACAATATACTTTTGTTTTCACGGTATCTGTGCCTGGGCAACCCTTAAAAATTCAAATAGCAAATTATCACCTTCGGATACTACCCAAACTTTTGTTAATTGACATCAAATGGGAATGTAAACACTAGCCGAGATATCCGTGTTCAAAATGAACTTCAGTAAGAAACTGGCTTTGGTGTGCGTATTCTTTTCACCGCAATGCATGTAAATACAAAGTTCATAGACACATTCAAAAGGTCGAAACAAAAAAAACTTTTTTTTAAAATCGAGTTTCTTTATTTGAAATAATGCAGCAATTCTTTTGAAACAAATTGAGGGAAGGTCAAATTGTTTTTGCAGTGAGGGTGGGGGCGTTTTCTTTCACTCACTATGTATCCCAAAATGTGAAAAACGCGCTCCATTAGGAAAACTCTGGCCCACTTTTAATCTTGTTCTCAAACTAAATTACTTCAAAAAATACCGCGTAAGCCTTTAACTTTTTGCGTAGTTCATGGTTTGACGCAACTTTTTATAGGTTTTATATTTGCGCAAATCCAATTTTTTCACTAAACGCAAATCTAAATTTTTCTTTACCAAAAGACCCACACTGACTTGAACGTAGGCCCAACGTTTGATTCTAGCCAAATTTGAAAGGGTACATGAAATTTATTTAAAATATTAAGTGAAAAGTTAACCTATTTCAGAATCTCCCCGCTCAATCGGTGGCTTACCGCAAGAAGCTGGCTCCTGGATCGAAGCTCGTCGTCCACGGAACCCCCCAGCCCCATGACCCCACCTACGACTACGAGAATGACCTGATGAACAGACATCACCTGGGGGACTTCTACTACCGCCCTCACCGTTTCTACATCAACTTGGTGACCAACAGGGGAGATGTAGCCCTCCACTTCAATCCCCGGTTCGACGAAGAGGTGAGTTTTTTATTTACTTTTTTAATTTTTCGAGGCTTGCGCTATTGAAATATTTTAGAACACGCTGGCCAACTCCTATATCGACGACAATTGGGGAAGGGAAGCTCGTTGGGAGCGCGGTGACTTCTTCGAGGGCGTGGGATTCCGCGTGGAGATCAGAAATGAGGACTCTGCCTTCAAGGTGAGATAATTTACATTCGAACCGTTACAAGGAGTAAGATTTTTTGTGCTAAAACAACATTTAATGTAGTAGTCAAGTATAAACAAACTGAAAGAAAATAGTGGGTGAGTCTCGGCCACCTTGAATCGAATTCAAATTGACCATTCAAATTGAGTGGTCGCGACAACCTAATTCCAACTAGACAGTCTCGATTTTCATAAATCAAATATTCATAAATCAATGGGTGGTCTTGACCCCCCATGAATCAAACTGGGGGGTCTCGTCGACCACCATGATGCTCTCGATATCCATGGGGAGTGTTTGCGACCGCCGTAAACACTCTGTGAAAAAAACTTTGAATATCGTTAGTTCAACAAGTTTGACCAAATCTGCGACATTTTTTAACAATTTTATTTTAGTTTGTATAAATATTATGAGTTTTTGCTACATAAGTTAACCAAAAACCGTTTAATTCCCATATGGCGACCGCCGTAAAATTTTCCATATGGCGATCGCCGACCGCCACTGGGAACTCTCTGGGCTAGATTGCCAAGTAGGGATTTTGAATGGTTGGCCTTATTCTCCCAACTCATCTTTTTATTCTTGTATATGCGTCAATTAGAAGAATGCGCCCCCAAATGTAAAAAGTCATATTTTTCGGTTCATAAACAAAAAACAAACTATTAATTTGCAGATCTACGTGAACAGCGATTACTTCAACTCCTTCGAGCACCGTGTCGACAACAGCATCATTAATGGGATAAGAATCGGAGGCGACGTCGAAATTCACTCGGTCCAGATCCTCTAATTCCCAGTAGTACCATGTTAAAATCTCTGTTTTGCTCAAAAAGTGCAAAATTCCATGACCGATCTCTAGTTTTTCTAAATTGTAGTGTTCAAAAAAACGTAGTTTACCAAAAATCCCCCTCACTGTTGATTATCCCAGGCTGATGTCACTTAATCCTAAATAAACTTTTGACAATATACGATTTTTGGTGCACTATTTCTTATACATCGTTTATATTTCTTTTTTCTCCTATTTCTTGTATAATTGAGTAGATCAGTGATGTTTTCTGAGAGGAACGTCCCTAGAACCAATTTCCGGAGCTTTTAGTTTTACCGCCATAAGCAATTTTAATTTACGAAAGATTCCTTGTTCTCGTCCGTGTTTGGAATAGACAACAATCAGAAATTATCACCAAACACTTTGGTGGTATGTTCAAAGTGTGACTTGTCAAAATCCTACAACGGAATCAGTTCCTATGATACACTTGAAAATCCGTACTGGTAAATATGTAAAAATGTTCAATGTTCAGCAAAGTTCTGACATACTTTCGTTGCGAAAACCGCAAATTATCTGTTGATTTAATATTTTACGCTGAAACGCTGTTTTTTGTGCGATCAACGGACTTTGCAACACCCAAGTACGATTTTATGTCAACTCCCCGAAAATTTCGATTTCGGGGAGTGGACCTAAAGTTTTGCACCGCTATGAAAACAGGAAATAAAATCAGGAATATTCTAATGAGCTAATTAAAAATTTGTACTTTATTAAACTTGGGGTAATTTTACATGGGGAATCGATTGGTATTGGTGGCATACTCCAGAAACGTGCTGTTTTTGAGAAAACACACAAAAATAGGGTGGACCTAAAGTTTTGCACCGCACTGTATTATTTGTTGATTTGATTTTTCTTTCACGCTGAAACATTGTCTAACACTTTGCGTTCAACACGCATTGCGAGAGCCAAGTACGATTTTCAGGCTGCGAGCAATGGGTTAAAGGGACAGTAAGTCGGGTTTTACAACTTTGGCTAAATTAGGAGAGAAAAATTCGCTGATCATGAAAATGTATACGACTATGGTTCACAAATTTACCGTTTTCGAGAAAACAAGCTCCAAAGTCGCCGAAAACGGCCGACCGTCCGCAGTTTGTGCGGATGGCCAGTACGCCCTGCGTGTCCGTCTTTTACAAAGCATGCTTATTCATTCTAAATTGATGAAGTAGCTCAGGAAATGAGGAGGGTGCCAGACAGTTTAGCATAGTTGATTCGCATATTTTCCGACCGTATCCGATCGAAAACGAAATGAAAAATCCTCCTTACTGCCCCTTCAAGCTATTTCTTATGATTCAGGCTACACTTGATTGCGTCACTGTTTAATTTTCCAGTCTACGACTTTCAAATAATTGGGGAAACACTGTATTCTATGTTGTACGTTTGAAGTTAGTAGTTTGTAGTAGCCTTATGTTGTAGTGTGGTTTTGCGCCGTGTTGTGATGTAGTATTAAAACAGCCAAACTTTAAAAAAATAGCCGAGCTATAAAGGTTGGAAATTCCTATTATCAATAGAGTATTTACTCATATGGTACTACATTCTCAGAAGTTGAGTTCCTATTAAGACAAAACAACAGCTTTTAGTCAGCTGCAACATTTTTTGTTTGTTTCTTGTTTGGTAATTTGATTAAGCCAGGAACGAGACAAGATCATATTGACCTAAGATTAAGAAATATTAATCCGCATATCATACCCATTTACCTCCCAGAGCACTTTCAAAGATCAGTGAAACACACTTTTGAAGTCAGATTTCGAATCGAAAATTCAGAACTAAGAATAATAAAGATCCACATGTATGTGTTTTCCTGCGTATTGAAATGTTCTTCATTACTACAAATTTTGAAACTTCTTTATTGTAGTACTGGATGGGATCGACGCAATTATGGATACTTGCACCATCCTGCTTCCCGCAACATCAAGATCTACGAAGTGAGTTTTGGTTTGCTTTAAAGCCTTTATTTATTAATTCATTTCTTTTTCAGGATATCGATAAGTCGAGAAGGGCTCGCTGGACGCCACAATTGGGGTAACTTTATCAATTTTATTGACAAAAGCCAGAGTTAGAGGTCGCCAATTACGTAAAAAGCGAATGTTTTGCGTTATCTATTGCCTGATGTTAGCGTTCATTCATTATCATGCACATGTTCCTACTCATGTCCTTTGGTTTCTGTCCTTTTTGTAAACCTTTGATAATTGTAATCAAATTAAAATCTTCCATTTAACAAAACCAAGGAAATCTGACGAATACAACTTTTGGTTCGGTATCTGGAAGCGCGGAGCACTACAAACTAGCAAATGAGATTAGTAATTTGGATTTTGAGCAGACTTTGTGAAACTTAGTTATAGGGACGTAAAACAATATTTAAGAGTGTTTTAAACAATTTTCGATTTTTCGATCTAGGTTACTGTAGGCCATACCTGGATACTGTAGCTTGGCCCAAAATGTTCAATTTTCGCAAACTTTGTTTTGTTCGGTTACTCACTTACTGGCATGCCCTGAGTGCAAAATTCTTGATTTACCTGGTTTGACCAAATCTGTGAACGCTTTTTCCCTTTAAAAAGATACAAAACAGACCATAAATTTTTATATAGGTTAAGTGGACACTTGTATATCTTCGGAGCTGGTTCTTGTCTCTAAATCATTGTTTATCTTACCGTATTTTTTTACACTCATATCGAATTAATTTGTTTTTCTAGATGTTGGCGATGAGTGTCGTCGCTACATCCACTATTACCAAGGGGAAGCAAGTTCTTCCGATCATACTTTCTTCGTTCTTTTTTCGATTACTTTATTATTTTTCCAGAAAATGGAAAAGGCTCGTGCCGCCACATCGAATGAAATCCCCAACTACGACCTCTACTTGAACCATCCTGTTGCCTCCAACATCAAGACCTACGATGTAGTTTTTTAGTCGTTTTGAAGTATTTATTCATTCCAACTTCAGGATATCGACAAATGCAAGATGGACATGGTGGAGGCCGAGGCCATGGCCATCAAGTGGGGAGATAAACTGGTCAAAGCGCGCCAACATCTGCAGAAAGCGAATGATGACCTGCTTTCTTGTGAACAACTCAACGGACAACTTCATTGGACCATCCAGAATCTGACCGAGGAGGCCAAGGAAACGATGAAGATGGTGAGTTCCTTTTTTCAATTTTTTACCCATTTTAAATTTATTGCGGAAAATTAATATATTTACATTATGCTGTTACAATTCAAAACTACTATCGTTTCTTATAGTCTTCGCCAATCCTAGTTCCGTCTATTTGACGCAATAACAGAGGGCTACAGTAAACTTTCGCGTTGCAAATGAAATGTCTCATACTGAAAAGCTTAAAATGATGACCCAAGAATCGAACCCACGGCCTTGGAAAGACGTCTGGCTAATAGGCGAACTCGCTACCGTCTGCGCTATGGCGGCACCTGTCTGAGGAGCCGCGGCGGAGGCTGAAAAAACCGCCGGTTTTCTGTTTCAGCGGCTACGCCTTTTAAAACAGCCAGTTTTAAAAGAAACTAAAAAACAAACAATATTTTAGAACATTATCAATGAAACATTAAAAAACAGTAAAAAATTGATTCAATCAGCCAAGTTGAGATACCGTAATAAAGGAAAATACCGTGCGGCCGAAAATGGAGTACGTAGTGCCCAAAATGAGGAGGGACTAGAATTGGCTAGGACTATAGCTCCTTTCTTTAGTTACAAACCCACTTGAGTTGCCTATAAAGTTGGGATATATTTTCACTAAGCCTGATGCGATATATTTTCGTTTTTTCTCTTTTTAAAAAATCAAACAGCATAAAAAGTTAAAACATATTCCTAGCGAGAAAGCGCGCTTTCTACTTCAGTAATCCCACAGACGGTATGGTTAAAGCAATCCGATTCTTTTGAGACCAAATTGGGTTTAGCTAAGATGTTTCGCAATGGGGCGAAAAAACTTAGCTAAACCCAAGCGTTTGACTTCCGATGTCTCCCGAAATCAAAGAATCCGGATCCCATTGTGAAAAATTGCCCAATTTTGTTTCAAACAAAATAGATTGAGTTAAACATATCGCAGGGGGATGGACTGCCGCAGGTTAGGCTTTTACGTAGCTTTGCTTTACCTCTAAACTAAACCAAAATCTAAAACTTTCGGCTGGCAAAAATGGCCCACTCTGACTTTGACTTATGCTCACCTTTTGATTCTAAGGAAACTTAACACGACAAATGAAAATTTTTTGTTTTTTGATCAACAAAATTACAAAGTTTACAAATTTCAGTCTCTTCCCGCTCAATCGGTGGCTTACCGCAAGAAGCTGGCTCCTGGATCGAAGCTCGTCGTCCACGGAACCCCCCAGCCCCATGACCCCACCTACAACTACGAGAATGACCTGATGAACAGACATCACCTGGGGGACTTCTACTACCGCCCTCACCGTTTCTACATCAACTTGGTGACCAACAGGGGAGATGTAGCCCTCCACTTCAATCCCCGGTTCGACGAAGAAGTGAGTTTTTTATTTGTTTTTTTATATTTTTGTTTTTTCGAGGCTTGGGCTATTGAAATGTTTCAGAACACTTTGGCCAACACCTACATCAATGGCATTTGGGGAAGGGAAGCTCGTTGGGAGCGCGGTGACTTCTTCGAGGGCATCGGATTCCGCGTGGCGATCAGAAATGAGGAAACTGCCTTTATGGTGAGATAATTTACATTCGAAACGTTAAAAAGCGTACGATTTTTTGTGCAAAAATAACATTTCATGTAGTAGTCAAGTGTTGACAAAAATTAGTGGGTGAGTCTCGACCACCTTGAGTTGAACATGGTGGTAACGCCTAAAATGAATCGAACTAGGCGGTCTCCACTACCACATATCAAACTGTGTGTTCTCGACAACCCTGAATCAACCTGGGTGGTCGCGACTACCGTGAATCCAATCAGGCGGTCTCCATTTCCTAAATTAAATTGAGTGGTCTCGATCACGAATATTATAGTCTCGCCTACCGTGAATCAATCATGGTGATTTTGACCATCACGAATCAAACTGGGTGGGGGCGCACCATCACGGTCTCAACCACCATGAAAAGAAACCGCACACCCAAAATGTCTACAACCGCAACACTGACTGGTTTGGGTATCTCCTAGAACTTTGAAGGTTTTTTCTGGTTTTATAAGGAACTGGGCCAAACTCCAGTCAGGTCCCCTTATAATTTACTAGGTGTTTTATGAAAATTTTGTTTCGAATAGTTGGTCTTATTCACCCAACTCAACTTTCTATTCATGTATATATACCATTATGAATATCTTGCATACAAATGTCAAAAATGTATGTTTCTCGGTTCTCAAACAAAAAAAAATTTGCAGATCTATGTCAACGGAGAGTACTTCAATTCCTTCGAGCACCGTGTCGACAACAGCGTCATTAATGGGATAAGAATCGGAGGAGACGTCGAAATCCACTCCGTCCAGATTATTTAATCCCCAGTAATTCCAATTTCAAATCCCCTTTCTGCTCAAGAACTGTAAAAAAAACTGTCCATGACCGATCTCTAAGTTTCCAAGCAATGAATATCTTTAAATTGTACTGTTCGAAAAAGCGTAGTTTACAAAAATCTCCCTCATCTTGATTATCCCAGGCTGATGTCACTTCATCCTAAATAAACTTTAGCCAATATACGATTTTTGGTGCATCATTTCTTATACACCGTTTATGTTTCAATTTCCTCCTAGTTTGCTTGTATAATTGAGTAGCTCAGTGATGTGTTCTGAGTGGAACGCCCTTACAAGTAATTTCCGGAGCTATCAGTTTCGCCAGAAGTTATTTTCAAGGCGACAGACCCCGTAAAATTTTCTGTTCGATGTAGTGAAACAGAAAAACATTGGGAACATAGCACAAATCTCTTTTATTTGAAATTTCACAGTCTCACTTGCCAAATCATTCAAACAAATCACTTCGAATCATTTGTTGATTTTATGTTTTCGCTTTTTCTTTTTACGCTCAAGCGATTTGTGTACATTTTGATTTTGTTGAAAGAATTTTATTTAGAAGTAAAATTCTGGTAGTCTTTTAGCTGCGAGACCCAAGTACGAAATTTGGGACATGATCTTTCATCTATGTTTCATTTTTTCGTCTAGGATTCACATAATTGTGGAGAACACTAAAGTTAATGGTGTTAGTTTATAGTTGCCTTGTGGTGTAGAGTAGTTTCAACAAGTGTTGTGGTGTAGTTTTGAAATACAACTAAATTATATCCATTGCTTATTCATGCCTTTAAATTTCTGTTTACGTTTTTTAATATATATTTTTTTGTTTTCGACAATTTATATAAAGGTTACTAATAGCTTTATCATAAATTAATTACTCATATGCAACTACACACTACAATGCTGAGATCTTTGCGAGAAAACACAACAGTTTATTGTAAGCCTCTTTTTTTTGTTTGTTGGCTTGCTTGATAATCCGTTTAAGCTAAAAAATATAATAAGATCATATTTTCCTCAGATAATAAAACACCAATCCGCATGTGATCCCCGCAATTTTACTCTTTCGGTTGACGAGAGCCAGAATTTCTGTTTTTGCTCAAAACTGTATATTTCCATGACCGATCTCTAAACTGTTTTGTTCTGTTCCTTTAGCAGCTCCTTCCATGGATCTTTAAAGAACCACTTTGAAAAGCAGGTGAAAATTCAGCACGAACAAATATAAAGATCCACATTTTGTGTTTCATGAATGTTGAAATGTTTTTCATTAGTAAAAATACTTTTTTTTTCGTCATCGCAGCTATCAGAAAGAAACGAATAACTTTTTTTGGTTTGCCTGTCACGTGCTCGTACGCATCAGAGACTGTTTCAATAGTCGGATAGTGCATAACAATTTAATAATTATTTCATATATGAATGAAAAGTAAATTGTTTTGTATCTAAAACTAAACTGTTGTAGTACGGGAACGGATCAACGCAATTACGGATCTTATATGTAGTTGTCAAGTCGATTTCGGGAAGAGTTATTTTAGTAAATTTAATTTGCGTTCAATATTTCGAGCAGATGGCTATCCTGGCGCTGCATATGTTACTGGTTTTCGGAAATGCCACGTAACTAAGACCAAATGGTATAAATTACAAATGTGTTTGTTGCACTGTGTTGAAAAGTCTAAATCTCGAAAAGTCTAAATCTTTTAAGGACAAAGTGAAACAAATCTTTTGAAAACACGAACTTCAAAAAGTTTGGACGCATATTTAATTACACATTTACTTGTGTTTGTTTACTCGTTTTTGTCCAAGGAAACATTTGATCGTTATTGTAGTTTTCAGAACAAGTATTTGACGTTTTTAGGCCTTTAAATGATACGCTTTGGTTTTTATGAAGGAACAGCTCATCTAAATTAATTGGACATCCACATACGTACATAACGAAAGTTGGTGATTTAATCATGTTAGTCTGCTTTCAGTGTTTAAATGTATTTTGTATTTGCTTTTAAAAGCAGCTGTTATTTTGTTCCTATGAACTTTTCCAGAAAGTCAACCCTATTTTTTTAAACAGTTCTACTGTTTTATGTCAAAAATACTTTCCTCGCACTTTTAAATTGCTTTATGATCTATTTGGTCATTTTGTTAATTGAAAATTTCTTGGAAAATCACATGGCCTCATGAGGACAAATTGACGCATAAATGTTCTTCAATTAATTTCAATTGCACTTTCATTTCGTTCATGTTACAATGATTTCGATGTTTATTCATTCATTCAAATGTTCCAAAACTTTAGTTTGTTTTTCATTATGTATCCTCTAAAATGCAGAAGTTCATCAAAATGTTTGTGCAGGCGTGTGTTTTCTTCTCTGGAGAACTGCATACTTTCAAATAAGTAAATGTCGGTTTTTTTTTTTTTTTTTTTTTTTTTTTTTTTTTTTTTGAAAAATAGCGCTTTTTCAGAAAAATGGCTTTCTTATTCCAAGTGGCTTCACTTTTCGTACAAGTGATGGCGGCAGCTGGAGTAATTCTCAACATTGCTGTAATGGTCGCTGTACTAAAATGGTAAAAGCTATTGTTTTATTTCGAAATTTACGTTTCAGGTCTGGGAAAGAGATATCAAACTACAAATATTACATCTTCGTGTATACATTTGTGACATTCTTGAATGCTGCTGATCTGGGTTTGATAATACCGGTAAGCTTTATATCAATGACGGTCGAAATAATATTTTCAGGCCATTTTCGTAACACCAACGGGTTTTTCGGCTTGTTCTTCCGTTTCTTGGCTTCCTCAGAAAGCAGGAATCTGTTTAATGGCATTCTATGGCGCCACTATTTTTCTAAAGTTGGAAGTTCTCTCTTTGTGCTTCATTTATCGTTATGCTGTTCTTTGCAAGTGAGTCAATAGGATTACTGAATTAAGAGAATGGTCTGGTGAAATACCGTAAAACACGAGTTAGATCATGTGAAGACCAAATATCCGATTTGATCTTTGTGGGAATAAGTTTAACTCATATGATTAAGATCTAATAGCATATTTGAGCTTCATATTTGCCGAGACTGTGCTACTTTAAAAGAGTAGTTGAAATTGTAGGGAACATTGTTCGAATCTTTTAGCGGAAACCTGGAAAAATCTAAGAAAATCTACTACTGTGTACTTTGTGATAAATCGTTCGGCAGTAATTGTGCACACCAATTCCCCGAGGGCAAATAAAAGGTCAAAGTGACTGATCCCCGAATCCAGGGTGGTGTATTGAACTAACGGGGCACTTTTTTCACAAACGCGGTCATTAATTTTCTTGGGTGTAAATAAGTGCTGTGAAGCTCCAGCTGCCACCACACGCTTGGGAGGAGTTGACTATAGCTTACACTTTTTGTGTACTCCGTTGGATCCCGTTTTAACATTTTTGTGAATGAGTAACTTTATAATTCTTTCTTCTTTAGATACTTCTTTTCTGTAAAGTGCTCATTCCATGCCGTTATGACACTTTTGTCAATCTTATAAAGTTTGGGTATGCCGTCATTTACCGGCCTCAAGGGGTATCATGGCAAAAACCTTTTCCATATAAAGAAGAACTCAAATTCGCCTCTTGGTTTTCGATTCGCTTTCCAATGTCTTATGCAACCTTGGTAATCTGGCTGGTTTTTTATACTACCATATGAAAGTGAAAGTACCCTGTAGATAAAACATTTGCTATGCAACTGAAATCTTGATTAATTATGCTGAACTATGCTTTATGTAACATTGATAAACAAATAAATTCTTAAAATCGAAAAGAACCCTGTTGTCACGTAGATTTGAGCTTTCGCCAAAGGAAAATCGTAGGGCGACAGCGAAAAACGGCGTTGTGAATTTTTTTTCTCCAATTTTGCACGAGCTATAACTAACGTATGGAAGAGTTTTTAACAAAACTGACACAAAACATTCATTTTCAGTTCCCCATTCATACGGCACCTCACAACCTGTCCTCACAGCTTATTCATCTTCCTCATATTAGCGATTCCTCCATTTACAAACGTGGCATATCTATTTTACCTCTACGACCCAAAATCAGATCAAATTTTACGACAAGAAGTTCCTCCCGTAGTTGGGTACAACTTAACTCTTTCTGGCTGTATTGACATAGACATGACGGTAAAAGTGCTTGTTTTCTTGTTCAAACAAAATCTTAGTTCACCTCAACAGCTGCAACATTATCAATGTACTACTACGCCATGTTATGTGCTTTTATTTCAGTTTACCTTGGCATAATGTGCTTCTGTGTTCTAAAAATACTCAGCCTGTTTTCATCTCTGAAATTTGCCACAATTCCCGAGAACTCTCGAAGGAAGCATAAACTCTTTCTCAGACTCCTTATCCTTCAGACCTTGTCTCCGTTAGTTTTTACTAGCGCTCCTTTAGTTATAGCTTTAGGGAGTGCTGTTTTCCACATTCTTGAATACTTTGCCCCATTGTGTTCTTACCCAACTTGGGTTGTAATTCCTGTAATTCTTGACCCCATTTTCACTATTAGCTTGGTGACTGATTATCATAAACCCATTACAAGAATATTTACAACGAGAATTTCCACTTCTTCCCATGTTCAGCAGTCTCAAACAGCTTGGAGTTGAAAAAATTGTTTTGTTTTCGTATTTTGGAATAAAACTGCTCAAAACGGAGAACTCAGTTTTTTTCGATCCCAAACCACACTTCATCGTTGAAAAACAGATAAGACTAGCAATCGATTTTCACCTCTTTACGTCTTCTGATAAGAAAAGTAGAAGTTTTTAACTGGTTTTAAATTCCCCCTTCTTTTTTGCCGATTCCCAATGTTTTTAATGCAAAGCGGGAATGGTGGCCATACCGTTCCAATCCCAATTTTGCCACTTAAACCTGTTTATATTAGCTTTAAACAACCAAAATCAGCCATATTCTTACATCTTGAAACAGATGTCACTTCAAACTGTTTTCAATTTTATTCACAACACGTTTTTTAGATTAGATTTCCCATAGAGGCGGGAACTCGACGTTCACGGAAAAAATTGATTTTGCCGAAAATTTTTAAACATAGCATAATGAAAATCATGTATCCAATACACTAAAACCTACTTTTTGGTCTTTGTTTTAACAATTTTGAAAATTTGAAAATCCAAAGTTCAGTAAATTGCTTATCTCGTTTCGAATTTTGTAAATTGTAATCTTTCCAGTTGAGCTATAAACCACCGCTTAGTTTCTTTCTAGTACTTATAGTGTGAAAAATAAATTTATGTACCTCAAGTTCGTAAAACAACAGTAAAGACGTTACTTTTAGTCCAACATGTGAAAAAATACAGACAAAAAATCAACTTTCTCCTCTTCAGCCTATCTAGTTTTTGGTTTTACGTGCTTTACGTGTTACAAAATCAAAGCGATTGAGTCTGTTATTTTTTTTGTAAAAGTGTTTTTTTGTAAAAGTCCATTGTTGAGTTTGTCGTTTTGCAAGTAATTTTTTTTCACAGATTAAAAGGAAAAGGCTGTTATAAGCTGTATGCGCGAGATTGTTTTACACTACGAACGCCCGTGTTTCCCGTTAATGTTTTTGCCACTTTACAACCAACACCCATTGAAAACCACAGATAATTTTCCGATACGAGAGACTCTCGGTCCCCCAGTGTTAGATAGCAGTCGCCCATCGAATGCTGTTTTTTTTGTTTTACCTTGCTATCTCGCAGTTTTTCTATTATTGGTTTATTTGCAGATTGGCATAAATCCTTTCTCTCGTATTTTGCGAAGAATTCGAAATACATAATCACAACTATCCTCTTCTTTTTTAAACTGGTAAGTGATTCTTCTAGTGATGTTTATGTGATAGGTAAAGAGTTATTTAGTGCATATGCTCTAATATGATTTCGAAACTGACATTTCTTTAAATATATTTTACAAATGAAACAACGTTTTTCAGACGGCCTGAACTTTTATATTACCATTTTACTGTCTTACTTATTCTTCCACCAAAATTCTACATCACACCGTGAGTTTCACTTATTTTGTAACCACATAATTGATTTTTCAGACATGATTACCAGCTTTCACTGGAAGCAGTGATAAGAAATGAGCGTCCCTAATTATTAATAAAAATGGCACTCAAGTCTGAGTTCGTCATTGTGATTTGTTTTGTTAACAAAAATTAGTGATATATTTTGTAATAAAATGTTTATTGTATACCAAATTTTGTTTTGTTTGAAAACTATTCTTTTTTTGTATTGGGAAGGAATTTGAAATTTTGTTGGGTGGAACAAAAATTGGAGTTTAGTGCAAATTGGCGCCGATTTAATGTATCGGAATAAATTTGGGTGAAACAGTTTCCAAAAATTTAAAAAAAAAATCGACACCACAACTGTGGGAATCCATAGACGTTGTTGCTTCCTATCTGGTTTCGCTTGTGCATTTTTTCTTTGCCGCCCATAGACTGGCGCTGTTGATCATCTGATAAGAGACTTCGAGATCCACAGGGTTTCGTTTCACAATTATAGGCGCACCCTACAATTTTGGAATTTTGGGCTTCTCACACGTTTTCGCGTTTTCTACTTATTCTTTTTGGCCTCAGCGGGCAAAAATACCTTAGAACTTTCTTTTCACAAAATTTGAGACTCTGGTTGCATTTTTACTCCGAATTTCACGCCGTTTCATTATTATAAGCGCAGTTTGAAAATTGACAAATACGTTATATGTATATATGCAGAGTTCATCTATTGAGTCTTCCAATATGGCTTCCGTTTTACTTTTCATTTTTTTTCTCGATTTTTCTTTGACACAGCGTCGGATGTCATAAAACGCTTGTTAAATTTTACCATAATTCTCTTCTTTTTAAATTCAGGGTGTTCGTGTTCCGAATTCCTCTGCCGTCTTAGTGCGTGCGCTAAATTATTTTTTTTAAACTATGCGTTTTAAAAGTCTGAAATTAATATATCTTGATAAACACACATTTTCTGAACCCGGGTGTTACTGGATTCTTTTCGGTCTCTCAAAAGTTACGTCAATTTTTATAGTTTTCAAGCAAGGAAGACACAGCTTTTTTGTGTGTTCCGAAATCTCAGGATATTTTGTTATAAAATTCTTTTTTGGGTCCCAAGGGTCTAGAAAACTATACTTTATAAGGGATTCTGATCAAGTCTAACGGAAATCTAAGTTAAGGGTTTTAAGCTTAAGGCTTTAAGGGATTTAGGTACCGCAACTGTGCCCCCCCCCCCAATTGCCCTAAAGCCATTGAACTTTCGGAATGACATTTTAAAACAACTTTATTCGCGCTTTATAATTTGTTCTTAAGAATGTTTTTTTTCCAAAAACTCGTCTAACGTTTTAGGTTTTGCTTTTTTGATAGATTATCGTCTCGCCTTTGCAAAGTTTTCTTGCACTTTTTCCAGGGCCACCCAAGCAGTGGCACTGATAATCGCCCGATAAGAGACTTCCAGACCCATAGTGTCCATTTACTGTCTCTCCCACTTTGGCCACAGTTTTTCTCGATTTTCACAACACTTTCAAATTTTCTTGTTTTCAGATTGGCATAAATCCTATCTCACTACAATTAATTGTTCATTTGGAATATTGTAATTACGTTCGTCAATTCGGATATTTTTCTACAAAGCAAGTTTGTAAGTTTTTATATTCTGCCATGATCACAGTGTCATTTAAGTAGATTTGCTGAGTTCAATGTTTTATTGAACTTGGAACGGCTATACCCGTAGGTAGGCACCTAAACTTTTTATATAAATGTTTGTTTGATTTCAGATGTCTCCTACTCAGTTTTCCTTTTCCCGACGAATTCGCCGTATCATTTATGGTAGTGAGAGCCCTATTCTTATTTATAATTAATTTTTTATCGTCGTAATGAGAGATATAAAAAAAATAAAAAAAATAAAATGTTTTGCGTGAATGTTTACTTTGTATCTGACCCGATGTCAAAACTGAACTGTTATGTATAGCCTATCTTGTAACCTCCAGGCTTTCATAAAACTGATGAGTTCTTTTTTTGTTATTCTGCCTTCTCCTGCGTGAGAATGCGTAGAGGGAATCTTGTTTTACAGTTCTTCTGTGTTGTTGGCCGAAAAAAACACCCTTTTTTGAAACCATGATCTTCTCAAACTTTCCTGCTTGCACAATTCTACGTATCATTTTTACCCGATTCATAACATCGACCTAACGGCGTTTTGTCAGGATTGTTCATTGATCTCGGTCTGGCCATTTGAAGTTCTCCTTGCACTTTTTTTTACCGCCACCCATACAGTGGCGCAGTTAATCGTCTGATAAGAGACTATAGTGTGTTTCCGAATAACGGCACAGATTTTTGGCCAAAACCTTAAAGGATGGCCCATTAGGTTCCGCCGCGATGTTTCTAATTGCTGCGCACTCCAGTTTTACTGTACTATTTTGCCTGAAATACTTGTATTACCAATGTTTCAAGTCGTCAGTGGTTCAATATGGGGAATTGAAGGTAGCTGAAAAGTCTCCGGTCCGTCTGTCGGAAATAGACAATATCAGGACCCAGTTTAAAATTTATTGACCCTCCCAATGTGGTTACCTTTATTATCTTGTTTTTGCCCACTTTTCATAGGAAATCATCCCTTAGAACTTTTGATTATTTTCTACCAATGAGTTGTTATCTACATATAAAAATTGTTTAGAAGGGGGTAACTAGTGATTGGTTTTATTAAACTTTGCATTAAGACGCCGTTTTTATAACTCCGGAGTTTTCGGTGACATAGATTTTAAAAGCTTTCGAATTGTCTGATGATGATAAAATGTCTTTGTTAGGAAAAAAATTGTTGTTGGGCCTGTGGGGTTACTATAGGTCAGGGTACTGTAACCTCAGGGCATGTTGCTGTAACTCACTTCAAACTTAACAAAAATTGAATTTAAAAACAGCAATCGATAGATATTTTAATTTTGTGTCAAACGTTAATTAACAAAAAATTGCGTGATTTCCCACATTTAGTCGAAAAAACGAGAAAACCTAAATATTTTTTGCATTTTTCAAATGTTTTCTTAGCTTCTCATCTCAAAGGTAAAAGGGGGACCGGAGGCATGTTTTATTTCAAAGTTTGGATGTTTTGAAAACTTTTATCTTTTATGAACAAAAAATTCTAAGGGTACTCAAACGCCCATTTACTGCCTCAAACATTGGATGATTGGGGCGCCATGGCTTCGTTGCGGCTATACACGTCGCGTAGACACCGATTTTGAGAAGGATTTGCGCGATAATTAATCAAATACGGTAAATATGCGATTTTTGACTGTTCTTTTATTTATTCATGTTTGTCCCCACGCCTTTGAGTCGAAAACAGGGGTTTTCTTAGATTTCTTTTGTTTTCAGCCATGAAATTTAAGATTTTCTGAAAACAACTGGCATCAGCGAATTCCGATTGTCGAATTGTCTTCGAATAAGTATGTTTGCCGAGGTCGCGCTACTTTAAAAAAGTACTTGAAAATAAGGGGAACATTGTTCGAATCTTTTAGCGGAACCCCTTAAAAACCAAGAAAATCTACTACTGTGTACTTTGTGATAAATCGTTCGGCAGTAAACATGCACACCAAAGCCCCGAGGGCAAATTGCTGATCAATGTGACTGATCCCCGAATCCACGGTGGTGTATTCAACTAATGGGCACTTTTTTTCACAAACGCGGCCATTAATTTTCTTGGTTGTAAATATGTGAAGCTCCAGTGAGGAAAAATTGTTTTTGGGTCCATCGGGTTACTGTAGCCTCAGGGCACTCTCCAGTATCTCACTTCAAACTTTTGCAAATTTGTTTTTTTAAAAAAGCAATAGGTAGATCATTTTATTCTTAAAAACAATGTAATTAACTCCATTTCGGTAAACAAACTCTGAAACAGTCAAAAAATTGAAAAACCAAAGAATTAAACGCATTTTTTGGATTTTTCCAGCATAACCGACGATAACGGCAAAAGTATTTCCGGAGCTTATTAAAATTACATTTTTGAAGTAAAAGCAAAACTTTTTTCTTGTTTGACGAAAAAATGCTAGGATCCTCATGGAGCCGCTATAGCATCAGTAATCGCTAGATTTTTAGACAAAAAAAGCTTTTCAGGCTATAGCTTTCACGGCCACTTCTATTTACCGAACAAAGTGGCAATGACAATTTGTAAGCAATAAAAAACACACAGTGAAATTTTTTTTTATCAACTTTTCTTATCGACAATGTTATTTGCAAGCTTTGTGAAGAGAAACAATGCACGCCCTTTCGTAGATGATCATCCAATTTCACAAGTGTCTATCCGGATAGTCTGATTTGTCGATTTGTGCTGTGATGGGCCCCTTTTTAGCTCATCATCCTGAAACTGTGGAAATATTCAATATAATATTCAAAAACTCCTAAGTAAAGTTAGCTGCTAAACTATTATTTCCCCTCAACAAAAAAACGTACATTATCCCTTAACAATTCTGTTTTTTGGCGTGAAATTCTCCTAGAGAACTCCATAAGACAGAGTCAAATCTTTTAATATTAGTTACAACTTCTGGTCCAAAAAATCTCATTTTAAATCTTATATCAAGGAGAACTGGTTTATGCAATTCTGAAAAGCCAAAGTTATAAGTGATTAGCATTCAAAAAAGTATACAAAAAAGAATGGGAGAGAATCGGTAAGTAAGCAGCTTTAGTGCAATGCTATCGACAATCAATCGCTCCGTGGCAGATGAGCTGGCAACACATAAAAAACACGACAAGGGCAAAGCGCTGTGTCAAAAATTGTACGATAAATAAAGCTCGAAAGAGAAAGAAAGTCTGACCGAACAATATTGAACATGTTTACAAAATACAGTGCTGGCCATAGATGCATTTCAAAACGTTTTTTTTTCAACTTTAACAACAGAATGAGTTTGTTTATGTCTAGTAAGCTGGAAAAAAAATGTAAAATCGCAATAGTTTTTACTGTTCTGCTAGAGGATGTTGGCCATCTACATAAGACGGTTTGTCAGAGCAATCGGAAAATTTATAAACTACAAAAGTTCAAACCTCGACTCTTCAACTTCAACCACGGGAAGGTCTAGATTACGCTATTTTGCGTTTGTCTGAACAGGAAACGTGGGGTTAACCACATATAGCTGAGGTTTGTGATCAGATGTTTTTGATTGATCTAATTTTCTGACAGCAATTTAAATTAGGATGGAAACTCGCTTCAAAAACTAATCGCTAAATTTTTCAGGCAGATAATCGTTTCATGTTGTAGCTTTTCACAGCCACGTCTATTCACCGAACAAAGTGACAATGTCAATTCGTAAACAATAAAAATACACAAAACAAACTATTTCATTAACTTTTCTTGTGGACAATGTCACGTCAACCTTTTAAAAAAGCAATGCACGCTCTCTTACTTGATTTTAACTTTCTTAGGTAGCCATCCTTCAATTATTCCATGGGTCTCGGAAGGTCTGGTGGTCGATTTGTGCTGTTATGGGCCCGTTTTCAGCTCATCATCCTGAAATTGTCTCTATTTTTGTGAAACTCCAAATTTAACTAATCTATTGTTATCGTTTAATAAAATAACTTACAGTATCTGAAGATGTTTTCCACTGTTCCATCGATGTCGGGATGAATGCACGGCGAAATCCATGACACAAAGTCAAATATTTCCGTATCAGCCACTGGTCTGGTCCTAAAAATACGGTCCAAAAAATCCAATTCTTATAAATATGACAAGGAGAAGTGATTTATGCAATTCTGAAATATACAAAGTTATAAGTGATTGACAATCAATAAACAACAAAGAGAAAGGAAAAAATCGGTTTGTAAACAGCTAGTGCATTGCTATCTGAGCGACAATCAATCGCTGGCAAAATGGTGTGTCTCTGGTTCCGAAAAAATGTACGATATACGAAGCTTGAAAGAGACGGAAAATCTAAAGAACAGTATTAAACTGGGTTAAGAAATACAGTACTGGCCATGAATATAATTCAAAATGTTTCTTTGGCAACTTTAACGGCAGAATGAGATGGTATATTATCTTATAAACTGGGGAAAATGTAACACGACAATACTTGTGCAGTTGTTGCGGATGACCCACACAACATAAAACCAGGTTTTGTAACTTTATTGCCCTTTTTATATTTATGTGTTCAACGTCGAAAAACTTTTCAACCTGCTGGCAGGACCACTGCAATTTTTCTTCTCAGCCGGGTCAAATATACGTTTAGAGTCAATACTGTACGTATCTTTCGAAAAAGCCAGATTATTGAAGACAAAACGGACAAAATGGAATTTTGGAGAGAAAGCTTCAAACTTTAAATTTAAATGGACAGAAAAATACCCACATCGAATTAGGACATTGTTTCAGTACATCAATTCGGTCGGACATGTCAACTTCCGGCGCTTCGACCGGCGCTGGATGAAATGGTGAATTTTCACACACTTTTTTGTATCTAATGGAATTTTGGGGTTTACAAAAAAAAGAAATGGGTAAATTGTGGTGGTCGCAAAATTTCAATATCTGTTTTCAGCCCTTTGACGACGAAGAAGTCTCTGCTTAGAAAACCGTAGACCCGTTTGATGATCACAGAAGTGTATTAATTTTCTGATTTTATTTTCTTTTATATATATTTTCTTGTAGTAAATTCAATTTTATGAAACATTTTTTCTTGAAGAAAACCGGCTTTCCTGAAAATTGATCACGTTTCGGCCGAAAAACTCGAGTTTTTGTGCATTTTTTAGAGTTTTTGGTATTTTTTCTGAAAAATTCGATTATCGGAAAAACCGATTTTTCACATTCTTCACATAATTTGGCCCAAGTTTTGTTTCGACACCCTTGAATTCTGAGGCGGCCATCATTCTCAAAAAACGCTTTTGAAAAAGTATGACTTCGATACTTTTTCTCGTTCTCGAGCAGATTTTCTTCGAAGCTGACGGTTCGTCATCAAAAACTGTTTAAAACTTTTAAATCGGTTAGTGGCATGTAGGCAAACAAGATATCGAAGGGCGGATTCGAACCCGGGTCGCGAGATCAACAGGCGAGAACGTTACCACTCGGCGCCGGGTATATATGGCTCAACGCTGGATTCACATCGCGGGGAAGTGGTAACGTTCTCGCCTGTTAATATCACGACCCAGGATCGAAGTCATATTTTAAATTATTGATTTTTCTCGCTTTCGGTAGATCACAATCAGTATTGGACCACCGATGTCATTAATTTTTCATATTTTTCCTGCCTTTCAAGTGCCAGACTCTCTAAGTATTCTGCATTTTAGGGCATTGTAATGCTACTAAACTTGCCTCGCTCGCCGGAAGTTTGTCAAGAATTTTCAACTTTGCCAGTAAAACTCTGTTTCATTTGAAGCTGCGGAATTTTGCCCCTTTCGGTTCAAGCAAAAACTAACTCCTTTTCCAATCGTTTTTACAAAAGAGGAAACTTTCTAAATGCAACAACTGATTTCGAAAAACTTTGAAAATTTCTTTGTACACAAAAGTTACCTACCGCAACCCGGGCAAAATGGCCTGAGTCCTAAAGTTTTATAATAAGTTTTATGGGTCCTAGGAAAGTTATATATAACTTTTTAGAAAATTCTGAGACTTGCACATTTTCCCAATGTCCGTGGTACATTTCTCGCCGCTCGAATCTTGCAGAAAGGGCGTCTTAATGCATTTATATGCTAATTATTATTATTAGAATGGTAAATGCAAGACTGCGTACATGAACGTAACTGTTAGATACTTCGGTTGCATCGTCAAAAGGCTGTGTCAAATTATATCGCATCATTATCAAGCAGAAATCTGAAAAAGGATTAATTGTAAACGTTTTATGCTAATTACTCTGTTATATACCAAGAAACGTACTTCGAAAATCACACCATTGGATTTGTCTCGTCGAGACGCGTCGAAACTTTATCTCGGTTTTTCGATATTCTTAATTTTGATTCCCACTTATTCCACTGCATAAGCTAATTCATTAGCTTACAAAATCTAACTGAGTGAGCATTAGAATAGCCTAATTCAGCCACTTCCGCCCCATTCATTTTACTTTTACCTTCCCCTGGCGGCGGTTTGCTCTTATTTTCACTCTATTTTCACTCTATTTTCACCGGTTTTGATGCAACTTTCGCAGTTCTTTCGCATTTCCTTCTCCTTTAGACGTATACAGCCCCCCTATGAAACCAACCTACGGTTCTATTTAGTCATTCTAACCCCAGTTTAGAGCTACTTAGGCATTTTTATGTTCATGTTTCGGGCGAACAAGATAAAAAATAGTAAAGCTTTAAGAAAATCGTAACTAATACTTCACAATCAACACCCTTGCGGGTTGCAACCCAAAAAGTCGCAAAAAAAGACATTTTTTAAACTTTTTCCACTTTTTCAAGACAAAAACATGACATTTTCACTTTGACCTTAATTACAAACTGTTTCATAAAATCATTCTCTAACTTTTTTCTTCTGACCGTGTTCGATTTGGTTCGCGTTAAAGCCAGATATAGACAAGCAGACTTTACATATGCTAATTACTCCGTTATTTTTCAAGAAACGTACATCGAAAACCACACCATTGGATTTGTCTCGTTGAGACGCTTCGAAACCACATCTCAGTTTTTCGATTTTCTTAATTTTGATTCCCACTTATTCCACTGCATAAGCTAATTCATTAGCTTACAAAATCTAACTGAGTGAGTATTAGAATAGCCTAATTCAGCCACTTCCGCCCCATTCATTTTACTTTTACCTTCCCCTGGCGGCGGTTTGCTCTTATTTTCGCTCTATTTTCACTCTATTTTCACCGTTTTTGATGCAACTTTCGCAGTTCTTTCGCATTTCTTTCTCCTTTAGACGTATACAGCACCTTATGAAACCAACCTACGGTTCTATTTAGTCATTCTAACCCCAGTTTAGAGCTACTTAGGCATTTTTATGTTAAATTTTGCTTTCCAAGAGTTGTTTTTGCTTTATTTAGTCCTTGGAAAAGCTCAGAAAATCCCGACACAACCGATTTCACAAGCCCTTTGCCCTGTTATGTTGTCTCTTTTACATACAGCCTAACCTTAAACGTTATTTGTGCTACTTTTCTATTTCTTGAATGAAAATGAGTTCTGAAAATGAGTTTACAAACAGTGTCTTTTCAGGATGTTTCAAATTTTTGAAGAATTCGAAGAAACCGCAGCCATGGCTCCTCCTACGTCCAAGAAGAACAAGGTGTCCAAGCCGTCTCTGAATCCCACTCTGACGAACTTTGGAATGTCCAGCACTACTGTGAGTATCAATTTATTCTCCGTATCATAAAAATTTATGGATAAATGAGGTACAGCATAGTTTTCGTTAGATTTGGCACACACACCTTAGACATTGACACTTGCGCATACACCTAAGACATTCGTTTTTGGGTTGCTTCGCGGAACAAAAGTTTTAGACCGCGCATCCATCTAGGCTTCGTTGGTTTTCTGGGTTTTCGAATGATGTGTTTAGGTTAAACAAGTGGATTGGAGAACATGGGCTCACTTCCAAACTTAAGGGTACCCCTCTAAAGTAACTAAATTCCTTTAAATTATTAAATTTCTACGAGAAACCAGGAGCTACGGCCCGCCTTCGGCGGTCCTCACTCCTGGCCTCCTAACTCAGTGGCCGAATGCCACGAATCTACGCGGCCTTTGGCCGCGTAGATTCGTGGCATTCGGCCACTGAGTTAGGAGGCCTTTGGTCTGCCATGTAGACGACCTACGGCCTGTGACCTGGCTGTTACACCGCCGGACGAGAATGGTAATCAACCCATTGGAAATGATCAGCTGCACACTTAGGCAAATTCTGCACTTTTCCATTCCTTCCCCGGGGTTTACGCTGAGTTTGACTATCTTTTAGTGAAAGATAAAAGGAAATGAGAGACGCAGACACGTTGCGCAGTCTAACGTGCACACCATGACATATAAACGGACACGACAATTGTTAGCCGTGGATGCGATTTCAAGTCATTCTAGAAAGGACCATTTTAGCTAATTGGCGTAATTCTAAGTTTTTCACTGAAACCGTTTTTGATGATCACAGTTCGCTAAATCGTCTGTTGAAAACTAAAACCCGAAAAATTAGCGCATTTGACAACAAAAACAAATTGCCTCGGTGAACCCAGCAAATTCAAATGCCTTTATAGACGGCTTAGATGTTGTTCGTACCATACGAAGTCATTATCTACCTCAGAACTGACTAATTCCTATGTTAAATCGTAATATCGAAGACGCGACGTAGGTCGATGACGTCGGAATCCGGTCACGAAAAAAATCGTTTTGGCTGAAATTTATATATGTGAAAGTCATATATCGTAAAAACTTTCATTTTGGATTTTTGAAATTTTTATAATTCAAAGTTTAGTATTTTGCTATCTCGCTTCCCAGTAAAGTAATATACATCAGGTTGGTTTCATTCGATTTTGAATAGTGTGAGTATAAAAGTTATTATTTGCCACAAATACGGGAAACATCAAAAAAGACCATATTACCACTGATATGAAAAATTAACACAAAAATACGAGTCCAACCATTGCTGTTTACATGAAATGAGACTGTTTTCATTGGATTCACCATTAAAATCTGCGCCACACTTCTCCTTTAAAAAATCATTTATCTGTGAATGGGTTCAATTTTCTGATTTATTAAAATCACGGGTGCGCAGGCAGTGATGTGCTACAGGCGCAAGCAACCTGCGTAAAGGTAATAGAACCGCGTATTTGTTCTTTTGGGATATTCCTAATTTGGATATATCTTAAAGGAGATGACGCAGAATTTGATGGCGAATCCAATGTCTCAAAAAAATCATGAAACCTTCAGGAAGTATGCTAAAAACTTTTTTTTTTCGAACTTTATGACAAAAATGTCGAGACCAGGCGGGCGCTTTCTGCATCATGGTTCGCTATTGTAACACTGATTTTATTTGCTATAAAAATTTTTCCAAATTTTACCAAAGAATCGAATAAATAAAATAGGTCAAAACTCACACACCCCAAAACCCAAAACAATCATAAGCTACGGTGCGAAACGTTGCTTTTGTGTCAATTTGTCACATGTTTGAGTGGGATTGAGGTCTTTGATGTTTCCCGATTTTGTGGTGAATAAAAACGTTTATACTCACACTATTCAAATTTTAATGAAACCAACCTGGGGTCTGTAGCTTTATTGGGAAGCGAGATAGCAAAATACTAAACTTTGAATAATAAATATTTCACAAAGCCAAAATGAAAGTTTTTGCAATGTATATTGGATATATAGCTTTCACATATGAAACGTTCCGCCTAATCGATTTTTCCGTGACCGATGAGTTCTTCGCTGTATGAGAAATCTTGTCATAAACCAACAAACTAAAAAAAATTTTTGTGGTTTCCTGGAACGGGAAATCGATATAGTCGTGAAAAACGCTAAAAACTGTCATATTGTTATATTTAGGGGGTCTCTAAAATATTACACCGCATTGTGTAAAATCTGAGAATGTAGTTGAAAATCAAACGTTTTCTCGAACAATAAAACAAACAATCATTTCCTTTTAGGGTTCTATTCATGATTCTACCTCCTGTTATACGAACTGCTCAGGAGACGTCATTGAGCTGGGCCAGATTCTGGGTCAAGGCCATTACGGAAAAGTACAATAATTCTCTGAAAAGTGTCTAACATTTTTATAGGTGCATCTTGGGCTGATTGATGGGATTGACCCGATTGTCGTGAAGATATCCGATGTGGCCTCTGAGACCAGAATGGAAATCGCCCAGAACGAGGTAGGTTTTTCTTTTCAAGTGTGGGTGGGTGAGGGAGTGATTCATGGGCTACTTAAGAGACAAAACGAAATATTTTAGGCGACGAAGCTCAAGGACCTGGGCCTGAACGAATTCATTCCGTTCTTTTTCAACAGTAGCATCATCGACAACAAGATGTACTTGGAAATTGCGCAATGTGGAGTCTCCCTTCACGACCTCCACTCCATCAACAAGGACGCTCCTTTCGAGCTCAAGAAAGTTTGCCTGTATGCTGCCTCGGTGAGTCCAATACTATCTTTGAAAGCGAATTTGTAATTTCAGATGATGGAGGCTCTGGACTTTCTCCGTAGCAAAGACCTGGTGCACGGGGATATTAAGTGCGGGAATGTCTGCGTTTCGCAGCGAATTCCCTATAAACTGAAGGTTTTAAATCGCCATTTTTGTATAAGAATACATTTTTAGATCATAGATTTCGGAGGCGCGATGTACTCCAGGGAGATTGACACCGTTCTTGGCCGCCTGTTCACAGTCGCTTACATGTATGTTTAAAACATTTAATTTACTCATGTTTTGCTCTTTGAAAACTGTATTGTTTTGTTTAGGTCTCCTGAGGCTCTCCTCCGTCTGCCCATCTCCTTCGCAACCGATATGTGGTCCGCGTCTGGGATCATCTTCCGCATGCTGGTGGGCCAGCTTCCGTTCCCTTTTGCACAGAGAGAGGATTTGTTCGTGTTAGTTTTAACAAAAAAATGTTTGCAATTAATCAAGTTTAGGGCTTTTGATAGATACAAGCTCCTGCCTTCCAATGCCTCACAGAGCTCTCGCTACGGACGCTTCATCATGAACGTGAATCCCACCCTCGATTGGTACGAGTCCAAGTACGGCTGCCTGTTTGACGACGCTTTGGAGGTAAACCAGTCCTCTAAATTCTGCATAAAAAGAATGATTTCAGTTCCGTTCGAAGGACCACTTCCTCTCGAAGGTTGAGGAAGACTTTTGCCGTCTGGTGAACAAGTTGTTCGATCCGGAGCCCAGCACTCGTATCCAGGCCGCCGAGTGTGCCAAGATGCTCCGCGATTTCGCCGAACAGTACATCAAGTAGAACATTCCCTTGCTTTCCCTTTTTATACCGTCTGTTTCAAAATAATCCGTGTCATGATCTCTTAATGGGTATTTTACATGAAATGCTTCTATATTTGTTCACTTTTCTCATGTGGTTTAAACCATAGTTTCATTATTTCATCAAAACCGAACTGTTTCTTTTTTCTCTATTTTTCACAGTCATTTTGGCTCAGTCATTTTGGGAAAATGCATAGGAAAGAAAGCGTTTGGCGCGGTAGTGGTTGTTTTTAAAAGCGTTGAAAATTTTGTTAGAGAAGCAACGATCGATGACAAAAAAAGATACGCCGAGAAAATCTCACAGCTTCTCATCTCAACTTTTTTAACTTAAATAATCCTTTTCATCGATTGCTTTTTTAACAAGTTACAAAAGTTGAAGTTGTGGCGAAATAATCTACGTTTTCCTTTGTTACCTTCATCCTTCGGCAAACAAACTACATTTAATTACCTTGAAAATTTAGGGAAATTTACATTTAGGTTATTTTAGTATTTTCTAAAATTGTATCTTAATTCTTTAGTATACTTAAGGTATACTTAAAACACCAAACTTATTTAAGGTTGCGTCTGAACTCTTATTTTCCTTAAGTACCTTACCGAATAGTTTATATCTCTTAAGTAACCATAACTTCTTATATACTCACCTTAGTAACCTTACAGCAAAATTTAAGATTACTTTTAATCACCTTGAAAATTTAAGGAAATTGGTAAAATGGTTAAGTGAAACACCTGGTGAACTTATGGTAACCTCAGTAAAGGTATCTTGCTAAACGTTAAGCAAAATCTCTTTTAGAACATTAAAGTATCCTTTTCTACCTTTGTGACCTTACGGAAACCTAAAAATGAAGTTTTCTTGTGACCATTCGAAAGTGGGCAAAAAGGAAAGCGGTCTACAATAGTTTCGGTAGAAATTGAAAATCAAAAAAAAAATCTTGCCCAGCCGAACAACTATTTCGTAAAATATAAACTTTTGAAAAATGAATTGCTAAGGAAAGCATTTCAAAGTCGTATGCAAATTTTATCCAGTTCTAAACTGTTTTTCTATGTGAATACGCAAAATTATTCAAACACAAAATGTTTAGTATACCTCCCCCTGCGACAAAAACTGAACAAAATAATAAAAAAAGGAGCTTATAAACTAATGTTTTTATTATCTTCATAACAACTGAAAGACAGCTGATTCTTCCTCTTTAATATCTTCAAACGAACGTGACCGCCTGAACGGAAGTAGCTGCACGCCTGAACAAAAATAATATTGTTTTTACAAAATATTTAACTCACTTCTTAACGGAACTTGCTTTCATGTTGTAGAAATTAACATAAAAAAGTAAAAGCCGAATGTGGTACATTGAAGAAAGAATTAAGACTCGACATCTGAAAACATATTTTTTCGATATATATGATGTTACCTACTAGGGTCCACAGCCCAGTGTTCAGAAAAAGGTTTGTCTTGTTTTACTTCGTGGAAAAAACTAGCTTGAAATAAACTGTAAAGAAAAAGTTTATGGGAACTATGGTAAACTCAACTACTTCAAACGTTCAACTTTAAAACATCCCTTGATAATGAGAATAAGGAGGAGAGACAGGATTTATGCCAATCTGTAAACATGATAATAACAAAATTCAAACAAAAAAAGCGAAGAACAGTAAAAGAAGGGTAACAAAAGGGAAGCCACTAGAAGGAGAGGGAATAAATCAACACTGGGGGTCTGGGAGTCCGTTATCAACCGGTTATCAGTGGGTGGGACCATGGGCGATGGAAAAAGTACAAAAAAACTTTTCAACGGCGAGACCACGATTAATCAACATTTCAAAATTGAACTTTCAGACAGGTTTTGTGAAATGGTTGAACAGCATACATAACAAAGTGAAACTCCCAAAAAATTGTTTCAAAATCTCTTTAAAGCGTTTAAAGCTAACTGAAAAATTCAAGCAACTGTTTATGGTCATTTATTTTAAGGGTCTAGTAGAAACAAGTAGGAAAAGTTCTTATGGGTTGTGTTAGAAAAGGGCAAAAACATGAAATTCACTCTACACAAGACAACTTAGCGAAATGACCCCAGAAAACTTTAAAGATCAAGAAATTCTAAAGAAAGCCATGTATGGTTGGTTCTTATTGAGCGTTTATCGGTGGCCTTGTATCAAAATCTATACGGAAACCACGTCCGGTAACATGAAAATTCGAAAATGTTTTAAAAATCGAGAAAAACTATAGTCACAGTGGGAGAGCAAATAAATTGAAACTGGGGGGCCTGAAAGTCTCTTATCGGGCGATTATCGGCGTCACTATGGGTGGCGGTGAAAATGTGCAAAACGAAGTTCAAACATGCAGACAGCGATCAGTGAACAATTGAGGTCATTTTAAAATGGGTCAACATTCTTTTGAAAAGATTGCAAACCGTGAAACGTTACCCAAAGCATTTTTTACTGGGTTAGTTCAACAAGTATTTTGTGATTTCTTGTTTGTTTTTTTTTGCAAAGTCGTGTTGTCAAAAAAGAATCATTTTCAAGGTTTCTCTTTTGTTCTGTCAATAGTTGTAAGTGTAAATCGTAAGGATACAAAAACTTATTTAATTGTAAACAAATTTCTATTTTCTTGAACATTAACAAATTCTTAAAACACAAAAATAAACCGGTAAGACAAAACGGAAGCCACGTTGGCGAATGATCCATCATAATGCTGGGTGACTGATTGCCCCTTTTCGTGTCCCAATGAGTGGCAATGGAAAAAAATTCAGCGAAAACCCCGGAAAAAACATCTTTTAGCAAATGGTTCTGTAAAATAGGTGAAAATTCTGCTCAAACATTTTTCAAAATTCTTTTTTAAAACAGAAATTTCCCCTATCAAACATTTCTTCAAGCCAACTAACTTTTTGAAAATAAAAGTCGTTTTGGCAAAAAAAAAAATGCATCTTTTCTTTCAATTGCTATTCAAACAGTTTTGTATGTTGATATATTCGTTTGGATACAAAAAAAACCTTTTAAATTTCCACAACAATTAAATCAAAATCTTCTGGACAAATAAACCGACAACTTCACTTTACGCTTAACTTTATTTTTTTTGCATTAGTGCGAATGATACTTTTAAAAAGCTTACTTTTGAAAGTTAAAAAATCTTTTGGAAAAAATGTTTTCAGTAGTTTTTCAAAGGCGACAAGATAATTCAAATTCAAAAAAAAGAATTCAAGAAAATCGTCAGGCAGGTTTCTTCCAGTAGTTGAACAAAATTGCTAACAAACTGAAGCCCGTGAAAAAACTGTTTTGATAAAATGAATTCTAAACGTTTTTAAAATCGAAACGCTTACTGCTAACTTCTTTAAAGCAAATTTTAATGATTTGTTTAAACAGGTGTCTAGGGGAAACCAATAGCCAACAATTTTTAGAGATTTCCTTAGAAAAGCGAGCAAAATCAAAATAAGTAGCTATATTGGAAGAATCAGTGAATTAAATCTGGAGTTCTGATAGTTTCTATTTTAACGATTAACCGCGCCACGGTATAGGTGGCGGTGAAAGATCGCAACTTTTTCAAGGGCGAAAAGATGATGGACAATCAAACAAAAAACTATTATTGATTTGTTTAAACAGGTGGTAATAAACATTCAATATTTTTGAGGATTTCCTTTGCAAAATCAAAATGAAAAGGTAGCCATTGGTAGAGTCAATAAATGTACACTTTGGTTTTAGTCTCTTATCAGACGATTAACGGCGCCACTGTATGGGTGGCGGTAGAGAAAAGAGTGAGAAGAATTCAAATGGCGATACGGGGATCAGAGAACACAAAAACAAAAACGACATTTCACCGATGTTTTGGTATTTTATGAGAGCTGCTTTTCATAAATTGTGTTCCGTTAGATTCCTCAAGCTATAACATTTTAAGTGTATTTAATTTACTATTTCGTCGCTGATTACCCCAAATGGTACTATATCATCTTTTGAATGAAAGGTTAACCAACTAAAGGTTCACTAATAAACATCAAAAAGAACCATTTATGGAACTTTTCTTTTTGAGGCCACATTACCATACAACCTAGTTACAACTCAATTTCTCACTCACAAATAAAAAACAAATACACCTCAAAAACTAATAAACAATTGCACAATGGCTAACAATGCTTTATTTCCAAATTTCTCCAACAATACGACTTATAACGCCATAACGAAATTACAATACCAAAGTATAAGCAGAATAAAAAAAATAGTTCAAGTAAATCCCTTCATTTAGTTCATTCAAGTAAGTCCGAATTCATTGAAATGATTATTACGGCAATAACGAGAAATTCCTGAAAACAAAAAGTTACGTTAAACAAATTTAGATTTCTTACCTGATTTGGTACCCCAAATTTTATAATTTTTTCGATAATGGCCATCGGTAGCGTTTTTCTGAAAATCAATATAAATATTACAAGAAATTATTTTTTTACCTGTTTAGTATGTTTTTCTCCATTACAAGAACGCCCGGTTGTAATCTGAGAGAGGCATCCGTAAACATAGTTTAGACATATGAGAATGATATTTATACCTATAATGTCTATCTTCATTTGTTAAAAGCAAAACTTACAAATGGAATCAGAAATAATGTTACCCAAACCTTTTGAAATTGTAATTGTAGAGGTAGAGAATGGATGTATGCCAATCTGTAAATAACAAAATTACAAGGGTAAGCGAACGCGTATAAAAAATAAAGCAAAAAGAGATAAAAATGGGGTGAAATGACACTGGGGGGTCTGCGAATCTCTTATCGGAGAATCATCGGCGAAACTGTATGGGTGGCGGTGGGAAAAGTGCAAAATCAATTTCAAGGACGAAGGCGATCAACGAACAATTCAAAAACTAAATGTTCTGACAGAAATTTTCAAATGATTGCACAGTTTTCCTAAGAAGCTGAATTCCGTGAAAATTGTGATTAAACTGGGGAACTCTAAGCGCTTAACGTTTACTTTCTGCTTTTCTTTGAAGCAACTTTAAAATGCATGGTTTTGTTAAAACAGCTGTCTTGTAAATACCAAAACATATTCATACCTTTACAGGGATTTCCTAACAGAAAGAGAGCAAATTCACAGATATAAATGCCACAGTGTAAGAGTCAGTCAAATAACGATGGTGTTTAACATTCTGATAGTCTCTTTTCAGAGGATTAACGGCGCCCCTGTATGGGCGGTCAAAAAGTGCAAAAATACTTTTTAGGGAGAGAAGATTTTTTTTTTGACAAACTGAAACCCGTGAAAAAGTCGATTAACTGGCAACTTTTCAAGGGCGAGACGATGATCATTTTAGTTGCAATTGTAGGATTAGAGAATGGATGTATACCAATCTATGAACAACAAAATTACAAGGGTAAGCGAAAGTGTAGAAAATATCAAACAAAATGGGAAAACCGGATTGTTCGAAAATAAATTGACACTGGAGTATGCGCATATTTTATCGGTGTGGTGGAAAAAGTGCGAAAAAATATATCCAGAACGAATAGGTGATCAATGAACAATTCACAAATAAATCTTTTGACAGATGTTTTCAAATGATTGAACATTATTTCTCACAAACTTAAACCTGTGAAAAACCAGTTTTATAATGGGAATTTTAAGCTTAACGCTTATAGCCAAATTATGTGAAGCCATGTTTAATGGTTTCGCTTATCAGGTGTGTAGTGGAAACCAAAAGTGAGTATTTCTTTGGATTTCCTTGGCTAAATCAAAATGAAAAGGTAGCAATTGGAAGAGGAAACAAATTTACGCTGCGGTCCTGATAGTCTCTTATTAGACAATGAACGGCGCCACTGTATGGGTTGCAATGAAAAAAATGCAAGAAGAACTGCAAATGGCGCGACGGAGATCAGAGAACACCAAAACGAAAACATAGTTATATAGCTGTCGCCAAATGAAAATCCTGCCTTAATGCAGAATTCATGCGATACACAAGCGAAAAAACTTTGCAAAAAAAAAGTCGCAGAAAGAAAACGGCTTTTTACCGCCAATTTCCGCCAATTGGCGTCGACTATTCCGATGTTTTGCTAGTTTACTTTAAAATACGGTTTTCATAATTTGTGTTCAGTTCGATTCCTGCAGCTTTTATTTAGCATAGAAAATGGTTTGTTTTTCTTTTTACAAAAATGGGACTACACTTCTGTCAACATTCTTTTTCCTTAGCAAAGTTTTTTTTTCTTAGCGAATGATAAAGAACTGAACAAAAACATGTAAGATGAATAAGACTCCTTCGTCGCGGAAAAACCTCACTCACAAAGTGATAAAAAGTAACCTCAAAAAAAAACAAACAATTTAACAATGCTCAACAATGTTTTTATTTTCAAATTACTCAAACAACACGAATTACAGAGCCATCACAAAGCTACATTACCAAGGTATAAGCAGAATATATAAAAACCTATAATTAGTTCATCTAAGTAAATTGTCCGAATTCATTAAAATGATAATCTCGGCATCGCAGTAGGTTTCTGAAAACGCAAAATTACTTGAAACCAACATAGATTCCTTACCTAATTTGGAACCACAAATTAAAAATTTTGACGATGATGGCGATAGGCAGTATTTGTCTGAAAATCAATATAATAACTACAAGAAATTCTTTTTCACCTGTTAAATATATTTTTCTTCATTATAAGAACACCTGGTTGGAAACTGAGAGATGCAGCCGTATACATAGTTCAGACATTCTGAAAAAGGGTAACAAAGTTTTTCCTATTTATCAAGCTCACGCTGATAACAGTTTATGGTATCCTTCGATCATCAACGACCATAAAAAAATTATTTATATCTATAATATTTGTCTCCATTTGTTAAAAGTAAAACTTACAAATAGAACTAGAAATATTGTAACCCATATCACTTTAAAAGTGTATTTGTGGAGATAGAGAATGGATGTATGCCAATCTGAAAAACAAAATTTAGAAAAGTAAGCGAAAGCTAATAAAAAAAGCAAAACGGGAGGAACGGGATAGCAAAGTGCAAAAACGAATCAAAAACTAATTTGTTTTGACAGACATTGTCAAATGGTCAAACAAAATTCTTAACAATTTGAAACCCGTGAGAAATGGTTTCAAAATGAAAAAAACTGCAAATATATTTAGCGGTGTAGAAATCAAAACATAGTCAAAAGTTCTCACTGCTTTTCTTAGAAAAATGGGCAGAATCAAAATAAAAACGGAGCTATATTGGAAGAGTCAACAAAGTTTACACTGGCGATCTGATAGTTTCTTATCGGACGATTAACCACACCACTGTGAGGGTGGCGATGGAAAAAAGTGCAAGAAGAACTTCAAATACATAGCTCGATGGAGATCGGTAAATAGACCACGCCTAAATTTCGTCATGTTGTGAAAAATTGACTTGTGATGTAAAAATAACAATTGGTAATTTCGATATTTAGTTTTACTTAAGGGCTCATTGGTGAGATTGGAGAGAACTGAAAATGCAATAAAATCTAAACGGTAGCCACGTCCGGTTACATGAAAATTCGAAAATGATTTGAAAATCGAGAAAAACTACAGCCACAGTGGGAGAGCAAATAAATTGACACTGGTGGCCTGAAAGTCTCTTATCGGGCGATTATCGGCGCCACTGTATGGGTGGCGGTGGAAAAGTGCAAAACGAAGTTCAAACATGCAGACAGCGATCAGTGAACAAATGAGATCATCAGGTAAGTATAGCGGTGGATTACCCACTTTTTTTTCATTTACAATTTTGAAACAGTCTGTGCCTATCCTTTTTTTTTATTCGATGCTATAACAGAGCGTTATAGTAATGTTTCGTGTTGCAAATGATGTGCCACTTTTATTAAACCCTCAAATAAAGGCGTAGGATTAGAATCAAGACTTTGAAAACTCGTCTGGCTGATAATGGATTTTTTTATGGCCAACTGAAACCTGTGAAAACAACTGTTTTAAAGAACGCTTACTGCAAGAATTTTGAAGCATCTTTTAATGGTTTGGTTCAACAGGTATCTAGTGGAATACTAAGCAAAAAATAGTTTTTTTTTAGAAAATCCTTAAAAATTCGGCAAAATCAATATAACACAAATCATGATAACGAGGTAGCCACGGTGGCAGAGACAGTAAATTGGCAGTGGGGGTCTCGAAGTCTCTTATCGGACGACTATCGGCGCCACTGTATGGGTGGCGACGGGAAAGTTGAAGAAAAACTTTAAATTACGGCGGAGATTACGGCCTTACTTCGTTGAGTGGCGAAAAAATAAGTGTTGATGAAAAAAGTGATAGAAATGGTCTTTTGGGCGAGAGAGCGATCAATAATCAGTCAGGAACAATTGGTAAATTTGATAGTTACGATTAACGGCGCCACTGTATTTGTGGCGATGGAAGAAATGCAAGAAGAACTGCAAAAGGCGAGACGATGATCAGAGAACACAAAAACAAAAACTTTGCTTTTTATCTTACCTAAAATGGAGACGGAAATCATTGAACATTCTTGAACAACGTTGTTAGGTCGACGTTGTTTAGCAAAAAAAGAAAAGTAGAATTTTGTGAACAGTGAAGTTTGAGCACAGTTTGTAACACAACAAAACATTCTGACCCGAAAACATATATGTCCGGTCAAAAAAATTACAAACCCCGTTGAAAACTACTAAAAAAAAAAGTTGCCTCTTGGTGCAAAAATGCTAAAACCCGGTTTCCCTCAAGTTTATTCATATTTTTTAATTTATATCACAAAGGCGACTGTGTACGAAGATCTGGAACGGAAGATTCTTCTTCTGAAAAATTACATTTATACATTAATGACCTAAATTTCATACCGATTTTTTTAGTGTTCCTCAGAAAACTTTTCCCAGTTGCAATTCAATCCCACTTTTCACAGACCGTGTTGGTGTAGCCGAGAACATGGTCTAAATATTTAAACCTCTAGATTTCACAAACGAGTAAACTTACGTCTCAAGCTGCTCATATCAGAACAGTGCCGTTATGTACATGAAACCGAGGATGAATTCTATCGGAAAAATTTTGAGCATCTCTTTGCACAAGTCGTGACGGTGATGGCGGTTTGTAGCTCAATTGGCTGATCTATATGAACTAAACTTTACAAACTTAAAAACAAAAATACTTACAATTCTGCCGTAAAAAAGATCCAAACTGCTGAGAAACATTTCAATAACACAGATGAAAAATTTGTTGAAGTGAGATAGGATTTATGCCAATCTGAAAAGAAGAAATAATAATAAAAAGTTTTGCAAATTGAGAAAAACGAAAGCCACACTGTGAGAGTCAATAATTTGGCAGTGGGGGTATGGAAGTCTCTTATCGGACGATCGGCGCCACTGTTTGGGTGGCGATGAAAAAAGTGCAAGAAGAACTTCAAATGGCGGCGGAGATCGCCTAACTTCGTCGGCTGGTGAAAAAATGAGTGGTTATCAAAAAAGTGATAGAAATGTTCTTTCGGGCGAGACGGTAATCAATCATTAATAATCAGTCAAAAACAATTGGTAAATTCGAAAATTAGTTTTACACAAAGGGATCGTCAGGGGCCTTTTCGAAATCGCATGCTAATGACGACTTGGTAGGCAAGTTGCGCACAACCGTTAGCTGGAGCGGTGTTTGAGAAAATGATTTCAATTGAAATGGCTTGATTTGCATACCGCCCATTCCCAATCCGAAAAGACCCCTGACGGCCTATTTAAAGGAAAGTTGGTAAGGTTTGAGAAAAACGGTAAATAGAAAAAAATCTAAACAGAAGCACGTCCGTTAACATGAAAATTCAAAAATGTTTTGAAAATCGAGAAAAGCTATAGCCACAGTGGGAGAACGAAGAATTTGACACTGGGGGCCTAAAAGTCTCTTATCGGGCGATTATCGTCACCACTGTATGTGTGGCGGTGGAAAAAGTGCAAAAGGAAGTTCAAACATGCAGACGGCGATCAGTGAACAACAGATCATTGGAACAACGTAGAGGATCGGAAAGTCATATACTGCTATGAAAGACTATTGTTCCGAACGGAGGGTACATCAACGGTTATAACATAATTTTGCTGTTATTGACCGTTCGCTTAAAATAAAAGTTGCGAATGCATATACGGTGCAATAAAACAAAAGTCTAAGTAATTCGAACCCGTTTTGAACAAACTTATAGCTGAAAATATATTTGCCCTTCCAAAATGAACTTTTCCGTAATCGAATCAATAAGTTTTTGGACCATAATGTTTTTCACTGTGTTGCGCTTATTTCAAGCATAAAGGGGTTTTGCGATGTTTTTATGTCAAAGGTCAAAAAATGCGAAAACCTGAAATTTCAAACGTAATTTTTTACTTTTTTCAGGTTTGCGGACTCCTTCGCCAAAGTTTACCACAATTTCGTTTTTTAACGCCAAATACGTTGGAAAAAATAGCACATTCACTTGTTTTGACCATCTTTATAAATTTACAGTAGAAGGCTGGACAACAAAGTATAAATTCAATGGTTTTCGGAAAGCCTGCACGTTATAAAATGGGAAAACATAACAGTATGAATTTGACTTCGGCTCTTATTCAAAGTAAACTTCAACGAAAAACATTTTATTTTCCATATTTTTTATATCTCTCATTAGGACGATGAAAACTATCAATAATTAAAAATAAGAAAAGAGCTCTAATGTACATGAAGCAGAAGATGAAACCAATAGGGAGGGCACACGCAGGACGTCTGAAATTGAAAATACAAACAATTTTAAAAAATAGGTATCTACCTTCATGAAGCAAAGTGTATGCTAGTTCAGCATTGCTCGGCACCAGGTTTTGCATTTGCCCACAATGGTGACATAGAATTCAGCAAATCTGTTTGAATGACATTTTACTCATGACGGAATATTTAAACTTACAATCATGCTTTGTAGAAAAAATCCAAAGAGCCAATCGTGATTCCAAATTTACTGATACAATTAGTTTGATTGATTAAAATAAGTTGAGTTGAGATAGAATTTATGCCAATCTGAAAAAAAGAAAAAATAATAAAAAGCTTTGCAAGTCGAGAAAAACGAAAGCCACACTGTGAGAGTCAATAATTTGGCAGTGGGGGTATGGAAGTCTCTTATCGGAGAATCATCAGCGCCACTGTATGGGTGGCGACGGAAAAAGTGCAAGAAAAACTTTAAATTACGGCGGAGATTACGGCCTTACTTCGTTGAGTGGCGAAAAAAACGTGTTGATGCAAAAAGTGACAGAAATGTTCTTTTGGGCGAGACAGTGATCAATAATCAGTCAGGAACATTTGGTAAATTCGATAGTTAGTTAAGGACCTATTTGTAAGATTTACTCAGAAAACTGTAAATTGCAAGAAAATCTAAACGGAAGCCACGTCCAATAACATGAAGTTTCGAACATGATTAGAAAATCGAAAAAAAACTATAGCCACAGAGGGAGAACGAATAAATTGGCACTGGGGGCCTGAAAGTCTCTTATCGGGCGATTACCGGCGCCACTGTATGGGTGGCGGCGGAAAAGTGCAAAACGAAGTTCAAACATGCAGACGGCGATCAGTGAACAACTGAGATCATCAGGTAGGTGTAATGGTAGATTACCCACGAAGTTCGGTGTCTTTTTTTTTTACAATTTTGCTACAGTCTGTGCCAATCGTAGTTTCTTTGTTTGTATCAGAGTGATATAGTGCTCTTTCGTGTTGCAAGTGAAGTGCCATTTTCAGGAAACGCTTAAATAAAGAAAGGTGTAGGATGTCAACCCACGACTTTGGAATCTCGATGATGATGGAACTACCTACTGGTAAAATTCTTTGAATCGATATTTTTGAACCCCGCAAACAGTTTCATAATACTTCTACTACACATTTAAACTAATTTTATGTTAGCAAAAATATAGTGTCCCTACCGGGATCGAACCTTGGTCATGTGGGTGACAGTTTCACTATGTAGTCTGAGTAGACGGGTCCAAGCGGGCCGGGCCCAGGAAATTTTGCAAGTCGGGTGGGCCCGGCCCGTGAGAACTATGGCATGGTCTCACCTGTATGGGTGGCCACGGCGGAACCTCATAAAGAGTCTCGTTTTCTGCTGGAGCGCGGCTCCGTATTATTTTAAGTTTAATTTAAAAATAATTAAATTTAATTTATATGAGACAGAACTAAATAGATAATTATCAAAGAAACATTAAAAAAATGTTGATCCTGTGAGGATACCGTAACGAAGGAAATCACCGTGCCACCTAAAACAGAGTACGTAGTGTTCAAAAGTTCGATTTTGACATCGGTTCAATTACAATTGCACCACTCAAATGTAAAGTAAACTGAAACGTGAAACATTTTATTTTACATATTTTACATATCTATCATTATGGCGATAAAAATTTTCATAACATTATTAGGTCAGAGCTATTTATGTCCGCATCGTCAGTTGAAGCTGCTCATATTAGAACAAGGCTCTGATATACATAAAGCAGTAGATCCACAGAAGCTGAAATTTAAAAATAAAACAGTTTTTTACCAAACCAAACGTTTGGTGTACCTTTAGAAAAAAAATTGTTCCCGCATTTCTAGACACCAATATTTACATTAAAACACGGGAATTGCAGTATGGAGTTCAATGTAACATTGAAAATCTGAATGAAAGTTTGTTCATGACAGAATTTAAAAACTTACAATTTTGCTTTATAGAAGAAGGCCAAATTCACTGAGACGTGATCTTGTTCCGAGTTCAATGAAACATTGAACTCAGCAAGTTTATCTGAATGACACTTTAGTCATGAATGTTTTTTAACACTCACATTATTGCTTTTAGAAAAAATTCCAAATCAACGAGCGTAATTCCAAGAACACAGATAAATAATTATTTGTAGTGAGATAGGATTTATGCCAATCTGAAAACAAAAGAATTAGAAAATGTTGTGAAAAACGAGAAAAAACGATAGCCACAGAGGGAGAGACAATAAATTGGCAGTGGGGCCCTGAAAGTCTCTTATCGGGCAATTATCGGCGCTGATGTATGGGTGGCGGTGGGAAAAGTACAAGAAGAACTTCAAATGGCGGCGGAGATCGCCTAACTTCGTCGGGTTGTAAAAAGATAAGTGGTGATGAAAAAAGTGATAGAAATGTACTTTTGACGTGATCATCAAACAGTCAAAAACAAAAGGTAAATTCGATAGTTAGTTTTACTTAAGGACCCATTTGTAAGATTTGGTCAGATAACTGAAAATTGCAAGAAAACTTTAACGGAAGCCAAGTCCGGTAACATGAAAATTCGAAAATGATTGGAAAAGCGAGAAAAACGATAGCCACAGTGGGAGAGCGAACAAATTGACACTGGGTGCCTAAAAGTCTCTTATCGGGCGATTATCGGCGCCACTGTATGGGTGGCGGCGGAAAAGTGCAAGAACACTTTTCAAGGGCGAGACGTTGATCATTCAAAAATTCGGAAAAGAGGATTTGGAAAATCATAAACATTTCTCTGAACAAGTTGAAAACTGCAAAAAGTTGTTGGAAATTTGTGACTCAAAAAGTGGGATGCCCACGGAAAAGTTCTTTAATGCAAAATTTAATTTTAAAAATAACCATTAGTTGCCACTTCTTCAAAACAATTTTCACAGATAATATACTTTAGGTCTATCCTGTTTTTGTGTTTTCTCGAAAACAGATGAATTCTCAATTAAGCCACCCAAAACAATCGATTCCCCGTTAGAAATTACCCCAAGTTTGCCTGTTGGCAAAATTACAATTAGTGCACTAGAATATTCCCGACAGAAACCAAAGTAAAAAGTTCTGAGGGGATTTTCCTGTGAAAAGTGGGCAAAATTAAGGTAAAAAAAAGGGAGTACCCTGACCTACAGTAACCCCACAGGCCCAACAACAATTTTTTCCTAACAAAAACATTTTATCACTATCAGACAATTCGAAAGCTTTTGAAATCTATGTCACCGAGAACTCCGGAGTTATAAAAACCGCGGCTTAATGCAAAATTTAATAAAACCAATCACTAGTTACCCCCTTCTAAACATTTTTCATATGTAGATAACAACTCATTGGTAGAAAATAATCAAAAGTTCTAAGGGATGATTTCCTATGAAAAGTGGGCAAAAACAAGATAATAAAGGTAACCACATTGGGAGGGTCAATAAATTTTACACTGGGTCCTGATATAGTCTATTTCCGACAGACGGACCGGAGACTTTTCAGCTACCTTCAATTCCCCATATTGAACCACTGACGACTTGAAACATTGTTAATACAAGTATTTCAGGCAAAATAGTACAGTAAAAGAGGAGTGCGCAGCAATTAGTAACATCGCGGCGGAACCTAATGTGCCATCCTTTAAGGTTTTGGCCAAAAATCTGTGCCGTTTTTCGGAAACACACTATAGTCTCTTATCAGACGATTAACTGCGCCACTGTATGGGTGGCGGTGGAAAAAACTGCGAGAAGAACTTAAAATGGAGAAGCGGAGATCAAAAAACAATCCTGGACAAACGTCGTTGGTCGACGTTTTAGATCTGGTAAAAATGATACGTAGATTTTTTTCCTTTATTTATCGATTTGGAAAATTTATCGTTTTTAGGAAACAGTAAAACAGTATGTTTATTTTCAGCCAACCACACAGAAGAAGTGCTAAACAGCATTCACTTTACGCATTCTCAAGCACGAGATGGCAGGACGACAGAAAATGAACTCATCTGTTTTATGAAAACCTGGAGGTTATAGATACAAAGTAAACTTTCACGCAAAACTTTTTATTTTACATTTTTTCTCTATTTTTTTAGCATTATTCATTAGTCGAAACGTGTGCCAAAACAACAAAAATACAAGTATCAAGGATGCAATAGTGTCCAAGGGGAAAGTAACAAGAATCAGTAACAGAAAAACAGTCGCTCGTCTAGAAAAGATGAGGGTAGATGCTCTGAACGGCGTCCTGGGGCACGTATTATTAAGACCATAAGTCCAGCTGATACAATTAATAAGAAAAGGGCTGATTTATACATAAAACAGAACGTCAAACGGGAGTGGGAAACCGAGTAGGCGACAACTGATTTTTTCCTCACGGGTGTTTCCGTTTGAAGCTCGATGTAGCATTGAACTCAGCACATCTATCTATATGAAACTTTATTGATGACTGATAAATCAAACTTACATAATTGCTTTGTAGAAAAAATCCAAATAGACGATTGTGATTCCAAAATTAGAGATGAATAATTAATTGTAGTGAGATAGGATTTATGCCAATCTAAAAACAAAAGAATTAGAAAATGTTGTGAAAATCGAGAAAAACGATAGCCACAGTGGCAAAGACAATAAATTGGCAGTAGGGGCACGAAAGTCTCTTATCGGGCGATAATCGGCGCCACTGCATGGGTGGCGGTGAAAAAGTGCAATAACACTGTTCAAGAGCGAGACGACGATCAATCGAAAATTCGGAAAAGAGTATTTGGAAAATGTAAACATTTCTCTAAAAAAGTTGAAAACCGCAAAAAGTAGTTTGGAAATCAGCCATTTAAAAAGTTTGATGCCCATGGAAAATTGCATTAATGCATTTAAAACCAGTCACTAGTTACCGCCCTTTCTAAAGAATTCTCATAGAAATCCACTCTTTAGTAGAAACTAAAGTCAAAATTACTAAGGGATTTCCTTGTGGAAAGTGGGCAAATCAAGGTAAAAAGGGAAGCCACATTGGGATAAACAATAAATTTAAAATAGGGATCCCGAAAGGCTCTTATCAGACGATTAACGGCGTATGGGTGGCGGTGGAAAACACTGCGAGAAGAACTTGAAATGGCGAGGCGGAGATCAAAGAACAATCCTGAACAAACGTCGAAAGGTCGACGTAAAAATGACACTTAGAAGTTTTCTACGCAGTACACTTTGAGACATTTATCATACTTAGAAAACCGTATTTTTTCAGCCAACAACACAGAAGGGCTGCGAAACACAAAAGTATTGAAAAAGGGTCAAATATAATGTAAACTTTCACTCAAAACTTTTTATTTTCTTTTTTTTTCTATATCTCTCATAAAGACAATAAGGCCAGCCGCAACAATCGATAAGAACAGGGCTGATACATACATAAAACAGAACATGAAGTCGATGGGTAGGGGGAAACCCAGTAGATGACATCTGAAATAGATTTTCATGAAAAGTGTAGGTGTCTACCTCTTGAAGCTGAAGGTGTCATGTGTCCGCATTTCCCGGGACCAATTTTGGCATTTAATTACAGGAATTCCGGTCTGCAGCTCAATGTAACTTTGACCTCGGGATCTATTTAAAGGAGACGTAGTTGATTACTGATTCAAAACATTTGCAATATTGTTGTCTTGAAAAGATCCAAATTTACGATTGTGATTCCAATATTGCAGATGAATAAATGGAATAATTAGTTTAAGGAGATGGGATTTATGCCAATCTGAAAACAACACAATTAGAAAAAGGTGTGAAATTCAATAACAAAAAACGAAGGCACAGTGGCAGAGACAGTAAACTGAAACTGCGGGTCTGTAAGTCTCTTATCGGGCGATTATCGGCGCCACTGTTTGGGTGGCGCTGGAAAAAGTGCAAGAAAGCTGTTCAAGGACGCGACAAAGATTAATCAAAAATTTGGAAAAGGATTTGGAAAATCATGAAAATTCCTCTAAACAAGTTGAAAACGGCCAAAAGTATTTGGAACTTAGTCATTCAAAAAGTTCGATGAACATGGATAATTGCATTAATGCAAAGTTTAATAAAACCAGTCACTAGTTACCCCCTTGTAAACAATTTTTATAGATAACGACTCGTTGGTAGAAAATAATTAACAGTTCAAAGGGATGAAGGAAAGTGGGCAAAATCAAGATAAAAAAGGTAACCACATTGGGAGGGTCAATAAATTTTACACTGAGTCGTGATAGTCTCTTATCAGACGATTAACGGCGCCACTGTATGGGTGGCGGTGAAAAAAAGTGCAAGAAGAATTTGAAATGGCCAGACCGAGATCCATGAATAAACGCCGTTAGGTCGATGCTATGGATCGGGTAAAAATGATACGTAGCAGGAAAGTTGGAGAAGATCATGGTTTCAAAAAAGGGTGTTTTTTCGGCCAATAACAAAGAAGAACTGTAAAACAAGATTCCCTCTACGCATTCTTACGTACGAGAAGGCAGAACAACAAAAACATGAACTCATGGTGGAAAAAAAGTGCAAGAAGAATTTGAAATGGCCAGACCAATCAAAAAATAACGCAATCGAAAAACACCGTGTTCGCTGATCTAATGCCTTTCCAGCTTGACATACATGGCGAAATATTTTTGCACATGATGAAAACTGAATTTCGGGAGCTCATAGCATATCTTCAGGGAAATTATAATCGGCCGTACCACATGTGTTTCGACGCCAATTTGTACGCAGAACTTGAAAAACATAGTGGCGATGCTCTCCTTTCAGTCTGTAGGCGTCAAAATTTCAAAAAAAAAAAACCGTTAAACAGTGACAAAATGTTTGTTCATGATTTTTCAACGGCTTGATTTATTGTTATTTTTTCTTGTGCCCAGAAGAAAAGTTTTTCAATATAGGATTCTGATTCGATTGCAACCATGCCAGCTCCATTTGGACCATTTTGAGCTGAGTTACAGTAACCTGGGGTACCCTACCGTAACCCGGGACCAAAAATCGATAATGACCCAAAAGTCTCAAAGTAGTGTTTTTCTGTCAAATGCATGTTTTTGACAAAATTTGAGCAAAATCCATGACATTGACCTTCCGGCTATGTCGCTATGTTACTCGAGTCTTAGAGAAATCGCGTCTTAAATTTGTGTCAGAGGTTTTAGCCACTCTTGATTTTAACTTTTGCAGAGCAGCTTTTATCTTTTTTTTTCTCAATACAATATATATTGTTACACTATATTGGTAAATTTAACAAGGGATTTCATGGTACATTGCTATAAAAATGTTTTCAAAAAAAGACCGTATAGTTTCAGGCTGTTGTGTTTCTAGCTGAGGTGCCATTGTAGCATCGATTGACATGAGATTGGGGTATTCTCCAAAAACAGTGTCAATGAATGAAAATATAATTTCTGTTTTTTTAAGAAACCCACATGCCAAAAAAAGCTTTTTGGTAAAAACAGGAAAACAATTTAGTCCGTGTTCTACTCACAAAGCGGTGCACAATCAAACATGAAATGCATTTCGGAAAAAGGCTGAGGTGGTTTGGTTATGTATTTGTTGCTGACAAAATAGCAGTAATTTGAATAAATAGATTTTCAAAAAGATTTCTTTATCGATTTTCAAGAATTCAATTTCAAGCTCTCTGTCTCTCTGTCTCTCTGTCTCTCTGTCTCTCTGTCTCTCTGTCTCTCTGTCTCTCTGTCTCTCTGCCTCTTTGTGTCTCTGTCTCTCTGCCTTTTTCGTTTCAGAAATAAAAATTTATTAGATAACCTTTGCATCAGGAGAAAAACAACTGACAAATAGAATTTCAAATCCTAGCCTACGAATGTTCAGTACAGTTTCAACAAAGATCTGTAACCTCAACAGTTACAGTACAATGTCTTGAAATTTTTTCAATGTGAAAAGTGATCATTTCTCCCCTATAATCACTATCGAAACTGACGGAAATAGGGAATTGACTGGTATGAACACAGATCTTCGCAATCTCCTCCAGCGTCATGTTGACCGGCTGCATCTCGTAGAGTCCCAGTTCTGACGCGTGTCGTTTGGAGGTTGCGCTTGTCAGGATTCCAAGTGAGGTGGACCTGGCTGTGCAGCTTGGTTGAACCTCCTCCGAGCCATTTCTGAAACATTTTTTAATATTGTCAAAGCGTTTTTCGAAAAACAAAAAAATGTGGAAAAAAGTAAAATTTACCTTTGACATCCCAATCATGATAGGGAAGATCTTTGTGAATTCGAATTCACGTACTACGTCGTAGAAGATGTGGCAGTAGGAGTCCAACTTGTCATTTTCGAACAGTGGAATGATGCTGGCCTGTTCTTTTGACCTGATGTTCAACTCGATCCGTACTGAAAATAAAGGGTTGTTGTTGTTGTAAAAAAAACGGCTTGTAAATAAATTTTTGAAAATGCATTCTATAAAATTTGGCTCTGTGAGAACGAAATTTTCCCATGAATTCCTACAAAAACTCCAAAGGCACTAGGAAATGCCAAATTTAGGAAGTAATGGAAATCTGAAATGAAACTTTTTTTGATGCTATCGATAAAAGGGCCATCGAAAAAGATCAAATTCAGCGTTGAAAGCACAAAACAATTTTGCTTCGCTATTTTGAGAAGTTAGAGTAATCGCAGATGTGTTTCAGAAATTTCTTGATGAAACCTGTACTTTACGTGCGTTACCTTTGGGTAAAAGGGTGTCACAACCAACCATGGCAACGGGCCGGCCCGCTGACAAAATTTTCACGGCCCGGCCCGGGCCCGACCAAAATATTATGCCTTATTTCAATGTAAAAATCAAAAATAACAAAAAAAAATTTTCGGGCCGGGTTTTCAAAAAACCGAAAATCTTGATTTTTACGATTTTTGCGATGTCATGGGTGGAAACAAAATTTTTTTTCTATCTTTGACATGTAAACTGACCTCCACTCTTCAATTGCTGCTTGCACACAGCGGCGAACATCTTCTCGATTACCAGATTGTCGCTGTTGTAGTGCATGTTCAGGTAGATCTTGTGGAGACGGGCCCCCGTCTGCTCTAGGGCCGCTCCAAGGTACTTGATGAACGTGCCGAATTCCTCGATATGGTCCTGAAAAGATTCTCATACTATAATATGTTTGTTAAAAGCTAATTTGGAGCTAATTTCGAGGCAGTTCCATCATTTCGTGTTTGGAAACGGTTGGAGATTGAACAAAAAAATGGGCAAAAAGTAAAAATTACCTTTCCCAGCTGGAGACAGGAGATGTCGACCTTGTAGAGCATCCATGTCATGAAATCCGTGAACTTGCAGTTTTTAAAGATTCCTCGCTGACGTTCTGAAAATCTTGCTTGGTTTTGATATTTTTTTAAACCTACGGCTGAAGAGGAACTCGTGCAGGAACTCCACGCACCCTTGGGTTTCGTGGAGTTCGTGGATCAATCCCTGCTTGTTCATGGTGGCCCAGAACTCTTCCCTCTCGGTCGTAATGAAAAACTTGTCCAGTTTCCTGGGCTGAAAATTGGTTTATGTATGTTTGGTACAACCTGTATTGCGCGTTTCCTAAAAAGAGACAAGAGGTTTTCCTAAAGGACTACATTTGGTCCCGCCGCGATTTCTTAATTATCTGCTCCCCTTTTACTGCGCTGTTTCGCTTGGACAGAGCTTGAGATTAGTTTGCAAAATTTCCGTGAACACTGAGTTTTTAAACAACCACTACGTATATAGAGAACTTTAATTAAGCATAGTAGCAAAAATATATAAAAGCTCAAGTTTCAGAAAAATCTCTGTTTTCTGTTTTTTAACGTTTCCTACGTGTTCATTTGTGTCAAAAACCTTTTAAATTTAAGATTTAAGTGTTGGTCGCTAAACAAACGTAAAGTTAACAACCGGGGAGATTTCAAATTTACAAAGTATTTCTAAAAAGCAATTTAACATATATAAAATGTGCATATTTTAGTGCCGGGTAGAAAGGAAGCGGTAAAAAATGACAAAAATTTTGAAGAACTAGGCTGAAATTAACTTCTGTAAATTTGGTTTAAAGTTAAAGCCGATTTTGCGTCATTGTTTGGGGAAAGAAAAGAACTTTTCCGTTGCCTTTTCCAATAAGAATAATGGCATTGCCTTTCGAGTTTCAAGCTTTTTTTTATGTCGAATGGTGTTCGCAATTTGTCGCTTCGAGAATGTTTGACACAAACTTTTTTATTTAATTTTTTATTCAAAACAAATAAATGTTTCAGATTTGCATAAATCATTTCTCGTCTTTTCAATTTTACATAAAGTCAGAGTTGTAGATGTTAATGATTATAAATAAGGTAGAAAACAACCGTGTTAAGAAATTTCGATTTATTTTGAGGTTAAGAAATTTCTACAATTTACTGATTTATTCATGAAGTTCATGGAAACCTAATTTTACAAATACAGACGGTGAGTTTCGCAGCGTACGTAAAGATAACATTTTATTTTTCAGTTGATTTACTGTACTTGAAACCCTTCGGGAAAAGTAACATCTGAAGAAATTGGAAAAACGCCGAAGTTAGGTGGTAATAATATTTGACATTTGTTATGTACACTCTCAGTTTTCCAGGTTAGGTGGAGCACGCTTGACACATTACCCATTCTGCAGAATGGTAAAAATAAGACGATGCGGGACAAGTCATTTGTTAAAAAAAAATTGTGAAGCTTTCGTTCGAATAAAAATGTTCAAATACAAAACATTTTTGTTTGTTTTTTTGTTGAGTAGTTTTTAGCGTGTTTTTAATATTACAACAATCTAGCGAAGCGCCTTGAAGCAATAACCACTGTCGTTGGGTGTTTGTTGATCGTAAGATCAAAACTTGATTGCTCTGCCAAAGTTTTTTTTTTTACAAATGAAGTCAAAGATTTCTTGGACAACAGTTGAATCTGATAGCCAAGCCGGTCAATCGATTTTTGTGACTGGGATGACATCATTAAGTTCCAAAGCATAAATCTCCATAGTGTGTGACCAAAGCACAAAACAACCTTTCGAGCGGCCTTTCGAGCGATCTCAAACCTTTCCAGCGGCCTTTGGAGTATTTGTGACCTATAGCCACTCATTTCTCGTTCTTCGGTTGTGAAAATTACGAAAAGAAGGTCAAACTCGGCGTGCGGCCGATCTCACTCTCACACGCAAAAGAAATTTACGCGAGGTTCCGCTGCCAAACCACACACCTCATTGCGTTATTTAGAACGAATACCTAAGTCGCCGAAAACACCTTAGATTGTTTTTCGATTTACGCTTTTTGCAGGTCTCAATTATGTAATTAGGCCGAAAAACTATATCGGTTCATTAGGCATAATGCATAAATTTGGAAGCGTTTCAAATATTTAGCCAACAAAAAAATTGAGTGCAAATGTATGAGAAAACCTGTTATACCATTGCGTAGTGGTTGGTATTCACGTTTAAGATATGCGACTAAAGACAGTTTTTTATTTCTCTCTGTGTCTTTGTCTCTATCTCTCTCTATCTTTCTCGCTGTAAATGTGTCGTATAATTTCAACACCAACAGCAATGGGTCTCAGTGAAAATACTACAAGGAAAAAACAATTGTTTTATTAGACAAATAGGAAAACGGTTTTTAATAGGACATCTTATGTAGGTGTCAAATTAATATGAACGTTTTAAAGCAAGGCAAAGTAGGTTGACAGTTATGACAGCATATGAAACTTTTTTAACAAAGCGTTTGTCGAGGTCTTCAAAAAATCAAAAGCAAATCCATTATTTTTCAATTTGTTCACCCAATGATTAGGGAGCACTGGAGAGCTTCACTGAGGTCTTCGAATGAGTTAAAAACCATGCACTGGATTACAAAAAGAGAAAGTGCCAAACAACCAACTTCACCATTTGGCAAATTGTATTGATAAAAATTAACTCCTTCGAAGTTATATGGCTGAAAATGTTCGTAAATTTTCTGCTACTTTCAATCTCACTAAAATGGTATGTGTTTCTGCAAAAACACTGGTGTCGTGGGTTTCAAAGGACCATAAAAATGTAAACGGCCTTCCTACAAAAATCTCTTCCACAGGGAGAACTGTTCGACCGTTCCGTTCTCCAGAATCTCGAAAGTCTGACGCAACCAGACGCTTTGTACGCAGTTTTCCGTCAATATGCATCTAAAAACATTTTAAATCTAAAGAAAGACAGAAGAATACCTGAATCATTTCAAGCAAATTCTCCGGGAGAGACTTAAACGCAAATTTTACTTCTGAATGTGGTTGCATTAGAAACGATAGATTTGGTGAGGAACATGAACATCTCATTTCAATTTTTTCAACTTTCTGTAAAGAGGGTTCATCTTTTTATACAAAGTTTACTAACCGAAAAGATGGGATGGCAAGTCATGGAATTGGTGTAGTCGAATCCTTCGCTAAATGTGACAATTAATGCTGAGTTTAAGTTTTCGTGAGTATGAGTGAACGTGTGTGTTGAACGTGTATGAACGTGTACTTACAAAGCCGTTAAGGCACGATTTCTCTTAAACTTGAGTTCTATTGCGGCATTCCACAAAAATTTCTTCGAATCAAACAAAAACGTGAGATACGAGTTATTAGGACCCCGTGAAGAACATAAAAATGGGTACAACTTTTTCCGAACAAGGAAATATTAGTTGGCAAGGCTGGCTGATCAACGGGCCGGCGAGAAAATCTGAGGAACGGGCCGGCCCCACTTTTTTTTTTGAAAATCTTATTGTAAATGTAACTCTTTTCAAAGTCATTATTTTTAAGCTCTGTTTGTTGCAAAACTTAGTTCTAATTGTGCAAAACATACTGTGTGAAGGAGGATTCGAACTACCCTATATAAATTTTGTATGATTTTCATGGCCGAGTGGATAAGAAGTCGGATTGGTAATCCGAAGTTGCCCCAGTTCGATTCCCCGCCGACAAAACTTTTTTGCCATAGTTGTTTGATACATTAGGTACAATAGAAACGTAATTTCTGCACATAAACCATGAAAAACGTTTTTTTTCAGCTTTTGGAATTTTTCACCTCGGGCCGCAGGCCGGGACGGGCCTTGAATTTTTGGAGAGCGGGCCGGACCGGCCCGTCCCAGCTCGGCCCGTAGCCACCCTTGGTAGTTGGTATATGTTACAATAAAGTCTGTTTTATCGTAAGGGTTTAGAAAGTACTACTTTTTTAGGGTTTGAATTATGTTGAACAAAGTTATGAATTTAGGGTAATGGGTGTTTGGAGTAACGGTGCACATAAAGCCGAAATAGGGTTATTTTCATCGATTCAGGTCCTAATAACTTTATTTTCTCGTTTTCAGTTAAATCGAAGACATTTTTCCGGAATGTCGCAAGATAGAATTTTGTCAATTTTTCTTAGAAATCGTGTCTTAAATGACGTTGAAAACTTACAAATTAGGAGGTGTAATTTCTAAACAAGTTGGGACTTCTTTCTGATCTAGTCTATGAAATACTTCGAGAATAACATCTTCTTCCAAACATTCTAAGAAAACACTTTTTCTTTGCCATCTATTCTGCAAAATGACAGAACACGCCCATGGTACGTTAATTTTAGATAAGTTGTGAATCCTTAGAGTTTCCGGCCGAATAGCTGCCATCTCACTTTTAGGAATAAGATCCGCACTTGGGAAGAACTTTTTATGCCTTAAGGATACACCCTAAAAAAAACTGTAATTTTTTATCAGTGTAAACTTTACATGGTCGGATACAAATACAGTGTAGAGATTTAGTTGTGTTTTGATGAAACTTCGATTGATTTCAACAAAATTATTTAACCAACGAGTTGAACAACGGAATTTTCCGAGGGTTTCGTAGTTAATCTAAAACAATACGCTAAAAAATAGAAGTTTTCTGTTCGACGCTTCGAAAGTTGATAACAAAACAGTTAAAGGAATTAAAAACTTCAACAATGTTTTTTTGCTTGAATATAGAGTTTGGTGTTTCACAGTAACATTATAGTATACTGCAACATGCTTTGAATCGATTGGATTATTATATACACGTAAAATACAAATAGCACAATAAAATTCCAGTTGCAAAGTGTATTTTAGTTTGGTTAGCCATAAAAACGCTGATGAAAATATTAATGTCTTATATCATCTTATTTATATAGTATTTTTGTAGGATTTGTTTTTTTTGCTGAAAAACATTTTGTGCTTCTCATTTTATAAAACGATCTTATCAATGCAGCAGTTTTTTGGTGTTTTTTTGGAGTAGGAAAAAATTAATGAAATATTGTGTGAAAAAGCGAACCGCGATAGATGGGGTGGTTTGGATGAAGGGTTGATAAAAAGAGAACAAAACGTTTCTTTAGCTTGACATTCAATTCTTGAAAATCGAACAAGAAATCGCTTTGAAAATCTATTTATTCAAATTGACTGCTATTTTGTCAGAAACAAATACATAACCAAACCACCTCAGCCTTTACCGAAAATTTTTGTTTTAGACATAGGTTCACAGAAGAATGCGCAGAAGTATCAACCCGACCCGTTTCGGCCCGGTTTGTGAAGTTGAAGCCCAAACCGCCAAAGGGGAAAATTTTAATGAAACTTGCAGCAACAAACGGCCTTGGGCCGCCTATCTGAGCGGCCGACGGCCGCGAACCGTAGCGGCGAAATCATAGTTTCATGCGAACGGCCGAAGGTAAAAACCTAAGCAGGGGATGTGGAATCAATAAAATCATAACTTCAGCTTTTAATTTCTTTGAAAAGTGTTTTCTTTTTTGCTTTTTTTTGTTTCAACTTCTGTGTGAGCAAAAAATTTTTGTGTGATAGAATTTTGTACGCGCTTCTGGCTAGCATGTTTGAGTAGACGAGCCGAAGAGAGCCGGAAAGGAATTTTTCAAGAAACCCACAAGCAAAACAAAATTCAAGATTTTCGGTAAATACAAGAAGACAGTTTGGTACGTGTGTTACTGACAAGTTGATACATCGCAAAATCAAACATGAAATGCATTTCGGAAAAAGGCTGAGGTGATTTGGTTATGTATTTGTCTCTGACAAAATAGCAGTCAATTTGAATAAATAGATTTTCAAAGCGATTTCTTGTTCGATTTTCAAGAATTGAATGTCAAGCTAAAGAAACGTTTTGTTCTCTTTTTATCAACCCTTCATCCAAACCACTCCATCTATCGCGGTTCGCTTTTTCACACAATAATTGTCACTTTTTATCAGTATTCTTTGAATACTTTCGAAACACTTCCGAAATCCATATCGCATCCGCAGGCCGCTTTTTCCAACGGCCGAAGGCCGTGTTCCTATGCGTCCGCAGGCCGCTTTTTCGAACGGCCGAAGGCCGTGTTAGTATGCGACCGCAGGTCGCTTTTTCGAACGGTTGAAGGCCGGCCTACTTTGCGACCGCAGGTTGCCTTTTCGAACGGCCAAAGGCCGTGTTCCTGTTTCCCGGAGGCCGCTTTTTCGAACGGCCCAAGGCCGTCTTACTTTGCGACCGCAGGTCGCCTTTTCGAACGGCCAAAGGCCGTGTAACTATGCGGCCGCAGGCCGCTTTTCGGAACGGCCGAAGGCCGTGTTACTATGCGATCGCAGGTCGGTTTTTCGAACGACCGAAAGCCGTGTTCCTATGCGGACGCAGGCCGCTTTTTCTAACGGCCGAAGGCCGTGTTAGTATGCGACCGCAGGACGCTTTTTCGAACGGTTGAAGGCCGGCCTACTTTGCGACCGCAGGTTGCCTTTTCGAACGGCCAAAGGCCGTGTTCCTGTTTCCCGGAGGCCGCTTTTTCGAACGGCCCAAGGCCGTCTTACTTTGCGACCGCAGGTCGCCTTTTCGAACGGCCAAAGGCCGTGTAACTATGCGGCCGCATGCCGCTTTTCGGAACGGCCGAAGGCCGTGTTACTATGCGATCGCAGGTCGGTTTTTCGAACGACCGAAAGCCGTGTTCCTATGCGGACGCAGGCCGCTTTTTCGAACGGCCGAAGGCCGTTTTAGTATGCGACCGCAGGCCGCTTTTTCGAACGGCCGAAGGCCGTCTTACTTTGCTAACGCAGGTCGCCTTTTCGAACGGCCGAAGGCCGTGTTACTATGCGACCTCGCCTTTTAAACGGCCGAAGGCCGTGTTCCTATGCGGCCGCAGGCCGCTTTTTCGAACGGCCCAAGGCCGTCTTACTTTGCTAACGCAGGTCGCCTTTTCGAACGGCCGAAAGCCGTCTTACTACGCGACCGCAGGTCGCTTTTTCGAACGACCGAAAGCCGTGTTCCTTTGCGGCCGCAGGCCGCTTTTTCGAACGGCCGAAGGCCGTGTTCCTGTGCAGCCGGAGGCCGCTTTTTCGAACGGCCGAAGGCCGTCTTACTATGCGACCGCAGGTCGCTTTTTCGAACGACCGAAAGCCGTGTTCCTATGCGGCCGCAGGCCGCTTTTTCGAACGGCCGAAGGCCGTATTAGTATGCGACCGCAGGTCTCATTTTCAAACGGCCGAAGGCCGTGTTCCTGTGCGGCCGGAGGCCGCTTTTTCGAACTGTCGAAGGCCGTCTTACTTTGCTAACGCAGGTCGCCTTTTCGAACGGCCGAAGGCCGTGTTCCTGTGCTGCCGGAGGCCGCTTTTTCAAACGGTCGAAGGCCGTATTAGTATGCGACCGCAGGTCTCCTTTTCAAACGGCCGAAGGCCGTGTTCCTGTGCGGCCGGAGGCCGCTTTTTCGAACTGTCGAAGGCCGTCTTACTTTGCTAACGCAGGTCGCCTTTTCGAACGGCCGAAGGCCGTGTTACTATGCGACCTCGCCTTTTTAAACGGCCGAAGGCCGTTTAAAAAGGTTTTCCTATGCGGCCGCAGGCGCGCTTTTTCGAACGGCCCAAGGCCGTATTAGTATGCGACCGCAGGTCGCTTTTCGAACGGCCGAAGGCCGTCTTACTATGCGACCGCAGGTCGCCTTTTCGAACGGCCGACGGCCGTGTTACTATGCGACCTCGCCTTTTTAAACGGCCGAAGGCCGTTTAAAAAGGTTTTCCTATGCGGCCGCAGGCGCGCTTTTTCGAACGGCCCAAGGCCGTATTAGTATGCGACCGCAGGTCGCTTTTCCGAACGGTTGAAGGCCGTCTTACTTTGCGACCGCAGGTCGCCTTTTCGAACGGCCGAAGGCCGTGTGTCTATGCGGCCGCAGGGCGCTTTTTCGAACGGCCGAAGGCCGTATTAGTATGCGACGGCAGGTCGCATTTTCGAACGGCCGAAGGCCGTGTTACTATGCGACCGTTGGTCTCCTTTTCAAACGGCCGAAGGCCGTGTTCCTGTGCGGCCGGTGGCCGCTTTTTCGAACGGCCGAAAGCCGTATCACTTTGTAAACGCAGGTCGCCTTTTCGAACGGCCGACGGCCGTATTAGTATGCGACGGCAGGTCGCATTTTCGAACGGCCGAAGGCCGTGATACTATGCGACCGTTGGTCTCCTTTTCAAACGGCCGAAGGCCGTGTGTCTATGCGGCCGCAGGCCGCTTTTTCGAACGGCCGAAGGCCGTATTAGTATGCGACGGCAGGTCGCATTTTCGAACGGCCGAAGGCCGTGTTACTATGCGACCTCGCCTTTTTAAACGGCCGAAGGCCGTGTTCTTATGCGGCCGCAGGCCGCTTTTTCGAACGGCCCAAGGCCGTATTAGTATGCGACCGCAGGTCGCTTTTTCGAACGGCCGAAGGCCGTCTTACTATGCGACCGCAGGTCGCTTTTTTGAATGGCCGAAGGCCGTGTTACTATGAGACCGCAGGTCGCCTTTTCGAACGGCCGACGGCCGTGTTCCTATGCGGCCGCAGGCCGCTTTTTCGAACGGCCCAAGGCCGTATTAGTATGCGACCGCAGGTCGCTTTTTTGAACGGCCGAAGGCCGTGTTACTATGAGACCGGAGGGCGCTTTTTTGAATGGCCGAAGGCCATGTTCCTGTGCGGCCGGAGGCCGCTTTTTCGATCAGTCGAAAACCGTGTTAATATGCGGCCGCTTTTTTGACCGGCGAAGGCTGTGTTTATCAGAGGCCGCAGGCCGCCTTTTCTGTCTGTAAAAAACCGCGATTTTGATATCGGCTGAAGGTCATGTTACTAAGCGGCCACTATTTCGATGAGAGAGAGAGAAAGAGAGAGAGACAGAGAGAGAAGAGAGCGCGCGAAAAATTTGCATTAATTAGAGTTTATAGAGAATGCTTCTACTGTTTTTTCATGTTTTCATATTGAAAAGCCTTCCTGTTAGAAGAAATTTCATTTTAAAGATTCTCCTTTTACGCACATAATTTCAAAAGAACGAAAAAAAAAACATCGCCACTTTTTGGACCCCGACCCATTTTGGAACATATGACCCGAAAACTCAATCTTTACATCTTGAATAAGTTTCTGGGGCAGTTTTTGATGCTGAAAACGATGGTATTATCAGAATCCTTAAATGTTGATTTTGAAAGAAGCTATGCAGCTTTGAAATTTTGACGCCGCCGCACAATACAGTGGAGGAACCAAACCACCGCGCAGCGCTTCGCGCTGCGCGCAATTGTATAATATAATGGCGGACACACAAAAAAATTAGATGGATTGAACGCTGAACATTGAAAAATATTATATAAATTACTTTGGCTTTTTTGCCTTCAAAAACTTTTTCATTTCATTAATCTTTAAATTAATAAAACAAGTTATCAGAGCGACAAAAAACCGCACGATTCTCGCAAGAAACAGACTATACATAATTTTGCCAAAATTTAAATTTAAATTTTGAAAACTTCTTTTTCACTAACTAACCTTGCTTAGAACTGCTACAAGTAAATAGTTTTCTAAATTCTCCAGAGGAAATGTCAGCATCTAAAAGTATTTGTAAGAATAAATTGAGAAAACGTTAATTTGTTTTTGGATGTTGCAGGTTGGTTTCACAGTAAGTGTTCTAGGACGTTTGCAATCCAAATCTTCTGATTAAAAGCGAAGTTTAAATTTCAAAAGCGAAAGTTTTGGATCCATTATTTTCGAAGAAATAGTGCGAAAGCGAGGAGGTTGCAGAGAAAGCGATTGCAAAATGGCTTTCTCTGCGCCCTCCTCTTTTCCAGCACTATATCGCAGTCATTTAGAAAACGCGGAATGGTATGTGTTCCTCTAATCCAGCTAATTAAAAAAAAAGCAAAATTTTCAAGAAACAAGCATTCATAACTTCTGATTTTTTTCATACTAATCCCTGATAAATAAATGCTTTAATGTTAAAAATTATGTAATAACAAACAAACCTTTTCAACATTTATAAAGGAAAACGCTTGCTTTCATTTGCTGAAACATAAAAACTTGTTTTCAAAAAACTTGTTTTTTTTTTTGGATGGAACTGACCTAACATAACCACTGGGAAAAATTCAGTTAAACCCCCCCCCCCCCCCACCCTCGTATGGCCATCCACGCACGGTTTGGCCTCCCAAGCACTGCGAAACTTTCATGGGCGTAACTGAATTATGCATCCTGGAGTGTTAATCTGAATTCAGTTTAACCCCCCCCCCGCAATTGAAATGGGGAGCTTAACTAGTCTACCCGTCACTTCTTCAGATAAATCCCCCTTATAATTCAGTTATGCCCCCATTCGAACAATTGAGGTAAATTACAAATTCACACCGCAGGTGTATTATCGGTCAATTCTCTTGTCATTTAGCCAAATTTCCAACAAAAAAAGAAAGTAAAAATGCCCTTGGTGTTGAACTCAAATGAGGAAAACGTAAAAAGACGATAAAATATATGTAAATAACTAATACGGGTACATATTAATAACATTAATTGATTTTAACTAAATATAACTCTATTTACTCAATTTTGGGGGGGGGGGCTTAAATGAATTCTGATGGAGTGTTTATCTGATTTACGTAATCGGCACCTGAATTAGAACAGAGCGGCAATTTTGGGGGGCGCAACTGAATTGGCTGGGGGGGCTTTAACTGAAATCCCCCCTTACCACTTTTTTGTCAACGTTTTCTCTGCAACATTTTCCTTCGACTGTTTTTTTTCTTTTCTTTATCTTCAAATCAGCCCAAGGCGTTACTGATAAACGATCAAATGCCGTTTTCTTTCCTTCTGAAATGCCGTTTTATTTCTTACCATTTTGTTTTTCCGTACATTGTTGTTCAGTTTCAAACCAAATCGACTTTTCAGATTTGCATACATCATTTCTCTTTGTTTTTTTGAACATCATGATAGTGTGAGTCTTAAGGAAAAACCTGAAGGTTAGTTTGTACAAATTTCCATTATTAATATAAAATTTTTCGAAACTCAGCTATATCCGAATTTGGTGGTTTTATAGTTCATAGTTTTAAACAATCTTTGTTTTGAAAACATGTTTGGTTGATCATAAACCTTGGTCTGTTTTGAGACAGCAGAAATTTCATAATCTTTCCTTTTCAATTAAAATTCTTAAACGCTTGAAGAACTAAAATTTTTGTTTTCTGTGACAGGTCAAGAAAGTCGGTAAACTGAAAATTTTTTATGTGTCGATCGACTGCCAAAAAAACGCCGCGAAGGTAGTTTTAAAAATTATGAAATCTCTCGTAAAACAAAATTAGGAGTGGCAAAAGTCTAAAAACTGTGTGTGCATTAACTAAAACGTAGTGTTTTTAAGACCAGATCGAAAAAAAGCGGCATTGCTGCTCTCGATACAAAAGAAGGATGGAAATTTTGAAGATGCCTAGAAGAAGTCGACAACCATTCTAATATCTACGAGATATCGGTAACGTCTGTTTAGTAAAAATTGAAAAAAAAACAATTACAGTTAAATGATCTTCACAACGATTCCATACGTTGACTGGGTGAGAAAAGATCTATCCGATGTCTCAATTATGTTTCCTCAGAAATAGGTAAAGTCCTTTTACGCATTCATTTTTGTTTTAACGGATAAATAAAATAGTGTTTTTCAGTAACTAACGGAGTTACCTGGCAGACGATCTTCTATTGCCACTCTTCCAAAAGAAGACAGACAAAGCATCCAATTTATGATAATTGACCCACGTTCAAATCGAAAACCGAGAAACATATCCGGAGTTTGATGACCACTCTTGTCAGTATGTCTTCAAACGTCTTTTTTCAAATTTGTAGAAAAAGACCTTGTTAAAAGAACTACATCTCAAGTTTATTGATGTTTGAATGTGAAAGTTTGTTTTCAAGAAAGTTTTATAAAAAAGATGTGTATCGTAAAGATCTACAAAAAAAACAGATTCAAAGGGAGAAAGAGAGCGAGAGAGAGGGGGGGGGAGAGAGAGAGAGAGAGAGAGGGAGAGAGAGAAAGTTAGGTAAAGGTTTTGGTAAAAAATCACGTTCTATTACGTCATCCACTTTCATTGTGATTAGTTGGTCAATTAAATCAGAAGACAGAAGAAGATGACAGTTGTGAGTGTCAAACTCATGTTATTTTTTTTAAACTTCAGCACATCCTTTTTTAAAAGGAAAAATGTCTTTGTTTGCTTAAAAAAGAAGTAATGTGTACGTCTCACAAGATCACTTGCCCTCCGGCGTTTTTTCGTTTCTTTCTGTTATTACCGACAATGTTCAGGACACTATTGATTATCTATCAAATTCTTTTGCTCCATATCTACTTTGCGCTTTTTTAACGTTCCTCTTTTCTAAAAACAAAACTTATATTGTGTTTGAACAGATTGCTATAAAATACGTTTAGTTTAATCGGTGCCGAATAATAAATATGTTGCAGTTTCTGGCCCATAGGTCGAAAAGTACAGACTGTTTGTTTCTTTGTTTTTTTTCCAATAAGAATAAATAATTCTGTACTTTCAGAAGCGAAAACAATGTATTTTATGTTTATTAGTAAACTTTCTACGGTAACGAATTCTCACTTTGCATCCTGGTCGGGTGTGCACTTGCCCTTTGTCGTTTTTTTGTCTGTGATCACTCGGCGCAGGCGGGGCTGATTGTCGCCCAAACAGCACCTTCACTTTACTTTCTGGCTTGATACTTCAAACCCGCTTTTCTCTATATCCCCTCTTAAACCTAGAGACCGCAGACCAAAAATTATAAATAATTTTTTTCATTTTTAATACCAATATAATGCTATATAATAGTCTAACTTAAACTTTTTCTTTTTACACTTTAAAATTTCATCGAGAACGAAGTGAGATATTCCGCTTTGAATGCCCAAAAATGAATCCGATTTTTACATTGAATCCGTGGGTAGGCGGGCCGTTTAACCAGGGGCACAGGCTCTGCTAAACAACGGATAGACTTCAACTTGAATGCAAAATGCCCATTTTTGAAATAATGTACATGTATACGTATTTTAAATCGGTTTTTCATATTTTTCTCGTATTTTTGATACCAAATGTATGTTAAAAATAATAAAAATACAGGTTTTAAATGGCCTTCAGCAAAAAGACCCTGGTTACGGTATTTAGCATTGGAGCGCGGAAAGATGCCGAATTTGTATAAATTCAGATTTTTGAAATAAAATTGTAAACGATGGAGAGAATAGAAATTACCTTTTTTATTCTTAAAAGATAGAAAAACACTTTGTTTCCCAAAATAATTAAGTCTCACGGGTGTTATCGTTCGCGGTTTCGTATATTTTGAAGGAAACTGAAATCGTGTTCAAAGTGATAGTTACAAAGTCGTTTAAAATTTGGAGCTTCTTAGTTATCGGCTTGTTTTACCCAGTAATTATGAAAGAAAACAGTTTTTCAAAGCCGTTTATAAGCATTTGCAATTTTTCAAGCGTCTCGATGTCGAAATCTAGGCCTGCAAAGTAGAAAAAACACGACAACTTTTTTCGGGGAGAACGGATTTTTTATATTTTTGTTTTATTATGCACAGTTTTTACTAGCAATTACAAAAGTATATGAAACAAAAGTGTTACCGACTTGACTTGATTATTATGGCCAAAAAACGAGAAAAATCATGTTTTTCTCCTAAACGTTGTTGAAATTCCGGATTTTAAACTAATGTATCGTTTTTCTCGCCTAATTTTACGTCGGAACCAATCTTTAAAGTAGGAAAGTTCTCAAAAATGCGCGCGCAAGCGGTAAAAACCATATTTTCTTACCATTTTGGACTGCCCGCGCGGCGAGGGCCTCTGCGGTCTCTACTTAAACCAATGCTAAGTTTTCAGATGTGCATAGATCACTTCTCTGCTTTCAATATATATCAAAGTTTGAATGGTATTCTGCAGTTGCGTTTCAAATAAGCAGGTTAGTGCACATTACAATAAAATATGTCAACTTTTTGGTTTCAGTTTATGTTGTTTTTCAGCCAATATTCTAGCAATTACATCTATACCGATAACTGACAAGTCGACATTTCGCCACAGCTGTCAACACCGAAAATTCGGAACACAGTGATAAACAAGCTATTGAATGGAAAACTCTTTTTTTTTTCAGAAACCAAAAGTCAATCCTCGTTTCTAGCTTTACAATGACGCCGTGATAATACGATAGAAGTTCAATGGACAATAAAAGAACGTACATCGTAAAAAAGAGAATTGTTTTTTGTACCCAAATAAAACTGTGAGTACAATCTGTATGGTTCAGCGTGGTTTGAAGTCATTCATTTTCTCAATTCTAGTTTTTTCTTAAAGAATTATTAATGGTGCTAAGGCAAATTCGCTTAAACGACATCGAAGACAAGCTAAGGCGAGCTAATTAGCACATATTAGTTACAGAACCATATGGTCGAGTGGTCTAAGGCGCATTCCACGAATCTATTCGAATTCGAGAGGTCAAAGGTTCGATTCCTTCGCCTTCTGTTATAGCTGCTGTGTATCGAAGTTGGGCACAACCATGAAGGTTTTTTGTTTTTTTTTTGTCAGCCGCATGGCGTCCGCAGAGTGGCATTGAGAATCGTTTTTGCCCTACGTTTCGTGAGGCCCTTACTGTTTTTAAAAGTTCAGCTTTTGTGACGCTGACGATGCGATTTTTCGCAAACCACCTCTACCATTAATAAAAACTCCCGTGTTCGCTGGTCATGTATACTGAATTGTGTCACTGGGACGCACACTTGCCCTTTGTCGTTTTTTGTTGCATCACCAGCTGAACGCCGCACAGGCGGGGCCGATTGTTGCACAAAGAACACACCCAGTGTACTATTCGGCTTGATCTTGTCAAACTGCTCGCTCTTTTTTCATCACTTTTTAAACACATTTAATTTTGTAAATTTCCAGAATTGCATAAATCATTTCTCACCCTTCAAGATGAAATGGAGAATAAGTAGAATTGGTTTAAACTATTGATTGTTGTGCGATGTTGTCTAAACATTTTTGTTTCAGTTGAATGATCAGTTATATTGTCTGCAAACATTTTGAGTTATCCGTTCCAAAAGACTTCATTTCTTTTTTTATGGTCAAAATGTTGCTAGAACTCAAAAGTTAAAACATATTGTTAAGTAGCAACGTAAATTGATATATACATAAGTTGGAGGAAAGATTTTTTTATTCGCCAAAAAAGTGTTCTAAAAATGTTTTAGTTGAATAACCATAACCGAAGCTTTGAGGATAAACCCAATACTAAAGTTCTTACCGTTTTCCCCGCCTAAAAACACAAAGACGGCGTCTCAGGAACGCACACTTGCCCTTTGTCGTGTTTTTTCTTTATCACAAATCGGCGCAAACGGGGCCGATTGCCGTCCAAAGAACACCTTCACTTTACTGTCTGGCTTCAACCCTTGAAATCACTTTTCTTTTGTTAAAAACGTATTTTTTCAATTGATAACATTTCAGAATTGCATATATCCTTTCTCGTTCTGCAATACGTATTTGTTCATTTTGGATTCGCTACTCGTGGTTAAAATATGCAGGTGGGTAAAAACTTATAATTATGGTGTCTAAAGTTTGTTTTAGGACCCCCGCTGAGGCACGCTCGACGATCATTACATCTTGTTGATCCCTGGGGAACATATTGAGATTGTAATTTTCCTTTAAAGAAGGACATTGGAAATCCCTTGTTCATGTTCTATGCCGTGACATAGGAGTATTTGTTACAAGATGTGTATGCTACCACGATCAACCCCTTTGTTAAAACATCAACGTTTTTACATCAAGTTATGTTATGATCTCACCGTACGCTCAAATAAATAATTTTGCTCGGGTTTCCTGTTCACCTCTAAGGACATGAGAGTAGCACGCACCTTTTCACTTCTCAAGGGAGATGACGTCATCGAATTTACCCCCTTTTTAAATCGACACACAAAGAACATATACACTTTTGAACTAATGGCATCATCTCAGTCAACATAATATCAGTTTTAGAGCTATACACTGCCGCGGTGACAAAATTTCTTTGTAGCGCTTCATGGCTCAACGCGTTGTAACTTTTGTGATTGAACGAGAACAACCGTTGCATCACCGAACTGGTAAAAACAAAAACACTGCGTTTTGCGTTTGTATTTTATAATTTCCCACTTGAAGAGCTCGAACTTTGCATGCCGGCGTTCACTGGTCATTTGTCATGTTTTTTCCTATCACCATTGGCGCGGGCGGGGCTGATTGTCGCCAAAAGAACATGTTCACTTTCCTTCCCTTCTTGATGTGTCGGAGCCGTTTTTTTAATATTCACCTTTTTCAAATAATTTGTTTTCAGATTTGCATAAATCATTTCTATCTCATCAAGTTAAAGTAATTTCCGAATGGTATTGAGTAACAGATTTAAAAATACACAGGTTTGTGCAAACTATCGGAAAATTTGCCAACTTTTGATTTCAGATATCGTTTCTTTGTTTATGTCCATTGGAACACGGATACATCTTTGAACATTAAAGGTAACTCTCATTTGGAAATTCAATTTGAGGGTATTTTTCTTTTTACAGATGACAGATCGACCATTTTCGCATCAGATCACCAAAACTCCATCATTTCAGATCGACAATGGCAGCAGTTCACTAAAACACTGACTGTTCGCTAATGATGTCAACTTAGGACACTCTGCGGGTAAAAAAAGCAAGACTTCATTTGTAAAATTGAGTTTTTCAGACATGACATTTAAAATTCGTCCATCCCGTTGTCCAATGCACAAAAAATTACATTATTATGGAGTATGAAAGATTTTGGTGGAACTAATATGTTATTCCGTGTTCGCTTAGAATCAAATTGGATTCCTTAAAACATCAGTTTCAGCTCAAAAAGTTTAATTTCAGGGAGTGGATCTAAAGTGTTGCCCCGCTATGAAAACAGGAAAGAATATAATGATTGAGCTAATGAAAGTAGTTTAAACAATTAAATTTGGGGTAATTTCATATGGGGAATCGAGTGGTGCAGGCCGCATAATCCAGACTCTACTTGTTTTGAAAAAAACAGACCATAATGGGGTAGACCCGAAGTTTTGAACGGCACTGTATGATACTCATGATTTCTTAAAACAACGGTTTTGTTTATCCTAAAACAATATTAACCGCATATAGGCAACATACTGCTGCAAGACAAGTTTTGAACTTAGAAATAAAAATAACTGAAAATCCTGGCAAATTTTGTGTATACCCATATTTCACAAAATGATGACCCCTATTTCACGATCTTTAGTATTCATATTTGATACACCTATACCTTGTGTTTGATTACAAAAAAAAACAATATCTGTTCTACAAGAAAGGACCCAGTGGATCTCCAATACGACGCTCAACCACATGGGGATGTTCAGTGTAAAACCACTATCGTCGTTCGGTGTCTACGCGTCTCTCATCTCTCGTCGATGATGATTCAACGACCATCAGCAGCGCCCGACGACCATTCCCTCTTGTTGACTCTGGGACACCTATTGATCTTGTTAATTTTCTCTTAAGAAGCCCTTTTTTGAAGTTGGATGCCGAGAGATTGGGCTTTTTGTTACAAGCTGTACATGCTATCCCAAACAACCTTTTTGTAAGAATATCAATGTTTTGACTTGAATTTATTTTATGATCTAACAATACGAAAATTTCTTCTGTGGCATTTATCCGTGTGTTCTTATTTTTTGTTTAATATCAAGAATATGAGTTTTGTAAGGTACACCGTTTCTATTCTCAATGGAAATGACGTCATCGAATTCAAAACCAAAAATCGGTTAAATGGATCCACTAAAACTCAAAACAGTAAAGTTATTTTGAACGCAAATTGTATTTTAGTTTTGAAAAATTTTATGATCTAACAATACGAAAATTTCTTCTGTGGCATTTATCCGTGTGTTCTTATTTTTTGTTTAATATCAAGAATATGAGTTTTGTAAGGTACACCGTTTCTATTCTCAATGGAAATGACGTCATCGAATTCAAAACCAAAAATCGGTTAAATGGATCCACTAAAACTCAAAACAGTAAAGTTATTTTGAACGCAAATTGTATTTTAGTTTTGAAAAATTCCGAAATATGTTTCAAAACAAAATTCTTCTGTTATACAACCCAGTTTCGACCTACAAAGGAGTAATAGGCTATATGTTTTTGAAATCTATGATGTCATCTTAGTTCACAAAATCAATTAAAATCATGGGGTGCCACTGACAACGTTTAAATTTTGTCAAAGCCGATAAATGTCACTTCTATGGTGTAAAATTACAGACAACAGTTCAAATTTTGTAAAAATGAGCATTTCGAAAATGAACCATTGAAAACAAACACAATGTCGTTCGTTCTCATGTTTTAATTTTCCTTTTGGCGTTTACCCTTTGTAATATTTTTTTCTGTCTTACCAGTTTGCGCGGGTGGGGCCCTTTATTGCCCAAACAACCCGTTCACTTTACTTTCTGGCTTGATGCTTCGGAAGAACTTTTTCAATTTTTACAAATTAAATTTTTTTCAGATTTACATAAATCATTTCATCTATTTAACGTCACATTCGAATGGTATTGAGGAATCAAAATCAACAGGTTGGTGCTAACTACAGAAACATTTGCCAACTTTTGATGTCAGTTATCGATTGCTTTTTCATGTTCATTGGAAAATGGATAAAAGTCACTTTGAATTTGAAAGTAAATTTGTGGTTATTTTTAAATTTACAGATGACACTTGACCAATCTTTGCAGCAGTTGAACTAAATACCACCCCGACTTTCAAATGGTGCCGAAACTAGGAATTTAAAGGTAAAAATCAAAAATTTAATAATAAACTTGAGATTTTCAGATCTGATCTTTAAAATTCTCTTTTCTTCCGGTCCTGCCCTGATTACCCCACTATCTCCTCCCGGCTCCACATCCTCGCCAAAACCAACCGTTGCTTCAATTGCATGAAACTTAAGTTTACCTACCCCTCCCACCCCATTACTGCGACTACCGAAACCTCGTCCTCTGTTCCTTCTGTAAGATCCAGCACAGGGCTGATGTAGCGCACACGCACAATTCTGCGTTTTGCCGCTACTTCTGTCCTCAGAAACTACCCCTGTAGCCCCCTGTTTCTCTTCTCAGATCCTTCTAATTTTTCCTCACATTACGTTGTTCACACTTCTGTTCTTTATTAAGCACCCTTTTTTTCTTTATCGATGATTTTTTGTGTGTTTCGCCCCTGAATAAAACAGATATCCCCCACCCCCAAACGAATGTTGAGAGACAGTGATAGTGTCGTCAGAGATCTCATCTAGGGCAAGAGACAGCCGTGCTCACATTTAAAGTTACATTTTTCCGTATTGATGATTTTTAATTCTATATTCTCTTTTCTTTTTGGCTGGAGATCATCGCACGCGCACACTTCTTCTAAATCGGAATAGTCTCTAGGGCTGTTCACTGAACCACCGGAATGAATCACAGTTGTCGAATTCAATCGCACGATGTTGGCATATCTCATGCTCCATTGATACGGCTTCCTGGCTCCTAGCCCCGTTGCTGGTACAGCTCTCCTTGGGAGAAGCAGCTTCTTCTATGTTTCCTGTCGAGGTACTGTCAATGACTTCGGTGATGCATTCGGTTGGAGCTCAGAACAAGCAATCCAGGCCCGGTTGGGCGAGCGGGGAACGGACCGACCGCAAGACCGCGGTCGTATGCCAGTACATTATCAGCGGACAGGTCAGAGAAACCCTTTGCGAACAAAGCTATGGTTGGAGTAGCAATATGGGACAATGGGTCCTCCCCAACCAGCTCTGGCGCACTCTCGAGATGGATCACCTCTGTGACTAACGCTTTTTCTGATTCCTCTTATTCTACTTTCTCTAGAATTTTCCTTAATTCAGATATATAACCCCCTAATGTGCTTATATAGTATTGGTTACTCTGGTCCTCACTTCTACATAACAAAAGAATTGTTATGTGCGACCGAATGACAAAATACACCATGACAAATGCAGTGTAATATTTTGTGTTATGCATTGTTCTTTAATGGTGTCTATCCCATAAATCATATCAGCCAAAGAAAGTCAGCATACTGCCGAAAAACTAGTATTCTAAACTTACTAATGTAAATCAGGGCAAAACCTGTTTGTACTGAATTTCACAAAACGTTGAGTTTGTGACTTCAGTATTCATGTCTGATACACCTCTACCTTGTTTTGGATTACAAAAACAATGTCGGTTCTATTTGAACATCAACTTTTCCTTCTAAATTTTTCTTTTGGCTCTGAAATGGTATCACTGAACTGAATGGTATCACTAGGCCACACACTTGCTCTTTATCGTGTTTTTGTTATCACCACTCTGCCCGGGCGGGGCCGATGGTCGCCCCAAACACACGCGCTCACTTTACTTTCTCGCTTGCTGTTTCGGATTCACTTTTTCAAAAATCCCAATTTAATACAATTTTTTTTCAGATTTGCATAGATCATTTCTCCTGCCTCAAATTATAGTCATTTTGGTGGCACAATTATCATTACGCTGTTAATTAACAGGTTAGTTGTGATACAAAGAAATTTAGCCAACGTGAAATTTCAGATTTTGATTGCAATTAGTGCAAACGCGTTTTGGTTCCTTTACGCGTATGAAGACTTTGCCGACTTCCTTTAAAAAAATCATTTTGAGAAATGTTCCAATTTCTTCTTCTAAAGGTAACAAACAAAAAACATAATTGCGAACTTTATTTTCAGTTATGACTTTTACGTCTACATAATCTGACGCGCTACCCAATGCCCAACAATCCCTTTATGCAATACATCTATTGATATTAATATTACAACCCACCCACGATCTTAAAAAAATGTATGTGTGAAAGAATAAAATTTTTTGAAAAACATTGTGTAAATTGTTATTTTACTTAATTGCTAACTTTGGTCTGAAGTCTTCTTTTCGTTGGAAAAAAGGACTTTTGTTACGATGCCAAGGGTTGAATTATTGCAGCACACGCGAATGTTTGTCTTACCGTTTGAAACACAAAATGTTTTTGGCTTTTGAAAATGAAAGCTTTTTTTCAATATGCCAGAATGTTGCAAACAGAAACCTGTTGTTTTATTTGTTGGTTAAAGTTTGTTCAAAAAAAAAAGAAAGTAGAGACGCTTCGTGAAACACATTTGACGAAATTGTATCAGATACGATAAGTTAGAGCAAAGTAAAAGTATAAAAAAAATTTTTTTGACTATTGATTCGCAACAAATGTGAACACAATTCTTGCAACAACAAAAAACGTGAATGGTTGCCTTGTCGTTAATAAAAACAAGCCTTTGGCTGTAAAATGAAATTTTTTTTCAGCATTCGGATGGCGATAATAGTGACTTTTTGATGATAAAAGAACTTCTTTTGGGCTTTAACCGTGTTTTTTTAAGATTTCTTTTTTTTTTATTCTACCAAAAACTCTCGTTTTCGCCCGGTGTAAAAACTAAATTTGACTAAAAGACACTATTCTGAGCATCTTTATTGCATATAAACAATATTACAACCTTCTCTCCTGAATTGGACGATGTTAATTAATAGAAAATTGAGAAACGCCCAATTGTTATTAAGGATAATCGCAGTAAACCGACTCTGCTGGTTCTGTCAGACCGTTGATTATCCATTGGCCTTCAGGGTTGCAGACCATCGTCTTGACAATATAATTTCTGGCCTGAAAATACTCAATAAATTGCAAGAGGGAGGATTTTTTAAAGGCATTCATCAAATGGGTACTGTGAAACGTTCGATGACGCTTGTTTTCTTTTTTTCAGCCCGCTTACGATAATAAAATCCACGATCAATATACCCACCGCAGTCTTGAATTTCTTTGTGGGTTCCTTCCCTTCGCAAGTGAAGCCGTTCGCAGTGTTTGTGGTTGGTGCGCTGCATGGGGTATTTGTAGGTTTTTCGCAGTAGGAGGGAAACTCAGTTGTGGCAGGGATCACACGACAGGCTGAAAATAGCCAATTATATACTACTCGATTCTCCCAAAACAGCTTAAAATTGAAAGTACTCACGCTTCGGGCAGTTTCCGGCTCTTTCGCATTCCATGCCGCATTTCACCATTGCGGGTTCAATGGCTACATCAGAAGCGCCGTCCTTGAATACCCACTTGCCGTTAGTCGTATCGCACTTTGCCTCGGTCACAGGCTTCTTCATACCAGCCTGAAAAAATCAGTTCACAAGCATTTTCTCAACAAGGATAAGCGAAAAACGTACTGCATCTATGATAAGGAGGAGATTGTTCCCGGTTGCAGGGCACTTGATTTCCGTTGGAGAGTTGGTCTCAGGATTACAATCGGTGCAGGTCGAATCAAGAGTTAGTTGAGCACATGCTAAAATTTTCATACAATTTATGCCATAAAATATCTCTTTCTGAACCTCGCTTGCATACATTGGAAAAAGTTTTTCTTGTGTCTCATGTTCAAACTAAGAATTTTAGCTACTTTTTTTTAAACTAAGAAATACAATCAAATTTCGGTAACACCAGATGTTTCAGCCAAAAATTTGAAGTTAAAATATTCAATTTGCGGTGAAATATCGAATTTCAAACATTCTTTACCAATGAAAAAATTAAATTGCGGTATACGTGCTCCGCGGCTAAAAAAGCGCTCCACCGCCAAAACCTTCAAATGGACACGAATAAAATGTAAAAAGAAGAACTTTTTTTTACATTAAAACGGTTAAAACACAAATTAACAGATTGCAACAATGGAATGATATTTCAAAAACAGACCATTTCAAATTTGCAAAGATAATTTTTGTTTTCTATATCATTCTCACGATTTCATTCCTGAGCAATGGTTACCTCATTTGAGTAATATATTTAAAAAAAAAAACAAGGCTAGATTTGCGCTCCAATTATACAGTACCCTGATTATAAAAAAAAATATTACCTAAGGCCAGTGAAGAATATACATGTTGTATTTTATCTTCATAATCTCTAGACTTGAAAATATCAGCTGCTGATTTTTTAGACTTCCACAAGTATACCAATTTCTATGAAAATTTGGGGTTTTGGTTCAAAAAGGCTGGTAAATGGCTTCGTATGGCTTGTGTTCCAAACTGATGAACACTGACAATAAACAAAAACAACATGGGTCTCAAATTTTATCTGGAATTTTAACTGGAACTTTATTGGCTTTCCCAATTTTGGACTGTATTTTGATGTTCAAACAATCTTTGACAAGTTTGTACAGTTCATACCATAATGACAATTTTGCATGATTGGACCTACTTTTTGGACTAGGGGGTCCTCCAGGAGTGCCAGGACCGCTAGGACCGCCAGGACCTCCAGGACCTCCAGGAGAGCCAGGTGAACCTAAATATGAAGATTATCGTTTCGAGATCCTGCTAATTAATAGAAACACAGAGTTCAACAGCGAAATAATGGCACGGAGAAACGCGGATTCACCTGTTCCGGGTCCAGAAGATCCGCCAGGGCCTTTTCCGTGTCTGGTAGGTCCTAAATCGTAAAATTGATTTTTGCATTTCTCACTCCTGGTGCAGATAAGGAGCTGAAATTGCTTTTTTGGTTAGCTTAGGTAATTTTTTGGTCGATTTTTGGCAGATTTTTGAATCTTTGTTTTCCATGATCGCTCTCGCTACAAAAATTGCTAGAATTTCTGAGAGCAGCATCAAAGAGCTAAATTTTACCTCATAATTAGAGAATCTGAAAATACTCCCTTCCTAAGCGCGTTTATTTAGCAAAAGAAAAAGAACTAAAGAAAAATGCGACAGATTGTGGTATTTTCAACTTTATTCGGGAAAATTTGATTTTGATCTACCGCCCAAAAAGCGGTAGATCTAAAGCACCAAAATTTGTTGAGACGCAACAGTGACAATTTCATGCAAAAGTGCAAAAAAACCATTTTTTGTTTAATGTTTTTCAATGTTTCATTTTGCTCATATGTAATCAGGGCACTTCTATCGAATTTTACGTCATGACCAAGTGGCCCAAATTGATATCGCTGAATTGCAATATTGAAAATATTAAACTCAAAAATTCCATTTTTCGCTGAATTTCACTTTCAATTGCATTTTAAGTTTTTTTTTAAGAAAAGTAACTTACGTCTGGAGGGGTTGCAACCTACGGCTGCCTGCGCAAGGAGCAGAAGGATGACAAAGCGGAACATCGAAGGAAAGGTGAGAGGTGAATGTCTGTAAAAACTGTTTCCTTTTAGAGGGTGCTAAAAGATCACGCCCATATCTGGTTTCTGGAACGAGGAAGGAAGATATTTTAGCAAATAGCTTTGCCTTTCCCGAGAAATCCACCCGACCAAACCTGAATAGTTCACTATCAGTGGAACCACTAATCATAAACCAGGTATCCCGTTTCAAAAGATCATAAGAAAAAGATATCTTTGCCTTCTTTCCCTTCAAATAACCAACTAAGCCAGTGATTTATGTAACTTTCAAAAGATTTTGAAAATGATGCCATTTATTATTCATTAAATAAGTAATAAAGGAAAAACAAAGTGAAAATTTGGCCTGAAAGATGGTGAAATGGAAAAATAACATTTCTTGAAGTTCTTTAAGAGGATGTTCTTTAAGCGCGCACCTGCAAAATAGAAAAAAATTGATTTGGCCCAAACTTTGTGAAAAACCTTAGTTTGACCCCAAAACCTTATTCTGCAAGTTTTAGGTCGATATCGATTTTTGGTCTCGGGTTATTGCGCGCGCGCCCGTTTTAGATGGGGTCACTTTATTTCCGCGTTCACAAACCCTTTCAATACAAACAAAAAGCATAGAAACGATAAAGTAGGATTAACGTCTCGGAAATGAACCCAAATCGGTCAACAGTAAAAAACGTTACTCAGCTCAATCAGAGCTATTGAAATCATCTTTTAATTTTGACATTTGGAAGTAAGGATTCGCTCTACTCTTACGTCTTAAACTTGCCCTTCTTTTCAACATTGGAGAGATGAAACCATGAGCAAAAGCGGCTGAGAGGATCAAAAAGACAACGCTTTTTTTTGAATCGACGAAAAATAAGCAGATGGTCATAAGTTCTGGTATGTAAGACACGATGTATGTATAAGCCGAGCGGTTTTGAAGACCATCCAACATGATGTCTTGGATTTTGCCCAAACTTCTTTGGCAAAAACGTATAATTGGCCTTAAAACACTATTTTGAAGCATTTGGAACATTATCGATTTTTTGTCCCGGTGGTCTGTAGGTCGCCCTTGGTTACTGTAGTTTTGCTCAACATGGTCGAAATAAGCTAATCTACATTTAAATCGACTTCTCTTGATCTGAGGACAAATTGTTGTTTTTTACTGTGTTGAAAAATAACCATGTTGAAGAAAGTTAGGAATTTTCAAATCCCAAAAATCGTTTTTTTTTCGAGGTTTTTGAAGTGTTCAGAAAGACGAGATATGTCAGAAATACCACTAATACGATCACATTCTGCACAAAATTTGCTACAAAATAAGTCTGTGAACGGCCTTCGCTCTCAAAAAACGCGAAGTTGCCGCTAAAAAGCGGAAATTCAAAAAAAATGTTCACATCTACCTAGCCAAAAACAAAGAAACAGCAGAATTTCTGCATTATTCGCGTTGTTTGAGAACAAAGGGCGTCGAAAAATTAGAATGTCAAAGACTTATTTTGCAGCACATTTTGTGCCGAATTTGGCCGTTTTAGTGCTATTGCTAACATATCTCTGCTTCTTAGTGAAAACTTCAAAAAACCTCGGAAAAAGACGATTTTTGGGTTTTGAAAATTTCTAACTTTCTTCAACATGGTTACTTTTCAACGCCGTAAAAACAATAATTTGTCCTCAGTTTAAAAGAAGTTGATTAAAATGTAGAGTAGCGTATTTAAACCACGTTAAGCAAAAGTACAGTAACCAAGGACGACCTACCGTAACCCTGGAGCAAAAATTGACAAGATTCCAAACGCTTCAAAATTGTGGTTTAAGACCAAATAAACTTTTTTGGCCAAGTTTGGACAAAATCTAAGACGTAGTGTCGCACGACTTTTTTAACACAAAAGAAAGCGCGTCGTAAAGTCTGTTGTTTTGTTTGCTTTCTTATCCTCGCCCTACGGGGAGAATTTATCCCTATCTCTTCCTTCTTTTGTTTCATCAATTCATAAGGCTTGCTGGGATACACCACCCCTTCCGGTATCTCAATTGATACGCTCGATGCGATCCAGGAAGCAAATGGAAAAGCGATTCAGGAAGCAAATGGCTACGAAAGATACGATTGCTTAGGCCCCTGGAAGCTTTGTTCCACAGAGTTTCAAAAGCAATCGTGATAAAAAGAAGAAAATAAAGGTTTAAGACGTCGTCTCTGTAAGTTTGGAGTATACCACTGTCATAGGGAAAAAGTCATAGTCTCCGATTTGGCTGAAATTTGGTCTAATACCATCCAATGACCTAAAAACCTTAACCTGAAACGTTTGGGGGGGTTGATATCGATTTTTTTAACCGGGTTACGGTAGGTGCCCTCAGGGCACTTTAAAATTTTCAAAAGAATTCAAATTTCAATTTTATAGATATTAATCGGTTGAAAAACCAATTTCAAAAAACTTTAAACTACTTGCAAACCCGAATTTCTGCCACTAAATTTTTAAACCTCAATAAACTGTCAAAAAAGCAGGTTTTTCGCGTTTTTGGACCATTTGCTTAATTTGCCTAGAAAAAAACTAAAACTCATTTGTGAATTCTCCATCGAATTTCGCATCGGACAGGTGTTTAAAACAAGAAATATCGACGACTATTTTTGTTAAAAATCGACTTGAATGTGCAAAAATGGCCAAAAATGCCCTAAAAATGCGAAAAACTTCAATTTTTTGGGTCCCTGCGTTTCCCGGTCCGAGCTCAGGAAAAATGGATTTATGTGCAAAAACGTTTTCATCAGTTTTTTGATGTCGTGAAAAACATTTCAATTAAAAATATTTTTTCGACTATATAATGATGTTTATCTGATTGAGACCAATTGAAAAAGTACCTACATAATTTCGGTTCACAAACAGATGATTTGCAATTTGACCAATGCTTCTGAAACAAGTCAGGATGCCAACATTACCTGAAGCCAATGTTCGTGCCGACCTGTCATTTGGGTCCAGTATACACCGGTTTCGCAGTTTTAGCCGATTTGGAGACAATTTTCTCAATGTCACTAAAGTGCTCGATTCTCTCAAATATCGTGTCTTATGCGCAAGAATGAAAATGATGGGCAATCCGCCCGCGACGGATATTCACTCACTCTCCCTTCGCATTCCCATGGGCGGACGTCGAGCAGATTTGGTCACAAATGAATGACCGCTTAGAGATCAAATAATCAGAGTTTATTGCAACCGGATGACTTCTTTCTTCTTGGCGCCACAGGCACCTTTTTTTGTAGCTGCATGTGAATCTATGCGATCGCAGACTGTGTCGCCGAAAACCGCCTAACCTCCAAGACCCGCATAACAAAGCTTAGAATTCAGTATTATAGCCTAATTGTCAATAAGACGTACACTATCAGATCCGACTGAGTTTGTGTGAGACCTGTGGCAAAGAAAGCTGCAAAAAGAAAAACTCTAAAGATCATTCTGAAAACACGAATGTCAACAAAATTTTAGCTTCATCTATTTCGGCACAACATATGTATGTAACAGGCAAATAATTAGTTTATATTCAAGTTATTATAGTGCTACGATTGTTAAAATGTAATAAAACCAGGAGTTACGGCCCGCCTACGGCGGTCCTCACTGCTGGATTGAGGCGGCCTTTGGCCGCCTCAATGGGCTCTCACGACCTTCGGCCGTTCGTTTTCCCGGCAAGCAAATTGGGCGAAGGAAAACTCTACGTCCGGGCGATACCTCATTTTTACTAGCCGGATTTGCCCTTGTCTTTTTTGTTAACAGTGCCAACTCAGCCTCGTCTCGGTCCCGATTGATTGTTTTACCGTTCTTTTTTCAAAATTTTTGAATTCATGTTCATGAAGATGGTTTTAATTTGTTAGTTATGCTTCAAACCCAATTAACAATTTCCAGAAGGGCATACATCTCTTCTACTTTTCAAGGATAACGTCACACTGGATCCGCCTTATCGTATTGGTCGCAGGTTTGTTTTAAAATACAAAAAAAAACAAATCAAAGAAACCTAATTTTGATTGAAAATAGCGTGTCAACTAACCTGATCAGTTTCAGTTCGCCTCGGTACAAAGAAGGTACGATGATCCTAAATAAGAAGGGGCTGTGAAATCAAAACTTGTCTGCAGCAGCCTTTCACAAAAACAATCGGAGAAGTGTGAAAGATACGTCGGTTAACCAAGGATTATAAAGATTCTAAGATGGCCGACTCCATCTATAAAAGAAGGAAACCTAAAAATTACCGAAACAAAATGCAATAAACTCTGTGCCACATTCTAAAAAGATAAAATTGTTTGTTTAATTATTTTACATTTGTGTGTACTTGAGCATGCCGTTCCACAAAAGTGAAAAAGTTTTTTTTTACGCGTCAACGAAATTTTTTTGAGTCGGTGTTTTGGATACAAAAATGAAAATGGTGTAAGTTTTTAAAAAGACGTTTGAGACCGAAGTTCCTTACTTTATCAACAACCGCATAAAAAGTGGCACTGGTTTTTTTTCTTTTCTGGGCAACCCGGGAAAAAATTTTGTTACAACGTAAAATTCTTGAAAGTAGCATTCTAGTGCGAAATGCTATATTGTTAAAAAAAACAATAAAACAATTTTGTTTTTGTTGTATTTTACGGTATTTGTGATGTGAAACAATACAATAATTTGTATATGAAAGGTATATATCTTCAAGTTTAAAGCTTGTGTGGCATTTCCGAGGTGGGTTAATTTTGTTAGTACTTATTAAAACATTCTAAAAACAAATGAAACTTTCGTTTAAGGAACTTCTGCGAACAGTTGTCGATAAAAAAGCAAATGTTTAAAACCACTAGTGCAAACAGGCAGACTTGTTTGATGCGCCTCAGGGAAACTAAAGATGAATGTACAGTTCGTTGTCGCAGAGTGAGGTTAATTCTAACTATTAAACAACTTGTTTTCGACGTTTCAAAACATATTTCTGAAGAGTAAATACAAAAAATATGTTAGGATGTTCGATTGTTTCTTCACAGAAACATTTAAAAAAATATATAAGTAAGTGGTTTAAAGTGTCAGTTTTTACCGAAACTTTCGTGGCGAACGTTGAAAAACAAAATGTTCTCATTTTAGTTTTAGGGAACCTCTGAAACAATGACGTTCCGGTTGTTGAAGTTGTCAAAACTTTTGCCTGCTCACTACAGGTCTGATGTCGCGAGTTTTTCAGGCTCCTCAGATCAAGCACCGGAAGCTTTTCAATTCGAAAACCCCCGAAATTTGCAACAAATTCAGACACATCATGATCAGACTTATCCTGTTCTCCTTGTAAAGTTTGAATTCGAAACGATGGATCACAAAAATAAATATGTCTTTAAATAAAACTGAACATTTCATAACTCTTTTTTTTGCTTCATACGCGATATTTTCATTTCTTTTTCAAAAGCTCTCTTTAAGGGTTGAAAAAAGTATCGTGGGAAAAAGGGTAAAATGGCAATTTGTTGGGGTTTCGTCCTTTATTGCGACTTTTCTCCAAAAAACATGCGAATAAATGTGACGTGGAAATGTTAATCTGAGCGGTATTTTTAAAATCAATTTATATATCAATTTTCAACATGTACTGTTCTTGATTTCAACGCCTTCACTGATTGAGGTTAGTTCTAAATTTTCACTTAAAGTAGCCCAACTTTTCATTTTAAATTTTTTTAATACATTTGACCGTTTTGTGTGTTTTTGCAGTTGAAGGGCAAACTGCTTTCATTTGAAGGTAATTCTGCAAAAGGGTGATAAAATTGAAAATTAAAAAAAGCTAGCTAGACATAGCTAGAAAGGTGTTGTAAAGATTGAAAGGTCTATGTTCGTAGGCGAATGTTTTGAAGCGAACCTTTCTTAACCCACATTGGGTTTGAAACTTTTGTTTTCTAAATGGCAGACCCTTTCAACTGATACAAAGCCGTACACTTGCCTTTATAGACCGGAGACATTGGAAAGAGTGGCCCAAGGCCTTACACTTGCCCTTTGCCGTGTTTTTTCTCTTATCGCCAGCTCACCTCGGCGCAAACGGCGCCGACTGTCGCCCAGAGAACTCCCCACTATACATGTTGTTACTTCAATACCCCTATTTTCCTTTTCTTCAGTTTATTTTAAAGCAAATTAAATTTTTCAGAATTGTATAAATCAATTTTCTTCTATAAATTGTTCAATAACATGGATTTTTTCAATCTACAATTTTGAGGTCAGTTCTAACTTTCATAAATAGAAATGGTTTTACATTTCCAAAGGTAGAAAAAAGCTTTGCCGAAACCTATTGAAACAACTTTATATAGGAAGAGAAAACTTTACATTTAAGGAACTTCGCAAAACATCGGTTGAAAATAAACCCACTGCGGTAAAATGCGGACCATATAATTAGACAAGGATTTTCAAAACGGCTTATGTCTTACGGTAAGGATCTTCAGTTTGTCGTTATAATTTTAGTATTTTTCAGGTGTCCCTTGATAAAACCATCAATGAAGTAACTCCTGAGGAATTCATTATGGATATGTACAAAAAGTTACACACTCATTTGTAAAAGACTCAGTCTATTTTTATAAGACTTTGTTTCTTAATGCTACCGTGAAGTTTGGGTGTGCTATATTGTTGAAAACATATTTGTTGAAATAAAATGATTACTTTTCTTTGTTGTATTGGTTTAACCGTATGGTGCCCCTAGTCTTCGACGAAAAACCCCATTTTCTTTTTCACTTTTTTCGAAAAGGCCAGTTACCTGAAAGAAGAGAAAATCGCTGGGATGAAGGGATAAAACGGCAGCAATTTGGCTTTTTGACCTTAATAGCTTACTGGCAAAAAGCCATGTACAAACGTGTGACCTGTATTTGTTGACCTCCATTATCGATTGTGCTTTTTAAAACCGTAAACTTGTCCCCATTCCGGTCAGTTACATATACTCTTCGCCAATTTTACTTCTTGACCTTTTCGGAAATGTAACCCTGACGCCGTATTGCGTACGTATTCTAAAACACAGGATTTTCGTACGCAAATTCGCTTTTATTGTCATTTGGCACAGAGCTAAGAGCAAAATTGGGCGAAGTAGCATTGGCGACGACTATACCGATAACTTGAAATTTAAAAATGTTTTGGTTCCTAATAACAAAACCACTACATTTGAACTGTTCCCTCCAAGTTTCCGGCGTACAGTTGATTTCCACTGACTAGTAGATTCTTGAAGGGAAAGGAGGGAAATGACAAATGTGATTTGTATTACACTCCCAATTAGAAGAATCACGTCACGACGCGAATCAGAAAACAATATCAACGACAGAAAATTCGTTCAGTGTTTTTGTTGTTGAGTTTCCGTAAGGATGCGGTTTCAAAAGTTCGGTTAATAGATGCGTTGAGCTCACTTCTCTACAAGGTTTCCTAAGTTTGATGCATCACCCCAAAGACAAAAATGGCTTTTCTCAATGTAGACTCCTGCAAAATCTCAGGTGTTTTTTGGGGTTTGTCAAATGCTTATAGTTAGTCACGTTGTATCTAATCTCTGTTTTTTGTAAGTCGGCGAAACTGAAAAGTGACACAAAGCCGTAAACTTGCCCTTAGCTATCATTTCTTTTTTCTTATCGCCAAAGTAGCTCGGCGGCGACTGCAAACAATTGTCGTCCAAAACAAAAACAAATCCTTGTTTTTTTTAAAAAAAAAACATTTGTATTAAACAAGAACTATTTTCAACACATACACCTCTCGAAACTTTTGCTCAGGTTTTTAAAGGGCGCTGCTAGAAATTTTGCAATGAACAGTAACGGTCATAATGATATCACTTTTTGGTATTTTGCAACTTTAACAACCAATTGAGTTAGTATATGTCTAGGAACACGGAAAAGGTGTAAAACGACAATTTGGTTAAAGTTTTTGCGCATGAATTTTTTGCCCCTTTAATAAATTTTGGTTTCTTTGTAAAACCTACTTTTGATGCTCCTCAAAAAGGTCCAAAAATGGGCTATTTTCATTCATATTTTCTCTTGGAAAGGGCCGAAAAGCTCTCCGATTGTCTGGAACTTTCCGCTGGTTATTTTTCATGCTCTTTGCAGTTGAATTAAATTTTACATGGCTAAAGGAGAAAATATTCGATGTTTGCCAAATGGACAAATGGACAATTTTTGGAGGACATCAAATCTGGTAACAGTTTTTGAAAACCATGTTGCGTGAAACCAAATCTGCCTTTTTACCGGACCGCGGGCCGCGGGACGAACCGGGCCGTGAATTTTTGGAGAAAGGGTCGGCCTGGCCCGGCCCGTAGCCACCCTTGCTCGCGATGTCGAGTGCTGTGAGCTGAATGTCCACTAGGCTACAGCTGAGCAGCCGAAGGCATTTCTAGGATCCAGATGAAGGCATTCTAAGGGCAAGCGGAAACTTCCGTAAAGAAAATAATTCATATCTGCGGGGCGTGGAAGGTTCAGTAAATTATAGGGGCCGAGGATAAGACTTGTGACGGACCGGAGGTTTGGTAGTTAAGGGGGGGGAGGGGGGCGCTGGACCAAGTTGGTGCCTTTTTCAACCCTTCAGAGAGACATGTGGTCAATAATGCACGTGCGGTCGTCATCGGACAGAAAGGATTTATTCCAACAATAGTCTAACAACAATGAACGCTTATATATTATCAAGAGGGGCGGGGCGACCAATACCGGACGAGTTGTTATTTTAAGCGGAGTTCGGCATTTCTAATGCCTTCTCTTATTTTCTTGAATTGGTGCTTCACGTGCTTGATGCTTCGCTGCTCCATTGCTTGTAACTTCTCCGTGATCAGAGTTACCGCCTAGCTCTCTGAAATTAAAAAAACAGAACTTCATTACTGGTTAAAGAAGTTCTTCGAATACATACATCATAATGAAAGGTAGAGTTGCCAGAGTATATGCGCGAATATGCAAACTTTCATCGGTCAGCCTTATCTCTACACTTGCAAGGTCGAACCATCATGACCTTCAGTGATTTCCGGTTAAAATAGCGTCAATTTGGGGTCACCAGAAGACGATCCAAGGACACATAACTACCATTTCGTTTGTTGGTCACAACTTACAAAACAACCACTTTTCTGCTTTAATCTTATAAACAACCGGATTCTAATAAATCTCTCATGTTTTCAGATTTGCATAGATTACTTCTCATTTTATCGTCATTTTTGGATCAACGCGTTTTAAGATACACGAAGATCTTGGATGTATCTGACCTTGAGATAGGCAGTACGTTTTCATTATTTTTTGTTTGAAATTAAAGACGGTTTCAGAAAGTAACTAAAATAAGAAATATCTCTTCTCGCCAGTTGTTTTTTTTCAGAAATGACACTTCAACTAAAGCTGTTGAGTGCGACCAACGAAAATTCCAAGGTTGCTTATAAGCTTCCACATTCAATAGATATACAGACAAAACGCAATTACTTTAGAATGGTAAGGAAATTTCTTTTCTCAATACATGTTTGTTTAGTACATTTTACAGCGAAGAAGGCGATCTAGCGAATTACCTCTGCACAATATCTTCGTGACAAGGAAACGCTTAAATATGTTATTTTCAAGTTCTCATGTGGAAATTCAAGAAGACAGCAACTTTAAAATGTGAATCCCAATTTCTGTATTTCCTAGATGTAACTTTAATCCTTTTCCGTTAAAACCAATTACGGAAAGTAAATTTTTCCCCAATTTGCGTAATAAATTGTTTTATAACATACTTGAACAATGCGTGCAAGACTATTTATACATACTGATATATTTATCGTGTAGCGGAAAGGAAGAAAGACCAGTCCATGTTGTAACCGTTCTTGTTGTAACCGAGGGCTTTATAAAGCCCTCGGCTGTGCCGATAAACGTTCACTCTCCTTCTGCTTTCTGTTTTACTGTTGGGGTCCTTGGGGTCTATGGGTCGGTCACCTGCACGCCAATGAGGGCGTAGCATAATCGTTGTTTTCTTTTATAATCTGCGGTAACTGAAATAATACATTCACTTCTGTATTAACTTTGAAAAGGTTCAGAGGAAGAAACAAAGAACACTTCTGATTTATGTTGCTCAGTTTTGAAAATGTGTCACGCGCAGCAGAAAGTGCAGGCAATTTATGTTTTTTTTCAAAGCTAACTCATTTTGTGGTTTGTTCTTATGATTCTGACAAAACTCTCGAAAACAGAGCATAAACGAGCCCAACGTAGTGGAACTTATAGGGTGATACCTCATTTCCACTAGCCAGTTAAGACGTTTTTTGATATTGGCGTAAAATGACGTGATTCGAGATAACGTTTAGGACAATCAGACACACACTTGTCTTTTTTTCTAACCAGTGCCAACTCAGCTTCGTGGCTGACATCGATTGATTATTTTTACAACCCTTTTTTCAAAACGGTTTTATGAAGTTATGTTTTTGAAGATGCTTTTAATTTCGTTAGATATGATTCAAACACGATTAATATTTTCCAGAAGGGCATACATCTCTGCTCGTAAAAAACGTCACAATGCATCCGTATTATCAAATCGGTCACAGGTTAGTTGTGAAATACAGAAATTCAAATTTAAAAACATAATTTGAAGTGAAAATTGCATGTCAACTAGTTGCAGGTCGCATCGGCAGTCTACAAGGAAGAACAATGATCTTACGTAGGATTCTGGGCCTTGGAATGAAAAATGTCGAATCAACAAAGAACTAGACCTTATAACCTTCTTCTATAAAGGAAGAAAGAACCGAACCAAAACAAAAATGAAATATAATCATTTGTACATTCCAAAAACAATAAAATTTTTGTTTAACTATCTTACTTTTGTGCTTTTTTGAGGAAGCCGTTCAACAAGAGTGAAAACAGTTTTTGAGGCGTAAATAAATGTTTTTCGAGAAGTTGTTAACCGAGTCAAAAATAAAGATTTTATAATTTTTGGAGAGAGAAAAAATTGGCTTTGAAAAAACATATTTGTAAAAAGTTTTGAAAATGGTTTGTAAAAAGTTGGAGACGAAAGTTTCTTCAACAATCTGTAAAATGTCAAAATCAAAAGTAGTTTTATGTCATGATTTGTGACTTTATAAAAAATCTCATAAGGAGTGGTAAGGCAAACCATAGAAAATTATTACAACGTTCTTGATAGTCCCATCCTAGTGTGAGATAATTATTATTTGTACAAAACAAATATCGGAACAGTTTGTTCTGTTGTATTTTAAACTATTAATGTAAAAATGTTCGGATTAAGGTGTTTGCGATATACTAAACTGTTGAAAAGAAAGCGCAAAAAAAGCGAAGAATCTGTTCGTCGCGTTTTATTTTAAATGAAAGGCTTTAAGAAAGCTATTTCAACAGCTTTAAAACAAAATATTCAGTTATTGTTGTAACGAACACTTCGAGTGTCAGCACCGTTTAACTACCGCTTCGTTCAGTTCTCAGCATATCCTTTGTGTTGATATCCTTTTACTTTTTCTTCTTCTACCGAAAACGTTTCAAAAATGCCAAATTTTCAGAATTGCATACATCAATTCTCGTTTTCTAATTACATATGCGGCACATTGAAAATATTATCTCCTCAAAGAATTCAGGTCAGTTTAAAAACCTTTTTTCACCTCAGTCTGCTTTAGTCCCTCTTTCTGTTTTGCCTTATTGCTTCAAACACTGTTATATCTTGACTTTTTGATCCTTCTTTTTTTACACGAATTTGTCTGATTTTCTCTTTATATTTTTGGTTTTTGTCCTTTTCAAATTCTCAAATGTCTGTACCTTTTTTGTATCTAATAGGTTGATTAACGTATTTTTTTCAGAAAGTAAGGACTCTCCCAAAAACATCAGGTGGGATCAAAAGATTATTCCACCATTTGACGTCTCTCCAGTTCGTCTTCAAATCCACAAAGTCTTCTTCCACGCAGTTACTGCGAGAATTTTATAAAAGAGACGACTTGACCAGCTCAGATCGCGAATACACACCCAGATTATTCCAGATTCTTTTGATTTTTCGCTTAGTCCGATACATAAGATGGCATGATAAAATATTTTAAAAAAATCTTTATTTGTATCAACGGCTTCACCCTTTCAATTTGTTCTGGTTAGAAATAAATTTTTATCTATGATCCTCGTTGTTTTCCTTTCGATCACATCCCAATGGGTTTGATTAATTACCATATCGACTTCGAGAAAACAACCAAACCAGGTAGGGGAACTGTTTATGAATTCCAACGATATTTCTCAGTGATTCTGTTATATAATGTTCGCGGTGAAAGATGCTAAGTTCACCATTGTTTCACAGAGTTGTTGCATAAAACACAAATATTTTTTATCAATTTGGAAACCCACTTGAAACAAAACGATTTTTTCCAATTTTTTTCACTTGAAATAAAACGATTTTTTCCAATGTAATGCACAAAAAATCGTTTTTACACTGAGTTCCAGATTAACCAGCTTTCATATTCAACATTGCAAACATCCGACACCTAGTGCTCTTTGCGTGCGACTTGCGGCTTGTCCCCTTTGTATTTCACTCGCGCATTTTAGTTTCTTTTCGGTTTTTGCCACCTCGGTCCTGTTGTGAAAACGGAACACTATGCTTATGCCTATAGCGAAAGTTGTCTGTCCTGAAGATTATAATAAACCAGAAGCCAAAGCTCCGCTGCGCGAGTCTTCGCCTTCCGGGTTCGGTGGCCTTCGGCTGCCTCAAACTGCGATCGCAGCCTGCGGCCGCAAAATTTGGCGGCATACGGCCGTTTTTGTTTGTTTTAAGCTTCAATAAACTGTTTCCTATCGTCGTGTTGGGGGAAATGAAGGGGTGTACCTATCCGCATATTACGTTGCGCTGCTAATCAACAGAAGGACAACCCTCGAATGTTATAAAGGATTTTAGACTTTAGTATCTGACAGGAATGATCCCTACAAGCTGAACAACATACTTGACGTGGTTTCAATACACTTTTGAAGCCGTTCACATCATTTTTTCCTACCCAATAAGTTTCCAAAAATCATGATTTCACAATTCCATATATTGCTTTTCATCTTCACATTACACGTCAGATAGATATATCTCCAAACAATTGTGGTGTTTATGCCCTTAAAACTGGCTTCTCCGTAATGTTTTGCGTAGAGAAAGTGTTCTCATACCTTTCAAAGAAAATTGAAAGTTTTCTCTGAGCATGATGGCTCGTTGAAAACTTCTATTCAACTCAGAATTTCTTTCCAAGTCGGAGAAGGCCTCATGTAACGGTGTATGTGCGAGAGGTAAGAAGTTTATGGCATTAGCTAACTGTTTCGTTGTTTCGTTGAATTCACTCAGCCATAGAGGGCCGAAGATCTCCGATCCGTTTTCCTGTAAACAAGTACCACATGTGGTGTGGCCCAGAGCGGTATCGATTTTGGGGGCAATCGCGCACACCGGCTGTGTGTATCTCCCATCCTCCTTAAGCTCTTTAAATTTCTTTGCCATTAAATCTCTTCCGTTCAGATCTGCATTTACACTAGTAATTTGATGTTTAGGGAGTTATAGATACTTCTTCTTTGGTTTTTTTAACGCCGCACTTAGTAAAGAAGAAATATAGCCAGAACTTTCAATTTTTCACCAGGAATAAGAAAACAGGTAAGATTTTTTTAAAAAAAGACAGATAGTTCTATTGCAGAAACCCCATCTCTAAATCTGATAGCTCTAGTCAACCAACACGACATTGTCTTTGACGCAAAAGGAATTTCTGTAAAACAAGCCCCCAGATCGAAAGGAACGTAAATGCCATGCAGGTAAAAATCCCATTGTTTTATGTTGATTTATACTTTAATTTCAGAGGAGTGTGCCCCATTGTGTTAAACAAGATGCCAAATATCTACAAGAACCATAACTTACTGTGCTTTAGAAGAAGAAAGTTATGGACTTCCTCTTTGGTTAGTATATCTGCCTTATTTTGTATTTTCCCTATTGTGTCAAAAACGACATTTTTGATCTCTTACTTCTCGTAGTGTCTTCCTTATTCATGTATGTTGTATATTTGTTTGTAAAACGTTAGTAAATGAGATCCCTTTCAATAAAACCCTACCGTGTGTGTGTATGTGTGCGTGTGTACACAGTGTGTGTATGTGTGTAGTGTATCAGGGCAAAAACGGGACAACTGATTCGTGACTTACAAGACAAAGGCGAGGGTAAGACTCCGTCACTCTCTTGACGACGATAGGCTTGTGAATATGAACGCCGTAGCGGATGTCGACTGCGCGGTGGAGCAGACGAAGACTGAAAAAGAAATAATATGAGTAATTTTAAATGAGCAATTTCTTGAGTTGGGCAAGAATTTGGGGTATAGTCCCGTTAAAATCAATGCAGCAGAGTAATTGGTGTAAATCACTCGTCACCACATCTAATTAGGGTTCTAAGCTCATTCCCCCCTCTCCTGTCATAACCATTGTAGCAAATTTTGTAAAACAAACTTTCTACTTTTAAGTTTCACACTTAAAAAGATCTATTTTTTTCATCATTCGATGTTGTGGACTGCCGCCACCATCTTTTGGCATAAAAAGAAACTGTTTGTTTGCAACTACCAAATTTGGCCTACCCATGGCAAGTATCAGTAAAGTGAAAATATAACGGCTAATTCACCATTTTAAGTGAATCTCACCGGTATATGAAAGCTTTTCAGGCTATTGAATATAACTGTGCAAAGAGCATCTGTAACCACTGGATTCGTCGTTTTGCGCCAAATAAGCGTTTTCAAACCTTACGAAAAACATTTTCCTGAACAACATGGCTTGTCCTCTGGTTGTCCGGTTTTTGCCTCCCGGATCAATGCCACTAGAGGGTCAATAAGGAAACCATCAGTTGGATACTTCGATAATGAAAATTTGTGTTCAGCTCGGTGTTTCTTTCCAAGTCGGAGCAGGTCTCATGTAATGGTGTGTTTGTAAGAGATACAAAATCAGCGGCAATGGTTAACTGTTTCGTTCAAATCATTCCCTCTTAGAGAACCTAAGATCGCCGATCCGTTTTCCTGTAAACAAGTACCACGTGTGGTGTGGCCCAGAGCGGTATCGATTTTAGGGGCAATCGCGCATACCGGCTGTGTGTATCTCCCATCCTCCTTTAGCTCTTTAAATTTCCTTTACCATTCGAGCTCTTCCGCTCAAATCAGTATTTTAACTAGTAACTATTTGTTTAGGGAGTTATAAATACTTCTTCTTCAATAATTGAACGCTGTACCTAGTAAAGAAGAAATATTTTATTAAATTTCGTTAGTTTTTCACCCGGATTTAGGAAAAGACAGGTGAGATGTGCAAAGAGTGTTCTGAGAAACCAACAAAGAGAGAAAGAGACAGAGATACAAAGAGAAAATCTGAATTGCAGAGAGCCCATTTCCAAATCTAATTGATTTGGTAAACTGGTAAACGACACGGACAATGCGCTAATGAAAATTCTAACCGTGAAAGTAATGGAGGTAAAAGTCCTTTTGTTTATCTGTTGACCATATACTTTCATTCCAGAGGAATTTTCCCTATTTTGTTGGTCAAGAAGCCAAACATCTTGCAAAACTACTTACTGAAGGTTCCTTAAAGAAGAAGTAGATTTGGGACTTCCTAACTGGTTATTCTATATATTTTCTTATAATATTTCCTTATCGCTTCAGAAGCGGCAACTTGGATCTTTTTCTCGTATTTTCTTTTTACTTATATTTATTTATTCTTGTGTGTGCAAGTGTATTTTGGACTTGTGAATTAATCAAAAACATGGAATTTCCAAGACAAAGTAGAAAACCTTGGAACCCTTTATTAAAATCGTCGTATGGTACACACCGGTAAAAAAATTCTCTTCGTGAACAAAATGGTACAGTATGGACAAAAACGGGACAACTGATTCGTGACTTAGAAGACAAATGCGCGGGGAGACGGCTCCGGTACTCTCTCGACGATGAAGGGCTTCTGGGTGTGAAGGCCGTAGCGGATGTCGACTGAGGGAACGGAGCAGGCGGAGACTGAAAATGAAATAATATGAGTATTCGAAGATGGCTCTCTTCTTGATTTGGGACAGATTCAGATGCATAGAACCAAAAAATATTGGCATATATAGTCTGTGCCAATCCTAGTTCCTTCTGTTTGACCCAATAACAGAGGGATACAGCAACCTTTCGCGTTGCCAATAAATTGTCCTATTTTGAAAACCTAAAATGAACGCGCAGGATTCAAACCCACGATTTTCGAAAGGCGTCTGGTTGATGGGCGAACTCGCTTCCGCCTGCGCTATGGTCGCACCTTATTGCGTTTCCGCGGCGGAGGCTGATAAACTCGCTCGTTTTCTATCGCTTCGGGTACACGGGCCGAACGGGCCGTCCAGGGCCGGGCCAACCGTCCAGGGCCGGGCCGACCAAAAATTTTCAAATGGCCCGGTCCGTGAGAACCCCGACTTAAGTGAATGTTTGAAAGTTCCTACTCGTAAGTTGGGGGGGGGGGGGTATGTAAGTTGTCCCTGTGTCAAATAGAGTGCCAATAAAAACAGTTCAAACAAAGTCAACCTTATCTATCACCAATAGAAGTTTAAGAAAGAATTGGTTATCCCACACAAAAGGAAGGGATCGTCAGACGAAACGGGTTGGGTCTAAGTGAAAGTAAAGTTGGAAGTTTCCAAAGAACAGAATTTAGTTTCTTAACTAAGCTTCATGAATCGCCTAAATTGGGAGGATGCAAAAGGCCTAAGTACCCATGTCTTTAAAATTCCAAAATGGGTTTTTGGGCGCAAAATGTTACTTTGTTGAAATCTTTTGGGATAAAAGATGGGATATACAAAGCCGCCCCTCCCCCCATTTACAAACGACCCCAGTGACTGACGAAAGTGGCAAGTTAAATGACAATTTGGTTAAAAAAAAAAAGGAATGAAATGAGGGCCCACAGATGCCAGACAGAATGCATTCGTCGAAACTGATTCTAAAGGCCCATAAAATTGGATACTAATCCTCCTAATGCGTAGAAGAACAACCCCGAACAATGACAATAGAATAGGAAGGTTTGATAAAGTTCAAGCCAGCAACTGCCACTCTCGGTGGTCCTAGGACAAGCCTTATAACAAAACATACCCGGAGTGGGGATGGCGTCCTGGGGAACAGCTGTGTTCGGCTCACTGAAATCCCTGAGGAAGACGGAATCGGTCTCCTCGGTCAGCGAAGAGCGCACCACTTCGTAAGCGACGATGTCTCCAAAACTGGAAGCCGAAAAGGACGAGTTATGACCTGGAACAATGATTAATTTCAAATTTCTACACAAAAATACCGTCAGAGGTGTGATGACTTCTGCGGGGCTTGACCTCAACGACAACTTCTTTCAGCGCTTCGGGCTCATCATCATCATGATCATCCGAATGAGAACTGCCCAGGCACTGCACACACCACATGACGAGCAGGAGGAAAATGACACTGAAAATGAAAATATTACTTCAGCATTCAAAATAGTTATGCGAAAAACAACAAAAATCACTTACGCGAAGGCGATGGTGACGAAGAAGGCCAGGGGAGCGAAGTCGGCAGGATGAGGGACCACGGAGAGGGTCTCCGCCGTGCGTTTGGTGGAGTTGAACGGGTGGAAGACGCGGCTCTAAACAAAAAAAGTTAAATTGCTTAAAAACACAATATTTCACATGAGAAATTGCCGGAAAGTTTAAGTTTTTCGTTGCATGGGAGCAAAACGCCAATTATCAGAGTGGTCTTCGAGAAAGATTCAGTTTTCCATGTAAAAAAAGGAATTTTCCAAAGAAGAACAATCCAAAACCACGAAAAATGCCGAAATGAAGTGAAACATTAAGAAAAACCCACTTCGTATCCAGAGTACGAGGAAGATGTGCCGGCCATCGTGAGCTAGAGCAAAGAACCCGAGAAACGACCTTTTCTGAAAGAGAAAGTTGTTTAAAAATTGAAATAAAGTGAACAGTTTCAAAAAGATTAAAAATTTGTAAACGAAAAACCTATTTTAAACGTAAATGAACGATTTTTGAGAAAACTCCACAAAAATTGAACTATTAATTGAAAGAATTACCAGAAATTCACAAAATAAATACATAAAAATAGAAAAACTGCAAAAAGAAGCGAACGGGAGCAGCGGAAAGTGCAAAGGAAAGAGTGATAATCAGCAATTGTGCGGGGTCGACCTCATGATGTCAATAGCGGGAAATTGGCGCCATCGCGCGGGAACGCGGCCAATAGACGCGGGAGGAACAGACAACCGTGGTTTTTAATGTTGCTCGAACACCAAAAATAGCAAAATACACTAGATTTTCATCATTTTGCACGTTTTCAATTCAATTTTATCAAATAAAATGCAGAACAATTTTAAATAATAATAGGAGTGCGAGCGTTTATCAGCGAATGTATGCTGGGTCAGGACGACAATTTGGGTGGCCGCGACTACAAATGTCGCCGCACGCAAACTACAATTTTGAAACACAACCAATAATTCTCGTTTTGAATGGGAAACTATTCCGCGATATTGTTAAAAAGGATTGTTAAACCAGTTTTTGGTATTCGAAAAGAAATTTAAAAATCAAAATGCAATAAAAATCGTTATTTGCTGAATGGAAGGAAACTTTCAAAGCACTGTGCGCTCCAAGCCATTAACTGTTTATTAAACCTTGTCGTTCTTCGTTTATTTTGGTTTATAAACCAACGATAAAAAACTATGGATGTAATGTTTGCCCCCGTTGGGAATACATCTCGGCTTCTTTTTCACCTCAGAAAATTAAATCGTCTGAGCCTCGAGGGCTATCGCTTGCGTTCCATAAGTAAGCGAACATCAAAGTACACATTGGGTTCAATGAACCAACTTGCAAAAGGTTCCTTAAAAAACGCTTCTCTTGGTGGTTTGTATTTTAAAGCGCAGGGAAACATCATTTTCGTTGCAGAAAAACGAATGACAACATGAAGGAAAGGTTGAGAATTGAAATTTCAGGTCGATTTGTAATTTGCAAAGACTTATTGATTCTTACTAGCAAGGAGAGCCAAGTTTGGCTTAAAACGTAACATGACGATGTGAACATGAAAGTACATTGCAGCAAAAGTGCAGGAAATGAGATGTAATTACCATCACTTGTGGTAAACCTGATTCCATCTGTTTATGTGTGCGTTTGCACACAATCATGATCATTAGGTAGACAACATGGTCGTCTGACGATCCATAGACGTTGATCTTTCAGAAACCAAAAAAACAAAAGGACGAGTTTCGGCAGGAATACCCTAGTTCTCGACTCGATGGAGCCAACATTAAAAACCTTGGCTGGACGTCTGTTCCCCAAGATCAACGTGGCCGAAAAACGGTTGGGGATCGCTCTCCACCGATACATATTCTCTATTCTAAATGCACCAACTAACTCTGAGACTATATTAATGGGCGGAAAGGCTACTTTGATTTGGCTAGAACAAACTGTATTGGTACGGTGTAGTTTTGAAACTATAACTCGCTTCAAACGGTTGTTACAAAGCAGAGAAAGTGTTTATTTTGTAGATTAATTTAGACAGAATGATACTTGGCCATCAACGAATTCGAGAATCATTTCAACTTCGTTCTTCGCCTAAAGGATGGGGTGCTTTTTTTTGCTCACAATTGTTTGGTTTAGAGATGTGTCTTCCGGTTATTACATCTTTAGACGAAGTATGAATCGTTGCCTTCCATGCCATAATATACTAAAAAACAACACAATAGATTCTTTATTAAAACTTTATTTGTGGCGGCCTTGAACTGTAAACTTTGTTCCTTTTCGACCTCAAAAATCTAATTAGTGGCATATGATAGTCAGTTATCATCATGATAGTCAAAAGGGGATCAGTAACAGTTGGTATCACAGCTAAAATTCCATAAAAGTACTGAGGACGATATAGATCAGCTAGATTGAAAACAGCGCAAGCAAGGATAAACCACGGGGGGTCTGCTGTAAAGACAATAGGGAAAATAGTTTGATAAACAAGAAGTAGAAAGACTTTTTTGTGTTGTTTTCTAATTGTGAGGGACAATGTTGTGAACTGAAATAGTGAGAACATCCTGACAATTCTAATCAGACACAGGCACATAATTGAGCAGTACAGTACGCCCGTTGCAACCAACGTTGGGTAGAAGAATAAGTGTAAAACGTCTTTAGCTGTCTAAAATTTCGCAGACCTTTTAAAAAAAGGAAGCTCTTACCGGTTCACCTATGTGAACACAACTGCTCAGCGAATGGTTACGCTGTGTTACAAGTAATAAGTTACTTTTTAAATCATTGTCTTGTCCGTCATTGAAAAAGGGAAGCAGGTAAAAGGTAGTAGCGAATGTTGGAATAGTCAACATGGAAAATATAAATCCGTTCGATGGAAAAGATGAAAGTTGTTTTAACAAGCGAGGTCTGAAAAAGGTTTTTGAAACCAAAACCATTTCGTTTCAAAAAGCAATAAGCACAGGTCTAATTAGTAAAGTTCGCTTTTATGCCAACATGTGATAGTCATCGGTCAGGAGCAAGCATGGCAACGAGCCGGCCCGGGCCGGCCCGCTCCAAAATTTTTCACGGCCCGGCCCGGCCCGGCCCGATCTGGCCCGGCCCGGGCCGGCCCGACTCAACCGAAAATTTATGCCTTTTTTCAATGTAAAAATCGAAGAAAACGAAAAAAAAAATTTCGGGCCGGCCCGGCCCGGCCCGCTTCAAAATTTTTCTCGGCCCGGCCCGGGCCGGCCCCAAATTTTGCCATGCTTGGTCAGGAGTTGCTATCTGCGCCAACTACCCTAATTGCTCGCATGTTTTCGCATTTAGATATTGTTGTTTGCGGTTTTATAAAGGAAAAGCTGTTATATATGTACATTTTTTTCATCTCAGAATCAAATTGCCATTGGTTAGACGTCAATTGACAAAAGGTTGTATGTTCAAACTCAAGGACTTAAGAGGATAAGATAATCAATTTTTTTTTAGATTATTTGAAGAGTGTCTTTTACAAGTTGTAAGATACCTTGTTCGCCATCAAATTAGTTTGACCAAAAAGGCAGACATCGAATATGGCGGAATTGACGTTAATTCAAATGTTTGTCCTGAATTTTTCACAACGCGGAATTTAATAACCGTTATTGAAAAAAGGGGGTTGGTGGTCTAGGGTCTAAGCCACAACTACCACTCGAAGGGTCACAAGTTCGATCCCACCCTGGGTCAACCCAGCCTACTGGGCTCCGGCGATGGTTCAGTGGGTAGTAGACTAGTCTACGAGTAATACGCCTGGAAAAACTTTGGCACGCCAGGAAGACAGCCTCAACCCCGCCACCAGGCTTAGTCGGTGGTTTCCCCCATGGACTACAAACCTGTTACGGGGGAAACTTTACTTTTACTTTTATTGAAAAAGTTCCAAAATATGTCTCTTTGTTTTGTTAATATTTTTTAAAACTTTGTTTGTACTTCAGTTTTAGAAACAAGCAGAGAATACTTCAGTTTTTGGCCCGGCCCGGCCCGGGCCGGCCCGACTCAACCGAAAATTTATGCCTTTTTTCAATGTAAAAATCGAAGAAAACGAAAAAAAAAATTTCGGGCCGGCCCGGCCCGGCCCGCTTCAAAATTTTTCTCGGCCCGGCCCGGGCCGGCCCCAAATTTTGCCATGCTTGGTCAGGAGTTGCTATCTGCGCCAACTACCCTAATTGCTCGCATGTTTTCGCATTTAGATATTGTTGTTTGCGGTTTTATAAAGGAAAAGCTGTTATATATGTACATTTTTTTCATCTCAGAATCAAATTGCCATTGGTTAGACGTCAATTGACAAAAGGTTGTATGTTCAAACTCAAGGACTTAAGAGGATAAGATAATCAATTTTTTTTTAGATTATTTGAAGAGTGTCTTTTACAAGTTGTAAGATACCTTGTTCGCCATCAAATTAGTTTGACCAAAAAGGCAGACATCGAATATGGCGGAATTGACGTTAATTCAAATGTTTGTCCTGAATTTTTCACAACGCGGAATTTAATAACCGTTATTGAAAAAAGGGGGTTGGTGGTCTAGGGTCTAAGCCACAACTACCACTCGAAGGGTCACAAGTTCGATCCCACCCTGGGTCAACCCAGCCTACTGGGCTCCGGCGATGGTTCAGTGGGTAGTAGACTAGTCTACGAGTAATACGCCTGGAAAAACTTTGGCACGCCAGGAAGACAGCCTCAACCCCGCCACCAGGCTTAGTCGGTGGTTTCCCCCATGGACTACAAACCTGTTACGGGGGAAACTTTACTTTTACTTTTATTGAAAAAGTTCCAAAATATGCCTCTTTGTTTTGTTAATATTTTTTAAAACTTTGTTTGTACTTCAGTTTTAGAAACAAGCAGAGAATACTTCAGTTTTTGTGGTTTTCATAAATTTCGACCTATTACCAAACTGGGTTCCAAAGCAGACTGAACCCAAACTGGGAAGGTTTTTAAAGATTTATTCGTTTTTGAATTGTTTGACTAATGACACCTTTCAATCTCTATTTCAGTTCAAAACACATTTAAAAGTTCCGAGTTCAAGTCTGACAGGTAAGTAGTTCAAAAATGCAATGCATAGTTGTGTGGAGTTGTTGAGTAAGTAAAATGTTTTTGTGCTTTTCAAACAATCTTTTATTTTCTCAAAGGCACAATATGTAGTCCTTATCCCCGGTTGTTGCCTAAGTTCGACATTTGTTCGATTTTTTTTGTTTACCTGCACAAAATCGAGTATCTGTAGAGAAAGCACAATGCAATCACTTCAAGAGTTAGGGACATACTACCGGTGTACAGTAAAATGAATTTCCTTGCCACAAATGTTGGCAACCACTGGCGTGTTGAACAAAACGAAACACCATCATTTGTACAAACAACTATCTGAAAAGCGTTTACACCAAAAACCCCCAAAAAAAACTTACTGGTAGGAGAATCCCCAACCACGAGGCTGTCAACAACGATACAAATGCATAGGCCAGTAGATAATACTTGTAGTTTGATATGTCTCTCCCCGACCTAGAACAAAAATTCATAAAATGTTCAACTGAAAACCTACCATTTCATAATGATAAGCATGACAATGAAGTTCAGTAGCACTCCAACAATTGCCGCTCCTTCGACAAAAGGATCAACTATTTGAAACAAGGAAGTCATAGGAAAAATCGTCACCAGCAGACTTCTGGCTTGAATTATGATTGTTTGTGTCTGAAAATTACCAAATTACAGGTGTTTTGGCGGCGCTTCTGAAGAAAAAATGTTTCAATCAACAAGACAAGGTTGTTTTTGTGTTTTTAACTCGCAAATATCGTTGAAGGTATTCGAAAAAGAAGATTCAAAGCGCTTTGAAACAAGATTTTCAAAACAGAATTCTAAATTTTTCAAAAAAGGTTTTAGAAAACTCTTTTATGTTTTGTGAGTTTTGCGAATTATTGTGTTTTGTGACGGTAAATTGTGTTAGTTCGTATAAACAAATGAAAAAATTCCAGACAGAATCTGAAAAATGAAGACCATGTCACAAAATTGACTTTGCAAAGACTTACAAACAAATATAATGCTAAAACAAACATGAGAAGCACGAAAAATGGTTTTAACAAACCAATTTAACGAATTACAAACAAAGCATCATGATCATGCCAACGGGTTTTTTGAATTTCATTTTTAATGAGGTCGTATTTTGCAACGAGACCAGTTCTAGCGGAAATTATTGTTTGAAATTATTGTTTTTAATTTGCTTTTAAAGCGTTAAAATAATTTCTCTGAAAATCATTTTTGTACGAACTAGATTTACATGAGGTACGTAAAAGAAATGAAAACTTTTCAAATGCGTGTTTTCAAAATTGCAATTTTGAGTATGAAATTTGCTGTTACATACGTAATTTCACATTACGGCCATAACATGAGAAAAATAACGAACATTTGGAGTAGAAGTACTGTAGTCTGTGCAAAACGGATAATTTGGATTTATAACAATTTCGAAGAAAAAAAAGCAGTATTCATTAATTTCGTGATTGTTCCTTCCTAATTACGCGTTTAACTGGACTTGAATTGTACGTTAATGATTTTCGAAAAAAGAAACCAATTCTAGAGTGAAACATAGTCAAGGAATGTTTGTTCAAGGAATGTAAGGAAAGTCAAGGAATGAAAAAACACCATTTTGTATGTATAGGGCGGAAAAAAATATAAAATAGCGTAAAATATAAAGGTTTCCGAGAAAACCGCTAATAGAAATGTAGATCGCTGAAAATCAAAAAAACAGTCTAGGAGAATCAGAAAAACACCTATTCATACTAAATAGATTCACATGTGTGTTGTGAAAAATACTGCATGACTACTGCTAATGACATTCTGTAAATCCGTTTGAAATGGCGACGACAAAAAATACGTAAATAATGCAATTTTTTTCGTGAATACAGTTAGGAAAAAAATGATCACGCAAAGAACTCTTGGCTGCTTCCGAATAATTATGTTCACTTGGCTGAATTTAATTGTTTCCAAGAACGTGTCATTGAAAATCACTTTACAGGAAATAGAATTCCAGCAATTATTTTGCGCTTTCGAAAAACTTCACAAAAAATTGGTTTTACTGATAAAACAACTTAACGAAAAGATTTTTACATACATAAAGCATTAATAAAAAATGCTCTCGAAGAAATTGTTCTATTCAATTAACCCGGAGTAATTAGCAAAACATTAATAAAAGCTAATTACGCGTTTACTTAATTGTGTTTTCTGGAGCTATAATTTTACGTTGGATACAATAATAGACGTATGGTGTTTTACATCTTTGCAAGTGTGTTTTGAAATCAAAGTTTTCATATCGTTGGAAAACTTTTTTTTTATTGAGAAACTTTTCTACATTTAAAGAACCTAGCAAATCTTAAACTGTTCTACGGTAGTCTTTTCACACTTATATGCAAAAGATCTGCATTAAACTGTTCAGTTGATTTAACAAAAACGATAACTAAAATATGTATTTTTTGTTTGAAAAACGCAAGTTAAAAAAAAGGGGACAATGCCAGCTTTTGGAATAAAGGGAAAGAAGTTAGAAAACCTATAACGCAAGTGTTTTAGCCGTTTTTCTATATAAGGCTTTCTTATATTTGTGAAATTATTATTTTTGCATTTTCCTTCCCCCATTGTACACATTGTGGCCTGGGGAATGCGGCGGAATGATGTAATGTTGCCCTTTGGCGTTTTTTTTCAACGGCGATTCAGGGCCGCCATTGCTTATCGCACAAACGATGCTTCCACTTTCTGGCTTTCTTTCGTTTGAATCAATGCATATGAACACTAATTTTACCATTTTAGGTGCATATATCACTTCTCGTACAATTCATTATTATTATTTGAAGTGCTTGAAACTAGGAATTTTGTCAAACATAATTCGAGTTTTTTCCATCTATTCAGAACGTGGTTTTGAGATAGTTTTCTCGACTGCGAATGTGAGATGAAATTCGTTGAAACGAGGTATGACTTCTGAGCAAATTAACTATGTTTCAGATGCGAAAATGTTCATTTTTCAAACCCTTTTTCAGGCTTGGAGCTCGCCATGAAGCACAAACTGAAACGAGCCTTTTCATCTGGCAATATTTACAAACTCCGGAGCACTAAGGCCAATGTTTGAAAGAAAAAATTTGGATACTTCGGCGACATCTCCATAAGTTTTATGCCAACGTGGCTCTGGGTTATCACATCTATGCGAAAGGTACGTAATGGTTTATAAATAAACATAAAACGTTACAGATTCCGCATAAATCACAATACCCACTTATACTGGCGCATTTTCTATATTCCGCTCAATATTTGTTTGATAATTATTAGGGAGTAATTCAATTGTAAGGGAGACACGGAACCGAGTCATCTCAAACTGCAATCTTGTCGGCTGCAAGCTCACTTTTATACTTCCCTTTTGCTCGGTTTCCTTTTGTTTTCTGATAAATGAGATAAATGTGTATATTTCACGTATCACTGTCAGTTGTTCCGAGGGTGAGGGATTCTTAACTGGGCTCTTTTCCTCATTCACGAAGTTTTTGCCTAGCCGAGTTTTTTGGGTTCGGTTTGTTTATAAACTGGATTTGGCATAGGAAAGCAGCTCACTTAATGCTTACATACACAGACTTGAGTGTATACTTGAATGTATGATTGTAACTCGTGCGATTTTTTTATTCATTTCGATTAATCTTTGTCAAAATAAAAGATGTTATAATTGTTTTTAAATCGTTTCGTATGAACTTTCATTGTTGCCGAAGTTGAACACATCACCCTGCAACCCGGCCGCTTCCAAATTTTTCATGGCTCGTCCCGGCCCGACTAAAAATTAATACTCAATTTATATTCATATTTCGAACAAAAAAAATTTCAATGAAAAAATCATAAAGAACAAAAAATTCGGGCCGGCCGGGCGGATGGTCAAGTATTCGATCTCCCCAAAGCCATAGTTTTTTTTTGTTTTGTCATTTCTTTCTTGTAATTTTCGTATAAGGCCTTTAAACCCTTTTTTGCTCTTGGATCCCTAATTTTTACCCCCCCCCCCCCCCAAACAAACAGCAAACTCAATTAACTAAATTTTTTTTAAAAAAATAATTACATGTTTTCGAAGATATTGTTCTCTTTCCCTCCACGTCGATCATCCGAAATAACTGGTGTCATCGACTTCATCGCGATGTCTGAAAAAAAGGGAAAAGGGTTTGAACACTATTTTAAAAAAAGTAAACTGAGATATTGGAAAAGAAAAAACTCACTTTTCGAATAGAACTCTCATTGGGGTCACTTGAGACGGACGTCCGTTCAGGACTCAGGCCGTGTACGCTGCCAAAAAGGCAATCTGGAAAGAGTTTTGAACACTATTTTTAAAAGAAATAAACTAAGATATTTTAAGAAAACCTCACTCTTCTTAAAATGGTGTCCTTTAGTGGGTCGGTTAGCTTGAGACGGACGTCCGTTCAGGACACAGACCGTGTAAGCTGCCAAAATGACAATCTGAAAAAAGCTAAATGGTTTTTAACACTTTTTTTTTAAAAGAAATAAACTGATATATTTGAAAGGAAAAACTCACTCTTAAAAAAAGATCTCGTTTAGTGGGTCGATTAGCTTGAGACGGACGTCCGTTCAGGACTTCAGGATATAGTGTGTTTCCAAAAAACGGCACCAGTTTTGGCCAACACCTTAAAGGATGGCACTTTAGGTCCCGCAGCGATTTTTTAATTTCGTGCGCACTAATCTTTCACAGTGCTATTTCTTTCATTTTTATGTTTATCACTTTAATGTTTCAAATCGTGTGTGGTTAAATACGAGTGGATATCATAGTTGCTAAAAAGACGTCAACCTTTCGTTGGAAATAGACTATACTCAGGCCGTGAAATCTGACAAATTGGCCGTCTAGAAAGATGGAAATGGTTTTGCACACTTGTTTTAAAAAGAAATAAACTGAGTTATTCGAAGAAAAAACTCACTCTTCTTAAAATGGTGTCCTTTAGTGGGTCGATTAGCTTGAGACGGACGTCCGTTCAGGACTCAGAAATGGTTTTGAATACTATTTTTAAAGAAATAAACTAAGATTTTTAAAGAAAAAACTCACTCTTCTTGAAAAGGTTAAAAATGTTGTTTTTTATTGGGTCCATTTCGCTTGAGACGGACGTCCGTTCAGGATACTCAGGCCGTGTAAGCTGCCAAAATGGCAATCTGAAAAAGCGAAATAGTTTTGAACACTATTTTTTTAAAAGAAATAAATTTATATATTTGAAAAGAAACAACTCACTCTTCTTGAAAAAAAGGTTTCCTTTGCTAGGTCCATTTCGTTTGATAGGGACGTCCGTTCAGGACTTAGGCCGTGTACGCTGCCAAATTGAAAATCTGAAAAGAGTGAAATGGTTTTGAACACTATTTTTAAAGAAATAAACTACGATTTTTAAAGAAAAAACTCACTCTTCTTAAAAAGGTTAAAAATGTTGTTTTTTATTGGGTCCATTTCGCTTGAGACGGACGTCCGTTCAGAACTCAGGCCGTGTAAGCTGCCAAAATGGCAAAATCTGAAAGGAGGGAAATGGTTTTGAACACTATGGGGAAAGTTCAATTAGGCCCCCCACCCTAGTATGGTCTCCACGCTCGGTTTGACCCCCCAATAAATGCGAATTTGTGAACTTCCGTAGGTGGGGGGGCGTAACTTAATTATGTATTCTGGGGTGTTTAAATCTCTGAATTCAGTTTAACCCCCCGCAATTGAAATGGGGAGCTTAACTAGTCTACCCGGAACTTCTTCAGATAAACTCCCCGTATAATTCAGTTATGCCACCTATACAATGCTTCAGTTAAACACCCCATCTAATTTAGTTATGACCCCATATGAGCAATTTTTAAAGAAATTAACTGATGTTTTTGAAGAAAAAAACTCACTCTTCAAAAAGATCTCTCCTTGGTCCATTGGGGTCGCTTGAGACGGACGTCCGTTCAGGATACTCAGGCCATGTAAGCTGCCAAAATGGCAATCTGAAAAAAAGCGAAATAGTTTTGAACACTATTTTTTTAAAAGAAATAAATTTATATATTTGAAAGGAAAAACTCACTCTTCTTAAACAGGTGTTTTTTATTGGGTCCATTGATGTCGCTTGAGACGGACGTCCGTTTAGGACTCAGGCCGTGTACGTTGCCAAATTGAAAATCTGAAAAGAGATAAATGGTTTTGAACACTATTTTTAAAGAAATAAATGTGAGATTTGAAGCGATAAAAAAACAAAATAACGAATAACAAGAAAAGTGGAAAACACATAATATTCATGAAACAACCTTGACAATTCCTTGAGGTAGATAATATGCAGAATGAAGTGTGAATGACCTGAAAACGCGATTTCAGCCAACGATTGCCAAAAAGCTCCCCTAACTGCGCCCGCGGCTTTAATTGAGCTGACTAGGGAAGTCGGTCAACCTCGCCGTGGAGTTATGGGTTGAGCTATATATCATTGAGAAGGGCATGGGATGGGGATACAAGAAGTGAAGTCAAAAGTTGCCAACCTCTTTTCGTTTTCGAGAAATACGCGTTTTTATGCGCGGCGCGGGCTTGGTTGCCGTGGCAGGGTGGTCCAGTGGTAGAGGCCCCGGCTCATGAGCAGAAGGTGTCGAGTTCAATGCTCCTATGCTGTTTTTCTTTTGCTTTTTATCCAACTTTTCGCAAAATGTGAACTTTGTAACTTTTGTAAGTGAAAAAAATTCCTCGTGTTTGAAAACGTTAGCTGATCAGCATGCAGACCAGTGTGATTTTTTTGACTTTTAAACTTCCTGGTTACTTTTTGTTTTTGGCAAAATTTCCCTTTTTACAAAAACAATTTCACTTACAAAAATTACAAAGTTCACATTTTGCGAAAAGTTGGATAAAAAGCAAAAGAAAAACAGCATAGGGGCATTGAACTCGACACCTTCTGCTCATGAGCCGGGCCTCTACCACTGGACCACCCTGCCACGGCAACCAGGCCCGCGCCGCGGGCTTTTATGACGGAGCTGGGGAAACCGCGGGGTTTGCACGCATAAAAATGCGTATTTCTCGAAAACGAAAAGAGGTTGGCAACTTTCTCACTTCTTGGATCCCCATCCCATGCCCTTCTCAATGATATATAGCTCAACCCATAACTCCACGGCGAGGTTGACCGACTTCCCTAGTGAGATATCGCATTTTGCCTTAGGAACAAAAGCGGAGAAAAGTCGCTTCTGTCGCTGCCTCTCTGCGGTTCCGCGATTTTCAAACTATCTTCACCTGAGAACCCATGAAGCCACTCATATCTGAATAAACATATATGAACTAGTTCGATAAGGGAAATTTCATGCCTGCACATCAAAGATGAATTCAATTGCTGGTTTATCGTTTTGACTTTAAATTACAGAACTGATTCTTTTAAAATTGTTCTTAAAAAAAAGTTTTACTCTAAAGGTACCATAATGTGGTTTTAATGATGGAAATGCATATTTGAAAAGAAGCTGAACATCTTTGCTGCTGCAAAAACCATTGTTTCACCCTGCAAAACAGTATTTTAAAAGCATCTTTTTTTGTCTTAGATTTGTAAACTAACATTTTTCTTTTAGGAAACACATAATATCTGCTTGTTTTCCATTCAAACCAAAAAGAAACACCCTTTTGATCGGTGGAAAATATACGACTTGGGTCAATGTTTTATTTATTAAATCCAAAAACTTTGATTCCCAAACTGTTATTAAAAAGCATTGATTATCCATTAATACAAAACATTAAAGAACTTAGCTTGTCAATATTATTAACGACGTTCAAATTTTAAACACAAAAAAACGAAGCTCACAGGATAATCAGTTATGTCAAACTTTCATGTTGAAACAGAAAAGTGTTGGAAAAATTCAACAGTTGAAAATGTTACTTTAAAATCAAAATTTAGTTTTCATAATTTACAGGTGTCGACATTGCGAATGTTTAGGTCTGTTAGTGTTAGTTTGGGTTTAGTTGTTTCAAGGGGGAAAATGCGTTTTGCCCTAATTACAAGGAGTGGATGCAAAATTGAATCACATTAATACTTTATAAAATTTTCATTCTGATGTTTTTATTGATAGAAGTTTTAAAAAAAATTTTCCTCGCCCAGCTGTCATTGCGATACGATGGACTGACGTAAACGGCGTTTTTTCTGTAATCAGCAAAGCCATCGCCAAAACGCATTCCAACATCGTCCTTTCCAGACAGCTCTTTTTTGAAAATATCCACTTGTAAAAAAGTGTATCATTTAGAATTGCATAAATCTCTTCTCATGTTCATATTTTCTCTACAGATGGAATAATATTGATTATCAGGGTACCCTTAATGCAACGGTTGGTTTTAAACTCATTTTAGTTCTAAGTTTGCTTTAGTTTCTATGTATTGCAACGTAAGTTTGCAAATTGAAACTTAGATGTTGCAACTCCCAGGTCGATAGAACAAACTGTTTCTACATTTCGAATACCTTCGATAAAACCGGATCCGAGTGCAATATGATTATGCTTCAATCTTTCCCAACTAATTTTTAATCTGAAAATCAGCCAGGTTCAAAAACGTCTGTTAAAAATTTGTTGAAACTCTTGTTTAGGGAAAAAAGAAGCGAATCATTTGGAAAGCCATGTGACAGAGTGTGTGATACATCTTTGAAACAAAGTTTAATGCTAGTTTGCGGACCTTCCAATAGGAGAGCAAATCTTTTCAAATTACTTTTATTTAACTCCATTTTTTTCAGAGGAAACGGTTCTCAATCTATATAGTTCTCAATGTACATTATGAACCGTTCTATACTACTTAAACGAAAAAGGCAAAAAAATTCTAAGCCAAGCGAAATTGGTAAGATCAACTTTTGCGGTGATAAGTATTCGGAATTGGAAAAGTAAATCGATTTGGTAATTTATTCATTAAAAACTTTTCAGGGAGGCAAAACTCATCATTGGTTCAAAGCAAGACACCAAATAACCTTATTGTCCGTTATTAAAAATAAAACTCCTTGCGTCTTTTGTATTGTATGGAAAAGAGTGAACATAGGACAGAAGATTAGATTGTATTTTTTTGAGAACTACTAAGTAAATAGAAACGCGAAAACTTTGATTTTTGTGGTACTATTTCAGCAGCAATGTGCATATCGTTTCAATCTCCATTTTGATTAATCATTATTGTAATCATCTGGGTAAACCCTAACTTATAAGCCGCATAAGATCTATAATATTCTATACAAATAACATTTTTTGTAATGGGGTTTGGCGAATGTCTGTGAGGATGAGAAACATTTTCCAAATTTGTAAATATTTTTTTGTTGGTTTGCTAGGTTGCCTTTTGAATATTTATTAATGCACTTTAGGAACTGGACTTTAGGAATCCCTATTTCCTTCTGAAAAACAGTTAAAAAAACGTACTTTTTTGACTTTTAGAACAAAAATATTTCTGTTAGGAACCACATAATTTTTTCTTGTTTTAAAGTCAAACCCAAAACTCACGGATGGAAAAAATAAGACTAATGTGTATATGTTTCTTACAATGGCGTAAAAATTGATTCAGGTTTTTTAATAGGCAGTTTTAAAAATAAAAAAAAAAATAAAACACTAATTCTTCGCCGTTTTTGTTACAGTGTTTTCAGTGGAACCCAAAGAGCAAACTCAATTAACTAAATTTATTAAATAAAATTAATTACATGTTTTCGAAGATAGCGGAATGCAGGGCTTTCACTTGAAGAAAATGGGGCAGTATAATGTAATGTTCTCTTTCCCTCCACGTCGATCATCCGAAATAACTGGTGTCATCGACTTCATAACGATGTCTGAAAAGAGGGAAATGGGCTTGAACACTATTTTAAAAGTTTTGGAAGAGAAAAAACTCACTCTTCGAAAAAAAAACTCTCCCCCGTTTATTGGGGTCGCTTGAGAGGAACGTCCTTTCAGGACTTTAGGATACTCAGGCCGTGTACGCTGCTAAATCGGCAATCTAGAAGAGCGAAATGGTTTTGAACTCTATTTTTAAAGAAATAAACTGAGATATTTGAAGAAAAAACTCACTCTTCTTAAATTGGTGTCCTTTAGTTGGTCGATTAGCTTGAGACGGACGTCCGCTCAGGACTCAGGCCGTGTAAGCTGCCAAAAAGCCAATCTGAAAAGAGGGAAATGGTTTTGAATACTATTTTTAAAGAAAAAACTCACTCTTCTAAAACAGGTTAAAAAGGGGTTTTTTATTGGGTCCATTTTGCTTGAGACGGACGTCCGTTCAGAACTCAGGCCGTGTAAGCTGCCAAAAAGCCAATCTGAAAAGAGGGAAATGGTTTTCAACGCTATTTTCAAAAAGAAATAAATTGATACATTTTTGAAAAGAAAAAACTCACTCTTCTTAAAATGGTGACCTTTTGTGGATCCATTTCGCTTGAGACGGACGTCCGTTGATGTTTATCACTTCAATGTTTCAAATCGTGTGTGGTTAAATACGAGTAGATATCATAGTTGCTAAAAAAGACGTCAACCTTTAGTTGGAAATAGACTATACTCAGGCCGTAAAATCTGACAAATTGGCAGTATAGAAAGACGAAAATTGTTTTGCCCACTATTTTTAAAATGGAATAAAGTGAGATATTTGAAAAGAAAAACTCACTCTTCTTAAAAATATTTCTTTTATTGGGTTCGTAGGGTTCGCTTGAGACGGACGTCCGTTCAGGATACTCAGGCCGTGTACGCTGCCAAAATGGCAATCTGAAAAGAGCGAAATGATTTGAACACTAATTTTAAAGAAAAAAACTGAGACATTTGAAGAAAAACTCGCTCTTCTTAAAATGGTGTCCTTTAGTGGGTCGATTATTTTGAGACGGACGTCCGTTCAGGACTCATGCCAGGTACGCTGTCAAATTAAAAATCTGAAAATAGTGAAATAATTTTGAACACTAATTTTTAAAAGAAAGAAATTAAAATATTTGAAAAGAAAAAACTTTTTTTGAAATGTTCATTTAAAAAAAAAAACAAAATAACGAAAAACAAGAAAAGTGGAAAACATATAATATTTGTGAAAAAACCTTGACAATTCCTTGACGTGGATAACATGTAGAATGAAATGTGAATGACCTGAAAGCGTGACTTTAGCCAACGATTGCCAAAAAGCTCCCCTAACTGCGCCAGCGGCTTTAATTGTGCTGAGATATCGCATTTTTCCTTAAGAACAAAAGCGGAGAAAAGTCGCTTTTTCCCGCTCCAAATTGTGCTACAAAATCCAATATGGACTTTTGTGATTTTGGCCAGAAAGAAACAAAGAAGTCCATAATTTTTTGAAATTGTTATTATGTATTGTATTTGCATCAATATTCATCATAACTATTTGAAAATAAAGTAAAGCATTATAGTTGGTCGTATGCTTTATTTTAAAAAATAATAATAGCTGTGAAATTATCATATTTCAAATTATGTGTCAAAACAGAAAAGTTCTAGAAATACAAATCCATATATTGGAGTTACGAATTTAACAGCAAAAATTGAGCTTTCAAAACGGAAAGACTATACGCGATATTAGCATTCGTTGCCATCAGTTTACCTTTTAAAGTGTTCTCTACTTTGAAGGGTGGGTCCACTGAATTACGTTTTCTAACCAGCTGCAAAAGTATTTAGAACATTATCGATTTTTGGTCCCGGATTACGGTAAGTTACCCTATGCTACTGTAGTTGTGCTCAAACCGGGTTAAAATAGCCAATTGGCATTCCAATGAACTTGTCTTGGGTTGGGGGAAATTTTTCAAAATCAAGCAGCATATCTACCGAGGAAATATGAAATTGAGATTCGAATGAAGAAGAAGAAGAAGAAGAAGAAGAAGAAGAATGATGTAAATTTTCAGATCTTTTTGGTTTAAAAATGCGGTTATCTGAGGAGATTGCGCTGAAGGTGCAAAAAAGGTACCTGAATATTATCGCTGATGTACTTGTCATTGCGAATGAATATTTGGGATCATGTGTTGTTGCTATTATTGCAAACTGATTACGAAACCGGCACCGAGTTTTCAATGAACTAATCTTTGAGTTATGGACAAATGTTTGATTTTAATGCGTTGAAAATCACAGTGTTGAAGAAACTTAGAAATTTTCAAATGCCCAAATCCGCGATTTTTTTGTCGAGGTTTTTTGAAGTTTTCACAACAACAAAAAAAACAATATTTAAGAAGTGGTACGGTAATCACAAAATTCAGCACAAATTTGTTACATAAAAAGTTCTTAAAGAAAAAACCCATTTCGCTCATCCAACGCGAATAATGCTGAATTTCCGCGGCTTCTTTGTGTTTGGCGGGGCAAACCTGAACTATTATTTTAAATTTGCGCTTTTTTGTGGCAGTCAAGCTGCATATTTTCCTTTTTTGTTCTATATTTCACTTCGCAATAGAAAGGCACTTCACTCGTTTGGAAACCAATGTCGTTTTCAATGTCCTTCAAAACACCAAAAAAGCCGTTTTTGGTTAGAAAAACAAAAAATGTAACCCGAAATTGAAAAAAAAACACCGCATTTCCCTTCCCTATCTATTGTTATCATTATAGCCCTTTGGCGTTTCTTAAACACACATTTGCCACCATTTCTTATCTCTGGAACCACCAATGTGTCTCTCAATTTTGTTTTCAATTAAGATTCCCATAAAAAATTTAAAATTTTCAGATTTGCATAAATCATTTCTCGCCCTTTATTATTTTTTTCATCTTGGATCAGTTTGGTATATATATACACTCCTGGAAAATTTATAAACCCCTTCTTCTGAGTTTTTACTCTGAATTGATCCAATGATTTTCGACCAATGCATAATCAAGCAAGATGAACATAGAGGTAAACTCAAATGCAGAATGGGTAATGCTTTAAAATTTCAGGTCTTTTTGATTGAAAAATGCAGTTTTCTGAAGAGATTGCGAAGAAGTTGCACAAATGATAAGTCAATGGAACCGTAATGTGTTCGCCTAGGACATTTGTGTTTGCACACAACCACCGTGCCACCAAACGAAAAATATACCAATAAATGTATTAAATTTTGTATTTTGTGGTGTTAATTTTACGGCATGTATCCAAAAAACGGCACCGAAAATTTTAAGAACAAACTGGTCCCGGCGCGGCAGCTGATTTTCAATATATAAGCAGTATAAAATTATTAATATTGGCGATTTTTTGCGAAAACAAAAAGACAAAATTCAACCACATAATAAATGAATTTTGTTTAAAAGCTGTTTTTCTTTCAAGTTTCACAGAAACGACATACATCTCCCCCGAAAATGTTCAACCAAATATGCAAAACGAAAGAGTTGCAACGTTTTCCCAAAAAGAAGAGAAGATATTTAAGATTGTTTGTGAATTTCGTTTTTTCAACTTTTTTTTTGCAAACCGATTTTTATTTAGGTTTATTTAGTTTTGGAGAAAGAAACATTTGTGCCATCCCCTCGTATCTAAAACATTTGGCACGGACAAATGCCCCACGGCGTTTTTTTCTGCAATCGCCAACTCATCGTCCCCGACGCAATTGATTTTTGCTCAGATCCACGGACACTTCCCTGACTTGATACATTTTCCCATCATTTTGTCATTTTTTCTGTCAACTGATTTTTTTTTGCAGATTTGCATACTTCATTTCTCTTTCATAATCGGTTATCCAAATTCTATGGATCTCGTAACTACAGGTTCGTCTTTACATCATTTTTTGTGCTTAAAATGGTTCTATAACAACCTTGAGACTTTGCGATGTAATTTCCCTGCTCTCTACAAAAAAACCGTTTTCAGATAGATCATTTCGTTTTTGAAAGTAAATGAAATTTCAGGGCAGTAAATTCATTTGTGTGATGAATTTTTTTAGTAGAAGCTGTTTTTGTATAGTTTTTTAATGAACCAATGAATGGTAAGATTATTTAGACTGACATTACTTAAGTTTATTTTTTAGAACAAGAAACCACTGATGCATAAATGTCAAACCACCTACACAAAGATTGCAACTTTCTACAGAACGAACGATAGCCTACGTAATTGAGAAAGTGAAGTTGTACAGCAAGTTATTCGGAACTAGCTTAAGACAACCTCCCATTTTTCAGAAAAATCACAGACATCAAATGAGTTTATTATAAGAAAATATATTCTTACTTCACTCTCCAAGATTTGAAATAAAGTTCCTTCTTTGTGAGTGTTGTGTTTTATGTGTAAGAAATCTAACGAAGGGCAATTTTAGGCATGATAGAAACTACAAAGTGTCTCAGAAACAAACACGTTTTCAAAAATTTGCTTTCTAGTTTTTGAACGTTTCGTCACTTGTCGAAAAAATTTAACATTAAAAAATTAGTTTATTGAAATTTGACATTGTTTGTGTGGACGTTTTTGGAGGTTTTCCATAGAAAAATGACTAGGCCATTGGAACATTGACATGGAACGTAATTAGGATGAAAAAATGTTTCTTCCCTTACCGTTTATGTACTTTTTGGGTCCCTCAGAATCAGATCGGTCCCCAAAAGCCTGAACCTTTATATTTTTTCTGACTTTTTTCTAGCTTACTGTTAAGTTGGTCCGTAGACACGAACGTTTTGCAGTAGCTAGAATAACGCCTGCGTTCCATTCCGTACGAAACCCATTAGAACGATTGCTCACATTGTAATGTGGATGAGAATGTCCTTTTCGTTTCTGAGTCATTTTGATTCCGCCTATCTGACCGGCAAATGGCACCTGGCAATGTACTTACCGAATGTATTTACCTAGATTTAATAGTGGCTAGTGGCAATTGCAACAGTATATAGATCACAAAACTGCTATAACAGTTTTTACAATTTATTTCATTTACCTATGAAAATAAGAGTGTAAATCCTAATTTTCAGAACTGCATACATCTATTCTCTTCTTCTTCACCTTTGTAGAATGTACTTGATTGGATTGACTCATTGTTTGAGACAGCATTCAGAGAAGAACGACTTTTTCAAGCAGGTTAGTTTTTTCTACTATAGTTTTGCTAGTGTCGATTTTGGAGTTCATTTTAAAGGCGTTAATCAGTGGCCCTTGGGCTTCTGGGCTGCGTCTTTACCTAACATAACAAAAGAAAGTAGATTGAATTGAATTTTGGTAAGATGCTAGAACAATATATTTTAGCTACCGACGCAGTGCTTTATCATATTCTTTGCTCCTTCTGAATACAGGTTGAAACAGGTATATCGCACAATAAGATAGAAAGGAGGTTTTTTTTCAGTATTGGAACTAGTCCAAACATGGTGCAACGTCCCGAAATTCCTATGCTGCACATGGCGTCCTATGAAGGAGCTCTTGCACCTCCCTGGCATTTTCGACCCGCTTTCTACTGGTGCTCAATCAACCGCTACGATGGTCCTGATGGTGACTTTAAAGAATCTGATGGTCTCCTATGCAAAAACTCCCATGGTCTTTGTTGTATAACATTGTTCTCTGCCTGGTTCTGGAGCATCCCGTCGTCCGGACCATTGATTTTACGTTTGCAATCTAATCCAACTGCAACGGTAACTAATACCTCTATACCTCCTTCCTCTGTTTTATTACTTCAATAAATCAGTTTTTTTGAAAATTAAAAATCCCACTCAACCGGTTATTCAAGCGTAATTCGGTGGTTCAGTTCAAAGTTGACTTCTTCTTGTTACTTCAATTTCTTTTCAAATCCTTCCTGTTTTCCTAAACAAAAATACAACTTTTCATTAATTTTCCCGGATTACCTTAAATTTTTGAGTTTGATCTATCAAAAAAAGGTGCAAAAACGGAGGTAAAAAAGGGAAAAGAGTATCTCGTGTCAACCGGGAATGCCCCGGCAACGACGAATAAGGACCTGCTTCTAGGTTGCTGGGTCCATTTTTTCTACTCCTTTTTTCGATCGCAGCTTTCATCCTCCTCTTCGGTGAGGGTTATTGGCCCAGTCCAATTCATGACGCTTTTCCCCACCAAAATGTAACAAATTCGCTCCATCGCCCAGATGCCCTCCCAATAAACCATTTCTTTGTTTCAGCAAGATTGAGCAATGCCTCCCAGCCTCAAACTCTCAGTCTCACTCGAATTCTCTTGGCCTCACTCGTCTTCACTACCTCTGTATATGTTTTATATGATTTTATTTTCAAAATGGTTTGAATTTTTTACTTGTGTGTCATTCTGAATTTGTTTGAAGTTTTAGGATCTTTGATTTTATACGCCGCCGTATCCGAAGAGGACTAAATATGTTAGTGGTGAAAGTTACGGCTCGTTGCAAAAACTATTCAAGAAATTTTTCTTGCTGGGGCCGTTAGAACTTGCTAGAACTTACAAAAATAGTTTTTCCTTATGTCTAGCAAACTCCACTTTTGAATAAATGCCTTTGGGTTTCAGTAAAGTCGGAGAGTACAACTATTGAGCTTTGAACAAATCCGTTATTTCAGTTGAGTTATAAATAGTTTAAAATCAAATTTCGTACCTGTTAGAGGTCAAAACGTTACCCCCTGCAGTGTTCCCGACTTTAACGCTTTCAATCCTCATGACAATAGGGTACAAGGTCACATAACCGGATCCCTTGCACCTCAGCGTTCCCGTCTTTATGCAAAACGCGGAACAACCTGTTGATCAATCTCTCGTATATGTTGTTTGTCTTGTTGTATGCCAATGACAGGATTCGTGTTCCTTTGTCTCGTGCCACAAGATCTTCCGACTGCCTTCGATCGAACACTGTTCTTCTTTCCTCCCCATCGCTTTCTCCTATTTGAACTCATCTATTCTTTTGTAAAATTGCGCGATTCGCCGAATCGTTTGTTAGACTACCTTGACTTCAATGTCATTCCTCTTGAGTTTTAACCACTTGCACGTTGAGGCCAAAGTAGCCCTTCCCGCTGCGAATGGGGAACCTCTTTTCAACAAGTGACCTTGTGCCATGTTTTCATCCTTGTTTAATTTTTTTACACCCAAATTCAAGTGTTACTTACAAACTTAGAATTATAACACCCAACTATTAACAGTGTGTTCCCAATCACTTACACTTAGTTCAGAACAGGTTTCCAAACTTGACTCGAGTCTAAGTCGGTTAATGGAATCTTGTGGTTGTACAGAAGTCTTAAGTGAACACGTATAAACACGAGGTCAGCGGCTTTTAAACCAATACAACTGCGGTGGTTTGTACTACTTGTTTTTTGGTATGCTAGGATTGCCATTTTGTGCATTTCCAAGGACGAAATAATTCAACAACTGTCAAATGTTGGCCAGTAGCTCGGCTTTCAACTCCCGACTTTTCCATCCAAGCGGCTGTAAAATCGCAGTAGGACCAGAATCTCGGTGGGACCATATATCTATTCTTTAAAAAGTTTCCGTTTCCTCTGTCTCTTTTTGGAAACGCAATGGGTTCGAAAAAAATCTTCACAAGCGAAAGCTTGTTCGAAATAATAAAGTACTTCAAATATGTAAATTGCACGATTCCATGTTAATCGGTATACAAACTACCAAAAACAGATTGAATATCTCTGGTTAACTTCAAAATTCTAATTTCATGCTGGTGGAAACCAATAATGTTTTTTTTCGCATTCTCTTTTAAATGAGCAATGTTTCAAAACTACAGATTTCGTACAAATCAGTTGTTTCAAAGTAAGATTTTCGAAAAACTATGAAACGTTGTTAACTAAAAGGCCTTGATACTTGATAAGGCCCTTATTGAATTTCAATTAGGCTGTTCGTCGAAAACTCAACAACAAAATCTATTTGTCCAAGATTAACTTCGCTAATTTACAACAAAAATCTAAAGTTGACCACCATTTAGTGGAATATACCACTTTTATAATAAGGTAACAGCTTTTCTCATTTTCTGTTGTTGCAAAGAATCGGAAAATGAATGAATGAGTAACCTCTCCGTCTTCTTTTCGACCCGACAACCTTGAACACTTCATCAAAGATCTGCTGCATATCATCATTGTTCGATCTGAAAGGCGATCTGAAAACTTTGTATTGCGTAAGGAAAAACTTTCATTATATAAACAAAATCATCACAGAGAGGAAAACATAAAAAAACAAAACCAACATGTAACTAAAATAACGCACGAAACAGACAGAAATTCAAAAAAAAACAGTCAGAAAATGCTTTAGGGAAGACTAACCACATGTTTTGTCACCGGCTTTGTCACATTTTGAAAGCTATGTGTTGTCACCGGCTTTTTTTGAATTTGACCTTAATTAGGAATTTAGTACAGTTACTTATGTTCCACAACAAAAATCCGTAGACCTTCACGAAAATGCGCTATGTTGTCTGCGTCGTCGCATTTCGCACACCTCGCCTACCCGTCGCATTACTTATGCAATAAAGCTCTTTTAAGCAGGATTCTAATTTGAAGACAGCTATAATCTGTAGCCCGTTCCACTGTTTCATCCCTCAGCTTGTAACCGTTTTGTTGTTCATCGGAAAACACGGCATCCTGCTGCGCCTCCTCCTGTTTACCCCTGTCTGCCTGAGATTTGTTCCGCGCGGCGGCGGATCTGTTCCGCGTGCCTTTGTAGCCCCGGGGGCGATTAATCCATTACGCCGTCGTGCCATTGCCGTTGTCTCGTGCCACATCTCGTTCTTGAACTCTCGACCAACACCGCTGTAAAACTCGCTGCCGTAGCCCGAAAAAGGCGGTCGCGACCCCTAGAACCAGCCCTAAGGGCACGCTATAAAAGCCATTCTTACTGCTATTATCAAAACCACCACGGCGCCATTGCCTTTTAAACTCCTCCGCGGCTTGTAAAATCGGACCTACCTGTGTTTTCAGTGATGTTGGTCTTTTTCTTCGTTTTGGGAGCTGTCGTCGCCTTCGATCAGGCACCAACCCTAGACCCCAGTATCCCAACTGTTAGGTAGGCGGTTTTCGATTGACATTTTATCTTTTACGTGGTTTCAGCCCTCATCTTACTACAAATCCTGACTCTTGCGTTGGACAATGTGCCTTTTCTTTCATCGACCAAATTCGCAGTCAACTGGGATCGGCCAAGACCACTTCTCTCCTTCAGGTAAGAAAATCCTTCAGTGTATAAACGGAAATATCAATGGTTTATTGAACTTTTCGCCTAAACATAATCAAGTTTCTCATGTTTTCTGTTTTTCTGTCCATGCCACAAGTACAATATCAGTTGCAATCGCAAAAATATCCCAAAAACTTTTCACGCTAGCTGTGTAATTTATTGTTTTCCTAATTTTTTTTCTCTGTCAACATTATTTCATTATTTCTGACCGAAAATGGAGAAATCGGTTTATCTGTTTTAACAAAAAAGTCAATCCCCTAGTGCTCAAAACACGCTTGTTGTACAAAATCTTTACCAATTGAGACAAAAAATAAAATACACAAAAACCTCCATTCATTCAAGTTAACAATGTTTTAACCCCTGTAAATTATCGAAAAGCTGGGTAAGAAATATTTTAACGTGACGGTTTAGATCTTTTGCAAAACTTGTTTGATTTCGCAAAAGGGACTAACATGGGTAGTCGTTTGGGTCTGGGTGGCCAAATCAAACGAGACCTACATTTTTGCATAGCCTAATACTTGCTAATAAAGGGACTGAAGTCCAAATTTGCTGTGCGTTCTCCATATTCGAGAAAATCGCAATTGAAAATTGATGGGTTTGCGCTCTGTGCGGCGCCGCGCCTATAAGAGGCCGCCGCCGCCGCCTTTTGTCAGTGGTCCGGTGGCCGAGGGGTGAAGGGGGCAGACTGCCACACTGGAGGTACCTAGTTCGAATCCCGGCATGCTCTATTTTCTCTTGCTTGTTTGTTTTTACTTGTTTACGAGTTTCGAAAGTTTTCACAAGTCTTTCGAAAATTGTCAACTCGAAATGGTTGTTAAGGACAACTCTTCAGTGGTAGAGAATCCATTTATGGAAACTCTTGCCGCTGATGTTGTTGCCATTTTGGCACAACAGTTTCCGAATGGAAACGTGTTGAATGCGAGTTCGAGAGCCAAGTCCTTGGCAAAAGTATTAGAAAATCTACTTCTGAACGAAGTGCTGGATTTCGACGAGGAGGAGGTTTTGGAACACGACGAAGGTATGTATTTTAATTTTTCTCATATTTTTTGTCCAGATATCCAGTGTGACCCGTCATTCACGCTCACGGATAGCGAAGGAAGCAGTGACGATGAGGACGACGACGATGTGCAGCCCCTTCCAAAATAGTTCCGCTTCGGAGGAAAAGAAGTGGAGACGGAGAAAGTTAGAGAAGCGCTGGTTTACTTCCGTTCATCCGAATCTCCAAGTCGGCCTCTCACCAGCATGTCCAGCCGATTTCGCTGGATAAAAACAGACGGACACTTGGATACACTCCGAAGGCTCGAAAAGAGAGGTTAGTCTTTTTTATCGTAAACCTGATGCTTCAAAGGAATTGACAAAGAACCACGCGAAGTTGGGCTGAAAATGCTGAACGATTTGCTGCTCGAGTGGACGGAAGAAAAGATGGGTTCTGGGATTTCTCTACACGATTATCATCTCAGGCAGCAGGCTTTGAAGATCAACAAAGAACACGAGTGCCTGGAACAGTTCAAGGCTTCACATAGCTGGATACAGTCATTCAAGAAGGTATTTCGCTTTTTTCATTTTTTGTTTGAAATTTCAAATTGACAGAGAAATGGTTTCACGTCACGCAAGATTTCTGAAAGAAATGCACGGAGCCCGCACACTGGCATGTAAGGGCGAGAAGTCAGTGCTCCGGGTGGTAAACTCTGTGTCTGCCACGACGCATTCTTTCACCGTCCTCCCTCTGTTGTCTGCGGGTGGTACTTTGTACGAGAAATTGTACATTGTTCTGCAAGAGCCGGGTGGCAAATTGCCGAAAACGCCTCACTTTTCTGCAGACAACCTCGTTGTTGACGCTCACACTTCACACATCATGACGAAAGCCTTGATGTCGAAGTGGGTGCAGAATGTGGTGGTACCCGAAATGCCCAAAAAGATGCTTCTTCTGGTCGATTCGTGGTCTTCGTTCAAGGATCACGATGAAATCCAAAGACACGTCCCGAAAGGCAAAAAGCTCCTGATACAAAACATTCCACCTGGGGCAACAGGAATGATCCAGCCTCTCGACGTCTACTTCTTCCATCCGTTCAAGCGCTTCGTCCGTAGGATCACTTCATATGTTCAAGTCAACGACATCGACTTTCCAGTACATAAGCGCGACAACCTCCTCAAAATTGTCTCCCAAGTTTACCACCAGTTCAAGCACCCCATGTTCCAAGAGTTTCTCCGTTACAGCTGGTACAAAGCTGGGTATACTTCCAAACCCGCGCCTTTTCAGACCCCTTGTGACTATTGTTTCCCCGTAGATATGTCCCTTATATGTGAACTGCCTGGTTGCAATGATTGTTCCTTTGTCCGCTGTTCCTATTGTGACAAGGCTTGCTGCATTGACCACTTTCTTGTTCGTTATCATAGGTGCTAGTGGAATAAACGTTATGTTGGAAAACTCTTGACAATTGTGGTTTTGACAATTTTCGAAAGACTTGTGAAAACTTTCGAAACTCGTAAACAAGTAAAAACAAACAAGCAAAAGAAAATAGAGCATGCCGGGATTCGAACTAGGTACCTCCAGCGTGGCAGTCTGCCCCCTTCACCCCTCGGCCACCGGACCACTGACAAAAGGCGGCGGCGGCGGCCTCTTATAGGCGCGGCGCCGCACAGAGCGCAAACCCATCAATTTTCAATTGCGATTTTCTCAAATATGGAGAACGCACAGCAAATTTGGACTTCAGTCCCTTTATTAGCAAGTATTAGGCTATGCAAAAATGTAGGTCTCGTTTGATTTGGCCACCCAGACCCAAACGACTACCCATGTAAGAAAAAGTACTGCAAAGTTTCGTTTGGCTTACCGAACTGTACTCTGATCCGTTTAACAGCTACATGTTGCGCTAAGAACGTGAAAAAAGTAGTTACAGTAAGTAATATACAAGCGAAAACGAACTTTTGTTCTAAATCGAAGACGTTCTGCGAAAATGTCGTTAATGCGCCGAAATTCAAAGATTTCGGTTCAACGAGTCACAAAAACACAATTTCGTTTTTGGGAGCGTTATACGGTTTTTTGCAAAGCAAAACAAACTTTTTTACATACTGAACACAAGGTTGTAGTGATCTTAAACCAGCAAGAAATTTGTAACATCGGTTCATTCCCTCCGGTCTCAGATCTTTGATGTCTTTTTGAGAATATCTACAGGTTAGGTTTAGCTGGAATATGGTCTTAAAATTGCAAAGTCGTTGACACTTCTGCAAATCAAATCATGAAGTGTCGGCCAACCATGCTTCAAATTCATCTTCCGTTTCTTTGCCAAGCACCGACTGTAACCGCTTGTTTTTAATCTTACAATGCGATTGACCGCGCGTGATCGCTGCCGAGATCCTGTCTAGTTTGTTTCGTTGCGTGAAGATGTTGGTCTGTCAGTGAAATGCTTTTTTACTTGTTATTGATAACTTTAAAACCAACACAATCTTTCACCTGATCGGGTTTGATAGGTTTAGCGACAACAGATAAACATTGGCACGTCTGAATCGAACTTTTCGAAACTGTCACTTTCAGCTGAACTACAATGACTTCCTCAACTCTTTCTCGAACACTACTTTCTTCGAGAACTTTTGCAAGTAAGGCCCTAAAAATTGTGGAGCCAATTTGTAATTCAGAATCTACCACACGTTCCAGCACTGCTCCTCCAAATGCGAGCCTGGGTACCTTCACCAGCTCCTGATGCGTTCTTCTGAAATCATCGACCACTACTGTGTTTACAACTATGACGGTTTGTATTTACTGAAAACCAAATGAAACCGTGATTTCAGCCATCCGTCAGAAGTTCCCGTGCTTGGAGAAGGTTGCCACTGAGCCTCAGTGCATCAAGACCTGCACCTCTCACCACGACGCTGTGAACTCTTTGATCAACAACTTCCGTCATTTGGCCATGAGCGGAGATACTACCCGTGCTGAGCAGTATTTGGGAGAGAGTTGCGAGTGAGTTATGTTTGGAGACACTAAACCAAAACACAAACAATTTTCCACAAGTTGTAAGATGTTTGGCCGAAGTTTTGTGAAACATGGTAGTCAACACAGAGTTTGAAAAGACGGTTCGGCATCAAAACTTTGTGAAAACAATTTGGAATACATCTTAATTTTATGCAACTCGTACAAAGGAAAGTTATGGGAGCACATGACAACGATTTCGTTCAACGAAAAACCATATTTGTTCTATGATTTCAAATTGATGATAACTTGGAAAACGGTTACTTGAATTCAAACCTCAAATTTTCAACAGATAGGACTTCTAACAACTGCCAAACTTCAGAAACCAAAGAAAACATAGACAGGGTGGCAATAAATACCTGGAAAAATGTCCAGATCGACAATTCATATTACCGGCGCGACCTAAGTTTTCAATCCCTAATGGTTTTGTTCAAAATCTGTGTTCATTTTTACGTTATTCATTATTCTTCTAATTTGCCTCATTAGCATACAAACGTCTTTCAATCACATTCCTAACGATAAATATTCAGATACGTCACTTGCACCCTTCACTGCGACATCCCCGCCATCGCCCACACTTGTGGATTCCCCACTGCCGAGTTGGTCATCGACTTGACTCAGCGCTCTTTCGGGAGCATGGAGAAAATGGCTCTTGACACAAACGCCGTCTCCAGGTACAGTTGTTCTTGAATCTCAGGAAAACACATTTTCAGGTGGCCCAAACAGTGCTCCGACATCAAGACTTATCGCCTTCCCAAGCCTGTCGCCCCTCCCGCTGGAGAAGGAGTGGTGGCTCAGAGCAGCGGACACGGAAAGAGTAGGTTTTTTCAAATGTTTGAAACGGAAATATGGTTTAAGCCGATGTTAATGAACCCATCGTCGCAGCTCTGGTCAAGTCTTCCCCTGTTCTTAGCTTCGTCTCTGTCGTTGCTCCTCTCGTCATCATGATGCTTTAAACTTCTCGAAGATGATAATTTGTGCGGGTCAAGATGTTGTAGATAGTGGTTCATTAAAAGATTCTTCCTTATTTGTTCCGTTTGGGAAATACGGCGAGAAATAAACTAGCAAGAGTTCACCAAAGACTTTATAGGCCTCAAAGGGTAGATTTCCATTTCAAGCAATTACTGATCAAAATGTTGGCTGATTCAAATCACGTTAGGTCTTTTGGCGATACTAGGACTTTAGCAGCAGAATATTTTCAAAGCCAACCATTTCTGGGAAAAATCTAACTACTACACATATTTTTGATGTGCTTAGGTGCGGCAACCACTCGAAGACTTTCAAGTTCGATTCCCTCCCGGGTCAACCTAGCCAACTACGCTCCGCCGATGGTTCATTTGGTAGTAGACGTGTTTGCAAAAATAAAACATCTAAAGAACCGTTTGCTCGGAAAGCAGCTGCAACCCCTTATCGCACTTTTTTTGAGGGGTTTCCCAAAGGACCTTGGGCACGGGGAAATTTTTCGTTTTCCCTTTACCTATTTCCAATAAGATCGAAATCCAGAAACATGCGGATATTATCTTAGATGCTCCAAGAATGCTGAAATAATGAAACATCGTTCAGTATCCAACCCATTGAGAAAAACAGTAGAAAAACACCAAAAACTGAGGGGTTTAGCTTATCCACTTACTAAACCTTAAAAATGTAAAAAAAAAAATCGTTGCTGAAAAGAACCTAGTTTGTGCTGCATACATCAAATTTTTCAGAAAAAGATACAACCACCCTAAATGTGAATCGGGAAAAACTGTTTTCTGAAAATCATTTGAGATATCGGTCGCTAAGTGAACTTCATGACGTCATTTAGGTTACAAACGCGATATGTCGAAATCGATTTAACGAGAACCTCAAATGGTGTATCGATTCTTCAATGTGTAAATAACATGTGTTTGTGTGCTGAGAGCATTTATTCCATTACAGGCACTTACAGACAAAGAAAGAACAATGAAATGTGTTGAAACAGAAACCCAAGGTGTGCCTTGAGCAAGCCACGCGTAATTCAAAACGAGAAACATAACAACCGGTCACGTTTACTTTGTCTATAACAGCAATACGGCTAAACTTTAAAAAAGAGAGAAATTGCCGTAATCAAAGGACTGATACCAATCAATCTTTTAAGCTAATTTGTGGCAGTGATCAGACAATTGATTGGTCTAAGGCCTTGGATTTCATGACAGCGGGGGCAGAACTGGGAGGCAAGATTCGAATGTCCGTGACGAGGGCAGTGATCAAGTCGGCAGGGACGATTTCGTCGCAATCACGGGGAAGGAGGGCCATTCTGGCGTTCGATTGGACCTAAAAGCGAAACTGTTAATTTTGTAAAATCTGTGAACCTGTAAAAGTGAAATTTTCTTTTAACATATGCTTTGACCTCATTTCTCTGAGAATTGAGTGATTCGGCGACATTGCCGAAAGACCGATGTCATGGATCTTGTTCAAACTACGTGTATTTTGAGATTTTTGGGGTCTTTATTGATTTTTGGCTATGGGTCACAATAGGTCACACCCGGTTATTGTAACTCAGCTCAAAATAGTCCATGTTGATTCAACTTAACCGACCATCCGACCATGTCGCTTGTGCCACGATTCTTATCAACTTTTGCATTTTGTCTAACGCTTTTGCAAATCTGCGGAACGTGTTAGGACAAAATGAAACTGTTTCCAGAACACTATGAAAAAAAAACGCAACAAAACGTTACTTGGGTTTACAGAAATCGAAAAGTGTCCTTTTCGCAAAATCCAAAAAGGTTTCAAAGTTTCACTAATGTTTTCCTTGTTGGGTTGTTGAGTTTATTTTTTGCACAGTCAAAAATGGACTTTTTGACAAAATACTCAATCAAAAGTTAAATAACGTAACTTGGAAGCGAAATTTTGAATGAACTTTCATGATGGCACCATTAACTTTCAGGTCTTTTTCTGAGCAAAAAACACATCTAAGTTTTCAATTTGTTGGAAACTTTTTCGAGTATCCGCAAAGTCAAAAAAAGAAAACTAACAGAAAACCTTACCTTATCAACAAATTTAAAAGACTGCGCCAGGATCAGAAGAGGAACGTTGAAGGCCTTGGCAGTCAGGGCGATTTGAACGGCTCCCCTCGAGGAAATCACATTTCCATTGGACAGAACGGCAGAACAGCCGAGGACAACCATGGAACTCTGGAAAAAGTATGTATGTAAATTAGTTAATAAAAAGGTTTTTAACGTAAAAAAACTAAGCTCAAATACATGTAAATGGAGACCAACCTTTTGCATGGCGTAACCACTTCCAGTCAAGTCTGTATACTGAAGCTTAGAACCTCCCTCCTTCGTTAATTTCTTAATAAGCTCTAATCCTGAAATGAACTTCTTAGAATTGAAATTGTTGTTAAAATCACCTCTTCCGTTGAGCTCAGAATCCACTACACAGCAAGACAAACCCTTGTCTTTATACTGTTTCATCAAAGTTTCAACAACATCGTAACTAGAGAGAAATATTAAAAGCTTTGTAACAAATAAGTCACTTACGAATCATACGTCAAAATATTCTTCGATGAGGCTAATTTCCTCTCAAGATGGCCGCAAATAGCTTTATAGGCAATTTCAAAGTTCTCGTTTAATGAATTATCGATCCAAAAGTTGACGTCTTCCTGACTCTAAAATAAATTATAACAATTAAGTTTATACTACCAATTATAATTATTTTGTTAATATAATGAAGATATTATCTACCGCAGTGGAAAAAAATAAGTACCTGGGAGGTGCCGAGCTTTGAAAGTTCCTTCTTCAACTGTCGCACAATGTTTCCTAGAGCCCAAGGAAGAGCCCAACGACCTGAAAAAGAGAAAATTTTTGTAAAATTACTGAACAATTCGATTTTTGTTTCTAAAAATTTGATTTTCAAAGATTGGTGAATTCAGATTTTGCCCCCACATCTATTTGTCGGTAGTTGAATAGTTAAGACAGTGCCGAAAACAATTGTTAGCATTCAAAAAATAGACATTTTTAGAGTTTTTGAAAATCGAGCAGCAGCTGTATCAACATCGGAAGTTTGGCCCAAAAATCAATAAATTCTGGGGCAAAATTTAAGTTCCAAGAAAAAAATAACTAACCGTCAGAAGTAAGGTAAGCAACCTGCGGCTTAAGAGCCGAGTTGATATCCGCGCCAAGAGTTTCCGCATCAGCGTTTTCCTTTCCCTCCATCCAATCGTTGAAAAACTGAAGAAAATTTTAAAACTTATAAACTTATTATTACAAACCTCTTTGAAAGCTGTCAAAAATCCCTTGCACAAATGATCCACCTCGTAGAGCATTCCCCTCTCACAACGGGAGGCAAAGGCAATGAAAGAGGGGTGAATGTTGGAAGTGGCGGCGTTTCCAAAAGGAAGTTCGTCAGGAGTGGGAGTCACCGGCTGAGACTGGGACTCAGGTGACTGGCAAATTGTAGCACACATATCTAAAAATTTAGAAATGGAATAAGGAAATCGTGAATTGTAACTTACCAAACTTGACTTCTCTGTGATCGGAGGGGTCATGTTGCCTGCTAGTTTTCAGAACAGAGGGAGGGCAAGGCAGATCGGCGTTAGGGATGGGAGGGAGGGGTCCGTTACGAGGAGGAGATTCAGAAGTTTCTGAAAATGAAGATATTCATATGCGCCGCGGTTGTCTATTCAAAATATCCTTCCGATGGCTTATCACCTGGGGTTTGCCGCTAAATTTCTCATCAGTGTAACTACGCAAGAATCCACAAGGAAGCATGTTGAAGAAAAAAACATAGGTTGCACTCATATCCTCTTTGGACCATTTTTAGTTCGTAGTACACCTGTTTCTAAAACTCAAACGCTTAGAAAAAACGATCAAACGAGAGAATCTCTTCAGCTTGTAAAATTTCTTTCTGGTTATTTCAGCATGCTTACTTTACTTTGCTAAAGGGGAATTTCAAACTTAAGTGTTCTTTACAAAGTTCAGATAGTTATATCTCTTAAACAACATATTTTTTTGAAGGATTGCAAAAAAAAAAAACAGAAGCACAATGAATTGACGAAAATTATTGTTTTTTTGACAAATGGTTAGTACGAAGTACTGTTAATGGTTGCCAAACTCTTTTGGGCTATCACAACGTGCCAATGTTTTAATGTTGTTAATGAAAAGTTGCGTGGAAAATAGCAAACTCAGGACGTGGACGCTGACTCACATTAGTCAAAGTACGCCAAAGTTACGATCGGATGTTGCTCATCACGGTTACGTAATTTTCGGAGAATACGTGACAGTTGCGATATTAAAAGTAGAAAGGTGTTATGCGTGAAGCAGGAGATTAAGATATGAAAAGGTAGACTCGATTTTGTTTTTGCGCAGTTTTGGGTTACCCTAGCGGCCTTTACAAAATCAGCAGGGCAGTTCCAAGGTCACTAGCCTTACGTATTCAGAATCATGAAGCACGGAAAGGTGACAACCCAAACGGTTTTGTAAAATAAAAAGTGAAAGAAATAGAAACGATAAAGATGTTCACCGTTTTCAGGGCTGATTCTCCTGGCAGTAGGAGTCTGGACTTCTTTTTGTCCTCCATTCTGGGGCTCTGCCTTCTTCTGGGCAGGCTTCTCCTTCTTCTGAGTGGGTGCCTGAGGAGCCGCGCCTCCAGCAGCCTTCTTCGCTGCCGCTGCTTCAGCCCTAGCCTTCTTCTCTGCAGCTTTCGCCGCCCTCTGGGCCTTCTTGTCCTCGGCAGACATGTCGGGTCTCTGTTTGTAAAGTTGTAAACATGAATTGTTTTGTAAATCTTACTTCGAATGGCTTTGGATCCGTTGGAGGAACAGACTGCACTACGGGTTCCTCCTTTCTAACCATAACTTCTTCTTTCGTTTGAGATTCTCCATTTTGAACGTTGTTTTGAGCTTTGCCTGCCTCAGCTCCCAAAAGAAGACCGAGATTTCCAACTCGGTCCGTCAAATCTTTCACTGTGTCCTGTAAAATCGGTCAAACCGTGTTATAAAAGGCGTTTCTGTGTGAAGCACAGCTGTGAGCAGGTAATTCTGACATTATACCCAGCGTAGGAGCGTTAAAAGTTGGAAATAGGTGATTATTAGTTACCGAAACCAAAGCTTCCCATATACGACAGTGAGAAAAATAAAGGAAAAAACCGATTTCATGCTCACAGCTTACCTTCAGCTGACTTACGGGATCCTCGCTGTTAGTATTCTGCTGGGCGGTCTGTTGTGTGGCCTTTTTCTTACCCATTATGAGCTTGCTAAAGTCTATTTAATTTTTAAAAATTTATTTTAACTTACTATAATATTTATTCAATTTAATTTGGAGATTCGGGGTAGCTACCGGTCGAAGACCCGCGTTGTTTGCTCTGAAAATTCAAAATTTATCGCTTGTAGTGGCAAGGACGAGGATAATTTGCATCGCAACAAAGCGAAAGGTATAAATGCATCAACAGAATTGACGCAAATAGCTGGATGCACGCTGTTTACGCGCACTTGTGTTTGTCCGTGTACAAATGATATTACATAAATTTAAGTGAAATTTGTTCTTTTTTATTACATAATAAATGATAAGGAATCTCTGAAAAATTAAAGAAAACTATTTAAAAATAGATAGACGTGTATTCTTTGATTCTTGTTAATAGTGGCTCTGTACTGTGTTTAGCGGCGGCGGCGCCCAGTTTGCGCACCATCTCAGAATGTCCCCATCCTGTCCTTCGAATGTCTTGGCGCCGTTTCCGCATTGTTTCTCACGTTTATATTCATGTTTTCTTGTTTTTATTCTTGTGATGTTGTTTTTAGAATTTTTATTACTAAGAATATTCAAAAATAATGGATCAGTCATTTGTGCATCACCCGCTTTCAAGCAAACCCGGATGTTTCGCTTTTTCCATTGGTTGTGATCGATTTTCAGGCAGAAACTAGCGCTTTTTTATTTTAGTTTTAACAGAAATAAAAATCCGGAGCTTTATATCCGTAATCCCACCCTAACCCACTTATTTCTACTTGAAAACGAAAGCCTTTTTCATTTTAAACTCCCAAAATTCGTTTTTACCTAAATTTCAGTGTTTCCTAGCTCTGTTTTGCAACATTTATTCACATGTCTTTATTTTCCTTGCACGATTTTGTTTCGATCATGATCTTATTTCGTTTAAAACCCGTTTTACTAGCTTATTTTGAATTTTCAGGTGACAAATCTAAGCATGTCCAGTTCTTCGAGCTCCTCGGATTCTGAGCCTGCGCAGGTATGTTTTTACACGTTATTTTTGAATTTTTATACCCGCATTTTGTTTTTTCACCTGAGAATTCGTCGTTTTTGATTTTGCTCGTCAGAATTTTACTCAAAAACGATAGAATTCGTGGATTTCTTTGTTGTTTCATCTGAGTCTTTCTTGTCAGTCGTGGCAATCAATAATTTTATTTTTATATTATGAATATTATCTTGTATTTTTCAGGCAGCTTCTCCGGCACGCTCTCCTGCCCCTTCTTCTAACAACAGTGACTCCGATGCATCCTCCAATCGTCGTAACGCCCGTCGTGCAGTTGTCAAACCTCCCATCGACGAGGGCGGTGATTGTAGGTTTTTATTTCTAATTTTACGGTTTTTTACATCTTTTGTTATTGTAATTGTGTTTCGTATTGTCTTTTTTCAGCCTCTGATACCGAAGATTCCTCTGATGAGGAGACCAGACACCTTTCTAGGAAGAAGCCGGCTCCCAAAAAGCGCAGACGTCAGAGCAGCGAGGATGACGTAAGTTTTATTCTATTTTTGCTTCGTTTCTTTGCTGATTTGATTTTAAATTGTTATTTTCAATGATTTTAGCCGTTCGAGCAGTACCGCCACTTGTTCGATACCCGCGAAGAATATGACGAGTGCATGGGAAAGTCCGAGAAGGAGAGGGAGCAGATCATCTACGAAAGGATGACCACGGCAGAGGATAAGAAAACCAGGTAATTTATATTTCATTTTTTTATTGCTTGTTTTTCTAGGAGGGAGATCGAGGAGCGTTTGGCTGCCCGCCAAGCTGAACTCGATGGATCCGGTTCTGGCTCTAGCTCTAAGAAGGACAAGAAGAAGGAGAAAAAGAGGAGAGTTAGTTCGGATACTGACAGTGATGAAGAACGTAAGTTCACGATTTTAATTTAAAAATACCTGGTTTTTCAGGGAAGCCTTCCCGCCGCTCGTCTGAATCTGAAATGGACGCCGAGTTCCACCACCCGTCGGAGGTTGACAAAAAGAAGAAACAGAAACAGGCCATGGCTGATTTGGCTGCGAAGAGGAAGGATAAGGAAAAGAAGGAAGGTTTGGTTTTCTCACTTTTATGTGGATTATCGATTTATTCAGCCGCCAGCAAGAAGGCCGCTCTGAACATCGACGATATATTTGGAAAGGGAGACAGCGACGATGACTCCTCATCCAGCTCTTCCAATTCCACTCGTTCTTCCTCTTCTTCGTCGTCTTCTAGGTATTTTTTAATTGTACCGTTTCAAAATTACCTTTTTTAGGGATTCCTCTCCGGATCGTCGATCTAGCAGCAGCCAGAGACACTATGTTGACAATAGATCTGTAGAGTCCAAGGAAGATCTCATCCGTGTGCGCCTTTCTCGCCACTTCCTCTCCACTATCATTCACACTCCGTTTTTCAAGGATGTTGTTGTAGGAGGATATGTCCTTCTGCGAGCTGGTCACTCTGCTTCCAGCAAGCACGATTTTCAAGTTAGTATTTTGTGTTAAAATTCCATTAATCCCTTTTTTTAGATTCTGAAGATTATTGACGTCGTTGAGACTCCCAAGACCTACAATCTGGAGAACACCAAAACCAATAAGGGAATCAAGACTCGATGGGGTTTGTAAACTTCTTTGGTCTCTAATTTTGTTAATTTCAGGAAAACAGGAGAAGACCTACACCCTCCAGTACATTTCGAACAGCCCTTGGTTGGAGGACTACTTCTCCGAGTGGAAATCCGTGACCAGTCAGGAGGTAATCGATAATTGTTGTGCATTTGTAATTGATTTGTTTAGGATACTCTTCCCACGATGGAGTACGTGAAGAAGAAGGAAGCGGAGATTAAGAAGTATCGCAATCACAACTGGACTACCAAGGATATTGACTACGTGAGACGTACTGGGGTGTCATACTTATTGATTTTTTTAGATGGTTGAGCAAAAGAAGAAGCACAACTCGTCTCACACTAACTTCGCGCTGAAGAAGGCCGATCTGATGCGTCGGAAGGTGTGTTTCCCACTGCCACGGCGCGCGATTGATTAGCGGGTGTTTACGGTGGCCACGGGGTGTTTTGGACTATGGATGTCGTGTTTGCGGAGCGCAACTTTATTGAAACTCTGGTAAATGCAAGGAAAGTGAAAGAAAATCCGTCTCGGTAAGAAGAGATTTGGTTCTAAGCGATTTTGGCGACTAGCTCGTATCACAGAGTGCGTTCGCTTTATGGTTGTCCAGCAGTGGCGATGACTCGGCTGCTGGGTTCGTTCTCTCCCCTCCACGCCTTCATTTTGAGAACGGTCTCGATGCAGAAAAGCACGGTCAGAGCGACGCAAATGATCTAGAAAAAAGTAGTTTTGAATGACACTTCCTGGTTGATACCGCGCTCATGATAGCAGCTCCCCTGCCGTCGGTTCCCCAACTGGCAGACAGATGAACCATCAGGAAAATGGAGATGAAGTAGAAGACAGAGTTGATTCCGTAGAAGAGGAGCTCCTAAGCTCTTTTTCTTACGGTAACTTGTAATGTACTTACGACTACGATGAGGCCTTCACGAGTGGGTTCGTCGCGAATAGTGAGGTGGGGGAAGCACACGTAGCCGAGAAGGAAAACGCAAACAACCAACATGGTTTCGAAGGTGATGTGCTCCGTCCAAGCGGCAGTCGTTGATCTTCTGTCGGCACAGATGGCCAAAACGAATGCAACAAAAGCGAGGACCTAAAAACAGAATTCATAAGGAGATTTGATTTTTCTTACGATTTCTGCGAGCTTGAGCACTCCTCCAAGAGTTCCAAGGTATCCAGTGTTAAGTTGTCCTTGCCTGTTGTTGGGAATAATTTGGATCTTGCTGGAAACGTGGAACTTCAGCGGCTTCTTCTCCTTGGTAGGAGGGCTATACACACGATTAGGTTTGTTAGGGCACCCGCACACGGCTCACCTGGCCTGACCGGGACGGTTCAGGTCATTTGTCTGCATCTCCTTGGCTGGTCCGAGGTCGACGGTGGTCTGAGCAGGCTCTTCGTCGGACCGCAACATCTGGGCGCAAGTTTGTTATGCGAGACTTGACGGAAATGCGGGAGAGATTGACGCATTTGCGATTGAGGCGCTGCGTGAGATAACGATCGTTGCCCTGGTTTATATTCAAATGAGAGAAAACAACACGGGGTTTACATGGGAACCGAGTGGACAATTAGTGGTGGTGGCGAATGGCAACTGCGCACAAAAACCTGCTTACTGGGTCGCCAGGTACCGGTGAACATATCGATGGAAGCCAAATATTGATTCCCTAGAACTAGTTACTGAGTTTGAAGAGGGTAGGTGTAATGTTTTTGGAAAAGGCAACATTTGGAGAGGAAGAGCAGCGCAAAGGTGTGGCTGGCAGAATTGTTTGGAATTAGGGGGCGATCACAACCTTGAACGCCGAGACCGACTAGCAATCTCTCGTCCCAATTCGGCGGCGTCTTCGAGTAAACGGTATCACCATTGATGCAAATCGATGGCGACGATGACCTTTAGGTTTCTTTTTGCCTATGCGAACGGCGGAACGGTGTCGATTTCAGACAAAATGCCAAAACTCTCGGCAGGGGGTGTTTTTCGGTGTATTGGGGTGTGGCAGGTAGTGAGAGACTGTGTACTGATGCGTGCACGATCCGGTTGGTATAGATCCGCGCCTGCGCCCGGAATTTGACGCTTCTGAAGCGTTTTTAAAAGGAATGCCGGCGCAAAAGGCGATTAGTAATTTGGCGGAAAGGGGACAATGCCATGGTGAAGGTAAGAGAAGCCGGCGAGCAGTTGTCGCGTTACTTTTTTCGTACACACAAGAAGACGAACGATGGGCTTACACTCAACAACATTTGCCGGAAGTTGTTGCTAATTGGGGAACTTTGAGGACGGGGGAGGCCCTGACCCCCTCTTTTTTCCCGATTCCCGCGACCTTTGAAGGGCTATCGAAAAGTCAGTGGAGCGAGCGGTGGGAAAAATAGCGCCGGATCAATCAGAAACAAATTTATACGCGATTTTGGAATGGAAAAATTGATCGGAAGGCGTTTGTCACACTGTCACCGCAGAATTCCGTCTGAATTCTTTTTGGCGATTGTTCTCGTCCTTCACGCAAAAACTAATAAGTTTTTTGGGCCAGAAGTTACAATTTGAAACGTTTAAATCGGTTTTTAGGTTTTTTAGCTGAAAAAAGTTGTGGTTTTGGTGGTTTTCGGTGTGATAGCAAGGGCAGTAGTAGGTTGTCGCGGGAGAAAACAAGCAACTAATTGATTGATCGATGGGTTTCCGGCCGAATTTCGCAGGGTTTCGCATGGCATGGTTAGCAAGTGGGGCGCGAACAGCGCAAGGCGCTCCCTCATGAAATGGCCATGCCGGCGTGTTTATGACTCTCGGGCTCTTACCAGTTTGGTTTCGGCGCTTCCCTGTCCGTTGCTGACGAGGACGGTCTCAACTCCTGGCATCCTGGGTCTCCAAGGGCGTCTGTTGCCTGTTTTGAAGGGCGGAGGGCCTGAACCCCCTTGTCTCGTCTGCTGGCAAACAACGAAAACAACAAAAAGGCGTTGATAAAGAAAATACGGAGGGCACTAACGGAAGGGATATGTGCGAACATGTGCGCCGAGCGGACTGTAAAACAGTGTGCAAACAGTTTTGAGAAGATGGCGGATGGTTGCGGAGCAGAGTTTACCAGCACCGTGCGGTTACAGCACGCTGTGTTCGCCGGCGATGTGTGTGTGTTCCACTGCGGTCTTATTTTCATTAGCACGTTACCCACCAATAAGTGATGATGTGAAATAGTCGGGCGCGAGATTGTTTGGCAGATGGAACATTTACTGGTGGCATGGATGGTGTAACAGTGGCATATTTTGATAGCTTGTGACAGCCGCAGTGGCGTTCTCTTTGTAAGGCGTGCCCCTGTTGTTCTTCGCAACCACAAAAAAGTGATTGATTTATCACTTTTGAGTAGGAACTGCGGTTCACTTTATCAATCTGCTCGAGTAGTTCATCATAAACTAGACCCCACTAACTGCGATTTCAGTTTGAAAACAAGATTTGTTACATTTTACTTTTTTTCAGGATGCCGCTATCCAGGAAGGAAATGCCATAGAGGTGGAGCGTCTCCTCCATGAGATCGACGCCGTTGACAGTCGTGCCGATGCTTTGGTACGGTTTTATTCTTTTTTTTTTATCTTAACCCTCTTTTTTGGTACTAAAATCTTATTTTCAGGACAAGAAGAGGTCGGCCGACATATCGGCTGTCACGTGGATCAACGAAAGGAATAGGCACATGCAGAGGGAGAAGTTCTTCGGCAATAGCAAGATGGACGTATGTTCTTTTAACATTTGGTTTTGTAATCTATTTGTTTTAGAAAGCCTTCTCTATCACCGACAACGACGACCCGTTCACGAGAAAGAAGGAGAAGATGCGTGTCGTCTGTGGAACTAGGAACAATGGAGGTGGGTATTTGTATTTTGTGTCGAGATGACATTAAATGCAGATCCTACCGCAGCACCTGAGGAGAAGCCGAAGGTCGAGGAGAAGCCCAAAGTCGTGTTGCCGCTTCCCACGCTGACCCCGAGCGCATCTTCGTCCTCGCTTTCCTCGCTCCAGACGGGATCTTCCAAGGAGAAGAAGTCTTTCTTTGATCTCCAGAAGTTGGTCAATTTCGAGGAGATTGATTTTAGTGAGTCCTTATAGGTAACTTTGCTTTAGCTTTGAGTTTTAGGTGCTCTTCCCAAAACTCTTCCCTCTGCTTCGGCTTCCTCCTCGGACTACAACAGGCGCAGTCACCACAATGGTCACGATTCTAGGGATCCTCCTCCCAAGAAGAGCAGAACGTGAGTTTTTAAATTCAAAAGATCTTAAATTCAAAAGATTTTGGAATTCATACCTTTAATATAGGTATCTTGGTGTATTAGTCTTTGAAACGGTTTTTAAGTGATTTAGGTGGTTTTAGTTTTGCATTTTTCGCCTTGGCTTTGAAGCACAAATAAGAACTTAAATTTAAAGTTACTTAAGCTCAAAGGAACCTTAAATTAGCGTTGTTTTACCTTTATGATCAACAATTTTTTATACATATTCTTAGAAAACGCTTGAGGGTACTATCATTCTAAGAATTTGTGAAAATATTGATGATTGTGGTTTGATTTCGTTATTGCAGCGCGAAAGTGCAACAAATTCGTAGTAGTTTACTTGAAAAAGGAAAATACGTTTATAAATATTTTGAACAGAATTACTGTAGGTTGGCGTTGGTTCACAATTATAACCATAAGTATAGCGAGAACCAAATTTTCCATTTGTTACAAGTTTGGACAATGCTTAGTTTGGACATTATCGATTTTTCTCTCTTTTCTGAAAATTTTCTCGTTTTCCGTTTCGGAGAAAGATGTTTTAGTTTGTTTACGACGTTATTTTAAAACTTTGCTGTTCTTTGATATCTCTGGTTAAAAAAAGACACCAACTTGGCATTTTCGTGGTTTGGCCTTTGCGTAGTTGATTTCACCTAAATCTGAAATAAGACATACTTTCAATGGTTTCTATGGTGCAAATATAAATTTGATTTAAACGAATCTGAATTTGGAACAAAAGCAGCAGAGGGGGCCTTTTATAATAAAATATAAAATGTGAATCGTATATAAATATAGAAATTTTCATTTTCAGCTCGATGTCTCTGGACGAGTACCGTGCGATGAAGGCTAAGCAGAATGCTTCGACGTCTTTTTCATGAGCGATGAACCCTCCAACCCTGCTTGTCGACATGTTGTTGTTTTTGTATATTCCAGGAGGCACTCAGCCCTCGGTTTCTAGAAGAACGTGTTAATATGCCCTGAGTCGTAGTTGTTGTGATTATTTAAATACCCCCTTAATATTTTGCTAGCTAATAGATGGCCTTGTCGAAGCGCTACGTTTAGCTCGGAGCATTAATATTGTTTTATCACGTGACTTGGTTTTTTGGGGGTCGTGGAGGCCAGGTGCGGTAATTTCTTTGGGTGCCCGATCCGGGCACCGCTTCAATTAGGCACGGCAGGTGCGCACCGGCATTGTCTCACCGGCACCGACGGCAATTGTCGTTTTATTGCCACCCTCCTGATTGTGACCCTGGCACCCAACGCACACCATTTATGGGCTACCGACCGGATGTTGCCTGTTTTAACGGATTCTTTGCATTCCTAAAGCTCGGATCGACTGTCAGCCCGGAGCTCGGCGAGAGGCCGTGCTCTTGGAATCAGGGCTCACTGTCATCTTGTCTTGGAATCAGTGTCCATCTGAAAATCTAACTTCCCTACTCCCTTGTGACCCGTGGGTAAAATCAGTTTTGATTATCGCCCTGTGCTTCGAAACACACTGAAATCTTTTCCATTCGTCTCAAACAGACATCTTTTCCATTCTGTTTATTTCAAGAGCTCTAAATGCACAAAAGTCACATAGACTACTAAACCCACATTTGAGTCATTTTAAATGAAACTGCCTGCAATGAAATTCCCGCCCAAAAGAAAATGTTACGGTAGGTTCCCGATGGACCACTTTGCAATATTCTAAATAGGGTATCCCGTTTCTTGAAAATGTTGGTTACCTCCGCTTTCATATTAACTGCCTTTATTTGGGTGATGTTTTTAAAAACTTGGCTTTCTTTCACAAAACTTTTCGAAGGAACTAATAAAGCGCAATATGCTGACCATTTTGGTGTTTGCATAATTGGAAACACAACAGACAACTCTAAAATTGTGATTTTTCAAAAGGGAAAAAACGATATAAAACAACGTCTCATTCGTTTCGAAAAACTTACATTTCTCATGGTGTTTCAGTGGTTCACTTGGGCAATCTAACACTTTTGGCATCTCTGATCGCAACAGCTACAAAATTTAACCTTTTGTTCGTAGTAGATGCGGTGACTTCGATGTGAACAATACATTGACAATGTTTCAAGATGAAAGCATAAGTTTCAGAAGCTTTACGACTTCAATTGTTTCTTTTACAAGTGAGCATAGAAATGTGTAGAAAATGTGATATCACTACCCAAATATAATTGCCCACTTTTACTAATTTCGAGTTTTCACATCACAGGGACCTCCCTAGAGAAATAGCTTACAGAACAACTTTCCTATTGACAACCTGACATCGGTGAAAGAAACAGATGGATTAGTCATCTCCATTTCCTTTTACCTGCACCTGCTGTTCTCCAAAAAGGACCATTTACCTCCCGCGCACTTGAGGATTACGTCCAATTTTCTCTGAATTTAATCCGCCTTGAAGGTGAACCACATAACCGACCCATAAACCGGCATCTGCTTCTTGTGTCCTTCGCCTTGAGAGTCCCCGTCCGTTCTATTGTAAATGACCGATTCTGAGTTGCTGATCGTCGTTTTTTTTTACGATTCTCGACGAAAAGAGAAACAAGGCAAAGAGAGCAATCCGAGTTGAGGTCACCGCCTGCCGACCGCCCAAAAGAGGTGCGGATTAAATGGCCGACCTCTTTGTACGCCCTACTTACTCTCTACATTCTTCTTTTAACTGACCAACAGTGCTTGTCAAGGACTGTACACTTACTACTTTCAGAACATGCGGGAAAACCTACTTCTGCCGATTTTTCTATTACCAGTAGCCCTAGCACAAATAAGTGAGCTGCTTTGTGTTTCCATCTTCTCAATCATTTTTTTCAGGATTATGCGAAGTATCAGGAGACTGTAAACTTTGTCCAGATAGAAGATACTCATACTACAGATGTGGTCATCAGGCAAGTCAACAGATTTGTCACCAAAATACAACAAAACTTTATGCTACGTATACATACACCATAGAAAACTCGGAACCCTGCAGAACTGAAAAACGATATTTCACTTTTAGCTGGGAAGCATTTTTACAAACTGTTAATATTTACAAAAGTTTAGTTCACGAAAAACAAAATGTATACATACACGTTTTCAGCAATCAATGAATGTGGTTGCGAAACGTTGTGAAATTTGTGAAAAGCCTGTAAAATTTTGAACTTTCCCAATTGTGGTTTGATTCCGTAACTGGGCGATGTAACATTGCAACACAAAAAAATGTATTACCACGACATGGTAAATGTTTGTGAATTTCTTTCTTAGTATACTTGATATTTGGAAAACTGTAGCTGCGCGAAACTTGACCGAAATGATTCACCACTTGATCTCAAAAAAAGCTTGCGGAAGTTATGGTGCAAACGTTTTTCAGTGTCGTTTGATTAGTTTCAAAACTGATCTGGGAAAAATTGCAAAACTTATTGGCTGCTAAAGATAGCTAAGTATTCTACGTGACACGATAAAATACGCAAATTTTCCTAAACAGATAGGAAGCTTTGTCGCCAATGGCTACTGCCAACTTTATTAACTTTGTAAAGTTAGTCACAAACTTCTATGTTAGGGGATGGTATGCTGACACTTAAAATAAGGCGCCAAAAAACTACAGTTTTGCTGAAAATTTACAATACAAGTGGCCCAGCGAAGTGGGTATCGCAGTTCGGAGAGGATTTCAAATTTTGAATGGTTAAAGAGATCATTTTCCCTTCATTTGATGATAATACGCATGATTGCCCAAATTCTGATTGGCTGATTTTAACAGAGCCAAAGTAATTGTCAGGATGCCCCAAAACGCGAAAGCACCCACAAGCGCTTTTTTGTGGACGTTTTCAGCTTTTCGCAGATCTGCAGCACTATCGCGTTTTCCAACATAGGATTTAAAAAATGAAACCACATAATTTTCTTTTAGGGCGAGTGCTTCCCTACCGAAACATGTGAAGCCGGATTCTGCTGCCCAATTCCCAAACCACTTTTAGCCCTTCAGAATGAAAGTAAGCTGCAGTTTGTTCTATTTCTTGCTTTCTAATCGTACACGCTTGCTTTTTGCACACTTACCCTACCACAGAATCAAGCGAACGATTCCCTACACCTCCGGAACTTCCGAAGACCGCCCTTTCAAAAGACGCCGAGGAGAAATGCCCCGATGGGTCGGACTGGACCCTTCTCTGCACTTCTGATCAACACTGTCCTCGGAACACTCTCTGCGCAGAAGGAAAATGCTGCACCAGTGAGTAAGCAAAATGTTTCATGATTTCTCAATTTGCTGCGCCTGTCGAGAGTCCTTGGACTCGACCTGTTTGCCAGCGATAATTCCCGCACTAAGCGCGTAATAGCAGCGCGACCTGCACAATCCCGCTTGTCATCAGAGAGATAGTAGCAGTGAAAAGAAACAGCGGTCATTTAAAAAAATGGAAATAGAATGTGAAATTCATTCTCCAAAACAAGATGTTGATTGTGTAAAAGCTCAACTTGCAAAAGTTTTTCAAGTTTCGTTTGCACTCAATGCAAAGTTCATCGTTTCAATTTCTGTTACTGTTGGGAAGTAAACAGAAAAGGTTTTTTCCTCGAGTTCACTAAAACGTGACTATTAAGGTGGTTTTTGGGTTGTTTACATAAATCTCGAAGAAAAACTTTGCGGTTCCTGAATTCTTTGAAACAGTTGTTCCATCTTCACTTGATGAACTTTATGCTAATGTTTAAATAACGTTATTGAAAGTAGGCTACCATAAAACATCAGGAAGAGAACCCTACTCTAAAATCTCCCAATTGGTTCAAGAACCGTTTAATGAGCTTATCGCTCAAAACAAAATTGTGTGTACTGTTACTATTGTTTTCTTAACCTGGTGAAGAAATCAAAAATAAAATAGTTACTAAATGGGGTTACTAAAAATAGGGGTTACTAAAAGTACAAAGGCGAATTGAACAAGTTAAGAAAGCATAGAATGGTCTTTTAGTAGAAAACCCCCCTATGACTGGCCAAAATCTTCACGAAAAACTCTGTTGATTTCAGAAAAGGTAGACCGATTGGTAAGGAAACCGATTATTAAAAACTTTGCGCCGTTCCGACACATCTGTGATGTTTTCTACTAAAATCGTCATCAAAATCATAGGGAAGAGCTATAAAGTAGCGGAAATACATCCCTTATGCAACAGCTAAATCTATAGAGTTTCCAATTTTCAGGCTGTGGACGTCTTCGCCGAAAGTTCCTCAATGACCTCGGTGCCAAAGAAATCATGGGCAAAGCTATTCCCCAATGCACTGATGATGGACGCCTCTACCGCGAAAAGTAAGCGAAATTCTCGGCAGTTCTTCTAACAACAGTTTAGACAATGCCTAGCCGGAACCGATAACTGTTGGTGTGTCTCTTCATTCGGTCGACGATTGTATAACGGAGAATGCGTTTCAAGGAAACCCACGCCAAATCTTCTCTCAAAGGCTGTAAAACTTCGCGATGAGCTGAGAACTACCAAGGTTCATTTTATCTGTTAACGAAATCGTAAATTTGGGTTTCCTAGTTTTTGAATTTAGAAAAAGTTCATATCAGATCTAAGCAGTTCCTCAAAAATTATGTAATTCTAATTTTCATTGCCCATATGAAGTAATTCGTTTTTAAAGTTTGCAACGTAAAGATATGCAGCACGGTCATGTTTTCCCGAAATACGGTTATTCAAGAACAAAATACTCAGAATCTCGATTTTTCGGTGATAGCATTGTATTCCTTGCAAAATTTCGACAGGGAAACATGCAACATGTGCAGGCACTTTTCTTCCTTTTCAGTTTATTTTTTGGATTGCCATTTGCGAAACAGAGATCGAATTATCCTGCGCGGCGGAGGGTATTTATACCCGAACGCGGCCCAGCCACGCCCCCTTTGGCGCCAAATGAATGGTCCGTCATAGCGAGACGGGTTTAAACTACAACTAGACTACAAACTGTCATGTTAGCCCTCCTAGCAATCAACATTAGCTCAAACTAGGCTCATTCGACGCGTCTAGGCAAGAAAAAAACCATGATAACATTTATATGGCAAATCAATTTTAATTTAAAATGCATTCTGCGATCAACCAAGCTATTTAAAGGATTTTCGTTCTGTTTTTTGTAACCATTCTTCAAAAATTCGAGTAATTTCATCTTCAACACCTCAACAATTCCAGGGAAAATGTCTAGTCGATCGAATCGGAACATGTCCCCGAATCCGACCCTCCTCTGATGCTGCTGCAATGTCTTGTCGTTGTGACGACGACTGCTACGGACAGAAGAAATGCTGTGCAATTGACGGAGTGACAGTCTGCACAACGCCAGGTTTTCAATAGATCAATACGTTTCAGGATTTTAGAAAGAATTTCAGTTACCTAACAGCTTAGCTAACTTGAGCTTTACAACCAATTAACAATTCCAGGAATTCCAGGTTACAGTGACCTTTGTTTTTAGTGCTACCCCAAGCGATGACGATGGTTTGCGGACCGAATGAACAGTTTTCTGCTTGTCATTCTCCCTGCCAGGCTTCTTGTGACGATCCTACTGTACCTGCCTGCCCACCGCCTGTTTGTCAACCTGGATGTCATTGTATGCCAGGTAAGATTTGCATGAAGGCTGCTAAAAGTGGTATTGTTGTAGAAACTACCGTTTTTCTAGACGAAGACTTCATATTCGGGTTTTTACAGGCTATATCCGCCGTGACGGGTCTCCTCGCTCCATTTGCGTCCCCCGTGCCACCTGTGTTCTCTTCGATGTGACCTCCCACTGCGCTGATGAACGTCGTCAGTATCAAAGCTGTGGATCAGCTTGTCCTATAAGTTGCCAGACTCGTAATATGCCAAGGTGCAGTACTAAGTAACTTCCATTCAACGTTGTTAAAGATGTCACGAACGCTGTGTTGCCGGATGCTTCTGCCGAATCCCTTACGTTTTGGAGAATGCTGCGGATCCTTTACACTCGAGATGTATCCTTCCTTCTGAGTGTCCTCTGGAGCAGCTGCCAATTGTTCCTAAAGAGGTTTCTAGACTTCCTGTCCCTACCCAGGGGTACGCGTTACCGTATGCTCCAAACACGGCTACCGTACTTCCCAACACAAACCATTGTGCCGATCCTATGAAGAACTACCTCAGTTGTGGAACCAAGTGCCCAGGTAACTGTTGGAGTAAACGTTTAATGTACAAGTTTGTTTTAGTTGGGTGCAATGCTTTGAAGCTAGCAACAACCTGTTCTCTGCAATGTGTTCCGGGCTGCTTCTGTCATGCTCCCTACATTCTTCTCGATGCTACTGTAGGAATGGGAGTTATAGAGGCACAAAATGCTTTAGGATCCTCAATCGGGATGTGTACTGCCTCAGAACTGCCCTCGAGTGTCTTCAGAAGTGATTGGAAGTGCGGCAACCTGCACTGACCCCAGGAAAGAATGGACCAGCTGTGGAGCTTTGAAGTGAGCTCTCCAAATCTAGGGTGAAACCGAAAGTTTAGTTGTGCCCGTTCTTGCAACAATCTGCTTGGCCTGTGTGGAGCTGGCTATTGTTCCCCAGGCTGCATCTGCAGAGAACCCTACGTGCTTCAAGACACCAATGACCCGAATTCTCGATGTGTGCTGCCCTCGGAATGCTCCCGGAAGTGCGAAGACACCAACAAGGTACTCCAAGCCTCTCAATTGTAAACTAATTGGACTTTAGGAGTTCTTGACATGCGGTTCTTCATGCCCCGTGGGCTGCGACAACAGACATCCCAGGAGTTGCACACCTTGTCAAGCCGGGTGCTTCTGCAGAAATGGTTGGAAGGACTTGTAGCCTGAGGCAATTTGGGTTTAGGTCTGGTTGCTTTGAACTCATCGTCCTGGCAAACGTCGGAGTGTGTGAGATTTGAAGACTGCCCAACATTCTTCGAGGAGACGACCACAACCACAACTACAACTACAGAAAGTACCACAACATCTACGACGACTTTAGCACCAACAGAAGCATTCACGAAAGACGAAGGTACCTCGAGTTCGAGCGAGTCAGCATTACATTTTCAGTTGATGCCTCGAACAGCCTTTTCTCGGTCTCAGACGAGTGCCCATCAACCACCCTCGATGTGGGTGGTCGCACTTGCAACCGAGATACCGACTGCCCAACTGAGCAACGTTGCTGCCGTGCCCTTATTGCATCTCTTGGAGTCTCACCTCAGCGGTGCGCCTGCAAGGATCCTCTAGCCGTATGGAGCAGCTGTGGCAGCCTCTGCCCAGAGTACTGTGGCCAACCTGCGGTACAGTATCCTTAGGACCCTTAGGCTAAAAGGTTTTTAGGTCCCGGTTTGTTCAGCCACCTGCAACCCAGGATGTCAATGTGCTGCTGGCTACGTAAGGGCTAGGAATGACGTCACTGCTCCTTGCATTCCAAGGGAGGCTTGTCCTCATGTGCCATGTGAGTGACTGTAACTTCTTGCCTTTGGTAGCGTTAGTACTTTAAAACTAAACCATTGCAGCTGCAGTCAGCTTGGACGCTCCCAAAGCCACCATCAAAGAAATCGTAGAAGAAGCCCCCAGTGACCCATTTTCCAGGATGATGGTAAAAATTGGCGTTTACATTCTAAAAACACAAAGTTCAGGTTGCCGTCGCCAACCTTAGAGGAACTACCGTTAAGGGTCGCTTCACATTCACTCAATTCTCCAGAACCACCCTTAATATTGGCGGTATGACTTTTACTATTTAGCCATTTTAGATTTACTTTAGGTAGCGTAGAAGGTTTGGAGCCTGGAGCGCACGCTGTGGTCCTTCACCAATTTGGCGATGTTTCAAACGACTGTCTTCGCATCGGACCACCATTCCTCTTCAGAAGAAGCAATGACACTCCTTCTCTTGGAGACATTAATGGTATGTTTGTGGTTACAACAGACAAACAACGGCGCGCATAAAGGAAACTAAAAGTCACTCGTAGCGACACAATACATGTTTCTGAACCCATTTGTCAATTTCAGGCGTGATGGCTGGAGCTTCAGAATTCTCAAGAACCGTTGACTGGCCAGTTGGAGATGTGATTGGACGATCGATTGCCGTCTACAGGTGGGATTTGATGAAAAATATTTTGGAAATTGCGAAATTAAGGTTTTCAACAGCAGAATGGAAAATCAAAGCTCAGTTGGAAAGACCAATCGCCTGTGCAACGATAGGGGTTGCAAACTTATGATATTGTTAAAATGTTATGCTTTTATAATTGTTAATAAGTTCAATAAACATGCCCAATTATCTCAATTAGATGTATTTTCTCTGTGTTCAATGATATCATGCCAAAACACTGGTCTTCAAAAAAAGCATATTTTTTTTTCAAAATAACTGCTTTCATGTTTTCCATTAAAACGACTTTTTCGGATGCAAACAATCAAACGAGCACTAAATGTTTTAATTCCCTTCGTTTCTTCACAGCTCTGCAAGATATCTTCTGATATTGAAATTGGAAGAAACTTAAGCATGTCATTTTTTTTTAAATTGATCGTTTATGACCAAAAAACTGAAATTTTAGACATCGGAATCAGAATCCTCGTGAAATTTCGATATGGAAAAATGCAACTTGTGCAGGAGTTTCTCATTTTTTTCAGTTTTTTTTTTGGATTGCCATTTGCGAAGCAGAGATCGAATCATCCTCCGCGGCGGAGGGTATTTATACCCGATCGCGGCCCCCGCCCCGCCCCTTTTGGCGCCAAATGAACGGTCGCCGCAGGGAGACGGGGTTAAACTGTAATTAGACTACGAATGGTCCTCACGTGGCTGAAAGTCATCCATATTAGCTGATTATGGGCTTATTTGCCGCATCTCAACAACTCAATGGCGATTAACAATATAGAAATTTTAAGTCTAGTAAATAACGTTTTCACCTATTTAGGATCTATTTTGTTTCCGAACAGAAAGGTTTTTTGGTATACAAAGAAAACAAACGTCTTCAAAAACAATTATTCTCATATGCTTGAGCGAAATGGTCATTGCCTTATGCAAACTATATTTTGACAAGTTCAAACTCTGTTTTCTGACCGGAAAACAAAAGTCCCTTCTTAGAAAGGATCATTTTTATCAAAAATGAAAGTCAGGAAACTTTTCTTGCATCCATTTATAGCTTTTCTTATAAAATCGCACGTTGGCACCCAAACGTTCTGTGACGAACCTGGGAGTGAAAAGACCAAAACTACAAAGTTATTGAAAAAACGGCCATATTTAATGTTTACACGAAATTTGACCAATTTCTGAAACTCACGCTGTTTCAGTTTGAAGAATGAGCTAATGTTGCTTCAAAATCACATAGTTTATTCAAATCGCAAAGAAAAGTAAGTGTACAATGGGACATCACAATGAATGAGTGATTGTTGAGCCGACCCCTTGGGAGTCTCCTACCCTTTAGCTGCGCCGTCCTGGGCACTTCGCCAAGAGAAGTACAGCCAGTAGGAAATTGTGAAAAGACCGAAAACGATCGGAAATATTGCTCGACTATCTGAAATTCAGAATTTGAGTCATAGTAACTAAACATCGAACACAAAGACACAAAGTTGGCAACATATCAACTGAGAGAGACTGAGACTGAGACTGAGACTGCGTGTTTTTGAGTAAGGTTAAAACCTACATTTGTCGATTGTCCGAGCCCTCCGTTCATTATCAAGTGCACATTTTTGACACGGCTTTGTGAAGTCGTACTTGCTGTAGATATGCGCAGCTGCGTGTGGAGTTGCTGACATCAAAGCCTAAACAATTTTGTTTCAAACCGATTTGATTAAACACAAACTATGCGAATAATAATCTGACCTTGTGGGCCAAACATCTTCGCAATTCAAAAAAACTATCATGCAACAGAGAAGAGCGGAAAAGACGGAAACGTGCAACGAACTAGGCACCCCGGCAGGCACCACTGTGATATAAGGCCACTTACGGAGTTCTCGCACTCGCTCTCCAACCAATCTCTTGTGAGAGCGATTTTCTCTGCTGTCAGGGCGGTTCCACAAAGCGTCTAGACGGAAGCGATAGACAGGAAGCAACAGATTTAAAGGGAGACCCGGTTTCACACAAACTCAAGTTTAACTCATTTGAAACTAGCCAGATCAGATGTTTGACATGTAAGCGAGCAAAACCAAGTATTGGGAATGTGTTACTATCATGCATTTTAAAACAAATAATTTTGGATACAAAATTATGCTCAGAAAAACTACCCAGAAAATCGTCTGAGCCTCAGTGTTTCCCACGCTCATTAGCTTTTTAGATGCGTGTGTTTCCCATGCTGCTTATTTATTTAGAACTATTTCCAACAATTTTCAGTTCTTTTTGGGTATATGTATTTCAAACTACATTTAGAAACTGGATGACGTCATTTAAAAAAAATAACCCAGTTGATTTTCTAAAGGGGTTTCATCTTTTGAAATGTTGTTGGTGAAGAACATTTTGCTAAAATTACGTGTGACCCGCAGAAGCGAACTTTTAAAATTCTGGGCCAATTCACCACGCAACGGTTTGAGTTCAATGACTCCTGCTAAATTAATCATATATAAAGTTATTTTGTTGTAAACAATGTATAGAATTGGATCATTGCAGCGCAATAGTTCTCATATTGGTCATTCGAAGTAGAAAATGTCAGGGAAACCCTAGAGTTTGGGGGATTTAAAAATTCTACTTTTTCAAAGATTGACATCTTTTAACGGGATCTAACTAAAATAGGTCCCCAAACAACATTAAATTGACTGGTACATACATTACCTTGTTTGGATAACTTTCAGCAAAACTACAGTTGCCTAGCGTGCCCTACCGTAAGCCGAAAATCGATAATGCTCCCAAAAGTTTAAATAATTGGAACATTTTTCACAAAGTTTTAAAGAAAAATCAAAGACTTGTCAGAAAACCATTTTCGATTTCTTTAATCTATTGTTTCGAGCAAAGAAATGGAAAAGTGGTCTTCGTTTAATTTTTTTCTTCAAAAAACAAAATTTCCGCGTTTTTTGTCACAAATGAAGTCTGCCAAACAGTTTTTTGTTAGTTTTTTATTTCCCGGGTCTCCCTTGAACAAAAAAATCTCCAAGCAGAAAAAATAAGCAGTTTGCAATGCTTCGTCTCACGCACCGCTGTATGGCTCATACATGCCGAGAGGCCGTGGCTTAGGGAGAACGTCGTCTTCTTCCTATCGCTGGCTTTTCTTGACGACGGCGGAGACTGTCGCTGAATAAGCCGTGCACGTTAATCAATAGAGGAGAGTTATTTCGTTAGACGGAGGAGTTCCAGAAGTTTTTCCAAAAATAATAAAAACCTACCGTGAAGGGGTAAACCTCCGGCAACTCATCTTTCCCCTTTTCTTCATCTTGCACGCCCTAAAATTTCTTTTTATTCTTGTAAACTTTTTTTTTACATTATTTGAAGACATTTTATGGTGTTGGAAAGCTCTTCGATGTACACAGTCGAAAACCCGTTTTGTTACAAAATATGAAACAAAGGAATATTCCAGAAGGACCAAGAAAATTAATGCCTGCGACACCGTTAACCAAACATCCAAGGCTTTTATATAAGACACCTGAATATCGATTTATCGATTGATTTTTGGATTACGGTACCTGGGGAAGATCTTGCCTAGCTCCATTACTCATTGTTGTTAAGGTGAGTAAGGAAGTGATTGTTAAGGAGACACGAGCCGGTGAAGCCCGAGGGTCCAACCAGAAGGACATCCAAGAAATACTAACGAGCATACCTGAAAACCGATTTCTGAAATTTGAAACTTGAAATATCGATTTACCCGTGGGAATATATGTCTGAATGATGTGGAAGAGAACGAGTCGCTTCATCACAATAAATGCCTTGATGCAGCTCCAATCGGCTGAAAAGGGAGGTTTCGAAATGCGACCTGGGTGGTCGCGCATGCTCAACAAAGCGTGTGAGAACGTGTGAATGTGAGAGCGTGATTTGTGATGTGAAAGCGGCTGTGAGGGAGCTGTGAGAGGCCAGGGCTGCCTCAGGCGATTTTGACCTACCCCTGATGTTAGAAATGGAATTTGTTTTCTTTCTACCGTAACTCAAAACCCTTGAGTGTTTTCCGGTCACGGTAGAGCTACATATAAGTGGGTTACTGTATGGAACTTTCTAAAAAACGAAATTCCGGTAGAATGTCTTCGTAAATGAACGGATCTTTGTTAGGGACCAACACTTTTACACATTTTGGCACCAAAGTAACAGGTTTTCAATATTTTATCGATTGACTACCTTTTAGACCCAACTACATATATTTATGAAACACCAATCTAGCATGCGGTTATTACGTACAATGTTATGTTAGTTGGTTAGCGCCCACAAGTAATCAATAATCGAATTTTAGGAAAATTTTACGGAATTTTGGTCAAAAGTGGATAAAAAATAACTTTTTGGCTAAAGCGGTATGCGCCCCATTATTCTAAGCCCTTTTTGTCTATCTAAAAAGTAACTTTTCCCCAGTGGGGCAGCCCTGGCATGTGTGGTGCGTGAGGCGTGCAAAAGGCGCTAAGTGATCTGGGCAAAGAGGGGAGTCACCGCCGTTTCTGAGGGCGCATACCTCCTAAAAAGGACCGTTTTGTAAACTTAAAATAAAACATATTTCTATTTCTTGAAAAGCTTTCTATTAGTTTCTAAGGTGGGTGAACCTACCTGTCCCGCGGAACATCGGATAAGGCCCGGCACACTTCTCAAACCGAGTTTTTGTTATCGTCATATCGTTGAGCTTGATCTCCACGTTGGAACCAATTGGGAAGAAGGGTGGGTCCTCGTGCCAGGTGAGATTCACTATCTGTTCGATGTAAGCATCTGAAGATTCACTTTAAAAACTGCTTTTCAAATGCAAAGTTACAGCTCTGAATAGTGAGAGGGCACTCCTGATAATCAATCGGGAACAATTTCAAATCCATCATGCAACTCAGTGTGACATCCAACCTGCAACAAATCAGTTGGCCGTTTAAAGGAGCAGAAATACCTCATGGATTTGAAGATAAGCCCGTCTGGGTACACAACTACCATTAGGTTGGGAGTTGTTACTTCTTGGAGGTAGGCGAACTTAGAGTTTACCTGAAATTTCTTCAAATTATCTAGTTATCAGACAGACCAGTCGTTGCTGAACGGCTTGTAGGGGTTTCCTGCGCCCTCTCTCATTGCAAAACTATTTTAAGAAAAGTATGCCACCTTGTTATAGTTTCCGAGAAAGCCTTGTAATTAGAGCGGGAACAGAGATAAGCTAACGGATAGGCTATAGTGGTCTCGCAAAATGCCTTTTAACCTAGCGAAAAGCCCCAGGCAACGTTCAATTCATAAATGATTAGTTGATTGAGTAGAGATCGAAGGGCTTCATCTGGATTTATGGTTATACTTGCGAAAACTCGAGAAATACAAAAAGTCAGGCTAGGGACTGGGGAAATGATGATGACTAGAGACAACTAACTAGAAGCATAGGTTTGGGACTACGGCGAAGTTTCATAACACATTATGCGGCTTTCATACATATTTTTCTGACATTCAAAGATAATGATAGAAGCGAAGACATATCATATTTGAACGAGGAAAAGGATATCACGTTTTGGACAATTGAACCCACGAACACTTTGGAACTAGAAGATTACTTAAAAAATAGGCCTTTCTGGCTTTAAAAACACGTAAATTTAGACTTTTCCGTTTCCCCTTCTCATCGAAACAAAGTAATGAGAAAGTTCAAACTCAAAGACGTGAGCAAATGCTTGGCCTTGGCTTTTTTTCGAAAAGCCGTTCAAAAGCTTTCAATTCACAGTGTTGTGATGTTTTTTTGACTGAATTTCTTGATTTTGGTCGTAAACATTTGCGAAAATATCTTGCAAGATCGTCGGAACATCACTTGGGCTGTTGATTTGGCAAGAACCGATAAGATCTTGATCTATTTAGTACTATTTTTCTGTTTTGCACTAATGTTTAGCCTTTTTGCGCGCCTCTTCATTTTCGGTTTTGCATCTTTAAAGGACTCACGAAGTAGAGATCCGGGTGCCACATCCGATCAGCAATCAACTAGAACCACGGTTTGATTTTGTATAAATTGTTAGTCTCACCTTACTAGTCACCAAAATAGGATAAGTACAATTGTGCGCCAATCGCCTGTCAAACCACCCCATAGCCAAGTACATGTCCACCTCGAAGTCCATAGTTTGTGCCTTGAATGAAGACATGGACTCGATATAGACGGCAACATGGACGTCTGTTCGTTCACCTGGAAACTTTAGGTTTTGTTGTTTTGAAAATTATGTTACCTCTCTCCTGCCCTGGGGCCATGAACATATTATACCCGTCGCGGACCACCCCATTGCCTATGACTCTCAGAAGTCTGTCTCCGGATTCGGTCCTAAACCCAAACTCTTGTCTCGTGGGAAAGGTGAATACCAAATCAGTTCCGTCGTTTGTCTCCCGGAGCGGTGTGGTTCGCAGAGATCGTGAATTTTGTAGTTCGGGTCGTACCACAACTTCTTGAAGATGTTCTCATCTTGGCTAGAATTGAAATTGGTAACGGTAATTCAAGTTTTAAGTTACGCGTGTTCAATGTTGGCCCTAGCTGACTCTGCGAAGGCACTGGCGTACTGCTTCAAAGGCTCTGTCACCTTTCCCTTGTCCATCTAAAAATTTCGACTTTTTTGAAGCTAGTTAGCCCGGATGATTAATGGATCGCGTCGGAGCCCACTTAGTTGCGGGATTTATCGGTTTTGTTTTTGAAGCACTGACAATTTCAAAACTAGTACGGCAGCAAATCACGGCTCCCAACAAAACCGTAATTGCGATTTGATCCAAAAGCTGACTGAAAATCTTACGAAAAACAAAAAAAAAACAAACAGACACAAAATCACTGAAAACCGCTAACAATCCTCCAAAGCTAACAATCCTTCAAAGTTCAGTTGTGTCTTTTGAACACATTTTGTTCAGTTGCCTCAGGGCGTATCAAATTGAACTTCACTCCCTCAATTTAAAATTTGCACTTTCAGCATCTCTTTGAACTTGAGCTTCATTAAAGTTTCAGGAACTGCCTGAAGATCGGTGTCATAGGATATCAGGCAAACAACCACCTTTTTCCGGCTTGGGAGTCAAAAGAACACACAATATGATCTATGACTTTTCGTTGTTAATCAGTTTTCGTTTAAAACTTTCCGGGAAAAATAACGCATTTCAATTTAAATATTGAGATTATCGAAATTTGGATAGCAGAAATGGATTCCTCGTGAAAGTTCGATACGTAAACATGCAACCTATGCAGGATTTTCTTCCTTTCTTTCAGTTTTTTGGATGTGGATTTTGAATGTGTACATCAAATATTATGAGCTCCGGACGCTATTTATACCCCTGCCCGGCGACCGCCACGCCCCTTTTGGCGCCAAAAGAATGATCGGCCGCCGCGAGCACGGCTTGAACTACAAGTGGACTACAAACGCTTGTAAAATGGTTCAAAATCGTTGAAATAAAATCAAATAGGGTTCTTTCGACGTGTCTCGACAAGGCAAACAAGTGTATAATATTCACAAAATGGTATCTTTTTCGGGGGAAAATCAGCATCCGTTTTTGTGTATAATTGAGCTTTTTGGACGGGCTGGAATAGTTTTTCGGTACCCTTTGCTCCAAAATTCAAATTGAGGCCTGTTTTTACAAACGGAAAGAAAAAGAAAACAACTAAAACAACTAAGGAACATCTATAAATGAAATAACGGTTACTGTCTTTTGGCCATTCTGAGCAAAATTGTAACTGCGTTATGTTTTTTTATTATTTATTTTGGTATGCGGTAATTCAAGTTTTAAATTACTTGTGTTCAATACTGGCCCTATCTGACTCTACGAAGGCACTTGCGCACTGCTTCAAAGGATCTGTCACCTTTCCCTTGTCCAACTGAAAAGTTTCGACTTTTCTGAAGCTAGGTAGCCTGGATGATAAATGGATCCACGTCGGAGCCCACTTAGTTGCGGAATTTATCGGTTTTGTTTTTGAAGCACTGAAGCTGAAAACTCAGAATTTCAAAACTAGTACAGCAACAATATCACGGCTCTCAAAAAGCGATAATTGCGATTTGACTTCCAACGCTGACTGAGAACCCTACGAGAAACGGAAAACCAACAAACAAAAAACTAAGAATAGCAATCCATGCCCCAAAGCTATGGAATTTTCTGTTCAATTTTGTCTTTTGAACATCATTGCTTCAGTTGCCTGAGGATGTATCAAATTGAACTTCACTCTCTTAATTTAAAATTTGCACTTCCAGCATCTCTTTGAACTTCAGCTTAATTAAAGATTCAAAAACTGCCTGAAGATCATCATGCCATCGGATATTTGGCAAACAACCAATTTTTCCTGGTTGGGAGACAAAAGAACACGAAATGTGATCTAGACTTTTCGTTTTCCGGGTTAATCGGTCTTAATTTAAAAAGTTTCTGGATAAATAGGCTGTTTATAAATTAAATATTGAGTATATCGAAATTTCGATAACAGAAATGGATTCCTCGTGAAATTTCGATACGGAAATATGCTACACACGCAAGATTTTCATTTTTCTTTCAGTTTTTTTGGATGTGGATTTTGAATGTGTACATCAAATATTATGAGCTCCGGCCGGTATTTATACCCCTGCCCGGCGCCCGTCACGCCCCTTTTGGCGCCAAAAGAAGGAGCGGCCGCCGCGAGTACGGATTGAACTACAAGTGAACTAGAATCGCTTAAAAAATGGCTCAAACTCATCCAAATTAGCTCACATAGGGGTCTTTCGACGTGTATCGAGAAGACAAACACGTGTATTATATTTACAAAATATTATCTTCTACGGGAAAAAAATCAGCGTTCGTTTTTTTTTATATAATTGAGCTTTTTGGACAGGTTTGAACGGTTTTTCGGTACCCTTTGCTCCAAAATTCAAATTTATCACAAACGGAAGAAAAAAAACAGATAAAACAACTAAGACACATCTATAAATGAAACTTTGATGAAAGTGAAATTTAGATTTTGAAGTTCGTAACTTCATGTTTTCTGTTGTTTAAGAATCAATTCTTTATGATCTCGGGTCGTTTCGTTTGGTGAAAATGCATCTCATTAATTGAAAATGTTTCATAAATTAGTAAAGAAACAACTTAACAATTTTAATAACCAAAATTATAAAACTTCCGAGACAGATCACACATACGCGTGTGACAACAACAACAAAATCTGATTGAATTGAATTGGAGTTTTTACTGAAAAGTTGGTTTAAGCTCACATGGTCACATTCCGTCATTCGTCTTATGAACCGCAACAACAACTTTTTCTTCAACATATGTGAAGCCAAGCCGTTTAAGAGTTTTATTTGATTTCAGACTGAAGCCTTTGATTAAAATGACTAGGTTGAAAATGCGAATTCAAGATCAGTAGATGACAAAAACCATGGCTCTTGTTTTGATATTTCAAAAGAATTATTTATCGCCGCAGGCTATTTCAGGGGAAAACTGACCGGTGGAACCTGATCGAGAATGAGCGAAATGGCATCTTCATCGTTCCGTTCCCTGAAGGTCCTCCGCGAGTGGTCGGCGACCAGATTTGCCTAAACCATTCTCTAATAAAGTTTTAATTATTTAATTACCTTAATATCTGGCTGCGGAGTGACGAGGGTAAGAAGAGAGCCGACCACAATAAGAGACGCGAACATGCAGCCTCACATCAGGGCTGCAACACTCTGCCGTCGCTGGGCGATGCAAAAAGGGGTGAATGTGGAGATTGACAAATGTGAGAACTATGGCGCAGGGTTCAGGAGAACTGTGCAGGGCGTGGAATTTGAACGGGAAATTGCTGTGTAACACGAGGAGAGATCCTTCGTCAATGCGACAAAATAAGTTTTGCAATTGGAGATGTGCCAAACAATTGTTAGGGTTTCTTAGAAGATGGAAAATGGGATATTAGGAAGCCAGTGGTTGCAAAACAATCCGGGAGAAGTGGGTTCAACTAATTGTAAGAGAAAATAGTTTGAGTCCCTTCAATTCCGAAAATCATACATTCACAGACGAGATTCTTGCAAGGTTTGCACACATTCTTGAACGAAAAACGTGGGATTTTGACAAAAACCATACCACTTAGACGAAAAACGTGGGATTTCAGCTTTTGATTTTGAAATAAAACCACGAACCGCGAGAGTTTTCTGGATTTTTTGTTGGAAAAGTGCAAACAAGTGATTTCCAGGAAAACGGAAAAACGACACATTCATCCAAAACACAAATGTCAACTAAAGCATACAATAAATCAATTTAAAAATGTTAAAGTATGTGCGCTGAAGTGTTTTCTAAAGAGCAAAGAAACGATGAAACTTTAAATACAAACAATTCATTTTGGAGAAAAGCTTTTCCCAAAAAAAAAAAACAACCGATGTTTTTGTTTGTTTTTGTATTTTAACAGCATAGAAAACAGTAGTTTGTTATTTGTCTATAATGCTATAATGCTTTGATGCGAACGTACAAAACAAATTTTCGTACATATACGAGGAAGGTATTCACGTTAAAATCATATTCTTACATAAAAACTGGGTTTTGTAATAGAATTAAACAACAAAAAAACGCGGTGAGAGAAACTAGCGGCAAAGTCGACACTCCACCCGAAAAATAATACAAGAGCTACTAATAAGATTAACGAGGCAAAACATTAAATCTGTGTAAAAGCGAGGTACTTCAAATGAAAGCAGGAAAATTTCATAACCCAAGTTCAATTAGCTGACCCCTAATGTGGAAAACGATGCTTTCAAAAGCAAAATGCTGTGAATGGCTGTTTCTATTAGTAAACTGCATTCAAGATGGCTTTCCATTCAAATGATTGTAACATAAAAACAGAGATTATTGAAATTTCTAAAACTTTTCCAGATATTCTTCCATAAAGATATATTTTCAAAAGACGCGTGTACACCGGTTATATCTTAAGGTAATTTACTTTCAAGGGAAGCTATAAGTTTCAATGTTCGCTTTCAAAAACCAATAAAAATGAAGAAGGTTGAACTCTATGTATATGGCTTTGCTGTGGTCTCACCACTCCTGCAAAGAACTACCGCCCAGTGACTCACACCTAATTCCAGATTCCTTTTATCCCCCAAGTGTGAATTGTTCCTCTGCAAACACACATAACAAAAGATTCCGGATGCTTAGGGCAAACTTCATTAGTACCACAATAGTTTCAAAGAAAAGTCTGCGAAAATATAATTTGATTTGCCATTTCCTAATTGACACACGCTAAATTTTGTTAAAAGAAAATGGTCCTTAGACACAGATAAACTTTTGCACGCTTGGGATAGCCGTAACTGCGTTGAGGTTGTCTGGTCCAGTTGGTTTCTAGGTAATCAATCTAGTCGGGATGGGTGGAGTAAACCAATTTTTCAAATCTAATTGATAGTTTTAAGAAACATGAACGTTCAAATTTCAAATTTCAATGAACAATACTTAGCTTTTATCTATAACAGTTAACAAATGGAGTATGTCACTTCGATGATCAAAGTTTACCTCGTTTGCCGGTTTCAAGGAACAACAGTAATACTTTTGGCGTAACATGCGTCCGCCTACGTAAGGCCGCCAAGCGGCCCAAGGGGAAAACTGAGCGGCCGAAAGAAAAGGAAAATTCGAAGGAACAACATATGGTGTTGTCAGCGTATGCGTGTGATATTGTCCACCGACGTGAGTTCGCCAAGCGGCCCAAAGCGGTTGAAGGCTGTGACAACCCATCCCGTTATAGCGGCCGTAGGCAGTGAAGACTAGGAATTTCGATTGGCAAAGCACACATGTGGCTTGGTAAAATGAGAAAACTCACCTACGCAGAGTATTTTGCGAGTCTGCGAGGTGCTCGGTCACTACGCCCCACAATTAATAAATCATGAAAGTAATAATCCCGGAACTCGGCCGGAGGTTCCATTTGGCTTTTACTCTGTGATCCACAAAGAGAGGACATAAAACTTTAATGCAAGTATGCTGCAAATCTCTGCCAGCACGTAGTCACAAAGATCAGAAAAAAAAGAAAAAGTTGGACCGTTGGTTTCGTAGTGGGAGGTGTAATCGACGATGCATGGCACCTGTCCAAGAGACAAACAGGAAAACAGAGAGAAGTGTCAAGTGGTAGGAAATGATCAGGTAAGACCAGGATAAACAAAGCGTCGTATGGGCTACCGAATTCATGGGAATAGGAAGAGACTGAGGGACAGACGGCGGAGTGGAGTAGACAAACACAGCAATGGAAAAAAGCTGCTTTCAGGCAAAGCAAAGATCATGAAAAGAAAAAAAACGTTAAACTCAAAATCTCAATAAATGGGCTCTGAAAATAACACAACGGTCAAATGTTGAAGAAAAAAAGGTGCTATGAAAATAAGGGTTCATAAAATGAAGGTTTTCTTCCCACAAAAAAGCGACAAAATTCAAAATTGCAATTTTTGAAATATATTTGTTTTCACGCTTTTCAAATTTTCATCGAATCACTAAAATTGGATCAGAAAGCTTCAATCTAAAAATTTGTCAAAATCTATTTGAAGTTGACGTAGCTGACTTGTCAACCAATGACTTTTGGAATTATAGCTGAAAACGTGCTCCATTGTGAAAAAAAATCTTACCCAATGTCTTTGTAACAATTTAGGGAGTGAAAAATAGAGAAACTTACTATTCAGAAAAAAACTAAAAAATTCAACAGTTGTGAGCTCCTTTAAAAGTAAGGTGAGCATGATGGCCAAAAACTGCATAGTTTGTAAACATGCGTCCATTTATCTTGATGATGTTTTTTTCTAGAATCCCAAATGTTGATGTAAACATGAGTTTGGTTTACGAATATGAACTACGGTAAGGTGTTGTGAAATGTTCTCAATAATAGGCAGGCCTAAAAAAACCACATGTTTGTTTTGAAAGGGTAGGGAAGCTTCAATTTCAAGGGAAGTTCCAATAAGGCCAATAAGGAAAGGCTAAATAATGACAATAGAAATCTAGGAAAAACAAAATCTAAGGAAACAACATTGTACGATTCTCAGAAAGCAGAAAGCGAAGAAATATAGCAAAAATGCGAGTGAGTGAGTGAGTAAGTGAGTGAGTGAGTGAGTGAGTGAGTGAGTGAGTGAGTGAGTGAGTGAGTGAGTGAGTGAGTGAGTGAGTGAGTGAGTGAGTGAGTGAGTGAGTGAGTGAGTGAGTGAGTGAGTGAGTGAGTGAGTGAGTGAGTGAGTGAGTGAGTGAGTGAGTGAGTGAGTGAGTGAGTGAGTGAGTGAGTGAGTGAGTGAGTGAGTGAGTGAGTGAGTGAGTGAGTGAGTGAGTGAGTGAGTGAGTGAGTGAGTGAGTGAGTGAGTGAGTGAGTGAGTGAGTGAGTGAGTGAGTGAGTGAGTGAGTGAGTGAGTGAGTGAGTGAGTGAGTGAGTGAGTGAGTGAGTGAGTGAGTGAGTGAGTGAGTGAGTGAGTGAGTGAGTGAGTGAGTGAGTGAGTGAGTGAGTGAGTGAGTGAGTGAGTGAGTGAGTGAGTGAGTGAGTGAGTGAGTGAGTGGGTGAGTGAGTGAGTGAGTGAGTGAGTGAGTGAGTGAGTGAGTGAGTGAGTGAGTGAGGGAGTGAGTGAGTGAGTGAGTGAGTGAGTGAGTGAGTGAGTGAGTGAGTGAGTGAGTGAGTGAGTGAGTGAGTGAAATCATGAAAGCCGAATCTTCTGAAACAGCTCCAATGGTCTTATTGCTCCATAGGCAAATAATGAGCCGACAAAATGGAAAATCCGGCCATCAACACGAAAATGTGGTGACCAGATGTGAAATTCCTTCAAAGCTTGGTCTCCATAATGATCACAGAGACCCAGAAGTCTATATAAGGTTGGGAATGCCCTAATCCGAAAGGAAAGCGTATCGAGAAGATTCTTAGAAAGGATATTGTTTCGGATGAGTTTGCCAAAGCGCCTAGGTCATGAATAGTGCATCTGGTTCTCGAGTGACCGCTGGGAGCGGGCATGCCGCCTTCCCCCGCCGGCGCTAAAACAACACGCTGACACCGTTGTGTTACGGCTTGATAGATTGCTTGCACTGATTTCGAGTTACAACCGAATTTCGATGGCAGAAAAGATGACTCTGTGGGCGCCGCCGAAGAAAACACGCACCTTTGAACGGCACTATCGGATCAGATTTCAGTTTAAACATCCTGTTTTGGAGTGGCTGGGCGGAAATTTGGGGATCATCTCCTTCTTCAGCTTCATCTTCGAATTAGAAATTGCGTATAGCTAAGGAACTACTTCTGAAGCCAAACATGATGTCTCTTCTCATAAAATCATAATCCACGAAAATACGAAGAAACGGAAGCAAAAGATCGAGGTTTTCATGAGAGCTGGCGTCAAAGAATGCACACTCAATTGATGTTTACTAACCCTCAACTACACAAAATTACAGATAGTTTGGAGGATTCTTCAGTCGAATTACATTATATCCAAAGTTAGGAGTGGTGATCAAATGATGATGGCTTGGAAAGATACGTGTTTGTTGAAAAACTACTGTTTTACAACAACATGGCTCAAATATAGCAATTACAGATAAAAAGTATAGCAATCACAGATAAAAACCCAGAAAAATGAATGTTTTTTTCTAAAGGTTTCAAAGTTACAACTTTAGATCGCAACAAAAGAAAGAACGCAAATTAGCTACTGACGATTGTCCTTTACAACACATCGGTCTGCAGCCCGTAATACCTATTTCCTGATTTAACGTGATGACGTGATCCCTGGATCACTCCAGTAACAACAAAAAAGTTGGTTCACTGAGTGCGCTCCCTTAACAAGGTTGTCTCTTACATCTTTTTGAAACGTTTTTTATTAAAGAGAACCTATAAATAACCTCGTTTCAGATTAACTTTCACGGAATACGCCAAACGTTGCATTTTTGTTTGTGAATGTATAGTAAAAACAGCGGTATTCGACGTAGAAACGAATGGAATAGTATATATTTAATCCCATTTTTCAACAGGTCGATGAGTAGAGCAAAATTAGCGAAAAAACGATTATCAGAAGAAAAAACGATCATCAGAAGGAACCAGTTTACTAAACATCCAATGTATAGAAACTTCGGCATCCTTTGAATGAGTTTCCAAAAAGTCAGAGTCTTGAAAACAGCGGGCTCACGTTTTAAAAACGCATGCCAGTGCCCCGGTGCAAAAATGTTGGTTTTTCATTTGAAAGGGCATTTCACATCAGAGTTTTCAATTAGAAAATTTTCAGACAAGTGATTTAATGTATCTCTATCACTTTCTGATTTTTTACTCAGAAAACAATTTCAGGCTTAGCAAGAAGAGATGTCATGTTTTCCGACAGTTTCATAACGAAAAGGGAGTGGTTCAAAAGTAATTTGAATGAAAATGGTGTAATAACCAGAATGTTAAAACCATAATTCAGAACACAAATAGAAATAAAGTATAGTGCGTTTCCAAAAAAGAGTCAAGGAAAAAGGGATTTTCCTAAAGGACAGGTTCATTTGGTCCCGCCGCGATTGCTTTATTGTCTGCGCACTCGTCTTTTACAGTGCTCTTTCGCTGGTTAAATTTCTATTCACTTCAATGTTTCAAACTGAAAATGGTTAAATACGCTTAGAAACCAAGGTCGTTGAAAAATTGTCAATTCTTTGTTGGAAATAGACTATATGTGCATAAAAGATAAAGAAAAGTTCGAAATAAATAGTTCAGGAAGCCACATTTGTCCTGATATATTTTTTCGTCTTCAAAACGTCCGTTTGGAGGGTAAAACGCAATGCGGATGTCTAACCGGCAAACAAACGGCGTTTGATGCGGCAATGATAGTGTGTTCGACGGATTGTTCCCTGGAGAGTTTGCCGAATCACGAGGACACGCTCAAACGGTCATCACAAGTAGTTCACTTGGAGAAACACGGGTATCTTTCAGACATCTCTCTTCCGCAGACTCTCATTTCTTGCACGTCGGGAACACGTGAGAAAATGATGTGAAATGAGCAATCCAGACGCGTAGGAGCTCATGAGCAACGCGTCGCCCAGCGATTCATGCAGGAACAGCATGACTACGGTATGAACCCGTTCTCTTTATGGAGTTGTCCCCTGGACGAACTTTGCCCATGCGGGACATGAAGACCAGCGATGGGTTGGGAGTTTCACAACCAGAGATCCGATAAGAAATTGTGGGTGGGGGAGTCATAAACTCAGCTCAGACGGATCCGCGCACTTAAACTGCTTTCAACTTAGAGTAAAACGTCAGAATGGCGGGGAAGTCAAGAAGTTGGAGCCCAGACGTGTTCTGAAAACAGTTTATTTAAAAGTGTAGAAGTTTTCAAACAAAGACGGAGAGACGGAAGAAATAAACAGGAAAGGAATTAGGATGTTTTAAAGGTACAAAAACACTAAACACTGAAGTGCACAAAACAAAGGTACACAAATCACTTTGAATCTCTAGTTTGTAAGACGTTAAAGAATTTTTGTAATATGTAAGTGAGCGGCTTAGAGATAAATAACAAAGTGGGAGAAATATTTGGGCAATGAAAACGACAACGAACGATGGATACATTGCTGAAATCTTTGCCTTTTGGCTTTTTCAAGAAATTTTCGGTTTTCAAAATTAGCTGTAGTAAATAAATTTGAATTCATACAAGATAGCGATTAAACATTAGCAATGCCTTAGGGACCCTAGATGAAAAGTTTTGTTTGAGACCATTTGCGTGAAGCAAGAAAATGTGGATAACACTGCAAAGAAAGCTAGCTGTGTTACACTAAAGATTGGAGTTTTATGTTTTTGAAAAAGTGAAAAAGAATGAATTCGATTTTCAAACGCTGCCAAAAGTGAAAGAGGGGCTTCCGCAAAAAGCGATATTTCTGCATTCGCTTTCGGATCTGCTTTCTCCCATTGCATACTTGACCGTTTTTAGTATGTTTTAGCTGTTTTGCCGGGTACATCAACTTCCGATCAATTTGTAGCGAGTTCTTGTTATCATATTTTAAACATGAAATACTGAAATGAAATTACATTGCGAAAAATTGCGCCAAGCTCAATACAATCTTAGAATTTCAAAGTTTATTGTTGACTAGTGTTGAAAACTCAAAGCTTTGCGGCTAGTCAAGATTTGAAGTTGATTAATCTTTGCTAGGTGACCATAAATTACCGATTGTCCAAAAACAAGCACGCGGGGTTCAATTTTTCAAACGGTGTACTTAAGATGTATTCTGTCTGTTTAAGCAATCTGACAGATCACAACAAAATACATGATTTTCGACTTCTTAGATGCAAGTACTCTTTTTACAACACTGATTGTGCAAAACCCTGAAACGTTGGTATATGGAAGAGAGTACATTGAAAGGGGACTAAGTATGTATAATGCGATAATTCCGATTTGGTGTAGAAAAAGTATGTCGTTTAAAGAAAAGACGTAAAAACTGCGTGTAAACGTGAACCTTTCGCCGGCAATCTCTCACTCCGCGTGCTGATCTGCAAGTGCAGAGATCGAGCCTCGAGGAAAATTAATTTATTCGCTTCGTGCAAAATATTGTCTGCTTGTATAGGTCTAAGTTCACTCGAAAATGACGTGTGTGGAATGCGAACTTCCTCATACTTACATTATTAACGGAGGATTCAAGTGTTTATATTCATTTTTTGTTAAAACCAGGAAGTAAAATATATGCAAACAAGCTGTGAACGATTTTCATGTTAAACATAATATTTAAACAAGTAGTACGCAAACACGATGTACCGTAACCTAGAATTTGTGTTGCTTTTGCGACTATCCGACGTTTAATAGGCTCATACAGCTTTAACCCAACTTAAAGCCGCTGTATAGCGCACAGGCGACTTAGTCTTAATGGCCGAGTGGATAGCGGTGTTAATTAGTAATCAAACGCTCCCGGGTTCGGATCCTCGCAAGCTTTAGAAATTTTGCGATGCCAACCAAAGGAAAAATTGATATTTATGGCACGGTTTTGGAATAAATAAAAGTCTCTAATTGTACCTTAAAAGAAATTTTGAAAAAGGTAAAACAAAGAGAACCTGTCGAGAAAGAGCCCAAGTCGTTAGACAAAACGCTAGTGTTTTGGGTAGAAAATTTTGGCTTTTAAGGCATAAAAAACGTTTTAAGCCGTATAATAAGTCCGCAGAGGCAACTTAAAGCTGAAGTTTTGACTTATAAAGATAAAAAAAGCTTATTTCTCAAACCCCCTGCCACAAATTGATCTCCTAGGTGAGACGCCTTGTTTGGAGTGACAGATGTTGATGTTACATCCGTACTAGATAACCGAATCTGCCCGCCTGTCCATTATAAAGCTGGCAAACAACGATAAGGGAGTGAGAGACGGGAAAGATGGCGATGCTTTGCTACCGGTGTGGTTTCACTTTGTTTACGTCCTACTCTTCCGCTGTCATAACACTCTTTAGTCGTTTATGTTAGCCCAACCACATGTTGAAGAATGGCTCTTGAAGCAGTCAGGCGATTTGGAGGTAAGCAATGTTTGTTGAATCCGATCTCTCATCAAAGACAATTCGCAAGTGGCGGAATCGACGAGTGTCCACTTGAAACAAGTAAACGGTAGTAGGAAATGTCATCTAACGGAAACTTAAAAATAACAAGGGATGGAGAAATTTTTTCCAACAACACATACAAAATTGGAAAAAGGTACAATTTTGAAAGGTAGTGGGCAAAAAACAACTGTTCTGATGTATTATTGTGGTTCTTTAAAGGACGTATGAGCCACAACCACGTTTTAGGACCCCATATCTCGAGAGTTTTTGAATCTACACATTTTCAAAGGCAAAAAAGACGTACAGAAGCAAACATTTTAGCCTTTTTTTCTGAAAGACGATTTTTTAAACTAAATTTTCGTCTTAATTTACGTTGCAACATCATTTGCATCATTGAAAAGCAAAATTCTTTCTTACATTCTTTCCCGTTTTTGGCAAAAAAAAAAATTACCGACTTTAAATTATGAAAGCAACAACAATAGATGTTTTACAATTGTAAAAAAACAATTTGGATTAAAAGTTTTATGTTTTCGGCAACATTCGCTTTGAACGTAGGAAAACATTGGTGTTTTTTCACAAAAAAATTGAAAAAGACGTTAGAACAAATATTCACGTTTTAAAAACTTTGAAACGAAACCCTACAATTTTCTGAACTCAATTTTAAAATTTTGAAATTCACGTCTACCGGTCATTTTCGGGTGCCTGTAGCTACAGAAAACTTGCAAAAAACATCATACTTTTATGACAAAGAGTTTTGAACAAAAAATTGTTTAAAAATTGTATATAAAGTTTAAAAAAAATAGGTTTGTTAACGTATGTTGTAAATTTTCAGAAAACTACCGGTTCATTTTTGTAAAGAAAATGTCAACAAGAATAATAAGATAAAACAAACTTCGTTGCCTTTGGCGATTAGTATCATGTGTTTTTTTTTTCAAATTCAAATCAAAGCATACCAGTTGCTGTTTGAATGAAAATTCCAATTGCATTATAAAAGAGCCCTAAAATTAAGAACTTTGGGAAAATCGGTTTAAAAAACTATAACTTCATCACGTCTGTGAAATTCAGTTGTTTGACAACTCAAGATAGAGCTACAAATTGGTCTGTTTTGACATTCTTCGTTCCCTCACACTTGAACTGAAATGCACTTTGCAATTCGATTCCGACTAAATTAAATTTTTCTCACCACTAAGTCACCTGAATGAAAAAAGTTCTCAACAGTAACTTTAAAATGAACCAAAGGTTTCGTATTTGAAATCCAAAAAAAAAACTTAGGGCTATTTTCTGAAAAGGAAGAAGACAATACTCATCAAAAATGTACATGACTGCTCAAGAAACCACAGTAAGACAACAATTTGACGTGAGGTCCTGCATTTTAGGGCAAGATTAAGTGCGGGCACCCTCGGGGCAAGGCGGGTTTGTTGACTCAAAAATGGCGCATGTATCAGCGATGCATTAGTGGCCATCAGAATCCGGCCATTACACCACATCGCTAGACAAATGTACCTGCCGATGGGTCGGCGAATCCCTAAAATGAAAAACGAACAGAGAAAGATGATAGATTTTAGGGAAGGTTATCCGTTCAGAGAGCACATTTAATCGGGTTTTCCAAAAAGAAAACAACTTATGAAAATTTTGGCTACGGATTTTATAAGGTGTTAGTCTTGTACGATTTCAGTTTTTAAGGCACAAAAAATATTTTCTGAAAGTAGGCTAAGAAAAACCGCGTTCAAAAAATTCAACTGTCTGGTTTTTTCTAAAACAAAACATGATCTTGATTTCAGTGTATCTACTGTAAACAACATTTAATTTTATAATACTTTTCAAAAAGACAAAGTTCAATAAAACAACCTATTAGAAAATAAATTAAAAAGCATTTTCCCCGAAAAAATTTCTCATTTGGCTTTCTAACGAGAAAGCCTTTTTGAGTCAGAGTTCTATTTTTTTTTTTAAATTTTGAAACCATTGTTTTTTTAAGTTCTAAAAAATACATTTTGAATAATAAGTTAGTAAACCACTTTTACGCAACACTTAAAGTCAGTCTATTGAAAAGAAACTTTTTTAGCGTTTTAGTTATTTATGTTCTTCCATGTTCGTTTGCATGTTTTTTTCCCGAAACCCCTTTAAGAAAACACTTTTGATTTTCATTTCAAAAGTTTTCCAAAAACAATAGGAAAACATTTTAAAACTTATTTTCGCTGCATTTTTTTCTTTTCCTGCTTAAACCATTTTCTTTTAAAAACTGCAAGCTGCAAACATTATTCGTACCCACTTTAAAAATTTGGTTGAATTCGATTTGGAGAAACATTCCTAATCTTATAAAAAGATAAAAACGAGTTAGCTGAACCAAGTTTATTTAGAAAAAAACGCTCAAAAAGTTTTTTTAAAAGCATTCTTGTTCATTTGAATTTAATAGCCTGTTTTGGTCTCTATAACAAAAGTTGCATGGCAATTGAAGCTGCTTACCTTACTATCTTTTAGTTTAAATTTCGTTCAACAAAAAAAGGTCAAAAAAGAAATTCGGTTTCTGTGCAAGAGACGAGCAGCTGGATTGGAAGAAATGCGATAAGAGATCAGGAGAATCCGACACTCGTCGTTTATTCCGGTTGGCCGCCCTGCAACGAGGTTGCTCTGCGCCGGACAACAGCAGGAGTACTCCACAACTACGCTTTTCAAGTGTTGTGGAAGTTGTTAAATTGTTTTTAGGGACAGAAACTCAAGAAAAGGTGGTTCTTTGGAAAATTCCGCAACAAAACTTTCAAAGTTCTAGTCGTCTTATTTGAATTTCTCCATTACACAAAGCATAGAAACAAGCCATAATCTCTGTTTAATGACGCCATCCCTCTAACATTTATGAAAGTTATTTAACAATAGGTAAAACTCCATTTTAAACTGCAAATTTGGAGCTTCCCAGGTTTTCACAAAAATTCAGATGTTCAATAGTTCAGTCATTTTTTAAACAAAGTTTCTCAAATTTTCATCAAACTTCGCAACATGTGACAACTGATCCTAGATCGAAAAAACTTCCCTAATTACCCTAACTACGGTGATTAGTACTAGATGGGTGTTCGCAGTGCGACCAAGAATCGGTTGAAATCCGATCCCGAACTACGGCAATTAGCGGTTAGATCTTCGAGGGAAGGGAGAGTCTGGGTCCAGTTTTGTGGAAGAACAACACGGGAATTTCCAATTTGACGCCGTCAACCAATTAGCGAGCGTTGTCGCAGAGATAGAAACTACCTGTGGCAGAAGGTGAAATGGTTCCGGGACACGTGGGGGGGGGGGGGGGGTGAATCATAGTAAAATTTTGGTTTAATGATCTTTCTACCGTAATCAACCCGTGCAGGTCGCGACGAATTGGGTTCAAAGGAATCGAACCTTCAAACCTTCAAAGCGAAAAGTTACGCAGCAGGCTCTTTTGACAAAATGTTACGCAGCAGGCGCAATTTTGTCTGCTAATTGTAAAGCAATTTTGTCTGCTAATTGTAAAAGTTTTGAAAAGATTGGCGAAAACGGTCTCAACTTAATGAATACATTATGTAATTTTTGAAGTTTCCGGGTTACGATTGTCGCAAAGTCCGTCGTAAAATGCGATAGAAGCGAACTTGCAAAAGTTGTACTTAGATTTTTCAATTTTGGTTCGATATTTGACAGTTTTAACTTTTGTTGTACTGTTTTTGCAATAAAAGTTCATCAATGTTTTGGCAAAATATACATAAAACAGAGTAAAGGCTCTAATTAGTTTGCTCTGCGTTTTTGTATTCGCGCAATTTCTAGCCGCGTCACTTAGCCGCGTCACGGACGAAATATAGGTGCGTCATTCGAGGCGAGAATCGAGTGAGTTAGAAATAAGAACGCCTGGCGATGGAAAAGGGCGATGTCCCTTTGATTAGGCGTAGTCCTCGAATGCTCTTTAAATTAGTTCCTATAGCTTGATTCCTGAATTGCAATCTTCACAAGGGCGTTTTAAAAAAAAGCGTGAATGCAACGAGATTGCAAGAGCTTTGCAAAAAAAAAAAGCTCATTTGTAGGTTTGGACAACAGTGTTCTCTGAGTATCAAATGTATACAATTGCAAAAGTCTAAAACAAAGTGAAAACTACAGTATCGCAAAAGTTTGATCTCAAGGTACAACTTTATCTTAAATGGGGAAATCAATGTGTATGATTTTCCGCTTTTGTAGATTAGCGCAATGTCTTAGGCTAGAATTCGTTAATACAAACGAAGGTTTATCGTTCATTTTAATTGGCCTCGGGGAACATTTTGTTGCAATTTGCTCTGAGCGGCCGAAGGCTGCGGCAACTGGCTGCCAGCTTGAGCGGCCGCAGGCAACTAAAACAGAAAAGACCATAATGAATAATCAGTAGGAAGCCTAAACTCGAGTTTCAGTGTCACGTATGTAAAGAAAAATAGAAGTTTCCATTACGGCCTTGATTTACAAAGTTGATAATGGTCCACGAAAACACTTTGCAATAGGAGTTTTCAGAGAACGCTTGAACTCGGAACTTTCGAAAACGTTATTGCTTCCTGCATTTTTACAGCTTTCCATAAAAGGGAAAAATATAACTTTTTTCGATTGTCCACACCTTCTTAGCTTAGAATTTAATCAGATTAAGTTCTTAGCAACCTTATAAACTTTCTCTAAAGTTCTATTGAAACAGCAGTCAATCTTCGTCAGCGATTTGGTTGAAAGTTACCTTTGTTAGCTTGTAGCAACATGTTTCGTTCAGCTGACCCAAGTTGAGTATGCAGTTTTGGCTTTTAAAACCAACGAAAGTTTAGTGGATATTCATGTCCTTCAGATTTGTAACTTATAACTTCAAGTTCGAGGGATAATTCAGTTTGTAGGGTCAAACTGATTTCAAGTGGGCTCTTTAAAACGTAATAGAGGTACTACATAGAACGCAGTATAAACACTTTTCGCGGAGTAGTTTCAACACAAGTTGAATTCCCAAGTTCGAGGACCTTTCTCTCCAGAAGCCTTGAAGAACCTTGATCACAACAACAAGATGGGACTCAGTAAGCAATTCCATACACGACAAATACGTTGTGAAGTCGACAACATAGTTGGATTGCTAGATGATCATGGTCTAAAAGAAAGGATCTGGACAATTCAATCTACTTCAAGGAAGGCTAAAAACGGTTTCTGAATCGGTTCCTTCTTGGTCGGCGCAAAAAGTCACACAATGGTCAAGGGATCACGGCGCAGATAGGTTTTCAAAAGAGTAGTAATCTGCGCAGAGATCGAATTATTGTCGCCGTGGATTGGCCACTCCTCTCACGGTTTATTTGCGGAAGCGCATCCTTGTATCCTCTATACCGGGCGGTGAAAAGAGTAAACAGAGTGCAGATTGAAAGAATAGGCATTGCGCAAGCACTACGTACTAGCTCTCTTTTCAGGAGGAAGATGGGAAGAGCACCGCCCGTGCTTGACCTAACCGGGTCCGCGAGAACAGATTGCTCTTCGCACTTCTCCACACGAGTGCCGGGAGGGGTTCTAGATTGCCTCACGAGTACATCTAAGCACGGGGGTATTTGTGACCACTTGTGATATCAAAAGAGTAGGGTATTAATAACTTTAATGCAAGGTGTTCCGATTTGCTTCAGGCTACGGTGAACAAGTCTCCAACATTCGATTGAACTTTTTAAAGGTAAACTTGGCTTCACAGGTGTTTTGTTGACTCTTTTGGATGAAAAAGACGAAATTTGAATAGACTGACGTTTGGTCACGTATTGAAACTTCAAAATTATATTTTTGAGGAGAAAACGTCGATTTACGTAGTAACAAATGATTTGTTCAGGGTTAATTTCGTAGCAAGATGTATCTAGTTCTTGTCGGTTTAAATCAACAAAGAGGATTCTAACGAGGAAAATAAAAACAAAAGCGAAACTCTTCTTTTTTTCTGAAGTTTTTGAATTTTTTCAGTGAACAATGCAATCAATCGATTTTTGCAAAAATAAGAAAAGTTGAGTTTGAAGCAAAATGTGAAACATGTATCTAAAATAAGGAAAATTTTGGACCTTCACACTGATTCAAAATTTAGAGGCAGTCTATTTTAAAAGACTAGGTGTTGAATATTTTTCCTAGTTCTAGCCAGACCCGTCACATGTTCAGTACTGAACTCTCAATTAAATTATTAAGTTAAAGTAAAATCGGCTAAGTTTCGAAGTCGTAATTGACTAGACTCTAATATTTTCAGAATGACAAGGCAGTATTTCAAATAATTATTCTCAAAACTTTTTATTTCTGCAGGCGAAGCCCAAGAAAAGACATCAAAATGAACTTGGGGCTGTTGAAACACTGAAGTCTTATTGCAAGGATTCCCGGAGGTCAGTAAACAGGAAAGAAGTTCTTTTTCCCTTTAGCAGCTTAACTTTGAAATCTTTTTGCATATTTACGTTTTCGTACTTTTAAACGAAGCCAAAATCCTGCGAGAAAATAGTGGAAAGGTCGGGGAATTTGATGCAATAGGAATGCTAACAAATATGCACACAACATCTCTGAGCAAATCAAGGAAACAAGGATTTTGATAAAAAGTAGGTACCTTTTCATTACTCCAGGGGCGGAGTTCAGTTTTTGCTACTGAAGTTGCAACACTCATAATTAGTTATTGCAACCATTATGAAATTACGACTTTGATCCAGGATCAGGGCTTCTCGTAAAACGTGTCTGGATGAAGCTCAAGGATGAAAGGATGACAATTCCAAAGCACAATAAACTTTGTTTCCGAAATCTTTGATTGTTTACAGAACTGATATTTCACACAACATTGAGGTGTTGTTGTTTTGGAACTTTTGATCCAAAATGTTCTACGAGCTTTAAATATTTTTGGTTTGTAGCATAACAAGTATTGGAAACTCAGAATGTGAAGAACGAAGACAGGAAAACATATAAAGGAAATGGAAGGAAAGATGAAATCAAAGATTTATGCAAGATTTGATCAAACAAGTGGGGTTCAAGCTTTTAACAAACCACATTTAAACGCGATTTGCAACAGACGCGCGGCTTTCGAAAGCTGTTTCTGCAAATGAAAAGCAAAATTCGCCCTATGACGTGTGTGGTCCGAACGCAATCTTTGCAACTATGTTTTATGTCTAATGAAAGATGCGCGTAGGTTTGCAAAATTAACGGTTGGCGATTGAATTTAGTTTTTTCGGCCCAACCGAACATCGTACTTGTCAAATTTCTTGCAGAATTGAACACTTCCTCTTGGTCGAAGTTCGGTATGTGCTGTTTATGAAATTTTGTATATAGATAGAGCAAAAATTCTAAAACAGGTAAAACGATAAAGACAAGAACAGAGAGTTACAGAGAGGCCGAGAGGTTGAGAGAAATCTAGAGATAAAGATAGGTGAAGAGAGATTCAGAGTAACAAAATGAAAAAGCAACCATCAGAGAAGATAGAAAAACAGAGATAGATACATAAACATAAATCTAAACAAAAAGAAACAGAGCCAGAGAGACAGAGAGAAACAAAGAGATAACGAGAAAGAGAGAGAGAGAGAGAGAGAGAGAGAGAGAGAGAGAGCGCGAGAGCGAGAGCGAAAGAGATGGAGAAACGGAGAGACAGAGAATAGCAAGAACCGAAGCTTGAAGAATGTCATTCTACCAGTGAAATATGAAATGCGCTGCGCCCACCTCTTCATTAAATATTGAAAAAGGGTCTTTCACGTTTCTCATTTCGGCACCCTTCTCTGGTCAAGATGAATTGACCTACACCCAGAAGCTCGAGATTTGGACTCGAAAAGTAGGAGTAACAATGAAAGGACGAGAGGAGGAAGTGCAGAAAGGAACTTCTGCTTATGACACTCCACGCATGCGCATTTTTCAACCATGGCACCGGGAAAGGACAAGGAACTTTTGAACCTTAGGTAGATGTTTTAGATTTTTTTTTAAAATTCATCTCATGAACCTAACCACAAATCCGAACTAAGTCAACAAGTGATTGTAACAGGATATAAAATGTAGCATGTTGTTAGAATTCGATTAAGTGTGGACGGGTAAAAAAAGGAAACAAAATGAAATGGCCAGCTGGCTGGCAAAACGCCAAAACCACTAAAAAGCCGCTTACGCACGGTAGCAGAAGTCAAGAATCGCTTTTTATAGTCCGGGACAGATACAGTTCGGACTGTTTTCGCTTTCGTCTTTTCTCCATTGGCCTTTCTCCATTGGTCTCCAAACAACACGGCTACAAGCAAATGCGTGCAAAAATACCATATGCTGCTATCCGAAGACAAGTATCTGCTCTAACGCGCTTGATGCACATCAATCCTTTTGGTGGGTTAGTTCGAAGTCAAAAAAGGCCGTCCGGTATTGATTGATTATAGTATCCCACTGTAGTTAGTTCTGTTAGACAAACAGTGTAAATTGTAACGTTTAAAACTGTTTGAAAGACTTAATAAACCAGATCTCTCATGAGTTTGGAAGTGTTATTATAAATTTGAGTTGGCAGGGGTTTGCTTACCCTACATACCCCTTGCCAACCCTATTTCGTCCGAAATTGGCCACGCACTATTTTGATGTAATAATGGATATTTGAAATATCGACATCAGAATAATTCCACTCATTACCAAAAACCGCTGAAGTAGGGTTGGCGACCTTTAAAATATTACAATCAAAGTTTGAAAGGTAACGTGACTTGTTTGTTTCGTGGAGTGTTTTTTTAAAGTTCATTTAAGACCCAGGTTTCACGATCTGTGTGAGTGGCTTCAGATAACCAAGAATACAAACTGTTATGGCTTTGAATAGAACTACGATGCAGTTGAAAAACATCGCGAAAACCGTAAATAAACTATGCAATTCCATATAAAAGTGATTTTTGAGCAATTTGCGTTTTTATGCTATGTACATAATTTTTTCCTCTTCCGACTAGGTCTTGCAATCTCAAAACCTTCGGAACATGCCTCTTGCAAAAAGACCTGAACGGCCAATGTATCTTCCGTGTTCCACCCTCACCAGTAATTCGTTTTCGCGCACATATCCCATCTTCCTGCACTAGAATTTGATTGCCCAATTACGTTTTAATCGAGCGCTAAACAGCCGTGTGCAAAGGAAACAATGATACTCTAAGAGTGGTGGTTAACGTGATTCTCAAGCAATTTTCGGATTGATGAAGAGGGTTAGTCAACATTTGGAAGATGTCTCGCAACTGGTTTTAAAACGAAGAGTTTTGTACAGTACCTCCAGCTTGTAAATTTAGCGAGATCTTTTTGGGTTTCACTACAAAATGAAACCAAACAGTATGGGAAAGAAGCTTGGCTGGACAGGGAGCGTTTGGGGGGCTCGATGCGTAAGCCCCCCCCCCCCCAATTGGCGCCTTTGGAAAAGCGATTTGAAGTTAGCAATGTACTCTGGGGCCTTTTTTATGTTAGCATTTTCAACCAAACGCCAAAAACATAGGTTCCGTCCACCTATGGAAAGAAGAAGGTGAAAACTGAAAAAAAAAACAGCTGAAAACGTGTGAAAAGAAGTCTGAAAGCAAATTTGGCAAGTTAACAGCCAGGCATCTTTCACCAACCATCGCGGTGGGACCGTATGCACTCAGTCCTTAAAAAAAGCCTGATGGTTGCCAAATTTGCCAAGGGGGATACAGGAAACAAGGTTCAGCTCAGGAAAGGCCATAAAACAGCTATAAAAGTTTTCAAAATAGGTTTTCTTCCTATTTTTGGTCTTTGGGTATAAATAAGTTAGCGAAAGGTCTTCAGAAGTGTTTCCTTCTGCGGGGGGTTGACCTCATGTAGGAAGTTTGCGGCGGTCTCGCGAAAAGGCGGCGCCGAAGCAAGGCAGATGGTTATTAGCGAGTGCTTAGACCACTCGTTGTTTGGCTCTCCGCCAATTTGCCGACCAATCCCGAGTCCCAAATTGAAATCGTCCCCACCTGATTGCGCGCACTTACGGCGGTGAATCGTCACTACGATCAGGCACCCGGAACGAGGTTAAGCGAGAGGGAGGCTAGCATCTCCCTCTGGAAAACCACACAACATCTCATTTAGCCTGAGGTTTAGAGATTGTGCAGTTAGATGACTATCTGGCTTGTTTAGTCTACTTGACGTGTTTCGTAAAAGTGCAAGAAAAACAACAAACTACAAACAAATCAAACCGAAACGGGTTTTGAAACGCGTTTACTTAAACATAAACGATTCAAACAAAATACACCAACATATACAAGTTTTTGTTAGGTTTAAAATGAAGATTTGGCTCTGTAAATTCGCGCATTCGTTTCACAATTGAAAAAAATCAAAAAGACTTTCTTTCACTTTGTTAAATAGTTGCACACGTTGGAAAAGTGCAGATCGCTGCTGTTGAAGGGAATTCTAGGAATGTAGTTTCACAATTAGATAAACTCAGGTTCATAGTTCCTTAGAAAGTATCGACCTCTCGTCAACGCTATTAATAATATGGAACCATAAGAGCAAAAATTTCGAATGGAATTTTCACAATACACTTTTTTATATAAAAACATGCAACTATTAATAAACTATACCTATAGTCAGTTTCCAACTAAAGGTGGCGACTTTTGAACGGCCTTGATGTTTTAATCCTTTTTAATCACCGACGATTTGAAACATTGAAGAAATGAAATATGCGAAATAGCACAGTAAAAGAGGAGTGCACAGACAAATAAGCGATCGCGGCGGGACCTGATGTACCATCCTTCAGGTTTTTGGCCAAATCCGGTGCCGTTTTTCGTAAACACACTATAAATTTTGCATTCTTCATAGGCTGTTTCACGATTATCAGACAAATTTTCAAACCGCCATTTTGTTGGATAAATGACGTCATTTCGGTTTCTTAATATTTGAAATTTCGCCAGCATATCAACTTTCTTTCTAATAAGTGTTTCCACACTTCAAGCTCACTATTTCAACACCTTTTTAGGAAAACTGTATCTTACCTTAACGCTTGGCTTTAAAAACTTCGGCGTTATCACACGATAATTTTGCACTCATTTTCATAAATTAGAGTGTATTTTAAAACCAGAATTTACAATCCAACAAAATCTTTTCATCTTGGTTGCCGACCGCGCAAGCTGACATCATTTTTGGTAATGATAAAATTGAAACCTTTTTGACTTCGCAAATTTAGTTCAGTATGTTGCCCGTGATGTAACCGATTAGCTTTATAGACTAACAAACTAATAGTTAAATTTTTGAAGCCATCGCATACAGTGCCTCCAGTCGATTTCCGATTTGAAACAACGGACAAACTCGGTTGTTCGTTGTAATCGATTCTAAAAACACTTTCCTCTGTCGGAAAAAAGATCGATCTAAATAAGGAAATATTTATTTCTGTACAAGTTGAATAATATATTATTAATATTATTAATATAAGAAACAACATGAATATGGTATGGTGATGTTACACTTTGGGGACCCGTCAATCTCCCCCGTGTTTCTGTTTGCAAAAGACAATTTAACGAAAGACTTCGGATATAGCACAAAGGGGAGAAGGACTACTCAGTGTCAGACTTCTTCTCCGACACGTTCCTGCTAGAAGTGGCTTCTTCCTCCATCAAGTTGGGAGCCTTCTGGGAGATGATCTGGCCCTCGGCCATTTCGATGACCATGTCGTACTTGTCAAGATCCGTGGTCTTGTGGACGATGCTCAACAATGTGGCGCCTGAGCAGAGGGTACGCAGGAGATCGAAGAGCTTGGCATGGAGCGCGTTGTCAAGGTGGGAGGTACCCTCATCAACGAGGATGATCTGAAAAGAACCGTTTTGAAAATTTCTTTCTAAAAATGCCATTTTCAATTTTGCGATATATCCGGTTTGTGTCACCAATTTTTCAAACGAATCATTCATTTATATAGGTTTGGATATCTTGGCAAAAGTGATTTGTTTCAAAACGAAACTCTTCTAGATTTGAAATTCCAGACCTTTCAAGAGAATTCAATCAAATTTGTTAAATTTGAGTTTTCAAAACGTGCACTCAAAACGTCCAATCGTTTCCAAACTACTATCATGCTTCATTATAGTCCCCAAGCGCTGCAACATTCTAGTAAACTACGCCATAAACAAGCGGCGGAAACAAGCCAAAACGCACATAAACAAGACCAAAAGGAGAGTCTAAAAGGGGGAGTGGAACCACGTGGTTGCTAAATTTAACCTTGTCACATTGTAAGAATTTCATTTCACTAAAACGGAAACAGATAAACTTCTTTAAGAAACCCCAACGGAAAATCAATCGATAGCGATTGGTGTTAAGGGAAAACCCCATTAGGTCGCAATAGCAATTATATTCATCGCTACCTCATCTATTGACACAGGTGTAACATGTATGTATGTAGCAGTGTTATTTTTCGCTTTTTTAAATATCTAACCGGGTGGCCCAGAAAATAATCGATTGGATTCGTTTATGGGTGTTCTGTTGGCCGGCACGTATATACGAGTAATTTCAATAACAAAATGCTTCCGATTACTCGAAATTCAAAATGGAGTCGCAAAATTGTTGTAGGTACCATAAAATTGAAACATATTTTCCAAAATACCTTAAATTTTCCGTCAATTGCAGTGCCTTACACCATGGTTAGCTTTCATGCTCTACCGCTATTGGGATACCTCACGATGCCAATAGAGTTCTCAAAAAAGGAATCAGAAAAAGTTTGCTTATACTTTATGCAATGCATCTATTAATTTTGCAATTGTAAAACTAATTGCCCCTCCAAACTCACCCTAGGCTTGGAGAGGAGAACCCTGCTGAAGGAGATGATCTGCTTCTCTCCGAAGGACAAATTCTCCCCGCCTTCTTCAATTTTCCCGTACACATCACCAATGCGAGTGACGAGACCACCTAAAACCGAAATTTTAGTGTTGCTTATTACCCAATCTTACCAAGTCCTCCAACTTTGCAGACGTGGATCACCATATTGAGATCAGGATTCTTGCAGTAGAGGGTAAGGTTGTCGTAAAGACTTCCACTGAAGATGAAGGGATGCTGAGGAATGACTCCGAACATGGAGCGCAGGTTGGGAAGGGCCAGGGACGCAATGTCCACTCCATCGATGGTAATGTGACCGGAGTTCATGCGAGCAGTGCGAAGGAGACACTGAAAATAGTGAAATTAGTCCAATTGAAATCGAAGGATAAATGCAAACTTTGAAGTGTGACTCACCGCGAAGATGCTACTCTTGCCACTTCCAGTCCTTCCCTGGATAGCAACCTTCATCTTAGGATCAATCACCAGAGACACGTCTTTCAGGGCCAGGGGCAGTCCAGCGTCGTACTTGAGGCAAACTTGGTGGAGTTCGATGCGTCCCTTCACTTTCGAAAGTTCCACAACTCTGCCACTGAGGTTTTCTTCCGGTAGGTCATCCACGTACTCTTCTATGCGCTCCACAGCGACCATTTCCTGGAAAAATGAAGTTAGCTAGCGGAACAAGTCCACCCAACTTTCTCGGTTTCAATGAAGGAGCTCAGAAGGCCATTCAGCATGGAGGTCAGAGCCAGAGCGTAGGTAATGGAGAGACCGACAAGACCTGAAAAGGGAGACTTGCAAGAGGAGTTGGTGGTGTAGTGGTCTAAGGCGCGTTCTACCACTCGGAGGGTCACAAGTTCTATCCCGCCCCGGTCAACCAAGCATGCTACTCTCGGTCAACCAAGCCTGGTACTCTCTCAATGAGTTCAAAGACGCGTCTACAAAAGTACTACGCATACGGAAACGTTGGTGCGTCAGGAAGAGAGCATCAACTCCGACATCAAACATAGCCGCTGGTTTTCGGCAGGCCCTTACTATGCGGAACTCAGCCATCAAACCTACGGTACCTTCATTTCCTCCAATGCGGCCGTGAAGAACATTTTAATGACACTTTCAACCATAAAAAACGGCCGAAGGCTTCTTACTTGAGCGGCCTCAGGCCACGATTACAGTTTGAGGCTCTGAAGGTGGCCTAACCCAGAGGGCAAAGAGACGCGCAGTGGCGCTTTAGTTTCTGCTTACTTTATACATAGTTTTTACTTGGCTTGAATCGTTTATCCAATACTTACCAGAGTTCACAGCATTGATCCTGTGCTGAATAATGGCTCCAAAGGAGATTGTTGCAATCACAGCGATGGCCAACAAGGAGAGTCTGATGTTCAACCACTGACTGGCCGCGAGAGAAGAGAACTGAGTCCTCATGTTACTGGTCAGCAAGGATCGCAGCTTCTTGTGGAACCTGAAAGGGTTGATGGTTGTGGATTCCAAAGCTCTTCTCACTTGTTACTGAATCTTTGAGCCCTGATCACAACAAGTCCGTTGACTGTGTCCTTGACGTGACAGAAGAATGGCGACAGGCTCAGAGAAGACAGCCGCTTGAGCTCAACCGTGGTTCGCCTGAAAAATACATCAATTTAAGTATGAAACAGGTTTACCTGTAGTGCTTCTGGATAAAGTAGTAGATAACGGCCAGGGCAGCGTAGACAACAACAATGTAGGGAAGTCCCAGGAGAGTGACAACGATGCTTCCGGTGAGGTTGACAAAGGTGGCGAAGAAGATGTTCATCTAAAGAAAAGTAACTAAATTGCTAGCTCAATCTTCTTACAGTGAATGGCAGACTGTCATCGACGGTGTAGACATCCGCACACAGGCGGTTGATGATTCGGCCAGAAGGAGTTCGGTCAAGCCAGTCGACAGTAGACTGAAAGTTACCGTATAAGAGGTAATGACAAGAAATGAACCCTGAGAATCCTGCCGAGGAGGTAGGTATGGAGTTTCTTTGCGGCACGAAGACCACCGTAGGCAAAGAAGAATGAACGAGCGAGGGTGAAAATGGTGTTGGCCAGAGCGATGTAGGAGTAGATCTTTAGGAAGTGGATAGCCTTGTCCTGGTCGGATTCGTCATTGTACCTGAAACCGAAATATGTGTACTCAAGTTTAAGAAAGAGGGCACTTTGAACAGATAGATGGCTTACATGTAAACATGAACAGAGTAGGGCGCACGTGGAAACTTTCACGCGGGCACACGTCTTTACATTTGCACACGTGTTTCACGGGCTCACGTTTACACTGTCACGCGGGCGCACGTTCGCACTGTCACACGGGCACACGTTCGCATTGTCCACTTTTGACCATAGCTGGCTAATACGACGGACAAATGGCAATCAACTTACTCGTAAGGCCGATCTCCATACAGAAGTCCTGGAAGTCCAACCTGGGTGAAGTTGCCTTGGCTCTCCGTCCACCTGTTAAACATTAGACTCTATTTGACAATGTCTACTTACTTGCTCAACCACAAATCGGCACCGTTCTTTGTCACTTGCATGGCAACCAACGCAAAAATGATAGCAAAACTCAGGAACCCTCCAACAGCTCCGGCGTAGAACGTGTAAACGTTGACCTTCACAGCGCCGGTCTGTCTTTCTTCATCACGGGGAGCGACCCTCTCGTAGGTGTGGACCTCATTGACCACCACTTCGTCGCCGTTGACCACTCCTTCGAAGGGCTTCTCCAGGGCATCGAGACCAAGGTCACGGGGATGACCTAAAACAGGAAGGTAGGTCAGATATTGCTGCCAAGCTTACCCTGAGCTTCAATGGTTCCGTGCTTGTCAATCACGACGACGTAGTCAAACCGGGCGAGCATGTCCTTGTCATGGGTAGCGATGATCACGAGCTTGTTGCGTCCTTTCATCGGCTCAATTGCCATGTGGTGGATGGTGTGTGCGACTTTGGAGTCAAGAGAGGCGAAGGGTTCATCGAGAATGTAGACGGAGTTATCCTAAAGGAGAAAGTAAAAACTAGCTGCTGGGTTAGGTAACCTGGTACAGAGCACGGGCAAGAGCGAGACGGGTGCGTTGACCACCGCTGAGACTGGCTCCGTTGTCTGAGATCATGTAGGAGTCTCCTCCAGGCATCAACTGAAAAGTGACTTCACTGTTAAACATCTCGGAATTTGAGAGGCCAATTAGAATCAAAAGTACTTACCCGAATGTCATCCCTCAGACAGGATCCCTTCAGCACATCCTGGTACAACATTTCGTTGTATTCCTTTCCAGCGAGAATGTTCTCCCTCACAGTACCTAAAAGTCTCCTTGATTTTGTTTTTCAGAGAATGCTACCTCTGATGAGCCATCTCTCCTGACCCATATACCCAATACCGTTATCAATGCAGTCCTGAGTCGTGGAAATAGTGTCCTTTGTGTAAAGGGTTTCTCCAAGCAGACCCATAAGCAACGTTGATTTACCGGTTCCCACTTCTCCAGTGATTCCGATGATTTGACCCTGTACAATTTTAGATTTGACAAACTCGAAGTTAAGTTACCTTCTTGCCAATCAGCTTCAGACCCTTGACACTGTGGAAGCTATCCTTCCACTCAAATTTTCCATTTACAACACTGAGAAGAGTATTCTGATCTGAAACAAACATTTTCCTAAGGGATACAGATTACTAGGTTTACCATCATTCTTGCTGTACACATCACGGAAGTCGATTTGCTTAAGTTTGTAGAACTTCTGAAGACGCTTCAGAGAGACTTGAGCCTCGATGAGTCCGTTGAACACCCACGGCATGGCGTTGAGAGGCATGATGAGAATGTTGACGAGGGCGAGGACTGGGAAGACCTGAAATGATCCATTTAAACTAGACTGAAAGGATAGAATTACCTTAGCAGCAGTGAGCTTCTCATGAAGGAAGACGGTGTGAGTGGTCAGAATGGAAATGGTGATAAGGAGAGGAGCAGAAGCCCAGAAGTAGACACACAGGGCGTCGAGGTACTTGCGGATCTAAAACCTTTCATCTATACCAGCTTTAGGGAAAAATTACCTTCAAGTAACGAAGTTCCTCCTGCCTGAGGACAACGATCTTCTTCTCGAAGAATTCTTCAGTTCCAGACATCTTCACCACTCGGAAACCACTCACAATTTCGGATGTGATCTGAAAAAAACGGTGTTCTCTGTAGTGTGGGGAGCTATACCTTCATTCTTCGGTCCTTCGCAGCCATGAACTTCTCGGACATTTTTCCAATTTGTTTGGTTATCAGGTTGTTAATCGGAACGATGATAAATGCGCAAACAACTCCGGCAACAACAGCCAATCCGATCTAAAGTCGCCATTGAGTTGATTACAACTGAGTGCGTGAGGGAGTGAGAGAGTGAGGGCGACAGAAAGTAAGAGAATGAGAGAGTGAAAGATTATGAGAATCAGTGAGTAAGATAGTGAGTGAGAGACTTTACCTCTCTGTAGAGGAGGTAGATTCCAACAACTGCTTGCAGCGGAAGACTCCACGCGGCGTGGAAGGAGTTGCAAAAGTTCACAATCCTATCAATGTCAGTGGTGATGTAGTTGATCACTTGTCCAGAATCCGTGGACATTTCACTGGTGGGAATGCTCAAGAGGCGGTCGTAGATGCTGGTGACCAAAGCCGTGCGAATTCTGAAATTCGAAATCCATGCAGTCGAAATGAAACCCTACTTCAGACCAACTTTCGTTGTGTAGTAAGTGAAGTTTGAAGAGAACATGGCTCCCAGGAACTGGCACAAAATGGTCAAAACGGTCAGGTAGAAAGCATCGTCCTAAACATATGAAGTTAGTGCAACTGGGACAACAGAATTACCGTTGGTTCCGTCAGCGAAAACGCCTCGACGAGCAGATGCAAAAGGATCGGGCCGGTGAATGTGAAAGCATCAGATGCAAGCCGAAGGAGACCGAGAAGGAGGAATTCGAATCCAAATGTGTTGAAAAGAGCCCTGAAAATTGCATATTCAAAAAATCAATGCAGTAAAATACTTGTGAACTTTGAAGTGTTCACCGTCGCTGAACAGGGTAGGGGAGCACTCGATGAACTTCTTCTCGATGGTCTCTACGTTGAGGGAAGGAGGCAGTCGGAAGAGGTCGGAAACCTTAAGAACAGCTTTTTGATCGGAATGATAAGCGAAACTAGCACTTTCACACTCACACCAGAGAGAGTTGGCTGGTTGTTGTCAAATTTAAAGGTCGCGTGATGTCATCGCCCCAAAAAGTGACGTCAAAGTACCATAATCAATTTATCTAACGAGGAATTTACGCTGGATCAGTTAGTGACCGAGTGTTGCTTGATTTTAAATTCATTGTTACGCGTTTTTAAATGTTATATTAAAAGTTCACAGAGTACGGTAGAAATTCCACGTCTAATCGAAAAGAGTGGACAGAGGGTACGTAAGTGGAGGACAAACGTTGGGCGTGAGAGCAAAAATACCCCGTTCAAAAGTCCATTCAGGCGGGAAAATAAGTGACTCAGGATCGGCAGGCCTGGCCTCTCACCACGCGGAGGCTTCCTGCCGCCGGACACTGCCCCATTTCGATCCCCTTTTCCCTTACATCATTTTTTCCCTCAAAATAATCTGATTTCAGTTGACTTATATTCAACTCTAGTTCTAATTCTAAACTCTTACGACTAAGTCTAAGTCTCTTACGACGTTTTGTGACCGTTGGGAATATATATTTCTTCAATGGTGGTTGCCTAGTTTCACCGAGTTTGCCTTATTAACATAATGAACAATGAAAATAAAGAGAGATTCCAGCGGTTTGTGTGTTTTTCATGACTGAATTCGAAGACATTTTAGGAGGAGCTGGAATTCTGCAACAAAGCCACAATAGGAAACACCAAATACTACCCCTCTTTACAGGAGTGGACACTCTCTTGGACTTCTGGCTATGATGTTCGGCCCTCAGGTGTGACAAATTTAGTTGACGTTTCTATGTTAATTTTGTAATTTCCAGATTCCGAGCCTGAGCTGGACCTTTTACAGCCCGGTCTGTGCGGGCATGGATCAGATTCCAGGACTTCTAGAGATGAGGCTGGCTATCGTGGACAACTGCAGGGTACTGGGAAGAAGCTAAGGCTCCACATCAAAAACGGGACGCTTATCGTCAAGGATGAAGGGTCGCGTGCCAAACCGTTCGGCTAGCCGCACCCGGACCACCTGCTATTCGTATCTGGGACGACGAAAAAGTCACCGAAACAGTGTTTCAGACGATCTCGCTATTGTTTAGATTTTTTGTAGTTTCAGCTAAGTAAATATTGTTTTTCCGCAAGTGTTTATCATCTGATTAGGGCAAGCAAGTACATAAGGCGCTGAGGTGCTATGGGAACAAACAGAGGCAAAAAGTGCTTCTCAAGTCTCACACTAACACTAAAAGCACACTCGGATTAAGACCTACACTTGCACTAAAAAGAATATACGTGACGTCATACCCAGCAAAATTCATTAACATGCTGGTTAGGAAGTTCACTGGACCGATTAGTGACCCATTACTGATTACTAATCGATTAATTAAGGAAAAATTACGCTTTTATATTTTTTTGAATGAGATTACATTTGAATCTGGTATGGTAATGGTCACCTATGAGTACTGTAAAGGCTATCGCAATTTACAGTAAGAAGATCTCACAGAGTAGGCACGGCAGAAATCTGACGTCGAATCGAAAATATTAGATAGAGGGTACGTAAGAGGAGGACAAAAGTTGGGCGTGAAATCAAAAATGCCCCGTTCAAAAGTCTATTCAGGCGGGAAAACAAGTGACTCAGGATCGGCAGGCCTCGTTGCTCACAATACGGAGGCTATCTGCCGCCGGACACCGACCCACTTCTGTCCCAATTTTGTCCCGATACATCATTTTTGGTCTCAAACTAATCAACTGATTTCAGTTGACATATATTTAACTCTATCTCTGATTCAAAACTACGTCTTTTACGACCATTGTGAACATAAATTTCTCCAACGGCGATGGCCTACTTTCACCGATACTTAATTACTAAAAAAATGAAGTGTGAAAAGATGGAGTGAATCCTCGGGTTTTTGTGTATTTCTTTACTGAATTCGATGACCTTTCAGAAACATACTACGACTGCACCCAGCAAACTACAACTACAAGCTTAAGCAATGAAACAGTACGCAACAACAGGCGCTACTCGTCTGTCCGTGAAATGGAAACTATCTCGCACGCCCGGATCTGCTCTGGCATGAGGTGTGGTCAGAGTTACTATGTTTCAAATATTTCTTTTTTAGGCCACGTATTACGAGAAGAAACTGGACTTCTTTTACAGTCGTTCTCGGTCTGTACAGGCCTGGATTTGTTTCCAAGAATTCTGGAGACGAGGGTTATCGTGGTCAACCGCAACGGGATTATGACCTTCTATTATGACGGTATCTGTGACGATGACAAGGTCACCGAAACAGTGTGTCACACGATCTAGCTGTTGTTTAGAATTTGTGTAGTTTCAGTAGAGTAAATGTTGTATTTTCCGTGTTTGTTCACAACCTGATTGGAGCGGTCAAGCACATAAGGCGCAGAGCTTCATGCGGACGCACCAAGACAAAAAAGTGAGCGGGACAAAATCGAATTCGATCGACACCCATATTGCTAGGTATTATCTTTGAAATGATTTTATGGTTTACCTAGCGCGCAGCGCGCACATTTAAACCTAAATTATCTTCTTATTACCCAAAGTTATGACTTTTTGACAAACCGATCAATAATCAATCATTAATAGGATAAGCTCATGATGACTCCTCAATCGATAATCGGTATATCGATCGATGACGCCATTTTTCGAGCAATGACGTCATGCGACCTTTGAAAATGGAATCAGAGACCACTTATTGCTTGCAACCACACGCAACTAGTGCTACCTACCTCATTCAGCAGCTGATGGGATCCCTTTTTGATCAGGGGGTTGGTCCAAGTGAAGAAAATCTTCGAAAAGAGGGAACATCCCTCATCCACCTTTTCGTTGTCCTCGATGTTCATATCGTACAGCCTCACGTGAGGATTCGCTTCCCTACAAGAGATTCTGTCATTTCGTGCGAAACAGCTTTCTCACCGTCGCAATCTCCAATCGATGATCTTCGTGACCGCATACATCAGATGGCAGACGGACATAACGATGGCGATAATGGCACGTCCGTCTCCCCAGCCGTAGAGCATCACACGGTTCACAGCAATCATGTGGAAGATCTTGGTCCCAAAGAAGGTGGTGATGCTGATGAGGCGACTGGAGCTCCAACTAGAAAACATGTTAACGAAATGAAGATGAAAAGATAGTACCTGTTGAAGAGACAAGAGAACATCCAGAAGGCTCCGCTGGTAATCCAAACCAAGAAGAGGATAGAGTACTCCACAACGTAGGCACTCCTCAGGTGCATGTTGGCAGTCGTGAAGGAGAGGATAATCGACGTCATCAGAGCCACAACGGTGGCGAGGCAGATGTAGCACCTTGCCCTGAAGTTCTGGAAGCACCTGATGACATAGGGTGTGTCATCGGAAAAGTGGCCATCATCGATGCGAGGGAATTCTTCCTAAAAGGCACATTGTTTCTCAAATTGCAAAAAACGCTTACCGAAATCATGAAGAACCCCATAACAAAGGCGATCAACATGGGAATAGACTCGGCCAACATGATGGACAACTCGGCACAAGGAGTCAGAGTCATGGTGGACTCGTCCATGATGTACTTGGAACGGAAGGTGGTACCATTGGTGAAGCCGCAGAACTCCCACAGGGGAGTCCCTGGGGAGGTCATCCCTCCGGAAACGGGCCCTGAAATAGAACGGTGAGAATAGGCAGAAATGACAAAGAATTGAAAAGGATGAGATGCGAAAATGTGAAAAGTTACATTTATTTTTTTAAAAGAGGTCAAATTTGGTTCGTGTCAAACAGTCATTTTTTGCTGTATTTGCCAATTTCTTATGCCGCGCATACCTTTTCGCGTACAGTTTTGAGATTTTGACGCTGCGGAGAAACTTTCAGACACAGTTCAACGAAAAAACCGAACAAAAACCAAAAGCTGGATGTTTCTTCTTATTGTATCTTATCGAACTTAAACTTTACTTATGCTTCAAATGCCACAAAAAGCTCAAACTTCCTCAATCATTCCTCAAGGACTATTTTGACCAAGGTATAATATTTTGCGGCAAAAAGTCGATAAATCGATTTCTTTTTGGGCTGATGAATGTTGTTTCCTAACTCCCCAATTTATAAAAAGTTAAAGAGAATCGATCCGTTCGGGGGGGGGGGGGGGGGAGATCTGTCATTTCGTGCCAGAACACAACCAATAAAACGATAAATCGTTTTGGGCAATCGTCTAGAATAATTATCGTTTAATCAACTTTTCTCATGGATTCAGGGGATTTTTCTGATTCACTATTTCTTATACTCCTCGCCAAACCTACTTCGGCCAATTTGGCAGCATACACGGACTGAGTATCCTATATTGCACGCTTTAATCTAAGTACAACATACCAACATTGGCACGTTGTCCCGAAGTAGTTTTGGCACGAACTATAAAGTTGGTTTAAACAACGTCTATACTTTATGCTTATTTGATGGTAAAATTGAATTCAAAACAGAAAAAATCCATTTTGGCAATTTTCAGACGGATCGTAATCAATCGATCGGGCGAAATATGTTTTCTACTGAAATATAGCGAAACGATAAATTGTTCCCAAGAAATGATTTGCACCAAAAAATGTTATTAGTCACTCTAAATCGTGATTTTTGTTTACGAAAACATGGGAAAAGGAACATTTTGTGACAAACTTGGTGATTGATTTCTTCAGAAGCTCAAAATGAAACTTTGCGTCGCCGCCTTATCTAATCGCGGTTCTCACCTAATAAGCAAATGAACCCACTAGCTACCGCAAAAGTAAATCAATAGTGAAAAGGAACGAAAAAAATACGAAATTGTGCTTGATCTTGAAGATCGAATACAGCGCGGTCAAAAGATTGTTGTGATCGTACAACGAGACGATCGCTCGGGAATGTGAGAAAATATTTCTTATTGAAAAACTGACGATGAAGAAGAATACGGTAAACCGTCGTTTTGGTATTCGAAATTTCAAAAGTTCTTAGGGGCTGACATCGCTTCCGCGCTGTTTGAGTATGAGTAAATATTCTGCGAAAAACAATGGGAAAGAGGGATCATCTACCAAGTTTTGGGCTTGAGTGCTCACCTCGTTAGATAAATATTGAGGAATCAGGAAAGGGGCACTTCTCGGCCAAGATAATCTTTAAAGAGTGACAAAACACGGTTGCTTTCGGGTTTATGGTCCTTAGGCCTTAATTTTTTGTTTTTGTAGTTCTAAAATCAATGTGTCTCTCAAGGATGCATGAAAATTGGAGAAATTTGAAAATTTTCGAAGTAGGTCTGTATTGAACTTGAACAAAAATCAGATAGCAGGGTGAGGAAGTTTACTCGGTGGCCCCCGCGGGCAAAAAAAAGAGGAAAACATATTTTCAAAACACGATAAACAACAAATTTAGTACGAAATAGGGGTATAAACAAACTTTCAAACGAAAACATGTGATTTTTCTTACGAAATGTTTGACAAATATCAACGAAACAACATTGAAACTCGCTTGTATAGCTTCAGGTATGGTAAATTGAGCTCTCGTTTAAAAGTTGTGGGCTAGAAATTGTTGGGGCTGACACACAGACCAAAATAGATCAACTTTTCCAGTTTTAAGCATATCTAAAGTATTTGTAATTGAAAGTGACTGTAAGTTAGACGAATTCGATGCAAGGTTGCAAAAAAGTTGCATAAAGGCGTTCTTGAATTATTGGAGGTGCACAAAAGTTACAAATTCTGGTAAAACAGTGAAAATAAGTAAATCTGTATTCGATTGTACAAAAATAGTTTATTTAATAGAAATATAATCCTGTTCTTAAAAATAATGTCCTATTTTGAGCGGAATGGGAACACAACGTAGACCAAAGGTTGCAAATGAGCTCGTAAAGTGGAACGAATCCCGAAAATTAGTCGCAAATGGATGTCCTTTGCGATTGTTGCGGCTTTCGTTGCTAAAAAGCAGTTATCGCTTTTTAGATAAGGTGCGTAGGTGCTATCACAGCAAAAAAGACATGCAAAAAAGAATTCAACACAGGTTACAATAATTACGATAGTTTTTACAACAAATATTGGGTTTATTCCGTTTTTCAAAATATTTTTTTACAAATATAAATTTAGAAAGGAAATTATCAAGTTATCTTCACAATTAATTTTTAAATTGCTCAAACTAATCCTCAAAAATATATTTTAATTAATAAAAACATAGAAAAATACTTAAAAGTCACAATTTTAACTTTAAAACGTGTATTTAAAACACTTCTCAAGGTTACGGTAATTTTTCCACAGTGTATGTTAATTTCATCAAATTATTTTAATAATTGTTTACAAAAATACACAGTTTTCATGTATTTTGCAAGCTAGAACAGCCGTAAAAATGGAATTACGGGCCATTTCTTCGCAAAACTGGCCAATAATTTCTTATTTGACAAAATTATTTTAAAAAGGAGAATTTAAAAAGATAAAAACAGTAATTTTAGAGAATGAAGCTACCGGAAGGGAATATATTCGTGTAATGGTCAGTAAACATTACTGGGACAGAGGCGGCGGTAAACGCGCCCCACCGAACACTCTATTTCTTTTCTCTCAAATTACAAGGCGCATTGATTTTACTATGGCATGTGTTTTACATTAATCGATTCAATAATTCACGGGGAATTTTTAGAAATAAACTTTATAATGTAAATTTATACGCGTGGATTTTAAAATCCAATGGCGTTCACGGCGTTGTTTGCGTCCTCGTTCGTTTATCTGGCGACCGCGGTCGCGGGGTCACGCGTTGCGGTCAGCGCTTGGCTAGACGGACAAGAACAGGCTGCAGGTGGCCGACGGGAGCGAGACACCGCAATTTACATAAAAACGAGACGCGCAGACATCTCAATCAACCAACGGACGTTTTGAATTCAGAAGACAATTACAGCAAGCGGGGGTGGTAGCCCATTCTATTCAATTGGGTGTGAATACATTTAAATCTTGGTGGTTTTTGCATTTTTATACAGAAATAAACAGAAAATTTGCAAAATTATTAAATTCTCATAGCTCTAAATTCAATAAACGTATGTTTTGAGTGCCTGAAGACAATAAAACGTTTAAAAATGGTTTGATAACATAAAGTACAATTTTTAAACAGAAAATTGACCAAAAAGTCGATATAACGCTTAGAAATTGAGTAAACGGAAAATATTCTGACTTAGCAATAGGCTTTGGTGGCGAAATTCAAATCCCCGCCGCTGCGCCCGAAACCAACTCCGCGTTACCTATGACGCCGGCCGTCCACACAAGCCAGCGGGCTTCCGTAGCGCAGTAGGCAGCGCGTCAGTCTCATAATCTGAAGGTCGTGAGTTCGATCCTCACCGGGAGCATACTTTTTGCTTTTATCACGCTGTAATTGGAAGCTCAGTTTTTGATTTTTTTTCCTTTTTTTTTCCTTCATGTTTTGTCCATATCCATAGTGAAAAGGGTGATGTAATTTTGTATTTAAAGGCGTACTTTTTCAAATGTTCATGTAATCTGTCAAGACATCAACTCTTCGCATTTTTCTTTGATTATCGACTAAAAATTACGAAAAATAATAGAGCTTTCTCATAATTTCCGTAAAGTTTCGCTGAATTAGTGCAAGGCCCAATGTTTCCCTTTTTCTATTTTCTCGTAGCGGAATGTTTTGAAAACGTCGAAATAAACTGACGTTTGCTAGACATGACATTCGCAAAAGTACAGCTTCTCAGATGATATCTAAGGTGATTTGTAACAAAGAGCAGGAGTGCTTCCGTAGCGCAGTAGGCAGCGCGTCAGTCTCATAATCTGAAGGTCGTGAGTTCGATCCTCACCGGGAGCAGATCTTTTGCTTCTACTTAGTTTTAATTAAAATTGTGTTTCAAAAAAATTGTGAAGCAATACTCACTCAAATTTTTCGGCATCGGTTTGTAAAAGCTCATCGCCGCTAACTAGAGTGGTTCATCCAGGATGTTCTTCTGGTTATCGATTCGATTGTCACAGGGATCATATTTAGCGGTTCTTAGCTGCTGGCTTTAGATTTCCTATCTCCAGAATTTGGAGTTTTCTTCGACGTCAATAAAAACTGCACTCCAAGCGCAAACCGATTAAAATATTTTTGGTAATCTATCGCGAGGTCACACCTGTTGACCGAACGGCGACGTCCTGTTGCGACCTGATCAAAGCTCACCGCACTGGTCACCTGGATCGCCAGACGCCTACCCAATTATGGTAGATAATGACAGGATTTGCACTGATTGGCGGTTCCTGACTAATGATCAGCTGCTGTCTGATCACGGGGTATATCCCGGTAAAGGGTAAGTCTACGACCGATTTCAAAAACCAAAATATTACATATTTCTAAACATTTTCACTTCAAACGGTGCAAAAACTTTTGAAAGAGATACATAGGTGATTTATTATTAGAATGAGACACCCCGCTTTAGAATTTCTACAATTACTAAATTGCGAGCCTTAATTGCCCGCGCGAATTTCCTAAGCTACAGTAGTCATTGCCTAATGAGGCCCAATCACCGGAACACATGATACACTCATTAAAGTCAGGTGGTGTGACCAATCAGCTAGTGAGTTGATACTTTGAACTGACAGAGTTCATTAAAAGATTACGGTAGGTATCTTACCCGAATCGATAATTACGCCTCGTTACGCCATTGGGTCACAGTAGCTTTCCAGACAGGGTTGAAAAAAGGTAGGAGGGTCCGCACTTTGAAAAATCGGGCCCGCTCTCTAAAAATCGGGCCCGGGTCTCAAATTTACCAGCCCTGTTTCCAGAAGCGCACAATTGTGTGTTTAGAAAAATTCTAAGTGATTTAACTCTGTTTTCATCAACCGTTTTTGTCAGCATGAGAAAGTAGATAGATGAAATTGGCGGCGAATTTGGTGAAATATTTTTCTTTTGAAAATAATACCACCGATTTTCCAAAAGTTCCAATACTTAGGATTTGAAAATAATGGTTAAAAGGGTCTAAAGATCCCATGTAGCAAAATCCTAGCGATATTCAAATTTTGCAATTCCCCTAAGCCCCGAACCCCCTTTTCTGTCCCCCGCCCGGCCCCTGTTTCAAAACAAAGGCGGCGGCGTCTGTAGCCCCAAAGGGGTTACTGTAGCTGACGCTAAAAGGCGCCGAGTGCTGCGACCAAGTGTGCACTTTAGCAAACAGTTTGAAGACAATGAGCCTTCTAGAACGCTTTTGAATTAGGTTTGAATGCAGCTACTTCTCGCACTTAGACGAATTTGAATCATCAAAGGTAGCCGCGTTGAATGGTCGGCGCTAAGTTGTATGAATGAATGGTTTCCGAACGGCGTTCTTAGCGGCCATTGGTTACGGTAGATGCTTTCAAACGACGGGACAGTTGGGCAAGCTGCCGGAAAGTCGATATCGATTAACAGGAAGTTCTGGAAGTCCTGGAAAGTTCACCTCTGTCTTTCCGACCTTCCGATTTTTTTTTATTTATGACATAAACCATTTGCCAGCGTCCCACTGAAAGCGTCCCGTGAGCTTCGCGCCGCCGTCCCTCCGCGCCGCGGGTTACGGTAGGTGTTTCCAGGCGAAGCGCGTGATGCGGCGATGACTGCACTTTTGGAGACACCCAGCAGTGCGAACAAAGCGCCGTTGTCACTATCGATTGACTGGGACTTGTGAAGACCCTCTCTTCACTTGATCGGAGACGCTATGTCTTCAGGAGTGAGATGAGATTTCTTAGTGTTTCCCTGTAGTCGTCAGGCATTTGTCCCGGCTTAGGAGTTTCTGTAGGTGCTTCCTAGGGCTGGTCACTTTGAAGGCCTACCCGCGCCCGATTTTTCAGGCAGCGGGCTGTCCCAGTCTCGAAAACAATGCGAGAGTGGGACAAATTTAAGGCCCAGCCCGGCTAGGCCCGGGCAGGGACCGGGTCCAAATTTTCACAGTGCGGGCCGGCCCGGCCCTTTGCCAGCCCTGGTGTTTCTAGACGTACAGCGCGGTTCGGGAACATATCGTACAACCAGCTGACCATAATATTTAATGAAAAACGAAAGTTTGGGGCAACCCATTCAAGTGCGACGTTTACTACAAGACCTCAGGTTTTTGAGGAAAAAATTCCGTAATGATCTATTTCCGTTTTTCGATGCCGGAACATTTTGCGCCTTCTTTCCGTTATGGCTGTTACTTCGAAAAACCAAATCCCACCTTTCAGAGCCTCCTCATAGTCCCAAGAAGTCCGCATCGCGAGCAGGATGAAGATCTTCTAGCCTTCAAGACAGAGAGACGTTAGAAGCTTGTTGCTTGACGATTCCTGAAACCGAATACTCGCAGATAGGGTGGGAGAGGGAGAGGGAAGGAAGAGAGAGGCCAGTGGGAGGTGATGACTGGAACGAAACTCACAGTGATTGTCGGCAGCCGCTGTCCAGGAGCGCGCGTGACGACTGGCTGGTACGGGGTAGGACGGGGCGTGGCTTCTGACTCCTCCTCGACGGTAGGGACGGAGGGACGCCGGGGAGGACTATCGATTACTAAAGCCGGACGGTTTAAAGGACACAGTTTGCACCGAAGCTGGTGAGATAAAACTAAAACAAAAGAGATAATTAAAAGGTGGATAGGTTAGGAGAGATAGTGAGTGAAGGAAAGAAGATAATGATGTAACGAATTGAGGAACAACTCTTTTTAAGATGGTTAGACAACAAAAAACACAGAAGGAGACACAGAAACTGAAAGAAGCTGAAAGAGTGAAATGAACATGGTATTCGAAAACCGAGACGTACTAATGACGCGAATTGCATCCGTCCTGCGTAATTCCGCAACGATGGCAACGCTTGGCGCAGGTAGCGCAACAATCGGCCGCAGATTGAAATCACGAAAGCCATTATTGACCTACTGTGGAGTTGTGTAATTACTGGCTAAAAGCGACTAAACTAATAAGAAATCGGTCAGAAATCTGGCCCATAATTATTGTTTTCAAACTGTTCGCAGGACCCTGACCTGGCCTAAATTATCGATTTCAACTATGATGCCCGCCGGACTCACTCCAAATATGGGAATAGAGTCGGGTAATCTCGAGGAAGCCTTGATTTTTTAGGACCGGGAGGTTGATGACATTTCACTTACCTTATAAAACCGACGATTCAGATGTTTTACTGGAAATTATAAAGGTTGTAGCAAATGTTAGTAATCTAAAGGTAGAAATCGCAATACCACTCAACGGCTCACTAGTTCGATCCCACCCGGTTACCTGAGAGCGGCGATGGCTCCGGCGTTGGCTAAATACACATTAATCACATCAAAACTAAATATTCTTAAAAGCCACAGGCTTCCAAGGCGGAAACTTTACTAAAGTATCTTTTCTCAACATGAAAAGCGATATATGTCAAAGGATAACGGCTTTCTCGACATTTTTGGTTCCTAGGCCAATTTGGGTCTGCCTCACTTAGCAGTATGTTGGATCCAGCTTTTGAAATTGACCTACATACTAATGACCTACACGACAAGCGGATATCACCTGACCTCATCGGCTTTCAGCATCGCTTTCTTCAAGAAAATGGAGGATACGAGCCAGTTCAGTTTAGACTTTTTCACACGGTGCGTTTACCGCTATCATTTATAACACAATTGGATGAATCAGTTTTTACGCAGGATATACAAAGCAAGTTTATCCGATGGACTTCTACATTTTGAGTTAGCTGGAATAGATGCTGAAAGCTACCGTAATGTTGCCGTTGTTTACCATAGGCCCCCCTTTGTTTTTATTGACGCCGCCCAGGTAGAAATGTCTTGTTTGCTCCAGTTTCTCCAGCCACAGAATGAAAGCATTTCATTCTGTGGCTATCGTGATTAATTTTCTTAATCACAGCTCGCAGTTGTTTATCATTTATCTTCACATACCTCCCCAGAAATTGAGACTTTTGTCTCTCAGTCAATCTCTCTCTCTCTCTCTCTCTCTCTCTCTCTCTCTCTCTCTCTCTATCTCTTTCCCTTTCTCTCCTCCCTCCCTATCTCTTCTTATTTTTCTTTTTTGCACTGTAAACATTTGTGCAATGGGCCCGTTGCGTAGATTTCGCATCGCTTTACGTTGTTCGGCGGCGATGTCCTTTTGTGACGAAGGGTGTCTCCAAACGGACTTGCGCAACAATTTTTCGGTCAACCTCTTTCGTGAGAGCCACATCGATCCTTTGCTTTCAATCTCTCTCTCTCTCTCTCTCTCTCTCTCTCTCTCTCTCTCTCTCTCTCTCTCCTCTCTCTCTCTCTCTTCTCTTTATTTTTTTCTCTTTCGCTCGCTTGCTCTCACGTTCCCTATCACCCTCTCTCTGTCTTTCTCCAAATTTTAATTTCTCTCTCCCTCTCTGTCTCCCTCTTCCTCCCTTGTTCATTTCTTTTTTCCTTTTTTTTCTCACTCTAATTAAATGAAGAATTGGCTTCAAACCCCTTTCATTTGAAAATTCTGGCAAACACTATTTGTATATCCTTTCATCCACCTGCATTCGCTTATCGTTTATCCAATTGTCTATCACGAATGACTTTGTTACTTTTTTTTGAACGCTTGTTGTAATTGTGTTGACCTAGGCTGATACAATCATGTCCTATTCATACCGCCCTTTGACCACTCAACCGTTCGTAGGAGGCGCAAAACTGCAAGACGACAGTAATTATTCTATAAACAGGGTTTTCGCAATTTCTCAATTTAGCCATGAGGGTGTACGCCTGCAACATGTGCTATCGGCAATTTCTGACAATGTCGGGATTGGTCGTGCACCAATCGCTGGAGCAGATTGAAAAACTACAAACTGGGGGCAATATGCCACCACCGGCTACAAACACCCAGGAGGTATGATTACTTTGTCGAAACCTTTTCCACTACGTTTCCGACAATTTAAACCAAATTCACACTAGTTTCTCCATCTTACCTTTCCAGATGCAGTAGATTCCGGGATTCTTCGACCTCAGCTGCCACCGCCTTCACTGGCGCAACAGAATCCGCAACACTTGGACGTCTCTCTTAGTTGACTGACGATGTTCTTCCCTTTGTGTTCCATTCATTGTAAATATTTAGTCGATCGAAACCCCCTTTCCCTCTTCCCCTCGCAAAGTGTTCGATGATCCCGTCGCGTTTCCTCCTACGAATCTTGCTGAGTCAGCACGCGACGAATGACTTTTGGGGGAACATAAGGGTGATACAGTAACCCGCCAAATCGGCGGAGACGATGCCGCCTACGTGCCAAACACGAGTACGGTTCGTGGAGACGGAAGAAAACATGTTTGCTCCAAAATACTCGTGACATCTATCAGCGGATACCTCTATGTCTTTCGGTGGAGAGTTTGTCATGCCTCCCTATAATTGAATGTCGGTCTCTCCGTCTCTCCATCCCTCCGTCTCTCCGTCTCTCCATCCCTCCGTCTTTCCGTCTCTCCGTCCCTCTATCTCTCCGTCTCTCCGTCCCTTTATCTCTCCGTCTTTTCGTCTCTCCGTCTCTCCGTCTCTCCGTCTCTCCGTCTCTCCGTCTCTCCGTCTCTCCGTCTCTCCGTCTCTCCGTCTCTCCGTCTCTCCGTCTCTTCGTCTCTCCGTCTCTCCGTCTCTCCGTCTCTCCGTCTCTCCGTCTCTCCGTCTCTCCGTCTCTCCGTCTCTCCGTCCCTCGGCTTCTGCGTCTCTGCGTCCCTCCGTCCCTCGGCTTCTGCGTCTCTGCGTCCCTCCGTCCCTCCGTCTCTCCATCTCTCCATCTCTCCGTCTCTCCGTCTCTCCGTCCCTCCGTCTCTCCGTCTGTCCGTCTCTCCGTCTCTCCATCTCTCCGTCTCTCCGTCTTTCCGTCTCTCCGTCTCTCCCTCTCTCCGTCTCTCCGTCTCTCCATCTCTCCGTCTCTCCCTCTCTCCGTCTCTCCGTCTCTCCGTCTCTCCGTCCCTCCGTCTCTCCATCTCTCCATCTCTCCGTCTATCCGTCTCTCCGTCTCTCCGTCTCTCCGTCTCTCCGTCTCTCCGTCTCTCCGTCTCTCCGTCTCTCCGTCTCTCCGTCTCTCCGTCTCTCCGTCTCTCCGTTTCTCCGTTTCTCCGTTTCTCCGTCTCTCCGCCTCTCCGCCTCTCCGCCTCTCCGCCTCTCCGCCTCTCCGCCTCTCCGTCTCTCCGTCTCTCCGTCTCTCCGTCTCTCCGTCTCTCGGCTTCTGCGTCTCTGCGTCCCTCCGTCCCTCCGTCCCTCCGTCCCTCCGTCCCTCCGTCCCTCCGTCCCTCCGTCCCTCCGTCCCTCCGTCTCTCCATCTCTCCGTCTCTCCGTCTCTCCGTCTCTCCGTCTCTCCGTCTCTCCGTCTCTCCGTCTCTCCGTCTCTCCGTCTCTCCGTCTCTCCGTCTCTCCGTCTCTCCGTCTCTCCGTCTCTCCGTCTCTCCGTCTCTCCGTCTCTCCGTCTCTCCGTCTCTCCGTCTCTCCGTCTCTCCGTCTCTCCGTCTCTCCGTCTCTCCGTTTCTCCGTTTCTCCGTTTCTCCGTCTCTCCGTCTCTCCGCCTCTCCGCCTCTCCGCCTCTCCGCCTATCCGTCTCTCCCTCTCTCCGTCTCTCCGTCTCTCCATCTCTCCGTCTCTCCCTCTCTCCGTCTCTCCGTCTCTCCGTCTCTCCGTCCCTCCGTCTCTCCGTTTCTCCGTCCCTCCGTCTCTCCATCTCTCCATCTCTCCGTCTCTCCGTCTCTCCGTCTCTCCGTCTCTCCGTCTCTCCGTCTCTCCGTCTCTCCGTCTCTCCGTCTCTCCGTCTCTCCGTCTCTCCGTCTCTCCGTCTCTCCGTCTCTCCGTCTCTCCGTCTCTCCGTCTCTCCGTCTCTCCGTCTCTCCGTCTCTCCGTCTCTTCGTCTCTCCGTCTCTCCGTCTCTCGGCTTCTGCGTCTCTGCGTCCCTCCGTCCCTCCGTCCCTCCGTCTCTCCGTCTCTCCATCTCTCCATCTCTCCATCTCTCCGTCTCTCCGTCTCTCCGTCTCTCCGTCTCTCGGCTTCTGCGTCTCTGCGTCCCTCCGTCCCTCCGTCCCTCCGTCCCTCCGTCCCTCCGTCCCTCCGTCCCTCCGTCCCTCCGTCCCTCCGTCCCTCCGTCCCTCCGTCCCTCCGTCCCTCCGTCCCTCCGTCTCTCCATCTCTCCGTCTCTCCGTCTCTCCGTCTCTCCGTTTCTCCGTCTCTCCGTCTCTCCGTCTCTCCGTCTCTCCGTCTCTCCGTCTCTCCGCCTCTCCGCCTCTCCGCCTCTCCGCCTCTCCGCCTCTCCGCCTCTCCGCCTCTCCGCCTCTCCGCCTCTCCTCCTCTCCGTCTCTCCGTCTCTCCGTCTCTCCGTCTCTCCGTCTCTCCGTCTCTCCGTCTCTCCGTCTCTCCGTCTCTCCGTCTCTCCGTCTCTCCGTCTCTCCGTCTCTCCGTCTCTCCGTCTCTCGGCTTCTGCGTCTCTGCGTCCCTCCGTCTCTCCGTCTCTCCGTCTCTCCGTCTCTTCGTCTCTCCGTCTCTCCGTCTCTCGGCTTCTGCGTCTCTGCGTCCCTCCGTCCCTCCGTCCCTCCGTCTCTCCGTCTCTCCATCTCTCCATCTCTCCGTCTCTCCGTCTCTCCGTCTCTCCGTCTCTCGGCTTCTGCGTCTCTGCGTCCCTCCGTCTCTCCGTCTCTCCGTCTCTCCGTCTCTCCGTCTCTCCGTCTCTCCGTCACTCCGTCTCTCCGTCTCTCCGTCCCTCCGTCCCTCCGTCCCTCCGTCTCTCCATCTCTCCGTCTCTCCGTCTCTCCGTCTCTCCGTCTCTCCGTCTCTCCGTCTCTCCGTCTCTCCGTCTCTCCGTCTCTCCGTCTCTCCGTCTCTCCGTCTCTCCGTCTCTCCGTCTCTCCGTCTCTCCGTCTCTCCGTCTCTCCGTCTCTCCGTCTCTCCGTCTCTCCGTCTCTCCGTCTCTCCGTCTCTCCGTCTCTCCGTCTCTCCGTCTCTCCGTTTCTCCGCCTCTCCGCCTCTCCGCCTCTCCGCCTCTCCGCCTCTCCGCCTCTCCGCCTCTCCGCCTCTCCGCCTCTCCGTCTCTCCGTCTCTCCGTCTCTCCGTCTCTCCGTCTCTCCGTCTCTCCGTCTCTCCGTCTCTCCGTCTCTCCGTCTCTCCGTCTCTCCGTCTCTCCGTCTCTCCGTCTCTCCGTCTTTCCGTATAACTGTCTCTCCGTCTCTCCGTCTCTCCGTCTCTCCGTCTCTCCGTCTCTCCGTCTCTCCGTCTCTCCGTCTCTCCGTCTCTCCGTCTTTCCGTATAACTGTCTCTCCGTCTCTCCGTCTCTCCGTCTCTCCGTCTCTCCGTCTCTCCGTCTCTCCGTCTCTCCGTCTCTCCGTCTCTCCGTCTCTCCGTCTCTCCGTCTCTCCGTCTCTCCGTCTCTCCGTCTCTCCGTCTCTCCGTCTCTCCGCCTCTCCGTCTCTCCGTCTCTCCGTCTCTCCGTCTCTCCGTCTCTCCGTCTCTCCGTCCCTCGGCTTCTGCGTCTCTGCGTCCCTCCGTCCCTCGGCTTCTGCGTCTCTGCGTCCCTCCGTCCCTCCGTCTCTCCATCTCTCCATCTCTCCGTCTCTCCGTCTCTCCGTCCCTCCGTCTCTCCGTCTGTCCGTCTCTCCGTCTCTCCGTCTCTCCGTCTCTCCGTCTCTCCGTCTCTCCGTCTCTCCGTCTTTCCGTATAACTGTCTCTCCGTCTCTCCGTCTCTCCGTCTCTCCGTCCCTCCGTCTCTCCGTCTGTCCGTCTCTCCGTCTCTCCATCTCTCCATCTCTCCGTCTCTCCATCTCTCCATCTCTCCGTCTCTCCGTCCCTCCGTCCCTCCGTCTCTCCATCTCTCCATCTCTCCGTCTGTCCGTCTCTCCATCTCTCCGTCTCTCCGTCCGCACACAGTCCGCCGGCGATTTTGTACAGCGTTTTGCTGAACACGTGTTCTTCACAAATATTTTCTCACTTCCTTTGAGTTTGCCGACAGATTCGCAGACTCATTGACTTGGGCATAAGTGTGATATTTCATCTTTTAAAGGGCCAAAAGGCAGTTATTTGTGTTTTACTGTTTTCAGAACTCTATAGTTCAGCCATATTGTACCACGGGCGGCTATCTGTTAAGCATTTTACAGTAGACGAAGCAATTTTTTTGCTCTTGAAGCTTGCCAAACGCGAGGAGCGTTCCAGTTTCGACCGATAAAATTTGTACGCAAGTGTCGAATGCCGAATTTCAGACTTCCTTAAGGACATTTTTGGGAAATTTTACATTTCAGAAAAAGTGATTATGCCAAATTTTTGTGATAGTTTTACACTAGTTTTACTTTGTGCCTCTTAATTGAATATTTAATTGATTTCTCCCTTTTAATTGAATATTTTCATCATACCGTTCAAGAAGAATGGAATCATCTTCTGAGGGCAAACCTCCACCGCCTCTTGCATCCCATTACGTCCCTCCCACTAGGAGTAAAACAATCATCCTCAAGCTCAATTAAACTATTTTTACAGTTTCCAATGGTTGGCTCTGCTGGCACTGCTACAAGGGCTTCACTCACCTGACTGAGTTGGTGTTGCACCAAGAGGAAGTTCAGCGAGAAAGGATGAAGGAGAAGGCCACTACCGCTGCAAGGGAGAACTTTCTCAAGACGGGAAGCGTCGATCCCGTGCCGGAGCCCACTACCTCCAATACTGAGGTAGTCAAAAAGCACTTTCTTGCTTAAATTCATGACATTTCAGCCGCCGAAGGACGAAGCTGCTCCTCCGAAGACCGAAAACCGCCATGCGTTTGTCTTCTGACTTATGTTCCAAGGAAGCTCCTGCCTAATGATTTGCATGTTAAATAGCTCTTCATTTTTACATAAGCCGTTTTGTTCAACAAGCAGTAGTGCGGCAGAGAGGCAGAGAGGCAGAGAGGCAGAGAGGCAGAGAGGCAGAGAGGCAGAGAGGCAGAGAGGCAGAGAGGCAGAGAGGCAGAGAGGCAGAGAGGCAGAGAGCCAGAGAGGCAAAGATGCATAAAGGAAAAGAGGCAGAGAGAAAAGAAAAGCAAGCAAAGAAGGGAGATTTTGGAGCCTGTCAGTTTCTAGCTGACCATCTTGAAAAAGGAGTGTTATCCAAATTAAATAGTAACTCAAAAACTGATAAGTTTGAAATTCGTTATTTAAATTCCACTTTGCCAAAGCTGAAAGAACACTCATAGAACGATGCGGAACAAACTCCCTCGTGATTTAACTTAATGGTCATTAAAAGTGAGGGTGGTAGCTACAATTTTCAATTTGCGTCATCTCTTGCGCATGAGTCTTTTTGTTGCCGGCAATTTGTTGGACTTTCGCACGTAAGCAGCATTTTGGGTGGCGGGAGTGAAATTTTCTTGACGGAAGTGAACTTTCGAAAGCTGTTTGTATTCGTAGCCTTTATTTTCATGATTAAAACATGGTTTGAAAGCAAATTTGGTCCATTGTTGCTAATCCTTGGGTGCTTCTTGCTTCATAGTGAAAAGATTCTGCGGGTGGTAGAAGGGCGTCCTTGTTTCTTCTTCTTTCCTAAAATTGAATTTCAATTTGTAATCATTGTTGCTTACTTTGGTGCCGCTTCTTGCTTCTTAATCTTCATCTCCTTTGCCTTTTCTTCCTAAAATTACATTGTTTATTGACTGGTTGGTCAAATTCACCATTCGTGCCCTAATTAGTTCCAACTTGTCGTACTCGCTTTCTGGGCTCAGTGGATCTTCGTGGTGGCGAAGATTTCCCAAGTTGGGCAGGCGAAATCGACGTAGGTAAGGGCTAGGAGCATGACCTAAACAATTTGGTTATAAATTGTTCTAATGTATACACTATTATCTAGTTTTTTCAGTTCCATTTCTTAGCTCCAAAAGAGATGGGCTCAAAATATTACACTTGTCGTAAATGTCCATCATTCCTGGCATGTTCCCTTTGAAGGGTCATGTGTTCATAACAAAGTGGAGTGACAAATGACAGAATTTTTCATATTCCAGCCTTACTGCTTAAAAACGAGAGAACATAAATTTGTTTTCAATTTCAGTAATGTAAAATTTGTTTATCAAGAACAGTGACACAACAGTGCAAACCTCTGCTTACATTGCGCCCCCTTATAGAATTTCTCCCAGCATGTTGAATTAACGCACGTCAACAAGCAGCTCATTTGGTATTAGCCTATTTCATCTGCTGGAGGACAATCAAAAGTCCACGGGCTTCAATAATGGGTTGGCACGCGACGATCGCATCTAATGAAACTTGGAAGGACAAGTTCGGGATGAAGCGTTTGACAAACAGGCACAGAAAACCAAAGTGAGAACTAAGGAAGAAAAATTTGCAGAGAGAGAGAGAGAGAGAGAGAGATAGAGAGAGAGAGAGAGGGAGAGAGATAGCAGTGAGACAACGAACCACAACAGAGATGTATAAAGATAGACAGAGAAACAGAAAGAGAGAGAGAGACAGATAGACAGAGAGAGAAAGAGAGAATAAGAAAGACAGATAGAGAAAACAGAGACACACTTACTCAGAGGCAGATATTTCAACCGATAGACTGAAGAACAGGCTCAAAAGAGAGATATGGAGAAGCGCAGATTTGGAGAGATACTTAGAGAGCGCACAGGGTTTTGAAACTGGGAGGCCTACGAACAGGAGTTCGAAATAAAGAAATACGCCATTACAGTTAGACATAGAGAGGGGTACTGGAAAGCTTAGAGACAAAGCGATAGAGAGAGAGAGAGAGAGAGTCAAGGAAGCAAAAAAGACAAACACAGTTGTAGGCAAACATTAGAATATAGCTGTCGCCAATTCGGCATCCTGCCAAAACGCAGCAGTCATGCAATAGGCAAGAAGCAGAGAAAAAGCGACTTTTTCCAAAGATGCTTGTTTGGCGGCTATACATAGGTGAATGAATGCATGAAGATAGAGAAGCGGCGAGAGAAAAAGACCGGGAGACAGATCTAATTTCACCATTCGTTTGTCTTATTTCACTTCTTCCATTGGTTGCTTCCTCTTTTCTCCTTGGATTAGAAAGAAGAGTGACTGACCTGTTGCGAGGCCTCCGGCGGCGCGCGACATCGGGGATTTGAGGAGACGAATGGCCGTCTTTGCTCTCTGATAAGGCGAGGCGTTCGCTGCGATGAGCGCAGCTAGATGGGCACACGATTGGCCTAAAATCGGACAAAACAATGGACGCACTTCCTGAGGAGTTCTCGCGACGCACGACAAGGCAGGGTCAGTAGTCGCCGGCTTTAGACGATAACAATGGGCTCAGAAGAGATGTACTCTTTGACAGAGATGAGAACAAACACAGGGTTAACCCAGAGAAAGAAGAGAGTATTCATAGGTAGTGAATTTTTCAAAGAAGAAATAACAAAGTCATTTCATTGAATTTTAATTATTTCTAAGAGAAACTCGTTGGTTTTGGAGTCACACGCTTGAAAAACACACTTTAATAGGTAAATTCAATAGTCTGCATGCAGAAGGACTACTTTTGCAATTGAAATTAAATTCTCACTGAAAACTGCCAGGAGGAAAACAATCATAAAGCGTGTCATGATGAAAACTTCAATTAATTTCCAGCTAAGCCGTTTTATGTGGCTATATTTGAACGTTGCAATCGTTTCAGCAACCAAGTTTTAATGTAAAAAGTGAACGTTTTCTATGTCGGAGCGATTTCAGCTCCCGTGTGGATGACCGACCTTTCCAACTAGATGCTCTAATTTGACGAAGACTGAATATGACAGGAGAATTTCAAAATTCTTGTAAGTTCACATGACAAACCGAGAAGTACAATTTGTCTTTTATGCTGGGAATTGTGGTTTGGACTTTCAAACAGTCTTTAAAAATTTCAGGAAAAAAGTAAGAACAACCGATAACTGAAGATTCATTTTCAACTTTCAAAAAAGCTTATGGAAAGCGTAGGCAAGGTTTCAGACGCTGGGATAAATTGTCCCCAAAGCCAAATTTTGCAACAAAGCTATGTTTGAACGCGAAATTTCAAATTTAAATTCGTCATAACTTATTTATGCAGAATAAAAGTTTGAATATAAGCGGTTTACTCTTTTGTAGAGTTGCTTAGTTTTACTTTTCATATAACTGTCACCTTTTAACGTTTTTTAAACAAAAAGTTGCAATGTTTCAATTACAGCAGGCAAACGTTACAAAAATGGCACTTCAAAGATTGGGACCGCCTGGTTCTGGATTTCGAACAACTCGAAATGGTAACGACGTAAACCGTTATGCTAAAAAAGAAAAGCAGCGTTCAACTGGTAAAGTTGAGTGATCAACCTATTGCAAAGCCAATGTCAGTGTTTGGAAGCAGGTTCCCATGATCCTCGAAACCGGACTGACTAGGTATTTTCTTATCCGAAGACCTAGAGCTTAGGTACAACAGGATTTGAGATGGGAATTTCAAGGAGCCGGGGGACTTCGAACGGGCGGGCTGTGGTTTTGTCCGAAAATGAATGCAGTGCGCTGCATGAATAGCGCGGGGTCGACATAAAGCCGCCACAAATGCGAGGGTATTTCGCAAGGACTGGGCGGGCCGCCCTCCGGTCCATTATCATTCGCTTGCCCGGTTATAGGGTCATAATGTAACTGCAGAGCCAGTGGGAGGGGTTGGAGGAAGTATGAATCTAAAAACACTAGGCAATGGATACAGATCCCCGCGAACACATATGAATGCGTGATGAGCGAGCTCGCCGGGCGCTAAATGAAGGGGTGCGAAGGACAAAGTTCTATAAGACTTTATGCGAGAGAGACACAATGTACACAAACAATTGCACAGGGGTTGACTGAATAAGTGAATAATAGAATAGAAGGCACCATAGGGCACAACCGCGTACTAGGGAATGTTTCAGAGTCGATCTTTGAAGAGCTTGCTCAGCGGCTTCAAATGTTTTTCCATCCACTTCAGACGCTGCTCCGCTGCCAACGCCTGCACACGGAAGCTGTCGAACTGAGCTGCGTTGTCGGCGGTCTTGTGGAAGTGTTTCAGCTGAAATTTTTTACAGTTCAACGGTAAAAATAGGTTTGAATGTTGAAACGTTGTTTCTTAAGCTTTTTTACAACGACCGATTCCGAAAGCTAGACCGAAACCTTTTACTTTTTTGAATACGGCACTATACGACAATGCACTTTATCCACCACTCGTTTTTTCCCGGAAACACACGTTAGCGCCCTTTAAATCCACAACTTCTAAAATAAAAACAGTCCAAACACTGGTTTTCTGCTAAATACTACCTTAATTCAGCATTTGCGTGAAATACTGGCTGAAATTCTGTGGAAATCGCAAAGGCACAAAGAAGTAGTCACGTTTTGGCGATTTTCGTTTTGTGGCAGCTGTAAAAACAGTCTCAACCCCCCCCCCCCGTTTCCCAATGTTCGTTCAAATCACCAAGTGTGCTCTACTGACCTTCAGAAAACTACAAATTTACCCTACTGACGCACAAAAAACTACGATTCTGTCAAACGCGCGCAAAACTACGACTACAACGTCGCCGGAGAGAAACATTCTTGGGTTACAGCATAAATCAAATTTACTCCGGTTATGTAAACCACCTTTACGGCATGCGGCTTCTCAGTCATGCGGCCTTTGGCCGCCTTGGAACGCTTTGTGGTTCCACTTTGGCTCACACACGCAAGGTTGGGTCGGTACCAAAAGCCGCAGTCTTTATTTTAAAAAGAGCTGCGTTAATTTTGATATTTACCTGATCCAGCTGACTCTTTGTCCGAATTCCTCCAGCACAACTGCTGATAATTCTGTTGATAGTGTCGTGAACTTCGTTGAAGCTAAAACCGATCAACCCTTTTTAAATATCAATAAAACTTACTTGTTGTAGATGTCATTCCAGTGCTCCAGAAGGAAGTTGAACACAATCTCTCTTCCAACTTCATTGAAAGCCACACCGGAGAAGACTGTACTCACATCTTGGAATCGGAACACATTGGCTGATCGGTCAGTAGCCCAGGAAAGCAATCTGAAAGTTTTTGGTTCCCAACGTTTGGCATCAAAATCATACGTCTTGAGGGTCCTAGGATTGCGGCTGCAGCTCAACGCATCCATCAACTTGTTTCTCTCGATTTGAACAGGTTCCTTTTTGTAGAGCTCCATGATCTGAAAGTTAGAGTTTTTTTTGACAATTTCAACTAGTTTATACCAAGTCAAAGTCGGCCTGGTCTCCGTTTTCAACAGCGCGGCAGTAGACAATGAAGCGAAGAGGAGAAGCAACCCTAAAATTTCCAGGTTTTTCGATATCTCCCTTCTCCATCTCTCCATCTCTCCAACTGTCCTCTCTCTCTCTCTCTCTCTCTCTCTCTCTCTCTCTCTCTAATAATTCTCAATCATTCTCTCTCAAAACTCACGTATTGCATTCACTACCGACATCCTCATCGTCTTCACAGTTAGCCTTGACATGAGTCTCATACATGTCCCTCATATCCTTCTTGCAGTGAGTCTTGTTGTAATCGCAGTAGGTCAGGTAGGTAGCCGCATCGTGCAAACTGAAACAGCCTCTGTGAAAGTTTTTGAAAACCCCCTACTTTTCGAAGAATTTACTGTCATCCTTGTAGTTAGCTGAAATGCGCTCAACACTGGTTTTGTCAAACTGTGTCTTCAGCCTATTCAGGATGTACTCTTCAGCTTGCTTAGATTCAGGTTCAGTTCCGAAGTAGTGCATAAGGCCGGAGAACTGCATTCGGAAAGCACTCCAAGGCATGTACTCCTAAATCAGCGAGGTTTGACGAGCAGAAGTTGAAACTGTTACCGTTTCTTTGTGGATGTAATCGAACAAATCAAACAGTTGTTCGTAGCTGAGTTCTCCGATTTCTGCCATGGCGAAGGCATCAGAAACAATTGCGAAGCGTGTTCGGGTGGAGAACATCTGCAAAAACGGAATGCATTGATGGAGCGGCCTTAGGTGTGACTTGGGTGGTCCAAGTTTATTAGGACCACCCTCGTAGTGGCATGGCAATCTCGAATGGCCGATCGCGAAGTCATGTCAGAGAAAGACCACCCAGAACGAAAACCAAACCAGCGTACTAGGCCAGAGACCACCCATAATGGCACGGATGACTCTGTCTTACAATACCACCACCCAGAGACCGGCCCTAGCAAAGGCTCCCAGGACCACCCGTATTGTTACACATCCAACATTACGAGTATTGCCATAGACACCCTCTCGTGACCACCTTTGGGGACACGGATCTGCCTATCATAGACCACCCGTACATCAACGGACTATCTGGAGTGCCAGACCACCCAGCAAGATTACGAACTTGGTAGAACTCACATTGTGATTCTTCTTCAACTGATCAAAGATCGTCTTCCAATCATCTTTCTGATAATTCATCCTCACAAAGGCATGGGCATCTGCATTCAGTACAATTGGAGTCTTGTCCATCTTGACGAATAAGTCTTCATCTGTAAGTCGTTTTTTTTGTTTACAACTCTTCGAATCAAAACCATCGCGTAGCCATTCCATCTTGGTGTTTTCCTTGTCTCCTCTTTGGATCCAGACTGGAACGTCCCATTTGAACCTGAATTTCACTTTTCAAACGGTTTGAAACCAGTCCTTACTTGTACTCAGGACTGGCGAACTTTTCCTTCTCCTTCGCAGCGGGGTCCAACTTGTACCTCTTCTGCATAACCTTCGAATGGGTGGCATTGAATCGCTGCATTGTCAGGTATGGGAATCCCATTTGATGCGTCCATTTTCTGGCAAATTCTGTGACGTTTAATTTGCCACCACGGGGGCCGGTGACACCAGTGACAGCTGCATCAAAGGATCTCAGAAGGTCGGCAGCTGCAGCATTCGAGAATGAATGCTCCTTGAGGTAGTTCTGAAAATAGGGACTGAAATATGGTAGATTTCTGAAAAGCGTACCCTGACTCCTGTGTTGAAGTTTTCTTCTCCCATTGTGGCGCGGATCATTGAAAGAATTGAGCCACCCTGAAAAGAAGTTGTTTTTCCCTGTCTTCTCTATCTCTCTCTGTTTTTCCTATCTGTTAGTCTCTCTGTCGCTAACCTTCTGATACGTAATTCCATCAAACGACTCGTCAATTTCCGCAGAGTGATCGATTCTGTGAGTCAGCGGATGACTGGAAGCCGTCTCGTCGTTCTTCATAGCATCAGTGAAGGCGTCAACCAAGAAATAGTCTTCCTAAATCTCCACCATGAGTGATGCTGCAGGCTTCCTTACCATCCTGAACTTCTTATCCGAAATCTCGTCCGTACCCAGGTACTCGACGAGAGTGGCGAAACCTTCATTGAGCCAAAGGTCCTCCCACCACTCCATTGTCACCAGGTTTCCGAACCACTGATGCGCCAATTCGTGGGCGATCACGGTGGCCACTCGGAGCTTCTCAGAGGGTTTGTAGAGTTTCTCATCGTACAACAAAGAATTCTCCCTGAATTTGAAAGTCAGGGTTCTCAAAAAGTGAAATTGCTACCTGTAAGTGACCAAACCCCAGTTTTCCATAGCTCCAGCTCCAAAGTCGGGAAGAGCAACCATGTCTAAAATGCGTATTTCACATGTTTCAGAATATATCATACCTTGTTTCTTGAGTGGGAATTCAGTCTCAAAGAACTTTTCGTAAAACTCGATGCACTTGATTCCTGCATCCAAAGCATACCGTGTCATGTTCTTTGCCTCCGGACGTGACCAGATTCGGAACTGCAAATTTGCACGCATGCTTGCACTTTTGCAGGCTTACCCGGATAGGGTTCTTGGTGTTCTTGGTGTTGCCTTCAATGTATTCAAACTCAGAAATAAAGAGGGCTAGGAGATAAGATGACATCTTTGGAGTGGTTTCAAAGTGGGTTGAGATGAAGTCGTTATCAACCCTAAACATGAAATTACTGTATACAAAGTTTTCATGCGAAAGTTTTACTTGATTAAAGCTGAAAAGTGCAAAAGCGACCACCAACTGTTTTTGAACTGCAAATCCAGTTCACCTAGCATAGAGAACATGATACTCTTTAGGTACAACATCAAAACATTGGCACGTTGTTACGAAGTAGTTTGCACAATACATTAACATAACAGTATATTCCAAATTCGCAATTTTGGCCAACCGTGGCTCACACTTCTACAATCAACCATAAACCCACGTTGATGGTTTTCCTTCCTCGATTCCATTAGCGATGGCGGTCGTTCCCTTGGGATGAATTACCGAGACCTTCCACGACGCTTTGAAAGCCGGTTCGTCAAAACAGGGAACCATCTTTCTTGCGTTCATAGCCTGCATCTGAGAAACTGCAGCGATGCTGAAAGTTGCAGGTTTGCATTTAAATGTGTTCAGTTACATTTGTGTTCCGTCACTCTTGTTGTAGGCCGTTTGATAAAGTCCTCCAAGATCGGCGTTGATGGCACCAGTGTATAGAATCTAAAAATATCGATTTATAGATTCTTGTTTGATATCTACCTTCATTTCCACAGGCTCTCCAGGGTTGATTGCTTCATCGAGCTCAAAGAAGGCCTTCTCAAGCTCGGGTTGCATTGTCAGTCCCTTCACTTTGATGGATTTTCCACCCTAAAGACAAAATTCAATACTTACAGCTAAATTTTGAGAGCACCTGGGTGACTTCAGTTTTACCCAAGTGGATGGTGAGGTTTTTGGCATTCAAGGTGATCTTTCGAACCGACTCCGCGACATCCATTTCAATTTTGACCTAAAGAATCGATATTTTAAAACAAGGAAAGTTTATACCTGTCCTTCGAAGGTAAACTCTTTGTCTTTGGGTATTTTGACGTAGCCGGGGAGGTAAACCTTCATCGATAAGTCATATGAGTCTGAATGATTTTAGATGGCTAGACGAAAGAGATTCAAACTTGGTTTCAACGCCTTCGGAAGGAGGAGGTCATCGATGAGAGGGGAGTGGTCTTGAATCACAGCTTCTTCTCTAAAGCATGAAAGGGTAAGATACTTAGTTATTTTATTGGCATTATGGGATTATAGGCATTATGGGAGCATATTTTTTTCTTGCATTCCGCAAAGAGTCCGAACTTAAAATGTGAGTTAGCCCTTGCAAAAAGCGAGTTTCGGCAAAACAGAAGACCGATTATGTAGCTGAGGCCTATATAAATCTTTTATCCCTTACTTCATTGATTGTATCACATCTGCGTACCTAATTCAAAGATGGGCTAACCTTAAACTGACCGACTTCTTATCGACAATCACGAAAAGGTGCAAATGTTTTTTTCTGAATGCCTTTCTGTTTTTTTTTTTGTGTTTTTGAAGAGGTGAAAGCAATGTTTATTCGTCGCCCAGCGAGCTTTCCTAGCCGGCAGCGGGAAACAAGCGGCTTTTTGTCTGCGTCTCCGCGGCTTGCACACTATTTCGCGCGTTAGATGTGCAGGTCATCGAAACTTTAGGAAAGGTCCGTGGGCGAGGAGTATATAGCAGTCACAAAACGGATATCAAGAGTCCCCCCCCCAAAAAAAAGGTAGCGTTTTCTGCGTCTCTGCTGTTTGCATGCCCTCTAGCCTGCGTACCACACACCTATTGCAAAAAGATATTTATGAAAGAATTTCTTTGTGTCCTAGCAGTATGTTACAAAAACGATTTTTATAAAGCCACCAAAGCCATTATGCCGTCTAAAGACGGTAGTTTCACAGCTATCCACTCACCCAGCTCCCCTTTCCTCTTTTGTGTAGAAATATCTGGTGATGAAGAAAGTCGCCACTGCACTGAGAACGATGGCTGCGACAATGGCACCGATGGCCGACATGAACACCCCCATCGAGCATTGTTTCTTTTTGCTCTCGGGCGGACTGCCCATGGCCTGAAAAAGTAAATTTAAGTGCTTTAAAGTTTATAAGTTTGATAAGCTGAAATAAGAAAGACTCTTAACCTTCACAGTTTTTGAATCATTTACGGCTGAATTCAAACTCATGTAGAATTGTCGAAAGTTAGGTCTAGGCGACAACCCCATATCGGGTTGGCTCACATTTGCCATTTCGCCGTGATCCGGCACAGAACGGATTTCGGAAGTGGTTTTTGATAAACGTATTGATGAAATTTCAAATTTTGCCGAACCGCTTTGTGACTCAGAAACAGATCTGTGCGCGCGATTTTCCAAAGCCAAAATGTTCGCTTTTTCATAACAATTTTGGTTACCTCGATCGAACCGTAGTTAGGAATCTGTTGTCGCATTGCCTCTTATCAGCTTTAACAACCCCCGAAAACAAATTCCTCTCACAAACAAATTGTTGATCTTTTGACCATAGATACCAATTGCAAATGTCTAGATCATCACAACAGATAAACAATGGAACGAGTTTCTTTGCGATCAAACATTAGAATGGCTCCTGGGAAAAGGTTCAAAGAAAAAGAGATCCCCAAATGATGAACTCAAATTTTAGCCTCGGGGAAGATTTGAACCTAACAGATACAAAATGCGAAAGAGAGAAGCGTCAAAATTGCAGTTGGAAAATGGAAGTGTTACTTTCAAAAGTTCCAAGTCTGACCCGTTCATTACAGATTAAAATAGATCATTTGGATCATTCATTGCGTCATGGCGGATTTCAGTTGGTCTTTTTCCGGCGCCGCCACTATGTCATTATCCATCCTAGTCTTTTTGTGATTTGTTCACTTACGCTAAACATGTCTAGTCACGCGAACTTTTTTTAAACCAGCTTTCAAAGTACGACTTTCTACAGTACCTTCTTACAAACTTGAAATTCGACAAGTTCGCTGCGAACTGGCTACTTTGCTGTTTGGCCCAAAGTACACAAAGAACATAAACGTTTATGGTAGTTATCTAAACCAGACAGGCGCAAATTATACTTCAGACCTTTAGCATATGTAAACAGTAGGGGTTTGCGCAAACTTTGTGGATCACCGCTGACCGCCGGACGTTTGTAAATATTTGAAGGGAAATGGAAACATTTATTGCTTTTAAAACAATTGTGTAATATGAATTTTTTCGGGGGTTGCAGTCAATCGATCGAATTATTAAAATTTGGTGTGACAAAGCCCAAAATCGTCAAGTCAATTCGGCATTTTGACGATGCTTAAAGAATTTCCAAAAAAAAAGAATATTCCAAATTAAAACTGTTTCTGAAACTTCCGGAGTTGTAATTGAACAATAGCTAGTATGAATGATAACCATCAATGCCAAAGATACATATACTAACATTAAGGCGATGCATTGTGGTTTAATGTCGTTTTACTTAGTCGAAATTTCTCTTTTTTGATAAATAGAGTTGTTGGTAAACAAATGTAAACAATATTGAAGTTTCCTATTTAATAGTTCTCAAAAGAGTGTACTACAATTAGTTTTATGAAGTCAAAACATTTGAAGTCGATGAAGACTCGTGCCTTTCCAAAGTGTGCAAAAGAAGCAAATGAAAAGCGTAGCCGAGAAGTAAAAAGCTTATAAATAATCTCTGATCAGTTCAGGAAAAGACGATACCGAGGTTAGAGTGTTGTTACTGTCTGAGTGACAAATAGAAGCAAAGATGTCAACTGATTGAGTGTTTGTCTAGATTTCAATATCGAGAGAGCGAGATGGCAGACAACAGCTTCCGTAGACACGGGGGCAGTGACAAAGCGCGATTTACAATAGTTTATTTGATTGGAGTATAAACTGCCGACACTCGGAAAAGATAGCGTGACTCAGCTAGGCAGGAAAAACGCGGGTGTGTAATCATAACGATCTTGATAAACCAGGCAGTTTTTTAAACAATCGGAAGAGATGGAATACTATAGAGACAGCTGGGAGAGTACAGAGAGACACAGAGAGACAGAGAGAGAGAGAGAGAGAGAGAGAGCGAGAGAAAGAGTTGAACAGAGGGACAGAGCCACACATATATAACCACAGTGACAGTGGCAAAACTTGAAATGTAGCGACTGAGGGGGATGGAATTCGGTTGCCAAGCCCAACATCTTTTGTCTCCGAATGGTGACAATTTTTTTATAATTAAAAGTGTTGCAGGGAATGTCCGCCGAAAATACTTGCATGTCTAGCCACATCGAAAAAATTCACTGTTTCATGTTAAAAAAAGACAAAACATATGCCTACATGTGTTTTCTTGTGGAGCTGTTTTTGGTGGCATCTTTGCCTTTTCAACTGTAAACTGGGTTTTTATGTTTTTTTATGACACTTTTCAACGTCGATAAGCGCATGGGGTTTCCAGCCTTCAGAATCTCTTCAACTCCTTTCGTAATGGAAAAAACGAATTTTTTTTATAGAAAAGAAATACTCGTAACACCTATTCTGAACCAGTAAAATGGTCGGAAAAAATACTTACGGCAAAAATTCTCGGATATTCGTGGGTCCAAATCTTTGCTGGTGGTGTTTCTTTTTTAAAGAAACGGGATCCTATTGTACTTTGAAGTATCAGGTTTAAGTTATGAAACTTTTTCTAGGCGCCTGCGTGAATAATTCAAAAAAGATAGGAAGTGAGCTTTTAATTGTATGCTGGAACACCTCAAAACCCAAAAAAATGTTTTTTTCGCAAAGGATGTTTTATACAAAACTGCTCAAAACATGACATTCTTGTAAATATGAAACTTTGAGTTTTCTTTTGCGGAAAATCGGTTTCAACCTTTGGCTAGTGTATTCAGAAAAGTAGGTCAGTAAATTACACCGCCGCTGAAGTATTTTAAAGGTCGTTTTTTTAAAGGAACAAGAAAATTTACCTAATTAAGTTTTAAACAGACTTGTACCATTTTCTAGAGTAAAGTAATATGTTAAGCGCTTTATGTTTACAACTGTTATAGTTAACTATAAAGTTCGTTTAAAACTTTTTAATTTTATATATAAAACCTTACGTATACTTGCTGCTTCATTGCCACGGCAGATGAGGAAAACTGTTATCACCACCGCTCAAGTGGTACTGTTTACAACGAAACGTCTGATACTCATTACTTAAAACGGGACAACAACCCTCTAATCGGTTTGCACAATAAACCCCGAGCAAAAAACTCGCGACGTCTGGGAGGAAAAGGGACCAAAAGAAGGTTGTTTTTGTTGTAAACGGCGGCGAGAACCGTGGGGAAGAAGAGGATATTGTTGGGAACAATGGCAAGTATTCTATTGCACACACTAATGGCAGGTTGGCAACGTTGTTTTGGCATATTTGTATGGGATTCACATGGCTTTTGTGGATTTTGAAATGGATTATTGATTTTTTGATGATTGTGAATTCTGTCAACAATGGATCGTTGCCTACTATAAGAAATAGTAAGCTTACCAAAGCCGTATTCTGCCAAAAAGCTGCCGTGACCTGGCGAAATTCAGGAAGTAAAGATATTTATATATATTTCAGACTTTTTAGTCCAATGCAAACGAATTTTTGTGGTTTTTCATTTATTGAAATCAGTAAAAATTGCAACAAAATAAACAATTGGGCTACTGGAATCGAGCCCTATTGACAATGCAATTGTTTCGTACTTTGTTAGCAAACCTTTGCGCTTCCAAAATTACAATCCATTTTTGGTTTACAAAACCTTTTCGAATGAAATTTTCGAATTTCTTTACTAAATTCATTCTTTTGATGAGTGATCGCCAAATATTTGATTGAATCATGGTTTCAGTTTTTTACAGTCAACATAAGTAATCGCAATAATAAGGAAAACTTGTTTGCTTTGAAGAATCAAAGCAAACAAGAAAAACACTGAACAATAATAAATGAAGCCAAAAAATCATAATAAGTTGCTGTGCTTCATTTTTGAATGCCTATCAGCTGGGTTTCATGAAAAAAGCCAAATGCTGAACCGAAAAATGATTTCTGCGTCTCAATTGTTTTTCCTCAAGTTTAGCTTGTTTTTCGCTGTTTTTTTGCGAAACAGCACCAAATGTTTAAATGGAATCTGATTTAAGTTGCAATGTTTTATTATGTTTTAGAATTAGTCCTTTTTTCGTTTATCATACTTTACTCGGTGAGTTTATTCAAATTAGGTCTCCAAACTGAAATTTCTTGGGTTTAGCGCAAATTTTGTTTTTACTGAGGCTTCTTTGATAATTTCAAATTCAATCCAAATTTAAACAGAGTAGAGGTTCTTTGAAAATCTGAAGTTTTAAAGTTTCAGAACTGTACAAATTACGGAACTAAACCGAGAATGCGAAAACAAAGAGCGAGACAGAACAGTTGCATTGCTGGGTAAATACGGGATCCCGCGCTTAGGCTAAGCGCCTTTTGTCGAAACCCTCACGACTAATGGGTCAGCCGGTCATCAGCGACTAATGTAGTTCAACTTTGGGTTAAAAATAGTTTCTTAGTCAAAAATAATGGTAAAATCGGACAACCATATTTCTATCAAATAAAGTTGTAATCTAGGTTTTTAAATAATTACTCATGTTTTTCGAAGAAAGCTCTACTAAACCGCTTGAGACAGCTTTTTTAGAGCCGTCAATTTTGCCAAAGGTTGACCTTAAGTACCGGCCATAAAGATATCGACTTTTGGTGTTTTTGGAACATACACTACCAATTTTTGGAACATAAATTTACAACGCCTAGTAACTTGGGAAAAATATAAAATAATAAAAGTTTTCAAGTTGTTGAAAAACTTTCAAAGTTTTCAAGTTGTTGCGCATGACTTAGGGTTCGTCCACAAGTTCGTTCAATACCAACTTTTAAATAATGGTCCAGGATTTCAAAAACCACACATTTTCAACACGCTGGCAAAACCCTCGGAAAATTATTTCCGAAGGCCAGTAATATTTTTTGCTGAAAAGTGCATAAAAGAATATCAAAGTTTTCGACTATCGGAGTGGTTTGTTTCAAGCGAAAATTGGACTAAAAAAGCACATATTTGGTCAGTTTTGACGAACGTCAAAAAGTGTTGCAAAAAACCAAGTTTGATGTTACGGTAGGGTACTGTATTTTTCAGAATTTTTAGTGATGTCATTTTGAAAGCGTGAATTGTTTAAAGTTGGAGTCTAACACAACGAAGCAAACGAGCTCATCAGGAAAACATTTCCTTTCGGTAGGTTGTTTGCTAACCTAACAAAATGTTTTCTTTAAAGTTTTAACATATCTCACTTTACCTTAGCTCAAAGAAGTCGAATCAGCGACATCTCTGGAACAGGAAAAAACTTCCACTGTTCCATCAAAGAAAACACTATTGTGTAATGTCTCAGCAGCAATTTGGTCATTGAATCGCTTAGTACGTTTTTGTCCTTCAGAAAAAACCTCCACCATTGCAGTTTTCTTTTTTCTTAGAATTAAAAAAAACTATTTTTCTAAATGGAAAAATTCATATAAACCTTAGAAGTCAACTGGAACCAAAGTCCAAAGAAGCAAAGTGATGTGGTTTTGCTGTTTCCTCTTGACATCCGGACGCAACGAAGATAAATGTGGGAAGTTTTTGCAAACCAAGGCATTTATATAAGTTTCGTTTTTTGTCGGTCTCTTGATTTTTACACAGGAAATACAATAACGCAAAACTTTTCTTTAACTTAAATCAGATAAACCATGCTCTGCACAAAGTTTTCACTCGCTTTCCATCTATCTCAAAATCTCTATCTATTTCTCCATACCGTAGGTTTCACTTATCTCTCGCGTTGTCTGTTTTGTCTCCTTTAAATCTTTTTAAAATTTATGCCTTCGCTTTTTAGAAATGAGTAATTAACCTAGGATAGCACTAATCGATAGACTGCTTTCAGATTCCATACCATTTGACCCAGTTTTTAAAAAGTATCGGAAACTCGGAACTTTACCTTTTCACTAACACTTTTAAACACACAAAAGTGACAAAAAATGTACAAACGTTTGTGAACATTTCTGTGTTTTACCGCGGGCAATTAGATACCATCAGGGGCCTATTCATTTTTTTTAAACTGAATTGTTTAATTTCACTAATGTCAAAAACAGTAATGAATTACTGTTTCTCAAAAAAAAATGAAAAATTTAAAGAAAACACCGAAAAATACCGTCGCGAGAGATTCAACGCCTCTCGGAAGGGTAGTAATTCATTGTGCACCGCCCGTCGAATTTCAATGAAGAAAATCGTTCAATATAGTTAAAGTATGGAAAACCTTCCTAATGGCCCCTTTGATAAAAAAACAAACTGCCGCTCGCAATTAGGAAAAGTTACTTTATACTAACACATAAATTGAAATGTGAACTAACATTAACAGCGAGCAATTTATAACAACCACAACAACATATTTATACCACTCAATTTTCTCTTAAAAATGTTATGTTCCTCAGTGCACTAAACAATAGGAACGTTGTGTGATTTGCTACTCGTTTTCACAGTTTAGAATCAAGAGGTCAATATACCAAAATAAAACAATAGGAAAGTTCAAACAGAGTATGAATTTCGCCTTGTAATTTTCCTCATTTACCCCTTCATAACTTCCAAATGCGAATTCAAACAACGTTTCTAATCCGTTTATTGCATTTTTACCGGGTAATAATGAACCATTTCTGGAAGTTCCCGTAGCTACTCACACAAAAGTTGTACATACATGATTAGTTCAGTTTTTAAAAGTTAGTCGACAAATCGGAAGTTGCTCAGTAGGAAGATGACGCTCAGCAATAGAACCAATACGAAGACGCTGAGGGCGATAAACGCCAACCTAAAGAAACTGGAATTATAGCTATCCGCAACGAGATATTTTCGAATTTTTAATCTCACCTATTGTGAATTCCGCTGGAGCAGGTTCCTTTGTTCTGCGTTGGAGGAGGGGTAAATGGCTCTGCGAATGACGGCCGGCTGACAAAGAATAGCTTCCTGCTGTTCTGGGAACCACAAACTCACAAAGACTCTGTCCTAGACGAGATGGAAATGTCGAAGTCGAGCGAGTCCTCTTCGCTCTCCATTCAGCTGCATTCGCACGGGATGCTAGAACCACACGGCGCGTCGACAAGTTGGACAACTACGCAACACCTAATTGGCCGCGCCTCGTGAATATTCAAAGATTCGAGGCGCAAACAGACTGTGAATGTTGGGTTCGCCTGATGCAAAACGGAGATTTGCTCACGTCTTTGGAGAAATTGTGACATTCGGGAAACAAATCTTGTGATAGTGACGGGTATCAAAGTCAGATTTTTGAGCTTCCCGTTGACGTGTGCACAAAATAACAAAGTATTTCATCTTTAAAATGGTTAGCAAAGTCTATCGATGTAATTTCTGCGATCTCTTAACAATAAACACTCTCACGAATTTGGGGTGGCGCCTTGTACGACCTTTCGTTGCGGGACCATGTGCCCAGAATCCTTTAAAGGGACCGTCAGGGGGTTTTACACGCTCAAGAAAATCAAAGTTAATAAGGTTTTGGTAAGAACTCTATGAACAACCGTTTCCTGGAGCGGTGTTGGAATATATCATTTCAAGACGAATGCCACAATTTGCGCATAGCTCATTGCGTTTCGAAAACCCTCTGACGGTCGCTTGTCAAACAGAAATTAGCCCGTTGGAGCAGCCGTGAACTTTTTTCTACAACAATTCCAATTATGAAACTTTCGATAAAAATTATTCTTTTGGACATTTTGAAACTGACATTCAGCGATAATTGGGCATATTGGAAATTCAGTGGTCAACCAATGAGATTAAACAAATTTTGAGTTTTCTTAAAAGTTGTAAATTCAAACAATTTTGTATTTTTTCAAGTGAGCTCGCAAACTAGACGTTCTTGGTATGTTTATGTAAACAAATCCTACTTCTTTTTAAAACTCGTGAAACGTGTAAATTTGTCGAAGTTTATACTTGACCCGTATCAATATTTTGTTTGAAAACGCCGATTTTGAAGTTTGTATCTCCTAAGCATGAAAAGTTGTGATTTTTTGTGTCGCTCGTCACATTGCAAAAATATCAAAAAAATTTATTTAGTGCTTCAAAAATTCCTACGGCAATTTTGTTTTGAAAATAGATAAAACATTAAACGATTTCGATTTCCGTTAACTTAGATGTTTATATTACTTTTTTTTCTTTCAGTAATTTCAAATTCAAAACGCGCCAGTTGAACTATAATCATCGAAAACACACTGACATTACTGGGAACTCTAGGGAAAACGACGTTTAATTGCGTAAACTGCATTGTTGTCACTTGCCACTGCCTTCAATGTGCTTGATGAAAGGCCGCAGAAAGGCGCGTGAAAAAACCAAAAGCGGTAATTCTTTTTAAAACAATTAATGTCTACTTTGAAGCAATCTAGGGAACGTTTTATATAATTTAAAGTAGTATAAAACCAAAATGCGGTAGAAACACTATATCAGTTTTTGAAGCTCATTGAAATCGCCTCAAAACGTAGCTAAAAATGCGAAATTTCGAAACTTTTCAGTTTGAAATATCAACAAGGCAATTAAGACCTTTTGAAAAATGTTTTAAAAAGGGGTTTTATCTGTGTTTTGTTTTGGTTTGAAATGCAAAAAACCGTCTTGTAAATTTGAACAAGATTTAATAAAATTTAAAAACAGTACTATCGAAAAAGTGATGTGTTTCTCCTCTGTTTTGCATCAAACCGAATGTTGTCAAAAATCGGATGTGACAATCAGCGAGGGGAAGTTTTTCCAAGCCAAAAAACGGAACATTGTGTCCAATTGAATATTTGCGCAGAACGCCGTGGGGAACTCTGATTGATTCCCACCAAGAAAGATGGATTGTTGCCAAGAAGCTGCAGCCGAGGGAATATCAAGTTGGCGTCAAAATACGCTGCAACCAAATGTTTGATTTGATACCATCGGGTAATATGAACTAAGTCAAGATATTAAAGAAACGTTACAATGACAACACGTTTATTCTTGTGGCTACTATTTGTAGCAGACTTCATCAAACTGCACGCATTCGTCCTTTCCAGGAAATCTTCCTTGCATCCTTCCATTCCAACTACAAATGCATCTATCCAGTCTTTGATAGTGCGTATGAACTGGTTGTCCAATGCATGTCTGAAAAACCTTTTGATGCTAATTTTGGAACTTACGGCAAACAGATCTCCCGCATGTTCGCAAGCTATCCGGTCACACCCAGTTACTGAACTGTAATTGGTTAGAACTTCGTTCGGAGCACAGGTCATTTCTTTGAAAGGTGGTTTCACATCTAAAAGCATCATACAATGGCAGCCAACGTGTTTTAACAAATTATGTTAAAAAAACGGATAATTTTAAAACCGAATATGTGACATCACAGAGTCACGTTATGTTTTTTTTTAAATCCTCGTACAGTTGTATGCATTTAAACGCAAAGAAACACAGATGAGTTTAGAAAAATCTGTACTCATCGCAACTGTGTATCTTTTCACACAGCATGATGCATTTTTTTAGTAAAGAATTTTTTTTAGTAAAACAAATAACAATTCGCCGAAACTCTTTTTCGAAGGTGATACCAAAAACACCCATCACGTGTAGCCGGGCAGTTTTTTGATATTATTTTATAATGCTACGTAACAAAACTATTTTTACATAATCGTTACCAAAGATTTATTATTCGACCGTCCAGTATTAGATCCAGTTTCTCTATGAGTGTCACCAGCGACATGGGTCAAGAGTGAAAATGTTGGTTTTAGCCCAAAACTCTGACGCAATGACTGAATATAGAATGTTGATCTCCGGGTTACGGAAAGGTGCCTCTGGTTTTTGTAACATAAATTGATCCCCAATTCAAAAGTTCATCGATTGTCGATTTTTTGTCGTCCGGCATTGCCAAATCATGAAACAACCAGTTGTGTGTTTTAAGTTAAATACATGTTTTCCAAAGTTTGGGCCAAATCAAAGTTTGGCACTTTTACCCCATGTCGTCGATAGATAGCGTTGCATTCATGCAAAAATTTCGTCAATTACTACATATGAATTTCGAATAACCTGACTTACTCAAAATCTAAAAATGTTACAACAGTTTACGATCTAAAAAGAGAGAATTTTTTTTCTAACAAGGCTGGTTGCTTATACGGATCAATAATTTTTAATACCTACCGCAATCTTCCCATAACATGCACCTGCCATCTTCTGTCCGGTATAAACCATCGACGCATTGACAACCACTGCCGCCTTTAGACTTCTAAAAAAAATAGTTCGCCAGGGATTTTAGAAATATACCTTGTCGATTTCTCCGCACTTTCTTTCAGCGACATCTTCCCTCCATTCTTGCCAGTAAGGACACTCTTTGCTTTTTTTGCCACGTTCCGCACGAAGAGCTTTGTATTCAATATTAGCTAAATCAAATGCGTATATAACAAACACTAATTTTGTAACAAACGGCATCTGTCAACACAATCAACTCCATTTCTTACATAGCCTGGTTTGCATCTGCAGCTTTGAAATAACGGATGACCATTATTTTTACAGTGCTAAAAGTAAATAAAAAGGAAAAAAACAAAACACAGTACTCTGTTTCGAGGAGTTTCACACGTTGATTCGCATTCGGGCATCGAAGATTTTCCCATTTCATCATCATCATAGAAAATTTCAAACTCTCCGCATACTCCCAGTTTGGGTAACTTTGGCTGGACTGAAACAAATTTAGAAAGAAAACACTGTTGTTCAACACCCACGTTTGTGACAGTTCTCCCACACCATGCATTCACCAGAGATGCACTCAAACATGCCTTCTAAACACTGACAGCCAGGTTCACCAGTACAAACCTTAACAAACGTTTACAGTTGTTTTTTTGACATGTTACCAAATGTGAGTCGTTCGAACAGTTTCTGTAGCAATAGTTTTCCACGTAATGAGTATATTTTCTGGTACACTTGCAGTCATTTCCTGTACATGTGGGGCAATGCCTACCGACGCAAGGCTTTAAAAATGTAGAACTGGGGCTCTTTGTAGATGGACAGTCTGACCCAGTACAAGGCGTAGTGGTTGGGTCAATTTTAGTGGTACCCTTTGTCGTACAATCGGGTCCGGTGCAGGGTGTAGCAGTAGTGGCGATTGGGTCAACTGGAGTTGAACCCTTTGTCGTACAATCGGGTCCGGTGCAGGGTGTAGCAGTAGTGGCGATTGGGTCAACTGGAGTTGAACCCTTTGTCGTACAATCTGGTCCGGTGCAGGGTGTAGCAGAAGTGGCGGTAGGGTCAACTTCAGTGGTACCCTTTGTCGTACAATCCGGTCCGGTGCAGGGTGTAGCAGTAGTGGCGGTTGGGTCAACTGGAGTTGAACCCTTTGTCGTACAATCTGGTCCGGTGCAGGGTGCAGCAGGAGTGGCGGTTGGGTCAACTGGAGTTGAACCCTTTGTCGTACAATCTGGTCCGGTGCAGGGTGTAGCAGTAGTGGCGGTAGGGTCAACTTCAGTGGTACCCTTTGTCGTACAATCGGGTCCGGTGCAGGGTGTAGCAGTAGTGGCGGTAGGGTCAACTTCAGTGGTACCCTTTGTCGTACAATCTGGTCCGGTGCAGGGTGTAGCAGTAGTGGCGGTAGGGTCAACTTCAGTGGTACCCTTTGTCGTACAATCCGGTCCGGTGCAGGGTGTAGCAGTAGTGGCGGTTGGGTCAACTGGAGTTGAACCCTTTGTCGTACAATCTGGTCCGGTGCAGGGTGTAGCAGTAGTGGCGGTAGGGTCAACTTCAGTGGTACCCTTTGTCGTACAATCGGGTCCGGTGCAGGGTGTAGCAGTAGTGGCGGTAGGGTCAACTTCAGTGGTACCCTTTGTCGTACAATCTGGTCCGGTGCAGGGTGTAGCAGTAGTGGCGGTAGGGTCAACTTCAGTGGTACCCTTTGTCGTACAATCTGGTCCGGTGCAGGGTGTAGCAGTAGTGGCGGTTGGGTCAACTGGAGTTGAACCCTTTGTCGTACAATCTGGTACGGTGCAGGGTGTAGCAGAAGTGGCGGTAGGATCAACTTCAGTGGTACCCTTTGTCGTACAATCGGGTCCGGTGCAGGGTGTAGCAGTAGTGGCGGTTGGGTCAACTGGAGTTGAACCCTTTGTCGTACAATCGGGTCCGGTGCAGGGTGTAGCAGTAGTGGCGGTTGGGTCAACTGGAGTTGAACCCTTTGTCGTACAATCGGGTCCGGTGCAGGGTGTAGCAGTAGTGGCGGTTGGGTCAACTGGAGTTGAACCCTTTGTCGTACAATCGGGTCCGGTGCAGGGTGTAGCAGTAGTGGCAGTTGGGTCAACTGGAGTTGAACCCTTTGTCGTACAATCGGGTTCGGTGCAGGGTGTAGCAGTAGTGGCGGTTGGGTCAACTGGAGTTGAACCCTTTGTCGTACAATCGGGTCCGGTGCAGGGTGTAGCAGTAGTGGCGGTTGGGTCAACTGGAGTTGAACCTTTTGTCGTACAATCTGGTCCGGTGCAGGGTGTAGCAGTAGTGGCGGTAGGGTCAACTTCAGTGGTACCCTTTGTCGTACAATCTGGTCCGGTGCAGGGTGTAGCAGTAGTGGCGGTAGGGTCAACTTCAGTGGTACCCTTTGTCGTACAATCTGGTCCGGTGCAGGGTGTAGCAGTAGTGGCGGTTGGGTCAACTGGAGTTGAACCCTTTGTCGTACAATCTGGTACGGTGCAGGGTGTAGCAGTAGTGGCGGTTGGGTCAACGAGAGTTGCACCCTTTGTCGTACAATCTGGTCCGGTGCAGGGTGTAGCAGTAGTGGCGGTTGGGTCAACTGGAGTTGAACCTTTTGTCGTACAATCGGGTCCGGTGCAGGGTGTAGCAGTAGTGGCGGTTGGGTCAACTGGAGTTGAACCCTTTGTCGTACAATCTGGTCCGGTGCAGGGTGTAGCAGTAGTGGCGGTTGGGTCAACTGGAGTTGAACCTTTTGTCGTACAATCGGGTCCGGTGCAGGGTGTAGCAGTAGTGGCGGTTGGGTCAACTGGAGTTGAACCCTTTGTCGTACAATCGGGTCCGGTGCAGGGTGTAGCAGTAGTGGCGGTTGGGTCAACTGGAGTTGAACCCTTTGTCGTACAATCTGGTCCGGTGCAGGGTGTAGCAGTAGTGGCGGTTGGGTCAACTGGAGTTGAACCCTTTGTCGTACAATCTGGTCCGGTGCAGGGTGTAGCAGTAGTGGCGGTTGGGTCAACTGGAGTTGAACCCTTTGTCGTACAATCTGGTCCGGTGCAGGGTGTAGCAGTAGTGGCGGTTGGGTCAACTGGAGTTGAACCCTTTGTCGTACAATCGGGTCCGGTGCAGGGTGTAGCAGTAGTGGCGGTTGGGTCAACTGGAATTGAACCCTTTGTCGTACAATCTGGTCCGGTGCAGGCTGTAGCAGTAGTGGCGGATGGGTCAACTGGAGTTGAACCCTTTGTCGTACAATCTGGTCCGGTGCAGGCTGTAGCAGTAGTGGCGGATTGGTCAACTGGAGTTGAACCCTTTGTCGTACAATCTGGTCCGGTGCAGGGTGTAGCAGAAGTGGCGGTAGGATCAACTTCAGTGGTACCCTTTGTCGTACAATCGGGTCCGGTGCAGGGTGTAGCAGTAGTGGCGGTTGGGTCAACTGGAGTTGAACCCTTTGTCGTACAATCTGGTCCGGTGCAGGGTGTAGCAGAAGTGGCGGTAGGATCAACTTCAGTGGTACCCTTTGTCGTACAATCGGGTCCGGTGCAGGGTGTAGCAGTAGTGGCGGTAGGGTCAACTTCAGTGGTACCCTTTGTCGTACAATCGGGTCCGGTGCAGGGTGTAGCAGTAGTGGCGGTTGGGTCAACTGGAGTTGAACCCTTTGTCGTACAATCTGGTACGGTGCAGGGTGTAGCAGTAGTGGCGGTAGGGTCAACTTCAGTGGTACCCTTTGTCGTACAATCTGGTCCGGTGCAGGGTGTAGCAGTAGTGGCGGTTGGGTCAACTGGAGTTGAACCCTTTGTCGTACAATCTGGTCCGGTGCAGGGTGTAGCAGTAGTGGCGGTAGGGTCAACTTCAGTGGTACCCTTTGTCGTACAATCTGGTCCGGTGCAGGGTGTAGCAGTAGTGGCGGTAGGGTCAACTTCAGTGGTACCCTTTGTCGTACAATCTGGTCCGGTGCAGGGTGTAGCAGTAGTGGCGGTTGGGTCAACTGGAGTTGAACCCTTTGTCGTACAATCTGGTACGGTGCAGGGTGTAGCAGTAGTGGCGGTTGGGTCAACGAGAGTTGCACCCTTTGTCGTACAATCTGGTCCGGTGCAGGGTGTAGCAGTAGTGGCGGTTGGGTCAACTGGAGTTGAACCTTTTGTCGTACAATCGGGTCCGGTGCAGGGTGTAGCAGTAGTGGCGGTTGGGTCAACTGGAGTTGAACCCTTTGTCGTACAATCTGGTCCGGTGCAGGGTGTAGCAGTAGTGGCGGTTGGGTCAACTGGAGTTGAACCTTTTGTCGTACAATCGGGTCCGGTGCAGGGTGTAGCAGTAGTGGCGGTTGGGTCAACTGGAGTTGAACCCTTTGTCGTACAATCGGGTCCGGTGCAGGGTGTAGCAGTAGTGGCGGTTGGGTCAACTGGAGTTGAACCCTTTGTCGTACAATCTGGTCCGGTGCAGGGTGTAGCAGTAGTGGCGGTTGGGTCAACTGGAGTTGAACCCTTTGTCGTACAATCTGGTCCGGTGCAGGGTGTAGCAGTAGTGGCGGTTGGGTCAACTGGAGTTGAACCCTTTGTCGTACAATCTGGTCCGGTGCAGGGTGTAGCAGTAGTGGCGGTTGGGTCAACTGGAGTTGAACCCTTTGTCGTACAATCGGGTCCGGTGCAGGGTGTAGCAGTAGTGGCGGTTGGGTCAACTGGAATTGAACCCTTTGTCGTACAATCTGGTCCGGTGCAGGCTGTAGCAGTAGTGGCGGATGGGTCAACTGGAGTTGAACCCTTTGTCGTACAATCTGGTCCGGTGCAGGCTGTAGCAGTAGTGGCGGATTGGTCAACTGGAGTTGAACCCTTTGTCGTACAATCTGGTCCGGTGCAGGGTGTAGCAGAAGTGGCGGTAGGATCAACTTCAGTGGTACCCTTTGTCGTACAATCGGGTCCGGTGCAGGGTGTAGCAGTAGTGGCGGTTGGGTCAACTGGAGTTGAACCCTTTGTCGTACAATCTGGTCCGGTGCAGGGTGTAGCAGAAGTGGCGGTAGGATCAACTTCAGTGGTACCCTTTGTCGTACAATCGGGTCCGGTGCAGGGTGTAGCAGTAGTGGCGGTAGGGTCAACTTCAGTGGTACCCTTTGTCGTACAATCGGGTCCGGTGCAGGGTGTAGCAGTAGTGGCGGTTGGGTCAACTGGAGTTGAACCCTTTGTCGTACAATCTGGTACGGTGCAGGGTGTAGCAGTAGTGGCGGTAGGGTCAACTTCAGTGGTACCCTTTGTCGTACAATCTGGTCCGGTGCAGGGTGTAGCAGTAGTGGCGGTTGGGTCAACTGGAGTTGAACCCTTTGTCGTACAATCTGGTCCGGTGCAGGGTGTAGCAGAAGTGGCGTTAGGATCAACTTCAGTGGTACCCTTTGTCGTACAATCGGGTCCGGTGCAGGGTTTAGCAGTAGTGGCGGTTGGGTCAACTGGAGTTGAACCCTTTGTCGTACAATCTGGTCCGGTGCAGGGTGTAGCAGTAGTGGCGGTAGGGTCAACTTCAGTGGTACCCTTTGTCGTACAATCTGGTCCGGTGCAGGGTGTAGCAGTAGTGGCGGTAGGGTCAACTTCAGTGGTACCCTTTGTCGTACAATCTGGTCCGGTGCAGGGTGTAGCAGTAGTGGCGGTTGGGTCAACTGGAGTTGAACCCTTTGTCGTACAATCTGGTACGGTGCAGGGTGTAGCAGAAGTGGCGGTAGGATCAACTTCAGTGGTACCCTTTGTCGTACAATCGGGTCCGGTGCAGGGTGTAGCAGTAGTGGCGGTTGGGTCAACTGGAGTTGAACCCTTTGTCGTACAATCGGGTCCGGTGCAGGGTGTAGCAGTAGTGGCGGTTGGGTCAACTGGAGTTGAACCCTTTGTCGTACAATCGGGTCCGGTGCAGGGTGTAGCAGTAGTGGCGGTTGGGTCAACTGGAGTTGAACCCTTTGTCGTACAATCGGGTCCGGTGCAGGGTGTAGCAGTAGTGGCAGTTGGGTCAACTGGAGTTGAACCCTTTGTCGTACAATCGGGTTCGGTGCAGGGTGTAGCAGTAGTGGCGGTTGGGTCAACTGGAGTTGAACCCTTTGTCGTACAATCGGGTCCGGTGCAGGGTGTAGCAGTAGTGGCGGTTGGGTCAACTGGAGTTGAACCTTTTGTCGTACAATCTGGTCCGGTGCAGGGTGTAGCAGTAGTGGCGGTAGGGTCAACTTCAGTGGTACCCTTTGTCGTACAATCTGGTCCGGTGCAGGGTGTAGCAGTAGTGGCGGTAGGGTCAACTTCAGTGGTACCCTTTGTCGTACAATCTGGTCCGGTGCAGGGTGTAGCAGTAGTGGCGGTTGGGTCAACTGGAGTTGAACCCTTTGTCGTACAATCTGGTACGGTGCAGGGTGTAGCAGTAGTGGCGGTTGGGTCAACGAGAGTTGCACCCTTTGTCGTACAATCTGGTCCGGTGCAGGGTGTAGCAGTAGTGGCGGTTGGGTCAACTGGAGTTGAACCTTTTGTCGTACAATCGGGTCCGGTGCAGGGTGTAGCAGTAGTGGCGGTTGGGTCAACTGGAGTTGAACCCTTTGTCGTACAATCTGGTCCGGTGCAGGGTGTAGCAGTAGTGGCGGTTGGGTCAACTGGAGTTGAACCTTTTGTCGTACAATCGGGTCCGGTGCAGGGTGTAGCAGTAGTGGCGGTTGGGTCAACTGGAATTGAACCCTTTGTCGTACAATCGGGTCCGGTGCAGGGTGTAGCAGTAGTGGCGGTTGGGTCAACTGGAGTTGAACCCTTTGTCGTACAATCTGGTCCGGTGCAGGGTGTAGCAGTAGTGGCGGTTGGGTCAACTGGAGTTGAACCCTTTGTCGTACAATCTGGTCCGGTGCAGGGTGTAGCAGTAGTGGCGGTTGGGTCAACTGGAGTTGAACCCTTTGTCGTACAATCTGGTCCGGTGCAGGGTGTAGCAGTAGTGGCGGTTGGGTCAACTGGAGTTGAACCCTTTGTCGTACAATCGGGTCCGGTGCAGGGTGTAGCAGTAGTGGCGGTTGGGTCAACTGGAATTGAACCCTTTGTCGTACAATCTGGTCCGGTGCAGGCTGTAGCAGTAGTGGCGGATGGGTCAACTGGAGTTGAACCCTTTGTCGTACAATCTGGTCCGGTGCAGGCTGTAGCAGTAGTGGCGGATTGGTCAACTGGAGTTGAACCCTTTGTCGTACAATCTGGTCCGGTGCAGGGTGTAGCAGAAGTGGCGGTAGGATCAACTTCAGTGGTACCCTTTGTCGTACAATCGGGTCCGGTGCAGGGTGTAGCAGTAGTGGCGGTTGGGTCAACTGGAGTTGAACCCTTTGTCGTACAATCTGGTCCGGTGCAGGGTGTAGCAGAAGTGGCGGTAGGATCAACTTCAGTGGTACCCTTTGTCGTACAATCGGGTCCGGTGCAGGGTGTAGCAGTAGTGGCGGTAGGGTCAACTTCAGTGGTACCCTTTGTCGTACAATCGGGTCCGGTGCAGGGTGTAGCAGTAGTGGCGGTTGGGTCAACTGGAGTTGAACCCTTTGTCGTACAATCTGGTACGGTGCAGGGTGTAGCAGTAGTGGCGGTAGGGTCAACTTCAGTGGTACCCTTTGTCGTACAATCTGGTCCGGTGCAGGGTGTAGCAGTAGTGGCGGTTGGGTCAACTGGAGTTGAACCCTTTGTCGTACAATCTGGTCCGGTGCAGGGTGTAGCAGAAGTGGCGGTAGGATCAACTTCAGTGGTACCCTTTGTCGTACAATCTGGTCCGGTGCAGGGTGTAGCAGAAGTGGCGTTAGGATCAACTTCAGTGGTACCCTTTGTCGTACAATCGGGTCCGGTGCAGGGTTTAGCAGTAGTGGCGGTTGGGTCAACTGGAGTTGAACCCTTTGTCGTACAATCTGGTCCGGTGCAGGGTGTAGCAGAAGTGGCGGTAGGATCAACTACAGTGGTACCCTTTGTCGTACAATCGGGTTCGGTGCAGGGTGTAGCAGTAGTGGCGGTTGGGTCAACTGGAGTTGAACCCTTTGTCGTACAATCGGGTCCGGTGCAGGGTGTAGCAGTAGTAGCGGTTGGGTCAACTGGAGTTGAACCTTTTGTCGTACAATCTGGTCCGGTGCAGGGTGTAGCAGTAGTGGCGGTTGGGTCAACTGGAGTTGAACCCTTTGTCGTACAATCTGGTCCGGTGCAGGGTGTAGCAGAAGTGGCGGTAGGATCAACTTCAGTGGTACCCTTTGTCGTACAATCGGGTCCGGTGCAGGGTGTAGCAGTAGTGGCGGTAGGGTCAACTTCAGTGGTACCCTTTGTCGTACAACCTGGTCCGGTGCAGGGTGTAGCAGTAGTGGCGGTTGGGTCAACGAGAGTTGCACCCTTTGTCGTACAATCTGGTCCGGTGCAGGGTGTAGCAGTAGTGGCGGTTGGGTCAACTGGAGTTGAACCTTTTGTCGTACAATCGGGTCCGGTGCAGGGTGTAGCAGTAGTGGCGGTTGGGTCAACTGGAGTTGAACCCTTTGTCGTACAATCTGGTCCGGTGCAGGGTGTAGCAGTAGTGGCGGTTGGGTCAACTGGAGTTGAACCTTTTGTCGTACAATCGGGTCCGGTGCAGGGTGTAGCAGTAGTGGCGGTTGGGTCAACTGGAGTTGAACCCTTTGTCGTACAATCGGGTCCGGTGCAGGGTGTAGCAGTAGTGGCGGTTGGGTCAACTGGAGTTGAACCCTTTGTCGTACAATCTGGTCCGGTGCAGGCTGTAGCAGTAGTGGCGGATGGGTCAACTGGAGTTGAACCCTTTGTCGTACAATCGGGTCCGGTGCAGGGTGTAGCAGTAGTGGCGGTTGGGTCAACTGGAGTTGAACCCTTTGTCGTACAATCGGGTCCGGTGCAGGGTGTAGCAGTAGTGGCGGATGGGTCAACTGGAGTTGAACCCTTTGTCGTACAATCGGGTCCGGTGCAGGGTGTAGCAGTAGTGGCGGTTGGGTCAACTGGAATTGAACCCTTTGTCGTACAATCTGGTCCGGTGCAGGCTGTAGCAGTAGTGGCGGATGGGTCAACTGGAGTTGAACCCTTTGTCGTACAATCTGGTCCGGTGCAGGCTGTAGCAGTAGTGGCGGATTGGTCAACTGGAGTTGAACCCTTTGTCGTACAATCTGGTCCGGTGCAGGGTGTAGCAGAAGTGGCGGTAGGATCAACTTCAGTGGTACCCTTTGTCGTACAATCGGGTCCGGTGCAGGGTGTAGCAGTAGTGGCGGTTGGGTCAACTGGAGTTGAACCCTTTGTCGTACAATCTGGTCCGGTGCAGGGTGTAGCAGAAGTGGCGGTAGGATCAACTTCAGTGGTACCCTTTGTCGTACAATCGGGTCCGGTGCAGGGTGTAGCAGTAGTGGCGGTAGGGTCAACTTCAGTGGTACCCTTTGTCGTACAATCGGGTCCGGTGCAGGGTGTAGCAGTAGTGGCGGTTGGGTCAACTGGAGTTGAACCCTTTGTCGTACAATCTGGTACGGTGCAGGGTGTAGCAGTAGTGGCGGTAGGGTCAACTTCAGTGGTACCCTTTGTCGTACAATCTGGTCCGGTGCAGGGTGTAGCAGTAGTGGCGGTTGGGTCAACTGGAGTTGAACCCTTTGTCGTACAATCTGGTCCGGTGCAGGGTGTAGCAGAAGTGGCGTTAGGATCAACTTCAGTGGTACCCTTTGTCGTACAATCGGGTCCGGTGCAGGGTGTAGCAGTAGTGGCGGTTGGGTCAACTGGAGTTGAACCCTTTGTCGTACAGTTTGGTCCGGTGCAGGGTGTAGCAGTAGTGGCGGTTGGGTCAACTGGAATTGAACCCTTTGTCGTACAATCTGGTCCGGTGCAGGCTGTAGCAGTAGTGGCGGATGGGTCAACTGGAGTTGAACCCTTTGTCGTACAGTTTGGTCCGGTGCAGGGTGTAGCAGTAGTGGCGGTTGGGTCAACTGGAATTGAACCCTTTGTCGTACAATCTGGTCCGGTGCAGGCTGTAGCAGTAGTGGCGGATGGGTCAACTGGAATTGAACCCTTTGTCGTACAATCTGGTCCGGTGCAGGCTGTAGCAGTAGTGGCGGTTGGGTCAACTGGAGTTGAACCCTTTGTCGTACAGTTTGGTCCGGTGCAGGGTGTAGCAGTAGTGGCGGTTGGGTCAACTGGAGTTGAACCCTTTGTCGTACAGTTTGGTCCGGTGCAGGGTGTAGCAGTAGTGGCGGTTGGGTCAACTGGAATTGAACCCTTTGTCGTACAATCTGGTCCGGTGCAGGCTGTAGCAGTAGTGGCGGATGGGTCAACTGGAGTTGAACCCTTTGTCGTACAATCGGGTCCGGTGCAGGGTGTAGCAGTAGTGGCGGTTGGGTCAACTGGAGTTGAACCCTTTGTCGTACAATCGGGTCCGGTGCAGGGTGTAGCAGTAGTGACGGTTGGGTCAACTGAAGTTGAACCCTTTGTCGTACAATCGGGTCCGGTGCAGGGTGTAGCAGTAGTGGCGGTTGGGTCAACTGGAGTTGAATCCTTTGTCGTACAGTTTGGTCCGGTGCAGGGTGTAGCAGTAGTGGCGGTTGGGTCAACTGGAGTTGAATCCTTTGTCGTACAGTTTGGTCCGGTGCAGGGTGTAGCAGTAGTGGCGGTTGGGTCAACTGGAGTTGAACCCTTTGTCGTACAATCGGGTCCGGTGCAGGGTGTAGCAGTAGTGGCGGTTGGGTCAACTGGAGTTGAACCCTTTGTCGTACAATCGGGTCCGGTGCAGGGTGTAGCAGTAGTGGCGGTTGGGTCAACTGGAGTTGAACCCTTTGTCGTACAATCTGGTCCAGTGCAGGGTGTAGCAGAAGTGGCGGTAGGGTCAACTTCACTGGTACCCTTTGTCGTACAATCGGGTCCGGTGCAGGGTGTAGCAGTAGTGGCGGTTGGGTCAACTGGAGTTGAACCCTTTGTCGTACAATCTGGTCCGGTGCAGGGTGTAGCAGAAGTGGCGGTAGGATCAACTTCAGTGGTACCCTTTGTCGTACAATCGGGTCCGGTGCAGGGTGTAGCAGTAGTGGCGGTTGGGTCAACTGGAGTTGAACCCTTTGTCGTACAATCTGGTCCGGTGCAGGGTGTAGCAGAAGTGGCGGTAGGATCAACTTCAGTGGTACCCTTTGTCGTACAATCGGGTCCGGTGCAGGGTGTAGCAGTAGTGGCGGTAGGGTCAACTTCAGTGGTACCCTTTGTCGTACAATCGGGTCCGGTGCAGGGTGTAGCAGTAGTGGCGGTAGGGTCAACTTCAGTGGTACCCTTTGTCGTACAATCTGGTCCGGTGCAGGGTGTAGCAGTAGTGGCGGTTGGGTCAACTGGAGTTGAACCCTTTGTCGTACAACCTGGTCCGGTGCAGGGTGTAGCAGTAGTGGCGGTTGGGTCAACTGGAGTTGCACCCTTTGTCGTACAATCTGGTCCGGTGCAGGGTGTAGCAGTAGTGGCGGTTGGGTCAACTGGAGTTGAACCTTTTGTCGTACAATCGGGTCCGGTGCAGGGTGTAGCAGTAGTGGCGGTTGGGTCAACTGGAGTTGAACCCTTTGTCGTACAATCTGGTCCGGTGCAGGGTGTAGCAGTAGTGGCGGTTGGGTCAACTGGAGTTGAACCCTTTGTCGTACAATCGGGTCCGGTGCAGGGTGTAGCAGTAGTGGCAGTTGGGTCAACTGGAGTTGAACCCTTTGTCGTACAATCTGGTCCGGTGCAGGCTGTAGCAGTAGTGGCGGATGGGTCAACTGGAGTTGAACCCTTTGTCGTACAATCTGGTCCGGTGCAGGCTGTAGCAGTAGTGGCGGATGGGTCAACTGGAGTTGAACCCTTTGTCGTACAATCGGGTCCGGTGCAGGGTGTAGCAGTAGTGGCGGTTGGGTCAACTGGAATTGAACCCTTTGTCGTACAATCTGGTCCGGTGCAGGCTGTAGCAGTAGTGGCGGATGGGTCAACTGGAGTTGAACCCTTTGTCGTACAATCGGGTCCGGTGCAGGGTGTAGCAGTAGTGGCGGTTGGGTCAACTGGAGTTGAACCCTTTGTCGTACAATCGGGTCCGGTGCAGGGTGTAGCAGTAGTGGCGGTTGGGTCAACTGGAGTTGAACCCTTTGTCGTACAATCGGGTCCGGTGCAGGGTGTAGCAGTAGTGGCGGTTGGGTCAACTGGAGTTGAACCCTTTGTCGTGCAATCTGGTCCGGTGCAAGGTGTAGCAGAAGTGGCGGTAGGGTCAACTTCACTGGTACCCTTTGTCGTACAATCGGGTCCGGTGCAGGGTGTAGCAGTAGTGGCGGTTGGGTCAACTGGAGTTGAACCCTTTGTCGTACAATCTGGTCCGGTGCAGGGTGTAGCAGAAGTGGCGGTAGGGTCAACTTCAGTGGTACCCTTTGTCGTACAATCGGGTCCGGTGCAGGGTGTAGCAGTAGTGGCGGTTGGGTCAACTGGAGTTGAACCCTTTGTCGTACAATCTGGTCCGGTGCAGGGTGTAGCAGTAGTGGCGGTTGGGTCAACTGGAGTTGAACCCTTTGTCGTACAACATGGTCCGGTGCAGGGTGTAGCAGTAGTGGCGGTTGGGTCAACTGGAGTTGAACCCTTTGTCGTACAACCTGGTCCGGTGCAGGGTGTAGCAGTAGTGGCGGTTTGGTCAACTGGAGTTGCACCCTTTGTCGTACAATCTGGTCCGGGGCAGGGTGTAGCAGAAGTGGCGGTAGGGTCAACTTCAGTGGTACCCTTTGTCGTACAATCGGGTCCGGTGCAGGGTGTAGCAGTAGTGGCGGTAGGGTCAACTTCAGTGGTACCCTTTGTCGTACAATCGGGTCCGGTGCAGGGTGTAGCAGTAGTGGCGGTTGGGTCAACTGGAGTTGAACCCTTTGTCGTACAATCTGGTCCGGTGCAGGGTGTAGCAGTAGTGGCGGTTGGGTCAACTGGAGTTGAACCCTTTGTCGTACAACCTGGTCCGGTGCAGGGTGTAGCAGTAGTGGCGGTTGGGTCAACTGGAGTTGAACCCTTTGTGGTACAATCTGGTCCGGTGCAGGCTGTAGCAGTAGTGGCGGTTGGGTCAACTGGAGTTGAACCCTTTGTCGTACAATCGGGTCCGGTGCAGGGTGTAGCAGTAGTGGCGGTTGGGTCAACTGGAGTTGAACCCTTTGTCGTACAATCTGGTCCGGTGCAGGGTGTAGCAGTAGTGGCGGTTGGGTCAACTTCAGTTGTTCCCTTTGTCGTGCAATCTGGTCCGGTGCAGGGTGTAGTTGTAGTTTTTAATGGATCACTTGTATTCGGTGAAGGAGTTGGGCAATCCGAACCGTTACATTGTTTCCTAGTTGTGGACGTTGGATCAACGATTTCAGCGGTTGTTCTTTCTGTGATTGGAGTAGCAGTAGAGCCTGGAGCGACATCCAAAATAAACTTTTTAAAATTTCAAGGGAAAATTAACTTACCGCAATTTTGCACGCATTTACCGTAATAATTTCTTAAAAAACCTTTTTTACAACGACAGTGAGGAAACTTTTGCCTATCTGTTGCTTCGGGACAGCACTTAATTTTCCATTTGCAATTTTGCGCATGCATTACCCTACCGTTGGACTTTTTTGATGACAAGTTATTTCACATGGTGTAGCATACTTTAGTAGATCGCCGTCATAATATATTTCGTTGGGGCTACATACCGGGTTTAGGGCATCGACGTTATTATCTAAATTAAGCATGTACAATCAAGTCATGGTTTTTGTTGTTACCACATGTTTTCCATGTTGCGCATGCGCCCCCTATGCATTCATACATTCCAAGGTAGCAGTGACATCCAGGTTTCCCTGTGCAGATCTACAATTAATGCATTACAAAATCAGAAGATTGCATTACCATTTCTGAAATGTTGTCACATGGCCGATAACACATGTTTGATGTGTAATATGTTTCCTTTTTTGGGCATTGAATTGGTGGTGGAGGTGTTACAGGGCATTCCTCCTTTAGAGATTCTATTGGCACACACGAATTATAATCGATCCATTCACCATCTATGTTTTCCTTTGTTTTTCTCAAGAAGCCAACTTGACATCGGCACTGCGGGAGAATAGGGTCGTTTACGTTTGGGCATATCTGAAAGCTGCTCTAGTTTTGCCCTCAACACAACTGACATAAGACGAATTCTCATTTGCTTCGCACGGCGGTTGTCCAATCAAATCCGTTTCGTCAAACCATTTTTCGTTTGATCCACACGTTGGTTTCGCTTGTACTAAAATACTCCGGTTATGTTACAAACTATTGCTTTACATTCTTTGCTATCGTCGTCATATCTGCACTCCGAATATGGAACACATGTCTTTTTATTTCCGACAGTCTTTCGGAAATACCCTTTTTTACAAGAACATGCTTTTCTGCTTTCGCAATTACGGTTCACTTCGTAATTTCCAAATTTAGGACAATAATATTCACAATCATTCCTAGTAAAGAACTCCGTATCCTTGCATTCACTTTCTTTCTTAACTTCTCTAGCTGCGCAGAGGGCAGCGATGGCGAAGAGCACCAGCGCCAGCCGAAGAGGCTGAAAAATGTAAAAGTTATATATGACAATATAAGTTACTGATTGGTTATTTTGTAGACTACAAAACTATCGAAAATGGAAAAAGAACATTTTTCTAGCCATTTATGAAAAAGTGTGCTCGCCAGATAAGACTAGATTTCTCATAAACAAAATGTTTATTTTCATATACATATATATGTTCACTTATGGAAGGTAAAATATTTTAAATTTTGTGTTTTTTTTTTCTCAGAAATCTCAAATACATTTGGGTTTTTGCATTTTTTTTAATTTCCAAAAGGTATAGTGCCTTATCTGAATATTAACAACGGAACATGACGCAGATCGAATTAGATAGTCTTTTTTTAACGGATAATTTGAATTTCTTGAATTTTCAGACGCAAAAATGAAAGGAGTTTATAAACGTTTTGTTGGGCGAAAAACTCCGCGTTCTCCTAATTATGCGCACTATCGGACTACAACATACTCACCAAATTATCAAAAACGCAAAAAAGACATTTTGTCGCTGGCATTTGTTATTTTTTTGTAAAAAAATAAAATAAAATTGTACAAACAATTTAATAAAAGGGATTTCAACGCACGCTAAACAAACTGAATGAGCTAGAAGAGAAATAAGGTCAAACCGCAAAAATAAGTTTTCTATATGCTTTCACAATATGCTTTTGTGTTGTCAAAATGAAACTCCGTTTTCATGGATTACGAACGATGCAAAAAACTTTTTTAAATCTGGAAAATAAAAAATTCCAATTTTAAACGTATTTTTTAAAGTTTTTCCCAGCAGACCGTTTTGGAATTAATGAGAACAGAAAAAAAGTCGAAACTTACAAAGAAAATGTTTGGCAAAAGTTCCGAATCGGAAAAAACAGCTTACAGCTTGAACAAAAAATACTGACTGTAATTATGTTTTGATGTTTCGCGTTTTTAAGGGTCAACCTTGAAAATCATAAAAAAATGCTGTGAAGTGTAAATTTCCACCATTTTCAAAAACAGATTTGAGTGGCTAAAAACTTCCTTCTATTTGTAATTGTGGGTTTTGGTTCAATTTAAACTTTTCTAAAAGATTGTATATTATTAACGGTTTTTGTTTCAAACAAAATTGAAAAGTCACCTTATTAAAGGTCTGTTAAGCATAACATGTGACCCGAAATTGACCTGGGTTCAGATGCTTGAGGCCAGTTAAAGAATCGCTATTGTTTTCATTCTGTGTACTCGCGCGGGAAAACATAGTGTAGTTCAATATTTGCAACTTTTGGGAGTGAATAGCATCATTTCATATACGATGACAAACATAATTTCACCTCAAAACCATTTTTGTGCGGTTTGGTTGTTTGGTCCAAAGGGAAAGATAAGACAGCATTAAGCAATAGATACGCTCTTGAAGACAAAGAAAACGAAGCTCACCTGGGTCACCATCTCTGCGAACGGTGTTCGCTGATCGCAGTTCAAGCTTTTATACCGTTTTCAATTCGCGCAATTGGATGGTATCTTCTAATGATATGCCCGAAATGTGGGAGCCGTAGACGGGCTTGCGCCCACGAACATTGCAAAGAAGTGTATGGATTTATTTAAAAGAAAAGAATTTGTGGGACAAAGGAGGTGGGAGGAAGGTGAGCTTAGCTTAGTAGCGACAGTGGTCGTGGTGGTGCTCGACGACGACGATCCTCTCCCCGTGGTACCTTAAAGTAGTTTATCAATTAGACATGTTTTTATTGTTTTTACAAAGCATTATGTATCTATTGATTAAAAATCAATACAGTTTGGAAAAACGATGTCATCTCCCGTTTGTTTTGATGCTACATTTGTCATCCAACTTTTAGCAACCTTTATCGTTATATTTTTTAACCTTTTCTACGTCAGCTTGTAGTTAATCCGAGATAAATGAATAATGAAATAAAGATGGATGAAAAATAAATACACAGTGAGAAAAAAATCTAATAGCCAAAAAATTTGTCTACAGCACTAATTTTGAAAGAAAAGTTTTACAACCCGCCTTCCAGTTTCTCTATATAAATGAAAAAAGCAAGAACAGTGAAAAAAAGGTTTTTCTGCAGTTTTAAATTCGCTTCGGCTGAATGGACAAAAAAAATCAACAAAAACATTATAAAATTACAAAAACTTGAAACATTGTTATTGATTTTACGCGAATCGCTTGGGTTGCAGGGGTGCTCACAAAATGTGAAAAAAGTATACGTTGGTTGTGAAAGTTTTATGTTAAAGCGAGATATGAAAATTCCTATAAAGGAACCGCCAGGGGCCTTTGCGAAGTGCAAAAATAGAGCATGTAAAAAGAACTTTTGCATTAAAATGCGCTGAAACCAAAAGTTCACAAAATGGTATTTTCATTAAACCACTTCTGATGATTCTTTTAAGAACCCTTGGTGAAAAAAAGTGGGAAGTTTTTAACAATCCACTGATTCGGATACTAACCTACAATCTTTTCTCGGAATTAACTCTTGCCGACACTCGCCTTTTTCTGAAAACCTCAAAAACTTAGTCCTAAAACCACATAAATTGAGTTTCAAAGCTATCCACACTATTAAAATTCATTCGCTTGTTTTCCTGATTTTATACCTGTGGCTGTGGTAGGTAATGATAACCCAGATGGCGTGGATCACTCCTGGAATCCAAAAACAAATGGTCAGACAGCAGTTGATCCAGAAAGCCTTGGTGCAGCCCTGGTCGAAAATCACAGCAAGAGGCTGAAATCATGAAATTATTCAAAAACAAAGTTGAAAAATCATTTAAACTTGCAGAAATTTTGAAAATACCGTAGACATCATTGCTTTATTTAGGGGCTTCAATTGTATGCACGATGAAACCCATCGTGAGATTTTCCCCCTAGCTTCTTGAAATGAAACTAAACTAACCGGACAGAAGAAAGAAAGGATGATGAGGAGGATTTTGCACATTTCTGAAAATGAATTTTGATTTTAAAACAAGAAAAAGAGGGGAAAATGAAAGAAAGTTCGAAAGAGGAATCAATCTTAACTGTTTGAGCTATGACTCGAAGGCGACAAGGCAAACAGCGGCCGGAATTTCGCGATTGCTTGATATCAGCAGGTACTTTCGTCGCACTCCACGGGTTTCACCTAGGATGCCCTGATCGTAGTGGAAGTGATAAGGCGGAACAAAATGCTCAAGATTGATTGAGAGGACCGAAATTTTGACAAGAAAGGAAACAAATGTGACTGCCTTATCAAGGAGAAGAAATATCGATGAACGGACATTGAATGAAATCATTGATTGCCTGTGAGTCATTCATTATCTCAAAATCACTGAAGGAACAAAAGATGAATTTGATGCTCTGAAGTAAAATTTTCATGTATATTTCAAGATTTCTGGTTTTGATTCAAATTTGTTTAAAAAAAAGCTGACCGGAAAATTAAAGCATCGTTTAACAATTTCATACAGCTAATTTTGAAAAAAGAAAAAACGATGTTAAGACGCTGCAGATAACTACTCGAACTTTTCATTTTTTTTTGCGTTTCACCCGCGTTTTCATTTTTGAAAACCATTTTTTCGAACTTCCTTTTTAAAAATTTCGAAAACATTTCTACCATTTTACCAACAATTTTTGCAAAAAGCGTTAAAATGCTTTCAAACAAATGTCTCAAGTTGTTGATGCAATACACAGACGATATTGACAAGAAAACTCGATGACGTCACTTGTGATAAAAAAATCGATAATCCGATTTCGAGGCGAAAATCCTAATAAAAACGTTCTTAGCCCAACTTTATGCACGTTTTCAGGCTTTTCATTGGGAAAAATAAAATTTGTCTCCTGGTTTGAACGTCAAATATTTGGAAATATCAATTTTGAAAAGCTTAGGTAACTTTTGCGCAAAAACATTTTTTTTGCATAGTGTTGTTATGTAACAAGATCTTTCCTGCGTCTCGCGCGGCCGTGCGGTCGGTCCCTTCGCCGCTCTCCCAACCGAGCCTGGATTGCCCGTCCTCAAGCCGGAGTGGAGCCCCGTGAGGACGTAGCTCCAACCAAATGGATCACTGAAGTCATCTACAGCACCCGGACCGTCCCAGGAACCAGAGAAGAAGCTGCTTCCCCCAAGGAGAGCTGTACCAACAACTTGGCCAGGAGGCAATTGAAGCAGAATCAATGGAGAATGGGATCAATCAAGACAACGTCGTGGGATTGAAGATGACAACTGTGATTCATTCTGGCGGTTCAGGAAACAGCCCTAGAGTATAAACCGTTTGAATTGAATTGAATTGAATTGTTATGTAAACCTTCTTTCTCCAGAATGCGTGTATGCAACTTGAGGTACAAGCGGAGATAATTCTTTGTTTGCATTAAAGGAACTTAAAACCAGGACATGCATGTTTCAGATTTCCATGAAAAAGCTTTTTATGTGATAAGTGGTGTTGGCCTCCGCTCTTTGATAAGTTGGATCAGTAAAGCGGAGAGCGAACAATGATGATTCATGGCTTACTGAGTAACATAGTTTAACAACTGAGAACTTAGAACTCAGAAGTTGAAATTGGCAAATTGACAGAAAGTGATATATGACCGAGTTTATTTGCTAGAGTTAGCCGTTTGAATTGTAAGGTGTTTTAAAAACGAGATTAGTACATATTAGTACAAATACTAACATGTAAGGTGAAATTCTAGTATGAACGCTTCGAAAATAGCTGAATTTATGGAAAACGACAACGGGTAGTCTAGAAAAGGAAACATTGAAAATGAACAGTGTTAAGAAAAAGCGATAAAAAATGTAATGATTTTCTTATCAGCTTTTCCGGCGGCCTCCATCATGTGCTGTAGCCGTAATAATGAGCTGGGGCACTGGGTCAGCCTACAAAGAAATGACGATTGGTAGATTATTCACCGTCGCGAAAATGACGTAAGTAAATATGCGGGTTAGTCATTTATCGTTGTTTGGGTTTGTTGCCCGATGCTAGAGTTACAGAACAAATCACTTTTACTTCATTTTCAGTTACAAACCAGCATTTTTTTATGATTGGAACATCTCGCGACATGACTTTCAAATATGTCGATCACAAATTTGACCAGTGGTCGGAAAGATTAGCAGCTTTGCAACAACTTCGAGTGTTTTAGCGTAATCGCTTCAGTGTGCAGCCGATAAAAGAGGGATTTGGCAGAAACACCACAAACCGAGGCCGAAGGGAGAAAAAGTGAGAACTAAAAATAACTATCTAAAAAAAAGTAAAATATCGGTGTTACTAGGTCAAATCGCAGACAACTTCTTCTTTTTTTCAGTAATACTGTCTTAAAAATTGCTTTCTCGTTTTCAAATAAGATTTTTTTCGTCATTTGTCTTTGTTTGCATTCAATGATGTCGATTTTTTTTCGAAGGATTTTTTTTTGGAAGATTTTGTCGGTTAGACTTTTTTCCATTCATTAAAAATATTTTCATCCACTTTTTTACGTTTTCAGCTTCTCCTGTGAAATTTTGAATTTGAAAAGAGGAACTTTATGTTTGCGATGATCCCATATCAATAATTCGTATGTTGTAAACTTGAACCCAAGTATTCAGTGAGTTTGAATACAAAAACGCTGGTGATAACAAAAAGTTGAAGTTTGTTTGTGGAGATAGATATGGAAATGTTTCACACGTTCTTTTCAATATTTGAGGTAATTACCTAATTCATATTTGAAGATTTCCTCTTTTAAACGGCTTTTTTTAAAAGCCGAAAACTCAGCACAATTTTTTTTTTACAAAATATGAAGTTAACGCAAAAAGTTTTTGTGAGTTTTTCGGGTGGGGAAATAGATGTCTCAAGGTTCCATTTTACGAAAACCGCTCAAAATTTGACAATATTTTAGGGGGTCTCAGTATTGGACCACATTGTATTGTTGAAAACACCGATAAGGCGATATAACGACTTAGCTGCAATATCTTAAGCTAGGACTCTTTTGTCTTTTTTAAAAATTTCTGCGGCAGTTTCACTTCTCGAGGTTGCATCATTCTCAATTCTCTTGTTCGTTGGCTTTGCTTTGTCTTGATGTTCCCATAAACAGTCTCTATATCGTCGGCGGGACTTGCAGCGTCATGTCTTGTTAAGCGACAAAACGTGTGAAAAGACAACGATTGAATGACAATTGGAAACGGAATCACCAACGAACATTCAGCTGTACAGAATCGAAATTCAAAGCTTTCTTTGTGGGATTCAAGCAAACGAGAAAGGACACTCAAAAAAGTTTTGCAAAGAATGAGATTTGGTGTTTTTTAAAATAAGTCAAGTTTTAAAAATGGCCAGTAATGTCTGAAAAACGACTGCACATTTCTGTATAACAACGTATACTCTTCGCCTAATCTACTTTGTCCGATTTGGCTGCGTACACGGGCTAAGTATCTTAATTTCCACGTTTTACTCTAGAAACAACATCGAAACATTGACACGCTGTTCCGGAGTATTTTTGCACGAAGTATAGCTGTTGAGGCGTGTTGAATCGGTTTGAGAAAGTATAAGGAACGATAAATGTATTCAAAACTAAAGAAGCCTAGCTGGAATGTGAAAGTAGGCCAACAAATATGGGAGGTACTGGGTAAACGGACACAATTTTTGTATTAGGTCAGGAATTAAGGCCAGGACTACAAAGTTTGACATGTACTACGTCAGAGTTGATTGCTAATTTAAAATCTACTACTGAGCATTGTCGATTTCGTAGTGGGAATTTAGGTCAGCAGCTACAACGCAATGTTAGTGGGAGTTTGACACAGGAAATGTGTGCGGTCGATTACTATGCAACATTTCCAGTCAAAATTGGGAAATAAGGAGTTCTAAAAAAAACATTACAAGGTTTTACCATTCCCGGACAGACCTTCCAAGAACGTCAGAAGAAGAACAACTAACTTGGTTTTCAAATTATGAAGTTGGAGGTTTTCATACATTTAAAGCTAAACCTAACAACCACGGTCTGAAATTTTTTGCACTTTTCACATTCGGTTATGTACTCCGCCAAAGTGAAAAAGTTTCTCTTTAAAAAAAAACGATATATTTGGGAAGAGAAGTAGTAATTATCCATAAATTCATGAAACTTGTGTTTTTCAAAGCAAGAAAAAAAACACAACAAAAAATTACATGTTTTTCATTGCAAATAGGTCAAAAAATTTGGTTTTTTCAATTTGATATTTTTCTAACTACAAAAAAAAATGAAAAATTCATTTTCTTTAGGGAATAAGTTTTTACCTTTGGGTAAAAAGTAGTCTTTAAAGAAATTTTTTTTTCACATTTTGATACAAAGCAATTTCTTGTGGGATAAATGGTTTACCTTTAAACAAGTTGTAATTTTTGTAAAGACAAGTTTTTACCTTCGGGTACAAATGTATTTTGTTAAAGGAAAAAGTTTTTAACTTAAGGAAAAAGGGTATTTTCATTAGGGAAAAGAGTATACCTTTAGGTAACATTTTGCATTCTTAAAGAAAATATAAAAACTTTTTTTAGTACAGAGGAGAGGGGCATGGTAACAAAAATAGTCTCAAGGTAACTATTTTACCGAAGTATATAGAAACTTTAGTTTTTTTTGTATTCTGTTCAAGTGAATTGAAAATGACTTTCTGAGAGGTGAAAAAAAGCTGGATTTCATAGAAAAAATGTATTTATAATAAGCCATTTTTATATTTACAAAGATACCATTTAAAATTTGTTTTTAATTTTTCGTTGAAAAGCAAAAGCACCCTATTTTTCCGAACTTTCACTTCCCCTATCACCACAAAATTTTACCTCTCATAAAAAATTTGCTGATCTATGGGCTGTGCTCTAGCCAGCCACGCCTAGCTCGAAAACAGGGAGCCTCGTGCATGTCAATTTGCCCTTATCAACTTCTTTTACAGCTACCTCCTTTAGATTTGGCGCTGAATCTGCCGTAAAACGACAGTCTTTGCATTTATGGTCAGTTTTGTTGCGGAGCCATTGATTCCCACTCATTTATAGTTGTTCGCCGTTTTCTTTTGTGTATTTTATGTCGTCGACGGTGTCTCGCACGACAATGCGACAAGCGTCGATGATCGTATCGTAAATGCAACTGCAAGGGGATCGCAAGGAAATGTAAAACGAAGGGCGGAAGATGATTTGAATTGCATTTTTCAAATAAACGGTAAAGCTGTAATTACCCCCAATTAAAAAATGTTTAGGGAAAATGTCAGGGCAGTATTTCAATGATGACCAAGAAGTTGATGAGTGCGAAACGGGAGTGAAATTTTGCCAAAAGGTCACTGCACATTACTGTAAGTTTTGTTGAAATATCTCGTTTGTTCAACTTAGAAATCAAGGAGAGAAAATATAAATCGTAAACCTTTTTTCTACATGGTGTAATTAGATTAATTCTACATTATGTAATTAGGTTGATTGAACCAAAGTTTTGTCTGCCCTGTTTTTAAAAAAACGCACTACCCTAACATATTTAATGTTGCACTAAATTAGCTGGTTGCTATTGTTCAATGAACAATCTACACTAAATTTAAGCATTTCTTTTCAAAACCACTTTGACCGATTTGGCTGAGAGCGCAGCCAGAGTATCTTATATTGCACGTATCACTCTGAAGAAAACACGTTGTCAAAAATTAGTTTTTAGTATTTCAAATAGATTTTCTTCTTAGACATTTTCTTCTTAATGAACTGTGTGAAATTTTGTACATGCTATGTTCAAAGTCAGTTGGCCCGGAACTACACTTCGCGCAAATCATTAGCTGATAACGGGCCTAACAATGGTTACCGTTAATTTTGTTTATTCTGAAACTAAAATTTCGGTTTTGTTAATTACGTATAATACGCTTAAAAAAAGATTTTTTGCTTTAGCTAGCTTACATACCAAATTTGGGGCGGTTCTAAGACATCAAATTTTTCCCCAAGACCGGGGGCTGCTATAGTTTTAAAGAAAACCGACTCTAAATAACAAAAACTGAACTTAGGTTGCGGACAAAATATGTGTATGGGGAGGGGTGGGCTGGAACAAAACTGCATATCATAATTTAAAGAAAATACAAGGTAATAATTGGAACTATGCATACATTGTGTGTCGCTTTTGAAAATGTCTTTGAAACGCGCAAGTTCGCTTTTTTCAAATTACTTTCTGCATAGATGACCCGGTATTTTTAATGCTGTCCAGAAAGTCAAAAATTTTCTCAATGGAAAACATTTGACCGTTTCTGTTGTTATAAGTGCTGAAAAGCCATTGTTATGCACAAATTTACTTTAGTTTTCTTGTTTTTAGATGCCGTTGGCAGTGAAACAAAAATAACAATGCGGGGATGCGACAACTTGCAGATCCCCGATGTCTATGAAGGAATTGCCTGCGTGGTAAGACTGATGTTTTTTTTAAAAAATTTTCATTTAGCAAGCCGGTTGCAGTGAACAAACTGTGGATATGGAAATCTATAATGTATGTTGTTGCACAGATCACTTGTGCAATTTCGCTCTTAGTACTTATTATGTGTTTCCACTACTTTTCATTTTGTTTGTGATGAATATTCACCCGTAATTATCAAAATAACCATTTATTACTAAAAAAAAAGTATCCCGTATTTACACGTTAGAAACAGCTGAATTGCGCTTGGAGTCGATTTCAATAAGGAAAGTTTCCATCGGCTCCTAAAAGTGAACAGATTTTGAAACAGCAAAAGTTTTTCTTACCTTAACACCCTTAACCTTGATCTTTCCCCGACTGTGAAGGCGGAAGCCGCCTCTTCTGAGAATTTCTCCCATTTCGGTTGTGACCTGAAATTTAATTAGTTGCTATTACATAAATTGGGATTTACGTGAATTTTCCTTGGTTCACCATGAGTGTCCATCCGACTTGCAAGATTTACAGTGTTGCCCCAAATGTCGTACTGAGGCTTCTGAGCTCCGATGACTCCAGCGACTAATGGACCGACGCTCATTCCTAAAATCTCAAGTTTTATGGTCTGCCTTGGAACATCTTTCAAACAAAGTGTGTTTCAGACTCCCAAAAGAGCATCTAACGAACGAACTCAACCTGTTCTGTTCATTTCGATGACTTAATGAGTTTATCAAACTAAGTTCAGTTTTACTTCTAAAGAACCAATTGGGGTCACGCCGAAAATAAATATTTTGACTACTTTGAAGTCCAATACTATCATTGATTTGAAATCCTGTTCCGTCAAAATAGGTTACACCTGTTATTCTTTGTAAAAACATTGAAATCTTGGATGCCCGATCTTTTTCTCACGATATAATGACGAAAAACTGTCAAATTATGCAAATCGTTTGGATTACGGGATTTTGAGCCGAAAACAATCTCCAATTTTGCAGTGCTGCTAAAATTTCCAGGGAACAGAAAAATGCATCAATGATTTTGCCAATTCTTATATTCAACGAATAGCAGGCTAAAAAACCTGACCTGGTAGGAAAACAATAGAAGTGAAAAGATCGACATATTTTTCCAAAGTTTTTAGAGAATCGTTTTGAGCCATTTGAAGTCCTATGGTTTTTCTGTGTACAGGCACTCATGTCCTCCAAGCCAGGTCTCAAAGGAGAATAGGAAGAAAAATTGTCAAACAATTTTTTGAAAGCTAACTAACAACATCGTATAAGCCTTATTTGGCTTGCCCGAAAATCTTGGAAGTGTGAAATGAAAGGTCGTCCTTAGCAAAAACTGAAAAAACTAGAAAACCGTGCCATCAACGTCTAATCACCCTAGTGATAGGAATACCACTAGATAGGCTTATCTTTTTGTTAATATGGGCACAATTTTTAAGTAACAGTCATTTTTGTGAAAATTTTATGGAAAACCCACCTATCCTCAATTCGAAGTTCTGGAACGAATCCCTGTTCAACTGCTCCAAAATCTGCCACATAGCCAAGGCAAACTCGATCATCACGGTTGCGTTACGGAAGGCCTGAATCTGCAACTTTCCCTATAGAAAATCCTCAAATTACAAAATGTTTGTAGTGTGAGTTCTTGTGCAGATCAATTCTCACCATGTTCACTGATCTATACGACAAGTCCGTTTTTGTTGCTTGTTCGTATTCCTAAACAACTTAATTTTTCAAAATATAGTGTTCACTTACAAATTCATCACAGTCCTGTTCATTTAGACCCGCAGCGGCCATATAGGTGCTACCAACAGTTTTTATCTTTTCGATTGAGGAAAATTTGGGTTTTGAGAGCAACTGAATTTTCTTAATGAAATTTGGATTTCAAAATCGTACCTTGTCAAATTCGCATACAATTTCGTTTAGAAGCCGGAGGCATTCTAGTTTTCTGGAGGTATCCCACTGACTCCAGAAGTCTTTGAAGTTTGGGATCGAGGCAAACATGACACAGACATTTTCGTGTTGTTTAGCGTATAGTTCCTAAAATGTGATTTTATTTTGCAAATTCAGTGATGTCAGTCGATAGTGAAGCCCTGTTTTTCAGTATTCGATTTTTCGATTTACCTCCACAGGTCGATCAGGAGCAAGAAACTTTGCTGCTACCGTACTCGGAAGAATATTCTCGATCAAAAGTGTATTGATGTCTTGCATTGTTTCGACATCCCTCTCTTCATTTTGGAAAGCCACATGACAAGCGACTTCAGCTTTTCGTTCATAATTTGTCTAAAGGAAACCCATAAACAAGCTTTTTCAGAAGGTACTCACAATCCAATCAAGAAACAGCAGTAGAACAACAAGGAATCCGAGACTCACAAGTACTGTAGTTAGATGAAAACTAAAATGTTTGGTTCAATATCATTTTTTGCAAAAAAAATCAACCTTAAGAATCCTCTAGCTGGAGTTGAACGGTACGTCGGGAAGACACAGATCAAAACCACAAACAATGCAAAGTCGATAGTGAATAAGACACACCGAAGTGAGTAGGGAATTCGATAGAGAAGGAAAACTGTGGTTAAGTGAGTTACACAACCTGAAACCTTGAAAGATGAAGAAAAAATTGGAAAAGGTATGTCACTTTATTCAGCTCTGCATAGTGAATACTTGAAATTTTCGACTCATTGAACTCATGAAACATTTTCTGAGATTCTCTTTCGTGAATTCGCAAAAGTAGTTATGCAGTTTTCGAAAAGATATTCTCGTTTTTGAATGTTTTGAATGTTCGTTCAATGCAGTTATGTTTTCAAAACCTCATTTAGACGCAGATTTGGGTAAAATGGCCATTTTTTCTACCGAACAAGCTTTAGCAAAACAAAAAAGATTGCGGAAAAAAGTTTTGCTTTTGGGATTTGGAACACAGAAAATGCTCGAAGTTTTGCGGATTTGCTAAATCAATAATTGCCATTTTTGATAATCAAAACACCGAAACACCGCTACATAGACTTGGACGGAACCGCCGGTTCAGAAAAAAACTAACCTGGTAGAAAAACAAGAGAAGTGAAAGGATCGACATCTTCAGATTTGGCAACTATTATCTAAATTTCTCATTTTGTTGTGTATGTCTTGTTCAAAAACTCACATGTGGTCCTATTGTAACAAACGATGAAACCAAAAAAGCAACGCATGACAGAAGATCGTGAGCATACGGACAAACGCGGTCAAATAACGAAAGTACCAGAATAACCAAAAGAGAGAAAAATTGTTGAAGACCTGTTGTCTGTTGAACATCAACTCTGAAATTCATCTTTGAAAAGTTAAAAACACCATGCAACATACGGGCAGTAAAGTTTACAAAGTAGAATGTTCGATAAGGCTAGAGGCAAGGACAGAAAGAAGAACATCATACAGTCGGAAAGTTTGCAAATTATGGCTTTTCGGCTGAAAATCAACTTTTCAGCTAGAAAATGTGAATTTCAAAAATACCTGAAGGGCCAAAGGAGGTAGGGAGAAATTTGGTTATTCACCTGTCTACAGTTGAACACGTTATTCAGACTAAAACATGCTTTTACTTCTGAAAACCTCAGTTACAAACTTGTTTAGGGAAAAATTGGTCAAATTATTTTCAATCAAAGTCATCGATTGAATAGTGTTACTGTAATGTGGGCGACGAGGTCCGTCATCCTGAAAATAATGTACGTAAAAAGACTGATAAATAGAGTACGGTAATTATCCCAGGTTCATGGCAAGTTGAAGATTTTTTCCGGTTGAAATTGGCGAAAGGCATTTCGGCACCCCAGAATTCCACCATTTTCGATACCTTAAGAAGGGATAGAATGGAAAATACAGTATTATTTACTGAAATTCGTGGTTGGGCAGCTGATGGAGTAAGGCCGGTTGCTTTTTCATCCCCGCTTAGTTCCATGGTTCGCCTAAAACGGATATCAAGGTTTTCAAAATTTTAAAGAGCCATTTCATTGCCGAAAACGGGATTTTTACGCGCACCGCATTGACACATTTGTTGGATATGCAAAGTTACCGTGTGAAAATGCTAAAACAATTGCCATTTCTGAAGAAAATGCCCGATTTTCGTCTAAAACCCAATAAAAACTGATCAATTTGGCACAAAAACCTTCCACAATTGTTTGCAACTAGAGATGATTTTTTTTCGTAATTAACATATTATTAAAGATCTTGCAAAGACGCGTAGAATGAGCCCTACTTGAGCAATTTTCGTTGTCTAGAAGCTGAGCAATGACCGTTTGTAGTTAAAATCTTACTAGCGGCGCCTCATTATTCGTTTCGCGCCAGGGGTGTTATTGCGTGGGCGCCGGCGGGGCATAAATACAGGCCGCCGCGGGGGAGAATTTGATTTTGCGTGAGCATAAAATACTAATAAAAAAATAGGAAAAATAAGCCAAACTTCGTGCACGTTGCATGTTTCCGCATCAAAATTTGACGAGGAATCCAATTCCGATGTCAAAACTTTAAAAATCTCAAATTAAACCAACAAATAAGCTGTTTTTCAAGAAAAATCTATGTTTTTGAATCTTTCTGAAGCTAAATGCTGCAAATTTATTGGAAAACATTCCAAACCAAAAAAGACGTGTAATACTGTTCAATCGACAGGTGTTACTAGTTTAGAGCTTTTCAACAGACTGCATGGCCAATTCAGAAACACAAAAACACAATTTTCAGGCAAACACATTGAGCTTTTTGCTCCCAAAATTGTTTCGAATCACTGATAGGATACCAATTTTTACCTGTTTCTATAAATAGAAGCTGTTCGCTCAACCACGGAAGTCTTGTCCGGTAGGATATGGTAGGTTGGCTCTCCGTGGGCTTGAACATGAGGATCGTCAGTTCTAAAAAACGATTTCACTTCTAATTATAGCTTCTTATAGAATTTATATTGATAGTCAATTGGAAAAGTTCCCCTGTTTCTCAAAAATACAAGCTTTGATCCGTGAGCCGACTATAGCATCACATTTCCCATGCTGTTTTTTCAGCAGCTCTCACCTGATATTTCCGGTAATTCCCCCGTTATTTTCCAAAAATGGTACCTACTTCGCCTCGACGATACAGTAGTCTCCCAGCAGCATGTCTTTTGTCGTTTTCGTAATGTGAACCGCTCTGAAAGCTTTATGAAACCATTTTTCAAAATTTCCCTACCCTGGAACTCCCGCAGACTCCATATGATTAGCTAGAGTGACGTCATCGCTCCAGATGTCAAATTGCCATTTTCGGAGACCCAGGATTCCACAGAGCACACTTCCTGTGTGAACTCCAATTCTCATGTTGACATCGACTCCGGTAGCCAGACGGATTTGCCTGCAATTTCGGTTAAGTGCCATTCTTGCGCTGTTGATACTTGATTGTTTTGATCATCTCCAAGCCCATTACAACACACATGTCAGCATGATTTGGACGATTCACTGGCATTCCACTGACGCAGTAGTAACAGTCTCCCAGGAACTTGATCCTCATGCATTGGAGTTTCTGAAAATTTTAAATAGCTTTTGTTTATGAAACGACAGTTTCAAAGTTCTAAAATGAATTTTGGTAGTTCCTTGTGATATTCAAACGTCACATGACGTTATTAATCGATCATAACGTCATTATCGAATTCCAAGGGGCGACCTACATTTTTCTCGTTGGATTTCCAACTCTCCTCTAACTACGACTACGGTCTTTCGCAAATATATGAAACATTTCGCATATATAAATCGCATGTAGGCTTCGATTAAAACTTTGTGTCATAATGGTTATATGGATAGTTATGGAATTCCTGTGGTATGTTTTGATCACTAAATTTCAATGTAGCTTTAATTTTGGATTTTACAAAATGAAAATTCTTAAAAGAACAGACTTTCAGATTTAGCAGCCAATAGGAAACGTATATTGCTCTCCAAACTACTGGAATTCGCAAAACTGATAAAGGTTTCCTAATTTCAAGTTGAAAATTGTCATATACAACTTTTACGGTTTTCGAATTAGTCGAATCACATTGGTAAAAGAAAACGACTTTTTTACGGAAAATAGGCTCTAGTTTTACCCAGATTGCTTTTTGTCCTTTTAGACGAGTGGACCCACCTGCGCATCTCTGTCAAACTTGCTGTAGAGTTCATTCAAAGTCCGTACCAAATCCTTAGCACTCAACTGGGCCGCCAAAACAGTGAAATTTACAATGTCAGCAAAGAGAATGCTAAAATATTTTTTCTCGGTTTCCGATTCCCTTTACCTAACATTGTCGTGAACTTGCACATGCAGGTCGTGAAACAACTTTTGATGTTTGGAATTCATTTTCACGGCACTGCTTGAGTGCACGATGGACTTTGAGACCTTGTCGGCTAAGTATGCCGGAATCACCGAAAGGAGCAATTGCTCTTGACGGTCCTTCAGGGTCTCGAGCTCCGTTCGCCGATGAACTGCTTCTGTCAGCTTTTGAGCAATGTCTGCTCGGTTTCCGGCTTCATTTGCATCACTGACCACTCCGACTACACTGACGACAGTTTGTAGTAGGATGTAGGACAGAAGCTGAAGATCAGTGGTATTTGAATGGAAAAGGTACTTACCGAGCAGATGAAGATGGGATCTGCGGAGAATGCGTCCCAGTTGAGAAAGATCAGCATGGCGACACTTGCACCCATCCAAGATAAAGTGGAGAGTAGGAAGAGGCGTCGATGGCGAGGAAGAATGAAGTATTGCACAACTAAAGAAGATCTTCAGTTAGCTAAAGAAAATGATAGGGCTGGTGACCCAGAGATCTAAGGCGCCTGCTATCAGTCGAAAGGTCGCAAGTTCGATCCCACCCCGGTGGAAATAGTTTTTAACGCCTGGAAGTAGCCTCACTGGCACTTTACGTATTTTGCCGGTTGTTTTTCTCGTATCTTTAGTGAAAGTTATTTAAGACAGAGCCGAATATCGGCCATACAAATGGAATGTTTTACTGATAAAACTGAAAAGTAGTGGGAATACGAACGTTATGTCAGTGATTCACTATTGCTTTCCAAACTTCATTATTTATGATTTCGGCCGCTCTTCAAACTTCGTTAGATGTTTTGGGAAAACGGTGTGGATATGTTTTCTTTGGCCGCGAAGGGTTTTTGAACATCATACAAAACTTCCTTAGACTTTTCGAATTTCCCCAGCTATTTGTGTGAAAGTTGTTCGCTGGCGGCGCCGTCGCACTTTACTCTTGTTTATCTGCGAGCGCGCGCCCATTCCTCCCAGCGATCTCGTGGTGTAGTGGTTATCACATCTGTCTAACACACAGAAGGCCGGCGGTTCGAGCCCGCCCGAGATCAAACTTTTGCTTTTCTTGTATATTGTCCGAAAATGTATATCAAAACAGTTTGAACCGTTTTTGATGTTTTGTAGTTTTACAAAATCCATTCAATTAATTTAAGTTTCTAAAAAACATACCTGATGCTGACAGCAATGATGCGTACAAAGTGGAATGATCATACTCCCTCATGTAAATCCTCTCCTAAAGTTACTCCTTATTGGTTTGGCACCAACTTTACTTACCATGCTCACAAAAAGAACCGAAGGTAGATGGAGAATCCACACAAAAGCTGGCACAAGAACTGACGTCATTAGAGACAATAGAACTAATCGAAAACCTCCACCCTACAATTATCGATAAGCTAATAAACATGAAAACATGCCAAACCTTATCTCGTAACCGTATTGAAAAGCATGCCAGGATTAAATAGAACACGGAAGCTAATGAAGTGACGAAACAGAGGGTAGTCCAAGGTTTGGCCTGAAAATTCAGCGTTTTGCAAACAGAACCGCTTTTTTTTCAAATTCATCCCAATTCTGCTGTTTTTGGTGAGTGGTTCCTCAAGTTCAGTGGCTTTTCATTTGGCCTTTCCGTTCCCATCCCCATATATGCCCTTTTTTGTTTGCGACCCGGATCTTCCGTCCGCAGACCAATGATATTTGATCCCAGCGTGTCAATCCGACACCACAGCTATTCGTCGGTTATAAGAAAAGCGAAAAGTCAAACCATTTTGATTTATCTTTCGCGTAAATACAAGAAAAAACGCTTACCGAATCGCGATTGGCCAGAGATTGAGTGTTGTTCCTGTTGGCAATTAGAAGAATCTAAAAGAACAATCTGTCTCGCTAATACGAACGTTTGTGTTTTCTCTTTTGCGCTTTAGGAGAATAAGAAAACATGATTATTTATGCATGTAAGATATTTTATTTAAGTACGAAACAAACAACCAATTTGTTTTTCTTACATATACTCTAAAAATAAATTTTTTTGTTTTTATCGAGAAAGATTTGTTTTGGGAGATCTCTATCAACTTTTTCCCTACGGATATTTGACTAGAAAAATGTTATTCTAACTTTTGAAAGCCGAATTTGCTAGACAATTTACTAGACCAGATGAAGCCTCTATTCTTTGCCTACGACAAAGTGATGGGCTTTGTAAACACGCAAATTTGTTCATCACTCAAACGAAAACGTCTTAAAAAGAGGGTAGATTATGAATCAGGGTCTAAAAATATTCATCGTCGACGTTTTGCTATTTTGAAATGGCTGATATTTGCGCCGGCAAAAACGTAATTGGAACAAAAAGGTAATAATCTTTAGAACATTTTGTACTTTCTTTAAACTTACAACATTTACGTCTGTAAAGTAGTAGACTACAAAAAGTTGAGCAGCTGTGTAGATGAGTAGCCAGAAGTGCATTGTCTGCAGTCTGGCTCTGTCCAGGGCCCTCCAGTGGCGCACGAGGACAGCCCGTATTTCCGATTTGGTCGCTTCTACTGTCATTCTAAAACATAATTGCTTATGAAAGCTTTTGAAACAATACAAGTAAGAAAACGAGTTAACTCAAGAACAGAAGTTATAAACACCAGCCCATTTTCATCAACTAAAAATCCAAAAACAAGGACAAATCGGCGTTTTGAGTTAATTGAAAATGTATTACATTGTTTTTTATGTATCAAAAGTGGTTTAGTTCCAAGGTTAGAACTTTGAACTTTGCCAGTTTCTTGGAAATTTTTCTTTGCACACTGAACTAGGAACGCATGGATTCTCATATTGGAACGACCAAAGTTTTCTAAATCCTTCCAAAAAGTTGGTCTATGAACGATCATGCGATCAAACACATAGTCATGGATACAAAATATTCAACGGTAAAATGTAATATACAAACTGTCGTATATTTGTCGCTAGATAAGACTTCGCTAGGTCAAAACGGTATACAAGTTCAAAATTCATTTTAAAATTCAAGTTGAAATGTCTATTTTGTTCAACAACAAAAACATGTTGCAAATCGTTGCAAGCACATGTCACACATTTGAAAATATAATGTACTTTCTGCTTGGAAAGTTTTTGAAATTGAAAATATGCTTATTTCAATGAATCAACAAAAATGCAAGTTGTGCCAGATGCGCGGGTAGTTCAACTGTTTGCATAAGACGGTTCAGGGGACAAAAGAGAGCTCGAAGAATCGCATCGAGGGTATCTCTTCCGGATGAACGGGCAGACGAAAACCCAAACAGACGTCTGTTTGCTTGGTTCACAATTCGCACAATTAAGTCAGGTCTGCAGGGAACATGATTCCGCTTTCTCTAGTCCTTGCCTAACCGATCAGAGGTGAAGCTAAATGGAAAGTGGAGCCAAGAAGAGACGAAGTGCCCCATTCTTGGATTAAGCGGATTTCGGATTAAGAGTAAGCGGAAAACCACGCCTGAGAATCATGCAATCGGGAGTTCAGGGTGGTCCAAAACGATCTTTAAAGAAAGCTAAGTCCCTTTAGGCAAAACGTTTTTTCCTTCATGAAAGGTCACATATTACAATGATTTCCGTATCTATTCAATGTTTTCGTTTTTATCCGTTATTGAAAGAAACCAAATCAAAATGATTAGCTAAGCAAAATAGGCATACCTAGTCTTTCCTTGCACTGTTTTCTTTGTTTTCAAAATTTAATTTCTGTTGACAGTATTTGTTATTATTTAATACTTTACCGAGTCCCGAAAACATGTACAAAATAAACTCTGCGCATTGGCTGATTATACTCCTTGCCCATTGACCTTTAAATGTTGAGTTTAACTGTTTAAAATACCTATGCATCTAACGAACCAACGAACGTGCGAAACATGCAGAATCAGACATTTTCTGGGTCATTTGGAAACGTGGGAAACATGGCGACGCAGATACTTCTGTAGGGCATCTGTGGCCGCTTTTACAAGCTCGTATAATCATAGTTGAATGTTGCTCGCTATCTGCCTCGGCTTTTTGATTATTAACGTCAACATTGTGGTGTGTTATGGTTTCTTTTAGCTTATTGAGTTTTTTGTACTCGTGTTTAGATATTGCATTGAATAAGATCTACTTGAAAGTTTATATTTCAAATTTAAATTTCAACTGTAGTTCACTCTCTAGTCTTTTGTCTAAGTAAACGTTTTTCTTTAAAGGATTTTACCTTAGGAATTTAACTGAAAATCAACAAATTTAAAAAAATATACCCGGATCTCCTGACACTATTACGTAAAAAAACGAAACATTTTTTGACATTTTTGCAGCCAAAATTTTGAGAAAACTGGTGATAGGAACCTCATGGTTCTCGCAAACAATTTTTGTTTCAGCATTGTGGTATGTTATGGTTTCTTTTAGCTTATTGAGTCTTGAACTTTCCTGCGTCTCGCGTTCTTTGAACTTTCCTGCGTCTCGCGCGGCCGTGCGGTCGGTCCCTTCCCCGCTCTTCCAACCGGGCCTGGATTGCCCGTCCTCAAGCCGGAGTGGAGCCCCGTGAGGACGTAGCTCCAACCAAATGGATCACCGAAGTCGTCTACAGTTCCCCGATCGTCCCAGGACCATGAGAAGAAGCTGCTTCCCAGCAACTTACCAGCAACTTGGTCAGGAGGCATTTGGCCCCGATTCAAAGGAGAATGGGAACTACCAAGTCAACTTCGTGGAATTGAAGTCGACAACAGTGATTCATTCTGGCGGTTCAGGGTAGATCCCTAGAGAATAAACCGTGTGTATGAAGAACCACATTTACCAAGTGCCAGACTGCGAACTTGGTACAATGAGTTTTCCAAAACTGGCATACCTAAACTAGAAAATAGTAAGTAATCAACCGGCCGCCATTACACTCAAAAAATTGAACCATGAACTGCGCGAAAGAAGAGATCCGCAACACACGCCTTAGACCACATGACCACTGCGGTACCTCGCAATTATCTGTTACTGTCATGGTTTACCAAACTGCATATACGAAATCGAAAATTTGCGTATATTATCTTTAGATGATTAGGTGGTCTAAACAATGTAAAAGGCCGTTGGGCTACACCGTTCATTTGTTGTAATACTTGGGAGTGAATAGGAGACCTCTGCTAAGAGATCTCTGCTAAGAGTGAGTCTAGCTAGCAAGAATGCTTGTAGATTCAAAACAAGTCAAGCAAGCAATTCTGCAGTTACTGGAAGTAGTGAACTGACAATATCAGAAAACCAACGACTGCCTACTGTCTCTGTGAATCGGAAATGACGGCATTCGGGGTGGCACATTGGGCTCATCTGCGGTCGAGGCGCTATGTGATGCCAATTCCACTCCCGGTCATCGACGGCAATCAAAGGAATGAAAACAAATCTCTCGAGGTCGCCGCCCGCGCGTCATTTTGAAGGGCGTGAAGTCTGAAGCGGCTCCCATCAATTCCAGAAGCCTAGTTTTTGGCATTTCCGTCTACTAGACAAACGCGTAGTGGGTTGGAAATCGGCAAGGAAACGAAAACAATTTGTTTCCCCGGAAATGGTTCATTTGTCACGTGAAGGAGTGCCCTTCCGGTAGACACACTGGAAAGAAGTTTGCATACATTGACGGCAATGTCACACGCAACATCCGCACACTACGGGCAATTCGTGGGATTGGAGCATTGTCACTGAAGAAGTTGGAAAAATTTAAAGCATTTCCCTATTAGTTTTGGGCTTGTTCTTGCATTTCCTTTTAGTTAATGAGAAAGAAGATAATAAATTGGATGAAAATCAAAAAAAAGAACCCCCTTTTGTCGTCTGAGTTTGAAAGACATTTGAGGTTTTGCTGCAAATAAAACTGCAAAGGAATAAACTTTGATAAAAAAATACCGGAAACTCAAAAAAATTAACGTTTTAAATAATTACTATTTTGAGCTACATCTTCCATGGTGGGATATACCGTAAACCGGAATCAAACAATGAAAATGGCTCAAGGTGCAGACCTGTGCTTTTAAACTAAATGAATGTTTTCATCAAAATTTTATATGTGAAACAGCGTGAAAATGATGCAGTTAGCAAATGTTTTTGGAGCATATAACCGAGTACGTTCCAAAAGAAATACGCAAACAAATGCGCAAACGAGATCAACACTATAACAAAAATTTATATGGGTGTTTATCAAAAAACTTCAAACATTTTCGGTTTATTTTTTCGAAACTGGGTGCAACTAGAAGTTAGAAAAAGGCCGCCTAATCACCAAAACATATTTATTTTTATAAGGATAAGCTTTAACGTAAAGAGTTTAAAGGTTAATATTTTCTATGTAGTTTCTGCTTTGGTTAATACCCATTTAATATTAACATTTCTTACGACATCAACATTTTCTGTGATATTTAAAGATTACGAACGATTTAATAGTAGGCAGTAAAAGAAGCAGAACACACACATCGCTAAGTACACACACACAGACACACACACACAGACACACACATGCGTGCTTCATACAGCACGTGTCACCGTAAACGTTTTGGTACAATCACAATTTTAAGGGATTTAAAGCAAAAACTCGGAACAACACAAAGGTTAACAGAACAAAACTTGCAAGAAAACGTGATACCAACCAGGAAATGGCCAAAACTAAGGTTCTTAATTGAAACCAACGGAAACGGAATGAGTGGGAATTGCTCGGTGCACGTAGACCTTTCACTTCCCCCGTGTGACGACTAGAAGTCAAATGTTAGGCGTTAATGACACGTCTTTGAAAAGAACTTGATTAGTGAAGATTCGCGGAATTTACTTGGTTTAATGCTCAAATTAAGTTTTCGCAGTAGATTCTCAAAGTTCGGGAAATGTTTGGGTGTTTAATGATTTCAAGGCAAAACAAAAGCAAAAGGATTAGTTCTATTTGGAAGCGGAAGAGATTTTTGATTATTCGTCTTTGCTCTATCAAAGCCAAAAAAACATTTTTTTTTTGTTTTAATTTTTGGAAAACTTTTTCTTTTCTGTCGCTCAACCCCCACTTAGTCTCCGTACCCATCCAACACGTGCCTAGGCTTGTCATGTGAAGTGGGGTTTCAAGGGACAGATATTTTCCACAACGGTGAGTGTTTGCACAACAAAAGTAACGTAAACCAGCTAAACTTGGATAGAGATAAACAAAAAAGCGGCCATTAAGAAATATACTTAAATCACAAAGCAGATAAGTCAGAAATAGCTTTGACTGAGGTTTCAGACATGACCCATAACAAATTTGACTTGTGTTTTCGTAAAGGATTTGATTTAAATTGGGAGACAGGAGACAACAAAAAGGTCGCAAAGTGAAGAATTTGACAACAAGAGTGTACGTTGTGGTTTAGAATGTTCAAATTTCCGATATAACAACATGGAAACATGGCGAAATGATTGAAAAACAGAATTTGATTTGACGAGTTTGTGGTAGTCAATGCGATTACATTCTATTATTAAAACTACAAAACACTTAATTATCCACTGAGTACAAATGATAATATTGACAATTTTTGTCCATAATTCCACGAAAGTTTTACGACAACATGGCTTAACTTCAAATACAGTAAAGGAATTTGGGCTTTTGAACTTTTTATGGCGTTTAAATCCGTTTAAAAATGCCGTGGAAAAATATTTTTTGCCACAAACCATTCAGGAAATTTCCCAAAACCTTCAACCACATATGTAAGTGTGAACTCAAAACCGAGGTTCATAGGGGGTTTGGGTTATTGAACCAGAGGTAAAATAAACTATAGACACAGAATAGGGGTTATCTATTTACTGTTGAATTTCAGTGAACATGTCACATTTTTGTGTTTTCGCAGACATCTTTGTTTGAAGACTGATATTTTTTCTAAACCGTTTGCACCTGTGGGCTAGATTAACAATTGTTCTATTGTTGCAGAAACAGGAAGTCTCATGATAGTTCGAATAGTAGGAAGTACCAATGTCCCATAACAAAGAGTTGCCGACGACTCTCTCCGTTTCTCGCCGCAATTTGTTATTGAGGTGTCCCTGGAGGGCGCTTGAGTAATGTAAGACAAAGCCTTCCACACTGATGCAGATTGTCTTCTGAAACTTTGCAGTTGTGTTCATTACGGAGGTGGTCACGGATCACGGAGCCACAATCCATCAGCGCCAATTTGTGAGCAGCGCTGCATGACGCGGTTCCCAGGGAGCAGCTTGGAAATGTGGCGCTTAATCGCATCGCAGATGTCGTTCTCAATTCCGGCAGGCAAAGAAAGAGACAAGTCGGTGTGAGGACAGCACAATTGTGAATTCAATTAAGGCAGACATTGGTAGCTAAAGCACTGGAAGAATGGGTATATCGGGAAACGACTGCGTCACTTCCCAGTCAAGCTAGGAGTTAATTGTCCGGAGGTTCATTCAGGGTTCATTTCCCAGCGCAAAGAGGAGTGATTTGTTACATCGCGGTTTCCTTTGATGTGACGCAACATTCACCGGCAGAGAGGTGTTTGTAAAACCAAAATGCTGAAAGTAGACCTTTGGAAATGTGGAAGAAATCAAAACAGCCATCGCGCAACAGGGTGAATGTAAACTAGAAACAGGAACACAAAAAAGTATTTCAGGTCATAGGTTATTTTTTTTTAATTAAAATTAGTTTTTTTGTAGTTGACACAACATAACATAATGAATACCAAAAAGCGAAAATATCCGCAATTGAAAAATGAAATCTGTTTTCGCATTTTCAATTAGAAACATCAAAAATTTTCCGGTGTATACATAAAAGGCAATTCTATCTAGACCGAGTTTTGGTCTCGGGTTTCTTAAAAGCATCTTCCGAAAACTAACTGAAATTCGTCTTAGGTTATGTCACTATGCGACATATTGAATATTTCGTTTTATACTTCATGTTTGATCACTGAAGAAAACTACGTAAAAGACTATATTCACTTTGAAATGTAACAGAATACAAAGATATTTTTACTCTCTTTGATTACCGAACGAAGTAGTTTTAAATAAACTACAGATCGAAAAGGGCAAATCACGGACAAAACTTGAAACAACAAAATATGTGGGTCACCCGTTGTTGTCGCTTTCACAAGAGTGGAAAAAAAGATGTTTGGCTTTAACCTAATGATCAGCCTTGATTTTTCCAGTCTCATCTTAAATGATCCAGCGCATATGTTCTTGATCTTGCTAGACCTTCAGGTTGTACTAAGCTTAGGTAACTTAAAAGTGATCTAAAAAAATCGCCGAACTAATTTTTAGAATGTCCTTAACGCGCAAATGTTTCTGTGTTACACTTTGATGCATGCATTGGTTTTTTTTCAGTTGACGTGTATTTCTTTTCAAAGGCTGAATTCTTTATTTGGCTAGTGATTCGGAATTTTTGTCAGAATGTGCATTTCATTCACTATCACAAAAGTATGTAAAAGAATGAAAAGAATTAGAAGAACTCGATTCCATAAAAATCAGGGTGGATTCTTAGGAAAACATTTGAAAAAAACTCTTAATCACAGGAAATTGGGTAGTTTTGGGTTTATCTAAGTTTTTGCACAGTATAGGAAAGGACCCAAATTTGATTTTCAATAAGAGGGCTCCCTTCAATTCATTTCTTGTGCAAAGGGATAGTTTGTCACAATCGAACGTCTTCTGCAGCGTTGGTATTGTCCAATTCTGTCATTCGTTTGCAATTATTGCACACCACAAATTGCTTATTTGACACGTTGCTGCAAACATGATGCTTTGCGGTCGTCTGCAAAGCAACATGTCATTGACAATGTGCCAAATGAAGCCCTGGGGTGTGTAGCTACAAAGGAATGAACCAAAATAACTGGGCAACTTGGTTTTGGAAGCATTTAAGCAGAAATTTTACCGATTTGAATTATAGTGCACAAGTCAAAATATAAAAGGATGCAGAAGGCAATGGGCTTTTTAGAGATGCTGAGAACCCTGTTGGGAGTGATTATCAACTGACACTTGAAGTTGCAGTGAAAACCTGAAAAATTTTGAAAGTTTGGGGCTCTTTCAACTACAACATCAAAACAACACACAACGATAACTTCTAAGCATGTTAATAAACAAGTCAGAATTGACTAATGTGCAAAACAGTTGCAACACACAAGAGGTTAAGATAAACAAGTTGTCATAGTCATTCGCATTTGACATTCAATGCTCAGGGGAATAGTTTTGGACACACTCTAAAACCATCAACAAACGAGTAGAATGAAAACAAACAGTGGACGCAATTGTGATGATTAAAAATTAATGTGTAGTTGAGATATGTCGAAAAGCAATAGCCTTGGGTCGATCGATGACCTGGGACGTTCTGTCTCATCTGCAAAAGCGCGCGGGCGTTCGGCCCCAAGGTAATTTCAAAGCTGCCAACGATATCATTTATTCCCTCTATTTCTGTTTTTCCTTTAATTTCAATGTTCCATGTTTCATTTTACCCCCCCCCCCCCCCCCACAACAGGTTGTACATTTTTCGATTTTTTCACACAACACTAACAAGCGACAGAGAATATTTTGTTTTTATACTTTTTAACAATACATTAAAGAATCATTTAAAAAGAAAGGCTTGCTAGAATTATACTAACACGTCCTAAATACATCCAAAATCGGTTTGAAACATTTAAAAGTCTCAAAAAAAACTCAACAAAGAAAAAAAAAACCAAAAAAGCGTGAAAACAAATAAAAGAAATTATCCTTTATGCTCACATCTTCAAAATCTACATTCACTTTTTTCAAATGATTTACTATTCAAGTTAACTTAAACTCTTGTATAAACGTCAAAACTTTATAGTAGTGACAATTTAAGGTAAAACTCCTGTGTTTCGATACTAAGTGTGGGCGTTTATCTGGTTTTTATACAACAGCGAATAAAATTTCAAGCTTGACTCACAGGATACACAATTTAGAATACTTCACTCACAAGAACAAAAGATTGCAATAGACTCAAGTAGACAATTATTGTTGGTTTCCAACCGACAAATAGTGAACAAACAACAAAATTTGGGGTACAGTAGGAGCAAACAATTTCGGCGTGGCAAGGAGTCAATCATCACATGGGCTGCGAAAAAAAAGAAGGTGTTAACCCTTGCGACATGGCCTCATAATTGCTAACACATGGATATATAGAGCGAAAATAACACATGAACAATGTTGAGATTATTGAAGCATCAAAAGTGTGAATAAAATTGAACAGAATTTGGGGTGTTGGGGCAATATTCTCGATCCAGTTCTTTTTTGGACTTGTGATTATGATACAATTTGAAAGTTTGCGATTATTATGTTTCCGAAAATAACACTTGATGATATTATTCGTTTACATCCAGAACGACAACAGCAGAAAGATGATAGAACAGTTAGGCAATGACTAAGATTGTTCGGAAGCGAATTCGACAAACCCTTAGGCGAAATAGTGCAATCTTTAACTAGAAATGTTTTTAAGTTGAACAAGTTGTTTCCCTGTGGATAAACTAGAAACAACCTGCCAATCTCAGGAGTTGCTTGAAAAGTGGCGCTTAATCGCATCGCAGATGTCGTTCTCAATTCTCCGCCGGCAGAAAGAAGAAGACAACCCAGGAGAGGACAGCGCAGATTACGAATTCAATTAGAGTATTACCTCGCTGAAAGGCTTGTTCTATGCTCTGCATACCGAGAAGAAACCAAAGACGCCACCAACAGGAGATTTGGCATAAGTCCTGTTGTGATTCCGCATTCATTGGTGGGAGAGACACAAACGGATGCAGGAAATTGCCTACCTGGCCCGGTGGCAAAACAGCTCGTCTGCACGAGGTTGCATCCGAGGCTAATTTATACGCCTATGATGACGGTGGTTGTTCCGCGTTGCATTTGACGGATAACTCATAAATCAGCAAAGGCGGCATAACGCCGCTCCCAAAGGCAGTATATGAGAAGGACATCAAGGGTAACAAATGGGAACAGAGCCGGCAACAAGGGCAAGCATAATGCTCTTGGGACAGCTTTGAAGAGGTACACTTTAAAGAGGGAGAGGAAAACATGACGATGTATCAAACACATCATCTAAATGTGGCAACGAAGCTTCAAAGTACTGAAGATTAGGCCTGCTTTTGTCAAAACTCCAAAAAACGTCAGTGAGCCTAATGACCTCATTTCCTAAATGACAAACACTCTAGAAACCAAAAATGAAAAAGTAGCTTCGGGGAAGGACAAGCGCTACCGTATTTTTTTCAAAATGAGTTCAAACCCAATAACGAAAAGATACATATTACAGTGCACCAAAGAGCACTTTCCTCTGAAACATGGTGAAAATGTAAATGCTGCATCTATTCAGTTGAAAATATACTTCCGTCTTTTACCAAACACAAAAAATGGGAAATTTCTGTTTTGCTTAACCAGATAAGCGTTTCGGAAATGTCTTGTTTTCCGCTTGAATTAATTACTTTCGGCATCAGAAAGCAAACAGGCAATTCATAATTTATTTAAACGCATGTCAATTTCTGGAACCGGAAGAGTAAAATTGGAAATATGGGGTTTTAAAATTGGCGTATCGTGATAAATTTTGAAACCTGTAAAATCTCTACATATCACTGCTAATCGCTTTTTCTCAACGTTAGGAGTTCAATATTTGCAAGCTACGTTTAATTCCAAACACTGGTCTGTCATTCTTGGTGCTCAAGGAGATTGAAAACACCATTTTTGCCAGTCCAGCCCTAAGACATTTGCTGATAACTCCATCATTCAGCTGCAATTTTACGTTAACTGAACGCTACTTGTAAGGCAATTGTCCTTGAAACACAGAAGAAACAGTGGTTTCGTGAACTTTATAGGTAACCTAAAGGCATTTTTTGATGTCGCTTTATCTTTGTCAATTTTGCGATTGCAAAGCGTTTGTGGTGCTAGAGCGGTTTCCATTAACGCGGTTCTATATGAAGTAAGACCTAATGCTCCTTGACTGACTTTTGTTGGACCGCGAAGCGGCGCGGAGCGGCCAAACGCGGCAGAACCTCGTGATGTGGGCTGTATCTGAAAAGTGTGGAAGCCTGTTTCAGAAAAGACTTATGATTTTGTTGCATGTGAGGGTAACTGCCAAAACACTTTTAATAAACAATGTTTTAACAAAAACAAAAATATACTCTTAGACTACGAAAGAGAATCTTCGTCAACTACTGAACATCTGGTAAACCTATAACTTCCGTAACATCTCACAAAGAAATCTTTGCTAGCCCCCTTTATGATTCCGCTTGGCCGTCCCCCGATTTTTCATCGTACGTGCAGGCTCCGATCGGCGATCGGTGCGACGCATGTGGCTGTCTCCGTTCCTGGTGACTCAGAGGTTGCGCAGCAAAAAAAGCGAATGTCAACCGCTTTTACTTATCGCATTCACACGTGTTCCATTAGTATTATGAGAAAGACGATAAATGAGTGGCTACAGTAACCTCTGGCGAGAAAATAGGGCATTGTCCCTGAAATCCAAGAAGGAGAACGATGATGTCATTGAAATGCGGAAACAAGGCTGTATGACACGATTGTTGCGAGAAACATGAGATTGAGGGTGACTTGAACGGCCGAAGGCCTTTCGAACGTTTGACTCAGTTGCAGAAGAACAACCTCATTCTCGAAACCTCCCCGTTGTGTAACTGACAGGCAGGGCTCGAATGAGAGAAACAGAAAATTTGTAAGGTCACCAACACTTTAAGGAGAAAATATTATGTATTTACTCCGCCAGGCGACAAAAAGAGGCGTCGGTGGTTTTGAGACCCTGGTGCGACATCGAATACATGTGGAATGATATGCAAATAGGAGTCAATTTTCTTGTCCGAAATTTGCTGCAATTTTGATCTTAGCCACCAGGGAAGATTCTAGGCATGGAATGGTCTCGAAGAGTTAAAGATCTCGACCAAAATAAGTTAAATTGAGCTCTAAATCAGCATTAGTGTCAGGTTCGGCGCTAACGGAAACGAAAACTAAGTAAGTCATGTATGTGTAATTAGGTTTCTCTGTCTCTCTGTCTCTCTGTCTCTCTGTCTCTCTGTCTCTCTGTCTCTCTGTCTCTCTGTCTCTCTGTCTCTCTGTCTCTCTGTCTCTCTGTCTCTCTGTCTCTCTGTCTCTCTCTCTCTCTGTCTCTCTGTCTCTCTCTCTCTCTCTCTCTCTGTCTCTCTGTCTCTCTGTCTCTCTGTCTCTCTGTCTCTCTGTTTCTCTGTCTCTGTCTCTCTCTCTCTCTGTCTCTCTGTCTCTCTGTCTCTCTGTCTCTCTGTCTCTCTGTCTCTCTGTCTCTCTGTCTCTCTGTCTCTCTGTCTCTCTGTCTCTCTGTCTCTCTGTCTCTCTGTCTCTCTGTCTCTCTGTCTCTCTGTCTCTCTGTCTCTCTGTCTCTCTGTCTCTCTGTCTCTCTGTCTCTCTGTCTCTCTGTCTCTCTGTCTCTCTGTCTCTCTGTTTCTCTGTCTCTCTGTCTCTCTGTCTCTCTGTTTCTCTGTCTCTCTGTCTCTCTGTCTCTCTGTCTCTCTGTCTCTCTGTATCTTTGTCTCTTTGTCTCTCTGTCTATCTGTCTCTCTGTCTATCTGTCTCTCTCCCTCTATCTGTCTCTCTGTCTATCTGTCTATCTGTCTGGCTGTCTCTCTCTCTGTCTCTATTTTTTTATTCTTTCTTTCCTTTTATGTCCGTGCCCCATTTTAGTTCGCTTTCGTGCCGTAACAGGCATCCCTCGCCTACCGTCTGCTCGCCAGGCGCCACGCGGTGTCCACACCTACCCTCTTGAGTACCCTCTTTTCTTTTGCGCAACCAGGAATTATCACAGTTGCAATAGTGAGGTCACACAGATATGCCACAATCTGGTTGACTGCTCACCAGAAGGCCAAATTCGCGCGTTGACGTAAAATTCCCACCACACACGTAAAAATAGAATACAAACCACCAAATGGCGAAAAATTCTATATATGCTTGAAGTTACAATTTGAACAATGTAGGAACTTTTCATGTCTATGTGTTGGTTTTCCCTTGAAAATGCTGCCCACTGATATTTCACATCCGTATGTAAGCTTTTTCTCAAACGAGATAACAACACCAAATCAATGGCATTCCGCTAATCTTCCGATATTGCTACTCATTTCTTGAAAGCATTATTTAGTCATTCTTGTTTTCACATTTCCCTTCTGTATACCCCTCTGAAAAATAATGCCGTCTGTAATCTCAATGCATCTCCCCCGTTGGTTTAATGTTGACCTTCTGCAGAAATGAAATCAATGACGCTTTTCCTCCCTGGATGACAATCCGTATTCCTAGTAATTCGTTTGATAGCGTGACACTACAAATTGCTTTCCAGGAGTAATCACTGAGCAGCCTGATCTGAATAGCCCAGGATACAATTTGGCACACCTCGTGATTTACGTCAATTGTACTATGCCCTGTAGTTTGACATTTGTGAAACGTAGTGAATGATTGCTTCTGAGAATACCAGATTTGCAAAAGATCTTTGGTCAAGCCGATGGTATGGCGTTTGCGCTTGTTCAGTTTTGCTCCCAAAAAGCCATTCAATACACATTGATCGTACTTTTCTCTAGGGTAACGACAATAGCTTAAGCTTCTACCACTATCCCAATGTATTTCCTAATCTTTAAATTAGTCGGATTTCATTCCCCTTGATATATTGTTGCTTTTGAAAAAATAATTAACCCATTGAGTTGAACCAGCAACCCTAAAATACGATATTAGCAGAAACACGTTGAATTTCAAGCTAATTCTTTTCCCACCCACGTGTCATTTCATTTACAACTTTTCAATTTCCCTTGCACATTCGTATAGCTGATAATTCAGCACGCTTCAATATGCTGATAATTCAGTATATTCACACACGACGTGTTAATCAAGCGTCCCTTTACGTCTCCCGTTTTGTATACGAGTAATCAGCGTAATCCACCCCTGCTTTGAGCCCCCTCTCTAATTAATCCCATCTAATTGTACCTGCGTGCCTATCACCAAGGCAACCTGGAAAGAACAAGTCGCCCCGTACCGGAGCGTCACTATACACGTGAGGAGGCGGGTCATGCGGCTGCGGCAGCAAGCGCGCCCCATTGTCAAAGCCAGCCCTTTAACACGCCTGTTTTCTTCAAAACAGCTGACCAGCCGTGTTCCCAAAATAGGCCTGGAGTTATTGCAAACTTCTCAGCGCTCTTGTTTTCTTTTAAATTTGTTTAATTTTTGCTGGCCCCATAAAAACAAAAATAATAACCTAGTTTCATCAGTAATATTGAAATATAGCAATAAAATGTACCATTTGTTGCCATTTTTCATTGTTGAACATTTTCACCGCAAAAATTTATTGATTGGTAAAATAAATAAATCACTTTAGTAGAATAGCCACGCAACGATCCAAAATTATCAACAAGGATGTTTCCTGTTACGACAGAGCAACAACGGCACGCAAGTTTCAAAATCGCGGCATTTTGCTATTTCTCACCCAGCAAAGTAGATTTTTTCTTATAAATTTACAAAGGATATACTTTAGAACTTCTTTTCTCTTTTGTGATTGTTTCCTGATCACTGATAAGTTGAACACATTTGCAGGATGCTGCCATTCATCAGAAGGGTGGCCTCTCGATGGCAGCTGCCATTCGGTGCCAGCAACACAGCTGCCGTTCTTCGCAAGAATCTCACTCTCCAGGTAATTTATTTTTATATTTTCATTTTTCAACTTGTTGTTTTTACTTGACACCGTTTTAGTACCACTTCTCCGCTACGAAGAAGCTTGGCAACGTTGGAAACGCCTCTTTCCTCCAGAAGGTCCCTCTTCTGCCTGCTCTCGCCGGGTCCATGGGCATTTGCGCCTTCGCGTATGGTTTCTCCAAGGGATTGGGACCTGTGGACCTTAAGAAGGTGGGTATTTAACCGAACACTTACTAACTTTAGATTCTTAGAACTCGCATGCTTACCTCATTGCCCTCGCTGCTGCATGTCTCCTCCTCAAGAGAAAGTCTCCCGCCTTGCTCTCGTTTGTTAGAATTAAGAATTTTCTTATTTTCATTTTTAGGGTCGTGGTTTTTGACGTGAGCGGTCAGAGTGAGGGAAACAAGACTCGCTGCTACAAGAAGAAGAAAGGCACCGGACAAAAATTTGAGGAAGTTCCCATTGCTGGTTTGTGGTTCATTCAGTTATTTTATTTCACCCAAACGGAGTTCGGTTACCGGTTCCTCAGCCTTCTGAAGGCTCCTAGGGCCTTTCACATCTGCCGTCATTCTTGAATGGGAATTTGGGTAATTCAGGCTTCTGAGAGCTTGAAATTGCCTCAACAGCCTTTGATTTAGGCTTAAGAGGGTTCATACCTTAGGCATTACACATTACCCAAGCTTTTATAGGTGATATGGCTCTTTTTAAGCCGTTTACCTACAGTTTTGTTTCAATACCCTAATGATCCAAAATACCAGTGATTTCTCTTTAAAACTCTAAAATTGTTCTCGCCAGATCTTTTCAAATTAGAATCAATTTTCTGCCTTCTCGAGTGGAGTTCTGTTTTCAGAAGTCCTTCCTGCTGCTCCCAGTGCTGCCACCAATGAGACTGCCAAAGAAGATCTCCTGGCCAAACCTTACAACTTTGCAAATTCGAGTGAAGAAGACCTTGCAATTGTGCCGCCTTTCAAAGGTACCCTAGAAATTCAAACAAACCCTCAAAGAGATGTCAAAACAAAACAAGACAAGTTTCGGTATGTTGCTGTCTAATCATGAAGAACTACAACCTTTCGTTTCCTAAATGTCATTTCTTTTATCACCAAGATTTCATTATTTCAGCTGATGTTCCCCTCCCCGCCGAAAATCCTAAGAAAGTGAAGCTCAACAGTGAACGCGTGATTGATCCCAGCTTCCCCACCAACTCCAAGGGATCCTCTAACCCCAAGAACTTCCGCACGTGCTACCCCGGCAAGCTATCGGATAAGGGAAACATCTGTAAGTCAATTCTTAAATTATGCTCTAAGTTTTTGTTTTAGCTACTGCGATCTACGACTGTGAAACTGACTACATCTACCATCTGCCTGACGGAGTTCTCACCCAGGAGTACATGGACAAGAAGTACTCCATGTCTTCGTTCCATTCTCTTCTTCGTCAGAAGGAGATTTACTACAAGGATATTTACGAAAACGCCTTTTCCACGGAAGGTAGGCGAAATTCACCAAAAATTAAGTTTTAATCAATAATTTTGTTTGTTTACTTTTTTTGAGATTTTTTAAGCAAAAATAGTGCGAAAATGTCCAATTTTCTCTATTTGTTTGAATTTTCAAAATTTGGCGTGCCACGGAAATGTAGTTTGGTCCGCAGTTCAAACGCTTTGCTTTGCTCTCATTATTCATATTTTGACATCAATGCACCAATAAATTTCAATTTTTGCATAAAATTGCAGGAAATCCCACTTTCTTTTTGAAAATAGTTTCAAACCATATTTTGATATAAAAAATACTCTTTTTGTTTGGACGCAAAGTGTTTTTCAATTTTGCAACCGAGAAACCCCTTTTTAGCTATTTTCTGCCGTAAAAAGTTGCATTAAAAGAAATGATTTTTGATATTATGAATAATAATTACAATTTAATGTATAATTTGTCTTTTTTCAGACCTCGCCCGCATGGCTCCCCAGAAGAGGGCACTTTGGAAGCGTGAATCCCGTGTTCTCAAGGACCAGATCCAGAAAATTCACAAGGCTGTGGAACACGCCCTTACGGCCTTCTACAGGGAATAGTGATTTTTTTCGACCCATTGTGATGTTCCTTTTTACCATTTTCCTTTAAGGTCCCTCCCATTTTACCCGAATTCCCATTTCCATGTCATTTTCCCCCTTTGAGCTTCACATACCGTCCATGTCCATTTGTCAGTCCATATTTCCACAACAGTCATATCGTTTCCTGGTCGCCAGGCGCCACCGGTATAACCGATCCTCAAATTCGGGTTAAAAAGCTTTAGCTTTACCCTATCAGCCATCAGCTGTACTTTCCAAAATGTCTATATGGCTCCCCTGATCGTTCTATCTAGTACCATCACTTCCGGTTCACTTATAAACCAAGAATAAAACGATTCTTTTGTTTTTATCGTGCTGGATTGGTCCGTTTTTACGGATTTGTATCGTATTTAAGGGTTCTAAGGCACCAAGTGGGCCATGGGCTCCGTTCCATTGTCACGCTGTGTAAAACCTTGTTTTCCTTGGTTATAAACGTAAATTTGTTATAGATGGCATTCAAAGTAACTACTCAAAAGCTCAACACCATTTTGTCCAAATTGCCGGGTAGAAACGCAATAATTCCTAAGGTAGTTTATTCAGAAATCGTTTTGAAACTTGGATATTTAGAGTATAAATCACAATTTCTCAACCTTGTACACTCGGGTAAACAACATGCAATGGAATCCTACAAGGAAAATCCTTGGTTTTCAAAAAGGTTGGTGAAAATCAATTTAATTTTCCATTTTTCCCTATTTTTCAGGCTTCGGTTGGGCTAAATGGGCCATACCACTGGGAGGAGTGGCTCTGCTGGCTCTAAATGTGAAGCTACCTGAAAATCGCATGGAACTGCTGCAGAAATACAAGGTTCGTAATTTGAACTATTAATTTGTCTTTTTTTTTAATTACAATTTTTCAAAACGAAAAGCGCCCGTTAGACTTTGTCCAGGGAGCGTTGCCATGGAGATGCACTTTCTTCAAAGAGCCAGGATAAAACATGTTTGGCTACTTCCGAAAACTGCGAACACCCCATAAATGGGAAATTTTTGCGTTAACCTGATTTTTACGCTTTGAATGATTAATTTGGTTTCCAGTTACTGAATAGGAAGCAGATTCATGACATGTGTACGAAAAACAAATGAATTTGATATTCACATGCCCAAAAAGTTTGTAGCACATTATTTGCCAAATTTTACAAAGTAACCCGGTTCTAATTTAAAGTTCCCATTTCTAGCTTGCTTTGCTAAGGTTCCAAATTTGAAATCGCTTTTTCATCCCGTTTCGCTGTTGTTCAGCTTTATCACTCCACTTTCTTGACTTCAATTTAAGTCAGAAAACAAAATACCTCGCTTCCTTCATTCCCAAAAATCATATATTTAGTAATATTCATTCTAAATTATAAATTTCAAACAATCATCTGGAAGAAACGGTTTCATCGAATATTCAAATCCCTAACAAAGCCAAGCCGCAATCACACTTGCTTTCTAATTTTTTATCGCTTTCCCCGTTCAAATTGAATACAATTCATCCTGTATCCAAGTTCTCATTCCAACAACCACGAGATCCAACCTCTGTCTCTCTCTCTGTGTTTTTGATGTTTTTCAGTTAAGTTTTCATTTTTCACTTTAGTTTACCAAGGTTTGTATATGAGAGCTTAGTCACTAGCATGATTCGCGTTTCGCCTACTGACATTCCGACCCTTAACAGTTTAATGTTTAGTAATGATTACGAAAACCCCAAAGCGATGTCGTCAGTTTGACATCGCTTTTATGTTTGCTCGCTTCATTAACGCTTTCCGTTTTTTTAAAACCCTTATTCCACCTAAATCCACCAATAGACTGCGACCAACTCATTTTACAACCTACGCACTTCTCCCAGGATTTTTTTTTTTTTAAATTTCGAACCTAAACCTCTGTTCGCCGCTTTCATACACAGAACAGCAATGCGGTCATTTTGCATAACTGGTTGTATTATGTTTGGAAGTGTGATTCAGTTGGTGGTGAGGAGAAATCCTACTTTAAATTCCATTTGCTTCACTTTTTTAAACTCTTTAAACTTTAGTAGGAAAAAAACAAGTTTATCATGTCCAACCTTCAAACTACCCAATCTCTACTGCTCATTGTGAATTACATATCATGATGCCTATTTTTGTTATCTCCTGAGTACCGTTTTGGTGAAGCACTAATTGTGTTACATTGTACTGACGATTCTCAGACATTCTGAGCATCATATCTGTACAAGAAACTAAGTTAACGTGGTAAAAATACATCTCAACCCCTAGCTTGAAAGACGGTCTTGTCATGAAAATTTGTGTACTGAACTATAGGTTGCTTTTTAAGGAATCGCTAACTATAATACCCTTGAAACCCCGCAAAGGCATTATTCTGTGTAAGCAAAACAAACCAAATTGCGTTAAAAATTTACTAGCTTGTCCCTTTCCTAAAGACCTCTGTTTACCACGTTGCTGTCATCTTTTGCGCTTCCCATTCACATTTACTACTTCCATAGGGAGCCGCGGCTCTGTTGTGGAGACCCCGACGCTCACGTGAAACGCCGCCGCATCGCTGCCAATATCGCGCCCTCGTGAGACAGTTGTATCCGGCGCCCTCATAAGACAATGCAATCGATAAGCCGGCCTGAATTGGCTCTGCGCAGCCGAGCGATCGGCCCAGGGAATCGATACCGGGGCATCGCTTGTCAAAGTGCGAGAGTGCCAGACAGATGTGGGGGAGGAGGCGGGGCGATTGTTACTCCAGACGCCGATTAACATATGTTAATGTAAACGAGACGGGAGCGCGGTTCTTATTCATAGCTGTGAGTAAGCTGCAGCGGTTTCGAATTCCCTTCGCCTACCTTAACTTGTCCTTAAGTACTTAGCGCTTTTCTCCTGCCTAGTACGCACTACCTTTATTTGTACCCTAAAACCGACCCTACTGAGTATACCTCGGGAAAGCTTTTCACATCTGATACAGTTTACCTGTCAAAAAATGCTTTTCTAGATTTCATGGGGAAGACGCCGTCACTGGGATCTCGGAAACACCCCTCATTTTGAAAAATGACTTGCGGGGGAACGTAGCGAACCCCCCCCCTTTTAATCGACATTCCCCCTGGGAGTTACCCCCCCCCCACATCTCATTGTCGGGCTACCCCTACAATGTTTTGCACCACAAATTCATCATTTTTTGTTCGAATTTCATTTACACTTCTGAACGTGCGGAAATTCTTGGTTTTAAGGCCTGCAACCACGAACTGGCGTTTCGCAATGTTATTGCCAATTCGAGATTACCCCCTTCTGTGACAGTTTTTTCAAAATCCTCTCTACTGAGTTTAACCATACCGTAAACTACCCGACGGAGTGTTCTGGATGGTCCTGGGGTCATTTTGCCAATTTTTGATGGTAAAATTTGGGACCCATTGTGAAACAGGTTTTTCCGTTATTGCTCTGCGCACATAAACCCCTTCCCCCACCCCAAGGATATCTGCCCGCTCTCCATATATTTAGAAAATCCAACTTTGTTTTTGAAGCGCACCCTCCCCAGTTTGCAAACTTCGGCACTATTTTAGTAGCCCTTGATTTTTAAAGTGTACATGTCACGCTGAACCTTTGTTACTCTTTGCTTTCAGTTGCATCTCGCTCTCACCGCTGGCTTCGCAGGACTTCTGCCCAGTCGTCGAATTCCAAGAAATCTCATGGCTAAAGCTGTTCAGTACGCCGCCCCTCCGTAAGTGTCAATAATGGTTTTTTTTTCTGATTTTTCTTTTTCAGCTCCATTTTCGTCAATTGGGGCTACCTACCAGATGACAAACCAGTTCAGCCAAGTCCTGACGGTTAGTTCATTTCAAATTAAGGTTTAAATTATCGATTTTCCAGTTGAGGAGGTCCATCTGGATGACTTGCATTTCTACGTGTTTTGGAAATGGAACGCGGAGAAGGATCTTCTTATCATGATCAGGAACAAGGAGGCCTTTGATGGTTGGTTTAGGAGGATTGAAAAGTTTAAAGTTGATTTTTCAGAAAACTGGTACTTGCAAGAGTTTGCCTTGAAGATTATTCAGAAGTTTTTGAGCAACCATCCCAACACTAAGCATATGGTGGAACAAACGAAGGACAAGGTCGCTGAACACGAAGCACAAGTGGCAGAGGGAGTTGTGGAGGAATTCCCTTTGTTCAAAGCCAAAAAGCCCCTGGAGACTTCTGAGAACCAAGTGGTCCCACCGGCCAAGGAGGTCGAGAAAATCAGCACTGTGAGCGAAGCCACTCAGACTACGGCTACTGCGGATCAGACTTCCATTCAACCCACTCAGCCTACCGTTACTCTCATTCCGGAGCCCTCTGCTCCTCCTCTTGAGACCACCCACATGAGGGAGATCTCCCATGTTGCCAGACCCCTTCTCGTTGATTGTCCTCCCAGTACCTCAACCTTTGCCAATTTCAAGCAACTCAACTACCTCTGACTTTCCCTTTGTTCCTGTTAGATCATCCTAGCGTTGTTGATGTTGTTGTTGTACCCGCTGGCGGTTTAGAAAGAAAATCAAACACAACTTTCATTTTTTGTTGCTATTTACACTGTTCCATACAGTGAAATACCTCATTGACATTTCTCTTTGTATTGCTAATTTTGATTCAGATGAGGTTCCCTGCGATTGCAAACCGTGTCTACAAACTGACGTGCATGAACGACTTCATCAGGAGGTTCCCTTCGAAGTCGTTTGTGATGGTGACCCGCACCCCGCAGATCAAGAAGATCTACCTGGTGGGTATTTCAAATATTTTCTTTTACTTTTATTCAATTAGCGCACAAAAGACCGCAGACATATTAGGACGTTTACGAAAGTACACCCGTAGGGCTAGGACTTGGAGATTGGGTTCCAATGCTACCATTTATCCAGTAAAAAACGGAAAGTTGTTCTTTTGGTTAGGTAGCATAGCTAAGCGTGTGACAGTCAAACAGAAGCTGAAGCCAAATTTTGCGTATGCAGAGTCAAAGCCTCACTAGTGCTGTACTTTTCTTTTGGAAGTTTTGAGAATTGTCTTCAAAAGATGCCACTGTTGTACCCGCAGCTATGACTAAGTCTCCGCTTCTGCGTGCTCTGTGCTTCGTCAGTGTCGTTAATTTCACCGGCGCACTGATGCTCCAGAACGGGGCATTTTATCCGCTACGCTACTAATGCCGCTTAGAGTGTATGGTATCAGGTCAATTTTTCCAATCGTACAGTTATATATTGTCGTGTTTTCACTTTCACATCCTGAGTTTCGCGTTATTGTTAGGACTCAAATAAACACAGATCACTCTTGAAATCCATAATTAAAGTTTGGAATTTTGATTGGTCGGGCTTGGTCGAACTAGACGTTCAACATTCGCAGTATTTTTCGATGCACTGATGAATTAGTTTTCTTTTATGAAATACATGCATAAACGGCAAAAAGCGGATAAAACAGGACACCAGTCGGATTTGAGTCTTGGCTGGTACGTTCCTTATGTGTCGCCTATGCCGCGTTATGTGGCGTTGACTTCACATTGCGATCTAAGCCTCTCAAGGATGCATTTCCCCTGCTGATAAAGCTACGCTACTCATGCGCAAGGGCTGGTTAGGCGGCTGCTCAAAAGCTGATCGATTTTCCCAATAACTTTGTATCATTTTGTTGGCCTTGAAGTTGACAAACGACACTAAGAACTTTTGAAATTGTAGAGACTATCGGAAAAATCCCAAAAAAATAGTGTTGCGCAATCGCTTTATTTCGCCCCAACTAAACACAAACACAGCCACTTGTTGGGAACTCCAGTGAAAAGCTTTTCACATCTGTTTGTGCTGTTAGCTGCATTGGGCACATTAAAATCGCGATAGGCCTATTTGAGTAATTGATTTCAAGTGTAGTCGGCTGCTAAAAAAACTAAACTACTATGATAATCCCAGAATGGCCAGTGTAACTGGATTTAAACAAAGCTGAAGATCACATCACTATCTTCTTGTGGAATGAATTCCGTATTCTCTTAACTTGATAGGCCGCTTTTCCTTTTTCCGCCTGATAGTTCTTCCACACAGCTTGTTTGTCGTGTTTCATATGCTTCTTTGCACGACCGCTCTTGCTGGCTGTCTTTGTAGGTGGTCGAACTTGCGAAAATTCCACATTGGCCAAATCGGGGCGGAGTCTCGCGGTACAGCTGGTGACAGGCCAGAGAGCGTCTCAGAAAGTTGCACTACTAAAACACTTGCCAGCCCAAGTTCGATCGATATTGCGCGCAAGCGATATTCCAAATCTCGCCGCCGCTTACTCATAGCTCGCTAATGGCGCCAAGTTCAAAAAGTCTTTGTTCTGGCTCTCGATGGTGTGACCCCTCTGGCCTGTCGCCAGCTGTACCACGAGACTCCGCCCCCATCTGGCGGCTGGCCAAAGTCATCGTAAAAGGCGGAGGAGCAGTAAATGAAAAACAACACCGATTGCGACTGAGATCAACACATTGTCATATTTACTGCCGCTCAGCATGGTGCGCGAGGCGCTCTGTTATCCGTTGGGCAACTCCACTGGCCTTATGTGTGCTGATGTAAGTTCGGTTTAGCTTTAAGTGACTTAGCTGAGCAAACTTTAGGACCAATTTCGGTTAAATTTGAAAGCTAAACAGAATTAGACAACTTTTTTGATCATCTAAAGACCGTTTTTCAGGATGGATTCAGGGCCTACGTTCTGGAACCCACCTTCATCCAGTACGTCATGAAGACCCACACCCTGCTCGGTAAACCTGCTCCAGTGTCATTTTCATTTCCATTTTCAGTGCCTTCTTGTGCTTGGGTCCAGGTCTACTCCCCTGTTGCTGGTTTGTTCTGCATCGCTGTGGTGCTCTTCATGGCCATCGCTCAGCCTCGCAAGGCCCAGTGCTCCAACACGGAGCCTGAATCGGATGTGGAAACTCCGATCCTGGTTTCGAAGTCTACTTCGACCGAACCTGACCACGCTTTTCTACTCGCGCTCTCTGGCAAGAAATTCCCTACGAAGAAATTCGGGAAAATTGGCAAACCCGTTTCCATCCCTCCTCCGCAGTTTAACCAGAAAGGCAATGCGAACCTGACTTTGGAAGACGAGAGCGACGGTGGAATGCCTAATCTTTATTATCCGAGCGATGATGAGGAATGCGAGACGGAAAGCGAAGATGAGGAGTTGGTAAGGCTGGGGTTGATTTTTGCCAAGCCCGCGAAGAATGAGAAGCCGGAGAGTCACTCCAAAGCCCAAATCTTCAACGCGCCTCCGAAGACCATCGAGCTTAGTCCCAATGACCCCCTGATGAACTCCATCAAGCCCAACGAGACATTTGTTTCCCTGTGGTGAGTTTTTGAAACTATTCATTTTCAGTTCTTCTTGAAATCCAATTTTCAAACTTAAAACAAAATCTGTTTCAGGAAGAACAGGACTTGGATCACCTTCGTTCCTATGGAGAAGCTTGAGAACAAGACTCACTGGGCCGCCAACTATCTGAACAAAATGGAGGAGCTGAATGCTGGTAAGTCAAGTTTTAGCTTAGAAGGTTCTTTCTTTCTTATTTCAGCCATTGAAATCTACTGTGCGGCGAGCAAGATGCACTTTATGTTCGTGGGCGAGTGCACCAACGGCCTGCCTTGCTTCTTCATCATGACCAAGGGTTCTTTCAGTGATATCCGTGAGTAATAGACTTTAGTATTATTTTATAACTTTAACACTTTCTTTTAATTCTCTATTGGGGAAACATTACTTCTGTCCCATACAGAATCTACATTCGTACCCAAAATTACTGACCATATAAGGGTATTTTTGTTTCGTCCCCAACGAATGAAAACACAAAGCAAATCTTTTTTAAGCTTGTAACTTCTTGTTGCTGCGCGGGGGGGGGGGTGTTTTAGTTATGCCCCCACACAAAATATATTTTCACTCCAGTTCAAAACCCAGTATTGATTAACCCGTATTGTCTTTTGAGAGAAACTAAAGTTAACCCCCTACTAGTGTTATCGCCACCTCCACAGGCTTTGTTTTATTCATACTACCCACGTACTGCTATCAAGTCCCCCAATACCGAGGGGCCTGTGTGGGCTTAACTATTTTGAAATGCGGTTGAGCTAAAGAAGGTCCGACTACGTCAGTTTCACCCCTTCCCTTTCAGCAAAATTGCGTTTATGCAGGCACACCTTCCTCCATGACGTCACTATGCAGCACCCTCCTCTCTAGTGCCTCAAAATTTTGTTTGAGGCGGGGGGCTAGATCGAATATGAGCTTGACTAATTTTATCACGATTAGTTGTAACTTAGCCTGAAATATAACTTTTCGAATTCTAACCTGGTTTTTGTTAGCTTGTTTTGTTTTCAAGTTACACTGTTTACAAAAGACTGCGAGCCCACCCCACTTTGACTGGCTTTTTCAAACTTCAATCCAGGCATTTAAAAAAATTACACAGAAAACAATTCTCTTGGACAATGTTTAATAAGTTTTCTTTCAGACAACATGGTGCTCACCCAGGCTGCTTCCGACTCTGTTGCCTACCACCTTGACGACTACCACAAGCAGAACGCCAAGAGGATCGCCGACATGGAGGCGCTGAACGCGGCCAGGAGGAGGATGGCCAAGGAGGCCCGCACGGCCGTCAGGAGGAGGCTGCACCCTCACAAGCCTTCCAAGAACATCCATACCAAGTGAATCGTCTATGAACCCCTGTCTCTTCTTCCACACGTGTCATGCTGTTGATTTTTCTCTTTTCCTATTGGTTTTCCAATTGCATATATCCTGTTTACACAATTGATTCCGCTGGGTGGAATTAATAAACAATACCCAATTTTTTATGTATTCTTTGAAATGCTGTTGGTTGACAGTAACCTTTTACCTGCCTAGGTATTCAAAAAACGAGAACAACCTTTTAAAAATGTTTTGAATGATCTGTGCTGAGAAAGAAAATAATGACCGGTTAGCAATGTCTCATTGAAAGTACGTTCAGAGCAGTTTTCCCGTTACTTTTGATAGCTTGATTAAAAAAATACATACTCCGTACTTAGATGACAATTGGCTTTCGTAAACCCGTAAAGGGGGCTATCGCGTCGCTGCCCAAGCGAAAAAAAAACTATCATTTACCGAAAAATGAGTGTTATCTTTTGTATTTTACTTTATTTTACTATTATTTATATTTTTAAACGTTTACTGCGTGTTTAAAACACCCATTTCCAGCTAAAGGCATTCAGATGATCTCAAGACTCGCCACATTTTCACTCGCACGGCGTCCTTTTAGCGTCAGTCGGCCGTCTCGCTCAGATACGATTTTAACAAAGATAAAGGATTTTGTTTTTGCGGTAAGGATTTAAATTTCAACTTTTGTAAGCCTTATTTCAGTCAGAAAAAGAAAACTTCCACAATGACTTCGTTAAACGAGCCCATGCTTGGGACAAGCTTTCGAAGAGCGAGTGGCAGCTGATCTACAGAGATATAGGTGAGTAACTACTTTTTACTACTTATTTTTAAAAGGGGTTATTGCGTGGCAGCCAGTTTTCGAAGAAGGCTTTGAAACTGAATCTGTGACGCGCGTTTGCCTGAAATATGTAATGTTGTTAATAAAAAAAACGTTTTTGAGTTTCAAGATATGAAAAGGCTAAATTATAAAAAAAAATTACCTTAGAGTCGTTATAAGTTTCATGCTGTATTTTCAGGTGCTTCCAGATCCTTCTTCTTAGTATCGTTAGCGATTCCTGCGTCTTTCCTAGGAGCTGCTTATATGAGTTGGGACTACTTCTCAAAGCCGCCTTGGGATAGGTCAGATTTAGTCAGAAGATTGGAAAAAGATGCCAAACAGGTAATTTTTTATCTCAAAATGAGATATTTCACGTTTTAGTTAGGATTTCTTATTGCGATCCCTCTCGTTGCAGTCATCGCCGTTGTTATCACCCTTTTAAGGGTTCATCACTGCCGGTTGTTAAGGTAAACGACTTTTACAAGACTTAAAATTACTTTATATGTTCAGAATTTATCAGAATAGGAAAAACGTGGATGATTTTATCGCTATCAGGTCACAATGTGTTGTAAAGCGGCAGCAGGTTTGTTTTTGTTTTGACTTGACTATGTAGTTTTCAGATGAAATTCAATCGAGACTCGGCTGCGGCATTTTACTACGATGAAGATCGAGAAATCTTAAAACTGTTTTTGAATTTCGTCTGCGGAAATATTCAGGTAATTTTGAAATCTATTGCTTTACTTTTTTATTTACACAAAAACATTTGGACATGCCTACTTTGGCTTATATAACGTAAGGCAGTTGAGAAGACATTTATATTCAATCTTACTCTCTTCGCATTCTGCGACAGTTTGAAAGTTTTTTTTGGTGAAAATTGTAGCTATACTTGATGCTAAAACTGTTTCGTGACAACGTTCCAATGTTTTGATGTTGTACAAACAGTAACACGTGCAATGTGAAAAACTAAGGCCACTTACGCAGCTAACGTGCTCAGCCGAACTGGCAAAAATCACAATCAATGTTTTCCCTATTAAAAAGCATCTAAACGGGTTTCAAACCCGGATTTCAAGCTTTGGTAAAATCTTTCTGGTTGGCACCCCTTCCTCTTGAACTTATTGCTTGGGGCGTTTTGAAAAAAATTAATGGAAATAATATGAATCAGGTTTTGCCCTGGCTTAAACGTGCCACAATGGAAATTATAGTCATCGATTTGGGTCCAGTTTTTACTTTTTTGTATGTTTCGGTGAAACAGGCGCAGAGTTTTACGTTATTCGCACATGAGACTTATCTTTTTCCAATGGTAATGCGTTGAACGAAAAAAAATATACTGAACTTGAAATATGGTGGCAACTTTTTCCGTTGAAAAATGGTGGCACACTAGTGAGAAACATTCGTGTTCAAATGGCTTTTTTTCAGATCGGTCGGAGCAAGCTCTTCGTCCTGGACGAGTGTTTCCTCGGCAACAACTACAGATCCTACATGCTCAATGAAACCAGCGTCCCTCCCAGGTTGACGCCATCGAAGATGTAAGTGGCAGTAGCCGCATGTGCAGTAGTGATAGATAGTGCTTCGTTTGTTAAATTTGTTACTGAGAGTAGTCCGAAAGAAAACTTTATTCAATGAGAGATGTGAAATTAAACCCGTCCCGCATACCAGAGAAAGAATTAATAAGTGTCGAATCTGAACTTAATGGGAGTGAGACCATCGCAGGAATTCGTCCTCTCACGTCGATTCACGCTCGGAGAATGTTGGGAGTAGGTCTGGAAGGAGTCTCGAAGCTCGTCGATTTCAGGAGAGGTGAGACCCTAGAAGAGAACGTTTTGGAGAAAGTTATAAATGGAGCTCCAAGGTCAGCCGGTAGTAAAACCAAAGGATTAGCATGCACTTATACCGTTTTGCGTAAACTCCACATTAAGTAAACTAGTGTTCGCTTTTTAACTCACACAAAGACAAGATTGTTAGCATCGGCTAAGCCCCGAAGTTGGGGAAGATCTTTAGAATATTAGGCTGAGTTAGACGTTTACTCAAAAGGATATCATTTTTTTTTAAACGTCCACTACGCATAAACCAACCATTTTTTCTAGCGTTAGGTGGGTTGACTCGATCCGGGATCGATCACCTAGCGCCCTCAACTTTCAGACTTATATATGTATTCTTTATCTTTTGTTAGAGCGTCTTGAGAACTTCTGGTTACGGTAGCAACACAAACAGGTCTTTTAAACCAGGTTTTTTCAATGTTCACCATCATTTTCAACCAACCATGGCATCGGGCCGACCCGGCCGGCCCGTTCAAAAATGTTTTTCGGTCCGGCCTAAAACTATGGCTAACTTCAATGTCAAAAAACACCACAATAAAGCAATAACAACAAAAACTTATGTTTGGAACATTTCAATGAGACCTTGGTTGCCTTGAAAGCCTCGAAACCTTTCCTCGAAAATTGATTCTCAAGCTTAATATGTAGTTCTTCCTACAACTTTTCAAATTTTTATTGCGAAAAACCAATATTTCGAGAATGCTCAGAAGTGTATATTGACGTTATTTAGCAAAAAGCGTGATGATTCATTCAACAGTTGTCTTCTACTTGTAAAATATTCGGTAAAAAACATAATTTGGGTTTTTAAAGTTAGATATAGTTGGGTTTACTAGCTTCTTGTTGTGTGCCAAACAAACACTCGTTTCGCAAATTTTAGAACGTAGGTGTACCTATTTTTAGCAGGGTTAAAATTTTCACTACGCCTTCGTTATGCAAGCCAACACTAAATGATAGTAACGTTATTCCAATTTTATTTAAAGTATTTCATGCTATGACCATGCAACAAAGCCACCCAAGGTATTGTCCACACTCAGTCCAGGAGTCCCAAACAAGTGCAGATGCTAGCAAACCCAACATTTTGGGATATGTTGAATGCATGCGTTTGTAACTATTTTTGCTAAACACATCTTTATTATCACTAAACACAACACCGTTCCTTCTCCACTACATGCACTTTATTCTCACGACAAACTAAAATTTCTACGGCACTCAAAACTAAAGATAAAACCATTTTAATAACAAAAGGGAAACATGCAAGCTCTTCACAGCAAACTAAGCTTCCTCGTCAGAGGATTCAGAATCCCCTACCTCGATCATATCAGCTGTGTAGGGGCAGGAAGAACCAACCACACGGCCGTTGAGGTAGTCAGACAGGCCGTAGCAGAGCTTAAAAGTTGAAAAGTTAAGACTATTTAGGGCAATTACCTTGTCGAACACCTCCTGGGGCAACTGGGCCTCTTCCTCGATGATCCTGACGGCAGCTTGTTCCGTAGCACTTTCGAAGAATCGAATGGCTGAAAATGGGGCTAAAACAAAAGACAAAACCCTAAACTCACTGTAAGAAGTCAAGCAGCCAGCGAGTTCGTTTGCAGCCGGGTTGAAGTTGGTGGGAGGCTTGGCTCCAACCATGTTAGCTCTTGGGAACACGTAGGCAGTAACGAACTGAGGCCTCTCGCGCTTCCTATCCTCATCGTGGTCCAAACCATCGGTTCGGATCGGCTGACTTCTAGTGAAGAAAAGGTTGTGGGCTTGACCCTCATTGGTCAGGTACTCCACACAACGGAAGAGGTTGCTAAAAGAAACAATAACCTTTAAACAAAGTAACATTTAGGTTTACCTTTTGAACTTTTCATAATCCTCGATTTTCTGCAGCTGAAAGGCAAAAACCTGGCACAACCAGTCCGGAGGCTGAATGGTGTAGACATCATCACAGTCCAGAAGCTTCTCGAATTTCTAAAGCGCAAGTCGGTTAAAACTCTATGCAATTGGAATTAACCCTGTTGATGAGATCACTGTCATAGGGCCAGTAAAGGTAGTGCATGTGGAGGTGGTTCACAGAAGCCTAGAATTTAAAACAAAACATTAAAATTTGGAAGTATTTTACCTGGCCAAGTAAGCTGTTGAAAAGGATGTGGAAAGATTCGTCGTCCACCATAAGCATCATGTCAGTAGCCATTCGGATGGCAGTAGGAGTGAGAATCTGAAGAAAACGAATGTAAAAATGAATCAATTTAGAAAAAAAGCTGAAACTTTTAACTTGAACCAAAGTTTTTTTGTTGGAATAATTTAGCTACTGTTTAATGAATACCTTTTGCACAAAGCCACTACGTCAAGGCATCTATTTTAACAGCTGAATTTTGGCACGTTTTGTCAACCGACAGACACTTTTTGATCTCCCCTGCAAAAGAAATTGGTCCCCAACCCCGCCGCCACAACATTTCGAATTCAATGAACAGTTTCGCACCAATTCCAGACACAACATGGCAAACAGTTCCTATAAGGGCAAATAGTGAGCTCATGAACAAACAGAATTGAATGTTATGGACCGACATTGTCTGATCAAATACGTATTCAGTACATTCAAACGTGAAACCTCTGACGTTACTTGTTGGTTTCCAAAGAACACATGTGGTACTCCAGCGCCATCAAATGAATTTTAGATGTACTGCATGTTTTAGTAATGGGTGTTTGGGCGAGAGATCATGTGACAGTGAAAAGAAGAAAAAAGAAGTGAGGAGATAGAAGAGAGTAACGAAACTGAGAAAGACAGAATGAGAGACCGAAAAAACACGAGAAACAGAAAAACAAAATGCCCGCTTGTAAAATATCAGTCAATCCCCGCTAGGCGGGCCTTTGCTGGTGGGCTTGGTGGCACTGTCTTGTCACGAACTTGTCACGGCCTTCGGCCGTTTGATTTTGCGGCCTGCAGCCGCTCATTCGTGCGGCCTTCTGTCGCATAAGCCCGCTTCACGGCCTAACGTCGGCATACACGTATACGCTCGGTTCGGGTTTCAAAAGCTTCGCGAACAGGAAGAGGTACACCAATCGCCAATTGTATAGAAAATGTATAAACAAAGTTAATAACAAAAACACCAACCTGAGGCAAACACTTGTTAACAGCCGGGATGATCAAACTATGATCCTTCTCCAAAGGACTAGCGTTAACAGCCACCAGGTGCCTATCCAAAGGGTCTGTACTGATAGGATCATCGTCGCATTTCAAATAGAACATGATCTAAAGAATAAAATAAACGGAGAAAAATAAAAACCATACCTCATTTTCATGAAGCCTTGTGAAATTCCACCTCAGCAGGTTGAACGGTTCCTTGATGTGCTTGAACCTCATGGGCTTGCGCCTCAATTCCCCTCGCTCCACGTTGAGCTTAAATATGGGAATCGTGAAATTAAGTAATCCGGTTTATTTAAAGGGGACACCCTGCGCCCCCTAATCCTATCTAATCTCCCGCGCATTGATCTTGCCAATGGGCGCAAAGCTTAAAAAACAAACCAACCTGTATGGAGAGGTTGAATTTTCCATCGAGGAACTTGTAAAGGCAATTGAGCTTGTAGTTAAAGGCGTTTCGATCCTTGGCAGCGTCCCAGCGGGTGTGAAGCATGTCTTTCAACTAAAAACACTTATAAAACTTGAAAATTTGAAAATATCTTTTCAACATTATAACTCCAAATTTTATCAAACCAACCTTCGTTTTGCCTTCTTCATCCGGTTTGGTATCCGTTCTCAAGTCGATAATAAAATCATCCGTGGTGTAAGTGAAAGTGGGAACGGACGAAGCCACTGAAGAAAATTCCGCGGGTAGCTAAATGTAAACAATTAGGAAACATATTTCGTAATCTTCTTGTCAGAAGGCATTTTTTTTTCGCAATTTCGTCGACAAGATTGACCCTTTGGGTTCTTTTTTCTCAATTTTTTGTTATGCACACATTGTAACATAACATTTATTGAAGTTTCATATTTTTCAAGCTTAAAATATTACAAAAAGAGAACGCAGAAACTTTTTTACTATCTTGAATAAGTTTTTTGTAATAAAAATAACGAATGTAAAATATTCAAGACTTTTATGTACACCTATTTTAATCATCAGTTTTTCTTATTTTTTTCAAACGTTTTTCAACTGCAGGATTTTACAGTACAAAAAGTTTTATCTAAACTCACTTGTCCAACTCTCATTTCGAGCATTAGAATTCGATTTGAAAAAAAGGAACAAACAAAAAAGTTCAGAAGTAGCAGAAAAATAAATTTACTAAGAATAATTATAGTTTTTCCTTGGCAACGAAACGCAGATTTCATCATTTTGTTTGGAATTGCCATTTTCAAAATGGATTTTTTTTTTCTTTAAAACAAATTTTTAACCATTATGGAAGCTTTAAATGAATAAGTATTAAAAACTGTTTTTTAACGAAATTTACATTCACTACTTTGACAAAAACGGCTAAATAGTCAACAAAATTTAAATTCATGAGCCAGTTAAGTTTTCTGTTTTCGAATTCAAAAAAAGAAATCATGCAAAAGTTACAAATTCGTTTTTTTTATCGAACTAATGGTTAACTTTTATCGAATAATGGCTAAATAGTTAACAAAGTTGAAATTTAAAGAGCCAATTTTATTTTGTCCGGTTTCATATTCAAAATAGAACATTTCTGGCACCGTTTCAGCAGCAAACGTTGTTTAAACATTCATTTGACTATTTAGCGCTGAAATTTTGATATTCAGTAATTGAAAAACATTTTCAAACACAATAAATTCAAATTTTAAAAGTTTTAAAACGAACCTGAACGCTGGAGATGGACCGTTGAGTCCTGGGTCCAGCGCCCAACATCACTACCTTCCGCATGGCTTCAGTGGGCGTGGCCTTGGAGCGAGTCTTAAATAGAAATTATATTGAGCGTCATACATGATTTGCCGAGAGACAAGAACATGCGAAGAGACACAAATAATAGCACGGCTAGACGAGATGATTCAAAATCGCACTCATTACAGCGCCCGTCGACCACCGTCGAACTCTGGCCGAACAGCTGCCGTCGCTTCAAGCACAAACCAACAGCCTGGGCATGGGGTGTGTCTGAGAAATGAAGAATGTTTACTGCTCTCTCTGTTATTTCCTCATTTCGGTTCCATCCGATCCATTGTACTTGCTCCCTTTTTATTATGTTTGTTGTGTATGGGGAACCCGTATAAATAGCAAAAGCATGGCAAAATGCGACGCTGGAGCGTTGGATTGCTGAGTTTATTGCATTTGGTGAGTTGCCGACGGCGCTGACATGCGCGAAATTATAGGCAAGTCGAGTAAAGTGCGAAGACGCCCGCCCTTCGTTAAACATGGCCTGGCGTTGCAGTGGAAGGAACAATACCGAACTCGTGCTCAATTTGGAAAGTAGGGTTTTGTTTCAAACACAAAGCTAGAAGGAACCTTCAGAAGCTAAAATCTTCACAGCCCCTGAAGTCAAAAGTGCAATGATCGCTGTGGACAGAGGTGACTTCGCCCCCAGGGAGCCGTACCAAGACCAACCTCAAGGAATCGGCTACGGTGCTACGATTTCAGCCCCTCACATGGTAGTTTCTAGGCTCTCTTTCCATTGAGAACCAGGTTATACTTTTCAGCACGCCGCCGCTCTGGAATACCTAAAGGACCATCTTGTTGACGGCTCCAGAGCGCTGGATGTTGGTTCAGGAAGTGGATACTTAACGGCCTGCATGGCACTTATGGTGAGCACCACGAACACAATTTACACAGCGCAGACGGCGCCAGGCAGGAGAGAGAATGAACGATAGAGAGAGGACGAACAGCCGAAAAGGGGCCGAACGAGTGTCGAACGCGCGGAAGGGCAAACAAAAAGGTGTAAATATGATTTGTGGAGCACAAGGAGAGGACGTAAGGGTCACACTAGCAAAAATTTCATGCAGGATCAATGGAATGCGAAAAGTCACCTCAGAGGGAACGATAAGTTTGCCTCAGAGGGGCCTATTTCTAACTTTTGGGCCCCATTTCACCATCGTAATTAGGGAACACGCCAAAACCAACGCAATCATAAAATTAGGGGGAATAGCGTGCTCAACGGTATTTACTGTTAAAAGTTTATTTTTGGTTGTCTTTCTTTGGTTAGGTGCTTAACGTTTCTTTCAAAGAAACCCTTGTGGTTAGAAATCAAAGAGACTAGCAAAATGCGGCCGGAAACCGCACTGGCGCAAAGGGCCCTTGACGCGGCCGAATGTATAAGCGCATAAGTCGACGTAGAAGAGCGCAAAATTCTCAACGCGGCCAAAGGTCGCTTCTCTGGTCGGAAATTGCCGTATGAAAAAAAAATATTTCATAGAGTAAATTTGAAATTTTTCGAGTCAAATGCTAAAATTGTAAAATCAATGAAAAGTGAAACAGCACGTAGCGTAGTGCACTTTAAATTAGGGAAATCTTCTACGATACAATTTTGGAAGTTCGAGAGCAAACCAAATTACGAAATCAATCTGTTTAGCATGTCACGGGATGTCTAGATTGGGGAAACTGAGCCAGGCGGACACGAAAAAGTGCAGCTGATTCATCGCTCACGCCATGTCTGGCGCGCAATGTTTTTGAATTTGAAATCGTAGAGAAAACAAAGGAAGTTTATAAATAGAATTATCTCAACGGGCAAGTTGATTAACTTCGTATGGGATAGCAATTACAACATGATGAAAGCCGTGATTTGAAATCTTTTGAATCAAAATTTAATATTAGCGATTTGGGTCATAAAATGGCAAAATTACATATCGAAAACAGTAAAATTTACAAAAATGGTTGGGCATTGGGGGTAAGTGATTGCTTTTTAAAGTCCACTGACATGACATTTGTATTAGAAAGCTGTTTTTAAAACGCCAACCATAAAAACGCTTTTTATTGCAAAACGTCTTCGCAGCTTTTTTTTCTGAAAAACAAAACACTGCATCAATATTTTGTAGAAGTTTTCCCAACCTACCTTGTTTACAACTTTTCACCCAATCAATCATGACAATGAGCTTCTATTCGCGAAATGTCTAGCTGATCCGTCATTTGGCGCACGGAAGTACTCACAATTCGGCGTTAGTAATAGCATTCTGTTTTTTAAGGGTAATTTTAAAATAAACATTTTTCTTTAAATTCTATAATTTACCGAAAATGCAAAGAATTCGATTTTTAAGTTGAGAGAACTCGTATTTCCTTTTCCACGTCGTGAATTATTAGACAGTAGGTTGCATGAACATTGGTGTCTGAACTATTGTGAATCGAAAATAGCAGGTGATAGAAAATTGGCCCTGGATATAGCCAAGGGAAGCAGAATTTTCTGTTCAACCGCTCTTATTCGATTAAAGAAAAAACAATCGTAGAAGCACTTTTTTTAAAAAGAAAGTTGAGGACTTCAAACAACAGGAAGTTGAACATAATCCCTATGTTTACGGACTCGCTGTCTCAAATGGCCCACTGAAAAAAGTACTTTTCCCTCCCCAAGGAATAATTTTTCTTGTATTTTACTTTAATTTTTGTTTTTACTTTCAAAGTTAGGTTCAACAACCATTTTTAATTCTTGAAAACAATGTGGATGTGCCTATTAAAATCTTCAGAAGAATTTGTCAAAAAGGTGATTAAAAATATAGGAAAAACATAACTTGTATTTGGCGCAAATATAATTATCGGGTTTGTGTGAGCATTATGAAAAAAAATGTAAAAGTGTTAAAAGTGTAAAAAAAATGTAAAAATGTAAAAAGTGTAAAAAATATGTAAAAATAGGGAGTAGTTTTACTGGGAAGCTTCGCGTGAAGAAGTAAGAAAACGTTGTTTCGAAGGAACAACGCCAAATAAGCCTTCCGTAATTCGCAATGTCAAGATATGTTTTTAAGCTTCAGCTGGCACATTTTGCACTCGAGCGCCAATTTCCGCGCTCTATTGACAAAATTGGCAATATGATGTTTACAAGTGTATTTTTTGTTGATTTTTTAGGTATTTTGTCTCATAAATTGGTAAACTACTGTGAAAGATTACTGAAAAACGTTTATAAATCTAGTACGCTTGAACAGAGGTTTTTTTTGCATTTAGGCAAAATTTTGTCCGTTGTTTAGCAAAGTACGTACCGGTTTGAAATAGTTTCTGCTTTTATCAAATTTCGCGACCGAAAAATTAAGAAAAAAAACCAAATCAAACAATGCTTCCTTTACTTTTGGAGCACAATTTGGCCTTTTCAACAAAACTGCGGTAGGAGTGTTCAGTCAATGTTTATATTTTTGTGAATAAAAATACCGTTAAACAAACTATGTGCCGATTCTGCGATTGATTTGACAATTGCATCATTCTCGCGCCTATTGCGTGAGTTTTCTGTTTTTTCTACTCAAATTCACCTTGAAAATAGATATGAAAAGTTGTTATTCAACTACACATAGCTTTTATAGGCTAGAGAAACATGTTTCTGCGCTCGTTAAAATGCACACTGAAATGCAGAGCCTATAAAACAAACAGCTAGCCCGGGGACATGGCTGGAAATGAATCAGATAAAGGCCCCGATTGGCAAAGCAAAGCATTCCCTTTGGAAAAATAAGAGAAAATGACGCCGAACACCGTCGGCGTGTGTCTTAGCATGACGAAATGGAACAATGATGCAAACAGCTCATTTAGGCTGGTCCCCGCGGGAAAGTGGTCGGCATCGAACACATCGGAGAGCTCGTGGAGCTTTCGAAGAAAAACGTCAACAAAAACCACTCGGACCTGATCAAGACGGGCAGAGTGAAGTTTGTGGAGGTAAGAAAAAGCAAATTCATTCCCAAAAACCCCTCGGGATTAAGGGCGATGGACGGCTGGGCTGGCAAGCCGACGCACCGTACAATGCGATCCACGTGGGAGCGGCTGCGGAGAAAATTCCACCCGAGGTGAGTCAGGGGCGATAGATGTATATAAACAAAGGCAACATTCTCGGCGGATGTTCGGAAGGCTATGCGGAATAGCGTAGTGCATGCATAATGGGTTGTCGAATCGACTCGCGCAGAGCCAATTGAACCGCATTCACCCCCGTCTCACCCGCCTTACATCACATTGGATTACACTAATCTCAATAATGCAATGAAACAGTGTTGCCTGGGGGCCGAATTTGAAGGATAGGAATTTGGATAGAAACCCAGGCGACCAACGGTCACCCACGCCAAGGGAGAAAAACAACAACTCCCAGGTGGTGAGAGAAATGATCCCCGTCGAGGGAGGTGAAATTTGAGAGAAATGGCTTAGTTATTACTCTATGTGACCTTCGGAGTTAATTAAGAACATTTGTTTCGCTGTTGCTGTTCAAAATACACTTATTTAGGGGTTTTGAAATATGGAATTAAAATTTTAACACAAAATTCATTTGTTGGAATGCCTGGCTGCAGCGGTGTGACAAAAAGTTTTAAAGAAAAAAGTAGTTCCGCGGTTTTCTAGACCTTTTATTTGCATTTTTCAGTGGAAAAAGTTCCTAAAGATTCCGTGGCATAAAAAAGCAAAATGTTTTAAAAGTTTCCAAGTAATTTTTGTAAAGAGTTTTTACAAATTTAAAATTATGAGTTGATCAAAATGCTTAAAACACATTTTAGTCCTTTTAACATTTTCAACATATCATAAAAGATTCATCATAAAAGGACATTCATCATTCATCATAAAAGATTTAAAATTACAGCAGTTTATCAAAACAACCGATCTGTAATTTTTAAAAAAAGTAGCTTCAAGGTGTTTTGAGACGAAATTTCAAGCCAAAAAAACTAATATTTTAAGCATTAATTTTTTAAACTAGTATCAAATACAAAAATTTGTGTTAATTCTTGAACAGGAAAAATGGTTATTTTTCTAATTTGAAGGCCGTCACTCTGGGAATTTGGGAATTTTAGTTTATTCCTTGTTATAGGAATGTTTTGCAAATTGCTGATTTGTATGAAAAATGCGCAAATTTTAAAAATTTACCTTTAGATGAGCTAATTTTAAATTAAATTTAAATGTTTTCCTTAACAAAAATTATAAACAAGGCTCTGTTGAAGTTGGCTAGACTTCTAGACAAACAAATCAATTTCCATAACTCCGCTTGAGAATGGGAGAAACTCTGTTTGGATTGAATTTCAAAACAAACATACCGCTTCAAGCAAACTTATGAAATTCGCGTTTAACCGTGCAAGCGAATTCAGAATTTCAACATACTTACAATTTGTGTATATCTTTTTACAATTTTGGGAATTTAAAAATACATTTTCATACTGTTTGGAGAATATTCTCCCTATTATAATTACAATTAGAGAAATTTCTCTAAAATAAAGCTATGTTTTCAAAAACTACGAAAAATGGAAGCCAAAGGTACATTTACATTCAAGATAACTTATGGCATTCGCGTTTGAACGCACAAGCTGATTCAGTATTTCAGAATCTAAAATCCAATTTTGAAAGTTGTTCTCTGTTGGTTTTTTTTAACTGACTGAACAGAATTTTCACATGTTCAATTATGAAAAGTCCAATTTCGCTCGACTAAGCAGCTGCGGTTAAAATTATGAGAAACGGAAGCCTAAAAGTACATTTACCTTCCTGTTATCGCGGATCTCTGAACAAAGAAGGTCGCATTTCTGCTGACTTTCCAAATTTTTCCTCCAAACACAAAGTACATTCCAAGGACAGGGGGCGTTCCCAAGCTGTAAAAACCCCTCAGGCGCAAAATAAATGAGACAATGAATTTGGAAACGGGGCTCCCAGCAAATGACGCCAGGGTATAACCAATGAATGAATTCCAATAAGCAACGCCTATGGCAGGGATGATTAAGGATTTCCTCTAATTAAGCTAACCAACCAGCTGGCGGAAGGAGGGAGGATGCTGATTCCGGTTGGAAAGGAGCATGGAGGACAGGTAAACGACCCTAAGGCCTTCACTTAATAACAATTTAAGGTATTCCTCCAAGTTGACAAGATCAACGGACAAATCCAGCAAAAGGTGATTGAGCACGTGATCTACGTGCCTCTGACAAGCAAGGATCATCAGTTACACCGCTTCGACTACTAATGTAGCAGCTTCTGTATATATCTCCGTCTCTGTATGTATATTCACTAGTTATCACCAGTGCTGCCAGCTACATGTGTATCATAAAAGTGTACAGGAAAGCAAAGTTAGGCGAGTACCAGGCTAAAGCTACAAGGAAGCGTTTGAGAGCAAAACAAGTTTATTTGGGGGAACTTATCACGAAGGCGAGATCGAGCGTGTACAGGTGATAAACAAGCGACCGGTGATAAAGAAGCTTCGAAGAAAAGGCGGGGCTTAGATTTCGTCTTCGGACTCGATGGACAGTTCGGGGAAGTCACCGCACTTCACGTCGACGGGGCGGACGAAGCCTCCGTACTTGGGTTCAGCTTCGAAGTAACTAAAGACCGCAAATCAGAACGTTTTATTTAAAATTGGAATCTTTGGAATGTACATTTTTTTTCAAAATGTATAGTTTTGGAAATTTCCATCTTACAATTTTGATTTAAAACTCGCTTTGGCTTAAGTTTCAGACGTTGTGTAACTGCCAAGCCCGAAAAGTTACAATTTGTACTCTTTTCGCAACTTCTGAAATTTTTGTAAGCTGTTAAGTAACTTCAAACCAAAAACGAAAACATTTCAGTGACTTTTGCCATTTTAATTAAAATTGTGTCATTCTCGGTTATTCAGCATTCACATTCCTTTTCCAATTGAGTTTCAGATTTCATCTACAAAATTCTGTATGTAAATTCATTGACTACTAACTTTTTAGTTTAAAACAATTGTGCAGTGAATGGAGGTATACAATTTCTCCAATGATTCTTTTTTTCCAGATTTCACACAACCATTTTTACTGAGATTTCTGAGCCGAAAATGACGAATTTCCTAGTGTTTTTATAGACGTTTAATGAAATGTTTACTAGTCAAATTGGGTATCTAGTACTTTGACTTTTGTTTATATTTACTGTCTAGCTAAAACATAATTTAGCTAAAGTTCACGGCTTATTACTTTGAATTGTGTTTATAAGTGAAATACTAAAGAAAATTCTTTACTCACCGCTGTCCCTCCACGGTTCCGTCGTTCTTTCCAACCGGCTCGTCGTACTTCACACCGACCCAGTGTCCAGGCTAAAAGAATGAAATAGAAACTGACTAATTGAATAGTTTACCTTGAAGCTTGTGGTTCCGAGGAAAGCGACGACTCCACGACGAGCAGTCTGTCCCTTGACCGAGACTTCACAACGGCGTCCGACCTGAAACAGACTAGACAGTTAGAGAGGAATGATCCCTTAAGACAAAGAAAAAATATGTTTTACAAAATCCATCAAGTGGAAATAAAAGTCAATGTTTTCCTATAGTCACAAAGAGAAAAGTAACTAATATAGCTAAGGACAAAAGTTTGGATTGAGAAATGTTCTACTATCTTTTCAACAAAAAACAATTCGGGTGTGACGCAATTCTCTACCCTTCATGAGGTTGTGAAAACAACCATCAAGGCTTTAGGGCACAATTTATCCCCTTTAGACGATTTCTCCCATCAAAATGCGTGAGTTGTAACTACGCGACCGCCCTAATCCCACAAAACTGAGGTTTTGGGGCTTTCCGGTAACCAGGGTCTTTGAATATTTAACAAAAAGTGTAAAATATCTAAAAACACACCGTAAGTGACTTCATAGCCTCCTCATTGGCCAGATCAGCGGCATTGTCAGCCACGGGAGCCGGCTTGTCAGCCATCATTTTCTTCTTCCAAGCGCGGACGCTATCTGAAAAAGATCATGCTCCCTTTAAATTTATGAAAAAAGAAGATAAAAAAGGCTAATATGAAAAAACTTGCCCTCCCTCTGGTCGTAAGCGTCCTTGCTCATCTCATACTTCTCCACCATGCTGTCATCCTTGATTTCGGCATTGAACCCGGAAGAATCCTCGGCGAAGAAACGCATACCTAACGATATAAATGAAATTCTTTATTAAGTATGACATACCAGTCTTCACTCCAAGCTCCTTCAGGGTGAATTCATCTCCATCCAGCTCAGAAACCAACTTTCCCTCAGAAGTGAGAAGCTTGACGTTGATTTTCTCAGCCTCGGCTCCGACAATGAGTTCGAGCTTTTTCTAAAGAAGGTTTTAAACTTTCAAATTTAAAAAAAAATAGAGAATTATTGGTTTTATTGAATCTTACCTTCAAGTCTCCCAGTCTCATTGAAGAAGGGAATCGCTTCTCATAAGGGTAGTCGCAGACATTGGTCTCGATTTCGATGGAGAGGATTTCAGCCATAGTTAATTTTTCCTGAAAACGAACATCATGTTTCGCAATACTGAATTCGGAGTCACTTGGTCAAGATAGTAAATTTTGGCGAGTTGAATTGCGAAATTGCAAAACTTCACAGTGACGGGTGGGTTTTTTTTATCTTTTAAAAAGAATAGGAAAATCTTAAAAACAAAAATATATTCGTTTTCAAGCTATTCTGGTGGTTCTAGAATGTATTTGAAGAAAAAAGTGAAAGCTGAGGAACCGCTTTCAAACGCGCAGTCCTTTAATATGAAGTGCGCTGGGGCGCGTTTACGCCCATGGCTGAAGTCACGATTGTTCAATCGTAAATTTAAAATCAATTCGGTAGATTGATAAACTGAATAGTACCTTAAAATTCGTCCCGTGAATTTAGAAATCATATAAAAATAAAAGCACGTGTTTAAAATGGTCAGATATTAAGTGACACTGGGGCACGTTTACGCGCAGTTCACGAAGTTGGCACTTAAATTGTATGTATAAAGTATATGTGTGTTAACTATGTATTACTTTGATTAATAAACACGAGAGATTTTTGGGTGAAATACAAAGCGTTTAACTTAAAACGCCATCAAAAAGCGATTTTGAGCAAGCCACTAGGAGAATCGGAGAAAGCGACCAAATGAATGCATGGTCTGAGGAGGTTGGCTGGGCGGTGCGAATTTTTTATTGAGGCCGGAATGGGATGAACGTCTAGGAAATGCACAGGAACAAATGGAACAGCCAGATGCGCAGCTGGCATTCGATTATTTTCGGTAGGCTGACCATTCGGGGACACATGCGACACAAACAGCCATGTGACAGCTGCACAGACGGACAGATGATGGTAATTAGGAAACCATGGACATAGCAGGTAATTGAGTACATATATAAGGAAGGTAGGGTATTTTGATATGTATTATGTGTAGTGTTCAAGTCTATTGTTCATTTGGCCAACAAACAAGCTGAAAGAAACAATTGAACTGTAGTTTCTCAACCGAAAGCTAAATAAATAAATATTTATTATAAGCAGGTACACAAACTGTAATCAGAATATCTCCGAAATTCCAGCTAAAGACAGACGGCGAGGTGGGCGTTGAATGAAGCGGGGTTTCAGCTACTGAAGATTCTGATGTAGATGCGGTAATCGCAGGGAGCCGCAAACTTCAACGTGTAGGTACCGGTGCCGGGAATCGCGTGGGAGCCGCAAACGACCTGAAAATCAACCATTTGTACAAATAAAATATGCAAACGTTCACCTTCTTTCTGTGGCATCTCTTCATGACCGGGAAGACCTCCTTCTCGAAGGGACGGTGACGGGACGGCAGTCCCCACCTCTCTCGATCGTCTTCTTCTTCTTCGTCTTCGATCTCTTCACGTGAGATGGTCAACTGAAAACATAGAGTTAAAAACATATAGTTTTCAGCCAGCACTAACCTCCGTCTCCCTGGCGCCATATTCAAAAAACAGCCCCATGCCGACCATGTTCTCCGACGTGTATACTTCCCATCTGAATACGGAAGTGCCCCAGGTGGTGGGGACCCTCATCTACAAAAAGAAAGATTCCATTACGAAAAAAACTAACCTTGACTAGTTCCCAGCAACTTCCTTCGATCACGGTAACTCCGCTTGCTCCCAGACGGACCGCGTTCTGTACGTTCATAACGAAGGTGTTCACATTCTGGTGACAGTTAAAGTTGGCAAATTCGATGTGAGAGGTCACTGAAACCGTCAATTTTGTTACAAAAACAGTTTCAAGAAAGAATGAAGTAGTGTAAACGAACCGTTTCTGAACTTGACAGACTTATTAGCCTCAGATGAAGAAGGTCCTCCACGGCATTTTAAAATAGGCTTTGAAGGACGCGGGAGAAAGGAGATCTAAAATTTCAAAGTTACCAAAAGCCGAGGACAGGAAAAATTGGCGAAAAGCAGCTACACTTTTTGGATAAATAACTCACTATTGCTATAAAAACGAACATACATTAGAAACAGTGAATTTTAAAACATTCAAAAAGTGTGAAGTGTCTCCAAATAATACAGTTACCCCTGAACTTCGAGAGACGTAGTGATTCACAAACAGTTGCGTGGCCATAAAGATAACAACTTTACGTTTTTGGCGACTTTAACTAACAATTAAGTGTATATAAGTCTAGGAACTTGGGAAAGGGTGTAAAATGACCATGATTTTGCATTTGTTGCGTGCAACTTAGCCGACCTTTTAATAAAATTTGTTTTCAAACACCTACTATGCGTCAAAATTGACCAAAACTGGACTATTATCTTCCCATATTTTTTCTTGTAACGGGCGGAAATCCTCTCCGATAGACTGGAACTTTCCAAAAGTGCATTTTCGTACTCTTTTGAACAAAATCCAGATTGTTTGGGCTTTGGGAGAAAATTGCCCATGGTCTTTCCAGCGTGTTGAAATTCTGCGGTTTTTGGAACTCTGGCAAATTTGTTAAAAATTGGCAGCCATTTTATGATTTCTTGACGACTTCTCCATAACGAGCTTTTTTCGGCGTCTTCAATAATATTCTTAGTTATTCGCAACATAAAACATGGTTTTTGAAAACTGTTACTAGTTTATATTTTCATCTGCCGAACATTGAAAAATCTCAAAAATTGCAAGAACACGACTACGAAAAATTCTCTCCCGAGGCAGTCCAAGTTTATTTTGCTGAACATAGCAAGATAAAAGCCTCTGGAAAGTTCCGGACTAGCGGAGATGTATTCCGCCCGTTCCAAGCAAAAATATGGGTTGAAAAGCCTATTTTTGGTCAATTTTGACGCACATTAAAAATAGGTTCTTCAAAGAAAGCAAAATGTCTTGAAAGGGAGAACTAAGTAAAACACTTAAAACTATTGTGGCTTACACTTTCTCTCAAGTTCCAAGATATACAAGTAAACTTCATTGGTAGTTAAAGTGGCAAAAACTAAGGTTGACATCTTCATGTCCGTCGGAGTCGGCAAAGTGGACGATAATACAAAATTGTAGGCCAATTTGGCTTGATTATGAATTTTTTGCAGAACAAATACGAGACAAAAGTTGTCATTTTCTAAGCACTGAGGAAAATGTTTTCGGCTAAATGAAATTTATTCAAATCGTCATTAAGACGCGCATTCTCTAGTGTTGGAATAGTCGTGCGACATGACGTCTTGGATTTTGCCCAAACTTTGTCAAAAACGTTTATTTGGTCTTAAAACACTATTCGGAAGCATTTGGAACATTTTCGATTTTTGTTCCCGGGTTACGGTAGGTCAGCCCTGGTTACTGTAGTTTTGCTCAAACTGGTTGAAATAGGCTAATCTATATTTTAATCAATTTATCTTGATCTGAGGACAAATTTTTGTTTTTTCAGCGTTGAAAAATAACCATGTTGAAAAAAGTTAGAAATTGTCAAAATCCAAAAATGGTCTTTTTTCGACGTTTTTTGAAGTTTTCACTATGAAAAAGATATGTGAGCAAAAGCACTAATACTACCGAATTGCGCGCGAAATTTGCTACAAAATAAGTTTTCGACATTATAATATTTCGACGCCCTTCATTCTCTAACAACGCGAAGTTGCCGCCAAAGAGCGCAAATTCAAAGAAAAAGTTCACATCAACCCCCCAAAACACCCAGAAACAGCAGACTTTCCGCATTATTCGCGTTGTTAGAGAATGAAGGGCGTCGAAATATTATAACCTTAAAACCTTATTTTGTAGCAAATTTTGTGCACAATTCGGTAGTATTAGTGCGTTTGCTCACATATGTCTTTTTCATAGTGAAAACTTCAAAAAACGTCGAAAAGACCATTTTTGGACTTTGAAAATTTCTAACTTTCTTCGACATGGTTATTTTTCAACGCTGTGAAAACAAAAAATTGTCCTCAGACCAAGATCAGTTGATTAAAATATAGATTAGCTCATTTCAACCATTTTGAGCAAACCTACAATAACCAGGGGGAATAGTGTTTTAAGACCAAATAAACGTTTTTGACAAGGTTTGGGCAAAATCTAAAACATCATGTCGCATGGTCTTCCAAACCGCTCGACTTATACAGACATCGTGTCTTAAATCTGAGAGCTACAAATCCACCTTACAGAATTGGGATCACTCTGCACCGAGATACCTAAGGCTGCGCGCATCTACCTCGACATAAAAGTTCCTTGTTTTCTCAAAACCTGCGCTCTAAACAAGTTTTATTTGGACAAAAAGACCCATTTTGCGTTCAACGCTGAGAAAAACCGTTCAAAGAGGATTCCAATAAGCTGTTACCAAAAGCAGGGTTATTTATTGCTCCGCGCTCATCTCCAAAGTGTTTAGAAGCCGCGCTTGGGTTGCCAGCCATCTTTATTTACAAAAAACTTTAAAAAAAAAATTACTTGTTTTGCCCACTGTGAAACTCCATACAGAATTGGGAATGCAAAAAATGCAAGGCGGGGTCATAGTTTTGCACCGGACAGAAAACTAGAAAAAAAATGATAAATCATAATTCTTCTTAAAGAACGTATAATGGAAGGCGTATTAATTGGGTTTTCTATCACTCAGAATTCACTGAGAAAGGTGCCGTTCAATAAAAAAAACCGTCCAAGCAAGGCATTGCTGGTTTTGGGGGCTATGAGGGAAAAGACGATTTCGAAGGGATTGAAAAATATGAAAACTTGAAAAGGGAGAATAAAATTACCTGAATGGGCGCATGGCCAGAAGAAGGAGAAGGCAGCGAGGCACTGGGTCCTTTTTTGGGAGATGGACTGGGCGGCGAAACGTTCACAGACCGTTGCGCGAACTAAAATAACACACAATGCGTTAAAATAAGAATACGGTACCTTTGTAGGAGACGGGGGTTCCCTGAATCTGGAACGGGTCCTTTTGCTCTGCTTCAGCTCGCAGAAGGCCGGGGGAGGCTTCAACCCCATCTGAAAAAATACATTTTTAGAAAATAAAATTGTTTCATAATGAAAAGAACAATACATTTAATAAGACGTATCGAGAAATTTCGCAAATATATAAAGACTGCTTGTTAATTCAAAAAAAAACTGGAAGTAGAATGTCTTCGCAAAATAAAATGTTTCAGAAAAAAGTTACAAAGGATATATTGTTAGGTAAAAGTGCAGAAAAAAATTCAAGGTGAACGATTTAGTAGCAAAACCATTTTTAAAGGTAAAGTAAAATTGAAATTCCCGTTTCTTTTGATTTGAAATTATTCTTAATGTGAGAGAAAAAGAAAGAACAAACAATGAATTGAAGAATGCTAAAAACAACTCAATTTTTCTTAAATTTAGCAAAAACTTTTACAGCTCCATAGCAAAATTCACAGCTTCGTAATTTCTTCGCAAGAACAAAAATTGTTTTGTGAATTCATAAAATAATGGCACAAAATGGTAAAAATTATAAGGAAAAATAGCAAGTTATTTATGAAATGCGATAGAACGTAATCATTATAGAAAAAATTTCAAAACGCAACAGATTTTCAAATCAAGTCAAAAATTTCTTATCGAACTTTGAATAATTAAATTATCAAACTTTCAAAAGCTGAGCCATTAAAGATTTTTCGGAAAAAATAGTTTACTTTAGAAAACGTAACTAATTTTACAAACTAAACCAAATAGAAAAGAAGAAACCGCCACGGAAGATAACAGTTGGAAAAAGTGAGAGAGCTGGAAAAGGAGACAAAAAAGCGAAAACGGGCACGGCCTCTGAGACGCTGCCTCATTAGCATTGTCTCGTTGGCGCCTATTTGCCATGATCAGTGGAAATCAAAATAATCAATACAATTTGTTGTTAAATGAAGTTTTACATCATTTTAAAACCATAAACAAATTTCAAAATATATTATAAACAGATTTTATATAATTATGTTGAAAAAAACGTGAAATAAAACTACGACGACGGAGGAGTGTCGAAACTACATTATCTCATGTTGTTGTAGGTATCTGGAAACTTTGTAAATGATTTGCTAGTTAATGTATTTTACGTATAAAATTTTAAACGCAATTAAAAAATAACATAATTAACCAATACAATTGGTGGGTAACATAATTCTTCTTTCATACTGAACACACAATACGTTTTTGTAGTTTGTTCCACATTGTTTCTTTAACCTGATTGCAAAAAGATCAAGTTTCTATTGTTACTTAAAAAAAACGAATGGTCGATAAAAAATCAAAAGGTTTTTAAATTGTGAAACATATTTTTAAAACTCTATTATTTTCATATTACCAAACAAAATTATAAGTATTTATTAGATCGTCTTTCTATCGTGATTTCGGTTATTTTGCTTTCGTCCCTTGTTTGATCTATTTTTCTTTGGCGTTCAGAGCTACTATCTCGCTTCCGTTGTCATCGTGTACCATATTCTTGAACTGGGAAGGGAGAAGCCGCGCAGCTTCGTTGGTTAGTCTAAAAGTGCTTTTGTTTACTGCCACTTAACGACCTAACTTTAAGTGATAGTAGCCATCACACTCGCAGAAGTAGTCAAACATATCCATCAATGGGAGATTGCACTTGGCGATTGGAGGCATGAGGGTTTCTCACTTGTCTTCAGGGGTGTCCTGAAATGAACAATGATCTGTTGGATTTTTTGAAACACTCGTGAAACAAAAATGTTCCGGAAACATCGAATAACCGCTTTCAATAGGTCAAAAATTTACCTTCCAGAAGAACTGGGCCGGCATCACCCACGTTCGCCGGCATCACCCACAGCCAACTTCAAGACCGAATACCACATGTACAGATCAGGAGACAAACGGGAGTCAAGGATGTGCTGAAAGAAGCTTCAAAAAGAAAACTGAACTGGGCAAAGAAATTGGCTTGTTGCGTAGATGGAAGGTGGACAAAGGAAACAATAGAATGGTACCCAAGAGAGAAGAGACGAAGAGCCGGAAAGCAGTATGTTCAATGGGAAGATGATTTGAAAGAGGCGGCAGAAAGAGTTGGACGACAAGGTGTATGCTGGGCAAGGGTGGCTAGGACGGAGGAGGAAATATGGCGACAAATGATCTCCCTGCGCTACGACCTGTGATTCTCCTCAGTAGCGATACAGGAACAAATATTGTATTGTATGTTCGCAAAATGGTCGTGAACCACTCCCTCATTCAATTTCAAGACTTTCTGGAGGAGAAGCTTGTGCTCACGGGTCTTAAATCTTCCTGGTCGTGTTTGTCCTTTCGCTTCGACAACTAGGAGCTGGGATCAAGTAGAACGCGCCGGGACGTGTCGTGCTGAAGATGGAGGCGATTTCGGCCTTTGTATTCGGATGTGGAATGACGGCCAGCATCCTTTTACATTTTCTTTTTGCTTTCTTTTCTATGTAAAAAGTCTTTTCCAATATGCAATCAGTTGAAGTGGTCACAGCTGCCCGGCAAAAAACATACAAGGCGGTGAGGGCGCAGAGGTAGCACGCGGGGCGAACAACAGGGTGCCGTTTATGTTCAACGCCCTTCACTGCGGAACCTTGTAACCTTTTCATAAGCTACCCTGCGTCAGTAAATTAAAATACGCTAACATTGACATTTATTCTCCATGTTTTATATGTAGACCTTGTTTCCACTAAGTTTTTCAAACGTCTTGAACCAGAAGTTGGAGACTCCGCTTGAATGGTAAAGTTTGTAGTTTGTAATGACTGCTTTTTCAAGGCAAATTCCAGTCGCTGCACAGATCCAGTAGAGATTTGGCTTAACCAAAGTGCCGTAGTTCAATGCACCGGTTGAACAAAATGTCTACATTGAACTTGGAAACAACATACATAGTTTCCTCTTTTGTTTTTATAGAAGAAGGTTGCAAGAAAGTCCACCTACAAAGAAAAATATCTCTTGTTTTCTCCCTCCCACATAAACACACATAGAGAGAGGGAGCCTCAGGGCGTTAGCCTGTTAATACGTATTGTTATTGATTGACCTAATTTCTTTGCTATCTTTGCTTTGCTACGACGTCAATATAGGCTGCACAAACAATAGTTCCTTCAACATGACGCTCTATTATAAGTCTACTAAAAGGGTTCGGCGTCGCAAACAAAATATTAAGCCAAAAAACATTGAAAACACTCAGATAAACAATGAACTGTGCCCATGACTCTAACGATTTTTTATTAGCTGACACATCTAGAGGAAAACTTGCTACCGACTATGAGATCGTATAATGAAGGACCTAATATTCAAGGAGAGCACAGAAAAACAATCAACAGTTTGCTTCAGATGCAATACCATAAATAGGAGCGTGTCGCAAAAATTTAGTAAGCAGTGAGAAAACCATGTCAAAACCAGGATTGGAGAGGACATGAGGACAAACAGCCTGGATTGGCTTACATTTGTTTACATGGCATGTGAATACCCCCAAGAAAATCATTTTAGTTTTACCAATATCGTTTTCGGGTCATAATTTCAAAAATGGGTGGGAACCTGAAGCGATTGAAACTTTGTGAAGTTCAGCAGCCAGAGAGAGAGAAAAATCTGGCTCCTTTGGTCCTTTGGTACTGGCTGGAAAGAAGTTTATGTGAAACTTGTATTTGACGAACCTACGTCAAACAATCGTCGTCTATCAGGGTTCCTCCATAAGAATCTGGATGAGCCGAAGGGTCGCATAGCTCCAGAAGCTCATCTTTCCAGTCCTTGCCGGTAAACACAATCTTTCTGCGGGATTGTTCCGGAATGAAGGGACTTAGGGCAGACCAAAGCACAGAAATGTAGGAGGGACTGTTGACAACAATAAACTTGACGAACTCGCGGTAGTGCATTCCAGTAAGCTGCCAGGTTACTCGGAAGGGCCCTGAAAAACAATTTAGAAGATAAGGAGTTACATAACGAACTATACGAACTATGGGAAAGGACCTGAAAAACGATATAAACTTTCAAAGTTGAAAAGGTAAAAAAAAATCTGACCGTTAACCACGCTAAGAAGAGAATTATCGAAGTGAAGTCCCACCATGTCAAAGATGTAGTAGCTGTTGGCTTGAACTCCTGTTTGAGCCTCCATCTGAAAATGTAAATAAAGAAAAAGGTGTTCGGTGCCAGCCGCGAAGAAAGTTTTGTTCAAAATAGCAAATCGCAAAAGGTTTTTCCGTTGCCGGGAATCGAATCCGGGCCTTATGGGTGAGAGCCATAAATCGTAACCACTAGACCACAACGGACATTACATGTTTCTTGGCTGTTCAGCTGACGTTACGTCTGACAGCTGTCTACTTTCGATTGGATAAGAACCATAGAAGCAAAACATATTTCTTATATACACATGTGGCTTCGATTCAATGTCGACTGAATGACTTCGCAAGCATGACTGAAGTCAGTTTTTGTTCAATCGTTAATTTAAAATCAATTTGGCAAAGTAGTGTTTTTAAAATCGTGAGATGAATTTAGAATTATTTGAGCAAAAACAAAAACAGGATTTTGTGGTAAAATAAAAAGCGTTTGTAGTCGCGAAACTATAGAAAAGCGATTTTGAGCAAGCCACTAGAAGAATCGAAGAAAGTGACCAAATGATTGCATGGTCTGAGGAGGTTGGCTGGGCGATACAAATTTTTTATTGAGGCCCGAATGGTATGAACGTCTAGTAAATGCACAGGAGCAAAGGGAACCGCCAGCTGCGCAGCTTGTATTCGATTAGTTTTGCTATGACACACCTGACAATGTGATTAGGAAAACACAAGTTTGGGTTTTTGTTCTGCTCTAGTTCTCTTAATGACACAAAATCAGCTTGTATCATTGAGTTTTTGTGTTATTAATTAAACAGCAAAAAACAACCCCGTAAATCGTAAAGGTTGGTCCAAACGAAAATTTCTCGTTTCATTGCAGGAACTTCTTTCATTTTAACAAATGTATTTTTCAAAGTGCAATCGTTTTCTCTTCTTGCTGTTAGAAGAAAACGTTTTAACTGCGCAGTTTCAAACCACGGTTAAAAACCTACGATACCCAAAACAATAAATCTTGTAACATGAGTCGTTTTAAAACAAGGATCATAAGTTTGTTTAACTGACTTGGTGCGTGTCTAACAGTTTGTGCTACTTGCTCGTTCTTTGTAGAAATTAAAAGATAAGTGTATGTGGGCCCCAATTAAAGTTTCATGACTATATTAACAACAAACATCTATAGACAAAGCTTAGAAAATCCGAATAAATATATGATAATCCATTCTAAAAGTAAGCAAAGTGGGGGATGCACAAGGGACTCTTTGGTCAAGACTGAGAGAAAGCGTAGGTAAATAAATAGGTAGCACTGCAGGTGGCGTTCCTCGATGGAGGTGGTTCCGACAATCTGTCTCTTCAGGAGAAACAGATGTGAACATGGAGTTTGAAGTCGATCGAAGCCGAGAACTTGAAGATGTAGCTGCCAATGCCCGGGATGCAGTGGGTACCAGTATGCACCTGAAACTAAAGTTGTAAAAAGAATATTTTTTTAAAATAATTACTTTCTTGGCGGAGATTCGCTTCTGAATTGGGAAAACTTCCTTTTCCATGAGCTGGTGTCGCGGAGGCAGGCCCCAGAGTGCACGATCATCCTCATCTTCTTCATCTTCATCCACGTCCTTGAAGTAAATCACAGGCTAAAAATGAAATTGTTTCTCACTTTTTAAAACTTCAAGAAAAAAAAAGAACCAAACTGACCTCGGTCTGGCGGGTTCGTCTGTCAAAGTAGAGACCGAAGCCGACCGGGGCAGTGCACGCAATAGACCATAAAACGGTCCTTGTTCCCCATATGGTCGGAAGTCTAATCTAAAAACGCAATAATACTGAAAGATCAGAAAAAAAACCAACACTACAAATTGTCCACGCACGCCCAATGATAATTCCACAGTTGCGATCTCGTCTCCTCAGACCATGTTCAACATTCACCTTGAACTGCTCAATGCTGGGGTTGGTGGAGAAGACGGCAAAATCCATTCCGTTCTCTGCAAATAAAAAGTTTTCGTTGAAAGAGGTTCAACTAAAGTGTCATAGTCAAGGATCAACGCACCGTGGGCGAAACGAACAGACTTTTTCGCACTTCCTTCCAACGAAGGAGACTTCCCTCCGCATCGCTTCAGAATCGACGTCAGACAGGCCGGCAAGTTCACCTAAAATCAAGCTTGTTCTACTCTCTTTTGCAAATTTTTCGAAAATCACATTTTTAACAAGAAAAACACCAAAGAAAAATAATGTACATGGTTCGGAAGCAAGCTCTGCGGATAGGTGGACGTTGGCCACGGAATCGGAAAATTCACAACGGGAGAATGGGAGGAATTCTCACAAAAAAGATGGAAAAAAGAAGATTTGTTGCTAATTTATCTTTTAAGGCTGCAAAAAATTGAAAAAAAAAAGATTGCAAAGTTTTATATGGATCCGGTGTTAGCTAGTTGCCAAAAAAGATTTTTAAACGTTTTAAAAAAACAGGGTGACTTTTTCTAAACCGCCACCAAAATCAATTTTACATCTCATATGGCTGCAAAAAATTTTCAATGGCCAAAATTAAACGAAATCCAAAAATCAATGAGCAGGGTGGTCAAATAGTTCAGAATTTCACTTTTGAAAAATGTTTCCATACCTGTTGAGAAAGAATTGGAAAGCTAGGAAAAATAAATTACCTGCTTATGCAGAGGAGAAAGCAAAGGGGGCGGAGAAGACGCAGGCGGAGCGTTCCTCAGTGCCACGGGACTCGGGGAGGGGGTGGAAAAAATCTGAGAATAGTTCTGCAAAACTAAGTTCACATAGAAAAAATGGTGCGCTACCTTGATAGGCGAAGGAGGTTGCCGAAAGCGGGCACGGCTTTTCCTACTCGGCTTCAGCTGGAAAAGCCCAGGCGGCTCACAGACTCCCATCGACCGCTGAAAACACAAAAGATGAAAAAACGAAATTGTAGAATTGCGAATAAAAGACAAAGGGTCGTTTACAAATGAAAAATGAAAGTTTTTTTGGCCTAAACTACTGGGAAAAGTGAGTTTTCGACTACTAAAAGTGGATTTGTTGATAAATAGTTTCCGTGGGCATGAACCGGGTAGTTTGATAAAATTTCAGAGTTAAGTGAGTTTCAAAAAAAGCTGTGAGACCTTTTTCATAAAATCAATACAAAAAAAGAGTAAACTTTAAAAAAAAAGTACGAACTCATCACACAGTTTAAAAAACCATCGAAAACTTTTTTCGAGCGAAATCCAAAGTGCGGTAAAGTTGTTATAAAATTATAGGAAGATAAAAAATCATAGTAGGGGAAAAATACCAAAAAAAAATTTCATTAAAAACATTCATTGTTGTCGTAAGATCGAGACAGCTAGAAATTGAAAAAAAAATGAAAAAAATGAAAGCCATAGTTACGAAATTTTTGAACATGCAATCAATAAAGATTGAAACAAAAGTAATGTGAAAAACACTCTTGTCCTCACAATAAGATCTAAAACTAAACAAAACGGAGTTTGATAAAGGGAAATGAGCCTACAAAAGCATGAAACTGCAAAATGCTTTTCAAATTGAATTTCGGTAACTATAATTGTAACAAAAAGGTTGCAAAATAACTTGGAACTTGGAGACAATGGAGGAATTAAAAAATAGCCTCTTAGAACTTGGAATTTTAAAAATTGTAAGTTACAAAATGTATTCGAAGAAAATACTTTGCTCAGCTACATCAGTTTCTAATCAAAGCTAAACTACTATCTTTACTCAAGATACTGATAAACCGGAAAAAAAGAAAAGTAGTGAAAAAAGTAAATTTTTGGTTTTTGAGAAATTACAAAGTTAAAAACCCATCAAACATTTAAAAACTATAGACTTTCAAAGAAGAATGGATTAAAATACAAGTTAGATGCATTAATCGCAAAAGATTTTAAGAAAATAAACACGTTAAGAAATTTTGATTGCTAAATGAGTGTCAAAAACAGAGTGAAAACGAAAGAAAACAAAACGTTACGGCATAGCAAAATAGGAAAAACTGACATATTTCGCGGAAAGACCAACGAAAGTAACAACGGGGGGGCGGAGAGACGCTCATTATCATTGTCACTTTGGCGCTCATTTGCCTCAATCAGTTGTAATCAAGATAATCAATACAATTGTTTGCTTAATTACAATTGCGTTTTAACATAATTAATAACAATTTAAAATTACATCTTGAAAATAGCTCTAAATTCAATAAAAGTGGCACACTGTCCAAACTACATTACCGCCTTCTTGTTGTGGTAATTTGTTATGTCACGAACGCAGGGCATGACAGGACTATTGAAGATTATCGCAATGTGTAAATACAACTTTTAACACAATTAAAAAATTAACATAATATGCAAAACAATGTTCAATAGAGTCCAAAACACACCAGTAATCAATTTGTTGTAGTTTGTTCATTATTGGTATCAACTGTTTGCGATAAGCCAAAGATCAATTACTTTGTCACACTTTTTGTGATAAGATAATCAGCATAATTTAACTTTAAAAAAAGAATTTAAAATTTACTTGTAGATATAAATGCACTTTTATTATCATTTTTTCTAAATTTTCACAACCAACTATAAGTATTTATTAGTCTATGTACATCAATTTGAAGTTTTTTCTATTGTGCTTTCAGTTATTTTGCTTTCGTCCCTTGTTTGATCCACTTTTCTTTGGCGTTCAGAGGGACTATCTCACTTCCGTTGTCGTCGTGTACTATTATCTTGAACTGGGATGGGAGAAGCCACGCTGCTTCATTGGTCAGTCTAAAAGTGCTTTTGTTTACTGCCACTTAACGACCTCACTTTATGTGATAGTAGCCATCACACTCGCAGAAGTAGTCAAACATATCCATTGATGGGAGACTGCACTTGGCGATTGGAGGCATGAGGGTTTCCCACTGATCTTCGGGAGCGTCCTGAAACAAACAAGGATGTATTGGTTTTTGAATCAATTGAAACAGTTGCTTTAGCAATTCTGAAACTCCCAAAAAGGGGTGGAAATGTGTATTAACCATTGTCACAACTCGTGAAATGAGATAGAAACATTTTTCGCCCCTGGGTGTCAGTTTGTATGACCTTTCAAGCTACTTCTACACACTTTTCACTGAAGCTGGAACTGGAACCCCGACATATATGCTCTATTTTGAACATTCGAGCTGTAGCACGCCTTAGACAGGCCATAAACTCGCCATTTGCGGAGCTTAGACACAATCGGGCTCCTAAAACACGGATGAAGTCCAACTAAAGTTTTTTTTGTCAACCGCTATGATAGGTTCACAATCGAATTTTATATCTTTTCTGACTAAGAACATGTTCAATTTATAAATTAATAGCAAATCTAATATGTTGAGCAACTCTCAAATTCCTATTTGCCGTACTTCCAAATCTTTTTGAACTACAAACTTTTCCCCAACTGATTGTGACGATGAGTGTGTATTTCAGATCAATGGGTGTGTTTTCCAAAATTTGGAAAGGCTTAATTGCCTCAGTGATGAGTCGGTTGCCAAATCTTAAGATAAAACTTTATAAATACTCGCTCTACAGATTGATAAAGTCTGTTTACAAAACACTGCACAGTAAATTTACGGGGTGAGCTGGTGATTGCCAGCTGTGGCATTTAGCGAGGGCCGGGATCAGCGGCTGGGCTGGATTTGGATCAGCGGCTATTGTGTTTCAAAATTTTGCTATCATGGGACACAGCTCGCCATTTGTACTAGAGCGCGGACAGTTTAAAGGACTGCATGCGCTAAGTCTGTTAAAACTAAACCGGGAGGTTTCATAAAATGGTCTTAATTACTAATTTGTAGCACTACTTGGGTAGATTATAGAGCAATTCTTTGGTAGCAAACAAATTCTTGTGAAAGATAGAAAAAAGCAATGGAAATTTTTGAAACACTCTATCTCAGCTCAGAAATTTTTTGTCGGTTCCCAAACAATTGCTCTATAGGTTTTTGATGAAGCCCTTCAAGAATATAATAATCGGATCAATTAAAAATTCATTGATAAACAGATTTTGAAACCAAAGTCTTATGTCCGCTTCATGACGGTTATATCCTACAGCGAAAAGAGAAAAATAACTATCCTCCTTGCACTCAGCTGCGTACAAAATGGCGCGGAACTCCTACGGACCCACCCGCAGATTTGTCCGTATATTTAAAATGAAAACGGATACTGTCCGCGGCACTATCCGGTATTTTACAGGAAAAAAAAAATTAAAATCGTGACGAAACCGCAACAAACAGTCCTTTAGCTGGCTCTGTCCGGTGTCGGCGAGCTGTGGGGATGTTATGGGACCCGCTTGTTGGAAACGCACTATAACGTTTTTTCCTTTTTTTTTATAGAAGATTGCGTTTAAAATCCGAATAGAGCAATGTTACCTTGTCTTGGGAGTACTGTATACAGAAGCAAATGTCCGAATCATTCATAGAGTAAATCTTGATTCCAGTTCCACCAGCTATTTTGTAGTCAAGAACCCTGTGCTTAGCTAAAAGAACGGTTTCACAGCCTACTTTTAAAACCAACCTGCTGGAATCGAGACTTTGTGTAGTTCAGCAGCCAGGGGGTAATCTGGTTTAGGTCGCCAGTAGACGTCCTTTGGTACTGGAGGTACCTGCCTGGAAAAAAATTCTTGTAAAATGTGTTTCTGACAACTCACGTCAAACTGTCGTCGTCTTTCAGGGTTCCTCCATACGATTCTGGAAGAGCCGAAGGGTCACATAGCTCCAGAAGCTCATCTTTCCAGTCCTTACCAGTAAACACAATCTTTCTGCGGGATTGTTCCGGAATGAAGGGACTTAGGGCGGACCAAAGCACAGAAATGTAGGAGGGACTGTTGACAACAATAAACTTGTCGACGAACTCGCGGTAGTGCATTCCAGTCAACTGCCAGGTTACTCGAAAAGGGCCTTGAAAAAAGTTGAACTTTCAGAGTAACCTAAAGAACTCTACCGTTAACGACGCTAAGAAGAGAAGGGTCGAAGTGAAGTCCCTCCATGTCGAAGATGTAGTAACTGTTGGCTTGAACTCCGGTTTGGGCTTCCATCTGAAAATGGAAATGCTAATCGTTTTAAAAGCTTTGATATAAGTTTTGTGTAAAGCAGAAAACAGATTGCAAAAGAATATTCCGTTGCCGGGAATCGAACCCGGGCCTTATGGGTGAGAGCCATAAATCCTAACCACTAGACCACAACGGACATGACTTTGTACTTGGCGGTTCAGCCAATGTTCAGAGTGACAGCTGTCCTCCGATAAACCAGTGGCCTAGCAAAAGCGAGTCTCTGTACGCGGAACTTGATTCAATACAGCAATACATGGCTAAATGTTTTATAAATGACAGTTTTCTTGCAAGAATTGATTTAGTTGAAAGGGTTACTAAAAGAAACCTTCTATCGGAGAACAAAAAATATTCTTGAGGACAGAGTGCAAAAAATTTATTCCGTTGCCGGGAATCGAACCCGGGCCTTATGGGTGAGAGCCATAAATCCTAACCACTAGACCACAACGGACGTGCCCTCCATGATCGCCCGCAAGCCAATATACTGAATGAGAGCTGTTTTCCAAAAGATCTTTGCAGGCAGAAAAGACCTTTGCAAAAAAAAAAAACTACAGTGATACGGAATATTGACTTTCACTTTCAAAAACACTGATTTAAAAAAAAAATTTTTATAAGAAATTACGAGTTTTCCCACCTCCATAAAGATCCTCTGAATCTTCTCGAAATTCAAAAACTGCTGATGAATGTACTCCGTGGGCTGAACCGATTTCATCACGCCTCCCACATCCACTCTTCCTGAAAGATATCCCGTGTCTCGTAAACAAAACCGAAAACCTGCTCTATCAATAATCACCAAACGGTCGCCTCCAGGTCGATTCGGGCCGATTATTGAAAGAGGCGCGTATTTTTCAGTAACCTGAAAACGGATTTTTAAATTCAAACTCATTGCTTATTACCGCACTGCGCTGCAGTCCACTGCAGTCTCCATCGAGATTTCTTTCTTTCCTCCACTTTAGATGTTTTCTAAAAATGCAATTCAAAATATGCAGTTTGTAGTTTGGTACCTGAGCAGATGAGCTGATTTGGAAACATTGAATTCACAAGACTGAAGCCATCGAAGCAAATTGAAGTCAGTGTCATACCAAGGAGTCAAGACATCGCTTACAAGGGAACGAAGCTAAAATTTACCCATTATCATAAATTTTGGTTTTTCAAGCAATTTGCTTGAAAGTCAATCAATGTTACACAATTTCATTGTCTTTGTTCGAAATCTTTGAAACACCGGTAGTTGTCTAGTTCTCAAGGACGCGTTCCGTATAGTTTACATCAGGCAAACGTTCTTGAACCGATACTGAAGGTCAGAGAGATGTTTTTCTAGTGGGTGATGGCTTTCACACGTTTTTGTAAACAAGGGTTACGGCACCTAAAAACAATTGAATTTTAAGGTACATAAAACCGTTGTCTAATTTCCCTGTAAACTTGATGATTTTAAATTATCAGTTGTTGCAGAGTTCAGCAGTTTTGTAATTTCAATACCTTCAATGTATTCACCACAAGAGACTAGTCATTTCGAATTTTAAGAAAATGATCTGGAAGATTATACGCATGATTTCAAAGTTTCTCTACGATGATGAAGTCGAAATGATTTGAAAAAATAAGCTTTTTGTTTAAATTTCTGATTTGAATAGTCTTTCAAGCAAACTTTGTGTTAAAAAGTGTGCAAAAACCAGGCAAAAAGTTTTTCCGTTGCCGGGAATCGAACCCGGGCCTTATGGGTGAGAGCCATAAATCCTAACCACTAGACCACAACGGACATGTGTGTGAACTCGATGGTTTAGCTCTCTAAGTTCCGAGTGACAGCTGTCCTTCTGGTGTGATAAGACTATTGTGCGTGAAGATAGCATTTTAAGAAGTTTGAGCATAACAAAGTTCAATTTGATTTTATGTTTTTAGACATTGGATGTTGTGCCTTATACCTTTTCGCATTTGTCTAGACATTATTTTGGTTATGTGGCCTGAGGCCAGATCTCTTTCAAAATCAGCAAAAATTCTTCCGTTGCCGGGAATCGAACCCGGGCCTTATGGGTGAGAGCCATAAATCCTAACCACTAGACCACAACGGACATATCGTTCGGCTCGGCACTTTAGCTTATGTTCCGGCTGACAGCTGTCTACTGGGATTTGATAAAGCACTTGTAATTGACGAAGTACATTTTGCAGATGAGAATTGTTTTGTTCTCGGCAGACTTTTCAATAAAGTGTGTTAGCTTCGTTTTCGAACATTTTAAAACTTGGTTTAATTTTTGGGATCCCAACAGCCCATTTTTCCAAGACAACTTTGTGAAACTCCAAAAAAAACATAATGAAAAATGTTTTGTAAAGAAAGGTTTCTTGGGATTTGTTTCGAGATAAAACGAGATGTTTCGTCCCTGGGAAACTTTTTTGAAGTATGAAAGTTTATGGAACAATAAGTAGTTTGTGCAATTTCCATTTTGAATTGGGGTGTAGGCAATTACTCAGGTAAAACTGAAAAAAAGGCCGAGGAAAAGTACTGTAGAAAGTAAAATGGCCGCCGACTAACCTCCTTGATTGCCTCCACTTCGTCGGTAGCTAGTTGAGTAACGACCTCCGCAGACGGTGCCATCGCGCTGTTCTCTCCGGGAGAGGACCGCAATCTGTGGGCGGCAAACCCGCCCCGGTGAACTTGAAACGGGTCGCGCGAATTGCGAGACAACCTTACAGCGAAGAGACAACAACACGATAACCAAATGGATAGAAAGGGGTTGAGGCGATTAAAACGGGGTTCAGGTGAAATCGATCTTCGAAGGTTTCCGATTTTTGGTCAAGAAGTGACAGAAGCTTGCAAGATTTGGCAGATGGAGACTTCCCACTGGGATGAGACGCTAAAAGTCGCCGAGACGGTATTATCCTTCGTCATTTCAAGTTTTTCAGTGGCGCAACTGGGGGCTGATGTCATGGATCGCCGCTTTAAAAGCTCGGCACGAAAACAATAACGAATCCAGCAATGGAAAGTCCAAAAGATGAACAGACACCACGAAAAATGGACTTGAACTCGAAGACTGTCTTACAAGTCAAAAACTGATTTTAAAAGCTATAATTTTTAATTGTATATCATTTGTAGGTTGTAGCCAGAAGAACTTATGTGTATTTTTAAAGTCTTCATTTGAACTGCCTTTCAGTGTGACGCTGTGTTTCCGTCACAAGGTCCTACAAATGCACTCGCCGCAATTTTCTCGTGTTTTAACCGATAAAAACCTTTGCAAAAACTTTTGCGCAGGTTGTTTTTCGGCGTTTAGTTCGTAGTTTTCAGTTTTTCGAACGGTTTTAACCTACTCTGAAAGAACGCTAATGGCAAATTCACTCAGGCGTTTAACCAACGGAAACCTTTCGGGTTGAATACTTTACCAAGGTTGATAATCCTTTATTCTATTAAGCAAGGTAATGTTAAGGATTATAATGTTATATTTGTCTTTTTTCGAAGCGTTGAGAGTTGAATTTTGTTCAGTCACACATGCAAAGATTTTTAAAGTCTCACATTCTCGCCTTTTTGGATTTTGCAGCACTAGATTAGGATTGCTTTAAAGATTTTTTTTGTAATACAACATTAGGTTCTTTAGAATATTAAAGCTTTTCAAAGCTTCGCGTTCATTTCTCTCAAACACCTGTTCAAATATCTTAATATTTTTTACGTTTTGGACTACAGACCAAACAATATGGCCTTTGAAATAATAGTTTTTAAAAAAAATTTTAAAGACAAAGAGAGTTTTGCACAAATGTATAAACTCCTTTTTCGGTTTCAAAGTTGTAAATTGTCATTATCTTAATTGCTATTGCCTTTCATTCACCTGAACGCTATTTGCGAAGTGTATATTTACAAGAAATCAGTAAATTTTTACGCAACACACACATAAAAATTTTCCTCTTTTTGAACAAAAGGCACATTTAGTTGTTTCAACCCCTGTTGAAGTTTACAAAGAAGAGTGATCGTTTTAATGGAATGTCAAAAGGACTGTTTTAGAAACTTGGTTTTTTCGGCTAAATTTTCCGGGGCATATTTCTCTTCTTTGTTTTTTATTGTCTTTTCTCGTTGAAGTGATATACCATATTTGAAATAGTTTGTTCATTGAGTACGTTTTTAAAAAGAGGCAAACCAGGAAACCCAATTCAGCTGGATAAATCTACAACTGATAATGATAGATTCTATGTCTAGTACGCTCATTCGGCTTAGTCATGCGTCCACGCCAGTTATCCCTGACCTTCCTTGGTCACGAGACCCTAAACGATGCACATGTGAAAGATCACCGCTACCGCGCCCGGTTGGAGAGGCGGCTTACACTATTCGTCGACCACCGATGTTCTTCTCCGACTGGTTCCCAGCTGGAAAGAATGGCTGTGCCAAGGCTATGGGGTCGAACGCCGGAACACAAAAACTCGCCGAATTCTCGCCATGGGAAGGGTAGTGCACGAAAATATTACTACACAGATCGCAACAAGTTTCAACAGGATTCTGATACAGATATCTTTGAAATAATAAAAAAGTGGGGACTGTTCAAGGCGGAAAACACACCAAAAGAAAAAAAAAATCATGTATGGATAGTATGTTACTCATTTATGGTACAAGAACATAATACGTTTCCTCAGAAAAGTTGGCCTTTCCAAGGACAAAAGATTGGTCTAATGAGTCATTTCTAAATCCAGCAAACGCGTGAAATTATAAAATTTTTAGCATTTCAAACTATATTTTTTGAAAAAAAAATTTTATTTAGTGAAAACATACTAACCTGATGCGGAGGTAGTCGATGACGTCATAATGATTAAACGTATGGGAAAAGAACTGTTGTACATTGTTTTTTGCAGCGGAAATCGCTTTTCAGCATTAAAACTCTTGATTATTTGTTTCTGTCTAGTTAACTCAATTTTCACGCTTTTTCCCAGAATAAAAAGTGATTCCTCTAACTTTCTAAACATTTTGGCATTTTACAATCTGTTAAATTGCATTCAAAATTTTACAATGTATTTTCACGGATGTTGCTTTTCTTTTTATCAGTTTTCTTGTAAATCTGGTAACAAATGTATTTGTTGTTTTTTCTACATTTTAACGCAGCTTGAAAATCTGACTTTTACTTGTTGAAAATACAGCAGACTTCAAGATGCGAAAACCATGATTCAAGAAGAAGTAAGTTCGTAATGAAACTGTTACCACTCCAATCAGTTTTAGATACTCACCGGAAACAGCTTCAAAACTCACGCAAACACATTTTTCATTTTGAATATAAAGCAAAACATTTGCTTTTTTTCTATATTGTCAATTTAGTTCCAACTTTTAACTGTAATTTTATCCCGTAGAAGATTTCGGTAGCATCTTCAAATCTTTTGCAACAAAAAATGGCGAAGATGTTTTTCAATCCCTTGAACGCTCAACCGGGTAAACATATTAACATTTCAAAAAGCGACACTCCCTTCCTCCGAGGTCTGGTTTATTTCGAAACGATCATGAGTTTCCCGGCCGAGTGCCACTTTCTATTAGTCATCACTGCGATGAATAGGCTCCGATGACAAAACATCCCCTTCCATAGTTTGCTTACGTTGTGTCACTTCAATGCCATAATTTTTTCACACATGTCTCAGGTGTCGTTAGGAAGATGGTTTGTTTTAAGTGTTCTCACGGTGAATTGGTGACCCTTTTATTTTTAGTAGCTTGTTTTTGTCTGGGAGCAAAACACGGCTATCTTTCTATCGGAAGCAGCAATCAAAATTGATAAACAAGTCAGTTTCCTATTTGTGTTGAATCTAATATACAGCCCGATTAAAATGAACCTTCGAATTCGTTTTTCATGGATTGCTAGAAGACTTAAGCAATTCGTTTCATTTTCGGCTTTTACTACACTTTGCTGTGAAATCAGTTTCTTGACAATGGGCATGAAACGTCATTATGACTCACAACCGCCGTTTTCAACCCCAAGGCGTTGTGTTGGTTGTCCAAAGTCTCCTTCGGCTTTACTTCAACAGCCCCTCTTGAAGTTGAATTTCGTTTCTTCTCCTTGTCGACAGCTGAACAAACGCTTTACTATAAGTTTTTTTGATCAACATAAGGTCACAGACCAATTTTCCACGCAATCCTTGACATATTCTGTGAAAATAAACAAAATTTTGCAAACTCGACTTTTGTAGATGAGGTAACCGGCGTTTTTGATGACTTAGGACCTATAATACATATTGAGTTGTATTATGACGTCGTTGGAAGGTCAACTTTCTAAGTTATGCGTGGCAATATATGCCAAAGTATGCCTCTCTGAAATAATAAAATGAAATACATGAGTTGTGACTGTTTCACTTTTTTTAAACAAAGCGAAGGTCAAGTGACCGTTCTGCATATTTGCTAACCGAAAACAGCTTTTTCGTTGACCTCTGATACTGTTGAATAGCTTTTCTTTCGTTTTCTGTGTTTGAGCTTTTTGAAAAGTTTCTTTCCTACGCGATCAGGTCAAATCTGTTTTTTCCTACTTGTCTTGTTTTTTTAGAACAATGACAAATTTCCAAATGCCTATCATGCTCTTTTTACTTTTCGAACTTTTCTAAGTTGAATTGAGATTTATCGTGGCTTTTTTATTATTCTTTTTCGCGTTGACTGAAATAACTGTGCAAAAGAAGGCAGTCCTGTTTACAAATAACAAAAATATGTGAATGAATTGCCAATTAAAATTTTTTAATTCACTTTTTCGAACCTAACTCGTTTTATTCACTTTTTCGAACCTAACATGTCTCTAGAACATTCTCATCATATTCAGTTTGTTTACCTCATTTCCGGAAAAAACTTTCTCTTAACAAAGAAAACGCCTAAAACCCCCTATTAAATCATAAAATTGTTTTTAACATACCGTCTTTTCAACTAGTACGAATTATCTCAGTTCACCTACTCCAATCTGCTATTTATTTACCCTTTGTGTCGCCCACTTCCTGATAACGCAATTGAAAAGTGGATTGAAGCAGCGCCTGTTATTATCTCGTTCGCTAGCTGGCGGCGGGACGTCCATTGACCTGTTTGCCCTCTGACTCACCCTAAATAAACATGTCCATCCCGCTCTTTTCGCGTTCTCCAGGTGTTCCCGTCATCCGGACTACCGATTTTTCTGTCACAATTTCGCAGTGGTGGTCTTTCTAACGGCCGATATTGATTGCAGTGGCGCTGGAGCATGGGAACGTGGTCGTGTTCCTATTGCACTCTTCACAACGACAACAAAACGCCACAATGCAACGCGTGTGGCGCCCAAAATCCGACTTCATTCGCTAAACAACAAAGGAAATCTTTTCTGCCGAAGGTTATCACAAAACCAAGTGAGTTTTAATCTGTATAAAATAAAATAAACATTTTTGAAATGCGGTTTTTCAAGAAAACCTTTTTTATTTGTTTTTATTATAATGAGTTGTCCCTAATCATTCAAATGTGATAAAACTTTATGAAATCTTACAATTAACACTTAATATATATACAGATTAAACATAAACATAAACAAACGTACTCAAAACTAGAAAAAAAGGTTGTATTATTTAATATTTTAATTATTTATTGTGTTACCTTTTTGAAAAACGTTGAAAAAAAGTAACCTAATCAAAAATAAAAAAAAAATTCATAAAAAAACATTAACTCGATAGTGTTTCTATTCAATATTCCCCGCTATAAAATTTCAAATACTATTTTACAAACAAAAATCCAAGTTTAATTTGATTAAAGTGTCAAACTGATATAGAGTTTTGATTTCAGAATTTCCAAAAACGTTAATTGTATTTGAACCCAAAACTGTTTTATATACCAATTTTATTATTTTTGTATCTATTTTTAATCTGTTTTCATTATTTTTTGATTGCATTTGGCCTTCCTAATTGAATCAATTTTGATATTCGCTCTTTTTTTGTTAATTTTTTTGTTGTTGGTTGTAAATGTTGCCAAACTTTCTTAACGATTTTCCTTGAAATTCGCTGAGCTCATAATTTTTGTCCCCTTCAAATATACCCATCAGCTGAAAGTTCATTTTTTAAAAATAAAATTACAAAACTATGGTCCGTTTTTTTGTGTGTCTAATTTTTAACGGAAAATTTTTCTCGTTCAAAAATTTCTAAACCAACAATTAAAATCACATGTAACCAATTAAGAAACATAACTAATTCCTAAAACATATCTTTTCTGAAAACAATTCAACATCTGGTATTTGAAAATTCTTTCCATTCCCAAAAACTATTGGAACGCCATGAAGTGTGATTTTATGGGAGTGTTGATAAAGATAAATGCTCATTTTCCAGAAAATTCATGAACCATGAATGTAGCGCTAAGTAAGTTTGTAGGTACAATTATAATTTCCAATACCACAATTTCACAAAACTTTCACTTTCAGTCGAAGACATTTCCAATGCGGTCATCGACATCTTCTCCTACAGCCGTGATGGACCCGTTGGACCCACTGCTCCCCCTCAAATCCCAGGTGATTTCTGTTTCGTAATTGTTCCCATCGTAATTGTCATGCCTGGCTGTTTCCATGGAGGCACAAAGGCCTCTTCCTCTGCACTTGCCGGACATTTCCGCCTCTCGACTCATATTATACTTTAGTATATCCGCCGATTCATCAGGTTCTGGTGCCAGGACCTCCAGTACCACCACCGAGACCTGCGCCCCCGCGGCCGCAACCGCCGCAGTTTCCTACTACCAGTCAAGGTGAGAAATTGAGAAATTAGGGATTTTAAGGGTGTTTGTTTAGGACCGGCTTTGGAGTACTCAGGCACTTGGGTTTGTAAACAGTGTTATAAAGCTAACGAACTCACTTTGACTGCTTGTAGTGGCTGTGCCTGCAACAGGAAAATAGGTTGGTTTTGAATTACCAAGTTGAAATCTGTCTCTCTGTTTCTCTGTTTCTTTGTCTCTCTGTCTCTCTGTTTCTCTGTTTCTCTGTCTCTCTGTCTCTCTGTCTCTCTGTCTCTCTGTCTCTCTGTCTCTCTGTCTCTCTGTCTCTCTGTCTCTCTGTCTCTCTGTCTCTCTGTCTGTCTTTCTCTCGGTTTTCCCAACATTTGTCATGTTCCAGGTGCCAAAACTAGGCAAAGAACCAAACGTCACGGCAGCATACAAAACGTAAGACTTATCATTCCTTGAAGCAAATCAATATGTTTCAGCCTTCTATGGACGGATTTCTATGCTCTGAAGTAATGGCAACAGTAGAACAGTCAGATGCAGCAAACGCTCTGGCTCTATACAACAATGTAATCCAAATTTGCAGGTTAGGCTGAAATTTATGGTTTCAATTTCTCAGTTTCAGACAACACAATGTTCCCTTCATCGACGATCAGTTCCCCCACACAACGGCTTCAATCGGTCAGATTCGAAGAAACGCTCAAGACGCTGTAGTAGGTTTGTGAAACTTAAAAATGAAAGTATTTAAATGAATTTAGGTGAACTACCGACGGCTTTCGTGTGGTGCCGCCCTCAGGAGATTTATACTAAAGACGGACGCCGATTTAACTGGAGTGTTTTCAGGGATCCCCAACCTTCGGATATTGAACAAGGTAAGAACTTTTCAAAAATTCTAGAATCAAAAAGCTAAGCTAGAGGTCACAAATGATGTAGAAAAGTTGTATAAATAAAGACAAAAAAACGCCTTGGGTCCAAATGTTTCTCGAAGATTTCTGCAACTATAGTCGTCAAAATTTGTTCATGCGGTTTTTGACTCATGAAAGTCTTCTTTGAATCGGTTTTTTGGCAATGTTTGTTTAGAAAACGTCAGTCTACCGGAAGTGACTCATATTTCTTGCTTGGTTTCTTATACATTTTTTTCAACTGATAAAAAGGGGTTATGACGTCAATTCGCAAAGAGAATATGTAACATTGAAAAACTTATCCAATTCATCTGTTACATACAGAAATGCCTTTTCGCAACCCCTTTTATGTGACGTTGAAATTATCTATAAAATCAGAAAATGAGTGCGGTAGTCTACGCTTTAACTTTCTTACTGCCCATTGAGTTTATTTTTCAAAAGAGCGTTAACCAACGGTTTAGCCATATCCCTGATTCAATTTCTCACCCTTTGTTTACTTTTACAACTGTTTGTCTTTTTTCAGGCGTTCTCGGTGACTGTTGGTTGTTATCGGCTATGGCACTGATCGCGGAACGACCGGATGTACTGGAACACATAATCCTGACAAAAGAATACACTTCCGTCGGGGCGTATCAGATAAGGTATCAGTTGCTCAGGGAAAGTGACAAGATGTGTTTGCAGAATTTGCATCGATGGAGAATGGAAGGTGATCCTAGTTGATGACTTTTTCCCTTGTCGAACGAATAGCAAAGCTTTGGCTTTCGCCACGGGACGGAAAAATCAGGTAGCACAGAAAGAATTGCACAAATTGAAGTTTGATTTCAGTTATGGGTCCCTTTGATTGAAAAAGCGCTGGCGAAACAATTTGAAAGCTATGCTAAACTTGTGGGAGGCAGAACTATCGAAGGGTTGGCGATGCTTACAGGTACCTCAACATACTTAATTCTAATTTAAGACGTGTTTTAGGAGCCCCTACGGAACAAATCATCGTTGAAAGAGAAGGCGATTCCCACAAGATGGACCTGTTATGGGTACGACTACTCAGCGCTAAGTGAGAAAACAGCTCAAGATGTTTTTATCCGGGGCTATTTCAGGGAAGCTAGTTTTGTTATGGGATGTAGTTGTGGCTCTGGAAATCGGTTTGTCGATCATGATCTCTACAAAGCAAAGGGTCTTTTGACTCAACATGCCTACTCTATTCTGGATGTACGACAGGAAGGAGTTCACAGGTAAGAGTATGGTCTGAATCTAAAAAAACGGCAATGAGGAATGTAAAGCACGGGGTGGCCTGGTCTCGCCGCGACAATTATTTGCTAGCCGTGTCATTTTTCCAGGATTCCGATTGGCATCGCTTTACGCCCAGAAGGTGCCGTAGATCGGTGGCGTGTACTAACACTCATTTGTTTCCTACTGCGTTCCAAACTTATCTGTTGTCTTCGTTGGAAACAGACTATAGTCAAACACACCGCTTAACATCACGGTTTCATTGCGGTTTTACAAGCTTTAATGCCTTAAGTAATCATTAACGTGCAGGAACCTTTGATGGAGCTTAGTTTACTTCCTTAAAGATCTTTAGGTTTACACGAAAGTAAGCCATAGCCGCGTATGTTTTTTCTCACACCAGCGTTTGACGATTGACTTCTGAAATGGTGCAGTAGCTTGCGCGAGCTTGAAGCCTTGTCATGACACACCGTTTCCGAAATGGGTCTTAAGATCCGCTTAACTAAATGTACAACAAATTACGTCTAGTGCACATTTTCAGACTTATCCGTCTTCGCAATCCTTGGGGTTCCTTTGTGTGGCAGGGAGCGTGGTCGGATAACTGGCCTAAATGGGATCCAGCTCTGAAGCAGAGGCTTCTTGGTGGAGAATATCAAAGTGGCTCCTTCTGGATGTCCTTTGATGACTTTTTGGAACACTTTGACTCCGTTGATATAGCCAAGCTGCGGAGTCACAGCGGTTGGGCCGAACTTCGAATGCCAATCAAGATGGGAAGGGTGCAAGGAGAATGGGATAGGTGAGACTCTTTATATATTTTTTTGTTTTCTCATTCTCTCTGACTAATTTGCTCTTACTTCACCCTCACAATCCCTTTGCCTGAGTCCAATTTTCAGCTCCGTTCGTTTCTTTGTCGAAGACTCCACTGAACTTTGCTTCACCCTGTTTCAAAGCGGTGCCCGCACCCTCCCTGACAAAGTTGATCTCATGGTCTGCGTCCACCGTATAAACAGCGCCGGCGTAGTTGGGGAACTCATTTGCCGTTCTGATCGCAAAATCGAAGCCTTTACAAGCACAGGTATCCATTTTTGTATAGTCGCAGTCACTGTTCAACTTTAGGTGATACATTCCTCAGTTCCGGAGAGTACGTGGTCATCTGTCACAGTTTGAGCACTCTTGGAGCTAGAAAGATTAATGGTTGTTTGGTAATTCACAGCTCTCGAGAAGTTTATGCTGACACAATTTCCTGTAAAGCTGAGATGTATACCGATTCTTTGATTCAGTTGTGTCTAAAGGAAGCTCAAGTTCATCAAGTGAGCAAATTTTGAAATAGGTTTTAAGAATTACAAATTTTAGTCTCTTCCTGGTGTGGTTCCTCGTTATCTTACAGACGGTTTCGCGGGACTTATGCTACTTGTGGATAATCTATCGGAAAATCGTTGGGTTCATGTTAAGTGAGTAATTTTTTATTGTTCTCTTTGAGAAAGCTGAAAAAGAGCCTTTTTATTAGAACTGAATGCTTTGGAAAACCAACTGGAATGCGTGGTTTCCGAAACAAAAAAAACCAGGAAAACTGTGATTTCAAAAAAAAAAAACGCCGTCAGGAGTAATCAAAACTGAGAAAGCAAAAGATTTGCCGCCAGCAGGGGTCGAACCTGCGACCTTGGGCTTATTAGACCCACGCTCTAACCGACTGAGCTATGGCGGCTCGTTGGTAGCAACGGGGGCGCCCACCAATGTATGCGCGCAAGGCAGCCGTCAAGTGTTGCCAGCGCCGCTGCCATTTTGTGGTGTACCTATTTCAAGACAGATTTCTCATATGCTACGTAGGCAGGAAAGCCAAAGTAGGAACTGAGGAACTCTATGACGTTCTTTTACCAAATCTGATGCCATTTGAAATCATTGTTAAAACTTGTTTTGAGTAAAACTGTCGATTTCAGAACAGAATGCGCTGGTTCCGTAAACGTTCTTTCTTCTCGTGGAGCTATGAACGTTTCCGACGTTGTTCCACCCTTAAGCCGCCAGGTAACAACCCATTTTCACCTTATCATGTCCGAAATCGTTCAGATTGTCGTAATTCTAACCCATTTCGAGCCTTCAAATAGCTTCATTGTTCAACACAAACTCGAGGTAAGTAGAAAAAGTGTCGTTGTTTGCATGTGGCTATTCAGGTAAGCATTGGTCGCCGCGCCTTGTTAGAAGAGGGTTTGCCTCATAGCCCCATGTTCAACTCCCGTGTCCAGTCCGACCTTCACAACCCCAAATCTGTGTTGATTTAGATGCTTTTTGATGTCTTATTGTAAACTTTCCCGGTTTAGGTACGACTTGTAAATTCCCGCGGTGTGACTAAAAAAGCGAGGTCTTTCTCCCACAGACAAAGTAATGTAGTTTTCGATTACTAGAGCATATCTGGTTTGAACTCGGTTGTATCGCATTTGAAATTCCTTCTTGTACGAGTAAGGTTGTTTTGAAATTGTGATTGTGATTCTGTGATCTTTATGAGAGCAGATTGAATAAAGTTGATGAATATTTGCCATTGTAAAACGGACTTTCGATAAAAACGTGGTTCGAAATGGAGGAGGTTCAAAAAGAAAAACTTTTCTACAAGTAGGAGTCAAACCCACAATTAGTAAAGGCCCACTTTTTTGTTGCTATTCTGAAAGTCATTCGAGAGTTTCATGAGTGTTACGGGCTACATTTTTCGATTGGGCAAAGTCTTAGGAACAGAATAAGGTTTCGAAAACAGTGTTGATTAGCATACGAACCAAACCGGCGGCGTTTGTCAAGACGCGGAAAATGGAAATTTAGATTGGAATTGTTTGGGACATCGAGACCGACACCATTGGAAGGTCCTTGAAAAGTTATCTTCCACGAGAAAACTGCAACAAGAACAATTTCGAAGAAATCTTTTCAAGGGCTTTCCGATGGTTGGCTAATGAATTTCCGTTCAATGTTACCACCACAGCAGTACACCAAAGCCTGAACATATATAGAATGGAAAAAGAATATTTCCTTTTCTTTGTCGTGGTCCAACATTTGAACCTCTAACAGTTGGCGCATTGGCCTAATTACATAAGTTATCGATTGGCCTATTGCTACACCATTTGAGACTCATTTACTAGAACAAAAATTTTTTTTTGTTCTAGTAAATGAGTCTCAAATGCTTCTGCGTCTCGCGCGGCCTTGCGGTCGGTCCCTTCCCCGCTCTCCCAACCGAGCCTGGATTGCCCGTCCTCAAGCCGGAGTGGAGCCCCGTGAGGACGTAGCTCCAAACAAATGGATCAACTACAAAAATACGTACCTTTCACCAAAAATTGAGAAAACCCCAATGGCCTCAGAAAAGTGTTTTTGGTAAAATATATCTTTTAACAAAGTTTGGGCCAAAACCAAGGTTGCCACTTTTATCTATATGTCGTCCTTTTTCCCATAGCGCTCCAGTCATACAGAAATCTTGTCTAATGCTGTCGAACACAAAAAATATACCTGGTTCAGGACAATGTAGATCGGTTTGAGCCATTTTCTGATTAGGTTGTGTTCTCATAATCCTCTCATTTCAGCTTCTAATAGAATCTCCCAAAAAAGTAAGAAACGGTAATATATTCCTCAGCATCCAATCGAATGACGATATTTTTGATTTCGCTTTTCTGCGCTCGTTCACGACACTCGAGCTGCGATTTCCCAACTCCAATCCAGTTATTCTTCATGTATGTACCACAAGTACCCCTTCCAAGGTGCTGTTAGTCATGCAGTACACAATTCAAAGTTTTTCCACCGACCTGCACTATATCCACATCAAAATTATTGACAACACCTATGAGTCATTTTATCACGCGTGGACATCTTACCCATCAACTTTTTCTCGCTTAGCTGAATTCAACCTCACTCCCCAAAATATTAAAAGCCAGCGACAAACAATATAGCATCTGTTTTCTTGATCTCATTTGGTTATGTAATGCTTTTCATGTTTTATTGTTTGTTGAATATGAAATTGTCGCGTTCAACGCTTTTCCATATTGAACTTTGGGCCAGCGTAGACTAAACCTCTGTGAGATATTTGCAATATGTTAAAATTAACAATAAAAATTGTTCTTTTTTACAATTAAAAGGGAAAAGCAAAAGATTTGCCGCCAGCAGGGGTCGAACCTGCGACCTTGGGCTTATTAGACCCACGCTCTAACCGACTGAGCTATGGCGGCGCCATCTTATGTTTTGACGCGGCGCCTCACCAATCTGATATCTCCATTTCGCTTCCGATATCATCATAACACAGAGAGAGATAAAGATAGATAGAGAAATACAGACATGAACATAGAAAGAACGAGAAGCCGAAAAACCGAGAGACACAGAGACACATAGAGCCAAACTGACTGTGAGACAGAAATGATGCAACATTGGAACTACGCGTACTGGTTTTAATAACGTGTTCGTTTATAATCACTAACAAATAATTGTACAAAATCTTTCATTCAAACCAAAACATCTACTCTTCTTTAATCTCTTGAAGATCGGCGGAAGGGGTGGCGACAGCCTCTCCGCTAATTGCCTTAGGATGGAAGTTACTCTTGAACGAGGTGTGGAGATCCCTACCCAGATTGTTAATCTTCTCCACCACGATGACGAAATACTTCTGGAGCTGTTGAAGGGTACTCTTAAATGAAAAATTATACAAATCTTCCTAATTGTTCAGCTTACGTCCATGTCGAAGTTCTCGTATTTCTCCTTGACAATCTCCCACAGGGTCAGAACGTACTCGTGGAGCTTGTCGTAGTGTTTGGAAGCCTGGCAAGCCATGTCACAATCCTGAACCACATTTATTGACCTTAAGTACTTAGTACTTACCCTGCTGGGTCTGAAAGTACGGGGCACCCTGCTGATGTCAGTAATGTTTTTGAAACAGTCGGAGATGACCTTAACGCGGTCGTACTGCCCCAAGATCTCGCAGTCGAAGTTGGGGTTACGTTCAACATCAACCATCTAAAATACCAAGATTCAAAAAAATATGAACTTTTGGCTACCTTAAGGTCAGGGAACTTGTTAAGGAGGGTGGCTTCATTGGGAAGGCTGAGGATGTTGTTGTAGGTAAGACCGATAACTGGGAATCCTCTAAGGCGCTGGCCTGAAATAGAAACAATTTGGACACAAATTTTATACAAAGCAATCGATAGTCTGGTTTTGATTCATTCAACCTCTGCTAGTGATTCACTGAAATTCTGTCTCCTTAAAAAGAATTTATTGAATTCATTAAAAAAGTGAGTTTCAATGATGAAAAGATGAAAAAAATGGGACCAAACCGTTTCTGGAAATACAGTGCGTTCAATAAGTATAAGTTCACCCCATTTTTTCGAATTTTTGAAAAATTGGCTATCCCTGGAAACATGAGACCATGTCTAATCGATTCCTCATAAAAAATGACCCCCGGGCGCCAAACATGAAATTTTTAGATTTGCATATCACTAATTTATTCAAAAATGTCGAAAAATTGCCGTTCAATAAGTTTAAGTTCACTTGCTAATGGACACCGAAATTAGCAAATCCGGCATTCACAAACAATCTTTTGGGGTTCCGATGAACATGCCACTCCACCTTCAACATTTTCAAGGGATCCCACCTTATTTTGGACGAGCCATCTCGGATTCTGGCCTACAAGGGTTGCTTTAGGTTCAACTGTCAATTTTCAGCCCGTTTTGGCGTTTTCTGTGCTTTATCAGCCGATTTTGGAAGAATTCGGCCTGTTACGGGATAATCATCGTTCGGGATTGCCTAAAAAGATTTTCCGACGTGATATGGCCTCTCGAGGCTCTCATCTTTAGAAAACACAAATTAGGAGGAGGAAGTCTCATGGCGTGAGATGTGTATTCTGTGTGTGGAGGGTTAAGAAGTGTTTTCAAGTTCGTTCGGCACCACCTGGTAGACGTTTTTGTTCACCCACGAGGTCATAAAAGCCATTGCGACTTTTGAATCAGCACAGAAGACAGAAGACCACAAAAAACACCATGAGACTTCCTCCTCCGAATTTGTGTTTTCTAAAGATGAGAGCCTCGAGAGGCCATATCACGTCGGTAAATCTTTTTAGGCAATCCCGAACGATGATTATCCCGTAACAGGCCGAATTCTTCCAAAATCGGCTGATGAAGCACAGAAAACGCCAAAACGGGCTGAAAATTGACAGTTGAACCTAAAGCAGTCCTTGTAGGCCAGAATCCGAGATGGCTCGTCCAAAATAAGATGGGATCCCTTGAAAATGTTGAAGGTGGAGTGGCATGTTCATCGGAACCCCAAAAGATTGTTTGTGAATGCCAGATTTGCTAATTTCGGTGTCCATTAGCAAGTGAACTTAAACTTATTGAACGGCAATTTTTCGACATTTTTGAATAAATTAGTGATATGCAAATCTAAAAATTTCATGTTTGGCGCCCGGGGGTCATTTTTTATGAGGAATCGATTAGACATGGTCTCATGTTTCCAGGGATAGCCAATTTTTCAAAAATTCGAAAAAATGGGGTGAACTTATACTTATTGAACGCACTGTAATTCAGAAATTCGTTTTTGTTAGCAGCATGATCACAAACGGTTACAAATTGTCTGGTATCAAAATCAAGTTTGAAAATTTTTATTTTTCGTTTCCCTAAAGTTTTCCACGACCTTGAAAGTTATGGAGAACTTATGTCCAACCGGAAGTTGTGGGGTATGGGTATATGCCAAATAATTCAAAAAAACAATTGAAAGAAACACCTTTTTGCTATATTTTATGTTACATTCAAGTAGAAAAGTGAAAAGTGCAGGGTGAGCTCAAACAATGGTACCTGATTTGCACTAATAAGTCTATATTTTTAAAAAGAATAGTACTCAGTACAAATTCAATTTGGGTAAAACGTTTCTAAGAAGTCGGCTCAAACTTCTGCGATAGTGAAAAAACTGTTCACTTACCTAGAGGGAGCATCAGCTCCGTGCGATCTCCATTGTGGCAATGGATGACTTCATCTTCAGTGTCGCACTCGCAGTCGTCGAGGCAAGTAAAAACGTAGCCCCTAACGGAGGCGATGAAGAGCAACGGGAGGAAGGGAAGCATGCCAATGACTGGGGAGCATCGGTGGCGGTTTCTCTTATACACAGGGTCAGCTGTCGTCAACACGGCGGGGCGAACACGTGAAAGCTGATCCTCGCCGAGGGGGCAGAGTTCGCCAGACCTGGCGTAAATTGTCATGAGCGGTGACTCAGCCGCACTTTAGAGATGGATTACACAAAAAGTGGTGTGACTAACGAAAGGTAGAAACCAAAACCGAAAAAAATCTTCTTTTTTTTCAATAAACTTTCACCAAAATGGGAAAAACAACAGTAGAAAACCGCTCTACGGGAAAAAAAAGGACTGCGGTTTTCCTTGCTTTCAAATGTTCTAGAGCGAAAACTTGTCATACAATGGAATTTCAAAGGTCAAAGACCAGTGAACTGTATGAAACTTTTCAAATTTTTTAAAAATTAGTATGAAGAAACTTTTTTATACACTGTTTTAGACGTCACCTGCACAACGTAATCCACAATACAATTTTCGCTTCTGAGTCACACCACCCGTCTTAGTTTAAGGCTTTTCGTCATCGCAGCTGGTGGCCAAAACACGGAAAAACATGTGCCGAACGAAAATCAATCTGGGCTTTTAGATGATCTGTCAAGTCGAAAAAGATTGATGGGAGGACAACTTTCAAAATTCGCTACCATGAGAAACTCATGAATTTGAAAGGTTACACAATGTAAATTGACTTTTACATCACGAATTTGACATATGTTTTAAAGGATTACAATATTTTCTGTACAGGCAACTACATCTAATACTGTTTGTTCAACATTATAACGAACAAAATTATACTAATCAATCTACAGCTAAACTTTAAAAACACTAGGAGCCAACCGTAACGTAGACGACGAGGCAGATCCTGCCACCCTGCGGAGGCCAAGTGGCTGACAAGAAGTACTTAACTGAGTGTTATGCCAAGTTTTGCGTTTCGTGTCGTGATCAAAAAAAATCATTACAGTATTGGTTGGAAGTAACCAAACCCATAGAACCTTCAGAAAAACCACTAGATCCGCAACATGCATTTGACCACTCTGTCACACGCAATGTGTCACCTTGATGGAGGATGTCCGCAATATTTTTTACTTAGCATCGTCGTGTTGCCCCTGTCATTTGGGCACAAATAGATGTAGGGAATCGAAAACCGTTGTTAAATTTGGAGACAGATTACGGTGAAATTGAGCATTCAAAAGGAAAGTGACTGTTGCGTGCACTAAAATGAAAAAGCTATTTCTTTTTTGAATTACCCCGGTAGTGTCTAATGAAAGCGTTTTCATGCATCTGTGCGCGTGTAAAAGCGTGTGCGCCTGGAAAACTGCAAATGGCTATACTTCTGTTTTCTGTGTATGTTATCGTGTGCACCTCGTCTTCAGAATTCTTTTTTCAGCCCGTTTTCGCCGACCAAAATGTCACCTGTGAAGACTAATCAAAATTGTTTTCTTTGTTCGCCCTTTTCATTCCATTTCTTTCGTTCTGCAACAACGAGAAGTTTCAAACGCCGTCTGCAAAAATGTCTGATGGTGGGAACATCGTCGAGGTGGAAGCTTCCAGTCCCAGCTACCGACAATCTCAATTGAAAGCGACTATGAACGTTGTCATGGTTGGAATAGCTCTTTTTCTTTTGCTGATTCAAGTCATTGGCAGAGGTTTGTGAATGCTTAAATTTAAAAAATGGGTTCTATTTTAAAATCTAGCTTCAATCGTTGAAACGTTTCTGTCCGATCTTGTTAAAGATGGTGTTATTAGATATATGGGGTAAGTTAAATTTATGGGGTAAGTTAAATTTTTCAAAGTTTACATATTCACTTTTCAGCCTAGGATCTCAATATCTCACATTCACTTTTGCAAGCCTGTTCATCTCTCCTGTTATCAACCGTTTGGGTGCAATTCACTCCATGTCAATAGGAGCAGTGTCATTTCTTTTCTTCGAGGTTAATAACCTATTTAAAACAATAGATCATAATTACAGATCGGCTTCCTTTCGAGTACAAATAGTTTACTATTTCGCTACAAATGTGTTGGCAGGAGTCGGAGCTGCTTGTAAGTAAAGATATTTGCGGAAAACATGTTTATGTTTTAGTGTTGTTTCCAGCGATGGGATCTTATGTAACTCAGAACAGCGTAAAGGAGACGATTGAAAGAAACAGTTCGATTGTATGGGGACCTTCGCAATCAGCGTAAGTTTATTTCTATTTTCTTTTTTATCGCATTCTTTTGACGATTTCTAAATTTTATAATGTTTTGCATGTATTTTTCGTAACTATAACTTTCCTAACTACCATAGTTAAAGTGGGCTACCATAACCCATCAATGCAGTCTTTAAAGCCAATGAAATCGAACTTTTGGCCACTACGAAAAGGATAGTTCCGGTTCAAGCCGAGAAACGGAACGTGTAAAAGTACATTTTGTACTGTAAATGCATGAAGACAGGCGTTCATTTGCGTATACAGTCGTTTAATGTGCAACAGCCAAAAAAAGCGAACCGCTTGTTGGACAAGGACTATATATCCCTTGACGGAACGATCTTTACGATCCTCAAAAACAATTTCTTTATGCTTTTAATTAGAAAAAAATCGGTTTTTTGAAGAAGACTAAATATCTCGTTTTAGTACAATATTCGCTGGTTTCCTTCTTTTCTTCATTTGCACCCAAACCGACTCTACAAAAGATCATTTTTCTGATGGCACTCGTTTTTGGACAACCATGTGCTTAACGTGTTCTGTACTTTTATCTATTACTGTTTTCCTATTACTGAGAAACAAACCAGAAACAACAGGAAATGATGCATCATCACAAAGTACGACGAATTTTAAAAAAGAACTAGGTAAGGTTCAAATTACCAGGGTGTAACCTATTTTAAGGCCACACTTTTCGACTAATGACAACCAAGAGAATGTCTCTTTTAGCTTTAGTTTTTATTAATACTGGATTGTTACAAGCCTTTTGGATCTGTAAGACAAAACTTATTTTCTGTAATTTATATTATAGGTATTCTACCAACTGTGATTTCAAACACTCAAGTTATTTCGAACAAACCATTGGTAGAAGGCGCTTTCAGCTTGGTTGCTTTAGGCGTTGGTCAAATTGGAGGTGGAACTGTTTAAAACTGTTAAAATGACCATTTCAGCAAGTTGTTTTGTCGTCTTCACAAAAATTAGGAGGAGCTTCATTGTCTCCTAGGCTGCAGTTCTCCACCTAATGGTGTTTTCCGGAGTTTTCTTGTTTTTTCCTGTAGAAGCATCGATTGAGAAAACTTCGAGCAATACTATTTTACAACCAAAGTGAGTTTTTCTTCTGTCTGTATTGCATTGCGAGAAATGTCACTTTCTGGCGATTGTACACAATTACTTTAAAAAGAAAAAAAACGATACCAATGCTTGTAAATCTGCCATTTTAGGAATACGAATACTTTAAAACACACTTTTGAGTTGGGTTATGGAACTGTTTAGGTTATTAAAAATTCTTGAAAATGGTCGTTTTTGGGGCACATTAGCTTTGAAGTGGACAACAAAATCACAAAATCTTAATCTTAGGGTGAGCTAACCGAAGTCATTTTCTTAAAGTGTGGGCTTTTCATTTTGTATGGCGATCCCTCGAAGCACATGGAGGCGTGTTAAGAAAATCCGTATGTTATAAAATACGGATCATAAAATGTTTATTTGGTGTTTTTTCTCTGAGTGCTACTGAACTCCTCGAAAGCAGGTTAAAAAACATATTGCAAATCCTCAAAAATGTGTTTTGACCTAAATTTATGCCCAGGATGATGTTTGTCATTACGACGTTGGTCACAGGTGAATGTTAAAAAAACTTCCGAAACACGACGATAACAAAACTTTTTCAGTTTAAACATCGTCATTCTTTGTAGTATACTTGCGTTTTAAATTTTAAAAAAAATGAAAAGTTAGTGAAAGAGCAGTGAAAATTTTATTTTACAAAGGATCAACACGGTTAGCCGCCATATGAACAACCCTTCCTCCATGTGAAGTACTGCCGGCTTGCGAAATAGTTTTTTTGCAAAATTCGAGATTCAAATTTATCCTATAATGTGGGTTTATGGTAACCAACACAATAGACCCGAATAAGCCAAAACAGGACATACATGCCATGAAGCTTTCACCAACAACTGAAAGAACGAGGATTAATGAAAAAAGAACAGATGTTATCATTTCTTGTCTCACGCTGCATTGCGTACTTTTTCGATAATGAAGTGGTAAAAGGAATAGCACAGAAAACTGAACAAAGCTTACCACCGTATCCAAAAATGACGAAACCAAAAACCAAAGCGTACATGCCGCCAGGTATACAAACAATGATCATGGGAACCAATACTTGGAGGATTAACTGATATAATAGTCTTCTTTGTAAAATCGCTGTTCTCTGAGAAGTTGCAACAGATGAAATGTGGCGCATTGTAAGCGTAATTAAAACAAAAGTGAAGCCTACAAAGAGAACAAGCATAAACGTGCACTGCGGAACTAGAAAAAATCGAATTATATTGTGGTCGTAATACGCCATGTGGGGTTTGTTGATTATTTCAGTTGTTACGCAAGAAAATTCCTGAAACATTTTTTTACGGTTCTCTAGAATATAGTCGCTGCCCACCGAGCATGGCTACAAAAAGGGTCATTTTTTGAACAACCTGCGATTCTAATTAGCGAAATAGGTCACGTAATTGAAAGACGCAGAGAAAAATTGTCAGCCGCTTCGGAATGCTCGCTGGGCGAGGAGTATATATATTTCAACATGTTGCATTCATATCATGGCCAATATGCAAACCTTGGGCTGCCTCAGGTGTCTCGCAGCCTTCGGCCGCTCGAGTTTGCTGCCTGGGGCCTTTCAATAACACGGCCTTCGGCCACTTCATGTATCAGATAAATCGCAGCCTTCGGCCGCTCGACCCGCTCGCTGCCTGCGGCCATTCAGTAACACGTAATTGCGCGGATTATCATCAGTTTTGGTTTCTCGGACCGGAGTAATTGGCTCGATGTAAACATGTTTTTGGGCCACTAAGGTTAGCGGTACTTTGAGTTACGGTAAAACATATCTTTTTGGTTGTACCGCGCTTTTTATTGAGCCGATTTTCCATTTTGAAAAAATGAATCGATAGAATATTTTGTTTTACATCTTTTATTGCAATTTTTCAAAATGCATGATTAACGATAAATTTCTCCAAACGTGAAAAAATAACCACCAAAACTAATGTGGTTTAGCACTTTTCTCTAGATCTTACTTATACGGAGAACAACATTCCGGATTTTTGGATAAAGTGGTTTTTTTTTCAGTAATCGTAACTTCAGTGGCCAAAAAGTTTTTATTCAAACGGATGTATTGCAAAATAGCACTGGAAAGAGAAGTGCGCAGATTTAAAAACGATCCCGGAGAGACCTATTCAAAAAATCAAGTTACCTTTCTATATTGTTCTATTATAATGTTTTGATCACCATATGCTACAACAAATGTCAATCCTGGGTACACAGAACAGAGATAAAGCATAGATAGAAAAAATATATCAATCTTTTTCAAATTTCCTCCCTTTGCTGCTCTATAACGATAGAAAAATAACTGAACCGCAGACGACATTGAAAAGATCATGAGTATAAAAACCAGCACTACTTGAATATGTGAACTTATAGAGTTCAATTAGGAAACCATTAGCGTGTCCAATTGGAAGAGGATAATATAATATCGGTTTTGTGAGAAAATTAATCTAAACTCGCTAAATTATGAAAGAAAAATGAAAAAAATACCGATACATCGTTGGAAAGTGCCCATAGTTGATGCCAAAGTAAATGCCATTTGTAACGTGCCATTGGAGGTGGTGAACGAAAAATAATGCAAAACATGGCGTAGCAATTCAAAATCACTGCGAAAATAGAGATAATGGATAAAATTTTGAAGTATAGATCACTGGCAGTTTCTAGTCTGGGACAGTCAATCATGTTAGGAAATGATGCAATTTCATCTATATATTACTCGGCGGGGAAAAATTGCGCAGATGTTATCACAAAAGCCCCGTTCTATGAAATAATTTGAGCAGGTGACCCCGTAGGTTTTCGAGTATTGCTTTTAGACACAGAGTGGTAATTCTGATTGTGACGGGGCGGGAGTTCGATTTAAGACGTAGTCTTGGTAAAAATCGAGCAAAGTGGCATAGAAAAAAACCGGATTTGCTAAATACTCATGAACCAGTGATTAAAATCTGGAAATACAATTTCTAAACACATTTAAAAAATTAAAGAGTTCTCTTGTTTTCAAGTTTCAGGCTTCTAGGGGTAATAGGAATGTTTTCACGAGTTTTCAGCAAATCCGATATTGTCCATGTCTTTCGTATGTGGTAGACCCTCTTTCATATGACGTCATCAGTCGATGATGTCGTCAACGAATTAAATATCGCATTATTCAAAGATTTGATATTTCATAAATCTAAATAGATCATGAGTAAAAAGAGTTTCTTTTTTTGGATATATGTAAAAGTCAAATTTTAGAACGGGCCAGCCCGGAGCGTGAGCGTGGGAAATACTGTTCGACGGATAATATGGGTATCATTCAGATAGGAAATTCAAGCTGGAGTTTCAAGAATAGAAATTTCAAATTGACCAAAGAACGCTTGAGAAAATGTGAGGGACCGACCATTTACTCCAGTCAGAATCTACAGAAAGTGGACGTATAGTCGAAAATGTCTTTATCTACAAAATTTAGGCATGTGCTGGAAATTATTGGGTGCAAATGCCCTTTCTGGCGGAAAAAGAGGTGACTAAGAATCGACAGGCCTTGCCTCTCACTAAAAGGAGGTCTGCCGCCACCACCAGCAATAGACCACCTCCCCGTTTTCATCCTTTCACACTCTTTCCTATCCGAAACTGATAATTTCTTTTTCAGTTGACCTAAATTCAACTCTCCTATTTCTTAAAACGATGCTTATTACGCTGGGAACCTATAATGCTCCAACGGTGGTGGCCTAAATTCACCACACTAATTGACAATGAAGAAAAGAAAAGAAATGATTCAGCCAGAAGACTCTAAATACCAGGAAGAAAAACAGAAATTTAAGTTTTGAAAAGACATCCAAGAGGGCGTAACTGTGTTCTAAGTTGGTCTACAATCTTTTTCTCTTTTCTGATTCTCGATTTCTTGACTTTTCGTAAATGCCGAGAAAAGCTGAGGAAGGGGCCGCCCCACTATTTTTGAAAATCTATTTTTATATGTAACTCTTTTCAAAGTCATTATTTTTAAGTTCTCTTTGTTGCAAAACGGATTTCTAATTGTGCAAAACATACTGGGTGAAGGAGGATTCGAACTACCCTATAAAAATTTTTTTAAAATTTCATGGCCGAGTGGCTAAGAGGTCGGACTGGTAATCCGAAGTTACCCCAGTTCGATCCCCCGTCGACAAAACTTTTTTGCCATTTTTGTTTTATGTAACTGTTATGCTAGAGTTACATTTGCAGTGCATAGAAAATGTAAAACTTTTTTTTCTAACTTTTAGAAATTTTGCCTTCGGGCCGGGCCGAGATTTTTCGGAGAGCGGGCCGGCCCGAGCCGTCCTGGCCCGGCCCTTAGCCACCCTTGAATGGGAGTACGTCAGGGGGACGGCAGAGCCAGCGGTAAGATCGAAAGTGCGGCGGCAGGTTGGCGGGCAGGTAAAGTCAAAGGACCAGAGGTTTGTGCAAAAGTTGTCCCGGCGGCTTCTGAAGCACAATGACCGCGAGTCGACCTCAGAAACTCATATGTTTTGTCAGTTTTATAAAGTAGTCCGGTTTGGTAGCGTTATCAATTGCTTCATTTTTCAGATTCTATCTGCCTCTAGAAATGTCAAGAAAAGCCTTGGCTGAATCCCAGCGGCTCCCTTCCGTACGCTGCTTTACTTAGACTCCTGGATCTTGGCTGAGGACATGGAAAAGACGAGCACCGTAGTTGAGGAGGAGTTGGTAGAGGTTGAAGACGGCTTACTTCCCTTGGTAGGTGTTCAAGAACATAATATCAAATAGTTACTTTTCATAGGAACTGTGCTGGCATCACCCAGGTTAGCGAAAAAAAAAACGAAAAAGTTCGTTAATCACTCCCACAACCCTGCCTTCATAGCGTGGCACGATGTAGAACTAGATTCTCTCCCACGACTTCCTGGACGAGAAGCTGCCCACGGGCCTTAAATCTTCCTGGTCGTGTGAGGGATTTTTCCTTTCGCATCAACAACTGGGAGCTGGCATCAAGGAGAACGCGCCGGGACGTGTCGTGCTGAAGATGGAGGCCGTTTCAGGGTTTGTATTCGGATGTGGAATGACAACCAGGTCACCATCAACGGTATAGCTGCGTGAGAAAATTGCTGCCAGCATCCTATTACATTTTGTTTTTGCTTTCTTCTCTATGTATAAAGTGTTTTCCAAAATTCGCTCAGTTGAAGTGGTCACAGCTGACCGGCAAAAAAACATACAAGGCGGTGAGGGCGCAGGGGTAGCACGCGGGGCGAACAACAGGGTGCCGTTTATGTTCAACGCCCTTCACTGCGGAACCTTGTAACCTTTTCATAAGCTAACCTGTCTGAAATTTCAAAAACAGGTTTTGTGTGACAGTAAATTCAAATACGTTTACATTGACTAACATTTATTCTTCATATTTATGTGTAGACCTTGTTTCCACTAAGTTTTTCAAACGACTTGAACCAGAAGTTGGAGACTCCTCTTGAATTGTAAAGTTCGTAGTTTGTAATGTCTGCTTTTTCAAGGCAAATTCCAGTCGCTGCACAGATCCAGTAGAGATTTGGCTTAACCAAAGTGCCGTAGTTCATTGCACTGGCTGAATGAAATGTCTAATTTTATCATGGAAAAAACCATACATGGTTTCTTCTTTTGGAATTGCAGAAGAATGTTGCAAGAACGTCCACCTAGAAAGAAATCTCTCTCTCTCTCTCTCTCTCTCTCTCTCTCTCTCTCTCTCTCTCTTTCCAAATCACTTACCAGAAACGGTCGCCGCGATTCTTGCCCTACCAATTTGGTCCTTGTAAAAGAAACCTGTTCCACTGTCTCCCTAAAATGATATCGTTAAAATAATTCATAAAGAACGGTTTACGCCACAAGCGTGATCCAACATCCCGATTGTACAGATGACGTCATCGGCAGATTTATATATGCATGGTACCGAAAATCCACTGTAGAGTCTGAGCTGATTCATGTTGTCATTTTCATGAGTGACATTTTGGCCGTATCCATATCCCGCAAAATGAAGTGGAGTGATATTTGCAATGTTTTGAACTAAAAGTAAAATATTTCATGAAAATTTTTCCAGCCCTGCCCTATAGATTCCGGTTCCTACAGCCCTGATCTACCTTAAAACTCACAATTTAGACAAGCTGGAAAACACTTCTTGAGAATGGAACGTCTTTTGCCAGCTCAATCACAGCAACATCTCCTCCCGTGAAAAACACCTTTGAGCCAATACATTTTAAACCTGGGAAGTCTTTACTTATAAATACCTACAAAATAGTAAGAAAAATAGAATATGAAGTTTACCATTTTAACCGAAACATGGATACTCTTTGTATTGTTTCCAAAAAAGTCTGCTATCCTAACTGTAAACCTGTCAATGTTTACTGAGTCATAGTTCACTCTCAAGATATCGCCTACTTCGTTGCTGAAAGAAAAAGTAAAAGATTAGGAGACTGAGAATAATAATGGCAAAGACAACGAACCATTCCGCCTCGATTACTTTGTGGTAAAATATACAATGAGCTGCAGTCAGGACATGTCTTGAGCTGATCAGAGATCCAGAGCAAAATGGAGTTGTTTTGTCTTTTCTGGCATCCATTGAAATCTTAGGGAACCACTCATTGGTATACTCCAAACGGACCGCCCATGGAGCAAATGACCGGGGAACTTCTGGGGTGTGCATCGACCGGCGAATAAGATTGCGACTAACTTAAAAATACATAGTATGTGTGAGTTTGTGTGTGTGTTGTGTGTGTGTGTGTGTGTGTGTGTGTGTGTGTTGTGTGTGTGTTGTGTGTGTGAGTGAGTGCGTGTACGTGTGTGTTTGTGTTGTGTATGTGTGTGTGTGTGTGTGTGTGTGTGTGTGTGTGTGTGTGTGTGTGTGTGTGTGTGTGTGTGTGTGTGTGTGTGTGTGTGTGTGTGTGTGTGTGTGTGTGGGTGGGTGTGTGTGTTTGTGTGTGTGTGTGGCATAGAAAGATTTACCTGGTGGAAAACCACATGTTCTTTGCAGATTCAAATTCTCAATAGTTGACAGACGATCACAACACGTAAGCAAAGGTAGCAACAATGCAACAAGAGCAACCTTCATGTTTCAGAAAACCCATGCCATGTCTGCCTTTCATACGCGAGTTTTCTAAAATTCTTACCATGGTCATGGGCGTTGCCGTTTGAACCTAGCAATTGAATGGCATCTTCCACGAAGACCTCTCACTTGCGAGAAAAATTGCATTGCCCGCTTTGCGGTGCGACTGAAAGGTCTGCTTGTATAGGCTGACTAACCTGTACACAACATATATAGAAGGCTGAACCTTTCTTTTAACAGTACATTTTTTACATACATCTCTTAGGAAACAAGTTACAGATTAGCAAAACTGAGAGGCACTTTTAAGTCGCTAGAATTGATGCTTAGCTAGAGAAGTTTTATCGACCCAGTGGCATTTTTGACTTTATTTTGAAGAAAATTTGCATTGGATGGGTCACCGAGAGCGAGAAAAGTTAAAACGGGTGTCTGATAAGTTGATTAAGTGAAGTAGTCACACCAGTAATTTGAATACACCAAAGTATATCAAAATACAAACATCTAATAGTGATCCATGTTCTGATACAATTGGGTCGAACCCGAAACAACGAAGGACATGATCAAAGAAGTTAGCGTTGCAGAACCGGATGCAGATTGCTTCTAGCAGTTCTTGAAAAAGATGTGAGAAAAATGCATACAAAAGGACTATATGATGCGACGACGCAGCATTAACATTTGAAAATTTGGAGACGCATGTTTAAACCCGCTTTTTGTTTGCTTTTTTGCAAACTGCATGTGAAAGCTTCGAAGCTTCTTCAAACTTTTAAGTTTTAAGCCTTAAAAGGCGATTTTTAACCAATGGTATAACACACTTTTCACACAAATTCAAGTTGTAAATACACCTTATCTTTGCGTTCTGCCTTTGATAACCTTTGCCCACTTAAGGGTCTTTACGATCTCAGAGTAAAAAACAGCCGCATAGAGGCCGATTCGCCGTCTTTTACCATTATTCTTAGCGGCATTTCGTTGCTAGTCGGCAAGTATCACGTTTTTAAAGGATAGTTAGACATCGAAAAAGTTGGAATATTCATTGGGTAAGGAGTAAATACAGTTTTACAAACACAAGTTTTATAAGGACATCTCATTTTTAAGAAGCGTTTCTTTTTAAACCCTCGTGATTTATTGCAGCATTTTTGGATCTTATTTTGGGAGAAAGTTTTGTACTGGTGTTCTGTTTCTGATAGCGAGCAAAGTTCTATATTATCACAACCTGAAGGGAAAACTTTTGTAATAATCGAAAACCAAAACAAGTTTTAAAAAAACAGTAGAACAAAAAGATTGACCCAAAATGCTACAATTTTGAGTCAAATAAAAATTTAATAATACGAACAATAGTGGGTTATGTTTGTATAAAATTCACTGGAATGACAAATTTAGACTACACGCACGCGTCTTTGTCAAACTTTGTCTTTGCAGAATGCCATTTTTCCTTGGTGGGGTAAATGGGTCGATCACCGATTAGTAAACCAATAAAGTCGGAAAAAAGCTCAAGTATAGTCCCCAGGTGACCCAAAATGTGTTTGCATCTTTTCATGGTTCACCGCTCATTATACCACCTACCAGAAGCCAAAGCCCCGCTGCGCGGGTCTTCACCTTCTGGGTTCGGCGGCCTTCGGCCGCCTCAACCTGTGATCTAAGCCTGCGGCCGCTCAATTTGGCGGCCTACGGCCGTTTTTGCTGCAAGCTTCAATAAACTGTTCCCCATGGGCGAGTTTGGGGGAAATGAAGGGGTGCACCTTTATGAAAAATTACGCTGCGCTGCTAACAAACAAAAAGACAGCCTTCAAATGTATATAAGGATACCCAAACGATAACCGCCCCTTTGGCACCCTAATTGATTTTAGGTACCTGGTCCCGCCGCGATTGGAGTAGGTCATTGGAGTAGGAAAGCGCGCCAATTGCGGACGCACGAAGAAGTGCGCAATGATAGAAAAGCTCAAAGAAACCTGCCGAAATAGCGTATCTGCAATGATACATTTTTTATTTGTTAGGATTGTTAAATGCGCAGGTTAATTACAACCCTTTCAAAGGTTTTCCTTATGGACGCCTTGTTTTCCTAATGACAACATTGAACATCTTTAAAATAGTTTATTCATCATTACAACATTAAGCGTAAACATAATTTCCAGTGAGTTTTTCAAAAGTCTTGTACCAGAAAGCAGAAACTCCTTTTGAATTGTAAAGCTCGTAGGTCGTAATGGAATCTTTGTCCAGACAGACTCCAGTTGCAGCACATATCCAGTAGAGATGAGACTTTATATACCAATGTGCTCGATACTTTTTTCCATTCCTGAAAACAAAAAAGATATTTCCGAAATCCAACTAACAAACTCGGTCGTATCTTATGGACGTTCAGCTGCATGTCGCAGGATGTCGTTCCTGCAAATAGGTTTTCCCTTTAATTATCTCTATTACTTGAAACAGTTCCCACAATCCTTGCTCTTTGCAACTTGTCCATGTAAAATTGACCTGCGCCAGTGTCTCCCTACAAAGTATATATACGAACATGATACAGTAGCAAACCCTGCAAGTTAAAGCCATTCCGCTGTACGTGCATATGACATCAACAGTTGAAATCTCATAGCAGGGTTTTATAAAGCTACTATGTAGCCTCAGATGATTTATGTCTTTGTTTATGTGGGTGGCGTTCGGACTATAGCCATATCCTGCAGCCTAAAGGTCCAAGTTGTTTGTAACAGTATAGTCTGGAAATGCAATTGTATTGTATACATCTCTCTTTGTGGGTGTGTGTGTCTGTGTCTGTGTGTCTGTGTGTGTCTGTGTGTCTGTGTGTCTGTATGGCTGTGTGTCTGTGTGTGTATGTGTGTCTGTGTGTCTGTGTGTCTGTGTGTCTGTGTGTCTGTGTGTCTGTGTGTCTGTGTGTTTGTGTGTTTGTGTGTATGTGTGTATTTGTGTATGTGTGTCTGTGTGTCTGTGTGTCTGTGTGTCTGTGTGTCTGTGTGTCTGTGTGTCTGTGTGTCTGTGTGTCTGTGTGTCTGTGTGTCTGTGTGTCTGTGTGTCTGTGTGTCTGTGTGTCTGTGTGTCTGTGTGTCTGTGTGTCTGTGTGTCTGTGTGTCTGTGTGTCTGTGTATCTGTGTGTCTGTGTGTCTGTGTGTCTGTGTGTCTGTGTGTCTGTGTGTCTGTGTGTCTGTGTGTCTGTGTATCTGTGTGTCTGTGTGTCTGTGTGTCTGTGTGTCTGTGTGTCTGTGTGTCTGTGTGTCTGTGTGTCTGTGTGTCTGTGTGTCTGTGTGTCTGTGTGTCTGTGTGTCTGTGTGTCTGTGTGTCTGTGTGTCTGTGTGTCTGTGTGTCTGTGTGTCTGTGTGTCTGTGTGTCTGTGTGTCCGTGTGTCTGTGTGTCTGTGTGTCTGTGTGTGTGTGTCTCTGTGTGCCTGTGTCTCTCTGTCTCTGTGAATCTATACGAAAGCTTTAAAGCTCACCACTGAGACATGCGGGATACAAAATCCTTGAGAAAGGAACGTCGTCCGCCAATTCAATCACAGCAATATCTCCTCCTGGAATACCATCCCAACCTATGCAGTTAGTACCCGAATAGTCTTTACTCATAAAGACCTGTTACAAAACAAAGAAATTAATCAATCTTTTAAATTACTCTTCGAACTGGAACATGAATATCCTTCATACCAGTACTGTTCAACGTTTCTGTTATCCTAACTGTAATCCTGTCAATATTAATTGAATTATATTTTATTGACAGGACTTCTCCCTGTGCGTTGCTGAAAAGAAAATTCAAGTTCATTTCAAGAGTTGAAAGGTGGAGAACATACCATTCTGTTTCGATTGGTTTGTTCACATGAATACAATACGCAGCAGTCAAGACGTGTCTGGAGCTGATTAGAGAACCAGTGCAGAATGGGTTTGTTTGGCCTTTCCTGGCCCCCATTGTCATGTTGGGGTACCACTCTTCCGTGTACTCTAAACGGACCGCCCATGGAGCCTTGGCCCGAGAAATTTCTGGGGTATTCATCGACCGACGAACGGTGGTGTGGGAGACTAAAATTCAGTTGAACCTGTAGTGTGATAAAGTTAGAAAAAGAAAGACGATCCACAAACTCTCTCGATTCTTTTGATAACTCTTTAATGAAATACACACACAAACACACACACACACACACAAACACACACACACACACACATACACACACACCCTTCTTTACCTGGTGCAAATCCGCATGTGTCTTGTAGTTTATTATTCTCAATGGTTGACAGACGAGCCGAAAACACTACCAACGGTAGAAGCAACAGTACGAAAATCACGTTCATGGCTAAGGAATCAGTCGCTTTCTCCCTTATATAAACCAAGCCCATGTCGTTTTTCTCTATTTATGTGACCCTTGTTACCTTGAAGTTTGCGGTGATTCATGGGCGGTGCCATTTGAACTTAGCAATTGAATGGTTTCTTCCACGAAGACTCTCGTTTTCGAATAACTTTGCAGGGTTTCATTTGCATACGTTGCGGTAACCGAAGCGGGCAAAGATCAAGCAACACTCAAGCAGGGTTAACTGTTCACTTTTTCTCAACATCCCATTTGGATTCAACAAAAATAGCATCAAATGCTTTGCAATTGGAAGAATAATAAATAAATCAACTTTATTATTTCCCGTTTTACAATAAATAACACATCAATCCATTGAACCCAAATGACAGGACCAAACAACCCGAACTCCAATTCCATCGTTGCCGGTCACGGCATCAGACTTGAAAGTAAAGGCGATCTCTCTATATGCACCAGGCATCAGGGTAAATTTCATGTGTGACATCTAAAATGATTAATTCAATTTTGTTTGTAACATGTTTCTTACGTGAGAACATCCTCGTATCCTCTGCGAAACAACGTCATTGGGGCCTTCGATGCCTTTGTTTTCGATCATGAGGTATTCATCTAAAAATTGTTTTGTGTCGCGAAACAATTTCTGCTCACCCATGGAAGCGCAATCAACGCCTTGTTGTCTTACAGCTAGAGAAAGGGTTACGATCTCGAACTCGCAGTTTTGTCCAGTTGGTGGAATAATTGACCATCTATAAAAGGGGATTGGAAAGGATTTCAAAACGAAACTCACTTTTGGGTCGTGGACGCATTGTAGCCGAACGGGTAACCAACACTTGTGAAGGCTCCCGTTGCTTCATGGATTGGGGCGAAGTTGTACGTTCGAGTAACTGAAACATTACAATGGAAACGTTTCACTTTTTCATTGAAAAAGCATTTTCTAAGAATTTTGGAAGATAAAATAGCCAAATTCAATCTCACAGGTTTTGTTGTTGGTTTGTGAAATGATTAAAACTCCCACAAACAAAAATCTTGGCATTTGGGCAAAGAAATCTGTAATTATGATGCCCTTCATTTTTTAAAGCTATTTTCATATTGTCTAAGAAGATTTTTCTCGTGTGCAATGTAGAAATTGGAGAAAAACCGAAAATGTTTTCTACATTTTTAAAAGTGTATTAGAGTTTTACTATACTTTTTTCACTAAAAAAAAAAGGTTAAAATGTAACGGAACAAAGGGTTGATTTTAAAACTAGTTTCTTTAAATCATTTTCGCGTATTCATATCATATAAGTTGATTACTAAAACAACTGTATCTTTACTGTTTCAGTCCAAAAAGTGTGAGTTATTACCGTTTTTACGCCGAAATTTGTGAATTATTATTGTTATAAAATAACATTTCTAACAAGATTCTATAATTTTTTTTTACCTGAGCTATACTTTGCTGTATAGTAACTTGCATCAAATCCTTCACCAGCTACGCTGTAGTCGGTTTGGAAGAAAAGCTGAAAGTAGGACAATTTTGAATTTTACTCAAACATACTTACCGATAACTCATTTCCACTACTGAAGTATGTCTTTGGAAGTCCACTGCCACAATGCTGCTTGGTCTTGTTAAGGTTTACTTTTTCATAGATCTGAATTAAACTTTAGCTTTTGTTGTATTCTTGTTTACCTGCAAATAGTCATGGTCACAAGTGAAAATACGGTATGATAGTCGTTCCATATTGTAGCGTCTTGTGTTGTTGGGGGCGAAGAAGACTGGCCTTCCCATTTCGATTCGGAATTGTCTGAAAATCGAAGAATTTTGTAAACTATCGGAGTTTACCTGAACGCAAGCATGACAAGGTGGTTTGGTGCCGCCTTGATGGTAGTAGTACATGTGGTGTTGTGGTCGTAGGGGTTGGGGTAGTTAGGACTTGTTACCCGACCAGATTTGACTTCAGAAGCGTCGATTGTTCTGTTGCAAGCTGAAATAAACAGTTTTGATCAGGGTGTGTAGATAAAGTTTTTAAATTAGAGAACTTAAAAAACGTTCTGTACGTCAGGCCCCCAAACTGAGATTTTGTAAGCATCTTTGCGCATGTTATATGAACTAAGCTTTCTGATATGTAAGCTTAAAGTTTTCCTTCTTTCAAACGCTCTCGATTCTCTTGAATCTCTGCGCTTAGTAGCGACAATTCGATTAAAGTTCGGGAACATATGCAACTTTCCTGGGGATCTAAAGTGCCGCAAAACATTTGTATTACTTTGTTTAAAAAAACCTACTGACAACGAAATGCAAAGTTTGAAATGAGCAATCTGACGGCCATATTTGGCAAAAAGTCAAAGCCACCTAGGGGGGTCGAACCCCTGACCGTTGGATTAAAAGTCCAACGCTCTACCACTGAGCTAAGGAGGCTCGTACCCGTGGCGCCCGCTCGCAATTATTATCGTCGCGTGCGTACAATGTTGAAATCGGGGTTCGGAATGGCACAGTCGCTTTCCACGTGTTCCACAAAACCAGTGTTGGTGGCGAGCATGCGTGACCAGTATTACGATTTGGCGAAAGTTTTAGTTTCTTTTTAAACCTCAAAATTACAAAGTGTACCTGGCAATAACTGGTAATCCAAACTGAATGAAGCATGTTTGTCGTTGGTAATAATCGCTGAAGTTGTGATTTGAACAGCCATGGTGTTTGAGATAAATGGCGCCGCAGTCACATCTCCACAGTACTTGATAACCTTAACAAATCTTGTTTATGAAGATAAGAATTATGATTTACCTTCTTCTCAGACTCATGTCCAGCACATGCCGGATGTTGACACTTCGCGATGCTTCCAACGTCCCGGATTTCTATGTACGCGTCGTCACAGTCTCCATCAGGTGATGGGAAGTTAAGTTTTCTAAAGTAATTTTGAAGAGATTTTCTCACGAAACCCACTTCAGATGAATCTCCATTGGGGTCTGACTATCAGTCTGGATCACCCATTGGCATCTTTGAACTGATTGACCGGTTGAAGCGGCTGAAACAGAGTTAAGGCTTTTGGGGGAGGAATTTCGTACCTGATTTCGGCTTTGCTTCAAAAGCTAAGGTTTGAACGGTTTCTCTTGCTGTGAACCAATCCCCACAATCAGGAGCAATTGATCGGTACTGGAGTTCGAAGCCCTTTCCTCCGCCACTACCGTCAGATTCAAAGTGAATGTGGGCAACTCTGCAAAAGTATACCGTTTTATCAGTAAGCACAAAATTATATAATCGTGACTAATCGAACCTCGGTTTCTAGCAATTTTGAATAACGAAAGCAATTTGGAAACGTCGTTAGGCTATCAACTCCTAAATATGAAAGATGTTTTGAAAAGCGAAGAGGTTTCATTGCTGTACATTTCAAACGTTCAAAAGTTGAAAACCTGTGACCTTTCAAAATTCGGAATTTTGTGCAAAAGTCTCAGAATTGTGTTTTAGGTGAAATATGTAAATGTTTTTTTTAAAACAAAGTATGGGTCAAATCCAAGGTTTCCACTTTTTCCCTAATGTCGTCAGTTTGGCCATAGCACGTCATTCATACATAAATCTTGTCTTAAGCGACCGGCAATTGTCAGCTAATGATGACCTACGCCCTTCGTTGCGGGACCATTTAAATAAAATTATTTTAACTGCTAAACGAACTTGTGTCCGCTGAGCACATAAAATGAGTTGCTTGACATATCAAGACTGTTACTTCAAAGTTTTTTGAATTGTTTCTATGTTCAAAGACATTTTGAGTTTTGCTAACTTACCTATGTGAAGAGTGGTAATACGCAGGTAGTGCTGGAACTGTTTCCGAACAAAGGTCCCCGGCAAGCATTGGCGAGAACGCCTTATACCCATCGTAGATCATCAGCTCATCAATACATCTAGGTCCGCTTTGCTCCCCAGGAACAGGATGTAGTTTTTCTGTGTCCATTGAATTCAGCCTGAATTCCAGCATAGTCTTCTCCGGCCCAGTGATGGTCCATCCGCAATGAAGGTTGTTGTAGTAGGAATCATCCTTCATTGGAGGTGAAAGGGAGCTCCACTCCGCCTTGGATTCCAGTTTACCTCCACATCCGTGCTTGGGTCCTGTAAATTTACATTTGACTGATTTTACACCTCAGTTTACCCAATGTCGCAGTTACAATCAATTTGAATCCTCCACTGGACATACTCCTATCGGAGGCAAAACGAATCACCATTTCGTTGCCTTGAGTGCGGACTAACTGCTGAGGCATGCTGAAAAATATATAAGATTTAATTTCGAAAACGAAAAATTACTCTTTGTTGGTTCCACAGTACTGTCCTATTTTGGTCTTGTTGTTCATTTCTGCTCCGTCGTACATTTCAACCCAGTCCATATCACAGCCGGCTGTAGCTTCAATGTCCATCATGAGGAATCTGAAACGCGTTTTTGTTTCAGTTTTTCAAATCTTGCATTTTCACAATTTAACTACGTTTCGTATCATGTTTACACGCACTTGATAGCGAAGACTCGATCCCCTGTCGTCGTGATGTTCCAAACACAGTCCAAGTCATGAGGGTAGTCCAACGGGAAAGCTGGCGAAGAAATCGGTACCATGAATTCATTCTCTTCCATCATTTGGTACTCTCCACCACATCCTGAAACAATGATTCTGACCTCTTATTAATGTAGCATACTCTGCATAGCGTAGCTGAACTGAAAACCTCGATGAAGCTTGTACGGACCATGCACGAATGTCCGATTAATCGACATTCTAATGGCGACGGGTCCCTGAAATATACCATTTTTTGGTTAAATAACGAGAATTCTCACCCTAACAGCAATGGGTTCAGAAATGTATGGCTTTCCTCCACAGTATGAAGCTACAACTCTTTCTTGCATCACGTCAACGACTTCAACATAATCAGCTTCGCAGGGATAGCGGCCGATTTCAACTAAAAAGGTTTGCGAATACTGTAATAGACTGAATCTTACTTTGCACTGGACTCAGATCCATATCTAGCACTTTCACTACGACGACTGATTTAGCGTGGTCTTCAGTGGGTTCGATGAGGTAGCTGCAGCTCATGTCTTCGTTCGGGTAGTGACTGGGATACAAAGGAGATACGATGGCGTAGTGGCTTAGTTGGAAAACGGCTCCGCATACTGAAAGAAGACAGATTTAGCAACATATCTACGAAATTTGTACCGTGCTTCAGATTCTTTTGCTCCATTGACACAATACTCTATTAGTACTGATCATGATGTCGACAGACCTGTGCCTTCATCGAACTTCAACCTACCAAATAGTTCTGGTTGAAATTCAACTTTTAGGCTTTAGAGAACTGTTTCAATTTAGAATGCGCATGACAAAAAACTAGTTTACACAACTCTATTCAAGAATGTCGCTTCTAACTTTTCACGACTTTTTGTTCCTTCGACAAAGTCCCCTTTTTGCGAAACTTTTCACGACTTTTTGTGTTTAATCTCCGATCCGGCATCAAACTTCATCCCTTCTACAAACCTGCATTCCACTCGGCCCTGAATCCCTTTGCGTTTACTCTACTGTTTGTAGTAAAGTTCAGTCGGACTCTGTTTGAAGTAGATTCAAACTTCTTGGGCGTCATAATTCCACAATACGGTTCGCTCTTCTCTTCATCTTGGAACAGGAAGTAATAGTCCCCAAGAGGATCGTTGGCACGGGCACTGTGTTCCTCAGATATCTTAAAAAAGAAAACTCTAAATTTCGAATTTGATTCATCATACTTGCAAATAATCGTTGACACAACCCTCTGAAGCTTCGACGTCAAAGTGGGTGAAAATGACGTTAATGTGGTAGCCGACAGGAACCTGAAAACGAAATTTACATTCAAGGATATTGGGCCTTTAATTGGACTCTGGAGAGTAGCAACAGCGTAATTTTTGCACGTTGGAACTTTTAGATTGTTGAAAATTTTTCCATGATTCCATTCAATTCCAAAAACTGGGAAATGCAGTTTGGTTTACAACAGCAAAACAATGGCACGTATGTGTGATCGAAAACACATGCAGTACCTTTGAAAATGGATTCAATTTGAGTTTGAAGTTCAGCCCAGCGTAACTTTGGCACTTTGAACCACATTTTCATGCTTTGCAGGTTTTTAACTACGACAGCGAAACAATGCCACGTTCTGGTAATAGAAACTTTTCATACCTGAATATCCCAAATACACTCCTCATCATTGGGATAATCTTTAGGGAAGTTCGGAGAATGAGCAACTCCAGTCATGGCATGAGTCGTAAATCCACATCCATCTCCAACATCCACAAATTCGTACTCGATCTTGAATCCTCTTCCTTCATTGTTGTAGTCGGTGTGCCAAGTAAACGTCAGGTAGCGTGAAATGGTGCGGAAGGTCTAAAAAAAAAACACAATTTCTAAGCTATTTTGTGCCAAACTTACTCTGTGTCGTTCTTGCAAAGCCAACTGATCACTGACATTACCAAACTGGTTATCAGGGTTGCAGTAACGATGAATTATTGAATTGTCTTTTCCTGAAAACTTGGCAATTTAACATTTCTAGTTTGATCGCTACCTTCTCCAATGATCAATACATCGTGATCGCATTGCACGTGCTGTTCCACGTCAATGTCCGTAATGTTGATCTAAAACGGTACGTTAAGCTCGAAAAATTCTCCAAGAACTCTAGGAATCCGTATCTGTTTGCATAGTATTTTGCGCTTTCTCGGCAAACAGATCGGGAGTGTCAAACGGGCACCAAGTGCCAATGATCATAGGTGAAGAGTCAGGCGGACAAGTGAATTGCAAAGTTATAATCAATGAGAATAGTGAAACTGAAATTTGTGCTTCGTCAAACTTGGCTTTCTAACGATTTTGAAAAAAGAATGCAGAATAAAACGCGATTAACCTCACGAACTTCGAATTCTGTGAAAAATGTTGCGACCTCGCAGTTGCAGGATCTTTTACCTCAAATTGTTAATCTAGAAAAAAGAATTCTTCAAGCAGAGATTTAAATCAAAAGAAGCGGAATTGTCATTTATTGGTTCCTTTCCGTGCTAACCAATTTAAAAGTTGTACTAAATGCTAAAAAAACGTCTGACGGTTCCATGAAAGCGCGTTCCAAGCCTAGCGCACACTGAATCTCACCGTATGCATTTTCGGTTTCCTGGCCTTGAATTAGTTTTCAAAACAAAATACACACTAAGGTGGGCTTGAGAAAAACAATATAAGAGAAACTATGCATTAACCTCACACCCATGGTAATTTTCTATTAGCCATACATCCGACGGCAGTCGACTACCATAAACCTCAGCAATGGGTTGAATTCATGCCGCGCCCGATGTTTACCTCAGATTCTAACCTGGTTGTTTTAGTTCATACGGAGAAATGTTAGTTTTGTGAAGGTTTTCTTTTTACAAACGCCAGAAGTTCTGTTGATCCCTAACTTTTGTTTACATTTTTTCATTATGTGCAGCAACTAAGTCAAGACGAGCTAGACAAAGCAGCAATTTGGAAAATTGGTAAAAGTTACATGCGGTGCTTTATACTTTCATAAAAGGAGAAGTTCTCTTTCACGGATACATGCTGCTGAAACGAAGAAAACACGTTTGTCAAAACCAACGTCAAAATGTCAACACGAGCGTCAAATATAACTAGATATTTATATCTTTGAGTTGTAATTGTAATTATCATGGAGGCTTAATTGCCCCCCAAGCCATGATAACTACGGCAACGGCGATGTTGCTACGGTAACGACGATGTTGTGAGTTGAAAATTCGACTTAATAGAAATGAAAGTCCTTATGGAATCAATAATAATCGAACATCTAAGATAAATTTTCTAACTGACTCATTACATTCTTCACTTGTTGCAGGGCGCGGTAGCTCTGGTTTGCTTTTTTTCAACCTTTGTGCGGCGCGCGAGGTTACCTCTTATCCTTGCAAACAGTAACCACTATTTAACGGGTTCAACGGACCCTTCAGTACCACTGCCCTCAACATGTCCTCCACCAAGCTGTAAGTTTCAATTTCATGAGCGAATTCAATGTTTTGCAATTTTAGTGTTTTCCTCGCTGTGCTTCTGATCGCCTTTGCTCTTGTTTCTGAGACCGATGCTCAATACGTAAGTTTTTCATTGTATAGTTCAATGAACCAACTTCTTTCAGCTCTACTCTCCCTATTCCTACTACTCCAGCTACTACTACCCCTACAGCAGCTACTACGGAGGCTACTACGGTTACGGATACCCCTACTACAGTGCCTACGGATGGTACGGCAAGCGCGAGGCCGGCTTCGAATCCCAGCAGCAACAGTAAACTGCTCCCATTCTGTACATAACCTCATGTACAATAAACTTTTCGAAACGAACCCAGATAACTTGGCCTTCTGGAGCTCTGAGTTGCCACACACAGTCCTGGTTGGGGAAGTAGGGACCAATTCCGTAGTTAGGTGACTCCAAGAAGCCGTTGTTGGGCTCTCCGTTGATGATTCCTCCACATTCTGAAACCAACTTCATTTAAACTAAACTAAATGTTCCAAACCATAGAATTCAATCGATAAATTGAATGCTTGAGCTCCTTCCTGGCTAAATAGTGACAGAATGGTTGACACATGAATATGAAGGTCAACGTTAAGGTACTCCCTTCGGATTTCTCTTCTGCAAACCGATTTTAAAAGAGGACAGTTAAAAAACCATACGTAATCCCCATGAATGTTGCATTACATATGCGCTCATATACATCTCTGACGTCATCATCCTCTTCCGACATAATTTCAATGTAGCTTCCCCAATTGGTACACTCTCTGTTGTAAGAGGCTTGCATGTCTGTATAGTCCTGGATTCTGATGACAGTTGTGGCGTATTCGGGAGGACGATTTATCACAACGTGGCAGTAATCTGAAAAGAAAATCGAAAAATTGTAATTGTAACGTTTCTTACGAGCTTCATTCACGCTGTTGTTGAGTTTGGCATACGAGTTCATGTTGACTGTAGTGTTTGAAGTGACCTTATAGCTGCAGCCTCTGGTATCAATGTGGGCAGGAACACGGGTGTAGTTGAGACGGAAAGGCACGTAGAATTGGTCTTCAACGGCGTTTTGGCTAACGGACAAGGTGTCTCTTGTGGTTATGTCGGAGTACCTGAAAAAGGATTTCGATTTTGAAAACATCTGTCTGCCTGGTGACTCTTTTGTAAACAATAAGAGTTTTCTCTAGGTTAGGTGTCCCCGCAATAACCCTCTGTCACCGCCTGTGCAACTCAAAAGCTACGTGCTAAAGTTCGTTTTTTGTGAATTTTCTACAGTAACATCTGCGAGTCGAGGGTCAACAGTCTATGTAACTTTGAGTTGTATCAAACTTACATAACCGTAGCGATATCAGCTTCAGTGAGGTATGTCAGCTCCTTCTCACAGAAGTACCGATGACTGAGCATATTTGGATTGTTCTGTTGGAAACGGCCATTGAAGAAGTGCATATCCATAAAGCATGCTCTCGATTTCGTAAACGTGTTGGAGTCATATCGTTGTTGATAAAATCCCTAAAGTCATAATCTGCTCGGAATCCGGAGCCACATACATTTCTTATGGGGTCTGTGAATTCGAACTCCAAAAGGTAGCGATAACCAATTCCTGCTTGTAGATCCCATCGGCATCTGAAGGAACTACGTAACCGAAGAATGAAATTTTGCCTACTGTACGTGGGGAAGAAGACGGTTGGGATAGCCAGGAGCTGTGATTACACCTTGATTGTTGTTGATTATTCCTCCACAGCCTTGATCACTGACTTTGAGTTCTATCTCGAACCCGCACTTTTTGTCTCTACAGAAGCCACGACCATTCCTCTGAAGACAAAATATGACCGACTAATCGATAATTTGAAACCTGAATGCTGGAGTTTGCCACAAATCCTACTGTAGCTCGACTGCTGGAGCTGCGGTAGTCGAGTTTTTCAAGTCTTCCAGGGTTGCAGGCAGGTTCCAGAAGGTATGGAGCTGAAAAATATAAAAAGTAGAACAAATCGCCGTTTTCCAGATACCTGAAGCGTTTCCATCCATAATCGTGAGTCTGTCAGTAGTGCAGTTGGGAGTCCAGCTCAGCCACATGTGGTTCAATCTTAAAAATGATCTTGTTTCCAGCGCAAAACATTTTGAACCCACGTCATATTGATGAAGTGAGAATTTGGTGAGTAAATCGCCCATTGACATTCAGTTTGCATAGGGTACGCGTTGGGGAAGTTAGGGGATGTCAGTAGGGTGGGTTTGTTCGGATTGAGAATCACAGTTCCTCCACATTCAGCTGAAAAGTAACATTTCAAATTGGAAATCAACATTAAGCATACCCATTTTGTAAACAGCCTTAAACGCGGCACTTTTGTCATAGGAATCTGTTTTGAGCTTGACATATAAGAAGCTTCCAGTTGATGTAATGGTCGAAGGGGGTCGAATGTCGCAATACCTGGCAACAGTCAAAATTTTCAGAATTGAAATGAAGTTTTACCTTCCAATAAGAGGAGAACTTTCAGTACTGCCATCTCGGATTTCCAGGTAGTCACAGGAATCACAGTAGCATGTCTCGTTGTCGCTCGCTTCCATGCGGAAGCCAATAGGGTCAACTGTGAATTGAAGGCGATGCCCAGCCGGGGCACGGATTACATAGTCACAGTCCAGGGAGTTCGGTAACACTGAAAAACGTTGTGTGTGTGTGTGTGTGTGTGTGTGTGTGTGTGTGTGTGTGTGTGTGTGTGTGTGTGTGTGGGTGTGTGTGTGTGCCTTCTTACATTGTGGCCACAACGGACTGTAGAACGTCCTATTCGGTGTATTTTCGTCTACGTAGAGAACCTCAGAGCAAGTTTCAATGATCTCTTCGATTTTCAATTTGAAGCCCTGAATGAAATTCGACTTAGGCAATTTTTTAAAGCTACAGTAGGGTTCTCCAATTTTTTGTCAAAGTAGCGGATGAATAATCTTCCATGAGGAATCGTAAAGTTCCTCGGGTTTGTTGAATCAATGGCTCCACAGATTCGACTTTCTGGAGCTACACTGGACACCAGGGCTCCGATAGATCTGGCGTGCTGAAAAACCAATATTTTAAAACTTTGTTTGAAAATACCACAGAAATGTAGCTGTCTTTGCAGGGTGCTATGGGTAGAGTCAAATTGTTGATTGTCACAGCAATTCTGCGGTTGGATTCGAGAACGAGGGCCCAGCTGCAGTCGGTCTGAAATTGAAAATTATAACTACAAATTCATTAAAAACTCACGGCAAGAGCTTGGTCTGGGAAACCTGGACTTGTCAATTGGTGGCTGAAAAATCCGTAATTCTTGCGTACAAAGTCGAAAGCGTTGCAACCTGAAAATAAATAATGAGAAAACCATACAAATGTCAATCGACAATTTTCAAATTTCGACTGAAATGTTCACGTGCACAAGTATATCAAAATATCAGGTTTTCCCATTCTAAAACTTGTTTTAAATTTTCAAAACTCACTCAATCTGTACCGAACTTCAAATCCGGACCCTCCTCTCGATCGATCAGTCACAAAGTGCAGATTCAGCTTCTGAAACGCGGTATTGATTTGTGAATTTCAAACCATCTCACTCTATTGTAATTATACGAGAAGGTAACATTCTCCGATTCACGTTTGCACAGCTTGTGAGCTTTTTCAAGTCGTTCCCTGAAAATTCGTTTTTCTTATGTAAATCGTTTCATATTACTCTTCCGTTAGGTCTTCCCTTTCCTCATTAGCCACAACAGCAAAGTAGTCATAAGGACAGCTGGTCATGTCTTCCAGATCCATCTTCACAATTTGGACTTGGAGTCCTTTCAGCATGGGACGGGTCATGGACCACATGCAGTGTAGATCACTGTCATAACCTGAACCTAAATTTTAAAATTTTGGTTCTGAAAAATGAGAATTGAAATACCTCCATCAGCACGAGATGGACTTTTCAGTGTTTGCCAATTCCAAGTAGGAATGAGATTACCTCCACAGGAGTACTTATTTTCTGAAAAATAGTTAAGAAAATACCTGAAAGCCCGTTTTGAACGCCTCAAAGCCCTAAAAATAACAGTTGCCACTTTGATTTGTTGTTTTTGCAAAATTGCGTACTGTGCTTTCAGTAAGACGGCTTGTTTTATTACGGTATTCACTTTGAACCACCTTGTTATGCCTTGACAGTCTTTAAAAAAGGTTTTTTGAGCATTAAACTTCACTTTCGTTAAACATTTCTATCACTTTGCATTTAAAGCAGTGTTTTTTCTTCCTCTTTTTACCAACCTTCTACAACAGTTCCATTCAGTTCTTCAGTACTTCGTAAGTCCACAATTGACCATCTCAGCTTGAACGCAACATTCTTGTCGTGCATTCCAACTGCGTACAGAATAGCGTTACTGAATGGAAGGTAGAGTTCTGAAAATCGATTGTAAATTTTGAAGTTTTCAAAAAACTCATACCTTTGGGTGGAGTGAAACCAGTAATTGCCAGTTTTGATCCAGACAGCAACATATCCCTCATCTTTCCAATTACAGCGAAGAATTTGGTGTCAGCTTCGATGAACTGTAAAAAATCGGTTTTTATTATTACTCGATGATAACCATACGTAAAGACCGGAAGGCATGTAAACGCTGTCACCAGGGTTGTAGTTAGGGAAATTGAGTTCATCGAATTCGATTAGGATTCCCTTGTCTTGTTCACCAACAAGCTTGTACTCAACAGTTGAACCCGCCGGTGTTGTTGGGTTTTGGATGGGTCCAGGGGTGTTGATGACTCCTCCGTTTACTGAAAAGTTGGTTAACAAAAAGAAGGACCTTAACAAAACAGCCATATCGTATGACAAACTCATTTTTTTAAACCGGTGACCTTGCAATAACCCCGCTGAACAAATGAGGCCAACGCCCTTCATAAAACGTCTTTGACAGGTATCCCCGCAATAACCCGCTGAACAAGAGTGGCCAATATTCTGCAAACAATATAAAGTTTTAGCCGGTATCCTAGCAATAGCCCCGATGAACTTAAATGAAAATGAATCACGAAAAACGAGACATCTCAATGGGTGTCGACGCAATAACCCCCTGGGTACTTACTGTGGGAGTATCTAAACCTTAGGTACGGCTCCAGTTGTTCAGCTCCCTCTTCCTCATTCAAGATGTCACTAAAAATTACAAATTTTCATTATTGAAAAAAATATTCTTACTCCATGTTACTGTCATCCTGATCGGGTTTTATGTAACGCAGTTTGATCCAAAGTGACTGGGCCTAAATAATTACATAGATTTACTATAAAACATTAGTTACCTGGTATTCGGGTCTTTCCGCACCGCAGAATCTGCCCAAAACTTTTCCCGACTCGTTGTATTCTCTGACTTCAACGTATGATTCGACACAATTCTCGGATGGGGGTAGATACAACCCTCTGTACTTGAAATTTAGTAATCAATAGGTAAGTTTTATACCCAATGACGACTTGAACCCTGTTTCCAGGAGAATTCTTGACTGTCCAGATGCATTCACTGTCCTCCTTTAGTTTAGAGGTCTTGATGAGTCCCTGACGGCTGTCCAGAGCGGCTCCACAACCTGAAAACAATTTTAAAATTCTGAAGAGCAGTTTTCTTACTTTCAATATCGGTTGAATATGCAATCATGATCTGAGGAGCCAGAAGGCTAGACCGTTTTGCAATGGAAATCTTGATTTCATTTGTTCCTCGGAATTCTTCGTGGGTTGAAGGGAAAGTTCCCATCATCATTGACATGAAGAGAGGGCGAACTTGCCTGAAATGAACTATATGAAGGGCTTGTATGATTCCACTTACGGTTCGCCTCCATCGACTGAGACTTCAATCGCATCAGTTCCAAATTCGGAGGTGCGACGGTGGAACTGTGAGACTTGGTTTTTGAGGAAGTACTCGTCTAGACGGATGTAGACTCCAGAATCGGCTGAAATCAATAGATTGTGGTCACGATCGATAATATTTTCTGCAATCGTACTAATTACCCTTTTACTAATTGACCCTTATAGCTTTGGGGTTAACGAAATCGCGTGAACTGGTTCGCCATAACATGTTTGTATTGCAATGGTTTATACATGGTTTGTATTGGAACCAGTGTCCCCTTCAGATAAATGTTCAATTAACAATAGAATAAAATAAAGTGAAGGTGTTTATAACGCAACCGTTTGGGGCCCAAATACTCCTGCGGAAGTATCCAAGTTCTAACTATACTTTCCGGGATCCCTTTGGGGCTTTTGATGGGGCGACGTTTCTTTTAAACGAGCCTTTCTTACGTGTGCCTGTCCAAGCAGCGTAAATTTGCTCATTTCACACTCTTAGCGCGTCATGGGCGCAAGCCCATGAACTTGGTTTACCCAAAGTGGTATACATCAGTGCAAACGAATCACCAACTGATTAGCCCCTTGTTAGCCGCAATCTCATTTGCAATTTGAATGGTTTTACCATAGTCAGGCTTAGGAAATGCACAAAGCGACATGTTTGAGGTAAATACCAACAGTTGATACACCGCTTCACAGTTTTTTTTGTACATCTAGCGGTTTTTCTTGGTGTGGTAGAACAAGAAAGGATGGCTAGAAGTTGGAGACTGCCTAGTTTGGCGCAATTAAGTTTAGACATATCTCGAAAATGAACGCGACAGGAAAAGGGTCACAACTCCCCATTATCACGGCTTAGCAGTTTGCTTCTGGAGAATAGCAGATGTTTTAACTTACATGGATCCATTTTCCTAATCGTGATGTTACAAACACTAATCGGCATGTCAAAGAACTTCAAGAACATCTCTTCCGAAGTGGCGTATTGCAATCCTCCGCATTCCGACATAGCTTCCATTACGAATCCAACCCTCTTGTCCTTTTCACTTTCTCCACTTTGGTATGACCTAAACAAGTCGGTAAACAGGTACGAATCTATTTTGTTATCAACCACCTTGGTGCTGAAGCCCCAGTGAACGAAACAAGTGATGTTTGGGAAGGTACATCGAAGATCATCTCTTCGGTTATGTCTTGGCACACTCGATCAATAACTGCAGAGCGGGAAGTGTTTCCAAGGTGAACGGTAAGAGCTCCTTCAATGAGTTGCATAGGGTGTTTGCATCTGTCGTAAGACGGAAATTCAAATAACTTTGTGGGTTCTAACGTTAAGTTCGTTGAAGCCATATTCCATCCCTTCATAGCTGTGTTTTGAGGATGAGAGTTTGGAGTTATGTATTCCTTGAGGACAAATCTCAAGTGATGACCAGGTGGTGCCTAAAATATTCAATCAGTTGAGTGACTACATTTGACCTACCTTGAAGATCCAGTGACAATGGGCATCTTTGGGGTACTCTTTGGGGAACCGTGGAGAGGTAATTGTTCGGTTACTGTTCAGAGGTACTTCTATGATTGCACTGCAATCATCAGCCTCCGAGAGGTTTGTATCAATGAACGTGACTTTGGCTGAGAAGAAGTTGTCATTGGTGGCGACGTGCTTGCGTTGGACCTGAAAGTGACACGGTTTGAAACAAAGTTGTCCTAAAAGTAAAAGTGTGAATCAAATATGTTTTAATGTTCCAAAGTTTTAAAATTTAAGCTCCAAAAACCGAAAAAAAGCTGTGAATATGAATGAGAGATTTCCAACTTTTAACGAAACCTTTGCAATATGATCATGTTGAATCCAAGGCCATTACGAGATTCTGATAGCTCAGTTTTTTCCTACGCAAGCAAACCAATAAATTTCGTTTTTTAAAAAAGCCTAATTGCATTGATCAACCAAATAATTTTTTCAGCTCTCATTTTGAGCTTTTGAAGACAGAAAAAATTCAATTGGTGGCGTGCGTGTTTGAAACTGTTTTTTATGGACGCTAATTACGATAATGAAATGGATTTTGTTCAAATGTCGTTTTATTTTACCTCTGTTACTTGTATTCCACGAAGAAAAATTTTGCCATTAACATGAGAAAACGGCTACAAACTTGATGAAATCGCCGACTTTAGGGCTGCATGTTTTATTTGGTGGCAAAATTGATTTGCTTCTTTAAACTATAAAAAAAGTCTGTTTTTTACCCGTGGTGTTTGTTATCGTTTCAGACAGCACTGTTTACTCTTTGTAACTCGACACCGACCTTCATCATAACAAACATTTCGTTCGAATGAGATGTGAAAACGTAGCCATCTTTCGTTGCTTGACACATTTTGTCTTGTGGGAAGCCGGAAACATTGTTCAAACCAGCAAATGCCTGAAAATGCGAATTCAACTTTGAAGCGTTGATTATGTTACCTGCACTCCAGAATACCCAGTATTATTGTATTCACACGTGGCGCCTAAATCAGGTCGGAAAATGAGCAACTCATTAATTCTGAATTGAATCTTCTTTCCAATGGGAGCATTGATCTTCCAATAACACTCATAGACATCGGAATTCCGGTCAAGACTGTCTTGTTTGACTGTGATGTTGGCAGGATTTATAAGCTCTCCTCCACAACCTTAACGTGTCACTGTTACTCTGTTGTAAATGCACAAACCGATTGTTGTCCAAGTAAGCCAGAACTTGTTTTCTTCCTTTTTCTTGCTTTGGAAGGTCAAAGAAATACTGTTGTTGGCTGACTAAACAAATTAGGTGATTAATGCTGTTAAGGCCCAAACCCCCTTAACATACCTTAATCTCAATTGGCCTTTTGTTCCCACAAGTGTCGGAAAAACTATTTGTAACGTTGATATTATTATTAATCATGTAACGAGCTTCAGCCACTTCTCCATCGCCAAACTAAAATTCACATTTTCATGCCAAACACCTTAAAATCAATTTCCTTAATAAAATTGTCGCAATTCCTTTTGAAATAAGGAACAACTTGATCCATAGTATACTCGACGAAGTACAACCTGATGCGGTTGCCAGGAGGTACCTGAACTTTAACATTAGTAATTTCAAAAACCAATAATTTTACTTTAATGGTCCAAGAGCAGTATCGATTTGTGTAGACGTTATCGGGGTAGCCGGGGGATTGAATTGTTCCTGTGAAATCGGTGAAAACGATGTCACGACAAACTGAAAACAGCTTTTAACAAATTAAGAAGTAGTTTATAACCTGTTGTGTAATGGGCCATGAAACCGAAAAGCGCGCCGACGTTGATTCCTCCTTGTTGACGGTACTTGACCAGCATTTCGTGATCATCTGAGATGACAGCGTCTGCACCGTAGGTTTTGCGGCAGAAGCGACGGAGAAGAGGAGCACCGGCTTCTGGACCATCGTAGACCTGAAAATGGATATATAATGTGAAAATGCTTTTGGATATACAACGTGAAAATGTTTTTGGTTAATTGTGAAACCAAAAAAAGAACAATGACGACTTGTTTATAGCAGTAACGTCTTTGACAACAATTTTTAAACGCAAAAAGTTACAGCCACCTAGGGGGGTCGAACCCCTGACCGTTGGATTAAAAGTCCAACGCTCTACCACTGAGCTAAGGAGGCCCTGTATGCGCCCCGCCGACAGTGGTTTTTTGTGTCCATCGTGGGAACACAAAAACAACTGCGCCATTCCCAAGCTCGATACCATTTCAGCATTGTACATACGCGACGATATTAATAGCAGGCGCGCGCCAATGTACCAAGCCTCCTTAGCTCAGTGGTAGAGCGTTGGACTTTTAATCCAACGGTCAGGGGTTCGACCACCCTAGGTGGCTTTGACTTTTTGCCCAGTAGGTTTCTTCCACCTGATTGTGCATTTTTTGATAAAAGAGTTAATTTCAACTAGGGTTTTTGTCCAAATAAGGTAGTTATTAGGAAGTTTGGTAGTGAAAAATGAATACATCTGGCTAGAAAGTGCTGTGACTAAAAACCTAAATCTTTTTAAAAATAGAACTTGAGGTTTTTTCTTCAAAATGTTGTTTGTTTTCGATTTTCTCCCTGAGATCTAGATTTTTTGAAAGACATTCGCAAAATGGTATGGTTCATGTTGTAAACTATAAAAACCACTTACATCAATCCTATTAGCCGCAAAGATTCCACAAAAGCCGTTGTCATCACTTGACCGTAGATCATCAACCATCGCCAATTGGAAGGACACTTTGTTTCCTGGAGCCACCGCCACATTCCATTCACATTGCATCGTTCGTGAGTCCTTCTCAGGGTATTGTGGAGTAGCAATTGTTCCGGAAACTCCAGTGACTCTTCCACCACAGTCTGAAAGTTCCAGATTGAATTTCGAATTCCAGCTGATTTCTTACTTTGAGTGATACTTTCATAGGACAGGTTGAAGGTAACGTTGGTGGGATCAAGGAGAGTGAGCTTGATGTACATCTGAATCAAGGTTTGAATTTGGGTTTCAACATTGCAAACCCTGGATCCATGGGTTCGCAAAGTAGTTTCCAGCGGGTGTTCATTACAGATTTCAGATTCTCGCCAAAGTTGAGCGAATCCTGGGGCTTGGTCCGAAACTCCGTTTCTAAAAAAATTAGATGTTCACGTCTAAGTTTTGATGTTCACTTGATTTGAAGTGCTCCTTTACTGCAAGGCAGTGACATGTTGAGAACACTGAGAAGAATCTTGCTGTTAGTTGGAAGCTGAAAATATAATTTTGAAAGACTTGAAAATTGAATGAAATTACAGCAATGTGGAAGACACATTCGCCAAAGCGACCCTTGGAACTGTCAAATTCAATGATTCCGGATGGGGCTGTGAATGTTCTATCGCAGTCAACAGTTTGATCGACGCTTTCAAATCTGAAAATTGAAATTGAAAATGAAATGAAAATTGACATACCTTGCAGAAAATCCATTTCCAGCGATGGAACGATCCGAAACGAAGACCAAAGACATGGAGTACGTGGGTGAAAGAATTGAAGGAGGAGTCATGGTACCGCAGAATCTAAAAAGTTGTGTTTGTTAAAAAAAAACGATTTTTTTAAAAAATATTATATCATTTTTGGGGATCGGGTTACGGTACGTGCTGCTTGGGTACGGTGGATTTTCATAGTTTCGTTACTTTCGGGCAAACATCTCGAAATTTCGTAAATTTTACCACGTTTATTTTTTTAAAAGCTCATTAGCTTTAGAATAAAAACAAGAAAAATGTTTCCATAGTGAATATGAGCTGAAACAACCGTATATATGCCCTTGAATCCCCTTTGCTATGATTCTGAAAAACTTGTTTTTTAAAAAAGTATGTCCACGGAAATTATTAACGAGCGGTTGGTTACCAGAGACGGCTCACAAGTTGTTCAATTTCAGGAGAAAGTGGGCAAAAAACAAATATCGAAGGAAGGATTCGAACCCGGGTTCAGAGTTTTTTAAGCAAGAACTTTGCCTCTTCGCTTCGGTGTATAACGTTTGACGAAATTCTTATACAGTTCGCGGTCCCAACAACAAATCGATATGTTTAATTCAAGAATTGGCTCATCAGGTTAAACACTTTTGACAAAATCAATGGTAAAACCTGATTTTTCGAAAATGCATGCAATGGTGAAAAGTAGACAACTGTGTCATAAAGTTTTTCAACTCACTTTCCAAGAAGTTTTCCATGATTACTCTCGCTAACATATCTGTCATAGATTTCCACTCTGTCGTAGTTACACTCGTCATTCTGCACAACCTCGAGGTCGAAATTATCGAATGTGAGGCGCACTTGTTTCGACTAAAATGAGATTTACTGAATTTAAACTGAAAAACGTACCCAAGGCACATTGACATGATAGACACAGTGCATGTGAGGCATGTACTTGTTAGGGTAGTTTGGTGAATTCACGACCCCATTGGATTGTGAGTAGAAGCCTCCACATCCTGAAAGTTGAAATGGAATTACAAGTTTTGAGGTTTTGACATACCAACGTCGATGGTACTGTACTCCAGAAGAAGACCTTTGTTCTCCGTGTGACCACTGCTACTGTACTCAATTGTCAACGGTCTGGATGCACTGACGATGAATTCTCCTTCCTCCACGAATGGGAATTTAGCGCAAATATACTTGCTATTCAACGGTTTGTCATCTTCACGGCCTCCGGAAATCTTAACTCAAAGTTTATATAGAAACTGACAGTTGACTGACCTTAACGTAGTCTTTAACATCAGCAGGAATTGACTTGGAGTAGAAGCAGGTGGCAGTGTTGAACACTTTGAGGCCGATGGTTTTGACCCTGAAATTTAAAAATTCTTAAATACTGAACTAGTTTCTTACTTCAAAATGATAGCATGAGTAGAATCAGCTGAGATGATGTAGGTGCACTTGCCCTTCGTTCCTCCGTCAGGGTAGTTCCAAGTTTGGATAGTTCCATTTCCGAATAGGCGCTTTTCACAAACTGAAAAGGTTTTGAATCGAGTTTCAGAGAGTTTGACGGAACTTAACAACTCAAATCATATGAAGACTTTTGGGATATTGTCATTTTTTTACGTTTGGGGTTACGTTAGGGTACCCCCTAATGACCATAGCTCAGCCAAAATGGTCCAAATTTTAAAATTCTGAGCAGTTTTCGCCTTAATGCACTTTAGAACTTTTGGATCTATATTAAAACATTTTAAAACCCACCCAAAGAATACTTCATCCTGAATCCCTTTCCTTGAGTCTTCGCATCCGATTTGAACTGAACAATAGCTTTTCCTTCAGGAATCAGCAAAGAAGACGGAGGGCGATGAGGATTGCAACCATCGAAAACTAGATTTCCATCGGAGAAGATCTAAAACGATAGTTTCGGTTTTGGACCATTGAAAAGGTTATTACGTTCAGCGAATCCTGGGTACATTTGATCAAACTTCTGAAGATCGGTCTCCTTCCCCTCATTGTAACTCGGGCATTCCAAAGTGAAAGGGTGGCGCGATCCAAGCTAAAGACGAATGGTGACGGTACATCGAAGTCGGTGAATTCGAGCTGGAATTCAATTTTTTCAAGAACTCAAGAAAAATGTTACTTTCAGGGAATGCATGGCAGTCAGAGCCGTGGCATTGGTTCCATCACTGTCATCAGGTGCTCCAGTTCCATCAATGAGCCAGGTGCAATGGGAATCGGGAGGGTAGAGTCCACCCCAGTTTGGAGTAGTGATCTCACCGGAGAAGTCCCAGTTTCCATCGGGGTTTTTAAAGGTGCCTCCGCAAGAGTGGTCGGCTGAAATTGGAAACATGTAGTTAGCCCAAAAAGCATGAACTTGGACCAACGTAAACATCCCACATTTCAAATTTCAAAAACGTTCAAAATGAATTGTTTAATGGTAACTGTTTGGGGGAGCGTAACTGAACGCATTAGGTCACAGCTGTGGCTTTTAAGGCTTTCATTTTCCAGATAAAATTGAGAACGCGGCTTTTTGATCTCGGATCGGAGGAGCTGAAAGCGGCTGCATCTGCTTTTAGCTGAGGGTCTAAGATGTTAAAATAGTCAAATGAAGCGTGACCCCGAGAGTCTATGATAGTTACCCCCGATTCAGAACGCACACTTGACCTTGTGCCTTTGGTTGGTGACTATTGATCGATTGTTTTCGAAAAATTGTTGATTGACTCACGTTCCACAAACTTGTAGGTCATTTGGAATCCAGGCAGTTGACTATTTGACCCATAGAGAAGATCATTCGTAAACATCACAGACAAGAAAGGTCCTGTCGATCGAACAGTAACTGTTTCATTCACAGACGAGCAGAAGTGTATGACCCTATGTGCAGAATAGGCAGTGTAACCGTCGTAGATCTGAATTTTGAGTTATTAGTGGCCTAAACCAGTATCGTCTATACCTCAAGTTGATTCACAGAACAGTTCCTCTCTTCTGTTCCAAGCCTGACCGGAGGGATGGTAATTTCAACCACTTGTGTCATCCCAGCTGACAGGAACCATTCGCAGGAGAAGTTTTGGAAGTGAGATGGGATAACCAAAGACCCAGCTGGTACCGAGGTACGGTAGCCGCACTCCCTCTTCTTCAGCTCCCATTGGATCTCATATCTTCCCTTCGTTCCGGCGAACCGTAGCATGGCTCTCGAGCCTGTCATGGTAATGGGTGATCCTATAAGTGGAGCCTTCGGATTGGCGGAAGATCCACAGAAGACTGCGAACACATTAGAGTTGTCATTGTCGCCATCGAAGAGAGTGAGGTTTCCAACAGTTGTTCTGCAATTCGTCGGTCCTCCAACAACCGCTTCCATGTCAGTGAAAAGAGTGAATGTGATCCGAAGAGCTTCGTTGTTAGCCAGTTGTGGAGCGATGACAAGATCGCACATGGTTCCAGTTGAAAGGTCGAAGTTTCCAGGGAAGCTTGCATTTCCTTCTCTTTCTGTGAAGTGTAGACCACAGGCTGAAACCAGCTTAGAGCAGCTTGAAAATCAGCACTTACAATCCTCTTCAAGCTCGCAGTCATGGCCGTAGAAGCCTGGAGGACAGATGCAGGTGTAGCCATTGGTGACGTCATATTGGCAGGTAGCCCCGTTTTTGCAGGGAGCTGATATGCATTCTGATACCTAAAGGTGATTTGGTTTTAGGGTACGTGAAGTATGGTTGACCTTCTCGCAGCGAGAACCGAAATAGCCTTCTGGACACAAACAGAGGTAGGAGTCTTCTGTGACGGCCTAAACAAATGGTTCACTGTGTTACATTGTATCTGTCTCTCTCTCTGTCTCTTTCTCGCTCTGTATCTTTATCACTCTGTCTATTTATTTCTCTCCGACAGTCCACTTACCTTACAAGTCGCTCCATTGAGACACCTCCCTCCCAATTTGCAAACAGTCGCATTTCCTTTGCGACATCCAGCTTGTCCAATCCCATCACCCAAGAACCCATCAGGACAGTGGCACACAAAACCTCCCGCATTGATGTTATCAATGTCGTCTTGGCAAGTAGCCTGAGGGTGGCAAGGCCTTCCAGCACAAGCCGAAAATCTTCTACACGAACGACCATCTCCTCTATATCCAGCTGGACATGGTCCACAATGATATGACCCAATTGTGTTGAAGCACTGAGCTTTCGGCGTCTGAGAGCAGGGATAGTTGGGTTGGGAGCATTCATCGATGTCGGCGCAGTTTTGACCATTACCTAAAATCAAGTAGCCATTAGACTACTGTAGGGTTACTGTACCGTGGAATCCTTTAGGACAACCGCTGCATTGAAAAGATCCAGGTAGATTGATACAGTCTACTCCTGGATGACAAGGACTTGTCAAACATTCGTTTATGTCAATGCAGGTAGGATTTTCTGGATCAGACGAGATTTTGTAGCCAGGTTCACAGATGCACTTGTAATCCGACTAAATTTTCGAATTTTTAAAAAGTTTAAATTTCAAATTTACCACATCTCCTTCAGCCGATTCAATGCAGTGTCCATGTCCACAGAGGCCTGGATTCCGCCGGCAGGAAGATTGCTTGAACTGGCAAAGAGGACCGTGGAAACCAATTGGGCAATGGCATCTGAACCAATTAAGTAATTAAATTAAATTAAATTAAGTACAAGAATCCGCCGTCGATGTTTTCACAGGTTCCGTTGTTCTGGCAAGTTTGGTCATGTTCATACATTTCGCATTCATTGACGTCTTCTTCACAATGATCTCCCTAAACGAAATAATTAACTATTTACCCAATTGACTTAATGTTTTACATTTAAAAAAAACTTACAGTTCTATGTGGGGGACACAGACAGAACACCTTCTTTCCCATTTGAGGAATACATGTGGCTCCTCCTTCGCACGGCTTTTCATCACAGCCGTTAAACTTCAAAGTTTCCACAAGGGATCTTAAAAAAACCATATGACTTAAAATGTCTAAGGCCTACTTGATTCCTTTTGCTATCCTCATTAGGTACTTCCTTAACTTAACGTCCTTAGAGTTACGGTCCTTCTTCCACTCCCTAAGCATTTTCACATCAGATGAGATGTTTCTTGTCTGAATTTGAATTTTACTACTTGTTTGACGTAAATTTGCGTACCACTGCCACAATATTCCTCGAGATATTGATAAAAGTGACGATGTGTCTGTTTGCTCCATCAACCCTGTTCTTCATAACGGCGTAGTCTTCTTTCATCAAGTTCACCTGTTCACTGAGGTCACTGAACGAGGCCTAAACTCCGTTTTTACATGTTTACGAACACATATCCAAATAATTGCTTAGGTTGTTTGGTTCAAGCCTCTGGCGCGAATGAACAACTTGTTTATCACACTTCTCACCGCAAAATCCCCTCTAACACGTTCCCAAATGTTTGTTCAGGAGAAGAACACGTGATTTTCTTGCAAACAACTGATTTTCTTACCAAACTAGGCAGTGTTGAGATGTCCGTCTGAGCCAGCCAAATGGAGCCACCCTGGTTTGTCACAAAGGAGATGTTCTTTCCTTTCCCGGCGTGGAAGTACATGTTACCGTTGACCATTAAAAGGCGAGATCTGAAAATATTTTGTAATCTATGCCAATTTTGAAATCAAATTACCTTGCTTCATTTTCGTCAAAGAGGTTGAGTTCAGCGTTGTCGTCGGACAAACAAGCGGGAAACCAGGGAATGATGAGGAAAAGTAATTTGAACACAGTCATGTGCATTTTGAGCCTGAAAACATAATTTAAGAATTTTATTACAAGCAGAGCAGCAAGTTCAGGAAAGGAAATGCCGAAAAACAGTATATGTCATAGTTGGGTTTTGCTGAATCTCAAAGTGTTGAGTTGATGTCACACTTTCGCTTTCAAAATCTGTGTTCAAATGTTGCTGAACTGATTTGGTTCTTGAGTTATGAGCCATGTTAATCCTCATAAAACCATTTATAAAAGCGTTCAGTTAAATGTGGAAAGAATTGGCCATAACCATAACTGAAAAACCAGATGAGTTCAGCAGTTTTTCGGAAAGGAAAAGCCTGTGGCCATGTAAGAGTGTCCTCTTCGACTTTTTTGGGAAAAAACATAAAATCGCTTTTCTCGTGAGTAAGAATTACAAGTCACATTAACACATTAAGTTAAAAGAGTTGAATTTTTATGGGTTGGTTTCGTTTTCAAGAAAACGTTTTTAGTAATGAATGGGTCGAACGATGACATCAAACACCGTTTCAGAATTTGGACAAATGTAAAACTGGTCAGTTTTCAGCGGACTGGAATAAATAAACTTCTCAATACTTGTAACAAGGAAATGAAGAAGACAATTTCGGGCAACAAAACTACGTAATTCGAGTTTCGAAATGATTAAGCGGTTCAGCAAAAATCGCTCAGCCAACTTGGTTTGCTGAAAAAAGCTAATCTTTAAATAAAACTTTTGAACTTGTTTGTTTGCAACAAATTTCAAACTTGCATCTTTTCTTATTTTGGAAACGGAAACAAAGTAAAATGTTCATAGAAATGGCAAAAAGAACATCAAAACAGATCAAATTATGTCGTTGTGATATAAAAAGCCAAAACTTACATTTTGCTTATCGCTTTTTCTCGGCTAGCTGCTACAGTATTTCGTTTATGTGTTTTGTTTTCGTGCCTTTGTTCGTACGTATTTTTAGTTTATTTATTATCAATTTATCAGACTTTTTGTGTCACTAACTCAAGTTTTGCACAAGTAATAACTGCAAACAATGTACTTCTCACGTGGGAAAGCCTGCGAACAAACAAGTTGTGAGAGTTTACATGCGTTTGTTTGCATCGGGAAAACCAAAGAAAAATCAAATGACTAATGGTTTTTTATGAAACATGACGAAAAGATTATTGCTAAAAATTTGATTCACAAGCTTTGAATTATTTCTAAGAAAAATATAATTTCTAAATTGAAAATTACAAGGAAAACAGCAAACAGGAAATGGCTTCAGATCCACTCTTCAGCCAGACGGACGCTACGAGTGGATCAGGTGGCCGTCTGTTTTGTTCTGTGGCAACCTGTGGTTAGTTGACGACACGTCAGCCAGCGGTCATTCGATACCTAAACAGTTCGATGGTGCAACTCCTCGCACCTGTTCAGGTGGTGCGCAATTCCGAGGGCGGCTGTTGGAAAACAAACCTGAGCTTCTGAATCAGCTGCTAATTGCCTCGGAACACTTGAGATTTTAGGGGACCAATATTTTAGGGGACTTCTTTTAAGGAAAAGAAAGCCTATTTGATATGTTTTTAGTTTTTAGAGGTTTGCATTCCAAGCTTCACAACTTCAGTTCCTAATACTGCTGCTATGTGAGCTTCTGCAGATTTGATGCCACTTGAAATGCTCTAGATGTGTTGGTTTGCTGATTTAAACCTTCTATGACATCAAATGGTATACACATAGGATGTTCTTTTCAGATTTTCTTGTGTTCGACAAATTTCATTAAGATCACAGCAAGAGTGTATTCCAAAAGTGGTAAACCCAGACTTTGAACGATTTTATAAAACTTTCGGTTTTCAAACACCAACTCGAGTTTTTGATCCATGATCACTTCCACTTTCAAGCCAAACATTGTTGGAACGGTGCCATTGTCCCCAACTGAGTCACTTCCCCTGTGATCCAAAGTTCGGATAAACAGTAGCTGGCGTGCGCTATGTTTAAGTAAACGGTGACCTGAGCCGTGCTGACACAAAAACTACCGGCATGCTGTCGGTTGTTTATTGGAACCAATCAATGGTGACGGGGTCATCCAGGTCGTTCAAATTAGTTTATGAGGCAGAAAATTAAAAAAATTGAGAGAAAACGCTATTTTTTATTGTAAACTTTTTGCTTTTCCGTAAAACTGTTTACGTGTTATGAACCCAGTTTCCAAGAAAAGCGACGGTTTTTATAACCTTTGTTCCTCGGAAATAACGCAATGAGCAAACTTGTAACACTAAATTCAAGAGCGACCACGTGACTTTGAAAGTTTATTAGTGAGTACAAGCACTAAACTACAAAACTTTCCAAGCTACAATTTTAAAGACATGGGAAAGTAGATACCCTTGGTAAACCTGTTGGTTTTAGGAACTGCTCATGTTTTTGACGTTTTTTCCCGTTAATCAGAAGACTATCCATTGTTAAACCAAACTACCAGTCTTAAACCAAAAATTGCTGAATAGATCCAAAGCGCTATCAAACTTGTTTCCAGGGGAAGGAGACCTGAAAGTTTCAGACCGTTAGAACGCTTTAAGGTACGTGTAGAGACAATCTGGAAAAAGGCGACAATGGAAAAATCAGAGTAGGCTAAAACTAATTTGATTAAAACCCAAATATTCGCAAAATTTTCCTGTTGACTTGAGAATAGCGTTCACCTACCGTTACTCAAACCATAAAATTTCAAGTTTTCCATTTTCCAAGAATCGCATCCGTGTCGGCCTAAACAGATATAAAATATTTTTTAAGGAAGGCTTTTTAAGGAAGGCTTTTATTGTTTGAGCAGCTAACAGCTAGTGTATGCTTTTAAGAATGAATAGCGCAATGGAAAACAAGCGTGTTGTTTAAAAAATTTTAAGGACCGGAAGAAGTTCGTCAAGTCCACTATTGTTCCTTTTAAGGTCGACTATTGTTCACAAAGTGATTTTAGATCATTAATTTAGCTGAGTCGCATTTGAGAAACAAACTATTATATAAAACAAAATATGATTACTGCACATAACTGTTATGGAATTACATACTTCCAGACCCTTACAATCGCTTGAGCTGTGTGCCGGCGTCTGCCGGCGGCCGCTTCTTTTCTTTTTCTCTCCTCGGCACTGTGTCAAGAGGCGGCTAATCGCGCAAACACACGATGGCAGTATAAAAGCGAAACAGTTTGTTGCCCTTCACACTGCCCGCTCCACTCGCCATGAACTCGTGAGTTCACTCAACTTCCTTTCCGACCTTTTGTTTTTAGCCTGTCTCTTATCTGCCTCGTCGCTTTTGCTCAGTTGGCTACTAGCCAACTGTACTACTACTACCCTGCTTCGTACTACACACCCACATTGTATTACTACCCAGTGGCCCAAGATGCCACACAACAGCAGCTTCAAGTAGTTCCCAGTGGACAGGAGCAGCAGAATGGACAGTATACTCAGGTGGGTATTGAGTAATTGGCAATGCGGAAAAATTGGTTTAGCAGCAGCAGTATACCCAGCCGGGACAGCAGCAGCCTAACCAGCAGGTGGCTCAGCCGCAGTACCAACCGACTGCCCAGAACCAGCAGTTCCAGGATCAGTCGCAGTATCAGCAGCAGTACCAGCAACAACCTCAGCAGCAGTACCAGCAGCAGCCTCAGCAATACCAGGTTAGAGAGAGAGATAGAGGGAAGAGAGAGAGAGAGAGAGAGAGAGAGAGAGAGATAACCTAAGGTATACACACATTGCAACACAAAAAGTCTGGCTCAAGTCAGAAATACAGATTCGCCTGAAGGAAAAAGATACGAAGACCGAGACACGGAGACAAAAACTGAGAGACCGAGAGACTGAAATACAGAGAGACAGAGAGACTGTACGACCGATAGACTGAGGGAATCAGAGATACTCTCAGAGACTCAGAAACTCAGTGACTCAGATACTCAGAGACTCAGAAACTCAGAGACTCAGAGACTCGGAGACTTCGAGACTCAGAGACTTTGACACTCAGAGACTCAGAGGCTCAGAGACTGCAGATAGAGACATACTAAAACCACCTTGTGGCGCTAGGAAACTGAATGACATAGACATTCAAAAAAGAAGACCTTGATATACTCAGTCTGAGATTCTGTTAAACGAAGATACAAAGAAGCTAAAAAATAGGAAAAGATATACAAAGACCTAGAATGCAGATGTTAAAACAACGATAACAAGAAAGAGATAGCATCTTTTCTTTCAGCAGCAACCCCAACGCGACACTCCCGTCACCACCAACACTCAAACTGTTGCCACTGCACCTATGACTTACTACGCCACCTACCCTTACTATTACCTCCTCGGAAGAAAGTAAACCCCTGCCATATCAAAAATTCCTACCAGACTTCTATTGTGAGATCAATAAAGCTGTCGGTCTCTGTTCGCGTTTCTTCCTCCCTCTTCCGGTCTTCCAATTTGGACGCATTCGCCATGCCCGATCACGCATCACGCGCACGCTCTGCCCTTGTACAAATTTTCCATCTTCTTGCGAACTACTCGGTGTTTTGCTCCTGCAACCTGCTCTCGAGACTTTTGAATCTCTGCGCTTTGTGACGACAATTCGATTAATGTTTGGGAACGGCTGCAACTTTGCGTCTGGAGGAAAAAAAGTTGGAGACACGCGGCAGTGCAAACACGCCAGTTTCAATTTTTCCCAAAGTCGAACTTCAGATTCCGCGCCGAGATGTATTCGTTTGAAACAACCAAATACAGCGTAAAACTTGATGACGGGGAATTTCAATTTTCGAACCAGAACAATCTGGTCTATAGAAATAGTATCGGCAAAAAGTTACAGCCACCTAGGGGGGTCGAACCCCTGACCGTTGGATTAAAAGTCCAACGCTCTACCACTGAGCTAAGGAGGTTCGTTACACCGGCGCCCGCCTGCTGTTGTTATTGTTGTCGCATGTGTATAATGTTGAAATGGTTTGGAAAGGCGCAGTCGCTTTTGTGGTTCCCACGATGGACACAAAAACGGCTGTCGGCGGCAAGCATGCATGGCCTCCTTAGCTCAGTGGTAGAGCGTTGGACTTTTAATCCAACGGTCGTCTTCAAATATTGCTTTTTGGTTGTTTACAAGTTCCAATTTTGATTGAGATCTAGGCCCAATATTTCAGCACAGTTATCTTGGACTGCAAAAGCTACTGTTAGTTAAGGAATCCCCCTTTCAATTTTCGTAAAAAACCGAACTGTAGAATAAGGGAGAATTTCAAATGTTCTCTTTGAGCAATATATTTTCTATTACAATAGCAGGCTACAACAATGTTTCACCTCTCTTTCGAGTTCCGAAACCAACTGGCTTGCACTGGGGCTAAAATGACGAAGTCCAAGGTGGGGTGTGTACAATCAGCTCTTTGAAGTACTAAGTGAAGTGTTTTGGTATGCACAGTATAGGTGTTTCATTTACGGGGGTTTCTAATGAAACAACTATTATCAAAAGGAGAACTCAACCTTTTGTCAATTTTCAAAAGAAAAACTCATACTTTTAAAACGGCAATTTGTTTTCAACAAATATGTATATTTGAACCTTGTACATATGAAATCCCATGGCAATTAGTGTAATTAAAGTAAAATATGCCGCTTATTACCAAATTTTCAAACCTTATCCAATTTTAGAAATGCCGAAAATCGGGCGAATCTATGCCTTTGCAAAGCTGTCCCCACTTTCTGCAAGTTTTTTTCTTCAAATGAATAGGATCAGATTTGCTGAAAAATTAACAAGGTTTTCACTTTTACTTCGTATTTTTGTCGTGTTGCCCGAAGCGTTTTAAAACAGACATCTTCAAAGAACTATCTTCAAAATGCCACGTTGAACTGATTCCTTGGACTTAGCCTTAAAAGCCGAACAAGCGATTCAATCTTTCAAAGTCCGTTGGTTTGCAATTTCTCAACGGTCTCTCCTGTGGGAAAGCCATTTGTCAAAGGTGGTTGTTTTCGTTTCACAAGTACATACCACTTTCACACTCCTTGTTTCCTTCACCCCTCGTATCATCCGTCAACGTAACGCTAGTAGTGTCCTTGTCGGGAAGTGCATAAATCCTTCCTTTCTATTAAACTTCCCGCAGTGCCTCCGAAGGGATCAGCCTCCCTCGGGATCTGTTGTTGCACACAACGGCCAAGAGGGCGGCGCGCCATAATTCATGCGAGTTTCGGGGGTCAATGAGTGGATGGCCATGGCTACAAACACGCTGACAAGCGAGCCGTTCTCAAAATTACACCCTCATTTGCCTACGGCCAATTTTTCCATCCCCTGGGAGCACCTGCGAACGCGGGCCCTAGCTATCCGTTTAGGAATGAACAACAGGAGCACGTTACGAGTGATTGAGAGCAAAGGCCCTTGACTAATTTAACAGCCAAAGAACATAGAAAGAACTGAAGAGGCACGTTTTTGAGTAAATGAGGCAAACAAGCTCAAGCCGAAAAACCTGTTTTCTTGTGAGTAACACATTTCGAATTTACGTAGAAAAAAGAGATGTGATTTTTATAGACATAAACCGTTTATGTCTTGAACCTGTACAACTTCAAACCTTTACCAGGCGCCAATATAAAGCGCGAAGAGTCTCAAACCATAATGATACAGTCAAAACACCTTCTATAAGCTTCAAAATTAAAAGAATAGTTCAGTGCCTAGGTCCTAATATTTGAAACTTTTATTTGGACATTATCGCTAGACAAACAACTTTTTTGGTAATGTATTTTAAAGGCAGAGGCCCAGAAACATGAAAATGGACATGTCCATAGCGTAACGTAGGCGAGAGAGTGTCATTTTCAATGATGAAATAAAGAGAGTTTCCTGATTAGCATGGACAGGTCCCCCTCCTCATTTTACGTGGGCCTCTGCCTTTAAAAGTGTTTTTTTAAAGAGAAGTTGATATTTTATAGAATCTTGTTGCCAAACATGATGTAAATGCGCTCAATTCCAAACAGTAATCAAGCCTATCATAGGCTACCAAAAATAAAAGCCACTATGGGATCGATCACCTGACCGTCAGATTGGAAGTCAAATCCTGACCTGAATGAGGATCGTTCCTACCTAATTTGCGGTTATGGTATCGATCAGCGCATGATCAAAGAAATAGTTTAAAACAGGGAAAAGCTAAGAAACTTTTTCTCAGCGGATGAACGACCTTTTCAAATATATATTACAGTTTAATGTCGCACGATTATTAGGGAGTCGACTCCAAAATTGACCATGACTTACAACCTATGATAATGTTTTAAAACAGTTCCAGTTGGACTATTAAAAATAAAAACGTTGCAACTCAAACTAGGCCAGTAAATCTTTTCCGCGGCATACTTTTTGAATGCAAAAAGTTACAGCAACCTAGGGGGTCGAACCCCTGACCGTTGGATTAAAAGTCCAACGCTCTACCACTGAGCTAAGGAGGCCCCGCATGCTCGCCGCCGAGAGCCGTTTTCGTGTCCATCGTGGGAAACAGTAAAGCGACTGCGCCTTTCCAAGCCATTTCAACATTGCCCACGCGCGACATTAATAATAGTAGGCGGGCGCTGATTGAGCGGGCGTCCTTAGCTCAGTGGTAGAGCGTTGGACTTTTAATCCAACGGTCAGGGGTTCGACCCCCCTAGGTGGCTTTGACTTTTTGCATCTTCACTCAAGCTACAAAACCCATTTCTTGTCCGAATTAGGTGTGTTTTGTTAGATACAAAAGTTTCGCCCTTTCGCTTGTGGATCTCACATCTTTTTGACCGAACACAACACCATGTTTTCAAAAGACGATGATGCCACTCTTGGATATGAAGACAGATTATGTTGTCTGGCAGATGGTCCCGGAAGTGGCCGCAAAGTGAGAAACCACGGCTGCACCATTGCCGGTCGTCTGCGTTGCGCTCCCAGCGGAGCTCCGGTCATCGCTCTCTGACAGCCAGCGGCGGCCGTTTCAATTTGGTTTCCACTTTTCCATACCTATCTCTGTCTGCCAACAAAGCCGATCCCCCGGCTCACTCCGGCTTACGCTAAGCATATTTTTGTTTTCACACCCCCGGGCGAACCGAAAATTACGAACTGATCCGGCCAGCGAGAGCAGATGTTTACACATTTCGCTTGAATCCGTATTTGTAAAACGAAAATGTTTCCAGTTTTTTTTCAAATCGTGAAATGTCTTATTTGTGTTGCTTTTCGGCCCTTTAATTTGACTACAGCATTGTTTCGCAAGGCCAAGGCGATGTCAATTCGGAAAATTGAATGGCAGTTTTTGTGACCATGTTTCAAAACAAAAAAGTAGTAAAAATTAAGCGGATGTGAAAAACAAATTTCTTTTTTCACTGTCGCGTTTGTAAATAAAGTGATGCTTAGTATTTCTTGTTATTTGTATCTGCAAAACAAGGAAATTTTTTCCTTTTCGACTAAGGAAGAAATTGTTGGGAAAAGTTCAGTTAAGCCCACCCACCCTAGTCTGCCCCCATCCCCCAATACTTCTTTATAGGCACCGGGGGAGCTTAACTAGTGTACGAGGAACTAGTGCACCTTTAGATAAACCCCCAATATCATTTATTCATACCCCATACGAGTAGCTCACAAAAATACTGGATTTTCAGCAATGGGGCTTAACTGAATTCTATGGGGTGTTTCTCTAAAATACCTAATCTTTTCTGAAGGTCGTTAACTTTGTCTTTGAAATACTCTCGGCTACAAGTGAATTGTCAAGGGGCTTTAGGGGAAACCTAGTGAATCGAAAATGAAAATTCTCGAATTTCTTTCAACATTTTTGAAAGTTCTTCGAACGCTAAATTTGTGCAAGTTCCGAAACTGAAAAAAAGCCTACTGCTAACGTCAAAACCAAACGTTCAAAGGCGAATTTTAAATCAAATATGACTAAACGCGACTACGAAACTCAACCTTCTCCATATCTTTATTCACTATCTAATTTCAAAATCAAATGGCGATTCGGTTAAAGCAAAATTTCCATGACCTTCTAATTTACTCTCTAACCACTGGAACATCGTCTCATTCGCATTCCGCGCATCATTGCGCCATTGTGAATCAGCGTGAATATGCTAATTGGCTCTGCAATCAAAGGCATTCCAAGGCGTCTTTCCCTAATCGCGGCCGTTATTATAATGAGAACTCATCAGCATCAGCAAGCAGCCCGACGCCAACAACCCTACGAATGTGTGAAAAAGGTGTCCTCTTACAAATGTTTATTTGGGGCTGAAGTGGCCCCTGAAAACAAAGATTTTTTCTTTCAAGATAACTGTATTTTAAGTGTATCCACCCATTCGTGGTGTTTTTCTTATTGTTTTGAGATTATGAATGAAGCCTCTAATCATCTATTATGAGGCACTATTAGTTTTACACGGTGTTTTTGCCTATTAATAGGTGTGCTTAGAGAAATCTTTTAATCTTGTAGTAGTACTTGGATAAAATCTCTATATTCAGTTTCGTAAGATTGTTTTGTGCTTTGACTACAAAATCAAACACTGAACATTTTTTCCCTACAAAACATTTGTCAAAACTCCCCAAATCTAAGTGTTGCCTAACAATTTAACTGAGGAAATTCTTCTAAAATGATTGGTTTACTGATTTTGAAACGAATTAGTCCCCCCTATGCGAGACCACTTTTATTACAATTAGTAGGTTAACAAAAATACAAAAAATATTATAAAAACCAATACGATTTGAATCAAAGAAGAAGGAAACAAATATAATGTAGATAACAGCGATAATCTGCCTTTTCTTTCAAGACCAATATGCAAAATAGGCTTTTCCTTTTTTTAAAAAGCTACTTTTCAGATAAGATTTGGCTTTTCAAAATAATAAGAATGCTTTCTCAATTTTTCCTTTCTTCTATCAATTGTGGTTTTCGAGAATTGAAAACCGTTGGTTTCAACCAAAAAAAAAAACATTGTGGTGGTTTGATAATTCCTTTTTGTTAGAAGAGTTAATGTTGTTAGAGCACCAAATTTTAAACTACGATAAGCAAGAACTGAAATTTTTTAAGCAAAATCAGCCAATAAAACAGTTGAATGTACTTGGTGATGAAAAGAGAATCATCTTTATGGAAAGTACTGGTTTTCAAAAAAAACTTAAATCAAACCATCTTTTTAGAGTTTTTTTTTTGCTTTTACATTTTCCTTGGTAAAACTGAGGGTCAGAAGAATTACAAATGATCCTCAAAACAACTGAGCCTTAAAAGTATAGGTAGAAAATTGGTACGTTCTGAAACATTACCATATTCCTTTTTCATATACCGTAACCCGGCTTCCGAAAATGACCATGATTCAAAAGTTTCAGAAATTTATACATCCTTTTTCAGTTCAAACGACGTTTACCGTTTTTTCATTGTCGGGTCTTAATTGAAATGGAAGTTCAGGATTTGAGAGATTTATAATTTTTGATTTGCAAATCACCTTCGCGCCAATAACCAGTGGATAATTCGCTGGACCACCCATGATTCACAGTGCCGTTAGTCCAACAATATTAAAAGTGTTTGATTGACGCAAGTTGTCTTTGGGGACAGGCGGCGCCCCGCCCGCTTCCTTCTAAACGGCCGCTAATGCGATTCCAGTCCTGGACGTGCCCTTTCACCCCGAACACCTCTCCCTTGCCTCTGTGTCCTTTTCTCTCCCCAAGGAAGCTTTTCCCAAGCGTCCACTTGCTTTTGTTGCAATTGGGTGTGAAGCATCCATCATCTGAGTCCGGAAAATCGGCTCCTAGCTAGAAAATAACGATAGGCGTTCGTTTGGACCCTCTGTTTAAGAAGTCGAGGGCATCGCCACCACTTTCGGCGCAGTTGAGGGCTGTCAATCAAGGCGGAGCTGAAAAGTGGCAGAACATGCTAAATCCGGTTGACCATCCTAATGTTTTATGCAACGTTTGTGCACTCCTCCACGGCATGCTAAACAGGGAGACCCAATCGCATTTCCTGTGCGCATCTGGCCGATGAGATCAGTTTCTGCTCCAACACACCTATTATAGCTTCCTTTTTCTAAATTTACGAAAAAGAAAGCCTACTTCTGATTTGTGATCCTTATTTTTGAACACATTCCGGTTTTCTTCATATTGTGAGGTTTCATATCTTCTATTTTTTATTAAGATTGATGTTTATATGCATTTTAACCTCTTTTAAAATAAAAGTTAGCCTGGTTTTACACGGCTTACAAAATATAACTGTTTTAAAGTCTGACGCTTGGCGAAATCTCCGTCAGGTATTAAACTTTAATGGCTTTTTTCATTTTATCACATTTCAAAGTTATTTTATTAATATTTTTTAAACTGAAGATTTCATTATACAAAAAATGTGTCTTTTAGTGTCAAAAAGGTCTGCAGGGAGGTTTTTTTCATACTAAACTTAGCTTGGACAAACAGTTTTTTCGGCTTGAAAACCGTGGTCCATTTTACTCCTTGGCAAACTGTCTTTTTGTAACTCTTGTGAAACTCACCCTCAAGCTTTCAAAATTTGGTTAGCACTGCAAAACTTTACTTATTCAATATCTATGCTTTCATTGTTTTTGTTAATTTTCAGTTTGTTTTTGTTAATTTGGAGAATTTTACCAAAAACAAGGAAATTTTAGAAAACTGAAAGTCGGAGTTGAAAATTCCTAAAAACCACTTTTAACTGGCAAATTCTCCTTTTCCAGCCGAATTTTGCAAAAACATGAAAATCCCGACAAGGAACCCTTAGATGTTTGAAATCTAACCTTAAAATTTCAAACATCAGAGTAGTTTGCAAAACATTGGAAGGACATATGCATTGACTTAATTTCATAACTGTCTGGACGTGAATTTAGAAAGTTAATTTAAAATTGACTGGAAAACTGACATTTTTGTGTAATTTTTGGTGTTTGAGTTTTTATGCACTTTTAAGTTCACAGTATATAAGGCATATCTGAGAATCCTAGAAAGTTTTCAGCTTTTTTTTTAATTCAAAACAAACTGTGAAATTAGTACCTGTTTGGTAATTTTTTACTGAATTACTTATCACGATTGGTTTTAATTTCAATTTGCATTGCCTCTTCAGTGCCCGGGTCCAAAATGTCCATTTTCCAGCCGCTATCTGCTCAAAAACCAACTTTCTCTCCAGAATGGGTTGCCGTACTTGAAACTGAGACTCTCCCCCCGGACGCACTTGAAAGATTTCGCGTATCATTCCTGGGAAGGCTAAAAGTGACGAATTCCTAAAATGGTCTTCATGATGTCAATTTAACAAATTAGTTTTTGAGAAACCTTAGAGAAACCTCTCTGAGAGTCTATTTAAAGGGCTTCTGGAAGGGCAACTCTGCTGGCGGTCAGCGAAGATTGCCCATTTCCTCTCGATTTCCGACATTCCGGATTGAATCGGAGAAAAACCTGCATGCGAAGTTAGATTTGTCTACTTCTAGAGGTACGTGCCATTGTTTTGCTGTCGTAATTAAAATACTGCAACAGCTTAACAAGGGATTACTGATAAACATTTCTAAAAACAGGCCTGCAAGTTTATTCGATTTTCTAGAAATAATATAGTTTTTTTCCCAAGAAAGCAGTGGAAAAAAAAGCGAAAAACAGGTAATTTCCAACATCCTTCTGCTGCAGACGGCACCATTTATCTTACATACATGCAAACCTTATTTGCTCGTATGTCTGCGGCCCACTTCCAATGTCCGTCGGTATCATCACTTTGAGGGGCGCTCATTATGTTGTCGCGTTCCGCCATGTTTTGCATGATGTTCAATTTGCGTTTTGTCCTCCGTCGTCAAAAGCTGCCCAAACCCGGCCGATTTCTGGCGCCTCTTCCAGATGAACAACGATCTGCTTTTGGTCCAAGTTGCCAAAGATTTCATTCAGCTCTCTTCCACGGGAAATTTTTTTCAAGTTCATTTTTGGCACTGTTTTATATGTTTTTTTGCTCATCGACGTTTACAAACTTTTCAAGTTTCGACCTCCTGCACGTTCAATTGCGTGCATGAACTTTTGCTCAAACGACAGGTAAAAAGCACAAGCCACATACCAGGCACAGGGGCTTAAGGCGTAAGAACCTGTCCTTTTTGGTATAAAAAATGGTAAACTCCACTGAAATCAGTTTTTACAGCCCTCCAGAAACGGCAATTACGGTATCCGAATTCAAATAGGCCAATTCAATGGATGGGGGGAGAAGGATGTATTTTTGGGAAATACTCTTTCTGTTTCGCCGCAAACTGAAGCTCCCAATCAAGTCGCAACATTTACATCATGTTATCTGAATCAATTGCGCATTCCAACGTTTTGTTCCTTATTTGTTCAAATGACACAAATTACTTTTATTGGCAAAGTAACTTTTGGACTTGCGTGGAACATAACATTATACAAACAACCTGCGGAATGGGCTTGTGTTTGAACTATGTCTAGACACACTTCAAAGTTCAACTTGTTTGAATTCAGCTCCCTGTTTCAACGGAAATGAACAACATGATTATTGCATTTTGTCCATCCTGTTTCTTTAATTTTTTTAACAATGGTTTTACAGGCGAAGACTGTTCGAAGTAAATTATATTCATTTACCGATTAGCTGACCAATTTCGAGTAAACGCTACTTTAAGCAAAAATTCTTTGTGCACATTTTTCAACAAAATTGCTGAGTTTTAATTCCTCTTTCATTTTTGATGTATCTGATGAGAGATTGATCTTTCTTGCGTTACAGTTCTATTTAGGAAGCAAAAACAGCTGGGTTGCCCTAATGAGACCGTGATTCCTCTTAAGAAGCTGTACTTCTAAAGCAGGAAACAAAAACAGTTTTTCATGATGTGCTTCAGAAGTTCCGCAATCTCTGAGAACACGCTTTCTTGCATTTAGATTCATTTTTTTTTCACGAAACTTCAAAAAGGGTGTTTAACAGTTTCACTGTTTTGTGAAATATCAAAGTTGTGTCAATGAACTTCGAGCTTGTTTCGACAAGGTACTCCTAAAACTATCCCAAGGGTGCTATAAATAGCGCTAAACTTGCACAACCCTGCAAATTCTGGCACGTTAAGAATGATGACGCAGAAATGACGTGCCTGTCGGAGACACGTAGACCCATTGCCTATGCAACAAGCACAAGTGCCTTTTTTCCTAACACTTGAGACGTGACTCAAGAGAGCTTCTATTTTCTGACACCCTCTTTCGATTTCTGGCGTTTATCCGAGGTATCGTGTTGTGGGGGCTTGCTAACCATTAGCATCTCATTGTATATCAATCTCGGCTGGGTAGCTCCGGGAGGAGCGTCGACCAGAAGACGCGGAAACGAGCGGCATCTCCAGAGATTCTTGCCGATCCACGTCATCTGCTTGGAATAGCTTTCACCGGCAAATTGCGCATTCGGTTTCAATTTAGGGCAACCTGTTCGTCTCGAAAATAGGCGAGTTGTTCCTTTCCTTTGAGGACGGGTGTTTCGCAACCTTTTCTTGGTTTTCCGTTACGTGTCTTTGTAGTGTATCTGTCTCTTCTTCTGGCTGTCTCTGTGTCTCTGTGTCTCTGTGTCTCTGTGTCTCTGTGTCTCTGTGTCTCTGTGTCTCTGTGTCTCTGTGTCTCTGTGTCTCTGTGTTTCTGTGTCTCTGTGTCTCTGTGTCTCTGTGTCCCTGTGTCTCTGTGTCTCTGTGTCTCTGTGACCCTTTATCTGTGTTTCTCTTTATCTCTTTGTCTCTTCGTCTCTGTGTCTCTGTGTCTCTGTGTCTCTGTGTCTCTGTGTCTCTGTGTCTCTGTGTCCCTGTGTCTCTGTGTCTCTGTGTCTCTTTGTCTCTGTGTCTGTGTCTCTGTGTCTCTGTGTCTCTGTGTCTCTGTGTCTCTGTGACCCTTTATCTGTGTGTCTCTTTATCTCTTTGTCTCTGTGTCTCTGTGTCTCTGTGTCTCTGTGTCTCCGTTTCTCTGTGTCTCTGTGTCTCTGTGTCTCTGTGTCTCTGTGTCTCTGTGTCTCTGTGTCTTCGTCTATCTCTTTTTGAAATTCTGTCTATCTCTATATAACTCGTGCTTTTGTTCCTATCTGTGTCGCACCTATCTTTTTCTTACACATTTCTGTCATACACACACGCACACAAACGCACACATACACACACGCACACGCACACACCTCTTCTTACACACCGTTTCTCTGATATTTACCCACTCAGTCCTTTTCAACCTTTCTTATCTTCCCGCCGCAGTTGACCCAGTAGTAGTTATTAGCGGAATAGGTCAACTTTTTGCGCAGTTTGAAATCTGTTTTTGCTTTCATGACACAACATGGCTTTTTCAATTAAGCCAGCTTTTGTTTGCAAATTTTGGTTTTACAGTTTTTGACATCCCTGTACTTTATGTTACTACCCCAGTTTCAATTTCAATCGACATTTTGCATATTGAGCTAATGTTCTTTATCTTTTCTTGAACTCTTTCATTATCCAATTCATATCTTTTTTTTCAGAGCCCTTGCTTTTTCTTTCCATTTTACAACATCTGAAAACTCTTTAGAAACTCAAGGCAAACTATTTCTCAAACGACAACAAGTGAGTCCTTTCTCACTTGCTATGCGCGCCGCGCGGTCATTTGTCCAGTAGTGGACGTCCGTGTCCCATTCACGACAATCGCCTTGTTTTTCACTCATTTCTGCCAGATTAATTGCTCAAAGTGCGTGTCCAGCCGTCACACTCGACCAGCGTAGTTTGCGAATTAGTGCGCGCACAAGGAAATTGGCGTGGAACCGCCAGCCATGCAAAAAGTCTAGCGTAAATGAAATCAGAGAATCGGGGGTACAAGTAAATTGATAGATTTTTTCCCCTTAATCTTTTATGTTTTTGGACTTGACGATTTTCATACATTGAGTTCAGTTTTTGTTATTCTCTCTAACTTACTACTCCCTCTCTGTCTCTATCTCTTTTGCTCTCTTTTTCTCGTTCTGTTTATTTGTCCCTGTATACCTTTATCTCTGTGTCTCTGCGTCTCTATGTCTTTCTATGTCCCTCTGTGTGTTTGTATCTATGTCTATATCTCTATATCTCTAAATTTCTGTGTCTTTAAGTGTCTATGTATCTATGTCACTGTCTCTCTGTCTCGGTTTCTGTCCTCTCTCTATACCTTCAATCTTTGAAGATCTTACCGTAGCTTAATTACCCCAATTATCCAAGATATGCATTTTTCTTTTATATTTTACCAGAAGCCAAAGCCCCGCTGCGCGGGTCTTCGCCTTCTGGGTTCGGCGGCCTTCGGCGGCCTCAATGATCGCGGCCTGCGGCCGCTCAGGTACGCAGCCTTCGGCCGCTTTGTTCTACCCACTTCAATGAAATGTTCCCCATGGTCGTGTTGGGGGAAATGAAGGGGTGTACCTCTCCGCATAAAACGTTGCGCTGCTAACGGACAGAATGACAACCCTCTAATGTTATAAAGGATTACTAACATCATTTTGTGTTATTCAAAGAACGTAGTTTATAACTTGCTCAGTAGTCTGAATAGAAGAATGAAAAGTAAGAATGGCCATTGTTTAGCTGTTGTTCGCTGGTGAACGCTGTCTAATTTAACAATTGCTTGCTACTACTTCTTGCTCTCGTAAACAATGAAGGAAAACTATACTTTTGGAAATTCGTGTTTTTGAAACTTTTTTTTCTTGTTTTACTCTTCCGGTGTTCGTTCCAAAATAGGAACGCTTGCGAAATTCGATCAAAGCCAATTTCTTTCAATATTGAGTTGCACTTTTTGAAATGAGATACCTGTGTCATCTAAGCGGTGAGGTTTACATTAAGGTTTACCCATTGAGTTTGAAAAAAAACTTTACTACAAGTTGTTTTTAGTAACATTCAAGTTCATAAGCAGAAAATTTGCAGGTTTTGAACTTTGGGAGGCTAAATTTAGCTAACTTCGCCTGTTGCCCACGATGTTGGGACAAATTGAGTACTACGAATGATGTTTCTTCTGCGCGTGACATACATCAGCCTCGCGTTAGCCGATTTAAAGCCAACGTAATCGCAAATATTGACAAACACCTATTCCCATAAAGAAAATGCATGTGTAGGTGTGACAGAAAAACACTTTTTGCCTCTTTTTATCCGGAGTCACAAGCTTTCGACTTTTAAAATTGTTTTACTCCTTCTTCCTGTAAAACAATATGTCTTATATTTCTTCCTTCTTAATGAAATTTGAATTTATAACTTCCTAGCACTAACAATAACTCATTGTTCAGTTGTTTCTTGGTGTTTTTCATACATTTTGAATTTTTCTGAATGGCGCGTACTAATGTCGTAGTCTCCTTACTTTTTTTGCCTACAATAGAAACGTTGTTCTTGAGGAAGAAAAATGACTATCTGCCTTTGCCCGTGTTACCTTTAAAAACCGCCGGTATTATAGGCTTAACTAAAAGTTTTTTGTTATTGTATTTTGTTGTAGCATTTTGATTGGTTTTTAATTTTCTGATAGATTTACAAGGCGAATATTTAAGACATTTCTGTGAGATTGGGTTACTTTTTAGGAAAAAGTGAAAAATAAAAATTACAGTGAAACTCCATTGATCGAATAATGAATTTCGGAAACTTTTGGAAAAGATCCCATTTCGGGTACCTAATTACGGTAGCCACTAGTTACGGTAGCTTTTAAAACTACCTCAAAGTTATGTTCCTAATTTCGCACCAAATTTAAGGTTGTATTCCAGCTGTTGTTACCCTAAACCCGAATTCATAATGTGATACTTTCAAGCAAAAAAGTGCCAGAAATCGGTATAAATCATGTTACTTTGAAAACTTGTGTGATTCTACATTGTCCAAGTAAACGTCTTACTATGTTTTTTTTATGATTCCTCTCTAAAAATAAAGTAAATTAAAGTTTCCCCCGTATCAAGGTTTGTAGTACCTGCAGGAACCAACGGCAAAGCCCGGTGGCGGGGTTGAGGCTCTCTTCCTGGCGTGCCAACGTTTCTCCAGGCGTATTACTTTCGTAGACTCGTCTACTACCCATTGTACCTTCGCCGAAGCGTAGTAGGCTGAGTTGACCCGGGGCGGGATCGAACTTGTGATCCTTCGAGTGGTAGCCGCGCCTTAGACCGCTAGACCACCAGCCCCCTATTAATCTAGCGTTATAAATTGTTGTAAAAATCGCATTTCAAAATGAAAACTTTGCACTTCATGAATTCTTTGAAAAACTCTTTAGCGACACCAGTTAAAGACTACAATCCTCTTCCACTGTTACTGAATTTGAGGTAAATTTTACGAAGTTATGAAACTCAAGCTTTTAACAATGTAGAAAATATTTTTAGTCGCTAAAACGTCACACCCCAATAAGTAAACACAAAGAAGTCACAAAAAAGTCAGAAAGCACACGAAACTCTCTCGAAAATGTTTTTTGTCATCGATAAGCCCTTCCAATGAGACCAAGCCCTTTTTGAGCTGAGCCCTTTTTCCTCATCTAAACATCATTTCAAGTGCAAATCAACTGTCCCATTCTCTTTTTCCCAAGGAATCCCTCGTCGCCCATTCATGAGGCCAAACCCGGTCCACATCGGGCGTTTTTGCTCTGGGTCAATCCCGTCGCTCTAACCCGTGGAGACTGCTCACAGCTGGAAAAAGAGCGCACGGAAAAAACTTAGTGTGCAGTTTGTTTTGCCACGTCAACTGGCGCTTTCCTCTTTAGCTTCTCGCTCTCGCAGAAACACGAATCATTGCCTCGTTTGTCACTGATGCGGGCGTGTCTGCGTCTCTCACGCGCACACGGTCAGCCGTCTGACCCCGGGGAGCGAAGAAGGGGGATCCTTGAATCGGCTCATATTAGGCGGCATTCGTGCTAACTGGATCAAACTGAATCAACACGGCTCAGAGCCCCTCTTGCGTCTGCGATCATCCGAAAAGTCCGGGAGATCTTCTTCTTCTTCATATCTAAGAGGAAGCTCCCGAGAACTTTCTGAAATGAGTGATGTGTGTGCATTGCCCCTCAGTGGGCAACATATCACGTCCATTTCCGATGTAGAAAACACTACGACGCCGACATGTCTCCTAATGTGCAGCAATCGGATAAATGCACCGCCTACGTTCAATTAGCCTTGATTCTATGAAAATTGTCAATTGATCGCAGCTTTAGATAAACCACAGTGCAGATCTCTGTCTAAAGCGCATTTGTTCTTATTGCGCCCTGAAGATTGCCTCAATTTTTGGCGTTTCTTTGAGTTCGGGGCTAGTTATCTAATACTAACCAAAAGCATTTTTTTTTGATTTCTATCGCACAATTTGAAATCAAATAATTTTTTTTACGTGTTTACCTTAACTATCAGTGTTGAAATTATACCTTTTGGTGATCAAATTTACTATGCATTGTTTTTTTAAAGTTGCAATTTGGTAGATGTTTGCGCGAAATGCGGAAAACGCCCCGCGCGCGATAGTAACCTGCTGCGAAATTGTATAAATCCATGTCCTCCCTGTTTTTGTCCGAGCTTGTATATTATTTAAAAAAGACGTCTTAACTGTTTTTTTTGCATTTTTTCAAACTTCGAAACAACTAAAATTGAATGTTTGCAACAAAAAAAAAGCTTCGCTAAACATATCCGTACCTTGCTTTGCACGTGTTTTGAAGCAAATAATGTTACATAAAAAAAATATATTTACTGAATGCTTCCCTTTTTCATTATTCTCCTCAGCTAGTCCCCCAAAAACAAACTCGTGCTGTTTTGCGTACTGTGTTTTTGATCGCACGAAAGCTTTTAAAAATCTTTTTATTAGAATATCTAGGGTTACGTTGTTTAATTACTTTTGTAAAGCATGCAATCAAAAACATACATTCAAATGATTGAATAAATTGTAACAATGTGAAAATTCCGTGTTTCACAATATGCCGTGTGGTTTAAAACAAAATACGCATTACACCGAAATTTGGTACTCAATTGGGAACTGAACTACTCTGAAATTTAAGCTTTTTCTGTATTCTTCCACTGATTTCTTTTTTGGCTTGTATTTATTCCTGTCCAATAATCCCCGGGGTTTTTCAAAACATCAAATGGAAAAGTTCGTTAATTTGTTTCTTTAAAAAACCTTTTTGAACACAACTGAAATAAATTTTTATAAATTTATTGTTACGGTAATTAGTTTTTGTTTCTGTCAGAACACAAGTTCCACTGTCTTCTCAGACAGATTAGACAATGCTTAAGTCCACATATCCAAAGAATCCGTAGTTAGAGCCTAATGTGGTGACCCGACTTGCGCAGCTCATCCTCTTGGGATAGATTACGCTATCGCGCACAAGCCTCTTAAATCCTCGTTTAGCTCTTGCCACATATCGGTTGTTGTTCGCCTAAAAGTGACGTCTTCTTTGTTTCAGTTTTTGCAAAGAACCGTCAGTTCATTCAAAAATTCAACCTTATCACGATTTTCAAACCTCACCACGGCTTTTCTGTGTGTTTCGATGCTGCCCGATTGTTCACCAAAAGTGGCTAAGGAAAAATGTTTTACTATATTTGTCTGGTTCATTTTGAAAACCACTTTTGAGATAAAAGAAAATGAATTTTCCAAGTGTGTTAGGCTCTTTAACGTTAAATCAAATTATTTAGATGTCTATTGTTCGCGTTTATCAACTAGTATACTAAACTTTTCCTTTAGAAACCATTCAGCAGCAGAAGAACTTTTGTTTGTAATGTAAGATTTTTGATTGCAACTTACGTTTAATCTATCACAGAAAAATGCGTATGAACATTTTTAAAAATAAAATTGTAAATTTTATTTTTAAAAAAAAAACATTTTGCCTCCTACACTACCTTCAGAAGTTTCGTTTAAGAATGGACTACGATAACTTTGTAAATGGTTTGAAATAGCCACAACAATGATGCAACGAAAGAGTGAAAACCCTGAAACGTTAATCTTTTTTGACTTTTTTTTAGCCTTTCTATCGGATTTTTTGAAAACCTTTCTTCAATGTTGTAAACCATCTGTTAGGTAGACGTTTTTTTCTTATTGTTTTTTTAGAGAAGTCGAAATTTAATTGTGGTTAATAATATTTTTTTTGAAGTTGGGTTTTTTTATTTAGCCATCGTAGTTTAAAAAGAAACAACCAATTGATTTTTTGCGACATAATTGGAATAATAATATTCGGGATAATGAGTAATGTTGTGCTTCCCTTTTACAAAGTAAAGTAGAATTTCTAGATTAAGCAACAATTTTCACATTGTTTGAGGAATTGGAACAAAACACTAAAAATAAAGTACAAGAGCGATGTTTTGCTCCATATTGTCTGTCATTTAAAAGAGAAAATTTGAATTCTCTAAAACGATTTTTTTCTTGTTTTTTTACTGTTTGTTTTAGCTTTGTGCTTTTATGTCCTGCACACTTTCTCATAACAAAGCCATGCCGAGACAAGTATTTCCGACCGGATAGTTCCGCGGTGTTTCGCGCGGCGCCAACGACCCCCAGAGCCATTCCATAACGCCAAGCGACAGCGATTTGCCGTTTCACTCCTCACGCAACGTCTACAATTGCACTTACGATTGCCTACGCAACACATATGAATTACATACATTGTTGACTAATGAGAAATTAGACCTAGGGGTGGAAAACAAATTCCTCCCCGTATATTCCATTGTCCCAGGTCATCCACCAAATAGCAACAATGGGATTCATCAACTGAGGATAACAATTCGTTCTTAGTCCCAGAAATCACTTTTCCTTCCTTTTTCTGATTAGTACGGCTAAGAATGAAGAAAAATTAGCGAAAAGTGGAAATGAGACCTGCAAGTGCGATCAATTATGGGATAAGAGGGGTTCTCCCCCGTTATCCTTGGGTGGTCGTGGCTATGCTAATTTGGCGTTACTCAGACGACTCTTCCGATGAAGGCAATTGCCGTCGTAGCCACTATCTTCGCTGTTGCTCTCATTATCTTGTTTTCTCTCCCCCTCAGGTCGAGTAGCCCAGGGCGCATAGTCTGAACATTTCCAATGACGTTGACTTTGTTTCGAAATAATAAGTTTCACTGTTTGAACGGGACTTCATGAAGGAAATTTTTGTTTTCCCAGCATGTTCGTTCATTGCCTTCATTTCTAGACCCCTTAACAAACGTTTTCCAAGCAACCAATTTGTTTTTAAAAAATTCAATTGAAATCATAAATATTTGGGTAAGAGAAAACGCGAAACCGATTTGCGTTTTTTTCAAAGTGTGATTTTCTGACTTTTCGGACTATATTTTCGCTACATATAGCAATATTTAACTTCATGTTTGGCTTTAACGTTACTTGAGAATCATTGTCTCAAGGCGAAGCTAGCAAACTCCTAAATATAACACTGTGAAATTCGTATTTAGTAAAAAAGACAAAATTCCTTCAATTATCGTTCTTAATCGAAAATAAAGTTTTTACTGTGTTTCGTACCTTGTTTTTATTCACACGGCGGAAGAATACTGTAATTTGGAACACATTTCTATGGTTCGTTATATTTTTTACTTCCACTTTTTTTTTAAATACTTACAAGAGTATCATTGTCTCAAGGCGAAGCAAGCATTTATAACATCAGTCATTTAAAGGGGTCTGCAATAAATATGAGAAAAACTGTCTTTTTGTTTTTTTTCTAAAACTTTAGTAATCAACTGAATAATGAAGTTGACAAAGACCTGAAATACGGAGCTTCTTTAACGTTGCACTTGAAAGAAATTATTCGGTTGAGCGTTCTAAAAAAAATTTTCTTTTTATAAATGACGAAAACGCAATTTTTTTTAATGATATGTATATATACCTTTTTACCTAATTTTTTAATGATACCTTTTTTAAGTTTAGATTTTATATATCTTCTGAGTTGTCATAAGTCGAGCGTGTTTGCAAAGCCTCGCATATCAATTTTTGCGATAAATCATGCATAAGCCAAAGATGACTTTAAAGAACGTCTGTCTTGGAATTTACATGAATGTTTGATCAGAATTTCTGAAAACACTCCACACTATTTCTCGTGAATCTTTCTCATTCAAGAGAAAAATCTCAAAACTTTTAACAAGTGGAAAAGTTCTGAATGCATTAAGCTGTTCTTGGAAACGTTGATTTTCTCTTGAACAAAATCCTGTAAGTAAGAAAATTTTGAAAATTTTATTCCAACCCTGAGGTCACGTTTCATGTCAAACCAAACATTTCAATTTCAATCTCTTTTACACATTTCAGAGCCTAGTTCAAAAACGCTATGCTTTCTTAATTATCACCCAAATGAACCTTCTTTTCCATTAGTGAATTAAATATGGCAGTTTGAATGCCAAAGAGAAGGGGATTTTTCCTGTACAAGGTTTTTTACTCATTGTGTGATTCACCTCATAACCGTCCCCGGAAGTCCAAAAAAACCATTGTTTTCTCCAAATTTGCTGGCCCTAAGGGCTCCCTGGAGACTAAAATGTTCGCTGATTGTTATTCCTGCTTGTTATGTTTTTGAGTGCATCTCTTTTTCACGTCGGCGGCCAAAGCGCAAGAATAGGCGTCGATCTCTTTGCCTTTCACCTGCAACAATGGACCAAGCCGTCACTCGAATGCACGAATACTCTTTCTTTTTTCGCCCTCGAACCTCCGATTTCCGCCCCCTTCCATACGTTATTCTCCAGAGTCATTATGTCTCAACAGGGGCGGTTCAAACGACTTGTTCTTTTGAAACAACTTTTAGAAAACACAAGAAACTTTTTCACGCCTCCTTTTTGTGTTTTCCGCTTCTCCCTTTACATTTATTCTAACCCTCAAAGCGATGAGAAAAATTTCAACAACGTTCCTATCTCGGTCCATTTTGCCTACCAGCCGCGTTTCATATGTTTTGCTTTTTACCTGTTTCCACATTTTCAGTAGTTTGAAATTTTAGGATAAACTCAGTTTTGAACCGTTGTTTGGCAAGCCAGTTTTCGTAAATTGCAAAGGTATCACAAGAAGATCCAGGAAACCAAAAAAAATGTATAAACGCTTGGACCATTTTTGTCCTAATTTTTCGCCATAATTTGAAAGGACCTTTCAAAAATTTGAAATGGCTAATTAACAAAAACCTAAGCCAGTCCCTAAGCGTTTTTAAGAGCAAATTTCAGACCAGCTGAATAATTTTTAGTATATATTAATAAGAAAAAGTCTAAACCATCCATGCCTCTCTTCAAACTGAGCTTCATCTGTTTTCAAAAATGTTTATTCAGTTAGGTAACTTTTGTTTTAGTTTGTTGCAAAAAAAAACTTTTTTTTTGCAAAGTTTCACATTAGTGACTGGTTTTATATACCTTGGTCTACTTGGGCTCGAAAATTTGTTTTTGGTCATGTGATCAGAAAAGGACCAGCAACAAACTGGCCGAGCGAGAAATGAACGGGCTGTGCCGTATTTTTTCTAAATAGCTCTTGAAGTCGAACAAAAAATGCACTTCCTAAAAAGAATATTTTCCGAATTGAACATTTTTAACATGTTTGAATTATGTTTATTCCACTCTTCAGAACAATTAGTTGTAAATAAGACCGTTCCCAATCAACAATTAGCATTACACAGTTTTATGTTCTGTTCCCTATTGGTTGTTTTCCATTCACGTTTTTCAGATTACATTGTGTATATTTTTGTTCTACCGTTTCTCTTTCTTTTTCCTTCTATTCCTTAACACGTTTTTTAGACAGATGTAATGCGGTGGTTCCGACGGCGTGGCGGCATCCGATGGCCTTGGTTGCTCCTTTTACCGTCCATCGCAACGGCCGTTATCCTTTCCGGAGGTCCAGATTCTTACGCGAGGTTTTGTTTTTCAAAGTGTGTTTTCTTAAAGCCTTTTTTAGGTACCCAAAATGGGCACACTCTTATGAAAACTCTTTATCCTTGGAGTTGAAAACCCGGCAATCCAATGGTTTATTGTTATACACCGATGATGGTGGAGTTGCCGGTAATTTCTACGCTATCAGCATATCCGACGGGAGAATGCAGCTAGATTTTAGGTGAGAACTCATTTAAATTTTTGAAATATAGTTAAATTTTTCAGGTTAGGCGATAAAGGAAGTGATTTTGGCCAGAAAAGGCCTGTCACGACAATTCGGATAGAAGAAGTCAGGGTGGATGATGACAGGTGGCATACTCTCAGGGTTCATCAGGTAGATTATACTTTGAATTGAAAAAATTAATATCTCTTTTTTAGAGCTTTGAAAATGTTAAATTGGAGTTGGATTACACCTTAGTTTTCAAAATTCTCAACCAAAGAAGTTTCGTGTTCGGTAACATTCAGAAGAACTCGGATGTGTTCGTGGGAGGGTTGCCGAAAGATGTTCATCAATTGCCTACACTGAGTTCACCGCTCAGAAGACACTCAAGACACTTGGCTGTCAATGTGAGGAACTTGGCTTACAGACTGTACCCACAAGGTATGTTTTGAAAACGTAAATCAAAAAGAGAACGTTTAGGAGAAACATCACCTCAACTACTTGATGGACATGGGATTCGCCACAATGAGGACGATTACTGTAGATCTTCTGGGGTCAGTTCACTTTTTTTTCAACTGTTCTTTTTTCAACTGTTTTGAAAAGTAGAAACTTTATTTTATAGATGTGTTTTGCCGAGTTCAAAATCCAGTTATTAATAAAAAAAAAAAGAAAACAAACGGTTCAAATGTGATTATTGTTTGCATGCAGTAACAACACTTGTTGTGTCACTCAAAATAACGTACGCAATTCAGCAAAACCTTGAACCTAAAATGGGCCACTGATAAATTTGCAAACACTGTGCATCCGCCTCAATCATACACAGGGAAATAGTCATACGACTTCCCTGCTGAATTTACCCTGCTTTAAAGCAAAAAGAAAAAAAATGTTATCCGAACTATCGCGTTGACATTTTCTTGAATCTTGTCTGAACACAAAACCCAGTAAATACAGAAAAAGCCAAAATGCTGGCAGTTTCAGCAAGTATGTTTTAACAAAGCAGCTGTTCCTAGGGTTACGCATCTTTTCCAGAAAATCTGCAAAAGGTCTATTTTAGAGTTTTTTCAGTTCTCTTCTCGTGAAGTATTCTCTTGTCGAAATGGAGGTCGCTGCTTCTCAACGGCCGAAGGCCCAACCTGCGACTGCTCCATGAGTGACCACGAGGGAAAACATTGCGAAATCGGTAAAAGCCATTTTCTTTTCTGCGTACAGATCGCTTTTCAGAGAAAACGGACGCAGAACTCACCTTTTCCGGCCATGAGTGGCTAGGTTACGACGTTGCTGCTAACATCTCAGCTTTGATCAAAGCAAGGCGTGAAAACCTCACTCTTTCTTTCAAATCTGTTCACGGCACGGCTTTGCTATTCTATGCCGGAGATGACAAGGTAGCTTAACTTTAAAAAAACACTTTGTTTGGTTGTTAAGAGCTACATTCATCTGATGCTCGACGATGGTGCTTTGATAGCTACATCAAAGTTTGAAGGCACAGATCCTCGTCTTATCAGAATGTTCAATTCCTATCCTGGAGAGCGATACGACGATGATTCTTGGCACACTGTGGTCCTGGAAAGAACTCTTCAGATGGTAGGTGCAAGGGTAAGACGCATGGCATCATGAAACCCAACGCGTACCGAATCGGCGATTTAGCACTCGGAGAAGATGTCCGCGGTCCACGTAAGTTGGCGTTGCCTTTGGTGTGCGCTTCTTTCCTTTTCACCTACGTTTGGAATGCGCTTCCCTTTCTCATCTCCTCTTCCGTTTGACTAACTCTACGCCTTCCTTATTTCCGCTTATCCATTTCTTTGAGGAATAAGTGTTTTAGATGACTTTGACTGTTGATGGGAGAAGAGATGAGATTCGGCAGTATGCCCCGGAGTTGGACTGGATTTCCAACAATCACGCTTTCCTTGGAGGCATACCGCATGGAAGAGCTGCTCATGGAGTTCCGAGAGATCCGTTCCGAGGGTGTATGAAACTGGTGGGTTTTTTGTTGTAGTAGTAAGGCACAAAACATTTTTTTGGCACAGCACATGCTCCCTACGGATAAAAACCAACTTTTGTGTATCTAACTATTCAAAAGGTGGTTTTCCGAGATCCATGTTTAATTCTGACCATTTTCGGTAACATTTTTCTAAGAAAAATGACACAATCGAATCTTTTCAAACGGTTTAAATTCCAAAAACTTTTCGGATGAACAATTAACTAACAAAAGGTTCAAAAGCGACATTTAAACATTCAAAAGCGTTGTTTCATGCTATTTTTGGAAATATGTGGGAGGCAAGGGAGAAGTTCACTCTGAAAACACTTTTCTATAAAGCAAAAAGTTATGCGTTCGGGGGGAATCGAACCCCCGTCGAATGCTTGGAAGGCATCCATGCTAACCATTACACCACGAACGCGTGGCATGATACTCTCCGCGCCTTGAAGATCATTGCGGGCGCGCTGCGTAGAAAACTGGAAATATACCTAGGGAGATATCGTCTCGGAATGTCTCAAAACGTTGCGCAAGTGTTTCATGTGGCCGAGTGGTCTAGTGGTATGATTCTCGCTTAGGGTGCGAGAGGTCCCGGGATCGATCCCCGGCTAGGCCCAACTTTTACATTACCCAATAGGCCGAATTCACCTGTATAGCTGGGTATTGCACGACTGCTGCATTAAGGTAGCTTTTGGCAGGGTGCCATTTGGCGATAGCTATATCCCAATTTTTCCCCAATTCACCTGTAGCCTAACCGCCCGAACATTGTAATTATCACAATTTAGGTCCAATACGAAGCCGATGCGATCCAACTTCAATTCGTCAACCTCGCAGACCAAGGGTATGGCCAAAGCGTCATCCGTTCTGGAGGAGAGTTGTCCTACTCTTGCAAGAACCCATTCCAACACGCGGATGTCCTTTCTTTTGAAAAGAGTGCAAGTGCCCTAACATTGCCTCTCCAAAGTCCAGACCCCAAAGGAGGCAGTTTATGTGAGTTGGAATGACGTCATGGCTTATTGGATCAAACTTCAGCTTTCTCCTTCCGAGCTGCTGAACCAGATGGACTTTTGTTTTACCACGGGTCGTTGACGGATAACTCTAGTGAATATGTTGCATTTGAGTTGTTGGATGGACATCTTTACATGGTCATTGATCTGGGGGCAGGGCCGGTGAGGCTACAGGTGAATTGAGTCAAATAGGGCACTACATTGAGTAATGATTCAGACGACATCAAAAAGGGTAACGGACGATTCTGATTGGCACAACGTCTACATGGAGCGACTGCGACGAAGTGGAAGTGTTGTCGTGGATCAACAAAAGACAGATTTTTCGACACCTGGAACATCAGCAAATTTGGATGTTGGTGAGTAATCTTCACCGTTGTTTTGGAAACTAAAAACAGCTGATATTTATATGTTGTTAATAACGATATGTCATCACCAGAGCTTTTTTGAAATTGGTTTTCCCTGCAAAAGTTGGGCCGAGCCGGGGATCGATCCCGGGACCTCTCGCACCCTAAGCGAGAATCATACCACTAGACCACTCGGCCACATGAAACACTTGCGCAACGTTTTGAGACATTTCGATATCTCCGTAGGTTAAGTTTCAGTTTCCGCGCAGCGCTCCCGCTATGGTCTTCAAGGCGCGGAGAGTATAATGCCACGCGTTCGTGGTGTAATGGTTAGCATCGATGCCTTCCAAGCATTCGACGGGGGTTCGATTCCCCCCGAACGCAGAACTTTTTTGCTTCTTAGAAAATGTATTTTCTGGTTTGATTGGCTTTCAAAGCTACATTTCACAGGTCATAAAGTTTTGATCAGCATGCAAACGGTTCTTTCGAAACGCCATCGTAACTCAATGAATTTGTAAAATTTTCCAATCGCTGTGTTATAAACGTTCCAAAGAATTTTCTAATCTGAAAATATTTTTCAGTTGACCCCGCATTTCTCGGAGGTATTCCGCCCGCCTCCATAGTCTTTCCGTCTTCGGTCTGGACCATCAACCTCAGAAAAAGCTTCATGGGCTGCATCAAGAACGTTCGCTTCAATGGAATGAGTGCCAAAATAGCAACAGTTTTAGAGAATTCTAACAGCACAGGTAGTTTGGTTAGCTTTTTATAATACAAATAGATTGTTTAGGTGTCGCGTTAGGATGCCCCGCCATGGTCCCACAGGGTCGCTGCAACCCCAATCCTTGCCACAACCATGGGGTCTGCTCTGAAGGCCTTCTTTCCTATAGATGTGACTGTTCAGCGACCCATAAGGAGGGACCAACTTGTAGTATAGGTATGTTACGAACTCGACAAAACAAAAACCAAATTTGCTTCTCAGATCCGACTGTGGTTGACCTTGATGGCGAGAAAGCCTCACTCTCTGTACTGCCAAAGGCGGTTCTATCAGAAGCTGAAGACATTTCCGTCCGTTTTAGGGTAATTAAAACTTAATTACTTAATCATCATTATCCAGACTGACTCTTCTCGTGGCACCCTTTTTGAGACCAGATCTGTCCACAGGCCCAGGCATCGAATGGCTCTGCAAATAGAAGGCAAGGAACTTCGTCTTCTAATTGAAACTGATGCCACCAACCATGTAAGTTTCTGTTTTTAGAATCCTAAAGTGTTCCTATATCAGTCATTCTCTTGGGGATATGGAGCTGCTGATGGGCGATGGCACACTGCCAAGGTCAAAAGAAGAGGGAGTCATTTGCTTCTGAACTGGGATGGCAAGTGGGGCAAGAGCTGTAAGTTTTAAGATGCACTATTACTTCAGGCCGACAATGCTTCAATCCAGAAAACATGTTTTTGCTTAAATTGTGGAAATCAGTTGGTTGTGGCCTTAAAAATCGCAAAACGCATCAAATTTCGGAAATTCGCAACTTAGGGTCCTGAAGAAACGTTTAAAGGAAGTATATAAAAGGTTTTCCATTCTCATGATTCATATGCGAACTTTGCAAGCATTCTGTGAGCAACCATTCCTGGAGCGGTGTTGGAGAAAATTTTTCAATTGGAATGACGCTTTGAATACGTCATTTTTCGATTCTAAAAGGCGGATGATGGTCGCTTCAAGGTCCAAAATGCGTGCTTTAAACTCCCTTGCTTCAAACTTAACTCTTGCAACTTTAACAAAAGCAATCGGTAAAAATTACGTAACTAAAATTTATGTCATAAATGTAAAACGTCAACACAAACTTCCAAAATGAATTGCATAAGTTTCAAAATGACTTTGCTCTTTGCCCTCTACGGAAATATCTCAACCGATAGTCTAAGAAAATTACCATTTGCTTGTTTTAAGATTATTTCTGAACCAGAAAAACAGTCAAAACACAGTCAAAAACGAAAAACGGAAAGTGGTTTTAGGAAGAGCCATACCTAATTCGAAAATTTTATAAAACGAACGTTAATTGTGAGCATTTTATAGTTGTGATTGTCAAATACTTCAAATGGGCTGTAATCTTTGTAGCTGTGCAACAGCCTTGGCCCTAACAAGGTTAGCGTCAGATACGGGGAAACAACAATGGCTAATGTCATAACACCTAATTTCCTCATATGATCCAGGTCTTGATTATTATTCTCCCCGCCGCTAGCCTTTTCGAATCTCTGTTTCCAGACTACCTCCCATCTTCCGTCGTCGTCGAAATGGACGAGATGACTGGCGGGCGGTCCCTGCGCGCCGACGACACCCATGACCCGCCGTTCAAAGGACAAATGACCAAACTAGTGGGTGCTTTACGACTTGACGATCCATAATAGAGGAACTTCCGAGAATTTCAGGTCCTTAACAACATCGACATTCTGGAAAAGTCCAAAAAAGACGGAAGGAGTTCGAAAGAGCACAAAGGGCAGCGCAACATGTGAGAACTACTAATCTATCACTAAACTGTTTTGATTGCTCAAATTTGCAAATTTGAATTTATAAATTCGACTATTTGGAATAGGAGAAGAATCGTAGTTATGATACTTTATGCAATTCTTTGGAAATGTGGAAAAAAAATTTGGTTCTATGGAAATGTGGAAAAACATTTGGTTCTTTGGAAATGTGATCGTATAAAGCACAAAATTTATTTTTTTTTTCATTTTTGACCTTAAAATTGGAAAATAGTGTTTCTACTCTTTTTTTTCGAATTCTAAATTTTCTGAACTTTTCCACTGAAATTTCATCTGAAACGCGAATTGAAGTGAAAATGGGTTGCAGTATTGAAACGAATGATTTCCCTCACAAAACACAATTTCTATAAAGCAAAAAAGTTCTGCGTTCGGGGGGAATCGAACCCCCGTCGAATGCTTGGAAGGCATCCATGCTAACCATTACACCACGAACGAGTGGCATGATATTCTCCGCGCCTTGAAGACCATAGCGGGAGCGCTGCGTGGAAACTGGAACTTAACCTACGGAGATATCGAAATGTCTCAAAACGCTCCGCAAGTGTTTCACGTGGCCGAGTGGTCTAGTGGTATGATTCTCGCTTAGGGTGCGAGAGGTCCCGGGATCGATCCCCGGCTCGGCCCAACTTTTGAAGTTTAAACAGTAAAAACTTATTCTTGTTCGCGTTTTCATCCTGCTTTTAGTGAACAAAACTTGTGTAAAACCGGTTTTATTTTCAGGTGTTGTATGTAAAGATCTATTTGACCAAAACTTTTTTGTTTTCAGAAAATCCAAGCTTTCCGCCGTGTCTTTCACCAACACTACGGGTTTTGTAGTTTTTTCATCTAGCAAGGTATAATCTCCGATGAAATGTGATTTAGAATAATTTCAGTTATCTACTTTTACGGGTTCATTTCGGGTTTCATTCAAATTTCAAACTCTTATGAGAACTGCCGTTCTGTTTTCTTCTATTCCTGGAGAGTCTCCGAATAACATTATGCTTCAGTTGGTTAATGGAAGGTTTGTACAATTTTATAGAAAAAGTTCAAATGTCGGTTTCAGGGTACGATTTTCACTTCACGGTGATGGCGAAGACATTCAAATGACGTCACCAAAGTTACCTGGGTCTCAGCAACTTAGCGACATGAGGTGGCATGCTGTTTTAGTCTATCAGGTAAACTATTTTTTGAATTTGAGCTTGAAATTCCTTTTCAGGATTCGAAAACTAAAGACTTCCTCATGCTGGTTGACAATACAAGTGTTGTGGCCACATCTGAGAGTAAATTAGACTTCAAGCTGGCCGGACCAGTTTCCTTAGGTGAAACTGAGCTTTCCATAGTTTCATTTTAAAAATGATTTTTTAGGGGGCATTCCTAGATCTTTACCTGGTCGAGGCTTCAGAGGCTGTATATCTTCATTGCGGTTAAATGACCGACCAGTGGACGTTCTGGATGAAGCTGATGAGAGGAGCGACGTCAGCAGAGGATGTGCAGGTTGGTATTTTTATGAGAAAACGTGAAAAGTGCGTTTTGGAAGTTTTGCTCCAATTAGCATGCAACATACAAAAATCTCATTCCTAAAAGCATACTTTCTAATAGAAAAATCAGTTTTTGTTGAAAACAAGTTCTCGTTTTGCTTCAGAAATGACGATTTAGCCAAAGTAATTTTCATTTCTAACTTGGTTTTCGTACTTCATCAGTTCATGTAATATAGCCGACAAATTGTGCTGCCGACGAGCAAGATAGCAAGAACTCTTGCTTCGCGCGAATAATTCTAGGATTCAGTTTTATATTGATTGTCTTTAGAAGTATTCCTGTTTTAAATTTGATTTTAATTTTTTTTTTGAAACTAGTTTGCCAAAAAAAAGTTAATTTTTTCGAAAAATCCTTTGGAACCACAGATTTGACTTTCTAGTTCGAAATTTCTCTATAAGCAAAGAAAAGACCAGAAATTTCGACTTGTTCTTGGTTTACGCCGGCTAAATTGGATGAAACACCGCATGGTGCAAAATATTTTTTTTGTTCCTCTGATCCATTGTTCTCGTCATTACTCTGTTTTGGAGAAAAACAGGTTTAAAACCTATTTTGCATAAGACTGAGATTTGAAACAGTTGCCATTTGAAACATAATTGACTGACTTAAAAGATATGTTACAAAAAGCGATAAAGCTAGCAATAGCAGAGTTGTATTAGCAGCACAATGGGTTCCAAGTAGATGGTCCCAAAAAGCCGATTATAAACGGCAACGACTGCAGGTCACGAGGTCACGAGATAACATGCGTAAGTAGGCTGCAAAGTTTATCGCCGAACGCAGTTCTGATTATCGTTTTCTTTATTCGAAATGTTTAGAAAGCTAAATTGTACATTGTTTAAACGACGTTTGAATTTTGCAGAAGCTGTGCTTTCAGGGCCCATCGCTCGTTGTTCCCCTGCAGCCTGCTCCAACGGTGGCCGTTGCGTGCAGCAATGGCATGCAATCCGCTGTGACTGCTCCTTAACAGCTCATGCCGGCGACAGATGCCAAGATTGTTGGTTTCCTTGAAAACTCTTGAAACTAACGCATTACAGCGGCGACCAGTGTTTCCTTCTCTGGCGACCCTTCAGCCGTTTTCTTTGAATACCCTCCTGGAGAAATGCCCAGCACGTCCCAAGACTACCTCGTGCTTGCTTTCAAAACCACTCAGAGCAAGGGAGTTCTGTTTTCGGTTGAGTGTGCAGCTGACGAAGACTTTCTCACCATCTACTTGGTTAATTCAGGTGTTTGACGGGCATAAGATAGATGTTTTTCAGGAAGCTGGTTACGTGCAGATGAGATACAACTTAGGTAGTCGGGAACACCACGTGGGCTATTTCTCACAGCCTGTGAATGATGGGAAAATTCATACTTTGAAAATTCTGCGTCATCACGTTAAGTCTACCATTCAGTTGGATAGAGGACCGGCTGTACGATATTCTCCAAAAGGTGAGGAAGGGAAATTTTGGTTCAAACGAAAACAATAGTTTATTTCTCAGCTTGGAACAATATCGCGCGATCCGTACATTTTTAGAAGTAATGTGCAAGACAACTTAAAAGACGTACCAGGGAGCGTTTTAAAAAATTATCTAGGCTATACATTTAATAGCAGCGCTAACAAAATTTGAAGAAGACTAAAATACGGGAAGCGGACAATTTTTTGTCAAATTCCTAGCACGTTATCCACGTTCAGAAATTTTAATACATGTGATATTTGCGCCTCACTTGCTAAATTCAGGTTACGCAGCAATTTTCAATTGTTGTTTTCATTGAAAAAACGAATCACTTGTTTGTGTTGTAGCACAAAGTGTGATGTATTTTCCGAAATCGGTGGCTGATTTTTACAAGTCACTGAAATGTTTAAAAAGCCAAAAGTTTTACTCAATTTGTAGTATCATTTTTTCGAAAACTCTGTGTTGTCTTTTTTTTACAAGTCTAAAAACTGTTGTTTTACTCAATTTCTAGGTTTAATTTTTAGAAAACTCATTGTTTTTTATTGATAACGTTGTGTGCGATTAGATGTGAACTTGGAAGAACACTCCAAAGTATTTTTTATCGGTGAATTTTGCTGAAATAATAATAAATATATTGAAATCCATTAATATTGTAAACCAAAAGTGGAATTTCTGAGCTGTTCAGGTGGGCGAGTGCAAAATGTGACATATAATGTTTTATTTATTTGTACGAAAAACATACCTTCGTCAAAATTCCATTTCTACACGCTATGTTTTAGGAAATTTTTGCTGGTTTTAGTTCATACGGTTTTTACTCCAGTTCGACCTTGAAAAAGAGTTAACTTTTTTAAACACTTTTACAAAAACTCTAAAAATGGAAAACTTTTTTTGGAATACAGAATCGAAAACCGTACTGCTGAAAATTTGGGCTTGAAATGAAAGCAGAAACCAGAGACACGTTTTTTTAAACACATGATTCAAATTTTCCAGGAGCAACTGAGGAACTCGTCACTCTCAACATGCATTGGAGACTTGTCGTGGGAGCTTCTTTTAACTCGAAGCACATTTCCACCACCGTTAGAAGGCGAAGATCTCCACCTCGACTCCAAGACCCCTTCCAGGGCGAAATCTCCGGCGTTAACTTCAACGGCGTTCACGTGCTGCAGCTGCTAGCCGAAGGTGAGTCACTCTCCCAGACCAAGCGCAAGTAAATAAGTTTGGAGTAAGCTATAGCTGGGAATCCTCCGCAGAGACCGCAAATGAGAATAGATCTGCTCCACGGCTAATAGCTTTCAGCGCGCATTACGTGCCCTCGAAAGAGACCTGGCGGACCTCGTTTTCTCCATTCCCATCCTTGTTCTACATGATTAGGCTGCGTAACTGATTCCAGCCACTTTGCAACCAATTTGTTAAGTTGGAGTTTTTTCAAGTTCTTTAACAACAACGTGGAGTCGGTTTGTAAGGATCAAATTCACAGACAAATGTGTTCCTAGAAAAGTCGTCGCCATAAATTTGCGGCATTTTCACTTCCGCGTCTGCATTCTTTTCCGCAAAGGTTGTAAATTCTATAACCAATTCCAATATGAAAAATTACCCCCTACGCACCCTTCATTCCAGACACATCTAAATAATTTGCAAATTATAGGACTTGTGGTGGTTGGCGTCGCGCTACCCATCAATTGTTCTAGACAAATTATCTTACCGTATGCCTCAGGAATCCGGCTGAGGTTTTTGAACCAAGCAACCTGAAACCTCCAACTTTATTTGAAACGTTTAAAAAAACCCCCGAAAAACAGACCTAACTTTTCGTACGTTTTGGCTTAATTTGGAGTCGTAAGGAAGCATTCGGATTCCTAAAGTTGATTTAGATCTGTTTTAAAACTTAAACACCATGAATGAAGTTTGCACTTCAAACCCAGTCTTTTTTGAACACTTATTAAAAAAACTTTTTTGAAATTCATAAATTTTAACATCGATGAAACCCGATTTTTTGGGAAAGCTGAATATCATTTTAAAACTTTGTAAATAGAGACGTTTTCGTATTTTCGAACGGACACATATTCCAATTTCGGTTTCTTTGAGACCACCAGAACATAATGAATGCCCTCATCACATTTTCATATGCTGTCAGTCGGTTTTTGTTTGTCAGAGAACATTGGTCGGTCGGTGTTCTTTTGAGAACCTTTAAACGGGTTCATATATGAATTGTATATTTTCAAAGCAGCAATTTTTCCTCTTGATTTAGTTGTTCAAAATTAATATTTTTAAGGATCCGAAGCTCATTTTTCGCCAGAAGGAAATGTTCAAATTAGTTTCACGCGCGTTTTGGAGTTAAAAGTTAACAACGAAAAATGGCGAATGAAAGGTGTCACAAATACATTAGAAAAAGCGGCCGAAACTGAATTTTTTCCTTCTCAAGGGAGACCATTTAGAAGCGTTATGTTTTTTGCTGGTTTGTTCATGAAAATTCACGCAAATAGCTTCAGGCATTTGAAATTTATTCTGCATTTATGGCGTCGACCTGGTCAAGTGGTTAGGGCTCGCGTTGATTACCTACCGGGTTCGGTTCCACTGATGGGCCCAATTAATTATATTGCTATCTACAAGAAAAATGCACTATGCCAAATTTCCATTCCTCGTACTGCAAAAAGGAGCTTCTTTCGTTCAAAATTGTAGTGCTCGCCTGAAAACCTTTTCGTTAGTTCGACGACCTGCACATATAACGATGGAAAGGTCAAGAATCGCAAAATATATATCACGGGGTGACTTCTAAAGCTTCTGCTTTGGTTTTATTTTTCACCATCGGAAAAAGTTTGTGAATTTCCCACGACGCTCTTTGTGTGGTCTCTTTCATTCGCTTGGGAACTCTCCCTCCGTCTGGAATCGTCTCCGTTCAAAGTAAGAAACCTGGCGGGGCAAATACGAAGAGCGCCCCGGGGCGCTCTCGTGACGCCCGATATCAATGCCGATGAATTTTTCACGGTGTGCTCCGAAACGGCGGCGCCGTCGGTCGGAATCCGTACAACTGGCGCCGCTTGGTCGCGTCCAGGTGGCGGCGCCTCGCTCGCGCACTCTAATTAGTCCTTGTGGCGCCCCGTGCAATTATGGATTTCAGGCAGAACCGGGGCCGATTCCCGGAGATTCACCTCCTCCAATGGCTCCCGCCTTTCCCCAGCGCACCCCCTCCTTTCCTTCATCCCTCCCTCCCCAGCAATCGGACGCAAACAACATTTGGCCCGCTCACGCACCCCTCCCATTACCCGGCTTCCCCCGAAAGACGAAGCGCCTCCTTTTTCTTTTCGTTGCATCTCCCAGCTGGCTGCAGCGCATCCTTACCGATTTGTTGCAGCCGAAACGGCGAAGAAAACACCGGAGAAGCTTAATTTTCCGGGGCGAATGAAATTATTGCGGAGACGAGATCAGGGTTCTCGGATGACACGCACGACGCGCAATAATCTGATTCCCAGTTCTGGAAAAGTTCAGCTCGACTAGTGACTTTGCAATACCATGCACTATCTCTTCATATTTCAGCCCTAAAGATTTACATTTTTCAAATATCAAAAAATCTTTATTTTTGAGAACGACAAAATCTATCCCGATGAACATTTTTTGGTTTTGACGCTTCCAAATATGAACAGTTTTCTTAACACTAATTGATTGACCTTCCGTTGTATTAGGTTTTATTTTTGGTAAACTGCAAAAACGGCGTTTTAGGGGGCACAGGGAAAACATTTTATTTCGATCTTACTTGAACCAGAATTTTACAAGTTTTTTTCAGTAAAGAAAGTAAAATTTGCTAAAAACGTATTTTTAAAATTTTTGTCATAGTTTGACATCATATTTGAACATTTGTTTTTAGATCCACTGCAGGCTTCAGCGCGAAGCATGCTAGAAACACTTGAAAAGAGCTTCCAGAAGCCAAATTGTGTTTGCCGGGTTCAAGAACAAATCCGCCAGCTTGGAGTGTTTTGTGATTTTTTTTTGTTGTTGCAAAAAGTCGATGTTAAAACTGGTGATTGGGAAATATAACTTTTCTCAGAAGTTAGATGTTTTATGAAAACATTATTTTAAGAAGTTATACTTTTCTTGAAAACCCATTTATGTAGATTCATTTATGATGTAGAACTTTTCACAAGGTCACTTTTTTACACACTTTGTCCATACCAATTTAAAACGCAAATTACCATACTTAGAAAACCACGATCATTCTTAAAAACTATAATATTTTGAACTTTCAAAGACCGCGTGCTCGTTTTTCCCAATACAGCCAAGTAGTACTCACCTTTGCACACGCTAAAAAGCAATTTGCTAAAAACAATACGTCTAGGCAGAAATGTCAAGTTTGTCTACTAGCTTTTTCCAATCTTTGTGCAACTTGGCTACTCATGTTCCTTGTTTCATACCTTGCCTTCTCGTGTAAACTGTCATAATGAAGTCAGTTTAAACCCTATTGACACTCGGCTGGCACAAAATGCGGTAGAATACCCACGAAGTATCATATTTTAAACAAAATCGTGTTCTTTATACAGTTTTAGCATAATTTTGGACCCACAGCACGGATACTTCAAGCACAATTTTTTACCATAAAAACACATAGTAGAACATGTACATTTTTGAGCGAAATAGTTTTTCCATTGACTATTTGTGTATTTGTCTCTGTCTCCCTTACTCTGTAAACTTAATTTCCTACTGGAAAATTTTGATTCACAACCTCCTTCGTAATTACAAGTTGTTTCTCTCCCAAACAACACCGCGTGAAACCGGTGCTTTTCCGCAATTATGTGAGTCATTGCTTTCCGGCAACGACAACACATGATTCAAGGGAAATTGGACGGACGTGTGACACTAAATGGCCCTTTCCTCTCTTACCATGACAACGGCTTCATTTTCGAACAAAAATCTATCTCCTCTGTCAAAAACAATGCGTTTTCCGCTCGGCATCACGTTTGCTCTAAAGAATGGATTGTTTGTCCATTGTGGTCGTTCATCTGCGGTGTCCATGGGCAATCCTCTCATTTCCCGACAAATTGGTCATTTTTGGCCGAACAAAATGGGATTTTCTTTGCTGAGAAGCCCGGAAATCTTAGTAGCCGGTGTTCTATCGCTGCCGGGGGCCGATGTTGACCGCACAATTTTCCCATCAGCTTGTTTTCCGCGCCGGGCAATATTCATTGCGACTCACTCGACCGTACGGAGATCTGTGCCTTTGTCACAAAGCGCTTCCTTTGTGCTTCTGGAGAGGGCATGTTCGTTTTGCAGTGGCTTTACTTGTTCATTACTTCAAAAGACATTTTCCAAAAACCACTTCACCCATCTGGTACCCATAGTTTAGTCACTTTTTGTGTGATTTAGATGTATGAAGACTCACTTTTCAAAATCATTCACTTGTTTCGCGGTTCACTAATCCCAGATTTTCATAACCGCTCGCTCACCCGGGCTAGCCCGCCGTAAAAACATTCTGGCGATAGTCTTGGCATTTTTTGTATGGTTTCACTCGCCTGTAGGTAAAAATCAAAGAAATGAAATGTTGTGTTACTTTTGCAGAAAAAAGGCTACAGTTTTTCAAAATCACATTTACTTTCACTTTTCTACAAAAGCTTCGGAACGTTCAGAGCTTTTAAAATTTGAAGAATAGAAACTAATTTTATGCTTGAGTTTAAAAAATGCGTTTTCGATAATTTCTTATTAATGTAGTATTGCTGGTTTACAAAATTTTCACAAAAACCGATTGGTTTTCAAATTAAACAAAATTTATCTACATACGCAAGTCAACCGAATAATTGTTCTATTCTTTTAGAAAACGCCAATAGGTCAAACATTCATATAGTTGTTTTTGGCGTTTCATTGGTTTACTGTTTTTACGTACTGCATTTTTAGCTAGACGGCACAATATTTTCTCTATGAGTCGTCTTTTTTCATTAGTTTTTCACCGAAAAAGTGATCAAAAAATGTTTAATTCAACTGTTCCACAGTAGAATTACATTTTCGAAAAAATATCGTTTGATTGAAAATAGAGTACGCAACATAGGAAAACAATGGAACTCGACAGGAACTTAAATTTAAGGATGGCTAGAATTAGTTTTTGCAGCCTGGTTCATTTAATAAATGCAGTTCTCGATTTTTATGGTATTCATAGAATTTTTAGCTAACAATAGTATACAAGTCTTACGAATCGTGATTAGTAATGTTACAATTCTTATTCCATAGAACTGAAAGCTGCTGTATAAAAATTCATTGAAACATGAATTTCATGAATTGTTTTTGGAGATTCCTATCGCACTCTAAAGGATTGTTTGCCATAACAAATGCTTGGGTTTTTAATTTTTTGTACTCTCGTTAGAGGTATAATTTCTTTGTACTTCACAATCTCTCCTACTCATTCACCCGTGGCTCGATCCGTTCCTTTGTCACAAAGCGTTTCCTTTGTGCTTTCGGAGAGGGCGCCGTTTGGAGCCCACCCTTAAGCCGTTCACTTTTCCCCGGTTTATCAGGCGAAGAAGTTAATCCGCCGTTCGGAGCGTGGCTTCCGTCGCCTTTTGTGCGCACTGCCTGCCCCCGCGCGCTACAAACGGGGCAAATCGAATCGGCGCCCTACCGACAACGACCACAGCCCTGCTCCGCTGGTAATAGGCCGACAAACAGAGCTTATTAGACGCTGAAACTGAGGGGCAAAAGTGCTATCGAGCGGTTGTGGTTGTCCACCCTCGCCCGTATCACGTATAAATTGCGTGCTCCGGAAGTGAAGTACGCCGCGTGAGTAGGTCGCCGAGTTGCGCATTCTCAATACCTAATGCATCGTGTTGATTTTGAGCTTGGTCTCTTAAAGCGCAATCATACTGAAAAGCAAACCCAAATTCTGCTCTAACTTATTCTTTGCATGACTTCCATAATAAACAAAACCCAAGAGTCTGTAAACATAATAAACTTTTTGGACTTTGAAATCTCAATTTTTGTGATATCCGTGAAAAAGTTTTTATAGCATTTTTGGTGTTTTTTGTCGGTTTCGTTTCTTATATTGAATAAAAAAGTTTGTTTTTTGAAAAAGAAACTTTGAGTTGTTGATGTGAAATTTTGAGTTTTTGTTGAACTCGGAATCGTAAAACATTTCGGTTTTCTCATATAAATTCGAATGTTGAATTTTACCGAACTGAATCGTTTAATTCCTTCCAATTTGAATATTTTCAAATCCAGTATTGTTTTGAAATACAATATTGAAATTTCACGTTTGTAATCATTTTAAAAAGAACGAAAGTCCTCCTTTCCTTGCTTACACTTTATTTAATCATTTAGTTTATTGTAACAACAAAAAAGGGGGAAAAATCGGAAATCCAGTAGCTTTGTAAAAAAGACAACATAAATTTTGGGAAAATCGTTTTTTTCAACCATTTTTTTTCATTTTCGGTTTAAAGTTGTTTTCACAGTTTTATGTAATGATTTTTGTACTGTATTCTTTTTTTGTTGAAAAAGGTTCTGAGTTCCCAATTAATTTCACATTTTAACTTGATATATTGTGAAAAAACAAGTATAACCACTTTCTAAAAATCAATTTCAAAAAATCAAATTCGGTGTGCACCGTTTTTGACGATTCTAAAAATGACAAATTCAAAATGTTTTCTACTTTCACGCGAAATTAGCAAAAAACATTTTTTGCAGTTTTTTTTTAAATTTTATTTAAAACCACATTTAATTCGCAGAAATGTATTTGTGTGGAAAATTTTTGTAATCCTATATAGTTTGTTGGGCAGCTCGGTTAATCGGTAAATAATCGCAGTTCAAAAGGATTGCTTCCCAACATGAAAAGAAAAAAAAACCAAAATATATTTACTTTTTTTGTATTACTCTAGAAGTCGGTAAATTTTATCGTCAATGTTTTGATTAAACATTCAAATTGTCCACCCTTTCGCCATCTCAATCTCCGCTGCATCCTGTTGATTTGCGATTTGTCTCACGTGTCCACGTCAACGCTCCAATTCGGCTTTTGATTCCGCCGTTCGACATCGGTGAATTATGGCTGACACGAGTCATTTGCTGCGCTTTCACGGCGTTTCCCACACTAATCCGGCAACATATTCGCCTCTTGATTCTCTTCACGCTTCATCTGTTTTCCGCGCGGAGCCGCTCTCCACACACAAGTGGATAACTACGACTACCTCGTTAAGCAGAGCAACGAAACGAAACAAAAATCAGAAAACGAAAGAAGTATGAAAGTTAGCTTTTGAAATATGAACTTAGCAAACAAAGAAACTTTCAACAATTCTTTATCTCTCAAAATTCCTACAATATGGAAAAAGTAATGGGGGTTACAAGAAATTTTTCATGGTTTAAGTATTACTTTTGCCCAATTTTGTCGCCAAAGTTTTTCGTCTTGAATAGAAAAAATATTTCCGAAGAATATTTCGGAATATACGTTTCGGAAAATTTTTTTCGCCGAACGGGTTTTCTTTTTAACGCTGCATTGAGCACTGCGACTCTGAATTTCGATCCGCAAGGAAACTTTCGGTGCTTTACCGAAAATGAAGGAGAAAAGAATTTTGACAAGAATTTTTAAGCCTTGTATAATTTTAACTGTTTTTACGACAGCAACCTCGTTAAGCAGAAAACAAAAACACAAAAGGAAACGAATACTTTTACGAATTGGTTTGATTGCATTGCATTTTTGCTGTCTCGTTTAGCCATTTTACTTTTTTCTTTTTTCCCCGGTTTAGGCTTATAAACAGAGGAAAAAACCTGACCATTTGTTCCAAAAATACAGCTTTTTTTGTACTAAAATTACTTGGACAAATTCTACATTTTCGAATCACGCTGGTTTGCGAACTGAGGCTGAGGGAATTTTTTTTAACTCTGTTTAAATTTTTTTAAACTCGGCGACTGATACAATATGTTCTTCGCATATGCAAAACAACTTCTAACAGCCAGTTATTGGTCCAATTAGGGAAAACTAGAGTTTTTCTGGTAATCGATAGATTTTTTGTTTGCAATATTATACACGTACGCAAAAAAGCAGCATCACATGTCTAATTTTGATGGCAAAACAACTCCAAGTGGACCAATCACCACTGAAAACAACACTTTCTTCAAGGTTCAGTTGTTATGCATCAGAAAACATACAATTCCAAAAGTGTCGTTTCAAATGCAAACACAAGCACCTGTTGTTCGAAAAACTCGCGTTTTCTCTCCCATAAAAGCTGCATTAAAAAAACCTTCATTGTTTGAAACACCATATTTTCCCATGTTTTTATCGTAATTTTTGGTGTCTGCAAACGTCAATCCGTATTATCAACAACACATTTAATTGACACTTCAAGCTGGAAAACGGGCAGGAATCACGAGACGTCTGGAACATTTCCAGATTTCTCGCTTGTCGAAAACATGGTGTGAAACAATACGATTATGTCACTTTTCAGCGATTTCCGGGTTCTTTTTCCAAAAATTCTTCGTTTTTATTAAATCATTAAAGCAAACAAATGTTTTTACATATTTGTGGCGAAGTGTCTTTTTTGCTCAAACAACATTTGACCCCAGCTATTGACATTTTCACATTTCTTGTTTGACAGCTTTTTTTCTCTCTTTCATGGTTTCTTCTAATGTTCTACAGGTGGTTTTCACTAAATACTTTCAAAATGCAAGTTTTTTTAAATCGTCGAAAATGAACTTTTGATAGTTTGCTTGAAAATTGATAGAAAATTTTTATATTGTTCTTTAATTGTAAGAGTTTCATTGTTTACATGAAGAAAGTAGTAAAAAACCAAATTAAAGTTTTTTCCTCATCTATACAAAAAAAATGTTATAAAAAGCTGAATTTAAATGTTATTCAATTTCTCAAAAAATCAAGAAAACTCTGATTGTAACGTGATTTATAGTCAATACCAGTTATATTTTTCCCTGTTCTAGTTTTGTATTGCGTGCTCTATTTTTGGTCAAGCGGCAACTATTTCAAAAAACATTTCCTTTTGTAGATTCTTTTAAGTAATATCTACATAACTATCAATTAATTTCGTGATTTATGTTGTTAAAAAACAATGTTTTTTAAACCTTGGAAATGTCGTTTTAGGGAAACATACCATGTTCAAAACTCGCCGTGTTACTCAAAACAAAGGACGCAAAAGAGTGAAACTTTGAAAACCGAGGTTAAACTGGAAATGGTGACTAATATAACAATTCAAAAAATTAGGTAAACGTAATTTGCTCAAGCCAATATGCCTGATTTTGGTTCCATTTTCGAATGACGTTTTGTCACGTTGCTTCCTTACGAGCTAAGTCATAAATTCCTCCATCGATCACCTTGCGAAATTATACTTCTTCCGTGACTCGTCGCGTGCGCTTTGCGTGATTCCACCCAGAGGGCATGTCGTCGGACGCGCACAATCCGTATAGAATCGAGGTGGTCGGAAATTCGGCGGCCGATGAAAAGATTGTTTTCTGTGGGCCGTCAGTCAACATAGTAATTGACTCGATTCCCTCCCTGCCGCCACCCAAATAGGCCCCCGAACACCGTGTTCAACATGTCCTGGCGGGGCTCAATTTCGGCAAAGGGATTGGGCTTACGAAATCGTACGCTTGACATAAGTATGAGCCAGATTTCGCAATTTTCACCCTTGTAATCCTTGTAACTGTTATAACCTTTATCTTTAAAACTTTGGATTCCCCGCTCCGCTTGCTGTTTTCTCAACAAACACGATCTTTAGGATTTCATGGGAAAATGCTTTCTAAATCTTTGCACTTCAAAAAGAATTCTTGAAAACCGTTCTTCTGTGTTACTCAATTTTTTAAGGTTTTTGATTTCCAAATTTATCGGTTTTTCCTTAATTTTTTTTGATTTAATTACCATTTTTTGAATCTTTGTTTTTTCAGAAATCCGTGTTAGCCATGTAAATAAGTTTCAGTTTTATTCTAGAATTTTCCGTTAAATTTTAATAGCTTTTAGTGCATTTAGAAGTGCAATTTCCCTATTCTCCTTCTCAAATCTTCCATTGCACTTTAACGCGCCAGAAACAAAAACACCCAATAATATCGCAACCGCAGCATTTAAATCGCATTTGAATCGATTTGATAATTATCTAGAACTCCTTTTGTACTTTCCCTTTTTTTTCTAATTTTATCCAGTGAAATAGGCATTCGTATATATTTTATTATGGGGTCATTTCTCACGAACTTTTACTTAGTCTGAGATTTTGAAACATTTGGATCTCTCAATCTTGAGAAAAGTACACTTGAGTACACCCATTTATAAAAAAAGTTAAGGATAAATTCCTAAGTGGGGTTTAAAATTCGGAAAATGTAGCACAACTTTGAAAATTTTGTACTTTGCCTTGTTATATTCCAAAAGCGCCTCCGCAGTCTAGACAAAGCTAATTGTGTCTCAAAAAAGTACAAGTTATCTAAGGAAACTGGTTCATTAGTCTGGGAAGAGACTGTCTGTACGTTAAAAACCTGATTTGTGGTTTTGTTTCTTCTAAGGAAAAATGTGCTTTCTTACAAAAGTATCTTCTTTTCGACTGTTGCCGCATAATTAGTTGGAATTGTATTTATGAGCAAAAATCAATTTAAAAAATCAAGAAACCGCTATTTTAAATATTTATCTTTTGCATTAATTCTTTGAATTTAGAATATTGAATAATTTCAAAAAATTGTCGGTTTCACCGGATACCAAAGTGAATTCTAATTTTCGCGTTTATCTCAAACCGTTTTTAAAACTATTGATCAAGTCTAGGAGATTTTGTCACAATGTTCCAATGTTCACCTGTTGTGTTTGCAATTTGAAACTTTTTGTTCCTTGTCGTTTTTGATAGATTGTTTTTCAAAAAATTCAAAAATACCAGCCTGTATCTCACTTTGTAGAAACTCCAGAAACACTTTTTATTGGGGGAAACCTTATTCCAATCGAGAAAAAAAGTTATAAGCAAAATCAAAAACTCAAAAGGCTGGAAAAGTAATTGAAGATGTTTTGTCTGTCTGCTAAAATTGTTTTGTTGCAATTTTGAGAAAAACACATAACGTTCTACCCCAGTCTACGGCTAATATTGGTGGCAAAACCAGATTTGAAAATGATAATATTGCGCACGGTTTGCCAAATAAGCACAGTTTTTGCTAAAGTCGATCAATAACAGTTTGTATACATCTGATCTTTACGTACCTTTGGTTACGCAAATGTCAAATGACCTCGCCTTTTTGTTGAAAAAGCGCACAAATTAACCAGGCAACTACATTTCTACGCACTTGAGTGCGTGACCTCCGGCTCCGTGTCCTACATTTGCGTGCACTTGTGCGTCCCAGGTTCCTTCTCATTTGGCATTCATGGCCGATTTCCGCACTCCCTAATAGTGATCTCACATTCCATCCGCCCGTTCCCACTCCCACAGATTCGCTTTCGCCGCTCCTCGCCCATTTTTTGCTCTTGTCTATTCATATCTCCTTCTTTCAGGCTCTCCTCGAGTCTCCATCATCGGCCCGGTGAAGAAATCCGTGGTCTCACCTGCTTCATCAGTAAACACCGGCGAGGACGTCATGCTAGGCGACGACTCACATGAGGTAGGCTGTCAGAGGAAGAAATTTTTTGACCGATCGGTGATCAAAACTAAGATAGTGAAGATTGAGAACATCGGGTGTTTGCGCTCCTAGCGAAGCCAATTTAGAGCGCCAGCGATGCGTTGATAGAATCCCTTGGAGCCAGCTGTCTGTCAGAAGAGGAGCGGCAGACGTGTTTTGTCGACACCGATGAGTCAGGTACGAAATGGGGTAATGGTTACGACAGAGTAAGTTTGGAACGTTTACCAGAAAAAAAGAAGTCTAAGTTGACTTTTAAAATTATTCAAAAATGAAACCATTCTGCATGCAGCTATTTTTCAGAAAAAATATGTAGCTAGGAAACAATTTTCAATTCCCATGAGCAAATGTTATAGAGAAAATTTTGAACGATGGTTTTCCATTTTTAAAGATTAATTCGAGCTTATGAATTCAAATGTTTTATACTGAAACAAATTTAGTTAAAGATGTTTTGGTTCATGAAATTGAAACATGCAGTTGAAGCTTTTTTCAACAGCTTACAATACCACTCAGAACTAAATGCTCAGACGAATTGTAAAAAAGCATGTACAGTTTTTCATGTTGAATACAAAAAATAAAAAATAATACAAACCTAAAAAAAGTCAAAAGTACAAAAAATAAAAGTGATATGGCATACACAAAAAACTAGTAACATGTTTTTCTTTTAAAAAAATTTATTCAATTTCTTATTATTGCGAGAACATTTTTATTTTTTCATTGCCTAATTTAACTAAGACTAGTGTTCGGTATTTGACGTTATAAGCCAGTACGTTTAAAAAACATTAAAGTTAAAAGACACAGTTTCTTATATAATTGTTCATGCAAGAAAACCAAATTATTGGTGCAGAAAAGTTTGACTAGACATAATGTGAAGCTTGCGAACCTATAAGAAACTTTTAATGAGTGCCTTCGTTACGTTTGGTGATTTTAAACGTAGATTGAAACGGATATGCGCATCAGTGAGCCCAGCATATAAAGGACAACATGCTGCAGTTGAAAGAATATACTTTGTACAAAGTTGTTGCTCCGTTATAAAAACATTACGACGTTCGCTTTTTCTTTCTAACGCTTTTCGAAAATTGAGTTTTCTTATTTCAAGTATTGCAGCTTTCAAGGAAGCCAAACACGTATTTGAGACTTTCAAAAATATCATTAAAAAAAATCAGAATGTTATGATCAAGTCTCGAAAAAGTGAAGGCCACTTTGTCCCTTTATTAAAGTGTTTTAAAATGTATTTTATACATGTTTGAAACTGACATTTAAACTACCAAAAACCCTAACAAAAAATGTCAATTCTCAGATATATTGGAATCTTTTAAAATTCCAGTTCCAAAGTTATGCTGAATTACGTACTTTATTTTTGGTCAGACGGCTACAATTTGGATTCATATTTCTATCGTGAAGCACTCTTAGAACGTGACCACTTTAGGTGATTAAAAATCAACAAATTCGTGAAAATAAATTAGCATTCCGTGAAAACACAGCGTATTTTAGAAGATTCCGTGTGACTCAAAATAAAGTACGCAAAACGGCGGCATTTCGGAGCTTGGAAAAAGGGAAAACGTGGATTTGGGAAATAATTAAGCAAACAAAATATGATATACCTAACTTTTGTGCAGGTGGCAAAAGAAACAAAAAGGATAAAGATATACATTTGCTTGGCTTTTTTCAAAAAAAAAAAATACATGAAACGATTTTTTGACTTTTTAAATCCTCAAATTCAATTTTCGTTCCACAATTTATCGTTCTTTAACAAACAAGCGGTTTTAAAAGCTGAATATTCGTTCCTCCTTTCAAGTCTGAAAGATGAATCACCCTTCTCAAATCTGAAACCCTTCTAAAAATAGCCACCTTTGAAACACCACCATTTTTCACACTTGTCAGTTTGCCCTATTCTCCCATGCCTCAAATATTTCACGAAACCTCGATCTGCTTAATGCGGAATGCACTCTCAGCTCCCAGGGGCCTTTTCAAGGTCAAATGACGTAATTCGTCTCGATTTGACGAATCGCCAACAGTCCTTGTCAGTAAAATCTAGGGTAAAAGGTTCTCTTAGGACTGAAAACAACGGTGATTTATAGTTGCCGCCGTTGGGTTGAATCGATGTCTTCTGAAGACGTCAAATCTGAATAACGTCTGGGGCGGAGGGTCGATGATAATCTATGCGGAAACAGTGCATTAGCCGGAGGGCGCATCCATTTTGCCGGGCGATCGGGAGCGCTCTCGAATCCATCTTCGCAACGAAACATCCCGTCACCGGCCTCCCCACGGACGTTCCCAAACCGAGCGGCTGGCACATACCAGAGTTGGTCTCTGTGTCAGCCGTTTCGCCGACACCATATGTCGACGTTACCCATCATCCATCGCGAGGGCATATCCCGGATATGACTGGAAACAAGCCGCCCGGCCGCAACGAGCTCTAATTGGCCGTGAATTTCACAACGATTCCGATGATTCCTTTACGACCCCATTCAATGTCACCTTAGATTTTACGAATGACTGGGTTAATAGATTGGGGTCACTTACGTGCAAAGCATGGACGCCATCTTTTCAAAACCAATTTTTCTATTTCTTTTGCAAAGGATCTTTCACCGAGTTTCAGAGTTTCTCTACTAAATTGCATTTTAATGTTAACACAGTAAAATTTCGTTGAAAAAATGTTACTTCTATTTTTTCAACCGATTTTTCATATTTGAAAGTTAGTTTTAAGTGCACAAAATTAACCAACAGTTTGAAAAGTACTGTTAGCTTGCTAAAATTGTTTTTCACTTTTTTTCGAGTTCCTGGGCACCAATTTTGGATTTGGAGAATTGTATTTTTACCAAAACGGCTTTTACCATTTTTACTATTGGCATTTTCACGTTTTCGATGATGAGGATATTTTTCTTTGCTTTATCAAATACTTCCGTTTTCGTATCTCTTTGGTCAAACATTAAAAACCGTACATTTTTTTTCTTAAAACTTGAAGTTCACGGATTACGTCTTTAAATCGGCCGAGCCTTTTCAACATGTTGAGCGGCCTTTAGAAATGTGTCAAACGACATGTCCGTGATGTGTTTTGAATAAAGTTTCATTAAACTTTATTTCTGTGTTCAGATGAAAACAGACTTTATCTCAACATTATATTGGAAAAACAAAACACAAATTCAACATATTCTCTTCTTTAAACCTGAAATTCAACGCAACAAACATATTTTCTCCTCAGCCGCAATTTTTAGAAACCGATTCTATGTACAAGATTAGCTTGATCAAACAAGCATCAAATTTTGTAACTAGAAATTCTGCTGCCTATTGGACCAGGAAAACATCTGAAAGCTTTGTTTTACATTGGAAAAGACAACTTCTAAGAACATGATGGAAGCCCTAATTCTTGCAAATTATGATTTGAAACTTTTTAACAAAGACCTTCGTAGAATTTGCACTTTCCCTTTATGCACTTTAAGTTTGGCTAACCAAAGTTCACACACCATGATTGAACTTTATTCTTTGGGTGACATTTTGCCTTTTTGGTAAGCTTAAAAAGAAAGTAAGGTTTCCCTCTATCAATGTGTCTTCTGTCCGAACCACCGGCTTAGCTTTTTTAAGGTTGGACTTGAATCTTAGGTTTATGTACCTTTCGGGGTGAGCCACCCTTTGGTATTGGAATGTTTTGTTTGTAGAGATGGTTACTGATCAAAAGCTATTTATGAAAGGTAATTTGACACGGAGAAGAACCGGACTTGGATCTTTTGTGAAGCAGTTCAGTCTATATACTATTAGACAACAAACGATTTTAACTGTTGAAGATCACCCATAAGCAGTATATTTTGGTTTGAAGCCCAACATTTGACCTTAAAAAGTTTGTTGTCGAACGTTTTCACTCCTAAGTACGGTACAACGTAGGCGCTAAATACACTTTCAAAAAGCCAAGCTTGTTTTTCCCCCTTCAGACAACCCTCTCTCAGTCTGTGTTCCAAAGACTTTTATCTTGTAATCTTCGGTGTTTCCTCCTGTTCTCGCCTCGCTCCAAGTTTATACGAACTGCCCCTCAGGGACCCATTTTTGGGGGCGCGCCCTGACCGAAATCAAGAATCGGGTTATACTCTCGCTTTTCCCTTGCGGCTCAAGCAGTGACGCGTCCTCTAATTAACCAAATGAGTCGCACCGCGCGGAAGACCCGTCCGGGGTTCGGCTGACCTCGTCGGAATAATTCACGCCGTCCGTGTGCTACTACCACTCCTTATTCCACATAGCCTTTGCTGGCGCAGCCGACGCTTCCCACGACTCTTGGCCCCCGGTGGTTCTTCATGGCTCGGATGTCCCTCGACGCCTCAATCGCCAAATGGGCGTGTGGGTCGAGGGGTCGAGTTTCCTGTGGACTCGCGCACTACACGCGTCAGGTCGTCTTTTTCGGTTCCACCAGTCAGAGACAGCGTCAGCGGCCGATGACTAGTGTCCGAAGAGCAAATCCTGCCGATGACAGACTCCTGTTTTGCCACGGATGCAGATTAAGACACTCTCGAACTATTTGCGCCACTGATACGTGTTTACTTTTGCAAACACTACTTTTTCCCATTTTGTTCGCAAATTTTCCGAAGTTGCTTACACTGATTTAATTTGAGTTTTTAAGAGGCGTTTTACAACCATTGTAAGTAGTTCAAAAGAACACACTCACAAACACACATTCACACACAAACAAATACAATCACACACGCACACACACATAGACACTCACACATACACACACAACTAAATATTTTTTATTCGAGTGAACCGCATAAGAAAGACTAGAAAACCGTGAAATTTGAACAACCATGCAACAGTTTTTGTAGTACTGTTGCTGTTTAACCGCTGTGAACATTGGAAACTAAAATGTTTTGTGCAAAATCCAAAGCAATTCAATTTTGTTGCTAGTACTTCACTCTATCTGCAGCCTATCCGTAGAATACACATTGCATGTCACTCAAATCCCCAGACTGGTCTTTATCTCGATGCGCGCGCACTCTACTCGCCCCCTATTTTTATTCACACCACTACCTTTTACGTATTTTTGTTACACAACGGATTAATATTTTAGTTAAGAAGTTGTTTTCTTTCTAAAAAAGCCATAAACGGTTGTAAAACAATTAGGAAATTCATTGGAAACCCAAAATTCGACATGCGTTGTCCACCGAAAGTTCCGAACCTTTTGACAACGTGCAATGCTCAAGCAAGTGCAAGTGTACAACTGTGTACAGGAATTTTCACTCAAACGCCAGCGGAAACCAATGATTGCAAGAAAAATATACTGGCACCAGAGTCGCAGTAGCTGAATGGTCTGTAACGCGTGGTGGTATCTATTTGGTAATTGGTTCGATTCCTTTAGGTCCAAGTTGAACAGGACTCATCGATTGAATATAATATCCCTCGTTTTGTATGTAAGTTCTCAAGCACTAGTTGGTATTGCTAATTATCATAACATTTCTTTTCAATACTGAGGTTCAATTATTCATGGGTTTCGTTGAATTAGGCCGAATACTAAGTTTGTTACCATTGTTCAAGCAGAAGATTATTTGTTGGAATTCTAGGTTTTTGGCTATCTCAGAAGCTCTAGAAAGAGAAACACCGCTTTTTTCCTCTTTGACAACCCGGAACGCTGCGATTAGAGGGTTAGAGAGGCAGAGGTGCGAGACGAGATTCCACTTGTGTCCAAGCAAGCTGCCCAGATATGAGTTGGTCCGCCGGCTTTCGTGTTCTCGGCCGTTCTCCCGGGGGGTTCATTGTGCGGGGCGCGGTGGCAAGTCTCACGTCGAAATCGAATTTGAATCCTGAGAAGAAGCGGCGATTCTTGGCGTGGCGCCAATTTTCGCTCGTATAGAAGCACCGCTCTGCCACCTCTTGTTCGACACCCGAAAACTTCCGACACCTATAGCAATGGGTCTCGATTTTTCGTTTCACTCTCGTTCTCTTGGCCATTTCTTACATTGTAAAGCTTTAGTACTCTTGTTTAAAAAAGTTTCTTAATTCAATTACGGTCGCATTAATTGCTTTCAGCCAATTCGAAAAGATGGGTCAATTTTTAAATTCGCTAAGGACAAGGCGTTGATATGAACTTTGTATTTTGATAAGTAATTTTCAGTACTTTACAACTGGGTTGGCATTTTTTTCCGGTTCTGTTCAAACTTCCTCTATATTTTTCAAAACGATTATAAAACGTTTTTTAGAAAACGTGTTTGTAGTTTGAAACTGTCAGTTCTCTTTTGTTATTAGAAATGACAAGGTAACAGCAAATTTTTGTGTTTTTGCAACCCCAAATCGAAATGAAAAGCACTATTAACTAATTCAACATTTCAACATTTAGCACAAGTCGAATTTCAGTAAAAAAAAGCGCTGCCGTTTTAAATGTTTGAACATTTTGTTTAATTGTTCATAAATGAAAGTTTTGCAACACTCCGCTTTCGAATTTTCGGCAGAGCTGGCGCAAAAATATTTTACAAAATCCAAAATTGAAACTTCTTTTAAACGATGTTTTTCAACAAGCATTGACTTTATATTTCATTTCAAAGTTCTTTTAATCTAAAACTGGAATTTTCGATTTTCCCATTTATCGCGTTTTATAGAACCGCATTTCATACAAAATTTGATATTTTCCTTTTAATTTAATTATCCGATACTGAGAAAAAAAAGAATTCAGATTCAATAAAAGAAAGTCCGCTTGTTCTTGATTCTAAAAATCAAACAATTTTTGGAATTCAGATCAATTTTTATGATTACATAACGATATTACACCGTGTTTACAAAACTTGAAACGTCACAAATCTTAACAAAATAATCTTCTTTTTACTTAATCCATTGCCACCTTTATTTTTCAAAACACCTTGGTATTTTGCATTTTTCTCTTGTAATCGGATACCAAACGGGTGTTTTCTGCAAAATACTGTGACAAATAACTGCATTCTAGTTTAGAAATCAAAATGCTCCTTTTTTATGTCAAAGCTAGTACGCTTTTAGAAACCACGTCGTCATTCATTCTTTTCCCTTAGCAACGTGCATCGATCCCTTTGCGTAGCTAATGTTAATCCTTCTTAAAATGCCATCTTCCCCTATTTTACCCGTAATTCTCAGCCGCTTCTCTCTGAATGTCATCCGAAATCTCGTACAGCTTGCATTGTTGTGCCCGGATGGCGGGTATCCGATTATTGGATATTGTGACCCGCCTGGGCCAAGGACCACATAGGTTGCATTTTGAGGATTCTTCTAATTTAGTATGAAAACACTTTTCACTTTTTTGAAACTCATCGATTATCAAGTACTTTCAAGCGTCTTCTCAGATGCTGCCGCGTCTTTGCAACCCTTTGTGTCGTTTTCCTCGTGCCTCATTTTCTCCTGCGCAACCCGAGCTCACTCTTGAATAAATCAGACCCTGACGTACAGGTCCGCCCATGAGGGATGTTGGCGACGAGCACAGTATTGCCAATCCTGTGTCTTATGGATTGGCACTCGCCAAAGTGTCGTCTCAACGCACCGCCGCCGCCGCGCTTCGCGCCCAACTATGACGCGGCGCGTGCACGACAACATGCAGATGGTAAACAAATTTTAAATACCTACTTTTAAAATATACAACTATACAATTAAACAAAGTTTGCATGTTTAATTGTATATTTCCCACATTTTAAAGCAAAAAAAGTTAATTAAAGTTAATGAAAACATATTCAGTTTGCAAATAATCAATTAGTTGTTAGTAATCGATACATTTTCTTTCAAGTTAAACAATGACGGTCTTTTTTATACAATTCAGGACACAAAGGAATGTAGTAATTCGAACAAATGTCTTAAAAAAGTTAAAAATTACTTAAAAATAATATGTGTCTTTCAACTAAAGGAAAAAAAACTAAAAACAGTAAAAATCAACTATAGAAGTGATCTTTTTTTAAAATTCGAAATAAAAACTACGCAGATTTTTTTAAAAAGTTAAAATAAAGTATTAAAAAACACCAAGTTCACATGTTTCAAAGTCTGAAATGTTCAAACAATTTGTGTTACAATTTCATTTACAAAACTTTGTATCAGCAAGAGTTTATTTATAATGAATGTTAAAAAAAAACTTTTTTTTAGGATTTTCAAATAAAACATAACAGTTCTATTGAAAGAAAAATCATGTTTAATATCGAAGCACACTTCGAAACAGAGAAAATATTTTTAAAAAAAAAGTCATTTAAAATCACAAAAAACGTCTTTAAACAAGATGTTTTTCTTTCTTTTTTTTAAACTTCAAAAATAAATATTTCTATAATGTTTTAAAGGCGAAAGGTCTAATTCGTGTATTAAAAAATTTCATTACTGAAATTGCTGTGATTGATTTTTTAAAATTTATTTTCATAGTTTTTGGATTTTTGGTTGAAAAGCAAACATTTACAAAACGAGCAAAAATGGTAATCTGTTTTTTGAAAAAAAAAGTAAGAACTGTTTTTTTCACAAATTATAACAATTTCTGAAAATTGTTTTTCATAAAATGTTTATCAAGATGTCTTGGGCTTCAAACAAGCACCAAACAATAAAAACTATGAAAATAGAAAAACTATTTCTGTTTTAAACTAAACGTTAAGTTTATCGAAAGTTAATTTTACACCAAAATTCAAAACGAATTGTGAAAATAACCGGTAATTAGTGCGAAGTTCGAATAAGGAATACCAAAAGACGTGTGCAGAAAATCTTTTAAAAACAAAAAAGCCAACAACAAAGTTTAAGTTTGCAAAACTAGAAGCGTAGAAAGTTAAAAATGTTTGAATAAGTGAATAACTTTGTCTTTTCAGGTTTCTTCACACCTGTCCTGCCGTCGTCGGCTCCGCAGACGCGGCGCGTCACCCCCGCCGGCGGACATGGTGAGTGGCCGTCGGCACGAGCAAGCACGACCGGTCCTGCAGTACCCCCAGTGGTCTTCTTGTCCGAGTTGGACGAACTGCTTGACGGCTCCGGGCTACCTCCGGAAACACAGCTCACACCCGCCACGAAACCTCTAAGCACGTCTACAGTTCCCACAACGACCACAACTACAACCACGACGACTACAAGGCTCAAAACGAGCACCAAGAAAGTTACCGTACTGCCGAGACCCTACGAAAGTGTGAGCCAAGCGGCGGAGCTGAATCCAGAGTACCTCGGAGAAAGTATATGGGCTGAGGTTGACTTACTACCAGAGCCAATGGTGACTGGGCCCGCTTGGCGGACGAAGAACTCGACCACCCCTGCGATAACCACCACGACGAAGAAGATGACGTCACCTGCGACCACCCGGAAGACGACCACCCGTATCACGCCGAAGACCACCCTGCCACCGACGAGGAAACAGATGACAACTGCGACGACGCTGAAATGGAGCAGAGCAACAGGTGCTGTGTGGGGGCCTTGGTTGGAGTGCTACTAGAGGTTTCGTGTCTGGGTTGGTACGGCTTGTGCATGCACGCGCACCACGCACTCACCGCATGCCAACTTCCGCTGCTTCAATTCTGAATGCCAATTTGGGCCGCCAGTTGCCACGCTTTCTGCTTCCCGTTTGGGCTTTCCAAGCAAAGCTTGCTGATTCTAAAGCAATTTTGATGTTTTCCTCACATAATTGGAGATTCCGAAAAGTGCATGGGTTTTGGGTGGAATGGACTAGACTTTTATGTTTCGATTTGTAGAATGGCGCAACAATCACTGAATTTCATTTGTTTAAGTAGATTTGAAAATTTTAAAGTTTTCGCAGGGTAGAAATACTAACACGAGTGAGCATGTTTGATTTTTGGTAAATATCAACGAAACATATATAAAAAAGGCGTAATAGAAAATTTTTAAGCGCATCAATTGTACGATAAAGCTAAAACAAACAGTGGGAGTTTTGGACCTCTCACACATTTGTAGGTTTTCTAGTTCACAATTGCGGATTCAGCAGAAAAAAAGACCCCCAAATTGTTACTGCAAAAAGCATTTAAAAGCGCATTTGAATTTTTGAGTTGAATTTCACCGTTTTGGACCTTTTTGTAAATTTGTTGGATTGACCTAGTAAATTGTCAGTTTTGTTTTAAATCGCAGAACAAACAACAATCAAACCATATCTCTAACTAATTAAAGTACACACCCGTTTTTGTCACGAATCTCACCCCCAGGTCAAAATAACATTGGAATTCTTTGCAAATCCGGAATTCATTGAAACATCTGCAAAACAGCGTAAACAAATTAGGTTTAACAAACATACAACAATTTGGAAGAAACTCTAGGAAAAAAGAATTTTATTTCAGTTTAAAGTCAGCCCATAATTATGAAACTGTCGAAAACGGTACGACAAATCTAGCGGGCTTGGAAAGTTTTTCTGCAGTGCCAGTTCTGGGGTATTGTTGTAACGCTGAATCCGAAAATGTTTTCTTAAAAACCTTTAAAAAACTGTGTGAAGGCCAAAACTCCCAATTGTAGGTGGTTTTTCTTTTTAAATGTAATTTGTAGTTTTTCAAACGATAATTTCACTAAAAGCTTTTCCTCTAACGTGCACAAAAGTTTGAATTAATGTAGCAAAAAGTTCGGATTATCTTGACCAAAAAAAGTTGGTTGTTTACAAAAACTATTCTTGTTTAAACAACGATGTAATTTTTACATTTTAGGGATTTTCACAAAAGTTAAAATATCTAACTTTTTTCAATTTACTGTATTAGCAATTATTGCCGAATAAAAAACTCATGAATTTTTCCATCCGCTTTTTTACCCAAAAAACTACTAATTTAAATTATGGTAATTGTTTCAACGAAAAATACAGCACTTATTAACTTTTTTTCTTCCCTTTCGTTTTTTTAAAAGCCCCCAATCCCCGGGGCATAGAATCAAAGGCCCGCTGGCTTTGTTTCCGGTGGGCGTTCCTGGCGGGTTCAGCTGTTGATCACCTACACCTACCGAAAGAAGCTTGTTTTGGCGTGTCCCACACACATTTGTCGCCCTACGGCCGTTCCAGATTTTTCGGCGCCTGCTCAATTTCATACTTTTGAACGGAAAGGTTCGAAAAGTACTTCCTGTACTATGATTTGTTTCAAAATTGCGCTTTTATAGCTTATTACTTTCTCCACAGAAAACCTAAAATCCAGTCGAAACAACTAGGTTTCTCTTTTTTGTTTATGAACAAACTACAGTTTCTGAAGCAAAGATGAAAAATGTCAAAACACAGAAAAAGAATTTTTAATTAACGAACCACAAAAAATCAAAAACCGTTTTATAATAGAATAATATTTAACCAAAATTTCTATTTTGATTTGATATAATTCGTGATTAAATTTGAAGATCCCAAAACCCCGCCTTCTGACGCAAAAACCCCAAATCGTCCCCGATGAACCCTCAAAAAGGCATGAGGAAACGAAAGCGGAAAACATTCGTTTGTACGGAAGGCTGTGGAATTCGCGTTGAGTAATCGAGAGCCAACACGCAGGGTGTACTCTGCAGGTTTCAATTACGCTTAGATTCGCTTCAGAGCGCTGGAATTCGCCCGCTAGGCGCTAGCGATTCTACGCCAAGCACGTGGGCCCGTTTTTCGCACTGGAATAAGGTCCCGGCAGCTTTTCAGCCGATTACTTGCTCCTTTTTCTTAGAATAATTGCTCCCACCAGCCCCAGTTGTATGCTTCAGCCCATGAAAATTCACCCTTACCAAAGTTTATAAAGCTCAAAACTCGTAAATTTTTAAGTACTGTTCTGTGACTTTACATGTATTTTTACAAAGTCACGCCCACTTTACTTACAATTTTTACTTGACTTTTTAAACTTAAAAAATACAAACAGGGCCTGTGCAACAGATAAACTTTTGCAAAATACATCACAACTGAGAAATGACGCAAAAAAAATCTTCAATTCAAGAAAAAATTTGAAATTTTTTAGAATCTATAATTTTCCAATTTTTGAAGAGCGCGAAGGTATCAATTTTCAAGTTCTTAGCATAATTAAAAATTTCAGCGCAGATGTAAAAAGTGTTTCTTTCATAGTTTTAGAGCGTTTCTTTCGTAAAACTTTCATAAAATAAAACTTTTAAAAACTTACTTTGAATTGTTTTAAATAAGGGTTTTAATTAAAAACTATCGCTTTTCAATGACATACTGCCGCAATTTTGCTGTGTTTTTACGTTTTTCGGAATATTGTGCCTTTTTTTGGTATTTATTTTAAAAATAATAATTTTAACTTCGAAGTAGAAACGAGAAAGTCTGCTCTTTAACAATCGAAATTCGAAATGCGAATATTTTTTAGAACTAGGTTATTTTTATAAATGAAACAGTTTAAAATGAAAGTGTTTGTAATATTTTGTAAGGCTAACATTTAAATTTCAAACCTAAAAAGGTATTTTAAACCCAGGTATACGAAAAAATATAGTTTTAAAATTGTTATCTTTACAAATTCCTAAAACATGAATTTGGAATTCAATTGTTTTGAGTAAAGAGAGAAATACTTGAAGGTTCCACGCCCTGTAGCTGTCCTTAAGAAAACAAGAAAATTAGAAGACAGGTGCAAAAAAATGGAATTCCTGGAGCCAACTAAAATTGTATTTTGTTTTCCGCTGTTTTAAGTTATCGCTTAAACTTGTTTGCCTGATTTGGGGTGCTTCTAGCCTTCAAGTGCTCCCTAGGTGCAATAAAACGGACGTTCGTCTGTCATTGACGAGGAAGTGGCCGTTGGCAGCGCGAGGGCTCGCTTTCCTTGACGATCACCACTCCATCATCCGCGAAACTTGGCGAAAGGCTTTTGGGTGGAGGGAGGGCGCATGTTTGTCCTTCTTGGCTGTGAAGAGTGAAGAAAACGCCTCGTCTTATTGCCGGGCAACGCCGCTTTTCGCGCGCCACCCTCATCTGCGTGTGTGTGCTTGTGCCCCCAGTCGCATTCAATTTGCGCCAATCACCGTCAGGTGTTGCAGAACGCTCGACGCCGGCAATCACCATCTCCACGCTTCTTTCGACCTTGACGAAGCTTTCGACAAAGCTGAAGACCACGCCTTCCTACACGGTTCCCCCCGTCAGACCCACCACGCCCATGGGCGACGTGGTCACCACCACAATTAAGGTACGTAATTATCATTGGAACTGAAATTAGGTTCAAAATGTGATTTTCCCCTTGCCTGATACCTGTCTAACCGAAAATTAATTTTTCTCTGTAATTTCAACGTTTCATGAAATCAGATCTGACCTTTTCATCTGACAATTTGATTAAAAATGTAATATCTATCAATATTTTCCTCCTTTTCTGATACATTTCAAATTTTCTAACTGTCAAATGTCTTTACTTTGTGATTTTTCACTTTACTGACAAGTTATTAGATTTTTTTGAAACTTAAACTTATATTGAAAAATTTTTTTTTGAACCTGAAAATTGTTTTAAAAACGTGAGCTTCGCTCTCTTTCCTAAAACAAAACGCAAAATTTCAATGGTAGATGGCAACTACTGCTGGTTGAAAATATAAAACCCTCAAAAAAAAAACTATTTTCTTCTGTGTTTTTCATTTCAAAATGAATTTTTTTCTTTAGTTTCCAAGAAACTGACTAAAGAAACTTTGTTTTAAAGGTTGTTCTTCCCAAATTTCAAAACTTTAAAAATTTGGTGTTTCCTTCTTCTTTTTCTAAATTCAAAACAGAAAGCTGAGATAAACTTGATGTTTGATGTTTCAAGCGTGAGCTAAACTGTTTTGACACGAATGGAAATGTGCACCAATTTCAATTCAAACCGGAAAATTTTTCTTTTCCTACCTTTTTGTTTGGTTTTCAGAAATAAACATAAAAATATCTTCAAACACACTCCATGTGAAAGTACCATCAGTAACTCGAAAGCATATTCACTTTGACAACAGTTTGAAACGTAAAAAGTGTAACGAAAGTTGAATTTCATTCCCAAAACATGTTATTTTGAGAAACGCCGTGACATTTCAGCTATGTTCAGTTAAAGTACAAAATTATCATTTATTGAACAAGCCGTATGTTTTTTTAAATGGTTTTCTAAGTATTAGGCTTTTGAAAAGTTCAATTTGGTTTTTGGTTGCTCTGGGTTTGTCGAATCAGTGGTAAAATACAAATGATCCTAAAATATTCAGAAAGGACTGCAAAAAACATAGTAACCGATCTTTCATTTAAAAAATCTTAAAGTGATAATTAAAAATCATCCTTTAACAGCCTTTTTGACCAATTATTGAAAAGTTCACTTTTTCAGCGAGAAAAGTTTTTTTTTCTGAATAAAACGATATTGATTTTTGACACAAAAGTTTTGCCTGAATAAAATGATATTGATTTTTCAAACAACGTTCGTGTTACAAAATTCCAGTTTAAAATGGGTTCAAATAGTTTTTTTAGCAACACTGTTATGGTTTGTTTCCTGGAAACGGCACAGGAAATTCAAGGACCGGGCCGACCTGGTCCCGCCGCGATAGCTTGGTGCCAGCGCCGTGGCAATTAGCCAGGATTATTTATTGCCACCCGGACTATGGTTTGTTTCCTGGAAACGGCACAGGAAATTCAAGGACCGGGCCGACCTGGTCCCGCAGCGATAGCTTGGTGCCAGCGCCGTGGCAATTAGCCAGAATTATTTATTGCCACCCGGACTAGTTCAAATTTCGTTTTGAATCTTTTTTTAATTGTTTGGTGATTTTTTATTGTGTTTTACTTCACTGTATGTTTTATTTTATAATATTTGCTAATCAAAATCTTTATTTTGCAAAAACACGGCTGTTTTCATGTTTTTTTCGGCCGCTAGGGCGTACAAAAGCGTATTTTAAGCCGTTTTAAGTAATTTACTTGGTTTTATTTGTTCTTTTGCCTCGTACTATTTTAATATTGTTTTTTTTACTTGTTTTGTTTTCAAATAAGTCTTTTTCAGACCCTCTCAGGCGAACACCGCACAGGAAATCGACCTCTGACGCTGCATTTCAATCAAGAAGACGTGCATTCAGCTGTGCTGTGTCATATTTTAAATCGCAGGTTTTTCTTAAAATTTTGATAGTCTTTTAAAGTTAAATGCTCCGTATTTGTCTTTTTATCCACGAAAATACGTATGTTTGGTGGTGCCAACCAGCTGGTGAAGGACAGGCCGCCATTTCTTCATTTTCCAAATCTTTGTTTTATTTCCACGATTTCGCAAACCTACATCTAAAATGTGAAAAAAGCAGTTGTTTTGTTTTTTAAATAGTTAAAATATTTTCATTATTTGAAAATACATCAAATTCCACCGGTTTCCTCCTTGGGGAACGGTTCAATCAAGAAAATTTGACCGACTGCCGGCACCAGGGGCTGTCGTTCTTTTGAAACACAATTACGATACTGTTGGACTAGTCCTCGCTTTTAAAAATGATTCTTTGGTCGAAAGAAATATGATTTTTACTGATAAAATGATATTTATGCCGTATTTAACCTCTCCCCACACCACTTCACGGTTTAGTTGTGCCCCTTACGTATATGTTTGCTGTACTTGATATTATTGATGTTTATGCATGTTGTTTGTATCAAATTTGTTAATAAAACACTGTGTATATTGTGTGAATATTGAAACCACGGTTTGTTTTGCGTCGGTCTGTAGAAAAAAGTGCGTGATTGGCAGATATAGGCCTCAGCACGCGTTGGAATATATTTGGGCAAGGTGATGTTTTACGAAAATAGGGAAATTGCTGATTTGTGAGAAGAAACTTCGATTTCGATGCATGGCTGCCAATCACGACAGGATTGAAGGGTTATGAACGCGGCGTGCTCGTCACCCGGCGATGCCTCGGTGGTTCAAGGGTTACGCGCTCGATTGGGGCCTGGGCGGTCGCGGGATCGGGCCCGTCGTCTTCTTTTCGTTTGGTCCCTACTGTGTTCCAAAATTTAGCTGTTGTTATGTGACCCATAGATAGGAAACAGACTATACTCATGTTATTTGATTTCTGGTACCACTACTTTCTCTGTATATAAATTCAATTTTCTCAAGTACCTCTGTTTTTTTCCGGCAAACAAGTCTGAAAAGAAAATTATTTTCCTATAATTTGCTCAACTCTGGGAATAGTTACATATTTGTATTGCTACTGATGTGTTGCAAGGAATCACTAGTACGTGAGAGGATTATTCTAAGTATTCTAATCCGCATAATATTGCCTGAGGCAGAAATGATTCATTACAATTTCCCTAAATTTTTAAAAAGCTTAAAGTCAAATTTTTCAGTATGTCGCGGCCTCCGAAGGGGAAGACTTCCCCCGAACGGCTCTGGTGATGGGTGCTTCTTTGGCAGTTGTTCTGGTTATAGCCTTCGTTGTGTTTTGTGTTTTCCTCCGGTGTCGACAGAATGCCTCCCCTGGGGAACACTATCCAATGGTAATTTTTAGTCACAAGCCTCCACAAAAGTTATTCTAGGCGGTTAATGGAAAACCGTCCGGTTACGCGCCGATCGCAGCCGAGCTGTCACCACCACTTGGGCTGGACCCGTCAACACAACCGCTTCTGCCAAGACAACCGCCTCAGGTAATCTTTGCTCAGAAAATTGAGTCATGGAACTAATTTTTATATAATCCTCCGTTGAAGGACCTTTAAAGACTCAAAGTCTGAGACACTCGAAATAGAACCCTAGGACAGAAAAAAATGTAGTCCAATCGAACCCAGATTTGGTGTATAAGTAACATAATCCTCTAATACAGAAAACAACAGTTGTCGATTTTTAGATCGAAGTACTGTAGTCAACTCAAGCATTACTGAAACGAACCTCAAATTTGTTCGCAAATAGATAGCAAATTTTACGCTGACAAAGATTGAAACAAACGTCGTGAATGATTTGTAATCTTAAGAAAACGTTAGATTAGAGGCCAAAACATTCTTGGAAAAGCAAACAAGCGTTTGTTTCTGAGTTTTTTCAAAGTATAACACACTTTTCCGATATACTGTTTAGTATTTTTTCTGTGAAACACGATTTATTCGATAACAATCTGGCTATCCAATGGTAATAAAGAAAATCATTTCTGACGCTAATTATAATTTTGTCAGGGTGAAATTTGTTAACGGTTCTATACCTAAAATCTAAGTTTTTCTCGAGCGAGCTGGGGGGGGGGTAATTATTGTAACAGTCCATTACAGTACTCCAAATCAAAGTTTGATATCGATTTTCGTGATTTTTTAGTACTAGAGTGTCCAAAGTAACTTCTGGGCTCGATTGGACCAGTCGTAATTTTTCTGTAACATTTTTTTTTTACTTAATTTTATTTGGCTCTAGTTGAAATGTAGGTATGTTTAAAACCCACTTAGTAAACCTTGGGTGCACTAAAAACTAAAGTGACTTGCGTTATTAATGATTCTTTGTTTTGCCACACAACATCAACATTACATGATATCTCTAAGCCATAGATCAAATGCAAACTCCTCAGGGAAGTCATATATCTCGAAACCCAGCAACATTACGAAAATTTTACCGAAGTCGTTTGTTACATACAAAAACATCCCCAGAAGATGGAAACCCGACAAGTTTTTCTGTTGCGCATACGTGCATTTGCGAGATTCTACAATTGCCATTTGGAATAGCTCTTTTTTCACCTGTTTTAAGCAGAAAACGACATTTTCAGAGTAGTTCGTGCAAGTGCAGACTGCTTTAACTAGTTTGAAAAGATAGTTATTGAGTTACCTTCGCGATGTCCGCAAAGGACTTGCGTGAATAGAGCCAATTATGTTCGGCCGATTGGGCCTAACATTCAAGTCAAAACGCGAAGTTTTCGGAAACGGGACTTAGCTAATGTTTCTGAAATTTCACTAAACTTCAAAAAACGTTACGTTTCACCGAAAAGTGAAAAATAGATGGATGAAATGATTAAATTCAAATTTCAGGTAAACGGGTACCAGCCACTCAAAGGCGCAGTGATGCCAAATGGCAACGGCGTGATGCGAAACGGGAACGGGGTCGTGAAAAACGGAGTTGCTAAAAAGAAGGACTTCAAGGAGTGGTACGTGTGACGACCGCTGTGGGACCTCTTGTCCCCATATGGGTACTCTTCAGGATCTGAAACCACACTATATCTCCCTGCCTTCGATTCATTTCATTATGTTAACTTATTATGTCTTACAACCCGAGTGTTTCTTCAATACCGTGCCCGATCTCATTTATGCTGATTTCACCATTGTTGATCTCATAAGCCAATTTATAGATCTCTAGTCTTTCCATGTGTCATTTATGTATTGCTGGGTTTGTGCCTCATTAAAGGTTTATTTAAGTACATTTTCTTGAAAACCGACACCATTCGTTTGAAAAAGGACCAAATTTAAAGTTCCCGGTGAAAGGTCCCGCAACAAAAAATGTAGGTCAGGTCATAAACGGCGGTTAGCCATATAGTAGGAGAGTTTTGCAGAACGCATATTTGTTCGCTAATAGCATCTGAAATCTACTTTCCATATTTGAAATTTTCAGAAATACAAATGAAAGGTTCAGCAAAGACTATATCTCGGTAGATTTTCCCATTTTTCAATTCAAACTGAATTTTAAAACAAAATTGCTTTTTGCTTTTTTATCTGCGCATAATTATAGTAAATGCTTTTTTTGTGTCATCATTAACGTATTGGAGCTAAAAATGTCTAACTCAACTTTTTGAAATTTCATTGAAATGTTTACTGGAATAAAGGAATGTTTTTTCGCCATATCTCAAACAGAAACCTTCAATATTTGACGTTTTCTTTACAAACCCTTCAAAAACAATGTAATTTATAAGGGTGGCCAGATTTGGGCTAGAAACTTTGAGACACAACTTTCTCAAATACTTCTGCATCAAAACACCATACTTGAAAACACCATCTCAAAGGCTTGGCATTTGAAAATTTCAAGCATCTCAAATTTTCTGTATCGCTGCCTTTCACAAATAGATCTTCACAAACACTCGTTTATGTTACATGAAAATGCGTCCAAAAATGCATTTTAATGCATTTTTGGACGCATTTTCATGTTTTTCTTAAAAGTCGTATATTTCCCCCACGTCTATTATGATTGACCTATTCTTATCTATAATTATGGGCAGATACACAAGCATCTATACCCGCTGGGTTCGCACTCTTGGCTTTTTTGAACCTCGTTTCTGCTAATTACCTTTAAACAACCATTGATTTCATTTGACCAACTGTCAGTGTTTCACTGTTGCAAATATTTTGAAGTCCCATATCTGGCTATGGATATTGGTGGCTGCAACAAAAATCAATGCAAGGTATGAACTCAATTTTGTCTCTTCAAGCTACATAAGATTGTTTCCAGATTAAGGAACTCAGCTCTGTGGATCCAGAATGCGAGGACATATCACGGAGGTAAAACTAGGAAATCGGACCGAACAATTCTTCAATTTTAGAATTTTTTGAAGATGCTATAGAAACTACGCAGCAAACAAAAGCAGAAACGTCTCGAATTACCAGGAGACAACTAACTTTGAAAAAGGAGGGTCTTTGCAAAGCAGGCTGGTTAATTGGCTTTTAATGGCGCTACCGCGTTATTACACCATTACGAAAAACTTACATTTCTATTCAGTTTTTTTTTGAAAGATCCATGGTAGACTATGTATTTCATCATTTTTATCCGAACTTATAGCAAAAAAAAAGTCTTTAATAAACTCCAGGTTTTCCACAAAATCCCCCCCCCCCGTCGCTGTCAAAGACATTTTTTTATTTATTTCAACCCCCTATTTTCCTATAAACCTAGAAACCACTAGTGTTTCTCAAACTAGCTGACTTCATCTCAGTAACTGTTCATTTCCCATTCTCAATGCGTCAAAATGCGGTTCCTTTGATATTTTTTGTCCGCGTCGGCAACGGTCCTGAGAAAGAGATTTTGCGTGATGATTTGCTGAGAAAGAAAAGATTTCCGTTTGAAGCTGTAGATTGAAGCCCAGATTTGAATATTAGAAAAACTCGTTTTCCAAACCGCTTTTCAATATTTTTTATATCCTTTGTACAGTTTTGATAAATCTGCAAAACAAATGAAAGTATCTCTGATTTTGAAATTTTTAGTTTTTAAATCAAGATTGTCCTACGATTACGTCTGACTCGGCGTGTATAAGCCTAGTTTGCGGTTTTCCGCCAAGCCTTAATGTTCTGCCATTAGGTACGACACACACACTTCTACCGTAACCTAATGGCGAGCTAAAATGTTTCCCTTGGACGCACTCAGGTTGTGCTCTTTCAGGTGAAAGATGCTACAAGATGGTGCTTCTGAGTCAGAATGGCGTGTCGTTTCTGACGCACGTCGCCGCCTGTGCCTCGGTCTGCCCGCTCAAACGTTTTTGAATGCCCAACGGTCTGCCATATAGAGATTTGTTTCCTTTTCCGGTGCTTTTAGCTTTTAAAAAACCGCAATTGAATAAAAGGCCCTATTTGCCAGTCAGCATGTTTTTTTTTGAGTTTTTTTGTTAATATTGTCTTCCTGTTCTGAAGCTGAAAAGATCACGTTTGATCGTTTTAGACTTACTTTTCTACGTCCCATCGATCTCTCTTTTCAAAATGTTTTTTTGGCATTTGTTCTGCGGAATCTTTGAATCTTAGAAAACTGATTGCCCTTAGATGATTACTAAAAAACAAAACTGTCCAGAATTTTGTTGTTGGTGCTAAAATTCATATATGTGTGACCCAGATTTCCCTACTCGCTTTTTTAAACTTAAAACACTCCCTAGCCAAACTAACCAATTAAGGTTTTTTTGTATAATTCGGTCCAATGGTTTACTTTTTCAAAAAAAATTTGTTCATGTTTTTTGTTCCTGTTTTAGTAATTTTGTGAACCTGACAAGTATATTTACATTTGAAAAAGTAAGATTGTGGTACTTTTAAATTTTTATCTGATATTCAATTTTGCAAAAAAAGTGAAAATGCATTGAACACCTGTTAGTGATATGGGAAACACGAATTCGCAGTCAAATTAGACGTAGAATGCGAAAAAAAAAGTTAACTGCTCCTGAAATAAGATCCAATTTTTTAAATTATTTCTTGTAACTGATGAGTTTGAATCAGTTTAATAGTTGCTAGTTTGAAGCGAGTTGAGTATGACAGATGAAATTTGGTTTTTTTCTAACCTTGTATTTTCTCTATAAAATCTTAGGCCTTTTTTTTTTTTCAAAAAATACGGATGACGGGCCGGACTAATCCAGCCCGCCATTCATATTTTATCGGCCCGCCAAAATTGAGCCGTAGTTCCGTAAAGGCATCATTTCATAACCAAAACAGTTAATACCGCCGCACTTAAAACTGTCGGAATGTGCCGCGCCACCCCGAACGGCCATATTTTTCGTCCTTCGCAACAACCCTATTTCTTTTGCGCTCTATCTTTTGAATCGTGTCTGTGTCGGCGCGCTTTGAAAACATTTTCTGAACAGTCGCAGGAAAATCGAAAGTTCTTTTGCGAAACACGACCGCGGCTTAGGTGTCTAATAAGAAATTATCGGCTGCCGCGGAACGCCCCAGCATTTCCAGCTGTTCTCAGCTGCTAATCCTTTGATTACGCCGAAACGCTTCGTGACAATCTCAAATTAAAGCTCAGGACTAAGCCTACATTTAGCTGCTTGGACGTCAGAGATTTTTGCTAATGAGTGAAGATACGGTTTTTTACTGATTCTGATTTTTCTTGGCGCAATCCGTTCAGCCAAAAAATACTATACGTCTGAGTGAAATCTAAAGTAGTAGAGATTTTGGTTATTTTGGACAAACCGGCCTAGTAGTTCTTCCTAGACCGGATGTTCAACCCGGCTCGTGAAAACTAAGACGTGTTCAACAAACTGCGTAGATTATAGTTTACTACATTTTGTCGTGTTCTTATGGCTTTTGAAATACTAAATGTAATTCTTCCAAGATATTTTTTTGTTTGTTAATTCTATATTCAAAATACATGAAACTGTAACCGCGACGTTTATGTTTTTGCAATATTGTTATGGATTTTTTCATTCAAACCTTAGTGAAAGTTATACTTGCTCAGCATGAAGGTAGTTTATAAAGTAAAACCCAGTGTTCGTGAAGGAATGCTGAAAAAAGTAGCATGTAGAAAATTTGGCATTTAGGACTGTTACTGAAACGCCAGTTTACCTCTGTGAAAACAACTGTTTTGAGCACTAAAGGTTGTACTAAGGGATTTTGTCATGTTACTATAGAATGACCGCACCGTTTCTGGTATTTGCTTGGCCACCTCACGTTCGTGATTCTTTTGTCTAGTATTAGTGAGGAAAAGGACAGATAGAAGACAAAGGCAAGAAGACCCACACATACAGATACATGCAAACACGCACACACACACACACACACACCGAAAAATTATTTTGGATCTGCAGTGCAAAACTACCCTCAGAAGAAGTGACTGGACAACAAATACGTGCTACTAGGCTATCAGTCGACACGACCTTCAATTAGCTTCGTGAACCATGCAATCATTTGATAAACAACTGACTCAATGACTACTTTGCAGCAAAAACTAGACTTTTTTGAGGCTTACGGCTTCTTTTTATCTCCTTGGTTGTGATTTCTTTTGTTCATTTAAAGCAAATCGCAAATCGTACATACGAGTTTTTGATTTCAATCTGTTAAAATAGGCAGACAGACTGCGAGCACATATGTGAGACAGAGAGAGGCAGATATACAAAGACACAGAGAGACTTGTAGCAAAATGAGATCTCAGCGTCTGTAACTAACTTTCCTCTCCCAAAACAAGCTAGCTAGGTTGCAAAACCTCTCATTTTGAAAAGCTCATCTTTTGAATAATCGAGGTCTTCCGAAGTAACCTTGTGACACGCGACCGTACAGTTCGCAGCCATAATTCCGTGTTCTTTCCTCGTCAGACCACTCGCCATTTCTGCCGAGGGTCACCTTATCTGCCATCTTCTCTCTCGCACCTTCGCGTCCTTCCTCCCCGTAATTAACATACAGATTTACGGCGCCGACCGCTCTTCGCACCATAAACCATCTCCGCAATGTCTTCATCAATCCACGTGCCCTAAATGGCCTCAACTATGTTTTTTTCCACCCAGTGGGATTTAGTGAGACGACCTCTAACGGTTAAATTAGAGGTCGACATTTCGTTGCCCAGCTGCGGAATGGCCTTTTCCCCACCTGTCAGCACATCAATTGATCTCAATTTAAATGGAAAAAAATCGCCGAATGGGTGGTCTTTCATTTGCATGTCTCAGATTGAATGCGCAAGGCGTTTTTCCTTTTCATCCTTTACAGGTTTCTCTCTTGATCAAATTTTACAAAACACAAATTTTGCTTATCTTTTGATACCATAAATTCCCTACTATTATATCGTTTATTATTTATCATACCCATTCTGAGCCGGTTTTCCGTTTTTTTTTTTCACTATTTCCCGTTCGGATCCAAATTGGGAGCGTTTTTTTCAGCCAAACTGCAAAAAGTTTTTTAAGCACAACTATAAAAGTATTCTAACAATTTCGCATTAGTGAGACAGACGCATTTTAAATTTTCAAGCGCATGTAAAACTTGACCAAAATTCAGTATTGAAAAAGTTTCTCGTTTTTTGTTTTGTTTTTGTTTTTACCAACATATAATTACTTTTTCAATTAGTCCAGATTAAGTAAAAATTTGTATAACCCTCTTATTTTTCAAATGAAAATTCAATTTTAATGGTTTGAAATGTGAATGGCACTCTTAAACGTAGCGAATCTTTGAATCCCCTCGAGAAGCACAGTTTTTCTGTATTGCGTACTTTATTTTTTGTTGCACGGTGGCAGTTTTTTAAAACTTTCTTTGTGAATAACTTTTGTTGACTTATTACACTTAGTAAATGACTTAGTAAATTTAATTCGTTTTTTATGGTTCAAACACAATTTTTATGGTTCCAATGTGTTAAATACGACGAAACAAACCGCGAATTCCAAAAATCCGTTTTTAATTTCCTCCGTGTTCCAATTTTTTGCTGTTTTGCGTGTTTTGTTTTGAGTCACACGGTATGTATTGCAATACCGTATGTTCACTTCAAATCATTTATCGACGTTTTTGTTAACGTATTTATGAGTTGGCTTAGTACCACTAACTCACGTGTGACCAAAAATTGAGTACGAAAGTAACAAAATTTTGAAACTTGAGGTGAAACTAGGATTGGCTATGACTTTACACAAATAAATTTTGCTTCAATTTCCCATTCTACGAGTTCTCATGCGTGGGAGGCTGTTACCCCGTCAAGTAAACGAAGAAATGTTGTTTGGAAACATTACTTTTCAATTTTCAGTTCAAACCCAAAGAAATATACCCAATGGCAAAACCAATTGAGAATGTGTTTTCCCGAAGCTGTCCATATTTCTCATTCTGCACCAAAAACCGTCTGTGATGCGCACCGCCATATGGCCGCTGCTCAGTGACCCGAGGCTCCTTTCATTAGCCGTGCTCGTTCCGAAAAGCTAATCCATTTGGCCCTGATGACCACCGCCTCCTTGACTTGCGCGAAAATCCGCCAGCCCGACCCGCCGCCAGCCGGTGACAAGCCTGTCATTCTGATCCTCACAGTGGTATCGAGTTAATTATCCAATTAGCGGTAATTAGCTTGTCATAACAGTGTCCCTTCTGCAAAACGAACGTGGCAGGTCGGTGCTTTTTCAAGAAGGCTATTATTCACACGGAGGACAACTGCTCCTCATTTACCCTGCAAGTTTCCGGTTTATCGCTTCAAAGAACAACATTTCTTGACCTGAGTTTTTTCCCCCCTAATCACGGACTTTTCACTTATGCCTTAAATTCAACTTTCAAAAATAACTCCAATCGAAATGGAAACTCAAAACGTTGCAAATCAGTTCAAACGCACTTTGTTGACCTTCAAATTAGCTGAAACGGATTTTTCTCTCGCTGGTCAAGCTTTCAAGAGTTTTGATGCAATTGATGTGACAGCGACAAGACGCGCCATACGGACTTGACTTGTTGTTCGTTGACCGTTTGGTTTGAATTCAAAGATTCAACTTTTAAGCATTGTATATTCAAATTGTTACCCTCAGTTCGACAAAGTTATTTGCCGATTTTTTTTTTTGAAAACTTGCAGTTTGCGAGCGGTTAAAAACACCTACTTCAAATTGACTCTAAATATTGTTTTCTTCTTTATAATTGCTTTAATTACTCCCGAAGACAGAAATAAACCCAGATGCAATCGAAATTTCGCTTTTCATTCTGGGTAATCGTTAGTCTATATTAATCCTATTAACATTTACGTGACTTCTGCGCTATCTAATTTTGTGCAAAATGTTGACCAGAGTTTTTGCAAAGTTCCAGTGTCATGCCCGAGGAACTCAAGAAACATGAAATTTGACACCTTGTTATCACTAGGCTCTGGAATGTTTAAGCCTTCAATTACCTTATCACACAGGTTCCAAGAACCCAACCTAAAACCCCACCGGTCTTTCGCATTTTTAATCCTTTAAAACTATTTTCAACTCTGGTTTCCACTTTTAATATTGTGTCACTGAAAGATTTGACAACCCTAGAACAATAGAAAAAGCAAATACGAACTTTGTTCGAACATAATTTTTCCTTAACAATCAAAATTAAAAGTATTTAGTTGCATAACCACACTTCAAAACCTATATTCTAAAATGTTTTTCCGAATCCCCTTCCAAATGTGGGTTGTTTTGGCTATCTGAAAAAGCGACCTTGTAAAAGAGAAAACTAAACAAACAGTTTTGGATCCCTACCTCTTTGCCTAGTTTTTTTGGCGCCGTTTTGTAAACAGTCCAGTTTGTTTTTTTAAGTAAGATTCTTAAGATTTTTTTAAAAACGTTTAGTAAATTAAGAAATGGGAAACTATGCAAAACTGGGATCGAACCTTGATCGTTTGGCTAGCCATTAGTTATTAGGGAAAACAATCTGTCACAACACATTCGACAATTTAGCCCATTTTTCGACTCTTCTTGTTAGCAATACATATTTTTGCATGAAATTTGTTGATGAGGTGACACACAAGTATTGGAAACTCTCGTGTTGTTTTTGAAAAATGTTGATACTTTCTTCATTCCTTTTGGTAAGATAGAGAAGGATTCGAATTGCCATATATGTTTTTGTCTTCAACAATTTCAAGATCAGCTGACTGAGACGTTGCTCTTACAACCAGAAATTTGCAACCAAAGTTCGATCCCCATCAAAAATATTTTTTTGCCATAAAGTTTTACACATTACATATTGTACAAATCCGTTTCTTTTTCATAAAGAGAGAGAAACTTCTCTGTCTGCCGTTTAGAGAGTGAAAATCTGACTACTCATAAATTTCAGGCGGAATCGGTCTGACCCTTTGTCATGCTTTGTCATACCAAAATATATGTTTGCCTACTTGTATAATCTGTCATTACCTGTGTCTTGACAGGTCAATTGAGTAACCTCTCTTTGCCTTCCCGCCGGATGCTCCCTTTGTAAATCGGCGGCGGAGGTTGTCTCCGCCCGTTTACGACGTCGTTTATTCAGCCTTTTATCACCTTATCGGCTCGACCTCTTATGCTAATTGCGCTGACTCCCGCTCCCCCATTTTCTGCCGCCTCATCGCTGTTTTACAGCCCTCCGAGGATGCGGTCACAGTTTTATGAGGAGATTTTCGGGTTATTCGGGAAAACAACAACTAAGAAAAGTGTTGGAAGAAAATCCCATGGTTTAGTAGGCCGCAGTGTCGTTGCTTTCCCGACGTCGACAGCAATTTCCTGCGTCCGCCACGGGATCCCCTCACCAACGACATCCGCATATATATTTTCCTGGAGCCCGCTTGAAACCCCCAGGAAAACAAAGCTAATCGAGTTACTACTGCCACAAATTAAGTGATTCTTGTTTGTCAGAATGTGCCTTTCGTGAGCACAATACGAAGCACAAAGTAGCCGCTGTGTTTACAAAGAAGATTCCAAGCAAAAAAAGTTCCAAGCAAAAAAACAAAATTCAAATTCTTTTTTCTCTGTTTCCATGAGTCACTTTTTTCAAACCACCTATTTTTGTGAAAAATTGCCCGATTTCCGAAAAAAAATTGTTTTCTTGTCGATGGAAATTTTTGGCCAACTTCAAATTTTCATTAACTTTGAAGAAACTTTTAAAACATTTTTAGTTTTATTTTGCTCATTGCAAGAAATTTTTTTTGAACATGTATAATACTCTGTGTTTATTCAGAAATAACAATTATTATCAATTGCCGCAACACTGTTTTCTAACTCAAAAACCTTCGTAAAGAATTTTAACCATTTTATTTTAATAGACATGCCGTAATGACAATTTTCTCTTCTTTCAATTTGTTACCATACAAATTTGAAAACTGTTTTTTGGGGTCCCCAGACGGGCCAGCTATGCCATATTGGCAACAAATAGCCGTGATTTCATTAAAACTTTTTTTTGTGACTTTCAATGCTTGTTGAACAAAGAAAAGAAAGTTTTTTGTTTGTAGAGTCCTTTCCAATCGTAGTTTCCAGTCATGTTCAAAAATTTGGTGTTTTGCGTAAAATATTTTCAGCCACACGTCAGTTTCAAAAAACGGTAATAGCTTGCATGTTGTGTAACATAAAACGGAGTATGTAAGACAGTTGAATGTTGGAACACCAGGACACAATATGTGTTAAAAGAAGATCTGTAAAAAGTGTTCGTTTCATTTTTATGGTTAGGATTTTTAGACAATTTATATTTGCCCTCTTTCCGTGTGTTTTCACACCCCATCCGTTCCACTCTCCCCCGTTACCGTGCCTCGTCTGCATGTTCAATCGCGCTGATTGTTCCGTCGGCAGTCCCGCCAAGACCGCGTGAAATCCGCCTCTGACTCAGTCCTTTGTCCCCACTCGCATCTGCCTCCGAACTGTGTGCATCCCGCAGAGTTTTTCATCAAAAATCGGTGTATCCAGCCCACAAGCAACCAGGCCAGAGAGCGGGTTACAACATGAGTCGGCATCTGTCAACACAAACAAGAGAGCCGCTGCCGGATGGCGCCGCGGTTAGCCGGCGGCCATTTAAGGCGTCGAATTATTCAGCACGCCGCTTAGAAGCAGCACCTTCATAAAATGCCCAGATTCCCGCTCCAAAGCCATTTCGAGCCCAAAATGGCGGATTTCAAATTTTCATTGTTTCTTGAGAACCTTGGTTTTCACTCAAAATTTGACATGTAGGAACTTAAACAAAATCGAATGAGCATTACGAATCAGCTTTCTTTGAAGTTCTTAAAAAAAGGTGTTTGCCTTTATTTATGGTCTCTCAAATTTCAGTTTGTAAAAGCTCTTTAGAAGCTGGTACCATTTTCCGTTGTTTTATATATACCTTTATCAAAATTGGTTTTTATGTGGTAAATCAACTATTATGCAGCTCCTTTTTCAAATTTTAAATTCACACAAAAAGGAATCATTCGAAAAAGTGATCTGTGTTAGCAAAGTTTTAAAAATGAACAGTTGTTTTTCTAAAAACTGAAACTGACCTTCGAAAACACCACAACATTTAATAGTATTTTTGTTGATATTCGTTTTGTAAATTGAGACATTAGCAGTTTTTCCCAACAAAAAGTGTCAAAAATTCGCGATAAAACAGTTTCATTAAATGCGTTGAAACATTGTATTTTTTTTTCTAATATTTTCCTGAGTAACCCCCATTAGTTTTCAGCAACTGAACTTTAACTTTTTATCAGCTGCTTTCACAATCAAAATTAACTTCAAAAAACTACCCAATTTGTAGTTTTTTGTAGAATTTCTTTGGAGTTTTAAGAGTTTGATTTCGATGACGTCCCTTCTCAGTCCAAAAATCGATGTGGCAAATCGAGTTACGAACTTTGTAATATGCCCTCAGGCTACCATAGTTAGACAAAATTAGCTTAAACTGTGCCAAAACAAGGTTTTTCACGTTGGGAGTTGGGTTTTTCCGACTTGGTGGCCTAATTAGCCATTGTTCGGATTTCTGCCAATTTCTGTGTTCGGAACAGTCCATTGTGTTTCGGGACAGCCCGTAATCGCATGTCACGGCAACCCACTCTGGAGTTCCCAAATATGGCATCTCGAAAATCTTTGTTACCCAATCTGCTTAGTTTGCAGAATGAAAGTTTTGGCACCTGGCAAGTGCAAATCATTTTTTCCGCATTCCGTCACAATTTGCGAACTCGCGTCCCGCCCAAGTGCACCTGTCCCCGTGTGTCGCCGGGCGCTAATTGTGACCCATTGACACGGGACGTCTCTTTTCTTCAAGAGACAGCTTATGGCGCTAATCCTCCCTTGTTCCCGGAAAGGATCATATATACAGTAATCGATGATTGAGAGAAGGGGTCATCGTATGCTAATTTCGCGTGACAGCGCCCAGCTGAGAGAACAGACAGGTCAAGCGGTTTTATTCCACTACCAATCCTGTTGTTTGTTCTTCGGAATGTCTGTATCTCTGTTGCGATCTCAATGTGTTCCGAAACATCGGTGCAATCACAAAAACGCTATAGAAAGCACATGCTCGGCCGCTCAGCGGGTGGGAGTTCATTTGATGAACGGCGGTAGTTTATTGTATTTCGTTCCCTTTTCATCGACCAATTGAGGTTCTCTAGCTCTCTTTGTCTCCCTCTTTTTCTATTTCACCTTCTCTTTCTTTACATCTCTCTCTCTTTCTCATTTATATCTCTACCTTTCGCTGTCTCGCTGTCATGTCTCTTTTTAACCTCTCTGTTTCTAGGTTTCGTTTCTGTGTAATCGTTGCGGCCTCTCGGATTCTCTCCATATATCTCTCTCTCTTACCCTCTCTCTCCCTTTCTTTCTCGTTTTGTTCCCTCTTTTCAATTTGCCGCTGAAGTTTTCCCAAACTAGCTGACTCCATTCTTGTTCATTCTTGGTTCCCATTCCCAATGAGTCAAAATGCGACCCGCTCCATACTTTTTGGAGCATCGGGCGATCCTGTGAATAAGGCGCCATGGGAACATTAGCTGAGAAAATTACAGTTTGCCAAAACCGTATGAAATAATTTATTTTGATTTTTTAAACGTTGATTTTGTTTTCATGTGATTTTTTCAAATGCGCTACTTTGGTAGTAAGTCGTGGCAGCAAATTTATTGGCAAAATGTTAATTTCTGGAACTTTTTCTGAAATGGACTCAAATTTGGACTTTTTTTGTAATTTACAAATGAAATTTCGTTATTTTCTATTGAAATTTCAATTAACAATTTTTAATGCTGCTGTTTACATTCAACGAAAACTTTGGTATTAAAATATCATTTTATAAAGCAAGTCTTTTAGATGTTTTTAATTGGACCAAGCCACAAAACCAATTAGAGAGTACAAAGAATACTAATTATCTTCAAATTAGTTTTGCCCTTTCAAAATTGAAATTACTGTAAAGTCCTTGAAGATTTGGAATACAACTTCGCCTCTTAATTGTTTTTTTTTTCAAGAAAATCCGCATTTATAAGACGTTTCGTTGAAATCCATACAGTACGCATTAAATTATTTTTCTTGCAGTTTCTCTGACTTTGCAAATTTTGCAACTTTAAGTTTAAAAAAATGCTGATACTTTTAAAACGTAGGTGAAAGAATTAGCTACTAAACAGAGAATCTTTTGAAAATTTGGAAATGTTCAGTGACAACATGTTCATTTCCATGCTCCAAAACTACCGTATTCATTTCTATCTACCATTGAAATTCTCTGAATCCACTATTTACCCTCTGAACCCCTGACCTGGAGAATAATCCTTTTGACATTTGGTGTTCCGAGCGTCATCCAATTTACATGACATTGCCGCAGTCCTTTTCAACCGACCAGCCTCATTTTAGTGACAGAAATCCATTTTCAGGGCCCCATTTGTGTCTGAAACCCACACCCACTGTTCTGGGTAATAATCAAAGGAAGCGCTGACAAGGGGATGACTTGGGATGTGCGTTCGCGATCATATTTCATACACTGGCGCGGCGACTGGAATGCAAACTTCCGTTCTGTATTGCCCAAGGCGGCGGTACTTGATTCCTGAAAAGGCTGACTCGCGTATTCTTTTCTCCTCTTTTCATTAGAGTCAAGTGCTTCCTGTTGCGAAACGCGTACTCCTCAGCTCATAACATATTAATTTTAGTGTTTCGAGCGAATAGGCGCAGATGGCGCACTCATGAGACAAAACGAACAGAAACATACTTTTTGCCCCAGCTTTTTCGTCCATTTTAACTTTTAACGTTGACGCTTTTTCAATTTAAAACGTCATTTCACATTGGAGAAGCGGAAAAAAAGCAAATTTAAAGCGTGATTATAGACATTTTTCTATGTTTTCAACATATTTTTCTGGTTTTTGATATCACAATTCCATGATTTTACACTGCTTTTCAATTAGAAAGAGACAAAACAAAGTCAAAGACCGACGTGGGATAGCGTGTGAAAATTCCAGCTGCTGTGAAAGCCTTTTTCGTGAAAGCACGCGCTCATTTCACTTTTTAAAATTTCGTTTTCAATGTTAATGTTTTCATACAAAAAGAAAGTTTCCCTTATACCTGTGCGAAAGTGAAAAAACTGCCCATTTTCTGGAGAAAAATGTAAAATTCTTGCGTTTTTTCCTCAAACCACAGAAAAAAATTTAGTTTTTCATCATCTTGGTGCTTTTGCGATAAATTTTACAATATTTTAACTTTAAAAAATATATTAACTTTTCCATTATCTTAACTTCTGCGCATTTCTAGTTCCTCATGTCAGTAGAGATTTTTTTTCAAGCGTTTCTATTTTCTCAATGTCAATGGAGCGCATTTTTGTTGTCATACTGAAATAAAAACGGGGTACCATAGTTTATCGCAATTTTTCAAAGCACTAGATTAATGTTTTCCGAAAAAAAATGTCGTGGCATGTTTATTTCAGATCGCAACCTGTAATTTTAAAATTGAGATTTCCAAAGTTTTGTTTGGACAATGTACAAATTGTTTTTTTTCGCAAAATGATATCGCTACAAATGTGGTTCTTAGTTGGTTTTATGACATGTATATATTGTTTATATAAGAACTTTATAATAGCGTTTTTCTTTTTTTGCATGTCAGTTTTTACTATTTTCTTTCTATAGTGGCATGGAGATGGGAGAATTCACATTTTTTGGCATTTTGACTCCTTCTAGTTGGCGTTTTTTGGTTTTTCTCAACAAAAGCTTGCAATTCATTTTCTCTTGCAAAATCTGCAATAGTTAAGTGAAGTTTACCCTGGGAGTTCCGTTCCCATGCAATAATTGAAAGCGCTGGCGATTGCCCGCGGAAGAATCGAGACCCACTTACTTCCCGTTGCAGGTCTCATCCGCGCAATCCTCTCTCCAGTTAGTGTTTTTCCTCTCCGGCAGGGCTGCCTCAGTTAGTTGGCCTCAACGAACAATCTCTTTTTTTCTCAAAAAGACGCCGTTTTGTTTTCACAAACCTGCAAAAGGTATTTTTAAACGCATCCTCCCTAATTGACAATGTTTTGCGAACGGCATTGAATCCCCGGCGCCAATTTGGCGCATTCCCCCGAGGATATGCAAATGAGCCCATATCATTTGATTAGCCCAGGCCACAATTTAGGCTGTCAGCGGAGCGGTGAATGCCAATTGCGCTCAAATCTTTTCAACTCGGCGGCTCATTCATCATCTTCGCTTGCAACAATGCGTCATGGTTATTGTAATCTTTTGGCCGACTAAATGAACCCGGAGGAGGGCTACGTGAAAACGGAGAACACCGGATTTGTAGCAAACAAAAGATGGAAGGTGGTTAAAATTACGTAACCAAAGAAATGTTATTGCAAAATCTTTCAATAAGTACCGAACAGCTAAAAACAAACTTCCAATAAATGAATATTTTGGATCGAACATAAAAAATCTGTTTACAGTTCTGGTAATTGCTACGTTTAGAGAATTCCCCATTTGAAGGAGACCTACACATTCGCAGACTCTTCTTAGGAGTTATTATGTTGCTTTGAGGCGGCTACTATACCGAGGAATTTCAGATAATTTTGTGGCTACCCATAGACTCGGTACGCAAACATTGGTCTTTTGGGTTCAATTTTGACTGCGGCTGCTTAGGGCCGCTTTGCGGGCCACACGTGAACGCTCGAGTCAGCTATCAATGGCCTGCCGACAACTGCAATTTGCAAATTTCGAGTGCTCAGGAAACTAAGGTTTCAGGACAAATTACTCGACTGAAAGTCGAAAATTTTTAGCACTGTGTCAACTGAGACCTTGCTTCACCTTAGGGTCTGTTAAAGGCTTTAAGTGTTTAGTAATGATCTCTAACTTAAAACAACCTTCAATTTCACTGCAACCATTGCATCAATTATATAATTCAAATAAAGTCTTTTGTAAGCTACCGCGGATTTTGAATCACATCGAAAAAGTTATTTCTATTTTGCAAAACTCACGCAAATGCAGTTTGAAAAGATTTCTGGAAAATTGTATGATGTGAATCGAAATATTTACACCTAATATTTTTTGTCATTTTTCTCGAATAGGCGGCCATTTCGCTAAAAGTTTTGCTTCAATTTCGTTTCAAAATTTCTATCCAGAACTTCTAAATTTCCACCTTCAAGCGCCAGGCGCCTATTTTTTGTAAACAACGGGCAGACAAAAATGGACAAAAATCAGTCGTTTGTACTTTTTTATTGTGACAATGAGCACACTTATGCTTACAATAGGAAAAGACAAGTCCTGTTGTCTCTCTGTTATTGTATTGCAGCATACGGGCTGCGATGATTACGTAACGACGCTCGGAGGTCACCGGGTCGTTTTTCCAGCTGGTCGCCAGACGGGAGTGCCAAAGTTTCTCTGTTGTATCTAATCCTTTTCTCGCCACAGTTGCTTCTCGTTTTGTGATTTCAATCGGTCTATTTGAACAATACAATAACGCCTATAAGGAGAAAATCCGAATTTTCTCAAAAATCCATCTGTCTTTGTTTTAACATTGAAATTTTCCGAAACTCCTTAATCTCGAAACTCGCCCTTGGGAACGACCCTTCGGCTGCCACACACACGCAGCCATTAACATAGTGTGACTGGGCACAATTAGTGGCCGTATTTCGCGCTGCTCGAGTGGGTAGGCGGGTCGGACCGCGCGCCCCGCCCCTTCGGTGTTAATCCTCTCCCAGAGCATTGATCCGCTCTCTGATTCCTGTTTACCCAAACAATTACCCACAGATCCGCTAATTGCCACCACCAAAGCGACCACCCAAATCCGCCTACCTTTTTAGCCGGCGGGCATCAGCCGCCAACCAACTTGTTTTGACCACACGGCCGCCACTGTGCACCGAGAGAGAGTTGGGGTGGAGGCGGAGTCGTACAGCCGACTTTGTTTACTGAACTTTATCCTGGTCATCAGCCTCTTGTCCACCAATTTCCTCTTTATTACGAGGATTCCACCACAATCATTCTTTTTGGTAGAAAAACAGTCAGTTTTTACAGTTGATCGCTGAAAAACTCTTTTTCGATTCATTTAACCGCAACTACTTCAAACTTGTACCAAACTACATTTCACAATACCACTGGAAATTTAATGTTTTATTCAGGTTTGCAACCAAATTATATTATGTATGTATTTCAAACTTTACTTTTACCTTGACATTCTATGTCCCGCGTGTTTTATTTTAACCAAGCTACGGTTTTACACATTTTAGGAGTTTTAAAGGCCTTTTCACACTCAATCAACGTTTTTAATTCAAAATTACAAATAAAAACGCAATAAGCCATTTAACCGTCATCGTCATCCAAAATCGAAATTAAAAGAGCTGAATATAAAAAACAGAGAGACACAGAGACACAGAGATACAGAGACACAGAGACATAGAGACACAATGAAAGACAGCGAGAAAGAGAGAGATACATTTTTGCTATACTACGCTGTTGTTTTTCTGGGGCATCCCTCTTTCCGCAATCGTAAGCACTTGATTTCTCCTGCAAATCCGCTCCAAATCCGTCATCCCATCCTCTTTCCGCGGCGGAGACAAATTACACGTGTTATGCCTTGTGTTGGCACAAGCCTCGACTTGCTTTTTGCCGCGATCGTCGTAAAGTTAGTGCGGCTATTACGAAGGATCTCATGGGGCGGAATCACGGAGATTAGTGCGAAAATTTCAATGGCCCTCCCCCTTGTTCCTGCCGCATCGCTGCCTTCAGAGGAGGCAATGTTTGTCTAATCCTCACTCCCGCAAAGAACAAGGGGTGTCTCCAAGCCCCCGACAACCGTCTGTCACTCACGCACGTCGTCTCGGTTGCATTCGAAAGTGCAGAGTGTTTTCGTCCGCTTACGAGGAGACGGGGGTGCCGTTTTGGCTCCTCTCCATCAGCAGCCTATTGCATTCATCTTTGTCGCGCCTCTGTCTATCTTTGAAATTCGCGCCAAGCACCCGCTGTGCAGACGCATCACCCGGCACTCTCCCATGTTCATCACGTCATCTGTCACACTGAAATTTGCATTTCATTTTGACAGAGACATTTTACAAATTGCGTTTCGGCTTTGAATAACAAGAAAAAAGTCTTTCCCGTCGCGAGAAAACAGCAATTTACGAAGTTCATGTCACTCTCCTTCTAATTTTGTATAATGATTACTTATTTGTAGCGAAAATAGTTTTTTCTCATTACCTGATTAAAAATATGTATATAGTATTTTTCTAGTTTTTTTGTCCTTTTGGCAAATGTTTCATTATGAAATTCTGCTTTTATCCATTTTCCTATATAGTTTTTGCCCTTTACAAAAAATATTTAGTTTTATAAATATTTTTAGAATGTTTGTAAGAATTTGTAATTTTATTTGTTTAAAAACACATTATTCACACTTAAAACAGTGGAATTTAAGCCGAAAATCAGTTATTTGAATTGCATACAAAGATAATTAAAACTTTTAAAAACAATTTTAAAACGTATGTCAAAAAACTTGAAAAACAGAAAGCTGTACAAATTAACCAAAGTTGTTTGTTGTGAAAAGATAATTCCTTTGTTTCGTACGCTTTTATGGTGGACAAGGACTTTCAGTTGAAAATTTGTAGAATTTTGAAGATTTATCTTTGAAAAAATGTAATTAAACACTCTCTTTTTCACTAAATTTGAACCCAGAGTTTCCAAAATCGTTTCAGCTACTGAAAAAGATTACATCTTTCGATATGGAGAATTTTTCCCATGTTGAAAAATGTCTCTTATCAAATTTTTGTTAATTACGTTTTTTTGTCTATTTTCGGTTCGCTACGTATTTCCTAATCTGTGAGCCCAGGTGTTTCACAACTCAAATTAGCTCTGCCCAGCGGTTCTCATCCAGTTCCGTCCTTGGCTGTTGGTTTTCCTCTGACAATGGGGTAGTTATCGCCTTTGCGATTCGGAGGGATCCCACACGCGCCATTTGGCCCTTCTGACCAGCCTCATTACCTCCCGTCTGGTGACCAACACACCTTAATCCCCTCTTCGCTGCCTGGGCTCCGGTTTCGGTGTCACGGCGCGAATGTTGCACTTGGAGCTGTGACAAACAAACGGAGTGTCTATCCACCAGGTGCACTAGAGGGGAAAGATTCGGGATCACATGTGCCGTCCCCATTCCTACACACACGCACAATCGCCGCAGGTGCTCAACAGCTGGTTTTCCTCGACCACCCCCATTTCACACCTCGTCGTTTGACGAAAACTTCGCATGAGACCCAAAATAAACCCCTTCCGCTGACGAGAAAGCAAACGTCGACGCAAAATTACCGTTTCAAAGCGGCTTTTAAACAACATTTGAACATGCTCCACAGAAATCGTTCCTTATCTACAATTGTTCATCGGATTTTTGTAGTCCAATCATTTTTTGTACAAGCTTTACTTTTAAATAAAGAACCATGCAAGAGTGTGTCATTATTTTACTTTTTACCCGACTGTTTTCCAAAACAATCGCGATAATAGCGTGTTTTCCATAAATTTCGTTTATTATGTCTAAACATATATTTTCTCCTGAACCCAACTTTTCTGAAAAGTTACTTTTAAACTATTTTTCTCAACTGTGAATCTTAGTTGACCCAGGTAACGTTTTTTCTTCCCTTTTCAACCCAAAAGCACCGCATAGCGGCACGGGACTGCAAAGCGGCACTAACTATTGGCCGCAAATCGGCCGCATAGTGGCACTCCCAAATAAAGGCCAGCATTGCGATTCTGATTAATGATATGCAGCCAAAAGACCGCTTAGCGGCTCTTGGTAAACTATGACCGCATAGCGGCTCTTGGTAAACTTTGACCGCAAAGCGGCCGCTCCTTTGCTAACATTAGGGCCCCAAACCGCCGAATTGCAGGTCTACCTAACCATTGGCTAAGCAATTCGCATAGAGAGTCTGAGACACTTTAGGTTGCCAATTTGTCGTATAGCGGTATTACCAACCTTCGGCCCCAATAGATGAGCAATTGACCGCATGGCGGCCATCAGTAGCCTTCGGTCGCCACAGGCAAAGTTTTATCATAAAATACAACATTTTTGTACATATGTTTTTTTTTACATTATCTCATTAATTCGATTTCTGTGGAAACTCGCAAGAAGCCCGTAGCCTTTGATCGTTTCGTTCTTTTTTGTTATCCCTCAGCCCATAGTTTTACAATACCGCGCACTTAGCGCACTTTAGCACGAGAGGTCGTAAATCACCCTACAGTGCCCTCTGGGTCACCGACACTCTCCATCCATCACTGTTTTGCAAGTTGCCTAATGGCAAATGGCTGAGGAGCAGGCGGCGTCCCGTTTTTTCTCATTATGTTTATTTAAACCACTGCCTTCTCCCGCAGGCACTGCATATTATTCACCCTCAGTGGCCATTGTAATCGCGCGTCCGTTCGTTTCGGAAATGACGGATGCCATCGATTAATATTCACACGTTACACAATCCGCGATCCCTCGATCATCTACCAAATCTCAGTGTTTTGTTGCGCCAACAACACCTGTTTTCCGCATCTTTACAACCCTTTTTGCACCATTTCCAAGCACTTTAACTTGTCATTTTAGAGCTGGCAGGCCGATGGAAGAAGAGTTGAAATGCGGCCTGTGCCGGCGCTTCTTCGAAGATCCGCTGCTTCTCAACTGTGGTCATTCTCTTTGTAGGCCTTGCGCTGTCAAGGTGGGTTATAGTCTTTCCGGGTGACGGGGAGGTAGTATCGGATTCCCATTCCGACAATCCCATCCCGGGCGAGAGCCGTACACGCACTTCGCCGCGGGCAAAAAGGGCAAGAACACGTGTAATGGTCCTATACGGAGAGCTATAGTGGAATTACGATTGCATGCTGGTTGGAGATTGAGATTTTTGGGAGATTAGAGGGAAGAAGACAAATTCCTGTGCTTCTCTTGGATGAATAAATGTGTTTATTTGAAAAGTGCGGCTCATACGGCATACTTAGGGTAATTTTGCGGATACAACTTTTGATGTTTGAGAATTTGTCGAATTGACAGTTTTCGAAGTTTATATACCGAGATCGCACCAGAGTCTCCGTCCGTTAGCCCGCATCGAAAAAAGAGCGAAACGTGTACCTGAGGTCTTTGAATCCCGGAATCAAGCTTAAAAAGTACATTTTAGTCGGCATAACAACCCTCCTCATCCTCCGCTACTCCCTATTGCAGTCATTATTGCAAATTCTGAGGTTTACATAAAACCAAAAGCTCAACAATTGTTGAATCGGTATTTACTAACATACTGGTCAAAAGCTGATGTACATTAAAGGCATTTTTTTTAAAATACAAGCTTAGTTTTTGCGACGAATTGGTTGAAAAAGCGATAACAAATGTGGCAGCGCGGATATGAAAGCACACAAAAAAGCCAAAACCAAAATTTTTTTCAGTCACAACAACCATCCTCCTCCTCGGCTACTCGACCTTGTACTCCTGGAACCAGCGCCCCTACCCCTACCTTCAACACCTCTTCACCCTTGTCTCCTCAATGTAGCAGTGGTAATAGCTCACAAAATTGGAACAAAAAAACACAACTGAACTTCAGGTGCCTCTGATAGTATCTCCATCTGTGTTTCGGACGATCATGAAAGTGACAAACTCTCTGTGCTTTCGGAAACGGATTCTGGAGTTGTAGTCTGTGGAAGACGTGAGTTTGAAAACTTGAACTATATAAATATGCAAATTTCAGAATCCCGTCCATCTTCGATCATCGGAACTCCCAGGCTACTTTCGATCCTATCTCCATCGACAAGTGGGATTCAGGTCTTATGCGGTAAGATCAAACCACTTACTATCCGAAAAAAAAACACATTTCAGTTGGTTGCCAGAAAACGACCTACTTCCCTGATGAAGCTTCCCTCTCCTCAGCCCCAACTAACCTCGCCTTGGTCAACGTGTTAGACCGCTACCTCTCTCAACATCCTCAGCATCAGAAACCTCAAGAAGAACCTGCCCAGCATCCAAATTGCCAGTTCTGTGAACATGGACAAACTCCAGCTTCTGTAGTCTGCGAACAATGTGAAATCTACTACTGCAACTCTTGTGTGACTTCTCTTCATCCGCCTAGAGGACCACTTGCCAAGCATAATATTCTTCCTGCTAGTCAGAGGTATGTGAAGTTGGCTTTTACTGAAAAAAGTGGAAAGAAACTGTAGTTTTTACCATCAAAAATAGAAAATAGACTTTTCAAAAAGGTTACAAAACCGTTAAGTAACCGTTTTGCGTTAGACGTAACAATAACTTCGTGACATTGCTTTTTGACTGTAAATCTACATTCATCTTGCACACCTTTGTAATCTTTACGTAAACATCTGAAACCAAAACGCACGTTTTGCATTAAATGTTTATCCGACACTTTTGTAACCATTTTATACGTTAAAGTTGCGAAAAGTTACCTAAGCTACCTAAAGCTGTACTTTAACGGCCTCTCATGTGTCATTTCACGGAAATAAAAGCATGGAGGATTTTTACGTAACCGTTTGGCTTACGTAAAAATATTTTTAAGTTGAAACCCGATTTATAAAAGACTTGTTTTTCTCGTCTTTTACAAATCGACAAGTTCTCCGACGAATTTTCCGTAATCCGTGTTTTTGTAACCGTGTTTGTACTCAGACAAGTGACCTTCAATCTCAAAACTCCCGATCTATAAAACACGATTTTTCCTTTTCAGACCTGCTGGTGGAGGAAAAACCAAACGAGAGGCCAAATGTCCATCCCATCGACAGGAAATCCTCTCCATGTACTGCGTTCCTTGTAAACTACCCGTGTGCTGTCTATGTCTCCAGGACGTCCGTCACTCTGCCCACGACGTGCAATCACTCGCAACCACCTGCAAATCCCATAAGGTGGGTGGTGTTTGAAGAGGCCGTGAATGTGCTCATTATGCCTGCGCAATATGTCCTCATATTGCCGCCATTTTCGGGGTTAGGCTCATGGTGTGAGGGATAAGGCGCCTCTCATTACCGAAGTGCGCTGGACGCCATGGGGGGTCCATTTCGCACATGACCGCACAGGTAAACAATTTGGCGCACCTCCAATTAGGGAGGGCGTCCGGTCGGATTAGAGAGGGCCTTCCGGGATTCCTGATTCCTTGCGCGCAATGAGTGGGATTTCCAGGGTTCGATAGATAGGTGAATCAAAAGTCTCGCATTCTTTCACTTTTTCCAATAAATTTGTAGAAAGAGTTTCAATTTAAGGGACCCTCGTCAAATATTTTAGAAGGATCGGAAAGCGGCACGCAGTAAAACAAAATAACTCAATCAAATTTTGACAAATCGTTCATTTGGAAAACGAAATTGACCGCGGCGGCTTAACATGACCGCACTGCGGCCCAAGGCGCCAACCTCAGTTCGCCAACTAAACTTTTTGAACATTTTGTACGTATAGCATATTTTTCTACTTTTTTTTTGCTAGTTTTGACTTTGGAAAATTCGTTTGCTGATTTTGAATTGATATGAACCCAGTAGGGCGCTGCTTGTGCTGCTTGTGCGGCTGTTGGAAATGTAAGGCTGCCCTTCTCCGGCCAAAAGTACATTTCGGTGCTTTGAAAAGTTTCAATAATGGACCACATCAAGAATTTCAAATTTAATTCGGAAATTTGAACTTAAAAGAAAACTGGTTTAAAGCAAGTCACCGCGAAGCGGCTTTAATCCAACAAAGGCCGCTTCGAGGTGTGACCGTACTATATTTTTTTTTTAATTTTGCCCTCTTTTTCGAATGTTTTAAAAGTTGAGAAGAAATTTTCTTTAAGAAAACTATTACTTCCAACGTCATATTTCCTTTCGACTAGTAGACTCCTTCCCACGCCCCAAAAAAACTGAATAACAACTTCCCACATTGCTCAAGCCGGCGCCCAATTTGGGCAATGCTAGGGGCTAATCTGAATCGGACTTGGCGAGTAATGAAGTGCGGCTCTTCCTATCCCACATCGCAGAAAACTATACGAAATAGATTAGACGCCACGGCGCTAATTGGCCCCCGGGGTTCGCCCGTATAGCGGACACAAGAGGGTTTGTGCACTTTTACGAGGAGGAGACGCGCTGTTCTGTGTCGGGAGGCTAACAAGGGCTGTTAAGACGACTTGCCGATTCACACTCTGAGATGACAAGTGCCCGCTAGAATAACAAGATATGTAGAGAGGGGGAACACGCTTTTATCTGCCGAAAAAATTTCCTCCGGAGGGGAAGATAGTTCTGAATTTTAGGAATAAAAAAGCCAAAACATTAAATGCGCTCCAACGCTAACCAAACTTTCTTGTAACAGCGCCCCATCACCAACAAGTTCTGTAAAAGCTATTGCAAATATGGTAACATTGTTTTGGCCAGAGGCAATTATTTTGCTCTGATTGGTCTTGCAGCGCAATGACTCGCTTTATGTAGAAACCGACACCTACAAAAACCTTTCCGTATTAGCGATAGTGCGCAAATACTTAGCTGTAGTTGAAACCTATCGGATTTTGCGCTCGTTTTCGTTTTTCAAAGCTTCGGGCTAGCTATTTACTTTAAAAAGTTACAAATATCAAGTTTTCAAGAAACAACCTTCTGTTAAGGGTTCAACTTGCTTTTGTTACATTGCAACAGCAAAATTTTGGAACACAGAAAAACTCTATGAAACCGAAACGACCTTTCAAGAACGATTTGCTCATAGATGTATGCCAACATGCCAAAGTTTGTGTGTAGCAACTCATCCTTTCTTGTTTGTAAGGTTACGCAACCTGATCTAGAGACTACTTGTGGTCTAATCGCTTTGACAAACACTTGTGGCCTTCCATTCACCCGGGATGCGCCTAAGTTCCGATTACCCAAGTAACCCGATCAGTTAAAGGATATCATAATTGACCCCTGCGACACTTATCCCTGTAACCCAAACCCAACGAGACGAGAGGTTGGCTACTCCGGGGATATCATACCCGCTGTGACAGCCTGCTCGCTTGTTGATAGTGATCGAGCCGCGTTTTCTTGTGTAACACGCGAAACAATCAACACCCCGTCTGTTGCCCAAGGGAATGTTTACCTTGCAACTATAAACAAAATTTTCGCCTGGAAGCTATTCCTGGCGTGAAAGTGGCTTTTGCCGTGGAGAATGAGCCCCATTAACGAGGTCCTTTCGCTCCACTGCACCATCAGGACCTCATTGCCGGCGGGAGTGGAAGGGAACATGATAAGACCACCCACAAGTTGTAAGCCGGGGGTCACGAGAAGTTCAGGAGGTCGTATATCGGTCGCCAATCCGCGCGGTTCCTTTGCGGCTGACAGGTGTGAGTTGGATTGCCTTGTCGTCGCCGCGGTGTAATCGGAAGAACAAGAACAACTGTCCCAATCACTTCCACGCCGCTAACGCGGAGGGAGGGCAAAAAGCCCCACAAAGGGGTTGTCGGGCCGCCACAATTCAGGTCAGCTGGGGAAAAAAGTGGAAAGAAGAGGGCGCGCTATGCTTTTCGGAGGAGATGTAAATGGGGCTTAGGAAAGGCGAAAGAGGGATTTGGGTTTCTCTCTGTCTATCTTTCTCTGTTTCAGTACCTCAATTCCTCAGTCTCTCAGTGTGTGAGTCGGTGGGACTCTGGGTCAGCGAGTCTCTGAGTTTGTGAGTCTCTGAGTCTCTGAGTTTGTGAGTCTCTGAGTCTCTGAGTTTATGAGTCACTGAGTCTCTGAGTTTGTGAGTCTCTGAGTCTCTGAGTTTGTGAGTCTCTGAATCTCTGGGTTTCTACGTCTCTGAGTCTCTGATCCTCCGAGTCTCTTATCTCAGTCTCCCAGTCTCTCTGTCGTCTCGTCGTATCTCAGACTCACAACCATAATCATAACCATTAAGCATGAAGCCTGTAAACAGCCATTTACGAGCAGCGCGCGTCTATGACACTGTTTATGTCGGCACCTTTTGTGGAGTAAACAGTACGTGGCTAACAAGATGGCGATAATCCGACCGGAAGACGCCTGTTTGCATCGGAACACCCCGGACACCCGACACCCCTACTCGGACACACAAAGCCCCGGCAGAAACTATAGCCGTAGCACAAATGAAGCATCGACATGCGATACGCTTCTCGTAATTGAGACAGCGCAGAGGTTGCGCTTCCGGGGTGTTCCCGAAGTCTCCAAGGGAGTGATTTCTAAGAGAGTGGGGACCACCCAAATCGGCTGGTCCAGGACCACCCAAAACGTAATAGACCATTATTGCTGAAAGACTGAAGACCTCCATGTAGGTTCGAGATCCAGAACCACCCCCTTAGATCATTGCAGTGGCGATCTATCTACGTGTAGGTGATTCCCTAGTGTTAATCGACTAGTAGGGTCACACTTATCGCCCGGGCGGTCCTTCAAAGGGGACCACCTAGGTGGGCGACAGTTCTTCTCACTCCTCCATTACCTCATTGCGGTGTTATTCTTCTTTCCGCGGGATGGCGTCCAGCTGCGTCGTGGTGGCAGACGCCCCGGCGCCCCCGTAAATTCTCGAGCCATTTGTGCTATTGTAGCGCGATTTATGGCAGAGAGATTTGTCGGTGAGGGGTCACCGCGGCAGCGCCTCCTGCGTTTCGCCGCACAAATTCTTCGGGATGCTTTTAGCTCCAGGAAGCAATTATTCAAGTCGTTTTGCCACCGCTCTCTCTGCTACGGCGGCAACGAGGAGAGAGAGAGAGGGACACGTGTGCTTTACGGCCAACGGTTGTCATGCACGGAGAGTTGGCAAAAAGGAGTCGTACACGCTTAACGCGCCCATAAATCGCTTAGCGACTAGGGGCCATCAGGGGAAGGCTGGGATGTTCGGGAGGGAACGGAGGGTCGAAAACAAAATTTCTGAAAATTTGTCTGTTGTAAACTGATCACTTTAAATGTTGAAAAGGTCACATGAGCGCTAAACATTTTACCATGACCATGTTTTTTTTAGAGCACATTTTTCTGTCTGAATCTACAACAGGAACACAGTGAAACGTTTTAAAACTGTCTGTTTTTCTTTAACCTGAAACTCAAAACTGTATGTACGACAGAGAAATAATGGAACATGTAAAATTTAGACAGATAACATTTGCCAAGGTTTCACCATTTCAAGTTTTGGCTCACTTTTTCATTTAAAATATATCAAGTGGAAACTGCGTACCAGAGTTTGTATGTTGGTACTTTCACACTGCGCAATTTAGTAACTTTTTGGGACCAGTAACAGAGCAATAATGGAACTAATAGGGCTCTTAGGAAATAACCAAACTCTTTGTGCCCTTGTTGCGACGACGTATTAACAATTGTTTGATTTTTCTAGCCCTGAAGGGTGATACGTTTTCCTGCGTAAAATTTTAATCGTCAGCTGTGTTTATACTCCTTTTCTCGATCATGCCTCCTCCGCCGTCATTTTCCAGCTCATCCATCAGACGAAGGCGACAGCTTTGATATCGCCATGCGTCAATGTTGTCGCGCAGCGCCAGCAGCGCGGAGGCGCCGTAATGCATCGCGTGGCCGTGGAGGTGTGTGGCTAATCGTCGTCCGGCTGTCAGCAATGAAAAATCTTTGAGTAATTAGGGATGCATATGGCTGGCCATCTGGCGATCGGGGAGCAGCTAGCGCAGGGAGCGGCTCGCAAAGGTGCGCAGCTGCCCGGTTGCGCAAGGGATTGCCGCGCGGATAAACACGAAACGTCCGGCATGATGGATGTCGCATCTTTTTATGGATTCATAGCGGACAGATAACCTGGCAGACGGAGGCGCCGCAAAGACCGATGGCCGTCGAGGATTACGCACACTGAGGATTAACTAACAACTCCGCAGGGAGGTCGAAACTAAGGGACGAGGGGAGATAAGAGGGTTCTAAAACACTTTGGAATTTATTGGAACAAAGCTCAAGTTGGTAAACCAAAGAAAAACAAACTGTTTTATCATACTGTTAGCCTCAGCTTGTTTCCGCTTTCAATTCTCGCTGTTTCGCCCCTTAGTCTGTACCTTCACTTTTACATAGAGCTTTCTATTAACATCTGCGTTTAACCTTAGGTCAACCTTTACTTTAAGGTTTACTTAAGCTGACATGTAGCTCTAATTTGATCTTTAGATCTGACAGCAGCCCCGCTTCTGCTCTAAAACTTCCTTCAGCTTAACTTCAGCCCTAAGTTAGTGTTAGCTCCTGATCTTCTTGAAGTTTAGCACCTAAACATATATCGCGCGCTAATATTGCCTAAACAAACACCCACCTCTACCTCCTTTTTATTCAGCGAATCCGATACTTCACAGGCTGGCTTCATCTTTGACCATTTTTTGATCCAACCGTTCCTCTGCCCCTAGACTAACTCAATCTATAGTTCAATCTTACTCATCTTGGTTTAACTTGTGTTCTTGCTGTAGTTTCAGTTCCGACCGGTAGCGCTTGCTCTTGTTCTAGTCCTACTTAAAGTTATGCTATATTTATATTTTTGAGCGCATTCTTCAGAGGTAGCTTTTTTCTTTACCTCTACAGTACGTTTCCCAAAAAAAAGAAACACTGTTTGGTCAATTCCTAAAAGACTGAACGTTGTACCGAGCCGTAGGAACATTTGTGTGTCATTTGATTATTTTGGAAACAGACCATAATTTTGGTTTCGATTATAGGTCTAGCTTTACATCATCATCAAGTTCAAACTCGAGCTGTACTTTGATTTCTCGCTCTAAAGCAAGCGCCTGGATTTGGTTTAAATCTTTCTAAACTTCCACTTTACAAAACTGTTATACGTATACAAAGGTTATGTATACTCATGCTTTACAAGGTTAAAACTGTGACTTACATAGTTTCAGCTCTGATTCTAGTTCTACCTTTAACTCTTTTACTACATAGTTTCAGATGCTACTTTAGTTCCAACCTTCGCCTTTCTTTAAACTTCTTTTTCTCAATTGAAAGTTGTTCCGTTGTTTCAGGTTGTGATGCACCGCGCATTTTCGTGAAGATCAAAATTACTAACTGTTTGTCGAAAACACGCAATTAGTTTTTCGATCTCTTTAACGAACATACAATTCTCTTGTCTTTTACAACAAACAACTCCTTAGTTGAGTTCTCGCAGTAATTTGTCTCCGCTGTGTGTACACTTTCGGCCACCTGGGGGCTCCAGCAATTATGGGTTCCTCTAACGAGAAGACCGGAATCCGGCGGCCGCAATCCAATAGTCACCGGAAGTCGAGGGGATTGACTCCGGGTAGTACGCCAGACGAGAGGAGCAGATCCTCTGAATTTCAATGTGGGGGCAGCTGCTTGGGCGGTAATTAGCTGTTAAATACCGAACGGCCGTTCCATTTGTCACAATGACTGAGGGGGCGCAGAACGCGCGAGAATGATGTTTCCTGTTTCAGACGGAGCTATCGTCTACACTGCAACAGCTGAGTGAAAAGGCGAAGGCAGCAACGGAGGAGATTGGAAGATTGAAACAGCTGAATGATGTTATCAACGTAAGTGGAAAAGAGTTTATATGGGTCAAAGGAAACATTTAAATTTCGAAACTGGGTTTGCAACAAAATGTCGGCAAAAGCTATGGTCATCTTAGACAAAAACGTATAAAAGATAGAAAATGATTTAAAAGATCGCATTTTTCCGTAGTTGCTCAGAGCATCACTAGATTAGGGGTATGAGACTCCACAATTTCAAAAATTATCCAAATTTTACATTCAACTGAAATGCAACCGCAAAACCGCAAGTATTTTTAGATCAATAGCTAAAGTTCCTTTCTAATGTTAAGGAGAGTATTTTTAAAGCTGTGCAGTTGAACACTTTCTTTAAACACCTCATCCTGAGATTCTGAAACACTAAGTTCCAAAAGTTGGAGGTGTCTCTAAAAACTTTCAGTATATTGAAGGCCCTAAACCAAAAAAGTGATCCTTAACCCAGAATCTCTAAGAGTTACCTAACAGAAATTGTTGTATCACCTTTGAGCTTTAGAATCACTAGAGTCATTTCCAACGAAAAGAACCTTTAATTGAAAACCCACATTTTTCTACTTTTTAGCTAATCGACAGCTACTTTTTGCTACCGCACCCTAACTGAATACTTTCCCTAAATGAACTAGCAATTCACCTATTACCTAAAAAAAAACTCAACGAATAATATGCACAAAATGGCGAGGTTCCGCTTCAACAGAGCCTAACAGTTTGTTTTCAGTTAGTTTGAACCACTAGATTTGTTTTCTAACACTGAAAAATCTCATTATTTACGGCTACAGTTTATAAAAAAGCTCGGCCCCCCGTTTCATAAGATGTTCCCTTGAAAGCGTTTTTGCTGACGTGAATCAACTGAATAGGTGAATCAAGCGTGCTTCCATTGTGCCCAAACAGGAAACACTCAAATAGATATTGCATTAGTCAGCAAACAAAAGAAGGTAAACACCTTCTTTTATTGAAAACTAGTTGAAAAGAATGAAAAACGAAGTGAATCATTTTGTTTTGAAAACACGGTGTTATTTTCAAATTTCAATGTTGTTTTTCAGAGTAACTGCAATGACTTCAAATCGATGGTCTGTATCCAAGTTGACTCACTGATTGAACAACTCCAAGCTCGGAAGGAGATTCTTATGAAGCATGTGGATGAGCAGAAGGAGCTGAAGGTAGATTTCAAGTTTTATGTTGAAATTTGAAATTTGACTTTCAGAGACGAGGTCTTCGTGGCCAACTCCACCGATGTACCTCGAAACTTGCTCAAACCACGGCTCTCATTCAATTCTGCGTGGAAGTTCTTAAGGAACCCGATCCGGCTACTTACCTTCAGGTTTAAATTACAATTTTCAAATTTACAATTTCGGTTTTCAGATTTCAAGCGCTCTATTGCACAGATCGAGCAGTCAAGAGTTTCTTTGGCACAAGCAGATGAAGACAAAGCCTGAAGTCGATCCTCAATTCGTTTTGAACCTCGACACAAAACACCTTCAATATGCGCTTCAGACCCTTGAATTTGCACAACTTAAAGGTACTTTTCCCTTTTTGCACAATGGTTACTAACACCCTCTCCCGTGTGTGTAGTAGCTATAATCCTATCTCTGTCCACCTTCTCCTCTTTTCCCTCATCCAACTCTTTTAGCCAGTAGCACGTCACGCGTGAGGGGCGATTCGTCCAGAGGTATGCCCGGGTAGTCGTGTTGTCCATAGCACCCCACACAACCTTGCACCAATCGCACTTTTCAAACATTTAAGTTTTTCAAAGCTAAGAAGAAACGTTTCAGTTCCATCTGCACCAGTCATTGACACGTCGGAGTGCTCGGCTGAGAATAACTCGGTTACTGTTGTCTGGAGACCAAGAGCAGATGGAAGTGCAATTGACGGATACGCTTTGGAGATTGATACCGGAAGAGATGATGGACAGTTCAAGGTAATGAAACCAAATATGAACTGAAAGATTCTGAACTGGAAGAAGAATCTAGAAAATTCGTTGTTCCCGAAACCCTAATTGCACGAAAAATGAAAAGAGATTGTGACTTGAGTATCGAATCATTGAAAAAATTTTGGTTGTGCCTCTAAAAATAGTTTTTACTATATTATAGCAAACTAGAAGTAAATGCTGTTTACATTGAGGAAATTGCGCTACCCCGAACCAAAACTTGAGCCCTGTGTTTTCAAATTGAAGTAGCAATTATGATTTTTCGAGAGAGACAAAACCATTTTTGAAAAATTATTAAAAACCAGAAAAAGAAACGCGTCGCAAAACTTCGTCTTCTGGATTTGGTGCTACTCGGCGGTGTCAGAGTTCCTTCGCGACATTTGAGTGAAAGCGACCTTCGGCCGCATTTTCGGTCTATCGTTTTACGCCCGAGCGGTTTCCGCCCGCTTTTCACCGCTTCCCTCTCTTTCCCACTAAAAAGTTTGGGTCTCCGTGTCTCATAAAAGAAACCACGAACCATTTTCCATGCTTTTTAAAAAGTTTTTCTCAAACCTCACTAAAACACAATGAACTACAAATCTAAAATTTCAAAATAATAGTTTACACGAATTGGTAGTTAAAACAGTAACATAGCATTATTGTCGCCCCCTTTAGGCCCTGTTGTCGAACCTGAAGTGGCCGGTAGTTGGGCGTTGTCGTCATTTAATTACCGTGATAAGAATAGTCATACCAAGTGATAACAACTTTTCCCAGAACGTACAGAACAATGTGATCTGTTTTATGACTGTCACTGCGAAAACAAGATGATTCATACATTAAACGTCTGTTTAGTCTGTAGCTGATGGTTTTGTTACAGGAAGTCTATTCTGGTCCCGACACGATCTGCACCATTGATGGTCTCCACTTCAACACCGTTTATTCTGCCAGGGTTAAGGCTTTCAACGCTGCTGGAGACAGCGACTACAGTGAACCTATTTGCCTCCAAACTGCTCAAGGTATCTAATTTTCTGTCGATACAGTACTCAACTTTTTAATTTTAGTCGCCTGGTTTCAACTGACAAAGTCTCAATCTCAACGAGACATGGTTCTAAGTAATGAGTGCTGTTCCTTGAGTGGATCTACTCTGGAATACCGTACCTGTTTGGGCTCAATCGCGTTTTCTAAGGTAATCAATATCCGAACTTTCGTACAAATGACGTCATTTTCAGGGAGTCCACTACTGGGAGATTACTGTAGACCGTCATGATGGTAACGCCGACATCGTTGTGGGAGTCGCTCAGCCTGCCGTAAACCGAAATGTGATGCTAGGTTGGTCCCTATTTCCATTCCCTTTTCCTCCCTTGCTTGGTGATTAGTAGCGCAATTGACTGCTCTATAAAAAGCTATGAAAGTGCCAAGTGTGCGTGAGCGATTGGGGGTTAATTGCCTCAAGATCGAGTCCAAACCACTTGTAGAAAAAACGAAAGCACTCGGTTTTTGTAGCCGGTACGACTACAATAATGGGTTCCCAGCACGGAAGCGGGTCCATAAGTCCACATCGATAAGAGGGGGTAGTAAAATGATTGGAATGAGAGGAATGGGCAGAATTTTCAAACAAAAAATCGCTATACTTGGAAATTTTAAAAATAGAAACGTATTTAAAAAATTCATTTCCACTTGTAATTCTTCTGGTTGTCCGGGTATCCCTACAATTTTTCCAAAATTGTGGGATTTTGGGGTCTTCGTCCAAAACACATAAGTTTTACAACCAGGGCGTATTTCTATTGTTTATTACTTTTAAACTTTTTAAACCTTCATACACCGATAAACTTTTTTTTAAACAGTTCTAAACCTTAAGACAGACCTTTCACCTGAACAGGTTTTTACCAGCTTCAAAAGCAAAACAAAGGCATGCAATTCTAATGTTGAGAATAGAGAAATTTCAATTTCAACTTTTCAATGTTAAAAAATGAATTTTCCTGGGTTGAAAACATTGCCAAAGCGTTTTAGATTTTTCAAAGTAGGTATTAGGAGGTTATATTTTCACGAAAGATCGTTTTTACCACATATTGTCAGCATACTAAACTTAAAATGACAGTTTTTGGGTTTGAAAAATGGAAATTTCCGCTTAACAATTCAAAGTTTTATCGTGTCTTCTTTTCAGGAAAAGATCTCCATGGGTGGTCCATGTACGTGGATGGCGAACGCTCGTGGTACCTCCACAACGAGACCCACCACAATCGAGTTGGCGGAGGCATCACCCGAGGATCCGTTATTGGAGTGAAGCTCGATTGCAACCGGGGAACCTTGGAATTCAGCATCAACGATAGGAAACGTGTCTATGAAAAAGACATATTCGCATTTAGGTTAAAGAATGTCATTGGTTTAAACTAATTTTTCGCTTTTAGGAATCTTCCCCGAGGACTCTACTACCCCGCTTTTTCTGTAAACTGCAATGCCTCGATCACTGTTCATACTGGCCTGTGTCCTCCCTCTCCTTCCCCAGATTAGGTCTTCAGAAGAAGAAGAAGGAACAGTATTACACAAAACGGGTCTCTGTGCCCGATTTGGTGCCAGTTGTGTGGTTCCGTCGTGTCATCGCAAATAGTCTATTTTCTCTCTTTATATCTCTTCTTGCTGCCACTCTCTCCTGTACTTCGTCAAACCGGTACCCCGTGCTGCTACTCAGTTATGTCTGTGTGCAAAATCATATTGTCATATTCGCGAATAATAAAGCGATCATAATCTAACAAGTGTTTCTCTTGTTTGTGTTTTATCCCCATTCAGGTGTTCTATCTCTAGTTAGAAAAAACCTCTAGTAAAAAACCTCCAGTTAGAAAAATCATGCGCAAACGGTGAAAACAAACGGTTTTTTTGTGATCGTTGAAGATCTTTATAAAAGTTCATCTTAGGACGTTTTCCGTGGACGCAAAATGATATGTTCAAAGCTTTCCGGAACAGTTAAGTACTAAAAATCACTTTATTTAACAAACCAACTGATTTAGAAACTATTGCGTAGTGAGGTTACTGATTTTCTAAAGTAAGTAACCATTCTACGATCGTAGACAAAGAATGATATTATTTGGTCACAGAAAAGTCCTATTGTTTGCCAGTTGAATACGGGAAAGTCGGGTATTTGGTAGATTTTCAAGTAACGAGGGGGTAACGTTCCATAGTTTACCTGTCGTTTAGTTCTACTGCGTTTGAGATTTATAAAACGTTCATTTGATTAGCTGCGGACGGGAAAGTTTGTTGCTTAGTAGATTGTCAAGTAACGAATGGATTTTCATTTATTAACCAAAGTTTATTCGTCCTATTGAATTTGAAAAATTAGTTTTACAGACAAACGCAAAAACTGGTTAAATCTTTTCTTTTAGTTCTTTTAATGACCATAAGTAGTAAGAACACATAGCAGTTGAAATACGCTTTTTTCAATAAGAAATTTCGAAATTCTCACAAAAGCATTTCCAGCTTAAACTGGTGATTTTCATTGCTTTCTTAGAAAACGTTAAGGTCAGAAGTTTAAATACTATTCAAAGAGTTAATATCCTAGAATTCCTAAGGAAGTATTTGCATTTTCTGAGTTGTGCAAAAACCGTCTTCAGTTAATTGAAGAACAAAAACCGTTCTCTTTGTTTACTACAGCTAAATCGTTTATAGAATGTAGCGATGAATTAAAGGTAAAGCACCAAAAAACAATTGCCACTATCAGAATAAGCAACCAAACAAGCAAAAGGTTGGTTGAAACAAGGAAAAACTGTAATTGTCTGGCAAAATGATAAAAGGCTATCTTGTCCTAGGCAGTTTTTAAAAAAAATTTTTGTTGGTAAGTAACAAAACTTGTGCGCACCCTTCTAATTTCTTCATGTGTTATAGTTTGGCGAAAATAAAGTAAAAGACAATTTTTATAGTAAAATTTTTCAATAGGTTCAAAATGGTATTTTTCCTCCAATCGTTGGAACTGCGGAACGAATGTTGGAACGAAATGGAACTATTTGAAGCCAACTTTTCATCCACATGATTTCAATGCACTCTAATAACGGTCTCCAATCTTTGTGGATTCTTATCTTTGAGACACTGCAAAATCGTGTTCTTTGTTTGCGACTGGCGACGCTGCAAATTCATTTTCCCGAATTATATTTCTGTGGGAATGAAAACATCACTTCGTGTGTATTGGAAACATGAAAGATCGCGAGAAACTCTGTCGCAGGCAAATATTGAGATACTCGCACAGGTGACTTGGGACAAACATACAGTTGATACTTTGTGGAAAAGCAACAATAAGATGTTTTGATATGTGTTTTGACTAGAAATAAGAAGAAACATACAAATCAACACAGACACACAGAGGCACACGCACCCACACGCGCGCACACATACGCACACATTCACACACGCGCGTACAGACACACAGACACGCACACACAGACATAAACATACACACGTACACAATAGCTACTTGAACTAAAATTGTACAGCCCCTCTTTTCAAAAACCTCGCAATGTTTCACAACGATCCCTTATCTTTATGTGCTTCAAAGTTTGTGCTTATCAGGTACCCCATTGAAATGTGCTTCGCCTCCGCGATAACAATGCACCTACTGAAAATATAAAGTAGCCAATTAACGTTACGAAAATGCAATTTCAATTACAACAATTATAATCCTGGCATTCGATAATACGTATGTAGATTATTTTGAATCACATTTGAAAGCATTGTTATGTTTCCGGGATTTAAAAGTTCTCGATGGGCTAACAGGCCACCCTAAAAGTTGTTCAAACAATTTATTTTAAAAATTCAACACGTTGTATAGGGTTTGCAATCCATCTCGGAAACACTTTTTACACATGTTTCACCTATTCTAGCTTCAGTTTTCGAAAAGCAACTTTTTCATTGCATTTCATAGCGCAAACTTTCATACATTATTCATGTTTTCCATAATCTTTGACTTTTCCTTTACCAATGATAAATCTACCGTACCCATACTTTACTTTCTCGTAATTTCACTTTGAAGATCTCTGATTACATTCTTACGTTTATCCGCTAATTTCACAACTTCAACAACACTTAGTACAGTCAATTTCAAACCGGAACTTAACATTTGTCATTACGCTGGACAAACAAACAGAAGTATCATGGTGTAAAGTGCACTTTTGACTCCAGCGCTGGGAGAGTTATAGAAATCAGAGTTCCTGAACGATCATGATCTTTGGCTGAAAATTCAAATTTCCTGAAATCGACTGCTTCTCTTCTACTGAAAAAGAAAATGTCACTAAATTGAAATATGAAACATCCAATTCTAACACTTCACATCCCTTGGATCTACCCGGCTAATTGCAAAACAGTTTTCAGAAAAACGAGTAAACAAGCGTCACTGTAGCCATCGGTATGCTTTGAAAGCCATGTGCTCTACGGAACTGGACAAACAGGAGCAGCTGAGATTTTCATTGACCTGCCGATGTAAACAGACAGAGTGTAAAGGGCAAGCGGGATGTGTGATAGACGATGTTGAAACGTACAAATTGCATTGGAATACTGAAAACAGCTGAGGAAACTTTGTGCATTTCAAAAGATAATGTAGGAAAAAAATAGAGTTTTGTGTTGAATACAAAGTTGTAGCTTTCCATCGCAACGTGCCAATGTTTCAGCGTTGTTGTATGATAGGCAGATAACGGTTGAGCCGAATGCCCCAAATTCGTTTGCCGTACTCATCTTTTGCTTTCGGACTACTTTGTCCGTCCTGTGGGATAGGCAGTGACTAAAGCTAGTTTGTAAAATTAGGTTGCAATCGTTGACTGAACATCCTATGTATAGCAAAAAAAAAAAAAAAAAAAAAAACTTAAGTTACAACACTAAAATATTGGCACGTTTTGCACGTTTTCTTATCAGTTTTTTGATGTTCAAACCTGCTAATCATTCCGTAGGGATATGCCAATCTGGGTAGTTCAAGTTTGTTATATAAATTGATCAGGTAACAGCTGCAACAAAATTGGGCCAAATTGCTTCAAACCGGAGTAACCGTTGATTTTTGAAACCTATTTTTATCTTTTGAAAAAATAATACCCTTTTCAGAACTTTGCCTCAACTACTATACATATTCATTAGCTCAATTCAGTGATAATCCTGATTCGATTCCAGGTAGTCTATTTTCGTTTTTGCAAAATATTTGTTATAGATAGCCCGATCCGCTCAAGTATGCCGGCTTAGTCTCTCTGAGCACTACATCTACGTGCTTCGACCGACTTTTATCTCTGCCCGGCCGCGATTGCTTCGATTGAGATCGAAAGCAAACAAGTCTCGGCGGTTCACGGATTGACAGCGGACGGATTGATCCGAAGTGAATGTGAAAGAAAAAGTTGTTTCTCTGGTACCGTACTCGTCTTTTTGTCTCGGGAACAAAGTCAAGACACAGCTGCTCGATTAGAAACAGGTGCATGGCTTCTTTGAAGGCCTGATTTCGGCGCAGCTGGCGATCGGAAATTAAATCCGAAAGTTCAGTGTATAGTTGCCATGACGCCGGGCTGACAACAGATGAAGTTTGGAACTTGGTGGTTACAACATAGAAATTTTGGAACACAGGGTGTTTTACTTGTACAATTGCGACTCTATGCGACTTATTTTTTGCCGTTCAACAGACAAAGTTTGGAATGTTTTAATAAAAACGCAGCTAAACAAAGGAACGTTGGATAAACCCCTAAAGCAGTAGAACTATACGACAGATAAAATATGGAACGTCACCCTTCTTTAGTCGCAAATGTAGGAAATACCCGACTTTCCCGTGTGAAACAGACAAACAATGGGACTTTCCTGTGACCAAATGATATCATTTTTGGTCTACGATCCTACAATGATTGCCCAGCCTAGAAAACCAAATACCATACCACACAATAGGTTAGCAAACACTTTGTTTGCCAAATAGAAAGATTGGTAATTGTAATCTGGTTCCGGAAAGCTATAATGGGTCAATAAATCTTTGATTAGCCAAACGTTCCATTGTTTGTCTGTTGATACTACACTTCATTTTACTGACTTTTAGTTTTGTAGAGTTTTGAAATATCCATTTTCCCAGGATTTTCAAGCTATGTGGTCTATAAAGTTATCGTGGGAATAGAAACTGCGTGGTTTTCTGTGTATTTTTCGATAGGAAAGTTTTTATATGAAGAAAATGAGTTGAGGTATAAATTTTCAGCCCTACCACCCCGAAGTAATAAATACCTGCAAGTTACACCCTTGTTTTCCGTGTCCCTCCGCGACAGGAATGTGTTCGAGGAGCAGCCAAAGGGAAGTAGTGTCTGTTGTGACACGTGACAGCCTCATTTGTCTTTGTCCGTGGACAAGGGGATGATTCCGCTTTTCTTCTTTTCTTTCTCCTCGTGCGGCAAATTTGTCAGTTTTTCACTTGCCCGAAATTCGCGAAGAACAGTGTCCTCGGAGGGCGAAAACAACAACATGTCAATGGAGATGATGGGCTGAAAATAGGGGGAAATGGTTCTATGAACTAAAAGTTCACCGAAAAATGAACTACAGGGTCAAATCAAAGTTTAAAAAAAACTGGCTAAAATTGGTTGAACTGTTTTTAGTAGGAATATAAACTAAAAAATGCTCAAATGAATGTGTATTTTTGGTGAAAAAAAAATTATTTTTGGTGTTCTTGGCTGTTTTTTCTCAAATACTTTCTCTTTTATTTCAAATTTCAAATTCTGAGTTTTTGCGGAATCGGAAAATTTGCATTTAAGACCAAAATTTGTAAATTCTCACTCACATTTCAAAGTGCTTTGTTTTGTGTGCTTTTGTTATTTTTAAAAGAAATCTAGAATTTTTCCCATACTCTGAAGTTTTCACATTTTAAACTTCCAAATTCTCACGATTTTTGCCAATTTGAAACCTACAAATAAAATTGAGAAAGAAATGAACATACAAAAATTGAAATTCCAAGCAAAAAATAAAAAAGATGGTTCAGGCTAGGATTGAAAATGAAATGTGATTTTTTCAGAAAATAAAACCATGAAATTCGATTTTTAAAAAAAATTTCAAATTTCAAACTCGGAAATCTTGCAGTCTTGGAATTTAAAATGTCCAAAGTTTTCGATTTGACCGTAGCATTACAAAGTGATTGTTTCGTATTTTTCTAGAAAAAAATTCTGTTTTTGGATCTCGCATTTCAAAATTTTAGAATTTTCAGCCCCTTTCAACGCCACCCTCATTTCCATAGCTGCTTTTATCGCCATGTTATCAGGTTTCCTCGGAGAATGCTCCAGTACACGCCGATCAATAATGTATGCCCGGGAATTTCAATTTGCAAGCCGACTGAATACACTTTTCCGATAAACGTTTTATTCACAAATATGTATTCATATGTCATAATAATAAGCGGGATCGTTTTTTATAATAGGGGTTGGGTGAGAGATGGATTGGCTTCTCTTTATTTTGTGGATACAAAATAGGAGACAAACCATGGTTTATGTAGTAGGGGGTTAGGAGACATCTACATTGGCCGTAACTGGGGTGGGTGAGGGAGAGAGGGATTCTACGCAAGCGAGACTAAACCGCAACGAGTCGGGTGTGGAGAGAGGAGACGCCTCTTTTGTAGAGAAGAAGACACCTCCCACCACCTACAGAAGGCAAGTACGAGACAAAGTAGAGAGGACAAGCCCAATCCACTACTTGGAATTGTACACAGAGCGAAAGAGGGGGAGAATCAGGGAAGGAAACCGAAAGAGAAGGACTGTGCGCAGTGGAGCGCGCTCACATACACAATAAAATAGAGCAGTCAATCACACACACTTTACACAACTGATGACCGTTGGTTGGGGAATTAGACGAGATACCAGAGTGCGAATCCGTGGGAGAGACTTACTTGGTGGTCATCATCGTAACGAATTCTGAAATGTCAAGTTCAGTAAGTGAAAGCGAAGTTTGCCAAAAAAAAAAACCTTGATCCCCTCAAGATGGAGGAGACCCAAACAGTTCTCCTCAAAAAAAGGAAATTTTTAGCCCCTCACTTCAAAAAAGGAGATCTGAATCCTTTACCTCAACACCACCGAGGCGAGGAGGGCTAGAGGGAGGATTCAAACCTTCGAGTCTCCGAGGCTGTCGCCTTATATGCTACGTAAAGTGAGTAAAACGAACCTTCGTAGTTAACCTGTCCATCTCCGTCGATGTCGGCTTCGCGGATCATCTCATCGACCTCCTCGTCCGTGAGCTTCTCGCCCAAGTTGGTCATGACGTGGCGCAGCTCGGCAGCCGAGATGAAGCCATTGCCGTCCTTGTCGAAAACCTGAAACCCCAAAAAATTCCTTCAGTTCGAGAGGTTCATGTGTTGTGCGAGCGCAGACTAATTACGCAGCGCCGGGACTAATTAAATCAGCCGAAAAATGAATTGAATGGAAGACGAGTCCCCAAGGTAATTAAGCGCCGCCGGGGCGAGCAGGGCTATAGAGGAAAGAGTGATGATGATGATATGTCACTTACCCTGAAGGCTTCGCGGATCTCCTCCTCGCTGTCGGTGTCCTTCATCTTCCTGGCCATCATGGTCAAGAACTCGGGGAAATCGATGGTTCCGTTGCCTGGAAGGAATTGAAAATTCAAAAACTTTAAAAAATTTGAAATTACCGTCAGCGTCAACCTCGTTGATCATGTCCTGAAGCTCGGCTTCGGTGGGGTTCTGTCCGAGGGACCTCATGACGGTTCCCAATTCCTTGGTTGTGATGGTGCCATCGCCGTCCTTGTCGAAAAGGGAGAACGCCTCCTTGAACTCTAGAAAAAAAACCAATCATTAAAGAATTTTCAGTTTTTTCGGCTTTTCTCCATGTTTCTGTTTTGAAACACTGCCCGAGGGGTCAAAATAAACAAATAACCGCCGTAACAATCAATTTTTCCGGAATGTTCTAAGTAGTAAACAAGAATGCTGTTGTCGAGACGCACTGAACCCCTAATAAATCAAGAAAGCGTTGTTTCTGTTTGCCCCACGTGCTGAAATTGCCATGTTGTTCTTTGAAATTACACGGTTTTTCACAGAATTTCACATTTTTAAACAAAACCACTTGAATCGTAAAATTCTGATCGCAGCAGTGTAATTGAGCAAATAACCCTGTGTAATCCGGGTGGCCGCGTTTGACAACGCGGGTGGTCGTTATTGATTTTTCCGAAAATAATGCGGATTTTGAACACAAATTAGACTATACGGTCACATAATTATTACAAAAATAAACAAACTGTATGAAAAATAAAAACGTAAATGAGAAATTTCAATGTTTACCTTTGAGTGAGTAAATTTCTCAAACGATATGCGATTTGAATTCTACTCTCTTGGGTGGTAACATGGGTGGCCCTAATGTAAAAAGTCAAATTCAAATTTAAAAATGTTTTTACAATGAAATTAATTTTTAATTTTTTTTTGTTGTGGCCTCATTTCTAGATACAATCATGGGTGGTCCTTCTACAAATCTTAAAGGGTGGCCCCTTATAAATCTTAATGGGTTGTTCCTTTATAAATCTTAATGGGTGGTCTTTTGTAAACTGCCCGACAAAGAAAAACTATTTTTTGAAACAATAAACCTAATTTTCTACAAGTTCTATGTCTCTTTTGTTGGATGGGGTACCCCAGGTGGTCCCGGCCCCCTAGCTGAGCAAGATGGGTGGTCCGAATCAACTCACCAGCGATCTGCTCCTCAGTCAATTGGTCGGCCATTGTGAAGTATTAAAGAGAAGAGATCGAAGCGAAGGTCTGAAAGAAGGCGAGTCGATGCGACGTGCGCTGCGGACCGAATGAGCCAATGCACTGGGAGAGAGGGGCGGCGAAAGGGCCGAAGACAATTACAGGTATCGGTGCCGTGTGCTGCTGCTGCGCGGTAATGACAATGCGTTATCGATCGCGCGGCGTGTCCGGGGCTCACACACGGCCAGGGGTGGGAGTGGGGGTAGCCGCTGCGGTAGTGGTGACCCAGTGGTCACCACCGCCGCCGCCACTATTTGACTCTACTATGTGAAACACAAGCGAGAAGAGGAGGCTGCGCCGACAATGTAATCCGATTACGGACTGGCGCAACACAGAGCACATGAGTCAGAAAAGGCGGGAATGAATGAGGCAGAGGCTTAACATAGCTGCGAAAGCGCCGATAACATACCACCCGCCGCAAGTCATTAATCGTGCAATGCAATGCGCACGCCGCAGTGCGCCGCGCAGTCGATAGCGGGCCCGATCTGATTACATATTAATGTCCGCTTACTCACACCTGATGCATAAGCGAATTTGTCTAAGGGCGGTCGGTGTTGGCGGAGTGGGGCGGCGCATGCATATTGAAACATTCTGGTAAACAGCGGCGGATCGATCGATTCCACGGGCTGATAGCGAAATTTGTGTTCCTTCTCCGATTCGAATGGAGAGAAAGGCGCCATTCTCAAACACTCGCTTCCTTTTCGCTGGGAAAATAGGCATATCAACTAGACGCAAACAATTTTCTAAGGAAACAATGATCAACAAAACAAGAAAGAATGATTCTAGAATCTTGGGTTGGAAAAGAAGAAAAGTTAAACTGGTTAGGGAGTGGAGTGGTAAGAGAAGGTGCTACCCATTGGGGCTCCGAGCTTTACACAACAAACACTCGATAATCCTCTTCGGAAAATCACGTGCAACTAGCGGAGAAAAAACTAACAGCCCCGAATCGGCGAGGGGCGGGGCCGCGCCGCTGTGTGGCGCATTGGCGCAATGCGCGCGCACTGCGCCGCTGTTCGGCCGTTGAGCATCCCGGGGGGATTGAACACACGGCCTATACGGTAGGGTGCATGGTGAAAACAGCCCCCTAGAAACCGGGCGGGATTTCGCCATGGGTGGCACCTGAGATCAAGCCGAGGATTAATCCCGGCTCCGACTGCCAGCGAGCAGCGAATCCGAGGAATCTCATCAAACACTGGGGGTAATCGAGATGGGAAATGCGATTTCAAGCCAATTTCCTAATTAGGCAGCTAATTCACGGCTATATTGGATAACAAGACAAATTTTAAAAACCCTCGAGAAATATAAGAAGGTGGTAGCTTTTCATTTTGAACTGTTCAATTTTAGGTTACAAATGATCCAAAAATTGAAAGTCTTCTGTTTCAACGTAGGCCTAAAATTGTTTTTTACATAAGTTCAACAGGCATCTTTTTATGACCAACCAAGCAAAATTTGCGTTTTTGAGCCCTAAAATCACAGGAAAAAGCAAGCCTTGGAAAAAGCAAAGCACTTCTTTGCCAATTTGACGATTTTTGCTGAATTTGGGGCCCCAAAAATACCTAACGCAAGTAAGCTTCATTAATGGATTTAGGTTTGGAGCCAAAATGGAGCTGAATTTAAAATTCGTTTAAAAAAACATCTATGTAACAGTAGAAACCTACTGTCTTTCGTGACCATTTTGACGAGTTTCATTTCGAAAAACGAGATTCTCTTGAAAGTTTGAAAGTTTTCATTTTTGTTCCCTTGAGATCTGCAATTTTTCAAGCAGAACTTACGTTTTCAGACATTTCCACTCTGATCGGATAGGTTTCTCTTGGCCTAATCGCCGTATTTTGGCGCCCGCCGCGGGTAAAAACACCGCGCGGTTTCTGGTCTTCTGAGAAAGCGCCGGCCGCAACTTCTTGTGTGTAATTAAAACATGGGGCAATTAGAGAATATACTGGAAACTAATTGGAGGCGGCAAAGAATGGAAAGAAAAAGTGCAATCTGAAGACGATTCTGAGGATTCGCCGAGTAAAGTACGGGCAATTGAAACGCCGCCTGTGCGTGACATTGCGAATGGAGCGCAGCTACCCGTGTGTAATCGGCGTCGCTGCCTTTTCACTAATTGAATTCCATGTTTGTTTAGCGACTAGTGAACCTGTGGATAGAGAGAGAAGGGGGAAAGCCATTCGATTAGTACGACGGATTTTTTGAAATCAAACAGAGACAAAGAAAGTTGGGCTTTTTCGGGACACAAAAGAACAAAGACTAGAAAAGGAACTGATTGGCTCCGGAGGGGATAGGGAAATTGGAGTTTTTTCTTTCTCTGGTGGAGAGTGCTAAACGGAGCAATTGGAAGCAAAGCGAAGAATTGGCGCTTAAGCAGGAACCAATTACTTTGTCCACGCGCAAGTGGGAACGCCATTTGCGCGGCCATTCGAAGGCCTGCAAATTCCAAAGGAACCAAGTTGGATGGAAATTTGCAGAAACTCATTTCGCTTTTTTGTGGTAACAGAAAGCCAAATTGAAATATAAATATTGATTTGTGCTTCCCATACAAGCAGTCCGCAAAAGTTTTTTGTGGTCTCTAAGGCTTTAAAGTTTGCTTGAATTTTGTTGAAAACTAATTTTGCTACTAAGTTTCAAGAAATTATAGATTTGTTCTATTTTCGATTTACAACAGCAAAACAACGTCACGTTGTGGGAAGATGTCTGAGATTTTCTAGGAACTAGGTTTGTTTTCTGTTCGAAAATTATACGCAATGTTGGAAACAATCGAAAAGCAAAGGTAGAATTCAGTTTTCGACATAAAAGTGCCAAAGTTTCGCTGTATTAAGAACAACAAGTACGTACTCGTGAAGAAAAAAGCTAAGAAACTATTCTTAATGATCTCAAAAAGGGAAGTTTAGGAAGTTAAAGGTTACAATCTTTTAGGCTCTTAACGCCGGCACATTTCAAGGGCACCATACATTGTAAATTATTCGCTGTTCAAGTTAATTGCGAAATACAGCAAATACCACAGCGAAACAATGGAACGTCCGCTACTACCCCAGTGAAACTCTGGCACTTTGAACTTTTTCGCTGTTGAATCCACTTTGTGGTCAGTTTTCGAACTGTTTCAATAAAATTTCTAGAATTTTCTTCTAGGATGCGTGGTGCAAAGTATTCCTTTCATTTCCTTCTGTTTACACTTAACTACTTCCCCGTTTTCTCTCTCCCAGAGACAAGAAAAGGACATGTTTGGCGTATTGCCGTTCAATGAACTTGTGTTTGTGATCTCAATTACCAAAAACTTTGTCTTTCTTGCTTGAAATGGCGCTATTTCCAAAAGAAAAACGTCGCTGACCTGTGGTAACCCGTTATCATTTGGGTGATTCATCTTCAGAAGCAATTACTCATTGATCACAAATCCACCTTTCGAACCCGGTGAACAGCGAAAACATCCCTTACTTTGCGAAATGGGGCTGTGACGTGATCCACAAGGGAGATTTGGTAAAAATAGAAGGGATTTCATGATTTGGAAGGAAAATAACAGGAGGTGTTGTTATTTTCAAACACAAATCTGCAGAGATGAGCTGCAGAATCGCGTATTCTTGGTTTAAATTTGGCTTCGGCGCATGGCTGAGTATCATTTCTCTTTTGGCTGTGCTGGGGCTTGGCTGCGTATCATTTAGAAATCTCAGACCTAAACTTAGAGACTTTTGAACCGGTTTTGTTAATTTGGCTGCTGGGAGTTTGCTAAAAGTCATTTGACAAAATAGCGTTGTTTTCAAAGAGACGCAGACACACTAAACTCGGCGCGAAACTGAAAGATACACCAAGTCAGAGAGACGCAAAGAAAAAGAGATCAAAGGGACTTTAAGCTTTAACTTGAACAACAAACTTTTGTCCTTTTATCCCCATTCTTTCGAAATTTTTTGTTGACAGCACCCAACATCAAAGACCTTTGGCTATTTTAAACAAGTTCAGATAATTAGACGTCACCTTGAAAGAAATCATCTGGAAGTCTATTTTTAGGATTTAAATGTGAATTTGAAAACAGCAATTTCCGTAATTCTATGTTACAGCCAAAAATATCCGTCTTTTATGAAAACGTAGTCGGTAATTTAACAGTTTTGTTTGTCAATTTCACAATACGCTTCCCGGAATTTAACTTGACAATTTTATTTTTCAAACTGCAGTGGCAGGTATGACTGGCCATTGTGTATGCGAGAATTCCACCGCTCTCCCATCCCATAAAGACTGTTTTGTCGACTGCTGCAGAGAAAAGAAGGGTATAGTGTGTCTGTTGGTGAATATCGAAGGGAGCTTGCTAGCGCCAGAAAAGAAGGAAACTGCGTAATTTTTCAAAGGGTCTTCGCCAGTGGAGCCCTGTTTTTCGCCTGGCCCCAGGCCTTGTTTGCTACTTTTCACGGGGGAGATGCATGCCATTAACTGCTGCGGCTACGCCCGGGGCTTCAGTGTCTCAAAGAAATGGCTTCTGATTGATGAACGCCAGCTCAAAGATCAAACCCGGATATGAGAATCTGCGCGACTGAAAAGGCGGTCGAGGAGACAGCCAAAGGCCGACATTTGGGTTTTGTCGGGCTCTCAGATTACGGCACGGAATGGATGGATGGGGAAAGAAGGAAATGGAAGACGGCCGACACGACAAGCTCAAAACAAAAAGGAAAATGGAGGGAAGTCATAAAAGAGGGAGGAAATGTGACCTGGAAATTTACAGAGCTTAGGTTAAAGCAAAAAGGCTGAATCTGCGCATTGTCTGCACCTGAAAACCCAAATTGTAACCAACGTTAAAAACATAAGATTTCAAAAATGTTTCGGCAAAACTATTATACTCTTTTTTCTCACTTAAATTCTACTTGACCGATTTGGCTGCGTAGATGGTCTGAGTATTCAATATTGTCAAAACGCACAACCTCAGCACAACATCAAAACATTGGCACGTTGTTGCTAAGAAGTTTCGTGGCAAAACACTACTTGGTGAAGGCATTTTGCAGTGTGGAAAACATGCAAAACACCAACGGAACACCCAAATTATGTTTTGAATTGAAACAGCGAAATAATGGGACGTTCGTAATGGCGTTCGAAAACTTTCGTAATAAAAACCTATTTTGGTATCGTAATACTCAACTTTTTCCGAAATTTCTTGAAGTATGAACTCTCAAAGTCTTCCAAAAACTGAATGTCCTGAAACTTCGTTGTTTCATACATTGGGTTTGCTCGCATACAAATATATACAAAACTCCAATTTGACATTTCTTTAAAAAAACATTTTTGTTACGTTAGTATTTGGTTTTTAACGCTTGACTGAGTGCTAGGCAACTTATTCGAATTACAACGGTGGTTGAAGTTTGAAATTTATTTTTATTTTTTTATACTTATAAGAAACCTGCTCAAAAAGCTTCATGCAAACTTTGTTTCTTTGTCTCCGTGTTGCGGCCATTTTATCCTCAGTCAAGTTATCCAACTTGAAACTCTAAATATCATTATTTTAGGTTATGAATGCTGTTTGAAACAATTTTCTGATGCTTTTGTTTTTCGGACCTTGTTAGTTGTTCTACGTGAGTTCTAACTGGTTAGCGAACGGCCCAAAGTTCTCTGAGCGTCGACTAAATGTTGTGTCTGGCACCAGTTCGTTCGCGAACACATGCATCATCGCTTGCGCAATCAGCAAAATATGACTGAAGGAAATGAGTAGGAGTGGGACACAAACACACACAACAAAGTAGGGCAATTTATGAGAATTAATCCACCCACGTTAATATCTCACGGGTCATTTAACACTAAAGGCACATATGGTGGGAACAAGCGTATAAAAACACCCACATATGTGTGTCAAAAGTGCGAATGAACAGAATGAAACGCGAAGGAAAAAGCGGTTTCGAATGTTTACTTGGAAAAATTCAATTTTCCTTTCCCCAAAATAGCTTTTTTCGCATTTACACAAATTAGTTGAAGCCTAAAATAGTATTCCCCTTCGCTAATCTCCCACTGCAAAACCAATAAGCACTTTTAATTTTCACAAATGTACTCGGAATCGGGGGATTAGATAAGCCGGTTATGGATTATAGGGGTTATTTTTGGAAAAGTGGATAATACAATTTTGTGTCTGTGTGTCTGTGTGTCTGTGTGTCTGTGTGTCTGTGTGTCTGTGTGTCTGTGTGTCTGTGTGTCTGTGTGTCTGTGTGTCTCTGTGTTTCTGTGTTTCTGTGTCTCTATGTCTCTGTCTTTCTGTCCCGGTCCCTTTGCCTATGCGCCTTTTGCGTGTCTGTGCATCTGTGTTCTCTTTTTGTATGTATATTTCTTCAAAAATGATTTTGGTTCAAATTGTGGTTTTAAAAATTCCCACAACCTCAACAATTCGGTCGTCTGGCGGGTTTAATGGCTACTGCATGATGGCGAAAACGTTTCTAACACATGTCAGTGGGAACCACATGCCCAGTTCGCTTTTTTCCAAACGGCATATCGCCGAATAGTGTGTCTCACACTCATCATCATTCGCCAGGCGCACATCTGTCCGTCCATTATGAAATATGCCTTCAGAGTGTAATGAGAGCAGTGTGCGCGCGCCGTTTTTGCGCGCACACTCACCCGAGATGTAGTGCTTGCGGGATGGGGCGCGGCGTTCCACGAAGTCTGTGAGTAAGTAACACACTTCGCACACTAACAACTTCTCTCTGCTTCGTCATCGACACATCTGTCGATGTTGACGAGCAGTAGCCATAATTGGCGGCTCATGGAGAGCCCTCACGCACAGCTGCCGATGTGGCACGGCTGCGGGCCCTGGACAACAGCTCCTAATCCGCTTACCTTGCGACTTTGTGGGGAATTGGCATGTACACTTGGGGAAAAGGGCGTAAAACTGGTCACAGTCATGCGAAAATAGTGAAATTTCAATTGGAAACGATTTCCAAGTAGAAGTTCGATCCAAATTTCATCTTGTGAACCTTTGATCCCCCGCGTTTTTGCAGCCTTAAGGGATTTCGCCTATGGGCGACTGTTATAAATCATGCCAAGTGTAGAGTTCAACGCGGCCAATTGAAGATCTATTTCCTTATTGGTTGCCCCCTGAGGGCTTCAGCCTATTTCGATGTTTGAAAAATGGACGAGTATTTGCGGAGATCTTTGGAAAACGAAGTTTCGTCGTGGGCGGCTTTGAAATCTGCAGATTTTCAGCTTTAAAATGCCAAATCAGTAGCGCTTCTACAAGGCGAGTTTGGGAATATTGGGTATGGTTAACATGAATTGAGTACATTCACGCAAAACATTAGATTGTCTTAGACATGTACGCCCCGAATAGGGAAATATAAATAGGTTATGATTTGTGCAGGTTTTGTGCACTTCTATGATTTCTTAAATTTAAAAGTGTTAAAAAACCATTGAATGCGAAAGGAAGGTATGTAGACTATTAGTCGCAGACTCCGCTTTGATGAGAAATGTTCCGAATATGTTGCTTCCCAATTAATGAAGTCACTTCTATTTTTCTCGGCTAGACACTACATCATCCGCGCATATTTCAAGACGTTTTCTGTTGCCAAAAAGTATGTTTTCGTTGTAAAAGATACTTTAAATTTCATTTTGAAAGTACATTTTCTTTATTTTCTTGTTTTGCACATACGAGGACATTCTTCCGTATTCTTCCCACGTTGAAAGATGAGTAATTGAAAATACATCCGGATAGAGGGCAACAAGGAAGTGTGTGTTTTTGATTAAAGAACTTCTTCCCTAATTGCGATTTCGAAATTTTGAATCGAAACTTTCAAAATACATCTTCAGTTAGCCATCGAATGCTGCCAGAGGCCCCGCTGCACAAACGCTCGCTGACTACGGCCGCATTGGGGCGCTTAGCGGCCTTACGTTTGACATCCTTCTTTCAATCCCGACCGCACTTTTCCTAATTATCTTTGATGTAGGTAATTTTCTGGGGCAAAACTACAAATGTTGCAATTTGTGGCGTTCATTCGTATCACTGGGTCAGACGTAACAATTTGCGCCATATCGCACCCAATTTGTATCACGACCTTCGTTTTTGTACAGACTCGCGAATCGGCAATGGCGCCAGGGAACGGGAGCCTTCGAGAAATGGATTTTCTTCCGTGGGGGACCAAGTCTGGCTTCCAAACGCGAAAATTCATCCGTTTTTCGATCTTCTGGGCCAAATGTGCCCTCTGTCAAACAATCGAATGGTTTCGAGGGTTATCCATCATCTCGTCGGATAACGACCGGCTTTAGCCTCAGACAGCTGTTTTCCGAAACCGCAACGCGGCTCATCAAGGGAAACGTTGGTGGGCGAAGAAGCGACCAGGAGCACCAAACATCCACTCATTGTTCACTTCTGTTTACTGGCTCCACCACTTGTTGCCGAATCCGCTTACCGCCTCTAAAGCGGCGAACGGCGCCAGAACTCAATTGGAACAGGGGGTGAAGGGCGAAAGTGAGTTAGGGAAGAAACAGCTGATTGTCAAAGAGATCACTGGTTTTGGGAGGAAACAAGCGAGACTTCAGCAAAAAATCTTGGAAAATCGCATGTAAAGTTACAAATGTATCCAAAAATCAGCAGTTCCTGTTTCAAAACTGAACAAACATGAGAAAACGCGAAATGATGATTTCCAGTAGCAAAGCGTTCCCTTAAATACCACAACCAAGTATTTCTGACCAACATTCACATTTTAGTCCCTCGTATACTTTTAATGCGCTTAGTCGAGATGTAAATTGGCCGCAGCGAGAGTGATACTTGTTTCAAAAACGAATCACAAACATTGTTTCACCGTTTTTGAAAAGTATTCTAAAAAACGCGGAAAAATTCGGCCCCCAAATCCAACAAGATTATGTTTATCACTGATAGATCATCCACGTTGTGGGCTTCTTTGTTCATTATCGCGGTGAACAGCTATTGTTCGGACTAAATTCCAATAGGGTTCGTATTTTAGCGAAACGTACTTTACTTTGAAGGATTCACGTAGTCAAACGAAAGTTCTACATAAAGCTCTAAATCGGCGTTCTTGAATGTGAAAAATACCGCTGAAACGAGATTTGAAAAGACTGAAAATGCATTTCACGTTTTGAAAGTTTAACAGCTATTCTTTAAACAAACACAAAAACAAACTGCCAAGTCTCCAAAACCTTTGATAAAGCCTATTCAAGCGTGATAAACTGAATAACCTAACGTATATAGATTGTGCTGCAATTTATCGCTTTTTTTAAAATTTGAGCCGATACAATTTGTGTTTATCTGCAAGCGGGTTGCAGGAATCGTTGTTTAAAGTTAGAAAAAACGAAGGTTTTGCGTTGCAAAAACTCGTTTTAAGAATGTAATCTATCGATTGTTTTCAAAGTTTCCTCTAGTCCTCAATCTGCCCTTGCAAAACACGGGGCCTGATTATGTAAAAGGAACGCCATTTCTGCACACAGCGGCCGTTGCCTGATTATCTCTGGGTGTCCATGGCGACGTTTCTGCCTAATCTACCGGCAATAATCCGCTATGTCGACTTGCGTCAACAGACATCGCTCAATTATGTATGAAATCGTCCGCGTTGAACCGATTTTCAGAGTAAGGGAGGGAGGCAGAGCGGGACTCGAGGCAGCCGGAGTGAGGACCGGCCGGCCCCGCGAGCTCCGGAGGGACAAATTTCGGCCCTGACGCAGGGGACCTCCCAGTTTGCGCGAGAATTGTGTTTGTCATGGGGAGATGAAAAACAAGATCCCGCACTTTTCGGAATGGGAGGTCTTGGAAGGGGAAGATGAGGACAATTACATCTGACAATGGTGAATTGCCGCCATCTAGGCGGGAGTGTTAATGCATCCCCAAGGAGTTGAAACTAGAGCAAACACACTTCCGCTTCATTGCCTTTGCAAAAATATGCAGACAAACAAACCAGAATACAGAGTAGTCGCTGCGGAAAGGGTAATAAAGGTGGAGAGAACGGTAACTGAAAATAATACATGGGGGACATTGCGAAATGTGCAATATTAATGGAACATTGCAGTTTTATTGCATTAAGGGACCATCGTGAACCTTTTCAAAAAATCAAAAGCAAGGTGGCTACCGTTTCATCTTAAATTTCGCTGACCCTCGAACCGAATCAGTGAGTCTCAGAGTGACTATGCTGTGTGAATTCCTTGACTTTGCGACATTTAGCTAAAATAGTCTGTTTGAGCTTGTAAAATTAAAAAGAACTAAAGAAAACAGTTTTAAAAACTTTGTTTTTCTAAAGAAAAAAATTTGGCTTCAATTATACGCTTATAGTTGTAACGACCGTTTCCAATTTGCTATGACAGAGAAAAGCATTTTGTTTAAAACAGAGATAATTTAACAACGAGATAATCGGAAAAGTCTTCCGATCACCCAGAAGGACCACCCAGTCTTCCAAAATTGGTGGAATTTCTGTTTTCCAAATGCAAATGCACTGATGTGTCCAATTGTTGCCTTATCTTCTTGCGAGTTCAGAAACATTTTGACTTCTCTGCGAACCCTTGTCATTGTTTCTGGGTCCTCAGGGAGATTTTTTTTTCTTGAAAAATGAATAATAAAAACAGAAAAATAATTTATCGATAAATTGCGAAACTACAAATGTGTTATTGTTTTCCTGGGTGGTCCGAAGGCAAATTTCTAACTTCTTGATGGGTCGAATGTTTCATTTCTTCTTGGGTGGTCCAAGAAACGTAATTTCCTTGTGGGTGGCCCAAATTTTTCAGGTTTCATTTCGTGGTCCCACGAAGAAATGTGGTTGTACCACATTAACATGCTTGTAAAGGACCTTCCAGTCGTTAGACCACCCAGATCGCCAGGCACACAAGTCCGCCAATATGGAATTTTTCTTTAGGACCGCCCAGAAAGTTTGAAAAAAGGGCAATCGATTCATTTTGGTTTTCTTATCCAGATTTTCTTAGGTACTAATTGATTAACCTTAATTACGATTTCCAATTGACTCATTCTTTAGTAGCTATATTAACTTTGTTTGTAACTTGTTATTATTGCTTTATGAGTGTCTATACGCCTACATGTCACTACTCTCTGATTATTCTATTTCTGTCCGTTGATTGAATTTCCGACCTCCGTCAGCAATTCCATGCAATTTTTGCCGCTTGCAATTCGCCGGATCATCGGGTTCGGCGGTGCAGCACAAATTCGTCATTTTGCCGCAGCCCGCCGGAGTGCCCATTAATATTCCAGAAACTACAATTCTCCGGCTCCGTTCCCCTCAATTACAGTACCCCGGCTAAATTGAGGGCTCGCCGAATATGTGGGTGCGCGGGGCGCCACGAACGACGCCGCTTTTTCAGCGAACCTGGTCATTTTCAGGCGTGATGAATGGCGCCAGCGCAGCTTGATGTCATTCGTCATGGATGCCTGATGTGCTTCTGAATGGACTGCAGGAAGGGGACAGCTGAATTTTGGAAGGGGTCGCGGGAACGTGATCAAACATTACATACATAGAATTCATAAAATTCAGATGTCCCCGGATGAAGAACAAGTGGTTTGTGGATCCTTTCAAATGGGGACTACCTAAATTACGATCCCACATTGGGTGTGCTTTTAAAAAAATTGTCCGCGAAATGACGTGTAATGGACCTCCCAGTTCCTAGACCACCCAGATAAAAACACAAATCGGCGTTCTTTTCAAGATCACCCTGGAAGATAATGCAGTGGGTTTTTAAGATTTTCCAACAAGGACCACCCACGATGAAAAATACACAAAAAAGGGGAACCATCTTGTCACCGTCAAATACCTTGGTATACAAAAATCTCTCGGATATCTTGACTAAATTTTACTGGACTATCCAGAACTACTGGTTATGAAACAAGATTAATTTCAGACCGCCCATGAGATAAACAACCCTTTCAAATTTTAGTGAAAGTCGCTTAAATTCGCTGAATTTGGTAGTTCAAAATGAAAAACAAACTTATTTTCTTATGGTATTGGAAAATTGGTCGCAGACGAGCAAAAACAGCAAAGAAGTTAAGCCCACCCATGTGGAACGGATCACCCAAATTGCCGGCAGCGCATCGGACTGAAAGTTGTGGGGGTGAACGTCCATTTTCATTTAGGATCACCTAGAAGGAAACATTGCGAAGAGATTGTTTTACAACAATAGTAAATTTACCTAGAGTGACTTGTCTTCTGGCCACCCAGAAAGAAAACGGAATTTTAGACCACCCACTAGGAAATGGTCCTCTTTGGGATCATTACCTTTCGGGCCACACAGGAAGAGTTGGACCACCCAAATGGAGAACAAAGAAACCGATGTTATATGTTACTGTAGAGTTTTTCAATACCATTTGGTAATTAGCTCGAGTTATCAAGTTCTCCAACAAATAGGATTGCAATCTCGGCGTCCTGAACCGAGACCACCCATATCTTTCTGCCTTTGTCGTTGAAATCTGCTGATGTAGGCCCATTAGCAGCACTTAATCCATTCTTTATGACGCACACTGCTGGAGCATCTCTCTTACGCACGACTAATCTCCCGCAAAAAGTTTATTAGAATTTGAAATGTCTTGCCGACTTCGGAGTGGAAGGGATCGGCCGCCGAGTCCGGGTCCAAAGACAGGCTATGAATGAGGAGAGTAGTGCCACAGCGTTTGCGATGCAAAGAATCACCAACCAAGGACCACCACAGTCTCCTGAAAACAAGTGATTCTTCTAAAGTTGCTTTCGTAGAAGTGAACGAGGAGGGAAACAACAAAATAAGAGAAAATCGACGGAGAAAGCGTTTTGAGAAACTGCTGATTGTCATTGGGAAACATATTCCTTTTAACTAAATCTATGCCAAAATTGATTTCTAAATCAGTTCATAGGTTTCACAGTCACGGTATTTTGTAGTTTGGTTTAAAAGTTGTACCCAATACGGCCGCCCTAGTATAAGATCGCCCGGGTTTATCGCGAAAAACTCGCTTTTCTTGGGAAACGATTTTGATTTGCTCAAATTTGTCTCTAAACGTAATTTCACTTAGCATAAGTGCACTTTAACCGATTCCCAAATCCAAATCTTCCTGGAAAGGCGCTTATAACTTCCGGAATCAAAGTTTAGGCACTTAAGTCAGTATATGTCGGCCGTTCAATCTGCCGTCTGCACTAAGCTTCCGTCAGAATCGTTGACGCGTTGTTCCTGCTCTTTTGTCTGCTTCAAATAACGGCGTTGGTCTTTGGCGGGGGATCTTTGGATGAAAGGAGGAACTGCATTTTCCTCAAAATCCTGTGAATGTCCCAAAAATTAGGTAAACGGCTTAGTTTGCAAGGTGAACTTTGTGTTATAGTGTGGTTTGGTGAAGCTTTCGTATCCACTTTCCATCTCTCAATAGACGAGAAAGATAGTGTTCCACGCAATGAGATAAAGGGATTAGGCGTAAGACGCAATTGTAAGACGCAAGATGAACCAAAGTTTACTACCCAAAGGTTTTTTTCTTATTTGTGTCTGTAGTCTGTGTGTCTGTGTGTCTGTGTGTCTGTGTGTCTGTGTGTCTGTGTGTCTGTGTGTCTGTGTGTCTGTGTGTCTGTGTGTCTGTGTGTCTGTGTGTATGTGTGTCTGTGCCTCTGTGTCTCTGCGTATCTGACTCTTTCTCTGCCTCAGTTTTGTATATATCTGTTTCTTTCTCTCTCTCTCTCTCTCTCTCTCTCTCTCTCTCTCTCTCTCTCTCTCTCTCTCTCTCTCTCTGTCCCTCTTTCTTCATTTTGCAGATTTTGATCTCTGCGTGTTTCTAATTAACTTCCAAGAAAACTTTTTCTCCCTGCTTTTGCAGAGTTTCTTTTTTCTGAGAATCGCTTCCTGATTAGGGGTACACATTGCGAATTCTCTTCCGCCCAGACGGAGCAGGCGCTCTCTGATTTCTGTTCGCTAAAGTCTGAAGAGCGGAAATCCGCTTATCGATACTGCAGCGTTCTGTGAGCCTTCTCTTTCTTTGCAGCTCCGACCGCGGGAAATTCAAAAGGAAAAAAAACCTTCTGTGCTCAGCTCGATCTCCTCCGACGACAGCGTCAGCGACGGAGCTTTTTCTTCCTCGTCCAAGTGCGACAAATCGCGTTTCTTCTGCGTGCGGGACACGCAACGCGGGGGCTGAAAGAACACTATTTGTGCTAGGGATTTTGCAAAGAGCAAAGGGAAGCAATCTGCTTTGACTCGAGGGATCAAGGGGTTGTTATCAATGAAGTTAATTAGTTTCTACGAATGAAACAATCTTGTAAAACGAAATAAAACAGAATCTGAGTTTTACCAGGATTGTCGAAAAACATTACATTCCTAAATTTTTCTGAGGGATGCTCTCAAATTTAACCTTTTTCTTTACTCAACTTTAAATCAGACGTTCATCTGTTTTCCCAGTTGAACACTTTGTTTTGAAAACCTTTTGGAATCTTTCGGTACGAACGATTTTAAACTGTGAATTTGTGATGTATTACGAAATTTCCTAGTTTTGTTTTTAAAAAGTTCATACGGTTGTATTTTGTACAAAAGACAAGGGTTGTAATACCACGTTAAAGCCACAAAAACATTGACCCATTCGGGAAACGATCCCGTGAGAATTCGAACAGCAATCCTGAATTATACCACTGCACTATGGTGTCGACATAAAGCCGCAGTAACTACGGTTAAAAATGTGGTTTAGTGTTTTACCAGTTAAAAAGGCTTCAATAAAGAACTGAAATACGTTTGATTCTTTTTAAGAATACACAATCTGTTTGATAGAACTCACCACTCCTTTCATGCACTGTTTATCCCATCTATGACAAATTGCAACCAAACAGTTGAAATGGATCCGCCGTGAATTCGAAAGCCTGCAAATGGTCTTTCTATTTTATTTTACAGTTTTTAACCTACCTGAATGCTTTCGCTTGAACAAAGGCTACTCCACGGTCCAGATCGTACTCTAACTGTGGTAGAATCTTCTCATCTAGTGAGCAGCTGAAAATTGTATTTTTGCAAGTGGTGTTCTCTTTCATGTCGGAAAGAACTTCAAAACGCAAGTGAACTGTTGACATAACCGTGTACCGTGGGAATGTGGGTTAATTCAATACTGTCTACCGGAAGTGAATCTTATAATAGTTTTGCAAACATGATAGTGGTGGCACACAATGATTAAAAATAGATTTGGAAAATCAGGACAACTTTAGGAGAACGCATCAAACAGTGATTTCACTTTTATGGTTTCCTAAATCACTGAGACAAGTTTTAAACGAATTGAATTGGACAAACGTGGTTTGAAAATGACAACACAAAACACCAATCAATGAGATCGGTTCACAGACCGAACGCACGAGGTCAAGTATGCGTTCGGTCTTGGGGTATTTATAACTTCTGCGTTCGTTTTGGTTAAATTATGATACCTTTATTACCTTTGTTACTACCTTTATTACCATAAAGATTTGACATAACAGTTAAAGGGATGTGATTAGATCAATTTAAAGCTTTCATGCTGTTTTTTCTATGTTTCATTCAAGAAATAAAATATACTCAATTCACTACTATGGAAGCCTAAACATACATGTAAAATTTTATCACCTACAAACTTTGTGGGGCTTTCAACTTGGACAACCCTTCAGATGACAAATTATTGAAACCAAACAATTTTCTGCTGTCGCGTATTTTTACACACACTGATACCGACAGAAAAATGGTCAGAGCGTTTGTTTAGATGATCTTGTTCAGTGAAGCCACGGGTAGGACAAAGGAAATTTTCAAGGTTCGGTCAGTGAGTGAAAATTCACGGATCAGTCATCTATCGCAAAGAAACGGTATTGTATTTTTTCGTACCCTCTCTCATCCACAATCGTGTACGATTTATCCAATCCATTGTGCGCTGAACAGCCGTAAACCCGGAACGCGTATTCATCTGGAGCCGCGCAGCTCCATTTGTGAAACACCTGCAATTTTTCTTCTTTTTACGCCCGAAGTCGTAAAAATCGTACCTTTGCTCCGATTCTGGCTGAAATCGCCTGGGGACCGTCAGGAGTGTCCAAGTGGAGGGAGTACTTGCACTGCGGAGCTGCTACTGAAAGCCGAACTGCTCCAGCTTGAAGACCACTAAAAACGCTGTTATTTTTTCATGAAGGATATCTTACACTGTGTCATGAGCAGCGTTAACAGACGCATTTTCAGTAGAAAATCTACAAACGACGTCGTATATTCTGTCCTCTTCTGTGAGATGGTCTCTGGAGTGACTTACAACCACCCTCAAGCGATAGTCCACTCCCGATTGCTGAAAATACGAGAGTGCGAAAATCTGATAACGTTCGAATTAACCTTTCTTGCTATCCTTACTCCGCAAGGGCCATCAATGTCGGTAACGAAACGAACCCAGTCTTTCTGAAAGTAAGAAATATGCATACCGCTAACTATAAGACGTTATAAACAAACAATTCATTGGGTAAAACAAAGCTTCCGGTTTACTTTAACGCAAGAATGGTTACCGTAAACTGATAGGCAAGAAGATCAATGATTAACTTCATTTTGGCCGATTTGATGTAAAGTGTATAACAACAAAAGTTCTGCAAAACCTGTTACTCTGCCCAAAAAAATTGTTTTTGTTTGGTTAAAGAAGCTCGGTTTCATGTAAATCAAAAGAAATGCAAAAACAAAGACAAAACTTTAGAAAATAGTCTATAATACTTTCAATAAGAACCTGGTAAAAGGTCAGTAACCCATGAGTTTTTGAAAAAGAACTTTGATAAAAATCGAAAGCCCTGAGAAGTGGTTGCTTCTCAAGAACGGGCTAGTTTCACTTTTTGCATATAATTGACTGAGAGTTGCAGTTTAGCCGAAACTGGTTTTTCACCTAAAGCATTCCAATGATTTTATTATATCCAACGGTTGATGGTTGAAGTGCTGCAACTGTGCAAGTAAGTTTTTGAAATACAATAAATCGAACTTTGCAAGTATTAAAAAACTCAATGGCAATCAATGGTCATTATTTTAGTGAATTTGCAAGAGAGAAAAACATTGTATTTCGAATGGACGGGTTTTCTCTATTGTCCGGGTTAATCATGCTTTAGGACTAACATAGTTGTATGGCGTTTAGTTTTTTTGGGTGCTCAAGCAGCAAAGGGTAGAAAACAACCCAGTAATTGGTGGTTCTTTGCTTTTTTTGGCTTTGTATATATTGTCGTTTCGTAGGAAAACTGGCCAAGTTTAGTAGCGTTTTGCTGAAAAATATTTGGTAGTCTGAATCCGGGGAACACTTGAAATTTGGACCACATTAAGCTTAGAAACAATGAACAAGGAAATCCTACCGTATCCCGGACCAAATTTCGGTAATGTCCTAAAAGTTTCAGAATTGTGTTATGGTCAATTATATACCACAACGTTTGGGACAAAACGCTTCAATGATAACCCTTATCGCAGGTACGGAACTTGCTAATGTGAAAGGTTCTGTCCATGAAAATGACCATAGTTAAGAAACAACTGGGTTAACGTAATCACTAAGAGCTAATGTAACAACTTACATCTGTTGAAGCATACTGTAGGCACTGGGGATCTTGTTCCTTATGACTCGCATATATTCTTCCTTCCGTCAATGGATTAACAGAAAGCCCTATTCTTCCATGTTCACAAAATGCGTGGACACCTATAAGCTGTCGTGATAAACATGTTGTTGAATAGAGCTTTACCGTGTCTGGTTGAGATCCGTGGTTCTTGCCGTCGGGGCTGGAAGAACCTCGCTTGAGCAAGACTGTTCACGGTCAGTGAAATGTGTTCTCCTCGTCGTTCAGCGGAATCCGTTGAAGCACGGACGCATAGACAGAGCACCAGCAACGCCCTCATCACACACACATTGCCTGCAAGTCGACGAGGTCAAGCAAAGGCCGTTCCGTTTTGCATGCGGTCGCGCGACAAAAAGTGGAAACTGCTCGGCGTACGGCTAATTGCGGACCGGCCAGCGAGATAGTCGGCCTAGTACAGATCAGACTGTCTGACGCGAAGTATATCCTTTAAAGGAATAGTATAGTTAAGATAACAATGGTGGAATCCAAGGTTAGGGGAAGCGAAAGATGTAGTCATACAAATACATTAGAAAACTTAAACTATATGGCATTAAATACTTTTACTTTTTGCTCTTTTACTGACATGAGCAGATTAAAAAAGACATGTCTAAACACTGAATTGGGCAGAGGAGATTTGAATAAACTTCTCTTCACAATTCAGTGTTTAGACATGTAATTTTGAATCTGCTCATGTCAGTAAAAACTATTCATTTTCAAAAAAGGGGATCCTATTGCGATGGTTAAAGGCTTAAACAAGGTGAAAATATGACGATTTTGGTGACAAATAATAGATTGGAATTTTATATTATAATCAAATTATGTTGAATTTCTTAAACTACCGTTTTCGGCGGCACATTAGGAAACTATAATATGGAAAGCCAAAAATGGCAAACTACTGAAGCGCAATGGCTTTTTTAAAAGCGATGTTTCACAGCAGATATATTTAGGTTAATTTAAATCGGCTTTTCACGAACTAACTGTTAAACAACCGCAGGAAACAAAATCGTTTAAAAAAATGTTGGTTACATTATTTTCGAAGTGTGTGTGTGTGTGGGTGTGTGTGTTTTTTTGGAAATCCATTAGGCCAAAGACATCATTTTTTGCCAACTTTTATATAATATACGCGAAAAATGGTCACACTGTTCACCTAGTATATAAGTCTCCAAAATTTATAGGATATATAAGAATTTGTTTGCTGCGATGCAGTTAACTGTGATAAATATTAATAAGCTAGCTCACACAAAATTACATAACTTTGAAGTTTTTCTAACAAGGGGAATAAAAATGGTTACTCTAACTCTAAAATGCTCCACGAAAGGAACCCGCGCAAGTTGCGGCGGCAATATATGTCAATCTGTGAATAGTTTCAAAAAGTTTCACAATTTTCTAACGTCTCGGTTTACAAAGTTGATCCTCGGCTTGACAAAATGAAAACAAAACCTAAATATTTTTAATGAACTTGAGAAGTTTGGTTTCTTAAGGATGGGATTCATAAATCAAAAGGTTCCCTCAATTAGGGTAGTTTGCGTAGTCCAATGATCTGCTTTCGAATTATTTTTAAGCGAAAAATAAAGCTATGGAAAAGCTAAGCTGCTTTCTATTGAAGCCATGGAAGCAAACGAAATGGCACTAAAGGCGTGTTACAATTTTTGTGGGAAAGTTGGTCAAGATGAACGCAAACAGACCCACACGAACGCCGGCTACAAACGTCACGAAAGGGCATCTGGACCGGACATTGCAGGTTGAACTGGTTATTTCAAAACGGTTATTTTTGGTTTCGAAAATGCATGATCGCTTTTTACAACAAAAAAGCGTTTTTCGACATACTTTTGACTTCTTTCAAACCTTTTACTTTCTGTATCCATTCGCACCCAACTGTTTTCATATAGCGGTCAATGGGAACAACTTTTTCGAAATATAATGTTCAGTTGCGACACCATTCAATTTACGGAGAGATGACCTTCCTCGTACTGACCCATTCACAACAAAAACTGATAGAAGTGACCAGTCGGGGCGCACCAAGCACGCGCCACTTCTCACCAAAGATCCCATATACACACATCCAGGGAGGAAATCTTTATTGTGACAAAGTGACAAATATATATATATGTGAAAACGCATCTTTAAATCTGTCGTGTATGACATAACGAAATTGTTGCAATCAAATCACATGTCAAACCAAATTGATCCTTGATTTGAGGAAAAGTCATCCAAAAATTAGGATAAGGCGAATGAGGTTCCATTTTATAAGAGAAACGACAAATGAGATTTGGACAAGACACAATGAGCAGGAGAACTAAAACTGAGAAAAAAATGATGAAGCTAAGCATATTGAATTCTTGTGCTTGTGAAACTGTGCCTTTTTGGCAGATCTGGTAGTAGTAGTACATTGTTCTCGAAGACAAAGTAACAAATCGGATATCTTCCGCGAGATAGAAATAGTGAAGAGGGACCTGAAAAGGATAACTTTGAAGGTGTTTACAAACGTTTTTGTGTTTTTCTTTTATATTTTCCGTCTCACTAAATCAACAGCAGCGTCACCTCACAGCTACTGATATACAGAAAAGACGTTTGCTCATCGCCGCGACTATCGAACAAGGAGGCGCTGTCATCTCTGATTACCAAACAATATCGTCGCCAGGAGAGTTACGAATGGTTTTGCAAAACGGTTTTCGGGAGGGCACCGCCATTGTTTTTGTGGAGGTAGCAGAACCCCTGGCGCAAGCGGGTTCACGAGGTTCCAATGTAAAAACAAGTTTTTAACACAATTCACAGTTACCAGCAGCTGAGTAGTACTAGCGACCTGGTTTCATTGGGTTTTCAGTCTCTTATCCCGTGTGAAACACATCACAGGCAAAAATTCAGTCAAAAGATGTTGGTTTTATCATTATAATTAGGGTGTCTTGTGTTGGTGTGGGTTAACTAGCGACCAAAATTTATGAAAATAGTTGCACCAACCCCAAATTAACGAGTTGGAACTCAGCCGCCTTAAGTTATGGGCTTTACGATGAAAATACCCGCGTAAACGCATTTAAACCTCATAAGAATTGAATCCTCAACAGACGAACAACAGTACTTTAAAGATTTTGATGAATTGGGCATATATTTTAACTAGCTGTTGCCTCAAAACCGAAATGAATGTCTTAAAGCAGCGTCTTTAGATAAGTCATTTTTAGGGGGTAGACCTAATGTTTTACACCGCTATGATAACAGGAAAGTATATTAGGAATATTCTAATGCGCTAAATGGGGAAACGATTTGTAAGGGCCGCATACACGAGAAATTTGTTGTTTTGAAGAAAACGCAAGGGTTGACCTAAAGTTTTGCAGCGCACTGAACGATGAAGATGTTGGCCTATTCATCTTGCAATTTTCGACGATTAGTGGGTCCAGCTGCCAGAGAACATTGCAAAAACCGATTGTTTTCAAACCTTGGGCGTGACCCTTCTCTATTTCCACTCATTTTCTTTTGCTCTCATCTCCCGTTTGCATTTTTGCATAATCACTTAAAAATATACCTGTGATCATTGCATAATGAGCTCCCATCCTTCAGCGAATGTGCACAATAGTTTTGGACGGTCCTACAACAACCATAATGATGGCAAATTAGCATTGCTACCAAAACTGTAGAGAAGCCAAGAGTGCTCGATAGTGAGAAAATTCGTCCACATGCAGATGCATCCAGTCTTCACGCCACTAAGAAAATATAGTTGAAATGTCAAACAAACGTTTTTGTCTCACCTTTGCTCGGCCACGGCAGTCAGCAGCTGCAACACCTTCCTACTCCCATTCTCCTTAGTGACACTGTCGTGCTAAAAGAAGAAAATATATAAAATTAAAATTTTTTTTACAAAAATGATAACACTGAAGTCGTAGCTATTGCACAAATAGTCCAGGGTTTCCATGGCACCCAGTACTCCACAGAGCGATGCTACAAAAATACCGAAAAGTCAAAAGACGGTTGAGCTTACAGGAATTGTTCCGGAGGAACCAGTAAAGGCTATTGACGTTGTGGGCACGGTCAATTCCATAAGAAGTCACAGTAAATTCCTCGTCCACTGTGCAGGGAGAGACGCTAATGCAGAAATAGAAAAATGGCTCATCGAAGGGGGCCTGAAAGAAAGATTGTGCGTGTGTGCGTGTGTGTTTGCGTGTGTGCGTGTGTGTGTATGTGTGCGTGTGTGTTTGCGTGTGTGTTTGCGTGTGTGTTTGCGTGTGTGTGTGTGTGTGTGTGTTTTTGTGTGTGTGTGTGTGTGTTTTTGTGTGCGTGTGCGTGTGTGTGTGTGGGTGTGTGTATGTATGTGTGTACGTGTGTGCGTGTGCGCGTGCGCGTTGTGTGTGTGTGTGGGTGTGTGTGTATGTGTGTGTGTATGTGTATAGGCCTGCTTGTTGAGGTGTTTTCTTAACCAACCTCTTGATCGTCTGCCAGGAAAAGCTTTGCCAGCGGCTTCTGATGCTGAATCAGTTCTTCAGGCAACATCCCTGCCTACGCAGACGATGACAGTTACGGTTGCCTTTGAGTATATGTATACATGAGCCAAAACATTAAGAACACAAGGAGCTTTATGAAAAACATTGGAAGGGTTCCAGTTTTATGAAGTTATTTTTTTCAACAGCGGGTAATCTGGTAGAATATCTACGCTAAGCCCGGCGTAACATTCATTTTGTGCGTTCAGCGATTTGGGAACAAATTATTACAAAGTGCTGACGGAATTTAAATCGATTATGTTTCCCTTTTCTGCGTTCGCCAATGGTCCCTCTTTGTGCCAGGCGCGGCAGCTCCCTCTCCTCGTGATTCCCAGGTGCCTGTTTTTCGTTTGGCGGGATTACGGTTATGAATAGCGCCACTCTGCGTCACCCGAGAAACACTTAAGCCGCTCAGTGTTCCGAAATGAATGAATGACATCAAAGAGGGGAAGCCGATATCATTGAAAGTGCAAAGCTACCGTATTTCGGTAGCGTGATTTCTATTCAGTATACTACATTCTGGGTCTTTCCAGTTACGGTAAAATAAAAGTTGGTCGGGTAGTCTGATATTGCATTCCAAAACAAACTAAAGGGTGTCATATCGCCTGTGCAATAAAGTATAAAATTTATTCATAACACAAAATCTTGGTTTTTTTATTCTAACAGTTTGTAATTTCCGAAGTGTCCAGCTTATGGCTCTGGCTTTTTTGAGAATTGCATTCTCGCTGAAAATGTGGTTTTTCTTTTCTTGATGTGTCTATTCGCTTCTGTTATACCGCGTTTAAATCATTTTGGAAATTGGGGGCGCCAAATCACTTACCAATAAGGGTGGGTATAGGGTCGTTGTTAAAACGTAACTTCGCCCCTCTGGTTTCAACCAAAGCTTAAGATACCTAGTAAAAAAAGCTTTTCTGACTAAGAAACATGTTTTGTTCTAGGTAATTTCACCTCCCTTCCAGGGGTTCAGATTCGGGAAAGTTATAAGGGGTCAATTCATTACTGATTGCTTTGGACAAGATCGCTTTTTCGGCTAACTTCTGAGTCGATTCTGTGTTTCCGATAAGCTGATGCTTTCGTTTTTTTGTTTATTCAATACGTTTTTACAGTACTCTGCTTTAGTTGGATGAAAATCTAGACAAAACTGGAGCCCCAAATGACTTACCAGTAAGGTTGGGGTATAGGGTCATTGTTCGGTAAAACGTAACTTCGCCCCTCAGGCTTCAACCTAAGCATTCCTAGGGGAGAAGATTTTCTGACTGATAGTGAGAAACATGTGTTTAATGTTTGTAATGTTCAAATTGACCCATACTAACGTTTTGCACACTGTTGTACAAATTAAGCCACATACTATGAAAATGTTCCATATTTTCTTTTCTCAACCGACAGATATATGGTCCCGCAACGAAGGACGTAGGTTATTAACGGCACTTTTGCAGGTTGCCAGAGTATATGGATAATTACGTGGACGCGGAGTTTATCGCCAAACGCACAGTCTAAGTACTGCTTTCTTTTTCGAACTTATTGAAAAGCGGTTCATCTGTTCGGCTCTGAGTGAATAAAGCTTCACCCACGAAAGATGCTTCTAATTATTGTCTTTCTGCGAAACGTACCATTCACTCAATTGGATTTCATCTTATTTTCGTTGATTTCAAACACCGATGTCTGAATCAAAAACAAGTTTTCCAGACAACTGTTGCTTTCCGCCTTTTTGTAGTCCTTCACAACTGTTGTTTTCCAAGCGAGTGGAAAACAAAGCAGCCCCCTTCCTCACTGTTAGTTTCTTCTGCCTCCAATCTTCCTAGCCTCTTTAATGTGTTTTCTTAACCCTTTCAAAGGCTCAAAGATACATTTAGGCACCGTTTGGAGACAGTCATTTCTGTTCTATTGACATTCGTTGACGTTTAACAGTAGTCACGTCACTAAAGCAACAATCTAAAGCCGAAAATTGCACCGCGCAAACCTACACCGCCACCCACCTTTCGCAGTAGTTCCCCTAAATCATCACTTGTTTGCTTCCAGGATTGTTGGTTTGAGAGATGATGAGAGATTTTGTGCCTGCACACGGTTTTTCTTACAATTTTAAAGTCTATCTGTTTTTTATCTACATTTGCAGACATCATGAAGTGGTTCGTTCTGATTGCTCTTCTTCTAGCCGTTTCACTCGCCATTGTTGTAAGTTGCAGGACTTTTAAAGTTTACGGATCGAAATTTAGCAAGCCGGCGTGATCGATCGGACAGAAGGACAACTCTCGCGCCAGGTTAATCTGTGACAAAGAACGCTAACAATATCAAACATATACAATATACAAAGCCTAACTGTGGCAACTATCCCTGCGCGCTCTTTGTTACGCTTTCTGTCTTGCGCACAGCAGTTCATGCATTTGATGACCTACGCAGTTATGTTTTTTATGTTTATGAAATACTAGCGGGCACAGGGAAAATTAGTTTGCGCTGATATTTTGTAAAGTAAACGGACCATAACGTAACATGTTGACGTTTTTGTTTTCAAAAAATATCGGTTTTGGTCCTGGGTTATTGTTGAACACCACTGGTATCAAAACTATAACTAGGTTGTGTTTTACTCGGCCGTTTTAACACAGTTCTTTTAAAATGTTCATAGTCTTTGTTTTTGCAATTCACTGTTAAAGACTGGGTGTGATTTTTCCCAAACTAGGCAGTCATTAACTAGGTATACAAAAAAAATCTATTTTTAACTGCCGAGAATTTGAACTCCTGCCAAAACGGCCTTATTGCAGCTTGTGTGCGCTACTCAGGCGAGAGAGCGTGATATTAGCAAAGACGCAGAGAAAAGATAGTTTTTTCGGCGGACCCCCGTTGATTTCGTTTTGGTGACGGCTATAAACAGACTTGGGTACAATCGGATACTTTCGCGTTAGTCACAATACCTTGGTAGATCGTAGGTATTGTATTCTGAATTTTGTCAAAAAGTTTGTCAAAAACTTGAAAATCTGATCTCGAGACATTCGAAAGGCCCTACAGGAAAATTTGGTTAACAACAAAAACATGTTTTTAAACAGGATACAAGGATAACATCGCTAAAACTCTTTTGAGAATCTTTTTAAATCGAAATTCGAAGACCTAGCAAGTATAATTTTGACCAAAAGTTTTCGTTTTTAGCGGCGCAGCATGGGAAGCGGAGGATTCCGTTCATCTTCGAGCACTAGCTGTGTCAATGGCAAATGTACCACTACTACCTGCACTAATGGAGTGTGCACTGAAGAAGAAGGGGAGGGACAGCAAAGATCTCCCTCGATTGGATCCAGTGGATCCACTTCCCGTACGGGATCTTCCACCAGCAGCAGCACCAAATGCGTGAATGGAAAGTGCACCACAACCACATGTGTCAACGGAAAATGCACTGAGACCACTTCTCAAGAATGATAAGGAAACTCAAGAATTTGAGACAAAGTAGATTTTATTCGTGTGTGTTTTTAATTCTAAATAAACTGAGATATGCTAAAAAAAGAAAATGGGTAGGGTTCAACTTTTTCTCATGATTTGCTTATAAATTAAATGGCATTAACATTGGTAACCCTCCTCCGTGAAATGTGCAGTGAATTTCTATTTTTACGACATTTCCAATAGACCGGATGCCGATGGCAATGTCGCGACAGCCCATATGGCCGCTTGGCGGCCTGAATGTTGCCTCGATGCATTGAATTGGGGGTTCTTGCGGCCATCGGCCACAAGTGAAAATTGGGTAATGTGACTCACCCGAAGTTCGCCCGGTGATGCGACAGATTCATAAATTTGCCTCAAGAAAGAGCTTGCAGTATATATAGGTTTAAAGCGAGTGAAAGTGAGTGAACGGGAAGGCAGGCTTACAGGGAGGCCGCAAATTTTCATAAATAGTAGCACAGCTAGCGTTAGCAGGCCGTGTTAAAAACCAGCATCAGCCTGATTCTGCGCCTTTTCAAATGTCTCCGAAAGCTCCCATTTCGCCAGATTCACGGGTGCCAGTTTTTCATTTGGCGACAGTTACGGTTATAACTGGGCTTCTTGTGTTTGAATATAGGTAAATGACGTCACGGGAGGGAAGCGTCACTTTTAGAATTCACTACATTCTTTTATATCTGGTTCTTCAAGCTTCCTTGTCATTCGTCTCTCTCTCTCTCTTTTTGTTTGTATCTTGTGGTTTGTATATATTTCATTGAAGAGAGAATGAGTATCGTTGCGAAAAGGGAAACTGGGTAAAATGTAAACACAAAAGATAGCCACACAACTGCGTTCCCCACTTCAGTATACTGGAAAAATACGAATTTGTCTGAAAATAGTAAATAGAAAAACTAGAGTGTCGCGGACAGAGAAATCGGATGAACCGTCTCGGTTCCCCGGCACGAGACAGGCACCGACGCTCCGCGTTTCGAAAGGCGTGTTGTTTTCATTCTGCGGCGGATACGGTAGTCAATGAGAAGGGATAATGGTGAGAGAGAGACAGAAAAGAGGAAACACTTAACACAACTTGAGAAAAAGGGAGCTAATTGAAGTGTGAGATCTGTCTCTCTGTCTCATGTCTCTCTGTCTCTCTGTCTCTCTGTCTGTCTGTCTGTCTGTTTTTCTGTCTCTTGTCTCTCTGTCTCTTTTCTCGCTGTCTCTCTTTGTCTCTCTGTTGCTCTTTTTTGTCACGCGCTCTCCCTCTCTCTCTCGCTTTCTCTTTTTCTCTCTCTCTCTCTCTCTCTCTCTCTTTGCCCTCTCTTTTGCTCTTCTCTGATTCTGTATTTTACTCACTTTTTCTTTTCTGCTGGCTTCAATAAACAATGATGTTACATTCACTTTAGTCTTTACTCGTCTACACAAAAACATTTGAATATTTTGAGACGATGGTAGAGTAACGAATAAGACATCTAGTCATAAGGGCACAATGGAGTCAAGGAGGACTCATCACCATCAGCGTTCTGGAAAAATGGAATTATTCAGTTTCTCGAGTTGCATCGAACCTCAGAACCATCCAGGAATTCTTCAAGATGGTGAGACACCATTTCAGCGTTAGGAGGGTTTCCGAAATTGTCGAAAAAGTCATTCTCGGCTTAATGTTAAAATTAGTTTTGAAAATATTCTTCTCTCACCAGCTACAGCCCGATCGGCGAGGAGTGCCTGCACGTGGGCCCGCATGATTTCCAGTCTATGCTCAATGTAGTACCTGTAGTAAGCTTTCTCTGAATTGAACAATTGTGGTTTGAATTATAAGTAAATACCTTGTGAGGGGGGCTTGCGGGAGCAGCAGAAAATCCTGCGCAGCCAAGCGAACATCTAAATTGAACGGTGTAGACTTTGGCAACAAGTAGAGAAGAAATTTATTAGTAAAAAGGAAAACAAATCTTGAGTGGGACTTTGAAAAGGGGCACAAAAATGAGCGGAGAAGTGAAGATCACAAAGAAGTAAAGCAACTGCAAGGGAGAAAGGCTTGGGTGTGAATTCCAATGACCAATTGGCATTGAGGGGCAGTTTTTGACTTGTCAGCTAGCTGATAATAGAGTCTACGGCGAGCATGCTTTGATAAAACGCCAACCTTAGTAAGCACCACGCTAAGTTCTGCGCCCACATCCAAGTGAATTTATAAGCGGCCATAGGTTAGGGGCGTAACTGATCACTTTACTGAGGAGTGGGGTTTCTGAATTCACTTTGCCAAAAATCGAAGTTTGAGTATTATGAGAAACTGTATGCGAAGTGATACTTGGGGGAATACTTTATAACATTTGAGGGTTTCCATCTGTTGGTTAACAACGCAACGTTGTATGCGGATAGGTCCAACCCTTAATTTTCCCGAAACCGTCCATGAAGAATCATTTTATCCAAAATATGTGAAAAATAGGCGGCTGAAGGCCGCCTACCTGAGTGGCCAAAGGCCGCCTATCAAAGCGGCCGCAGGCCGATTACCTGAATCACCGAGGGCAAAATTGCCGTTTGAAGCAGTCGCAGGCAGCCTACATGAGCGTCCACAGCGCGCCAACGAAAGCGGCCGCAGATCGCCTACCTCAGTGGCCGCAGGCCACGATCACCGTTTTCCGGGCCCAGAATGCGAATACCCGCGTAGCAAGATTTTGGCTTCTGGTAAAGTAAATCAGAGAGAGAGGCGGGTGTTTATCTTAATCATAATCAGTGATGTGGTTAGCTAAATTGAAAAATGAGGGAAGGTGTTTTGAGAGGCTCAAATGAAGTCAATGGGCGGGGAAACCATCCCCTACAGCAGCCAGTGTGTACAACTGTGAGCTGTGTCGCAGGCAGAGTCAGTTTTTTCCCACGCCGGGAAGGATGGAGGACCAGTGATTCAGCGCATCGTTACAATCAACAGGGACGTGTCGTGTGGGGTAAAAAAACGTGTCGAAGAACAACCAAGAAAAACGAAATCGATAAAATCACTGAAACCGGAGAGAAAAAAGAAATAGCACCAGGTACTGAACCCAGGTTTAAAGGGAGAACTGAGGGGAGGGTAGAAGTGTTCACAATAGATCAGTTAACCTCTCTGATAAATTAACAGTCTATTGAAAGCAAGTTTCAGTCATGAAAACTTTGGTAACGGGGCGCGCGACCAGACAGATGACACAGCTGTGCCGGTCCTCCGCTGCTCTGTTCTTGGCGTCGCGCGGGCACCTGACCTGTGCCAGCCGGCTGGCAGAGCGCCGCTATTGAATAGTACACGCATTTGACAGCGCAAGAAAGCGCGAGGGAAAAGGGGAAATTAGCTTTTGAGATAGCTTTGCAAACAAAAAAGCGATTATTTCTGCAGAAAACGCGATCTTCTCTCCCAGTCTCTCTGTTTTTCAAGTCTTCTACTATTCTATTTTTGTCATTAAATTCCTGTTGCCTTATTCGTCGCTCTTCTCTCTCAGTATTTCCTTTTCTTTCTCACATCTTTGCTCAAAACAACAAGATTTTTTTATTAACAGGTCTGGCTCTGAGACAGTTCTTAGGCGGTAGCCCAAGACGAGCACGAAGGTCCAGGGCAGTCGTCGAAGTCGGCGGCAGAGTTGGCCTCGTCACGAGGGGGCTAAAAATGAAGATTATTTCTGTTAAATAATAAAACGCTACAGTTTGTGCGGTCTATTAGCCATAGATCTCTGCAGCAGCAGGTCGCCTAACTGAGAGACCAAAGGTGGCGTGTTGTTGCGGCCGTAGGCCTCCCAAAAGAGCGGCCGTAGGCCACGTTTCGTTTCATTTCGGCCGCCACCCGCGCTGAAGGAATAATGGAACGGCCGAAGGCCTCCAATCGGTGCAACCGCAGGCCGCCTGTTTGAATGGCGTTTTGTTGCGGACGTAGGCCGCCCAAAAGAGCGGCCATTGGGCCGCTTCGTTTCGGCCGCAGCCCGTGGTCGAAAGACTAATGGATCGGCCTAAGGCCTCAAATCGGTGCAACCGCAGGCCGCCTGTTTGAATGGCGTTTTGTTGCGGACGTAGGCCGCCCAAAAGAGCGGCCATTGGGCCGCTTCGTTTCGGCCGCAGCCCGTGGTCGAAAGACTAATGGATCGGCCTAAGGCCTCAAATCGGTGCAACCGCAGGCCGCCTGTTTGAATGGCGTTTTGTTGCGGACGTAGGACGCCCAAAAGAGCGGCCGTAGGCCACGTTTCGCTTTGGCCGCAACCCGCGGCCGAAGGACTAATGGAACGGCCTAAGGCCTCGAATCGGTGCAACCGCTGGCCGCATGTTTGAGTGCCGTTTTGTTGCGGACGTAGGCCGCCCAATAGAGCGGAGCGGCCATTGGTCACGTTTCGTTTCGGCCGCAACCCGCGGCCGAAGGACCAAAGGAACGGGCGAAGGCCTCGAATCGGTGCAACTGCAGGCCGCCTGTTTGAGTGGCGTTTTGTTGCGGACGTAGCCCGCCTAAAAGAGCGGCCGTAGGCCACGTTTCGCTTTTGCGGTAACCGGCGGCCGAAGGACTAATGGAACGGCCTAAGGCCTCAAATCGGTGCAACTGCAGGCCGCCAATTCGAGTGGCTAAAAGCCGCGTATCAGTGATGGCGCGGGCGGTTGGCACGCGTACCCACTTAGAAGTAAAAAAAAAATAACAGAACAAAAAAAACAAAACTCACCCAGCGGCGCTCCTCCTCCGGCGTAGGGGGCGACAGGATCGGGGTCTCCCTCCAGTTGTCGTTGTCACTGACCGTGGTCAGGAAAATCCTGCTCCCATACGGGAGTCCCACCTCATCTAAATTACTTGTACCGGTCTGACGTTCAAAAGAACCAACCATTCTCCTCTCCCCTGCCACAGCAGGCGCGGAAGGCGCGGAACAGATACGAAATCTTCATCAAATCTTAAAAAAAAAGAAAATGAACAGGTGATACACGGAAAAACAGAAATTAGAAACAAATGCACATGGATTTGGGTTCGAGTGTTTTGCAGAATTAATAGTTGGAAACGGGTGGTTTGGGCCCATGAATTGGTTGCCAGCTGTTGTATTCTGGCAGTCGCCTGTCTTGAATTTTGCGATTACAGGCGCTTCATAAACAGTATTTGATGCCCTAAGTTTCACATTAACAGACAAAAGTACGTAATAGAAGGAGTTATTGAGTAAATGGCGGCACCTGCGGCAACTCATGGGTCTGTTAATGCCAGCAGCTGCCTGTAAATGATCGTCGATTGAGACCTTCAGAGCCGGCACTAAACAAAACGCAAATTTTATGCAGCCGGCAGACAAGCCTGGGAAACTTGGGGATAAGGTGGCTGAGGGCCCCGTCACCAAAAAATCCCTTCTTGGTAAGGCAAAAGGAATACGAATATTGGAAGGGTAGGAAAGTGGGGCCCCTCTTTATCAAATGAAGAAAAGTTCTTTCAAAAAGCGCCCTCCGGGGGGGAGGGGTGGTGGTCAATCTTTGATCATTTGGAAATCTCTCTCTCTGAACCGAATGTGACAAAAACCGGGTTATTCTTAGTCAGTCCGGCTGGTTAGAAGTATGCAATGAAATGATGCCATGATTTGTACGAGAGGGGCGCCCGTTTCGGCAGCTATGCTTGTGTACGGGCCCAGCCCCCTTTTCGCGTGATTCGTCGCGACGTGTTTTCGTCCAGCGGCGGTTACGGTAGTCAATGGCGGCATGCCTTTACTCTTTCGAAACACACTGAGGCTACTTGTCGAGCAACCTCGATGAATAAGATCAAAGAGAAGATGCCGGCAGCTTTGTCTGCCTTTAACGTTATATACGGTTTCGCGACAAGAGAATCATAACTCATACGCAACATAAAACTGCTAACGTAAGGCCACTAAGGGGTCCAGACGTCACTGACAGAGTGTTTCCAGAGAGAGCGCTGGCTGCACTGAGAAGGCGGGGGTAATAGGAAAACAGTGGCTGACTATTGATTGACGCCTTTGAAACAGCGAATTATTGCCATTATTAAGGAGATATCTGGCTCTAGGTTCAAGTCTTAGGTCCATTTTACTGATGATGTCCCGTAGTGTCCGTCGCTGTCACCAAAAACCACAATTACACATAAAACTAAGGGTGATATATATTTGAACGCGCCAAAAATAGGTGAAATGGCAAAACTGAAATGTATTTCATTAAAACTCCAACTGAATGGTCCGGCAAGTCAATCTTCTTCTGCAGGACAGGATAGGCACACGGCGTCAACTCTGCGCAATTCGAAAACACCGTTGTTTTGAAAGAGGGAGGGACAATAAGAAAGCTGGCTTGGCTTTCTCTAATCGCGAAACTGTTGCACATGTGCTTTAACGTGAATCAATACGTCTCTTCAATCAATTATCGATAAACAATAGCTTGGCTAAAGTTTTGAAAACCAATACGAGTAATGTAAAAGAGACCTACAACAACTCCTGACTGTTCGCGGTTTGGGAGCGGATTTACAACCAGTTTGAACGTCCGCCGGGCCACTTGATTTTGGCGGCAACTTCGAGCTGGCTACGAGCCAACTTTCGGAACAAAATCAGGTGATGGGCCAAGGTCGGCGACGGCGCGCTGAATGAATTTTAGGGGTGCGCCGAAAGACCGCGTGGTAGACAGGATAACCTGGTAAGGCCTAGGTCTCTCTCTGTCTCTCTGTCTCTCTGTCTCTCTGTCTCTCTGTCTCTCTGTCTCTCTGTCTCTCTGTCTCTCTGTCTCTCTGTCTCTCTGTCTCTCTGTCTCTCTGTCTCTCTGTCTCTCTGTCTCTCTGTTTCTCGGTCTCTCCCCAAGTTTTCTCAATCTATTTGACTTCTGCCTTTCATACTCTCATTTTCAATGGCTCTCTCTGTCTCCTCTTTTGTCTGCACACACTTTTTATCTACATTTTATTGCAAACTAAAAAACAAAACCGAACAGATCTTTTTGTCAGATCTAAAACAGATCTTTTTGTCAGCCCACGTTGGTGCCAGAGACGTCCAACTCCTCGGCCGGACGACTTCGACGACCTGGAGGAAGACATTTTGAAAATTATGCATTTTTCCTACACGGCGGGTGTCCAAGATCCATGCCACTCTGAGATGAGGCGCGATGTCCAAAGCCAGAGGACGCCAGAACCTCTCCTCCGAATAGACTTCGTTGTCGGCAAAAAATAACATTTTTGATTTAAAATAAGTAGTTTTCATACCACAACTCGGCTGATAGAAAACTTTGGAGTCAACATGCGGGATTCCACAGGAGTCGCCATCTAAAAATAATCGTTTGTTTTGGTAGAAAAATTTAAATTCCTTCCGTGGTCTTACGGCAGCAGATGAGCTGGGAGATGACGTTCCACATCTTGAGGCCAACGTCTAAACCGGAAATTTGACACTTTTTGACAAGAACAAAGCTAGAAAAGAAAAAAAAAGCGAAAAAGAAATTGGAGTTTTACGCCATTAAGGGAGCTGAAGGCCGAAGTGGGAGGAAAGTTAAAAAGAGAAGAGAAAGAGAATGAAAGAAACGAATGAGAGGTAGAAGAGAATTCAAGAGAAAATGAGAGGAAAACGAAAGAGATCCAGAAAGTACTGAGGCCTTGAAAGAACACTTTCTTGGTGCAGTTCGATAATTACAAAAACTGTTGCGGAGAAAAAGTACGAAACTGGGCGAATCTCGAAGGCGGGTTCAGTTCCTTCCCACGATGGGATGGAGAACCGCTGATTCAGAGGTTGTTCAAAAGCGGCGACGCGTGTTGCGCAACACTGTGAACCGCTATGGGATAGCATTGTGAGAAAGTTGCTCAAACTAGGTTTTCTTTGTTTACGGTGCATTGTAAGTTGAAATCGAGGGGAGATTAAACGTTAAATAGACTGAAAGTGAATTGTATCCAATTGACACCCCGTTCTCAACGAAGCATCTGTGAGAAGAATGGACCTTGGAAGCTCTGGCACATCACGTGATCTCTCAGATTTGGCGCCAAAAAGCTCGGGCCAAAGACCCTTGACCTCTACCAGCCGGCTGCCTCTGCCTGACAGCCGGCTGGCAAGCGCGGCCATTGGGTTCAGCCGCAAGCCGCGCAAACTCGCGAGAAAGGGACCGTCCACGGGAAAAAAACACGCGCAAACGTGCGCTTTATCGCATTAGCACATTTCTGCTTTCATGCATATGTGTATTTTTACTGATCTCATATTGGCCGGATATCTAATTGAATGCACAGGACCAAGAAAATTCCCTCTGTGAATTACATAAACAAGCGCTAATGTAAAACAGCTTTGATTTACGACTATTATCGACCGCTTGGGCTTGATTATCGGTGCTAATACTTCAGGACAATTCTTCAGGGAGTAGGGAAACATCTATATGTCTCTCCCTCTGTGTGTCTAAATCTCTCTCAGTCACTTACTACTCCTTTATCTATCCCTTCACTCTTTCAAACCATCTCCATCTCATTATCAACATTTTTCATTAACAAGCTAATTGCGGCGTCGCTTCAGTTTATCTCCTTGACTGGCTCGGCTTCCTAGCCGCGGGAGTTGTTCTCAGCGTCAGTGTTGCCATTCGCCTGAAGTGTGTAACGATCGTTAAACCGACTTTGTATTGAACTTTTTAATACAGAAATCTCACCATAGCCGCGGGCCGGCCCGCTTCCATACTTTTCACGGGCCGGCCCGGTCCCGACCAAAACGTTATGCCTTATTCAATGTAAAAATCAAAGAAAACGACAAAAAAATCTCAAATGAAATCATGGGGTTTCTATGACGTCATTGCTTTGAATATTGACAACAACACAGCTTGAACTTGTGAAGTCTTTTCACGCGAATAACAGCCGTGCTTTGCCGATTCCTGTAGCCATTGGTGAAGTTCATTTCATATCTCGAAAAAATAGGGGCTAGGGAAAATAGGGTATAAGTTATTTGTAAAACACTGTTTATAGAGAATGGTTCGTCTTGGGCTGGGAAGTCACATGATTCCCCGGCGAGGCGCGGCGAGGCAAGTGCGCGCGCGATTTCAAAACAGTGTTGTTTTCACCCGGCAAGGGTTACTGGTGTTGCGAAACGAAAGAAAGGGACACATACGGAATTTATGGGATTCATATTCATAAATGACTGTTTTAATGCATGCTGGGCGACAAACTCCGATTCGAAAAATACAAGTTGGCCCTCTCTCCCTCTCTCCCTCTCTCCCTCTCTCCCTCTCTCCCTCTCTCCCTCTCTCCCTCTCTCCCTCTCTCCCTCTCTCCCTCTCTCCCTCTCTCCCTCTCTCCCTCTCTCCCTCTCTCCCTCTCTCCCTCTCTCCCTCTCTCCCTCTCTCCCTCTCTCCCTCTCTCCCTCTCTCCCTCTCTCCCTCTCTCCCTCTCTCCCTCTCTCCCTCTCTCCCTCTCTCCCTCTCTCCCTCTCTCCCTCTCTCCCTCTCTCCCTCTCTCCCTCTCTCCCTCTCTTCCTCTCTCCCTCTCTCCCTCTCTCCTTCTCTCCCTCTCTCCTTCTCTCCCTCTCTCCCTCTCTCCCTCTCTCCCTCTCTCCCTCTCTCCCTCTCTCCCTCTCTCCCTCTCTCCCTCTCTCCTTCTCTCCCTCTCTCCCTCTCTCCCTCTCTCCCTCTCTCCCTCTCTCCCTCTCTCCCTCTCTCCCTCTCTCCCTCTCTCCCTCTCTCCCTCTCTCCCTCTCTCCCTTTCACCCTCTCTTCCTCTCACCCTCTCTTCCTCTCACCCTCTCTTCCTCTCACCCTCTCTTCCTCTCACCCTCTCTCCCTCTGTTGTCTTTTCTCTGTCACCTACTTTTTCTCCCTCCTTATGTTTGAATTTAAAGGACTGTTTTTAGAAACATAAAACTAAACTACTTTATTACGTTATCAATAATATCACAGGTTAGAGGTCGTCAATGGAGGCGAGAGGGGCAACTCCCTGGCTGAGGATGTTGACGGTCTCCTCGAAGACATCCTCGAACTGAAACACCTCTTTTCCTTTTTCTTAAACACTTGCTCACCTCGATCGCCTCGAGGTAGCGCTCGATGTTCCTGGCAACGGCGGCGGCGGGGCTCAGGGCGGACTCCTCCAGCTGGAGGAGGTCGGTCATAATCTCCTCGTCTGAAGAAAACAATTTATGGTAACAAACTTTGTTATCTTACCGAGGGTGTCGTTGTCCAGGAGGGTGTCCTCCAAGTACTCGAAGAGGTACTTGAAGTAGGCGGGGTCTAAAATGACTGTGAATGTGTTGAAAGAAAACGATTTACCCTGGTTGGTGCGCTTGCCGAGGCACAGGAACCTGCGGAGCCACTGGAACATAGCTTACCTGAAAGCTCAAAACTTTGGTTATGAAGAGTGTACAAAGTAAAAACTGAGATAGAGAGAGAGAGAGAGAGAAAGAGAGAGAGAGAGAGAGAGAGAGAGAGAGAGAGCAACAGATACAGGAGTTAAACTGAGCGTGGAAGAGAGAATACGAGGCAGGGGAGGGAAGGTGAAAACTAGGGAAAGGGAGAGCAGAATTATACTATCGGGAAATGGAAGGGAATGCGAGTGAGCTTTGCCCCAGACAGACGCTGTTTGACATTTTGACATTCTTCTGCGACGGAGTCTTTTTCTTTCCCACAACGAGATAGAGACACGATGAATCACCGTCCAACCAAGATCGGCCGACGTGCCTGGCGCACAGGACCGCGAATCCACAGGACCGCGAATCCATCCAGGAACCGGAAAAAAGGTGGTTGGGCCCCCAATACAAAAAAACTGGGATCAGAAATCACTGCGTTCACACAATAGAGGGAAATTTTTGAAATGCGATGAACGATGAAAAGAGGAAGAAAAAGAAGCAGAGACAGAGACAGGTAGAATGGCAGAGAGAGAAAGAAAGAGAGAAAGAGAGAATGCAGGGGACAATAATACTTGGAGAAATTATCAAAAATCGATTTGAAAAATTGAACTGGCAAAGGTTCGGACGAGCTCGAGAAATAATTCTTCTCGGCAGCTCAATAGTTAGCTGAGCGGAAGTTTTGGCGCCAAAAGTGAATCCGCGCCAAAAAGGACAATTGACCTTTGAGACGGGCTGCCAGACAATGCTTTCATCAGGTACATCGGCATGCAAAAGGTGAGAAAGAACACGAAAGGATGAATTTTGACCCGCCTGACCAAGAAAACGCTTATTTTAAACATGCTGGCGCTCCCGTATAGTTAGCTCTTCCTTCTCTAAATGAAATGCTTACATCGTAATTGTAGTCAGGTACATTTATGGAATGAAACCAAAGTTAGGACAAAGCTTTCACGTAATATCGCTTTTTGAAAGGTGAAAATTGATCCAAAATGTGGGTTAATTAACCGTCAACGAATCATACCACTTTTTCATACATTTTTCAAAAAGATTTGCATCTTGTGAAAGTAGTTATGTTGTTTCCAGAGTTGTTTTGCTAAAGAAAAATAAACCCCCCGGATAGATTTCTTTTTGCTAGGAATAGGTCATCGGCTTTGTGCCTCGCAGTGTCGGGCGAATCGTGAGAAATGCCATCGATTGAACTTTTTCATGGGGAGGTTACTTATCGCACGCGCAATGCTAAACAGGATAATTAGCATGCCAACGCGATCCGTGAGAAAGTTGGTTCATACTGACACAAACAGTGAATGTTCCGAAGAACCAAACGTTACGCATGTGCTCTCTCTCTCTCTCTCTCTCTCTCTCTCTGTCTCACTCTCTCTCTCTCTCCTTCTCTCTCTCTGTAAGTAACTCTCTTTATCATACAATACCCATTTGTTTACTAAACTAATTTATTGTAACATTACATACATATCAGTGAACAATATGTAGGTCTACGACGATATGTTGTGAGTTGAGCCTAGTTATCCTTCTGGTCTTCAACATTCTCGGGGGTCTCATCGATAGGGGTGGCGGTCAAATCCTTGTGCTCATCAGCGGAGATGTCAGTCTCGACAGTGTCTGTAAAATCATTTTCAATTGGAACATTTGAATCAGTCTTACCACAAGAATCCACGGTGGAGGTGGAATACAAGGTGCAGATAGAGGTATTGTCAATCTCAGCCACGTAGATCACCTCCTCCTCAATGACGTAGACTGCATCCAGCTGCCCACACGGCCAGAAGCACATGAAGAAAAGGGCCATTTCCTGAAAGTGGAACTGCGTTTTGATGGAGAAGCTTCAAATATCAGGGGTACAATGAAGGAAAGCAAGGCAACATATAGGGATTTTTCTTATTTGGGTGGTCGCAGCAGGATTTGACTGGCCGCTATGGGTGGTTGTGGCAGAAAATAATGGGGCAAGGAGGCTGACAAAATGGAAGACCGACTATGAGACCCTTTGATCCGAGAATGAAGCGCTGACCGCTCCGATCGCTGGGGAAAAAACGGCCCGCCTCCAGAATCGACAGATGCTACGCCGCCCGCCTCCGTTTGGTCAGCAGACTGTGAAAAAAAGTTTCGACATCTGCTCCGAGAATGTCATATGACTCAGTTCATCCGGAGAACGATCACCATACTGGGTGTAATTCTTTGGGGGGCGTCGTCCCTTTGAGAAAAAGGATCCAGTCAATACGAAACAGTGATTTAAGCTAGATGACTGCGTAAGTTAGGTCAACTTATCCCTTAAGAAAACACTTCGACGTCTGTCTCGGTGTAGACTATCAAAAGAATCCCACGTACATAAGAGCGACCGTAGACATACTTTTGCGTGCCTCACGGCATTTTCACAGCCGAAGACTGACTAGTGAGAGGTTGTAGGGAGGTTTGCGGCTTGAGGTTATCAAATGTAGCGGCCGAAGGCCGTTTAAGTCTGGGCGAGGCCGCCTAATTAAGAGGTTATCAAATGTAATTAGGCGAGGCCGCCTAATCACATTTGATAACCTCAAGCCGCAAACCTCCCTACGCAAAAGTCTTTTTTTTTTGATAACCTCAAGCCGCAAACCTCCCTTGCAAAACCGTTGTTGCCCAATCCTAAGGCTTTACGTTATTTATTGTAAAATCATAAGGTTATACTTTCTTCTCTCGCGAAATATATATTAGATGAGCGAATTCCGATAGCGGCATGGTCTCTGTGCGACTCGGATGTAGTCAGTGTACGTTTTGTGGGCATTTGCATGATGTGTTTATAATAAACAAGTAGCTTGTACAGAATATGTTTACTTCCTCACTTTAAGGTACCCCTCTGAAGTAACCAAATTTAATTAAATTGTCAAATTTATACGGAAAATGCCATGTCGGAGTCATTCTAGGAAGGACCATTTTAGCCTTTTGGCGTTTTTCTAAGTTTTTCACTTACGTAGAAGTGAAAAACACCGTTTTCGATGACTTCATGTTTGTTCAGATCGATAATTCGTCTGTTATAAACTAAAACCTCTATAATTAGGAAGTTTGACTACAAACACAAACGCCTGGGTGAAACCAGCATGATAAAAAGCTTTTCTTGACGGTTTAGACAGTATCTGTGCCATATGAACTCATTATCTATCTCGGAACTGGCGAATTCCTTTGCTAAATCGCAATTTAGATGGGGGTCTCTATAATTTTGCAACGGCAAATAAACGGAAAAATCAGCATATTGAAAAATTTTGCATATTAAAAAACTAACTAAATAAATTTTGTGAGGTTTTCGGGTACGTGGAATCGATCTAGCCGGGTCCGATGCCGTGAGAATAGCCAACAACAGTTATATGGTGGTTTCTAGGGTGGTCTCTATAATATTGCACCGCACTGTTCTTTCCAAAAACTGTTCACTTCCGAAATCATCTACTACTACTCCAGTGATTTTTCTGAATCAGCATTCGTAGTGGCATTGTGTAAGCGGGTGGACATTTGGTTTATTCACACTTAAATATTTGGGCAAAGAAAATTTGAAGTTTTGGGCAAAGAAAATTTGAAGTTCAGTAGAAAATCGTGTTTAAAATTTATCATATTATGGGTTTCGCATTATAGCACCAGATGTTACCAAATTTTCATCTTGATACGTGATCTTTGATACCTTACGGGAGCTAATCAAATTTGTCAAAACGTAGATCAAAAATGAAAAAAAAGATACATAGAAATCGGAATTATGTGAAAAAACGGCCTTTATGCTTCAGTCGCGCGATACACAGGCGATATAGGGTGGAAATAGCGGAGACGCAGAGAAAAAGCGACTTTTTCCCGCAAATGCTTATTTGGCAGCGCAAAACGCACGAATTATGTTACCTTAGTCCTTAAGGAATCATTTAGGCCCAATCTAAGCCGCATATTTTACTTCAAACTCAACTTTTGTGGCGTTGAAAAGTAATGGAACGAATATTTAATCTTTACTGAAACGCAATCGAAAAGCAAAATATCTTCCGAAAGGTTTGAAAAGAGATAACCAAATTTCGTCTACTGGTTCTTGTAAATATCGAGATTCGTCTTGTACCCAGCATATGGATTCGTAGAAAGGGAGGAGTTGGTCCCTGAAAAAAGGTAAATTGATTCAAACACAAAACTTTTGTTTTCCACGACTCACCGGACAAAAAAAATAAAATTTCGATCTTTAAAGGCACGTTTTTCGCAATAGGAATTGGTATTTTACCCGATCAAAAATGTTTTGCAAACTAAATTTTCTATTGAATGAAAAATAAAGTTTGGCATCAAAGAAAACTTTCATGCAATTAAGTCCTCCAGAAAAAAATGTAACACTCACCGACTCCAGTAGTCGTAGAATTGTTGCCAGTTCCGGAAAGGGTTTCCTGCTCACTCGAAGGTTCGTTCCCACTTGTCGACTCCATAGGGAGAACAGGAATGTCCAATAAGTCATCAGGCCAATCGTCAGCTAAAACAAACCGAATCGTTTCAATTGTGGAACCATAGCGCGCAGTATGGCTAGCTGATCAGTAAACAACTAGTTTGAAACACTTACTAGAGTTGCTGGGAATGTTCTGGGTGTTTGAAGTCGAAGAAGAATCAAGAGGCGTGGAAACGGTACTGTTAGAAGAAGAAGTAGAAGTGTTGTGCTGGCTGATGAAATCAGAACCGAGAAGATGACCTAAAATTATAGCAATGATTTTGGTTTTTTCAGTATTGGTATATAGCAGTCAAAAGCTTTTTCTCTGCGTCTTCGCTTCTTGCACACTATTTCCGCATAAGTATCGGACGACTACTGCATTAAGGCCGTGTTTGGTAGGATGCCGCTTTGGCGATAGCTATATACCCCTGACTCATCGAGCTTGTAAAACGTCGTTCGCCCGTAACCCTAAATTTGTCTGCGTCTCCAAATTTCGCACACTTTTTAGCTCGTTGTATTCGAAGATAAATTGTAAAAGGTTCCACTATCCATAGGTGAAAAGTCTAAACACTGATTTTTAAATTTGGTTTTGCCTGAAAGCCTGAAATTTTTGGGAGCACAGGGAGACCTGCAGAAAGTGCGCGTAAAAAGGAGGCGCAGACGTAATAACGCCAAACCCAAATTTACAATTGCGTCTAATTTACGTTGCCTTACCAACAAAAATTCAAAGAGAACCGCTGTGAGTAGTTAGTTCATTCTCTTGATATATTTGTTTAGGTTTGGAAATCACAGTTTGATTCCTTACCTTGCAAATTGGAGGTGTTGTGGCTGTTTGCATCAGAAGATGTGCCAGAAGGCGTAGAAGCAGTGGTGTTGACAGACGGGACGGGAGGACTGTAGGCGTTCATGAAATCAGCGGTGAGGTACTCACCTAAAAATGTAATTTTGGGGTTTCCCACTTCCCTATGTTCTCCGCGCTCTATAGCGAAAAACATGACCTACGGTCAAACCAAGTCAATTATTCGAGCCGCGGGCGATAGTGTAGCGTTAAGTAAACTTTAAAATTGTTTTCTTAGAAACAGGAATGGACACCCAATTCTTGCGCTTTTAGAATCGATTTACATTTGGAATATATGTATGCCAAGAACAATGTTTTTCTCAATCCCTTGGCCAAGTGGCACATCCCGTGATCGTACACAGCCTTCCGGTGACTCGCTAGGTTATAATTACTGTTGTTATGACAACTAGGCGAATCCTTGTCAACCGCCCATTATCTTCCTCTGCTCCAAACCTGCAACACATTCGTACTGCTATCACCCCACCAGTTCTCTGACATCTTGCTTATAGACATTCTGAATCAAGAGCGAAACGGATCAAGAGTGGTTATAAGCAAGAGGTTATGGGACACAAAAAATCCCCCTCGAAAATTGAAACGAACCCCGTATGATTTATCTCATAAAAGTGGGCTCTTTTTACCAATCACAACAGTTTGATTTTCCGGTGTGCCAAAAAATCAGATTTAGGATCAACCGACTGCAGCAGTACAAGACTAAAACAGCCTCGACCTGAAGGATTTAAGTGGATGCAGAAGATGATGTAGACATTAATAAAATACAAGTAAAATGTGTGGAAACAAAAGATTCGGTTGTTTACAATGAAGTTTATCATAACAGTTTTTCAATTGGTTTAAATGAAATCAAAACGTGCACGTTGGTCATTTAATTACACCAAAGAGGGATTCCTATACATCGACCAACCTGCTAAGAAAGCTCCAAATGAGTAAGAATAACCCAAAATTGTCAACAAAGCCTTGCTATATATGAATTTTAAAAAATGCTACATACGTACTATCACAGAAGATACTGTTTTAGGTCCGAATCTTCAAGAATTTAAACCAGTTTAATTGCGAAAAACCTGGTTTAAGGTCATCAACCCAAAGATGTTGTTATCACAAGAGGTAATTTAACTATACCCAGTTTGCAAAAATGTGTGTTAAAAGCCAGAAAATAGAAGATAAACCCAATTTTGACAATATTGAAATTTATTTAGCGTTTCTCTCATGTTTGTTTTGTCTCTGAAACCCTTGGTAATGCGGCACATCCTGTGATCGTACACAAGCTTCCGTTGACTCGTTAGGTTATAATTACTGTTGTTGTGGCAACTAAGCGGATTCTTGTCACCCGCCCATTATCATCCCCATGTACTGCTGACACCCCACCTGTTTGTTGACATCGTGCCTATTGCCTATTTGCATTCATAATCAAGAACACAAGTGAATATGAGTGCTTATAGGCAAGAGGTTCTTGAACACAAAGGTCACACTCCCCAAAAATCAAAAAAGAACTCCCAATAATAACTCGTATGAAGTTTGGTTCTTAATGTTAGTGTTTTGCACGAGCAAGGAATGCTTAGTGCAGAACCCAATCAGCACAACCAATTTTTCGGAGGGGTGAAAATACAATTTTCAACCCAACTGCTCATTGGAATTTACAGTTGTCTGTTCGTTTTTTTTACGAGAGTCAGACAACATGGTCCTGCTGGCACATTCAAGAACACGCAACGATGGTGTCGAATTTCTGGTAACATGTCTACTTCAAAAGACTAACAAATTTAGCCATCGCTTAAAGAGCATATTTGGCAAAAACTCTGCGCATTGGCTAGTTGTGCACCCGCGCATCGCACGATTGCTGCGTTAAGGCAGTTTTTGGCAGGATCTCGTTTTGGTGACAGCTATATTTTACGCCGGAACGATAGATTTTGTTGTTTAGAGTGAATCGCATTATAAAGAAGTTTTTCAACTGGTTTTAGTCTCAGAAAAGTATCAATGATGATCATTTAAAAGCGCCAAAACCGGGTCTAAACGAGTCTAAACGTTCTATATGTCGACTCGGCCTCTCCCGCTAAGAATGTTTTCAAAATAAGTTTGAAATGCCCAAAATAATCAACCAAACGACACGTTGCGACATATGCAAGTGCGTAGAAGATGCTATTTGAGATCTGCAAATTCTTGAACTAGAAATGTGCTTTTGCGGGTTTGGGAATGCGTTAGAACGCGCTCCATTGCAAAAATCCCGATTCGCGGTGAACTATAATATGGTCATCCGAGTGGCAATTATAATGTAAGTTGTCTTTGAAAACAAATGTTTTGCCTCAGAAACTAGAATATAAGCTGAGTTTTTGCGATTTTGTGGTTGATTTCAAGTCATAGCTGTCGCCGAAAGAGCATCGCTTGAAAAATCCGCTTTCTCTGTGTCATTTGCACATTATTTCTTATCATATGTTTGCTGCACTAAGACATTTTTTGGCAGAATGCCAGTTTGGCGGCAGCTAGATTGCAAACTTTCTTAAAATTTCTCAAACCAAAGTCATGCGGCACATCCCGTGATCGTACACAAGCTTCCGGTGACTAGTTAGGTTATAATTACTGTTGGTATGGCAACTGGGCGGATCCTTGTCACCTGCGCATTATCATCCTCTCCTCCCCTATCCTCATTGTAATCGTACTGCTGACGCCCCACCGGCTCTCTGGCATCCTGCTCTTGTAGATTCTTAATCGTGAGTCAAACTGATTAAGAATTCCTGCAAGTGCAAGAGGCCAAGGCATACTAAACTCCCCTCCCCTCCCACTTAACCAGAAACGTCGAACTATCTCCGTTGGGCAAAACTCATAAAGGTAGGTTGATTTTTCATAAGGTTGTGGAATTTTTAAACTAGCGGAATAGCTTTTTCTTTAAGCGATTGCCCCCAAATTTCAATCAGTGTAGTTCTCTTCGCTCTACCATGAAAAAAGTGGTTGATTAGGCCACCATGTCTAATTCAAAGAACGTGATGTTGAAACTTACTATTTGCAGTGTAGTCGAGGTTGCTGTGTGTCGTCTGAGGAGGTAGGACACTGGTCGGAGTGGAAACCAAAGAGCTACTGTAGTAGTGGTGTGATCCAAAGTTGTGATGACCGTTCCCCGGTCCATTCTGGCAGGGATCTGAAATTTGCAATAAAGAGTTCTGAATAACCCAATACTAACTGTATAAAGCATGGTGGGTAGCGAAATTAGGAGCCGAACTCGAATGGGAGAGTCCATGAGGATGAGGTCTCGAAAGAGGTACGGCAGCTTGGTTGTAATGGGGTGCAACGGGCGTAGAAGCAGCACTGTACGAGATTGAAGGGTGGTAGTTGTTCATCAAGTGTGATCCTGCAGCCGAGTCAATTAGGAAAGTAATTAAGCTACAAATTATGCAACGAGAGCTGATATTCATCTGCTCAAAATATAAAATCAAATCGCAGTGAATGCTCCAAGTCTTCTACTAATGAGTTTTGTACCTTCCAAAAAACAAAACGAACGACAAAGTTGAGCTAAGCGCTAGAAGCCCGACTGCCGCCTTGCGGCGCGCCACGCGCCACAGGGTCGACCTGAGAGAACCCCAATGGTTGCGGCGCGGTCGTTGCTAGAGAGGCCACGCGAACCCGACATTTTAGGCTGAACCCTCCAAACGAGCGAATCATAACTACCAAAATCGATTTAGATTTTCATAAATTGTTCACACTTACCATACCCACCACCGCCATACATATGGCCATTCCACGAAGGCCAGGCATAGGGGTGAGCTTGCATTTTGGCACCTAAAAGGTGATACCTGTTTGTTGCTTTACAAACTCACTATTTCTTCTATTCCAAAGCATATTTTGAGTGACAATGTTGTGCTCCATAGCCCGCTTGGGCGAATCCGAACCTGCTTCTTTCATCTTCTTCGGCCCTCGTCGCTTGTTATTGTTTTGTGTACTCTCAGTGACGGAAGTCGCCTTGTCGTCAGCCGTGTTTGAATCTAAAAAGAACAGTATGGAGAACACAAGTTTTGTAAAGTACCTTCAAGGTTCTTTCGCCTCTTTGGCTCCCTTTCATTCTCCTTAGCGACGGATTCGATAATGTTCCTGTTGGGGATTGGCTGGTTCTCTCTATCTCTTTGAAACTGCAGATACTGAAAGTGCTCGCTCCAGCTACGAGAAGAAGTTTCAGTCTGAAAGAAAATTTGTTTGAAGAAGACGTCGACTGTCGAAAAAACTGCTTATCCTAAGTGACGGGTTACCGCGCTTAAGAATTTTCCGCGCAATGCCTGTTAAACGTCATGCATTTTTGCGACAAAAGTCATTATCCTCTTTTTTGCAAACATTTTTGGAAAACAATAAAACAGTTTCGATGTCAAATACCGAGCAGGAAAAGTTGTCGCTTCTTATGTTCCCAGGAGTGTGTGAAATCTTGCTCACATTATTGATACAGTTTAAAAACATACCTTCCTGGTAAGGAAATCATTTCTGAAGAGCGGCTCAGGGCTTCGGAGTTCCGGAATCAAAGTAGCGACCAGGTTGATGGGAGGAGTGGAGACTTTTCCAACGTATCCAGCAGTGGTGGCAGAAATCTAAGAAGTATCTAACTCAATTTTTAAACGAAACGTTTTACCGAAAAGGACCCCAAGCAGGTCATAACAGCTTTGTCAGCCCTTCTTCCAAAGACCAAAACTTTTCCTTGAACAAATTCTTTGCTTCCTTAAAGTGAACATTTTACCTGAGGAGAGTTGAATGTGCCGAATTTGAATAATGGCCTTCGGCAGAATAACTTCAAAGTTATACCACTCAGGGTCACCTGTCCCCCACTGAAGGAGATAGAAGACGTGAGGGTGCCAAGCAGTCGCGGAGGATTGACACAGGAGAAGGTGGCCTTAAACAGTAGGTAATTCTCCCACTTGATAGGATAAAACCATCTATGTTGGAGATTGAAATTGCGTTTGTAGACGGCGGCCAGGGTCCACCACAATTTCCAACTCTCCTTTTGTCCACATGAAAAAGAAATGTAAGTGTGAGTGTGAGAGTGTGAGAGTGTGAGAGTGTGAGAGTGTGAGAGTGTGAGAGTGTGAGAGTGTGAGTGTGTGAGTGTGTGAGTGTGTGAGTGTGTGAGTGTGTGAGTGTGTGAGTGTGTGAGTGTGTGAGTGTGTGAGTGTGTCAGTGTGTGAGTGTGTGAGTGTGTGAGTGTGTGCGTGTGTGAGTGTGTGAGTGTGTGAGTGTGTGAGTGTGTGAGTGTGTGAGTGTGTGAGTGTGTGAGTGTGTGAGTGTGTGAGTGTGTGAGTGTGTGAGTGTGTGAGTGTGTGAGTGTGTGAGTGTGTGAGTGTGTGAGTGTGTGAGTGTGTGACTATGTGAGTGTGTGACTATGTGAGTGTGTGAGTGTGTGAGTGTGTGAGTGTGTGAGTGTGTGAGTGTGTGAGTGTGTGAGTGTGTGAGTGTGTGAGTGTGTGAGTGTGTGAGTGTGTGAGTGTGTGAGTGTGTGAGTGTGTGAGTGTGTGAGTGTGTGAGTGTGTGAGTGTGTGAGTGTGTGAGTGTGTGAGTGTGTGAGTGTGTGAGTGTGTGAGTGTGAGTGTGTGAGTGTGTGAGTGTGTGAGTGTGTGAGTGTGTGAGTGTGTGAGTGTGTGAGTGTGTGAGTGTGTGAGTGTGTGAGTGTGTGAGAGTGTGAGAGTGTGAGAGTGTGAGAGTGTGAGAGTGTGAGAGTGTGAGAGTGTGAGTGTGTGAGTGTGTGAGTGTGTGAGTGTGTGAGTGTGTGAGTGTGTGAGTGTGTGAGTGTGTGAGTGTGTGAGTGTGTGAGTGTGTGAGTGTGTGAGTGTGTGAGTGTGTGAGTGTGTGCGTGTGTGAGTGTGTGAGTGTGTGAGTGTGTGAGTGTGTGAGTGTGTGAGTGTGTGAGTGTGTGAGTGTGTGAGTGTGTGAGTGTGTGAGTGTGTGAGTGTGTGAGTGTGTGAGTGTGTGAGTGTGTGAGTGTGTGAGTGTGTGAGTGTGTGAGTGTGTGAGTGTGTGAGTGTGTGAGTGTGTGAGTGTGTGAGTGTGTGAGTGTGTGAGTGTGTGAGTGTGTGAGTGTGTGAGTGTGTGAGTGTGTGAGTGTGTGAGTGTGTGAGTGTGTGAGTGTGTGAGTGTGTGAGTGTGTGAGTGTGTGAGTGTGTGAGTGTGTGAGTGTGTGAGTGTGTGAGTGTGAGTGTGTGAGTGTGTGAGTGTGTGAGTGTGAGTGTGTGAGTGTGTGAGTGTGTGAGTGTGTGAGTGTGTGAGAGTGTGAGAGTGTGAGAGTGTGAGAGTGTGAGAGTGTGAGAGTGTGAGAGTGTGAGAGTGTCAGTGTTAGTGTTAGGGTTAGTGTTAGTGTTAGTGTTAGTGTTAGTGTGAGTGTAAGTGTGAGTGTCTTTTTTTGAAGTCTCAACATTTGTCACTCATCTTTTGATTTAGAAGGTTTATCGTAGTCAATGAGGTCGGATCAAGCCGCCCCTCTTTCGCCGCCAGATGATGCAGGTTTCTAGAAAAAATTTCGATTTTTAAAACCAAATTTCCTACTTATCCTGAAAACTCGTGAAGAACACCTTTGTTTTCTGATACTTGAGTGCGAATTGGTTGGGGAAATTTTGTCGGTCCTCCTCGCATTTGACTTTTGTTACCTGGTAAAATAATTTTTTTTACCAAAAAGTGTTTTCTTACCTCCAGATTTGTTTCGGTTGCTGTGACAAATATAATCTCGTCCGTTGGTGAATAGTAGTGGGCCATTAAGGTTGGAAGCATTGTGATTTTCTGAACGGAAATTGGCCTACACTTGACCAGCTCTCCATGAGGAGACAAATGAACGCAGGTGATTCTGCTCTGAAAAAACAAAGATTGGTGATGTTTTGGTGTTTTTCTGAAAAACCGTAGATTTCGAAATTGCAGAAAATGCAAACAACGCGCAGTGGGGGCGGAGCAACGCCGAAAAAGCGGTTGTTTACCAGAATGGGCCGTTTCCCTCCCTTATTTCGCTTTCAGAATCCCGAAATTGCAATCAATACCAATCTAACATAAGCGATTTTACAATTCCTTTCACAATCATTGTCGTTTTTCCTTTTTTCAACTTGTGTGATTTCAAAATGGATTACTCACCATACCCTCCATAACGACCTTAGAGAGAATCAGTAGTATATCATCAGGCGCCAAAGGAAGCTTTTTGGCAAAGATGCGATACGGAGTACCTTAAATGAGCTTTTGTTTCAACAAAATGTTTGATAGTTCACCTTTGACTGCGATTTCGTTTCGGTAGATCGTGTAACCTTGTGTTTCAATTGGGATTTGGTTGAGTAGAAGAGGACCAGCGGTATTACGAATGATAAGTAGCTGAAAGGGCTTCTCCCTGGAACATTGATATTTTTTGAGAATTCTTCAAAACGCACTTGTCGTGGCAGTATCCGCCCAGAACGTACAACACCTCAGGGTCTCTGGGGCTGTCGATGATCTCGATAACGTTGAAGTTACGAAGAAGCTCTTAAACAAATTTGTGAACAGTTTGAATAAGTTCAGTTTACCTTTCAATGCCGGTCTTGCTACCGAGGGGTCCATGTTTTTCTAAAACGATGGGATGAGATACAAAAGCAAAAAACCGTTTCAAACAGAAGAAATGCGTTTTCCGTCTGCTCTAGCTACTTGCATACTCTCTCGATTGAGAATTTTGAGTAGTTCTCCCGCTATTTTTGGGAGGAGGTCTATTCCGCGATCTATTTATCGGCTAATGGTCGATTTTTTTGTTCGGCGCGCGTAACGTTTTGGGTGCAGACTGAAAAAGCGACGGGTTGTGAGCGCGTCGATGGTCCAGTGGCGTGCTCTTCAACCGACAAGAAGATGGTCGGGGGTTCGATCCCCGTCGTTGCCGCAGTTTTTAAAATTTAGATCACGGGTTAGTGTAGCTTTTTGTAACCGATGTTGCGATTGAAAAACGACCCAAAAGATGGCATAGGGTGTTTTGTGCGAGGGTGAAGGCACGCCCGTACATAATCCCGTCACAGTTTTGTTTGGTTTTTGTAATTTTCTATCTACATTACATTGAATTCATCTATCGTATCCAATTATCAAATTCTAAAGCGAAACGCAGATATGTATATCAGCGGTTTGCAAAAACAAATTGCTAAAACACGCCTGTCAGTGTGAATTTCTTGAATTTACTAAGTTAAGATACCGTAAACCTACCATAACCTGACAGAAATCAAAAGTTCTAAAAGTGGACGCTAAATTAAACATTAAAACTGTAAACGTTGAGAAATATATGGGGGGGGGGTAAGATAAGTATTCCGAAATAACATCTCTGGTAAAGTGTACACCCTACCAAAACTATTAAAATGTTAAAAAATAAAATGCAACGTTAAAAACTCATTTCAACCACTTTTTTGCATGCAACTCAGTCCCTTTCATTGTGCTGCGACTCAAACCCGTATCATGCCGGCGCCTCGTGGAGTAGACAAGCCGCGACAGCGCCCCGATCTTCGGTTTAATTACCCAAGTTTGAGGTATGAAACAATGGAACCTAACAACTGTTCATACATTCTTACCCTTTTGAGGCCTGGCCGCCGCACGACCTACACCTGTAGGGAGTGCGAGCTCGCGGTTAAGAAGGACGCCAAATCATGCAAATGGTGCGGCCTCCCCTTCGGCAAACCGCCTCCTGGCTACTACCTAGTCAGGACCAAGGCCACCGGGTTGGGCTATTCCGCTCTGTGGGATGGCTCGACTCCCTCTTAAGGGTTTTTGGAAAAAGCTCCCCTTTTGGGGGGCGACAAACATTATCTTCTAAAAGAAGAGTTAGCAAAAATTTGTCATGAAAATCCCCCCCCCCCCAGTGTTTTGGAGACATAATAAAGCCCCCACAGTCAAGAAAGAAGGAAAAACGTTTTTCGTAATTATTGATTCTGGGTTTTGATGTTGGGGCATGGCGCGTGTAGAGCTATAAAAAGGTTTGTTTTGCATCACAATAACTTGATTGAATCTACCGTATCCACGGAAAACTAGCTTTTCGGTGTACGGTAAACATAATACAAAAAAGAGGGGGCATATTGGATTCAAAGATCTTTTTTGATTACAAAGTAAGGGAGCACTGTAGTTTTGAGTGAGTAAATCATGATTGCAAAATTATAAGGATGTGCAAGGTGTATTTTAGGTTACGATGGATTACTGTAATTTTGTAAATTCGTCAAAATTTATGGAAATTGGGTTTTTCCAATAGCTTTAGTATTGGCTACACCAAATCTAATCATTAAATAGCGGTATGTTTGTGTACTTCCGTACAAGAACCCAAAAACACCAAAAATTAAAAATTTAAGTTTAGGTTTCGCAATTTTCGACTGTTGATATAAAATCGCGCTCAATGACGTATAGAAAACATATTATATACAGGTTAAATTGCAGTAGAAATTTTATATTTGGTAGGTAACAAACATTTTTATTCCGCAATCAGTGAATGCATATCAAAGAAAAACATTTATGTTCAACTTGAACAAGTAAAGTTTACAGCAAAAAATCAGCTCTCTGTAACATTGATGAGATCAGCTTACATCAAAATTTCTACAGTTATTCAGAGGCTTTGGTCAATACTGAATGTTCTAAATTATGTAAGTTTTCTTAACTTTGGAACAAAGGTATAAAGAAAAGTTTCGAAACAGCAGCGGAATGAAGCGACCTTTCAGACAGCTCGTACGACAGCAAATGTACTTTTCACCGCCGTTCCCTTCCCAGGGTGTTAAAAAAAGACGCGCTTATTCACCCCGCCTCCTGTACGGTAAAGTGCAAACTAAGGAATTTATCGATTGAGGCGGCAATTCGGAAGCTACTTGAGTTTTACATGAACGCAAACGTATCAATGCTGGTTTCAGTAATTGTGCTAAAGATTTCAATAAAAATTGAAAAGATGTTCAAAAGTTCTATTTCCGAAAGAAAAGTGCACCAAAATCTCATTTTCTTTCTATAACAGCGTAACGATGGCACGTTGAGTCGTGAATGACGTAATTTAAGTCTAAAATGCTGGTAAATGCTCGTGAGAGCCCCAAATCCCCTTTAGGGGGCCCGAGACGCGAATGAACCCTATTAGCACATTCGACTTCCAGTTGGTTGGTATCAAGCCAGCTGATGCCCTAAGTTTCCTTCAGGGATAACGCGAATGCACCGTATGGGCACAATCCATTCCAAGGTGGCTGGGGGTGGCCCGACAATGCACCATATGTTTCACCCCTATTGACAGTTATCTGATCGTCAATTTAACTCTAAAATGCTGGTAAATGCCCGAGACGTGAATGAACCCTATTGGCACATTCGAATTCCAGGTGGTTGGGATTAAGCCACCTGATGCCCTATACTTACAAACTCCAAATGTTTCGAGTTATTGTTTGTGGCGCGAAAAAGGGGACTCGCATGTAGCTACCAATTTGTTTGGGATTTTGGTTTTTTTAACCTAAAATACAAACTGTAGCCTGAAGAAAATTTCCGCAACCCACCAACTTAAAAAAAGAAGTTATTAGAGTTATTGAATTAAAAGAATGAGGTGTTAGACTCAGGCATTGAGGGAATTTATAAATGTAAAGAGAGGAGATTTTAAGTCAAAAAGATTGTACTTGGGTTTTCGTAGCAAATATTTGAGAATTTTGGCCCACAGAAAAGAGTTTGCATCAAAACCAACTTTTAAAAAAAACCGTTTTGGATCTCTCTATCATTGATAAAATCAGTTTACATTGAAAGTTCTACAGTAATTCTGAGGCGTGTAGTTATTCTAAACGTTCTAAATTTCAGGGTACGGTTTCTTTACTTTAAAACTAAGGTATGCATAAGGGACAGTTTCGAAACAGCAGCTGAAGAAAGCGACCTTTCACGCCGGTGGTAAAACAGAAAATGTACTCTTAGACCGCCGCCTCCGTCACACGGTGTTAAAAAAAGGGCGGCGTTTTCATCCCGCCTTCCGTACGGTAAAGTGCAAACTAAGGAATTCATCGATTGGTGCCACAGTGTGGAAGCTACCTGGGTATGAGGTGGACACAATCATATCAATGCTGGTTCCCTCAATTGTGCGAATGTAATAAAAAGTTAAAACAACGTTGGCAAAAGTTCTAATCTACAAAATAGTAAACCAGAACCACATTTTATATACTACAGCGCAACTATTGCACGTTAAGTCGTCCATGACGTCATGCCACCAACATAACGCGGGTAGAAGCACTTTGACGCCCTAAGTTACCTTCAGGGACGACCCGAGACGCGAACGAACCCAATAGGCATATTCCACTCCCAGGTGGTTGGGGTGGCCCGACAGTGCCCCATACGTGCCACCCCTATTGACAGTTAGTTAGCTGATCCTACGATTCCCCCTTCGCTTCCACCCTGCCTTGGCTGGACCGTGCAATCGATATCGGCCGAACGGCGCCTGCCCCAGCCGGCGAATGGGCGCAAAGACCACCCACCAATAGAACTGCTCGCTCTGTCTTGCGCTGCGGTCTCTTTTGGAAAACCGTGGTTTCTACCGTGGATTAGGTGAAAGCTAGTGAATTCCAAGGTCACACCAAGAAATGGTTGAAAACGTTAAAAGTTCGGAAAATTTTCGGGAAGTAGGGGCCCCACGCAGATGTTCGAGGGAAGGGTAAGAAATGAGCGGCGACTTTGGTTCCTTTCGTGTTCGCGTGTCTCCTCGTACAAAGTAAAAAGATCTCCAGGGTGACTTCGGGCACCCAAACAGCTTCTTTGAAGCTGATTTCGATTTCATTATGGGTCAGAAAACTGATGGTCAGGGTTGGAAAGAATGCGTTGTTTTTATGGAGCAAGGAGTTGTTTGGAAAAACTGGCCACCCTAGAGAAACACATGACCATTGGATGTTTATGGTTTCTACTCCCCTTTGACCAAAAGTTACCTCAGTTGTACCTCAGTTGGAAATCAGCGCCCAACAAAGTCAAACGCGCGTCATAATGTGCGTGTGAGCTTGTTTTGTATCAGTTCGACCCATTAGTAAACAATTGTACCACTTTGGCTCACCTCGCCTTCTCCGATCTTATTCTCCTTGTTAGAATTTTCTAGTTGATGAAGTAATGACATGATTTCTTGAAACTGAGGCTACTTACATCGCTAAAAGAAACAATTATGAGCTTTTCAATTTGGAAACTAACCTTTTATCCGCTACAATCTTTTCGCCAATGACCTTTCTTTAGACTTTAGTCCTGCGACGAATTTGACAGAGCCTCAATTTAGCAGATATTCTGAAATACAGAAAATAAAGCAACGATGAGTGTTTAGGAGAGAAAAACGGGGATCATTTATGTGGCGACAGACAAGAGTAAACCACGACGGCGTGGGAACTCAAGCTCCCACGCTTAGGTGACAAAATGCGTATGCAAATTAGATGCCGCGTATTATGTCCACAAGCGACAATTGAAGGAGGAATAAAAATCTGGCCAAATCGGCGTCGATATCTGCGTTAAACTGAGAATCGCCAAATTGGTAATTTAGGGGTCCCGCTACAAAGAGCGCATATCATACACGCAACGAAACACAGGTCGCGAGACAAAACGCCTAATTACGATGGCGCAGATTTTATAGCCAATCGCAGCGCCCGAATATCGCTTTTTTTCGAAATTGTTTAAAAGCTGAGTTTGAAACAGACAACAGTTACCATAGCTTCCTTTCTATCTCCATCTGTTTCCCCTACCCTAATTACGTTTGCTTACCAAGATATCTAATTTATACACTATACCCTTCTTTCCTTATAACCTACCTAAGATTTTGATATCTTGATAACATGTTTATAAAAAGTAGATCAAACTACAAAATTTATAGAAAAGTTAAGCACTGAGATATGTATAGAGTTCGAAACACAGATTTTGAATTAGCTACAGTAATGAAGAACCTGTCTCTTTTACAATCAAGCAACATGAAAATCTAATCAACCGAATAATCAAAATTGGCGAAAAAAGTGGCGATGTTCTCCCTCATAGAATTGGTGGAGTTTTGGGGCACAGCAAGGCGAAGCCTCTCGGAATACGCGGAGTACTGGGTTCGCAGACCGTGGTCACGAATGACAACTCCATCTTCACTGACAAAGGTTTTCGGCACAGGAGGGGGCGCCGCAGTAGAGGAGACGGTGGCTAAAAGGAAAAGTATGATTTTGCTACGCATTCAATTTAAACATTCTAACTCACCGGCTGCAAATGCAGTAGTAGGCAAATGGGAATATCCACTCTCATTGGAATCAGGATCGGCGGCGGTCTTGGAATAGTCCACATTTCTCTGGGATTTCTCTTTCTGATCGAAGTGGGGGAACGCGGAAACTTGATCGGAAAAGTAGTTTCCTGAAACAGTTACTTTCCAAAATCTCAATCCTGTGCGCCTTAGTATTTTCTTAATGATGAGTAGTTTCAAGATTCGTTAAATAATGCGTAAAAATTTTTGTTTACATCTTGCAATCACGAGTGGTAGGTTATAATTTCGTACTTACGAGAAATAAATGACCCCGATTTTAACAGGTTGGTTCGCTTTTTAGTTTTGAGTCAACTTGTTGCTACAGTCGCTCGGGCAATGCAGACCGGTTGATCTGTACAGTTTGAAATTCGTTTCAGATTCACAGGTGATAGAACACACATCCCACTAAGCATGGTTCCCTACTGAGTATTTTTCGCCACTCCCTTAGTCTTGCATGAGCTCGATCTATGTTAAAATAACCACGATTAATTTTCAGATCTATGTTTCTTTTAAAGAATCCGTTCTCTCGGGCCGCTACCTTGCTCTATCAGCTCGCGCCCCCGATCATCGTTCGTTTTCTCATAGCACTCTCGCTCCCAATCCTCGTGATCTGACTCATGACTGTTGAACAAAGGCATTTCATTCATTGGCGCCGTACAGTAGAAAAACACGCGACGCATTCATCCCCAATGCCGCAGCTGTTTCAGGGCAAAGTGCATTTACGAAAGCGGTGCGTTGAGCGATTGACGATAGGGACTTTCGGGGTCATTTCGAAATCGTAGGGAATCTTAATAAAATTAATTACTACTTTGTTCAAAATAGTTATGGCGACTTCTTTCAAAAGATCGTTAAACGAGGTATTCTCGATTTTTGCATACCATCATTGCCGAGATCCGTCGTGGTGATGGCGTAACGATCAGAAATGTTCACGTGCTGGTGTTCAATCTCTTGACGCCTCGTAGAGGCTACCGGTTTGGGACGTTTTGGCCTTTTTGGACCTTCTAAATAAGCTAATAATGTTGACAGCACTGTGGTATTACCTCCATGGGCGTCCTGAGCGGCCGATTCTTTGTTTTCAATCCTTTTTGAGCTTCTGCGTCTGGTACTTGAGGTAATTTCAGCATTCTGAAAATGCTATACTTGTTATTTTCTTGGCTGTATTTGATCTCCTCTTCAGAATAATTACAATCCACAGCAAAGATAGTCAAAAACTCTTTACTTTTCTTATTGCGGTTCAATCGCTTGGAGAATAAAAAATGTCCCTGCACGCAGAGTTACGGTAATGACAAAATAGTTAGATTTCCTATCGGCTGGCGGGAAACATCGCAAAGTATCTACCAAGCAGCTGTCACAAACAATCGCGGCGGCACCATATGAAGACTTTTGTAATGGATTCATTTTTGGAAACCGATCATACAATCAGGCTATCTAATTTTTAAGAAAAGTCCAATTTTACCATTGAGTCATCTTCGAAAGCACTATTTTTCTTCTTTTTCGATGGGGTTCTCTTCTTGCCCTTAGAAACGCCCAAACGAGCATTCTAAAACATTAGATGCTTGTAGGAAAAGTTACAAACAACCTCATTTTCTTCTTTACTCTGCCACGTCAGATACGAAAGAATTGTTGGATGCAACTGTGCTTCGAAACCCGGACCGCTTTGCTTCACAACCTCCAGCACCTTTAAGATCTGAAATGTGGTTATGTAGATGGGTTGTTAAAAGACAAATTACCTGAAAAGTAGCAAAGCACTTCAATTGCGGAGATGATCTCGTAGCTCCAAAGACAAGAATAACTCCTGAAACTGCTCCGATCCGACTTTCAATATGTATCTTATCTGATGCCAGTGCACATTGTTCAATGTTAAAATATATGCTGGGTATGTTGACGTCGAAAGTGTACCACATGGATGTCGTAAGCTCCAAAACCCAGAAACAGTGGAAACTGGTGGTTTTCACAATCTTCTCGCAGAGAATAATATACCCTGTGTATTGTAGATGAGAATGAGTTTGTAGTGGACAAACCAACCAGGAATTGATGATTTCGAAAGCATTCGGTTAGTAGGAGGCCAATGAGGGACGGTAGAGTGCAGGGTTCTTGTTTCCAGGGGAACGATCTGAATGGGTGTCTTGGGCACGTGGGTAATTTCAGTTGTGTGTGTGTGTATGTGTGTGTGTGCGTGTGTGTGAGTGTGTGTGTATGTGTGCGTCGAAAAGTCATAACTAACTTCGTCCGGTTCTTGCGATCTTGCGTTTGAGATATTTATAAACGAACACGCCTGCGGATTGAACTGTCCGAGTTCATTTGAAAATATATAAATGTAACTGAAATTTTAACATATAAGGGCTTAGCAAAATTTACCGTTCATGTGCCGCGGCGTAGAAAATTTTATTGGAACTGATGGGGTAGTGAAAAATATTCTTCTCGTTCATTGAGATAATTGTAATCTACAAAGGTTATAATCCTTCGCTGTTTACCTGATAAATTTCGTTTAGCTGACTCAGTAGAACGATTTCGTTGGTTCCCTCCACGTAATGACACTCCTTGACACTACCAACATGAGTACTAGGAAGTGAAATAGGTGTACAGCGTTCAACAGCGATGCCGTCATAATGAGAATACATTCCGAAAAAGGGAAAGCTCGAATAGTTCATATTTAAACAATAGAACCGGGGCTGTAACAAAACGTTTGGACTATTTGACTCTGTCTCTCTGTCTCTCTGTCTCTCTGTCTCTCTGTCTCTCTGTCTCTCTGTCTCTCTGTCTCTCTGTCTCTCTGTCTCTCTGTCTCTCTGTCTTTCTGTCTCTCTGTCTCTCTGTCTCTCTGTCTCTCTGTCTCTCTGTCTCTCTGTCTCTCTGTCTCTCCGTCTCTCTGTCTGTCTGTCTCTCTGTCTCTCTGTCTCTCTGTCTCTCTGTCTCTCTGTCTCTCCGTCTCTCTGTCTGTCTGTCTCTCTGTCTCTCTGTCTCTCTGTCTCTCTGTCTCTCTGTCTCTCTGTCTCTCTGTCTCTCTGTCTCTCTGTCTCTCTGTCTCTCTGTCTCTCTGTCTCTCTGTCTCTCTGTCTCTCTGTCTCTCTGTCTCTCTGTCTCTCTGTCTCTCTGTCTCTCTGTCTCTCTGTCTCTCTGTCTCTCTGTCTTTCTGTCTCTCTGTCTCTCTGTCTCTCTGTCTCTCTGTCTCTCTGTCTCTCTGTCTCTCTGTCTCTCTGTCTCTCTGTCTCTCTGTCTCTCTGTCTCTCTTTCTCTCTCTCTCCTTCCCAGCTTACCATGGTCTCGCCTTGGACTTCTGTCATCAAAATCAACTGGGTAATGTCCCTATTAACACCAGTCATCTTGCAAAACAAGCGCTTAGGAGTTCCTGAACCAGAATTTTGTTATTACTTTTCCAAGCCACGCTTACCCATCAGCTCGTGTTCTGCAGCCAATTTTGTAATGTCGATCTGGTTGAGAAGCTTTAGCGGATCTCCATGGCAAATGACAACAATTTCAAAGCAACCGCTAAATATGATTTACAAAATTTACACAATTAGCCAACCTTTTTGCACCGAGAACATACAACATTTTAGTATTGATCGGGTTCTCTATGATGTCATTTACAGAAAAGCCTTTGAAAGCTTCTGAATCAAACGAGAGATAGGAAATTTGACAAAAAAACACCGTACCTCTGAGAAATTTATGCTCAAATTTCACCATGTCGAAGATAATCGAAAGATTGAAAATTCGACAGGCGACCACAAGCGCAGGTGGCCAAGTACTATTTTGGAAGAGCAGCTGGTGTATTCTTATGAGGGAAAAGGTGGCGCTGAATGATTTCTTTAAACGAGGAATACAGCTGGGTCCGCCCAAACATCTACCGTTCTCCGCCACTCGCGGGGTTGCGAAAAACGCTTCACGTCAGAGAAGGCATTCTCCGCCAGATGGTACACAACAGCACGGAGAGAGAGGGGATGATTCAGATGCCGTGTGAAAGATAAAAAGTGTTTTCAGAGACAAAGGGCCGATATTAGCTCAGCCTTACCACAATAAAAGGGACTTACCCTTGCGAAGTCAGACATTCAACCCCACTCTTGACCAAATGAGTGTTTTTCTTGTATTTCGCCGCACAAACCATAGATGTAACAATTGTTTTTAAAATAGCTCCTTGTCTTATGAAATCCCTCTTCCTTCACCGTTTGAGTTTTCACGTTGCCTACACGAGCGGCCGTAGGCCTGAAACCAAAGCGACCGTAGGACGGGCCTTTGCTTTTAATGGAAGCATATTCTAACAAAAATGGACTATTTGTACAAAAATGCTATTTAAATTTGCAAATCTGAAAGCCTTATACTCTGAAAAAGTTTATTAAAGGCAATTAAAGTACCCAGATGACGTCAATGTCTCAACTATTTACAACAAAAACGCTATTTACCGGCAGTGAGGGCAGGTAATGTGAAGGAGAAAAGGTGATTTCGAAAACATGGTTTGGGTTAAAGGCAATCAAAAGGATGTTTCTTTCTCACTAGGCATCTTGGGCCCACTCATTTTGCTGTAATTCAAAAATTCCCCAATCCAAAAGATGTTTGTGTTTATGGTTTCTACAAACACGTATGTGACACATGTTGACCGGCACTCACAGAACAAAAGTCGGATTTTTCACGGATGGTTCAGGCGACACATGCGGAAGAAAGTTTATATAAAACTAAGCGAAAATCGATAACATCGTCTTCATAAAAATCGCAGGTGAAGCGAAAAGTTACTAAATCACTAAACATAAGAAACAACGGCAAGATGTCCATCCTCCACGTTCACTAAAAGCTCTTCTCCATCGGCCCTCTGGATTTTGTTGGGCGAGATGTCCGGCCTGTCAACGAAGTCTTTCAAGAAGTCGACGGTGAAGTAGACAGCCCTCTGGGGGAAGACAACATCCAACTTTTTAATCGTTCTGGTCGACTGGAGCCATTCCTGAAGCATTTCATAAGAGGTTGCAATGAAAAACTCATGCATATACATAGAAAATCAAAAACGCTATCCAAAAATACAGAATGACGTTGAGACAAATACCAGCAAAAGCTTGAAGGACGAGTAGTAAAAGATAAAAACTTAGAGCTACAGAGTACGAAAAAGTAAAATAGCCAGAGAAAGTGAGTGAGAAAGAAAGATAGAAAAATGGAGAAAGAGAGAGAGGGTGAAAGAGAGAGAGAGAGAGAGGGAGAGGAAGAGAGAGAGAAGCGACTCACCTCAAACATGGTCCTAACAATGAAGATGACATCCATCTGAGTAGCCATAGTAAAGTCCAGCGAGAGCGAAGAGCAGAAAAAGTCCACAACACGGAGAGGGGCAGCTAGGTCCTGGATGTGAATCTCAAGTCTCTCCGAAGGCTCTGAAAAGGCATATTTGACAGACTTTGGTTTTTATACCAACTGAAAGCCTTCACAAGCTGGGAATGCGCCTCGGTGAGCCTAGTCGAGTTGATGGTCAGGTTCTTCGTCTCACAGCCGCTGAAACTCCAATCTACACACGTTTTTAAGGATCCCCTACGATGATCTAATGATATCTGCGAAGAGGCACGCCACTTCCGAAGGAAGGCCGTTTCTGGTGACAGTGTCGTTATCACTCTAGAGAAATCAAAGTTTAGTTCAACATCTATGTACTTACAAATTGGAAGATGTTGAAGTTCACGACGTTGGCAAGGAACTCCAGGAACACCATGGCACCACCGACATCTCTCATTGTGTCTGAAATGAAGACCTAGATTTCATCATGTTTGGCGGGCTCACCTCCGTTCTTCCTGAAGTACTCGTGAAGGCTGGGAGCATCCAGGTAGCGCAGGCCCTTTTTGTTGATTCCGATAAAGTTGGTCTCTCCAGTAGCCATGGTCACTGTGAAGTCGAAGCTAGCGTGGTCCCATCCCTCCTGAAAAATTGACATTTGCTGGTAACAATCAGAAACTATCTGTTTCTGTGTTTGTCACATGTAACGCACCTCAAAGTTCACCAGAAGCATAACTGTGACCTCCTCCTTTCTGCGGTAATCTCCAGAACCTTGAACACTCCTGAGAAGGCTGCTCTCTCCTTGGAAAGTGTTGAACATCTGCTCCCTCCGTCCAATACAGTTCATGGGGAAGCTCTGGACCTTTATCTTTAAAGTGTCCATGCTATTGGCGACCGTATACCAGGGAAGAGGAAGACTAGTCGCTCCTCCGCTGGGAGCAGAGTGCATCGTTTGAGTGGTGTTAAAGTACTGGCAGTAGTCGTACCCGCTGTTCAAGAAATCGTAGTTGTACTGCCGGAAGCTCCTTTGGACGCTCAATTTGCCCTTCGGATCTCTTTCCTGGCTGTAGAATTGGGTCCTCAGGTGGTCATCCTGGCCGTGGAACTGGGTGTGGTGGTTTGACCGCTGCTGAGGCAGAGTGTGAAACTGCCCCGGCTTGTGACTCTCCTGGATATGGAGCTGAGTCATTTCTTGGCTCATGTGGTTGCCCAATTGGTGCTGCTGGTTAGAATGGAAGCGGATCTGGTCGTGGTTTGTCCGGTCGTCGAGCTTCTGCGACAGGTTTATTTCCGAAGCGGACTGGTGTTGTACGTAAGCTTTCTGGTTGTGGTGCTGGTACTGCTGCTGGCTTAGCTCGTACTCGAACTCATCCTTGTTGTAGCAGTTTACATACAGTTTCGGGCGACCTGATCTGTTGCGCTGTCCAGTGTAGTTCAGCTTGCGGTTCTCCTCGTGGCTTCTGGCGAATTCCGCAGCAAAGCTATTCACAGACTCCGTGCCGCAGTAGTCTCCCCGACCCAAATCAAAGGAACGGCTGGTTGTAGAAGGCGACGACGATTCCACGGGAGACTTCTGGGCCAACGGGCGAACTGAAATTTACCTTTTAAAAATGTTAATATTTCGCATGGAAACCGTTTTCCCACAAAAACGTTAAAGTTATCTTAGAAATTTTCATATTTCGCAATGGAATCAAATGTAACTAAAAACGTTTTGATTGTTTTTTTGATTTACAATTTAATTTCAATCAAAAACTTTAGCTCAGCCCGGGTATCGAACCAGGCAGCACTGTCTCAAAGTCGGCGTGTCATCCAATAGGCTACGCGGCAAACGCCAGTGAGGGTGAGACACAAAAAACAAGGCTCGCGCTGATTCCGGCGCCGCCAAGTGAAAGCATTTGAGAACGCTGGGGCAGAAAACTGTGTGCTTATAAATTTCAATTTATTTGTGGCCAATTCAAAAATCATCTGCCTGAGCCTTGTAAAAAAAAAAAACACAGTTTGTTTCGAAAATGTTTCTACAAGTAATTCGGACTAAAGAGTCTCAATTTTGCAGGGCTGGGGTCTGAAGTGTCAAAAAATCCGTAGTCTAGTATGACAAAATACACCCAATGCCCGTGATTTCTCTATTGACAAGAGCAAAACTGTATTTTAACATGAAAGGTGTAATTTTTGAAATGAAAACCAAAAGGGGAAGTTGAAATTCAAGTTGAACTAACCTGATCTCCTCCTGGGCGATTTCATCTCCTTGACACGGCCAAAACGCACTGAAAATTGTTTTTTGACCAAATACCGAGAAACTTCTATGTACTACTTGCCCAACCTCCTTTCTACCATTGACACAGCTAAAGTGGGGTATCATAATCAATTAGTTCTGACTTGGACCCAAATGATTCGAACCGTTAACCCCACCAAAACGGTTACATTAGCAACCCACGCCCTAGACCACTCGGCCACGGCAAGCAAAGTGCAAGTGCGACGGCATGTGTTGATTTTCTCGCACTCGTTTGTTAGGGCGCCCTCCTGTTTACAAAAATGAATGTACCTAATCTCACATTTGTAAATGCAGCTCGAACTTGATAAAGTTGGTGGAAGTTTTGAAACGGTCGTTGAACAAGGAGCAAAATGGAAAATGTTCAGTTTACTTCAAACGGTTTGAGGGGGCACAATGTAATGATGACTGCAGAAAAAACCGATCATTTTGCTAACAATGGTTGGAAAGAATGACTTTTCTTTTCGGAAAGCGACTTTTGAAACCTGTCCAAAGCTAATTCATAAGCGCCATTTTGTGAAAAAGCTACGCATGAAAGCGAAAAAACGGGGTTGTGCAGAAACAACAGTTCGAATAACGATTTTAAAGTTAAAAAAACATACCGCAGCTTTCCCTCTCCTCTGGCGATGCTTTGTTCGCCTCGTCGTACATGTTGGATTCGACTGAAAACAAAAATTTGTGTTTTTGGGCATTTATCCACCTAACCTGAACTGATCTGCTCATCCTTTGAAATGTTGATCGTCGGCGAGGAAGATCTAGAACCCATGTCTGAAAAAAATTGAGTTTTGTGCGAAAAAAAGAAAAAAGTAAAATCAGGTGATAATAGACACGCGGAGTCGAAAATTCAAACGCGACTGGCGGCGGCCCACCTAGGCAGGCGTGGGAGATGACTATCCTTGCCCGACGGCGAAAAACACCCGTATTCAAATGAGCGGTGGGAAAATTTGGCGAAGAGAGAGGATTCGACTAGGATGGAAGGACAAGAAGGCGGAAGAGGACGATCGCCTTATCAATGGAAAGGATCGCCTCTGACTAAAACGGCGGAATATTTTCATTAGGCGGGCTAAATGTCACGGAGGCGTTTGTGTAAAAGTGTACGGTAGCGGGTGGAAACGGAAGCGCCGAGAGGGCACCCAACGGGAGCAGGAAGCAGTTTCAAAGGCATCTTTTCAAGAGCCCCTCAGGCAAAGGGTTCCCCGAAAACCATAGAAAAAAGTAACTTGAGCGTTTTCTATTGCTAATTATGTACACCACCCGAAACCACCCAGTGTTACTATAACGTGACGATATTTAAAGAAACAATCTAAAGATATACTCAAATTTCTGTCAAAAACGGGCGGCAGTCGAGAGATGTGAGAGAACGTGAAAACAGCGAAGACTATTCGAGACAACAACAATTTTTTCGTGGATGCCATCTGATTTCCTTTTTGCGACAGCTGTGAACTGCACCACAACACTGGCAACTACTATACAGCCACTTGGGCAAAAATGAAAACATTATGGGGCATGGTGAAAAAAATATGGGGGCAAGGCATATGAATGGTAAAAATCTACTTTTGTAATATCGAGTGTATCGGAAAGTACGGATTTTTGAAGAAATATTTGTTGCATTTGGTTGCAGGATTCTTAGATTTCTATGTAATATGAATTTTGGTGAGAATTCCACCAAATCAAAGGCTCAATTATTTCAAATGCAGCTGATATATGAGTTGGGTTTACAACATCACACCAGGATTGAAAAAAAAGAAAACGTTCTCTTAGTTTATTGGCAATATTATGGTATCTATCTGTCTGATTTTTCTGACCGTATCTGTCCGATTTTTCTGAAACACATTGCACCCAGCTTCTTTTTTTGACAGAAAATTCTTAGAATGATTAGCAGCCTATTTGTTCCACGGTTTTCCAAAACCCTTCGACCCGTACTTTCGTTTCCCGAAAGTTTTGGCACTTTTGTCCAAACGACAGCGACAACAAGCGAATGCAAGGACTGTAGTAACAGAGTCGTCGTCGTTGAGTGACCGAAGTTGCGATCTTGGGATCTAATCGGTTTGGTTAAGTCCATGGTTTGACCACAATGGGGCAAATTAGTGTCTAGCTTCTACATCCCTACTTATTTCAATAGAAAAATCCTGCTAAACGCCACCAATGTTCTTTGCATTACTTTTTGATTACCCCATCATCTATGCTCGGACTAGCAGGTGCAATTTGAATACTCGCACTCAGATTGTTCTGCTTGTTAAATACTTCAAACTACCGATCGAGAATGAACAAATATTCAAGTTTTTTACGTTTTGTTTAAAGTATTGTATGATTTCATAAGCGTACGTATTTTTAGTCAGTGTCGTTTCAATTTAAAAATCGTTAAGCAGGTGTAGTTTATGTCTGGTGGCAAAGATCAATCTGAATGTGAGCAAAAGTACCAAAATATTCTGTAAAAAAAAGTTTATTAAAGGAGCCTTTGATACAATTTAGAAACAGTCCACTTACCCTAAAAAACGCAATAGCCTTCAAACTTCCTAGCTTTTAAAATGTTGACTTTCGCTTTTGCTCCAATTTTTGCCTTTGAATTTTTACTAAAATTCAGCCGTGTTTTCCTAACCTTAGGTTTTTGAACTACAAACCCATTGTTTTCAAAACTTTCAACTTTTACTAAAGATGTAATTTGAAGTAATGTAATTTCGTTTGTTTTTCGCTGTATTTATTATTCGATTCAGGTTGCAAATTGTTATCGTCGACGGCTCAGCGGAGACACAGACGAATGATCAATTGTTCTGAAATCTCACAAAAAATTCCCCTACATGTGGAAGTTTTCATGGACATCGTGCTTTGCCTCAACATAATGATGAATCCATTTGTGATCTACTGTATCATTTTTCGATCTACCATCCATATGAAACGCTACCGATGGTATCTTCTATGGCATCAAGTTGCATCAGCCTGCAATGTTTTAATGGTAAATTGGACCTTTATCTTACAAGTTTAGTAATTTTAGATCAGTTTAATTACGAAACCTGTAATATTCCTTCCATTTGCAATGGGTTTTCCAAACGGAGTTGCCAGAGGAGTTATACCAACACATACCCTAACTGAAATGTATATGTTCACTATGAGCATTTCCTTATCATCCGTTACTCACTTATTCACATTTTGTTTCTTGGTGTCAAAGGGGATTTTCTATTTTCCTCTCAAGTATAAAGTGAAAATGACATTTCGTTACTGCATGGCATTTTTGCTCGGCGCAGGCACATATTGGGCGTATGAAGACCAAGGAGAAATCTTTCGGGAGATGAAACAGGCAAGGTTGAACATGAGATTCTGAACGTATAATGTGAAAATATTATACAACATTTCGAATCTGTGCAAAAAAAAAGCAACGGTGTGCAACTAATTGATACTGCCAGTTTTAAGCTAGCATGGAATAATTTCATGACAGCCCCAAATTCTTAAAGTTTTCATGGAAAATCGTGATTAGTGGCAATCCTTTGATTACCCTAGTAATTCTTAACACAAAATCGTAAGTAAAAAGTTAATCCGATTCAAATTTTTTCAAGATGACCGTATCAATTATGCGCGACAGAGTTTCTTTGTTTTGTAAAAATTACAAAAAAACACATATTTTTAATGTTGTAGTCAATTAACCTGCGCATCTAACGAGCTAATGAACATCGGGACAAAAGCAGATTTCTTAGTTACCTGGGGATTTAGCGTTTTCTCTCGTTGGACGAGGGGTGTAGCTTGTGCAAGAGGGATTTGGCTTTTTTAACAATTGCGAAACGAGAAAGCGATATTCAGGGTGGTGCGTTTAACGATAAAGCTCAGAAAATCACTGGTTTTTTCTTACTTACTAGTTATTCTCTAAAACAATCCTTGTTTTGAGAAAGTTTGGTTAGATAAATTTTTTGCACAGCTTGTATTCGTTTTTGACGAACTTTGAGCCAGTAAAATAGCAGGAAAAACCCAATTTTTAAGCAATCAGTTTTGATTTAAATTTTATAACAACACGATTTAGAAGTATTCATGTATTTCTGACGACTTGCTTTCTATCCCTGACTTTATAGTCTATAGATCAGAACCCTTTGTATTGAAATTGATGTTACCAGGCGTCATTGGTCTGAGTTGGCTCACACGTTTCTAATTGTCCGCTCGAGATTGAAAAATTTAAATCAAGGAGCAGCCATGTCAGAAAAGACAGTTCGGATGCAGAAAATGTTTCTCTACCAGCTGATTCTTCAAATCGTGATTCCTCTCGGAGTTATCTTCTTTCCGGTTGGCGTGGTGGTTGTATTTGTTACAGGCGGATTTCAAGCTAACATAGGTTGTTATTTTTTCGCCCATCTTTATTTTATTTTATTGATTTTTAATCCTTTTTCTCAGCTGTTGGTCTTTACGTAACCTACAACTTGGCTATTTTTAGTATTCTTGGTGGAACTGTGCTCATATCAATGAACAAGAATTATAGATCGTTTTTGAAAGTTCCCAAGATTTTCTTACAAACTTCATCCAAAATCCCCGTTGTTCGTGTGTCTCGGCATAAGTAATATTTTTCTGTTAGAAAATGTTTGAAACGAACGAATAAATATTTCTGCAACAGTTCGTTTTTATTTATTTGATTATTATGGACCTTTCGCATGAAATAGGCTGTCCTCTTTTACCGGCACGTCAAATTAGTGACATGTCAAAAGTGGGATACCTATATTCCATATCAACAAGATCCGCAGGGCGCGCCTTAGATCACTTAGCCACGGTGGCTTTGTGAGTTGTGCGACGGGCTACAAATACACTGCGGTGCAAAACGATGGCCCCACCCTTTAAACCACCAATATCTTGCTTGAACGAAATTTTCGTTTTACGGCACCTATCTCATTGAATTCTGCGTGTAAGAAAACCCTATTATCCTATGTTGCATTATAGATTTTTTAACAAAAATATAGATTTATTGATTTATCTGCGTTTTCGGACAGGTGCAAAACTATGGCCCCACCTTGATTTTTTGGCCTTCTTTGGTTTCGGGTATCAGAGTGAGTTAAACAGCTCAAAAATGATATTTAACTAACTTTTATCATCCTACGCCTTGAAAATCCTCTTTCTTCGTTTTTCGCATCTTAGAATGGAAGATTGCCAAAGCGCGCCTTCTTCGCAATTGGGATGTAAGCAATTTGCAATAAACAGTTAGGCAAGTGAATTTATTAAATATTCCGGTTTTTCGATACTGTTTCTGAACGTGGACAACAATTTCACTTAACAGAAAAATTTCATAGCGAAGCAATTGCAAATATTGCAGGCTAAATTGAGTGGAATTTCAATTAATTTTATAACAAAAATACGGCGTCAAAATTGGCATTTTCGAATCACCGCGGAGAATTTTTTCTGTTTAGTGAAACTTTGTCACATTATAATCTGAAAAACCACTTTTACAAAAAAGTTTTTGGATATTGATGGTGGGGCCATAGTTTTGCACCGCAGTGTATTACCTCACTCTATGGTGTTATCGCTATCGATTGGGCAAAAATGTAACCGCGCATCGTACGCAATCGCATATTTGCAATCGCATTGTCGTTAGATGTTTTGCTACAAACACAACTTTAAAAAATTTACTTTGAAAAGAGACAGATTTTAAAAAAGGTTTTTAAAAAATACCGGGGCCCGCCCCATTTTCAGCCACCCTTGGATGTGAATCTACCATTTTGGCATAAACTAAACAAATTTTTATTGATAAAAAGTGTATGGAATACATTGTTTTGGTTTAAAAAGTTTGTGATATAAAAATTGGATTTTAACGGTCCCTTTTCAACTAGCATGTAACAATTCTGAATCATGAAAACAGTTCATTGGCCATTTTTTTTAAATTTCTAAATCCGATTTTTTAAATGTCTAGAGCCGATCTTATTAGCCTCTCTACGCAAATGACGTCATAGTAGGTGTGACTTTTGACGCCAACAACGAATCATTTGAAACAGCTGCAATTTGGTATTTAGTTAATGAAGGGCGAAATAAAGAGGTGTGGTGTGTATTTTCTCATTCATATACCAGTGTTCTTTGAAACACATCATTGAGCAAGAAGTTTGCAAGAATAATCAAGCCTCTGGCTTGATTGCCCTGCCATTCGCACCAGTTTAAGACTCAATTTTTATAAGGCTTGACCTGCCGCACAATTTTTATAAGGCTTGACCTGTGTGATTGGATTTTTTTTTGTTTTTGCAAAATTTTGACGGCAGTTATCTCAATCGGTTCTACATATTTTTTGCTACATTTTATCTAATTACATCAAACATTTTTAGGGCATTCATCATCTTCAAAAAACGCCTTAAAGGGCGCGATCTCAGCTCCTTCACCATAATTGGCGTCGCGCAACGAATCCGCCCGCTTTTTTTCCTACCTCGGTTTTTCCTGGTCAGCTTCCGTGTTTGCAAGCATGGTAGGCGAGGGGTAAATTTTGCGCCCGATGGATAATTTGGCTTTTTTACTTTAATTATTGTGGTTTTTCGGCTTTTTTTACATGTTTCAAAAATGAAAGCAATTATCAAAAGTTTCAAAACTCTCGCAGTGATCGTTTCCTATCACAAATACACCTTATACCTATTTTAGATCTATTGTAAAGTAGTTTCGAGCCTGTTATCACGGAATCAGTCTATCTTGAGCATCGGAACATGCGCTATAAATCGAGGGCGTATTGCCTTGTTTTTTTCTTTCAAATTTTCACTTGATTTGAGACCAATTTGAACTATAAAATGAACAAGTATAAAGTTAAAAGGTACAAATCTGTTTAAAGACAAAAAATGTTGTGTTTTGGCCGCATAAAAGCATAGGTAATTTGGCTAACTATGAGGTGCCAATTCTGGCGCTAAAGCCCGTTTGTGCGCCTTTTATATCGTTTTTTGAGGATGATGTATGCCCTAAAAAAAATTTGACGAAAAACGATAAAATATTGAAAAAAGCACCACAAAATATAAAAACTTTGTCGCTTTTGAGATTTTTTTGGTTTTAGGTTAAGTGGTACAACTCAAAAAGTGGCATTTTTAAACTTTCATGAACTTTTTTTCATGACGAAAACAATGTAATTTTGTGAACTTTTTTTTATTGAAGGTTTTCTTCAATTTACTTGACAGTGAAACGAGATATAGCAAAGCAGATACAACACGGCTAGCTTGTGCTCGAGTAACCCAATAGACGTAAAACCGGTTTTTTTTGAATGTTAGTATTATTAATGATATTCTGTTAGTACTATAAGAATCCGAAGAAAAAATTTCTCCGTGTCGCAGGTCTCTCTAGTTTTATAAAAAGCGTGTTTTAAAGTGTGTTTATCCAATCCTTCCGTTTCTGATAATAACTTCCCTGCGAAACTTTTTCGTAGAAGTTGTAAAACATTTTCCTAAGGTATGCTCCAATGGTCAGTGGCTAAAATTAAAATTTTGTGATTATTGACAATTCATCAATCACAACTTACCTGCTTTGTTTCTAATTACGTTGGAGATAACTTTGCGCTTTAAATTTTTTTTTTCCATTACCCATTATAAAGTTTCACCTTTGCTGGCGCAAATGTGAAAGCAGAATAATCAAATCACCTGGTTTGAATGAAGTGTGACAATTTGTTCTTCAAACAACCTGCCAGCCTGTCCAGCCATTAAAAATTCTCGGCCAGCCCTTGTTAATCATGCTATTTTGTGTGATGCACCTTTCGTATGACACTCTCAAATCGTTTTCTTTTTAAAAAACAGACAGTTATTTTTCAACAGTTCTAAATGATCAACTGTTCGGAGATTTCACACGATGTTCCCTTACACGTGGAAATTTACTTGAATTTAATGTTTTACCTCAACATAACAATGAATCCGTTTGTGATCTACTGTATCATCTTTCGATCTACCGTCCATATGAAACGCTACCGGTGGTATCTTCTGTGGCATCAAGTTGCATCAGCGTGTAGTGATTTAATGGTAACCATAATTCTTTTTTTAGTTACAATTTTGGTAATTTCAGCTCAATTGGGTGGCGAAACCTCTAATTTTTCTTCCATTTGCAATGGGATACCCAATTGGTGTTGGCAGAGGAATAATCTCAACTCATCTTTTAACTGAAATTTGCATTTTCATTATAAGCATGTCTTTATCATCTGTGGCGCATTTATTTACATTTCGTTATTTGGTTTCGAAAGGGATTTCCGATTTTCCCACAAGATTTAAAGTTAAAATGGCATTGCGTTACTGCGTAGATATTGCCCTTTTTTTCACTCTTTGGGCTTATGAAGACCAAGGAGAAGTTTTTGAAGAAATGAGCAAGGTTGGTCAGAAATGGTTATTGGCACTCGTCAAATTTGTTTTTACCTTAGTACGGTTTCTTTTTTTATAAATTTCATTGAAACATGTTTCATTTACTTTAAATAAAGAGGGTTCCAAAGACTTCACGGGTTAAAATGTTCATTTTAAATTGTTTTGGTTGCTTTTCTCCAATTGTCCTTAGATACATATTGAAACGACTTGGTAGTCTTGTTTAGCAAATCAGAATTTGAATGTCCCGAACAGAAGTCATTTCGAGACGATCACCCACTTTTTCAAAAGTTTGGCATTTACAAGGAAAATGCTCTCATGTAGGTCTAAAAAAGTGAAAACGGCACAAAAACCTTGAAAATTCTATTTTTCAGTGTTTTTAAAACTGATAGCTGTTTTGAGCAGTTGAATATGAATAGAGTGAGAACATGAAAATATCCAGAAACAAAAACAAGACGACCGATACCCGACTTATATCACTTGAACCATTTTTTAGTCAAACTACAGTAACATGGCGGGAGCTACCGTAACCGAAAATTGTCAAAAAGTTTAAAAACTGTGTTCAGCACAGAAATCTGGGTTTTCATCAGCCACGGAGAAACGACGTTCGACAGACAATGTCAACGATCAAACGCGTTTTGGCATCATTGTTAAATTTGCAAAAAATATACTATTAAAACAATTTCATTGTTTTGGGGTGTCTTGTAATTGTTTTATAGAATTTTTGGTTTAAAAAACCAGTTTTTAGAAGTACTCCTGTATCACAAAGGAAATGGCATTAACTCCTGATTGGATTTTCTATCGATCAGAAACTTTTGCCTTAAGGGTAATGATTCCTGGCTGCTTCGGCATAGGTTGGCTTGTTGTTGATATCTCTCTCACTGTCCGCTGGACAATGCAAAACCTAAATCAAGGAGGCGTTATGTCAAAAAGAACTATTCGAATGCAGAAAATGTTTCTATATCAGCTTGGTCTTCAAATAGGTATTCCTCTAGGCGTTCTTATTATTCCTGTTTGTGTCGTAATAGTAATGGTAGTAGGTGAAATTCAGGCTACGAGTATAGGTTGGTGAAACAATTCTTTCCCAAATCAATGAACTTCAGCTGTTGGCCTTTACTTCACATGCTGTGTGTCGCTTTTTAGCATTCTTGGAGGAACTGTGCTCATAGTTATGAACAAGAGTTACCGGTCACTTTTCAAAATGCCAACAAAGTTCTTTCTACCAATTTCATCGACTACCCCTGTTGTTCGCGTTTCCCATCATTGACACTGCAATTGCACCCAAACCTGAACATGTTATTGGCTAACAAGTGAATTTTCTGTTACAGTATTGGCTAAATAAAACGATAAAAAAGATTATCAATAAGTAAATAAAAGAGTTCTCGCACAAGCATTCTGTCAATCCAAGATTTGTTTGAATTCTCCCACTATGGAAAAACTTAACTATAACGCCGAAATCTTCGCCGAAAACTTTGTTTTCAATATTTTGTTATGTTTTCCCTGAAGAGAAGGAAAAACAACATAAAGAAAATGGACCAAAATAACAGAAACACTACATTTCAAACGTAGATAGGTACCCAGTATTTTTTATCATAATAGACTTAGGAAATTTTTCAAGAATTGCAAAATTTCAGGAGACTTCGGTACTGATTCCGGTAATTTCAGAAGATTCCGGTTCTATTCATGCCTGGAGCCGAATTCTCACTTTGGTAGTCTAAGGAGAGGAGGGTTTGTGGTACGAAATTTTATATTTCACGTCTTTCTGCAGCGGTGTATAAGAATTTTGCACAATAGTAGGCGAATCCCCTCTTTTAACGTGTCTACTATTCTTGTATTTACGTACCTCCACACAAATAAAATAAACTGAATAACAGTCGAACTATAATGGTTGGGTCCTGGCACGAAATTTCAGAAATAAAATCAAATACCGGCGATTTTGTTAGTTGTTTTTTTAAATTGTGAAATCAAACCCCTCTCCCGCTTATTTGCAATGCTGGAAAAATTGACAAGAAACAGGTGCCGTTTGGCATTTTATATAATAAAACTTATTGCGTGATGCTGTCATACTTTCAAAATTGTCCCATAAAACCGCAGCCCTCAACAAAAAAATTTTTAGAAGTTACCTTCACAAAAGTCTGAGCTGTATGGAAATTCTGCTTTGTGTATCAACAACCACACGTTTCAACTTTTTTGATTGCCTAATTATCAATACGCGTCAAAGCAGGTGCATGGTTCAAATCGTTCAAATCAGGTTCGCTTGGTTTGCAAAGTAACTTCGAAGAGCCCTTTTTCTAGTTTTGAATTATAGCTTTTTTTGTCAATCTATCAGAGTTTTAAAGTTTTTTGGACATGTAATAATTGAGCAGGCGCATTAAAATGTAGAGCAAACTTGAATTGGCTGAAAAGTTGAGTTGTACAATAGAAATTTCTTTTTAAGAAAATTTTGACAAAGTTATTCAGAAGAACGGTAGTTTAGTAAATTTCACTAAACAACTAATATAACGTAATTTGTGGAAAAAAAAATAATGATCAGAAAAACTGTACATTTGTTGAAAGAAACAATACATAAACCAGCTTAACAAGGTAACCACAAAATCTTGAAAATCAGAGTTCTTGCCTAGTATCTCAAAAATAATCAAGTAAGGGACAATGTTAAAAAAAATTAAATTTCAAAAGAGAATATATTATTTTTATTTTTGACATCATCCTAATCGAACTAAATAAAAATTGCTTCACGAATTGAACGTTTTTAGTAGAATCCAACATTTTCCCCTCAATTTCTCTACCCTTACTTTTAACACCAATTTAACTATTTTTTATCGGATTTTTTTCGGAACTGCCAGTATAAGGTTTAGAGGCGTGCCATAAAATATTTTTTCTACAATATAACTTTATAATATTGGCAATTTTGTGAATCCCTCCCCCCCCCCCAACCAAAAAACCTCTGCCATAAGGTTTTAGAAATCCTTAATTGGGCGGCCATTTTAAAGTCGAGCACAACTTTTCAGCAAATCAGAATTTGGCTGTTTTTTTTCTTTATGTGACTTTTCCCCCATTTCTTCTGTGTCACTCATTTTTTCCAGAGAATCTCTTGTTTTAACACAAATGATCAACTGTTCGGAGATCTCACACGATGTTCCAGTACATGTGGCGATTTTCTTAAACATGGTGTTTTACCTCAATATTGTGCTAAATCCATTTGTGATCTACTGTATCATTTTTCGATCTACAGCCCATATGAAACGTTACCGGTGGTTTCTGCTATGGCATCAAGTTGCAGCTGTTTGCAGTGATTTAATGGTAATTATTCTTTTTTTCTATCCTATTCAATAAATTGTAGATTAATTGGGTTGCTAAACCTCTAATGTTTCTTCCATTTGCGATGGGCTATCCCATTGGAGTTGGAAGAGGAATTATCCCAACTCATACATTAACAGAAATTAGCATTTTCACAATTAGTATCTCTTTATCATCTGTTTCTCATTTATTCACATTTCGTTTCTTAGTTTCGAAGAGTATTTCTTATTTTCCTCTCATGTATAAAATAAAAATGTCTATTCGCTACTGCATGGCATTTGTGCTAGGTGGGGTCACGTTTTGGGCGTTTGAAGATCAGAGAGAAGTTTTACGAGAGATGAAGCAAGTGAGTTATTTCATACCTTTGTTGCACCAAAATGATAGCAAAATTTTCCAAATTCTAGAACTAAAAAACAAAACAACAAGAAAAATATATATAAAAAACACCAATTATTATTAGTGTTACAAAACAGACTACGAATGTACAAGACACACAACCAAATGCTTTTTTTTCGTTGGTTTGAACGTTTAATATCAAGCGTGAAAACTCATAGACATATACTAAATTGCGAATGAGAGTATGAAAATATTTTTGACACGTTTTGTAAAGAATATTTAAAAAGGCAGACCACTGGAAAATTTTTGTACCCATCGTTGCATTTTTGATGTGAGTAAACCAGTTTTGACTGTTTTTTTGCTCTTTGCTAGAAAAAAAACAATGGCGTTTTTGCGTACTTCGCGTCAATATCGCAATTTGTGCATAACCCGTCATAACCCATTTGATGCTTTAAAATCGTTATCAGTATGGCTCAAGGGATGCAAATTTTGAAAGTTCTGCCTTATGTAGCACGTTAAACGAATTTATTCAAATTTAAACGATTTAATTAAGGCTTGAATGACAAATACATTGCTCCTTAGTCTTTCAACATTAGTTTGGTGTGATTTAAGGTATTGCAGTACTTTGAGCCAATTTGGAGAGCTATTATTTTCCTTGCAAAATTATATCTTAGCAGTTCAAATAAATGACGATAAACAACTCGAATTAACAATATGAAAATGGTAAAAAACGGAAACCACCAAATCTAACCGTTCTGTCGAACAAAAAGTTCAATTTCCAAGGATTTCAACATGTCCATCGGCAGCTGTTTTGTACTGTCGGCTGATTGCCACTGTGATGGGTGAATTGAATTTTAACTCAAATCATAGGGTTTTGGATTGAATTTGTCACACTCAGATTATGTCAGAATTCAGAAATACACCTGTATTACTGACGACTTGCCCCTGATCCCAGACTTCATTTTCTATCGATCAGAAACCTTCTTCTTACTGGTAATGGTACCCGGAATGATCGCTATAAGTTATTTAACCGTGGATGTTTCTTTAACTGTCCGTTCAACATTGAAAAATTTGAATCAAGGAGCAGCTATGTCTGAAAAAACAGTTCGAATGCAGAAAATGTTTCTCTACCAGCTGATTCTTCAAATCGCGATTCCTCTTGGCGTCGTCTTAATTCCCGTTGGCGTTGTGATTGTGTCTGTTACTAGTGGAATTCAAGCTGGTACAGGTGGGTTGAATTAGACTTTTATAATTCTTTGTTCATTTAAAAATCTAACAGACTCAATTTCAGCTGTTGGCCTGTACTTTACATGCACAGTGTCTCTTTTCAGCATCCTTGGTGGAACTGTGCTCATAGTTATGAACAAGAGTTACCGATCATTTTTCCGAGTTCCCAAAAATTTAGTTTCAACAGCTTCATCCAGTACCCCAGTGATTCGTGTTTCTAGGCATTAAGAGCGATTTTTTGTTAAATTTCGCATAAATGGTTAATCATGTGGATTTTAAAAATCAGTTTTAAACAAGAGTTCAAAAGCTCTATGATTGAATGGTGTGATACATTGATGAGATAAAGTTAACGTATTTTTTATTAAAAAAAACACTTTTAAATAGAAACGAAAACCATTACGTATGTGTTGAATGTATATACCAAAGACCACGTTTGTCGCGAAAATAGAAATTAGCTGGATTTCAAAGCTGTCTGTAGAAACTTGCGTAACTATTGCAGCAACCGTGTGTGTTTTTCAAAACATTTTGTAAACTTTAAAACACTGCTGTATTCATTTCTGGCTGATGCGTCATTTTGGCATTATTTTTCATTGTGGTATTTTGTGGTAATCGTAAACCTACAAACTTTTGTAGGTTTTCACCTAGAAGGCAAGAAAAACAACATTAGCTCACTCAGCGCTAACTACAATCAGAATTCTAACACAACGCTTTCAATTGAAAATCAGTGATTCGGCTTCTGCTCTACTGTTTTAATTTTGTTCACATTTCGGTTTTGTCGTTTTTGGAAAAGCATGGAAAACATTTTGAAATCTTGATGAACATCAGAGCCAATTGTTGATTTCCCACCCAGCCTGCTGATATATGAAAGTCGAATTTAATCGTTTCAAGCTAAATAAAAATTGGACAACCATACGATTCCATGTTCAGGTCTCAGACCTTACATAAATGAAGTGAAACAAAATGACTACATGATTGTTATGCTTAAAACAAAATTTAACCAAGGCGAATAAAATAACATTACAGGTGACTCAACCTCCAGCTAATATTAAATTGTCTGTAGGTTGGCTGTTGTTTTAGCTCATATGATCTCGACCATATTCACATTTCTTTTTTAACTCATTAAAGCGTGGGAGCTGTGATACATGGTTGTTGCATCACTTCCTATTCTTTCAACGCCTTACGTTCCTTTCAAAATAACAACGCATTTTATTTATTTTTTCAATTTTCCAGTTACAGACTTTAAATACTGCATCTTTTCATTTTGTTGTAGATCAATATGAACTTTTCAGATTTTTTAAATTCGCGCTTTATGATCAATTGTTCAAAGTTTTCACATGATATTCCATCTCATGTAGAGATATTCCTACACGTCGCATTTTTACTCAACGTAGTTCTAAATCCATTTTTTATCTACTGCATCATTTTTCGTTCTACAATTCACATGAGGCGTTATCGATGGTGTCTGCTGTGGCACCAAGTTTCCAGTTGCTCCCTTGATATAATGGTAGCTAAAAAAACTTTACTGAAATTTGGTTTCATAGGCCAGTTTCGTCACAAAACCTGTAATTGTCCTTCCATTCGCCATGGGTTACCCAACTGGAATTGGCAGAGGAATTATCCCAACTCACGTTTTATTTGAAATATTTTTAATTATCATAAGTCTCACTATGTCGTCTGTCTCTCTACTATTTACATTTCGCTATTTGACCTCAATGGGGATGTCGTACTTTCGAAAACGGGACAAAGTGAAAATGATTGTTGGGCATGGTTGTGCGCCTGTTCTCGGTCTGTGTCTTTTCTGGGCTTATGAGAACCAAGAAGATATTTTTGTGGAATTGAAAGAAGTTTGTGAAAAGTTTGTGCTTCACATTTACTACGCGAAATTTGGTGCTGTGAACGGCTATAGCTACAAAGGACCCGAAAAAGCTATCCTACCATTAAAGACCAAATGGTTATGGAACCTATTACACAAAAAACTAAAAGTAAAACTAAAATTTTTGCATTAGGAACTTTTAAGTCCCTAATGGAACCTTCGTTTTTTTAAAATTTTGTTTGCTTGATTTTGTACATATGTAAAACAAACTATCGGGTAACATTTGACTGTTTTAGCGCTCTGAAGAAACAAAAGAAAAGCTAAAATTTACTTTTCGCAGTTTCTGGGTGGTCTCAGAACCCTTTGAGGCGTTTGTATCTGGGCGGTCTCTAACCACTTATATAGGTCATTTTCTGGGTGGTCTTGGGCCCATTCTTTTGAAGCATGAGTTTCTGGGTGGTCCAAGACTTTTCTTTGAAAGTTGAGTTTTGGATGGTCCGAACACCCTTTTTACGGCGAGATTCTGGTTACGCAACTCCATTTAGCAAAGAAACAATTTCCTATGCTTGAGGGATGTTTGGGCAGCTGTACAAAACAGCCAGAATCGATTTGTTTGAACTCTAAGCCATATACTGCAGCATTAAGAAGTTGGCGTCAAAAACACAGGGTTACAGTGGCCAACTGAGCCGTTTAAAAAGCCGAAAAAGGTAATGCGTAGACGCGCGTTGTTTTTCAAACGCGTGTTGTTTTTTTTTCAGACGCGCGTTGTTTTTGTAACCTTTGCGTTGAACTGTGTTCACTGCAAAGTATCCCTTTCTATGGCGGATGATTTTATACGCATTTTCCAGGAATATTCATGTATTACGGATGACCTAACTTCAATACCTGATTTTCTTTTCTTTCGAGCAAAGTCCTTGGTTTTCAAAACAATAGTTCCAGCTGTATTGACGTTACTCTGGACTATCTGGGACATTTCCACTATCATTAGTGCAACCCTAAAAAATCTTAATGTGGGACAAATGTCTGAAAGAACAGCTCGCATGCATAAAAAATTTCTATATCAACTGATTCTACAAGTTAACCTTCCTTTTTGTTTTGTAGTAATTCCTCTTTCTGTGGGATCGATATACGTTATATTTGGAATTCAAGGTGGTACAGGTAGGAATTATTCCATTTTCAAGATGTTTTCTGTACTACTCAATCATAACTGACTTTTATTGATTTTTTTCAGTTGTTAGTCTTTACGCCATCTGTAGCCTGTCTGTATTCAGCATAGTTGGAGGGACTGTGCTTGTTATTACAAATCCGAATTATCGATCTGTTTTTGATGATTGGAAAACATCGCGAGTTTCGAAAGTCGATACAGTAATCTCCATTACTCATCTTTCAAAGTGATACATATGTTATAAAAGTTTCATTATTCGATGTGCTGGTTTTTTTTATATACAACACATAGCGAAAAACAAAATTATTGTGATGTTTAGTTAGTAAAGGTGCTTGGAAGATTGGGTTACGGTTTTATGAAACAAAATTTGTTGAACTTTTTCACAACAGAGAGTTTCAAAAAAGAAACGGAAAGGACATGTAAGAAGTAATTATTGATTGCAAACACCAATGATCGATTTTTCACCTCTTCAAAAACATGCTAATATCTACAAGTCAAATTGAAAACCTCTGTTAATCGGCCAAATGGAACTTTGCTCTTTGAGCGACATTTTTGAACCCTGTTTTTTTGGAGAAAGGAAATTATTGATTTTTTCGCCTCTTCAAAATAAGGCGAATATCTACGATAACACTTGTAAAAGACAATTTTTGTTTTTTGTAGGTGGTGGTGTTGTTTTTTTCGACCGGCAAATACATATTTTTTGGACCGTGTTTACATTTCTTTTTCTGCAACAAATAAAGCGTGCCTATCATTCTACATGCTTCATGTACGTCGTTACATCACGCCGTTTTTATTAATTTGAACCTTGTGGCTAATTTTTTTTTTAAATTCTTTTTTTTTCAATTTAGACCTCTGTTTTAAAAAATTACTTTGCAGTTTCTTTAAAAAAACGGCCGATATCTTAAAATGATCAACTGTTCTAAGTTTTCCCATGACATTCCATTATTTATCGTCATTTTTCGGGACACTGCTTTTTGTTTGAACATTATTTTCAATCCTTTTGCAATCTACTGCATAATATTTCGATCTACAGTTCATATGAGGCGTTATCGATGGTGCCTCCTTTGGCATCAAGTGTGCAGTTTTTGTCTCGATATATTTGTAAGTGAAAACAGATCATAAACACTTAATTTTTCAAGGTCTGTTTCATCACAAAACCTGTAATATTACTCCCATTCGCAATGGGTTACCCAACAGGCTTTGCTCGTAGAATTTTTCCAACTCACAATTTAGTTGAAATTTACTTAGTGATAGTTAGCTTAACTTTGTCGTCCGTCTCTCTGTTATTTACATTCCGTTATTTGACGTCATTGGGGTTGTCATCTTTTCGAAACCGAGATAAAGTGAAAATTGTTGTTGGACATGGATGTGCACCTGTTCTTGCCTTATGTGCGTACTGTGCTTTTGAAAATCAAGAGGAAGTTTTTCTGGAGCTGAACAGAGTAAGTTTGGTTCTTTACAAATTTTGAAAAAGCATTACGGAAGACGAGAACGGTACCGAATGCGGCTGCAAACCGCTCTGCCGCGCTGCGGCTGGGTGGAAGACGATCAAAGCGCGAAAAAACTTAAGTATGCTTCTTTCTAAAAAGTTTTGCCATTGTTAAATTGGGTAATCGTAATGAGCCATCCCCGATCACTAACTGGGTATTAAATGACCAGTCCGGCACATTGTAACTTAACTTTAAAAAAAAATTAAAAGTCGCTTACCCACGTGTCTACCTGCGGGTTTCGCCGTTCGGCGACTATTACTCCACCTATTTTGAAAACAGGGCATTTGAAGTTTGTGGCTTCTCATGGTTTTTTTGTTTTGCAAAGCTGAATTTACTATGCAATTAGTGGCAAAAAGTGCCGACTGGTCCTTTAACGATTCGAATGTATAGCTTTCGCCAAATGCCGTTTTCGTTTGCGCGAAAATTCATGCACCTAGTCGCACGTATACCGTTATTAAAAACGCATATGACCCGAAACTTTTGTGCTTGTCGTTTACGGTGAGTACATATCGAGAATATCTTCTGTTCAGGAATACTCCTGTATCACTGCTGACTTGGCTTCAATACCTGATTTCCTCTTCTTCAGATCAAAGTAATTTGTCATGAAAGTAATGGGTCCTGCATCTATTATGTCAACTTGGGTTATCTGGGATATTTCCACAAAAATCAGGGCGACACTTAAAAATCTTAACCATGGGAAAATGTCAGAAAAAACCGCTCGGCTGCATAAGAAGTTTTTATATCTATTGATTCTCCAAGTTAGCCTTCCCGCTTGTATTGTTTTGCTTCCTCTAGGAGTGGGCTCGCTATGTGTTATACATGGAATTCAGGCTGGTACAGGTGAGAACTTTATGTTTACCAAATTGTTTTCAGTAGATCAAACTTGATTTTTCAGTAGTGAGTCTCTACGCCGTCTGCCGTCTCTCAATCTTCAGCTTAGTTGGAGGAACTGTACTTGTTCTTACAAACGAAGGTTATCGGTCTGTTTTCAAGAACTGCTGGAAATCCCCAGTTCCCATCTTAATTTTCGGTACCTCAGTTACTCGACTTTCTAAGTGATATGTATCTTTACTGACGAAGGAACACCAATGCGGCAACCCGTGCTATTCCATTGAAAGACACATAAAAAATAAAGCTTTTCAACCCACTCTGAGACATGATACGAATTGGCGTTCCACTGTTCAAAAGCAAATGTAAATTTGTTATGTATTAGTCATCCAAGTTAGACAGGTGAATTTCACCGCTTTTAGACATCAATTGAACTACTAATCGAGTGTTTTCGAAAAACCAAAGTGCTTGGAAGGAACATTCTCTTATTTTATTTTTTTAAATTTTATTCATACCACCTGATTGCTAAAACAGAAGTTTCAACCTTTTTCAATGACAAAATGGATAAAAAGTTGGGTTGAAGATGCAAAGTTACTCCGGTCCGCTCACTCACTTCATGCTTTGATGTTTTCTTGAGACCGATTTGCGTTTTGAAAAAAAATCTGCAAAAAAAGAGGACAAGGAAGTATATGGTTCTTAGAAGAAAGCAAAATACTATATTTGTCCAAATAGAGGCTGCCAGATACCCAGCACTTATACTCGTCGCCCAGCGAGCTTTCCTAGCCGGCAGCGGAAAACAAGCGGCTTTTTGTCTGCGTCTCCGCGACTTGCACACTATTTCGCGCGTTAGATGTGCAGGCCATCGAAACTTTAGGAAAGGTCAGTGGGCGAGGAGTATATGTTGTCTCATTGCGCCTTCGCTCTTCTTCAGATGATATGTAGGAAAAACCTTTGCATATCGGCATTTTTCAGCTACCAGAATATTCCACTTTGTATGAAACGATGTTATTTTGAAACCGTGTCATTTACAGCAAGTCCTGTCGAAACGTAGGCTAAATTTAGAAAAAATAACGTTACGCCTTGTTTTATCTCTAAGTTTGGTTATTGTGTTTTGCTTTCGCGCTCCTAGAAGCGAAATAATAACTTTTTTGTCATTTACATTTAGTGTCTCAAATTCTTTAATTTCGTTGCAGTTCGCGTTTCTTCAGTTTCAACATTTAAAACGCATGTTTCCGTAAAAATTGTCTCGCGCGCTGGTCAGAAAAACCTAATTATCTTTGAAGTCTTTTATGTTTTTCCTTCTCTAAAATTCACTGAAATAGTTTTTTTTTCAGAATTTCAATTCTCTCAGAAATCCTACATGATCAACTGTTCCGAGTTTTCACATGAGATACCACAACATTTCACTATTTTCCTAGATGTAGCATTATGCCTCAGCATAATTTTAAATCCATTTTTTATCTACTGCATCATCTTTCGATCTACAATTCATATGAAGCGTTGTCGGTGGTGTCTCCTGTATCATCAAGGCTCCAGCTTCTGTCTTGATATAATGGTAATTGAAACTTTGCTCCACCAGAAAATGGTTTTTTAAAGGCCAGTTACATAGCCAAACCGGTAATTTTCATCCCATTCGCAATGGGATATCCAGCAGGAATCGGCAGAGGATTTATCCCGTCACACATTTTCACAGGGTTATGCCTAGTGATCTTAAGTTTATCAATGTCATCTGTTTGTATTCTGTTTGCTTTTCGTTATTTGACGTCGATGGGATTTTCGTATTTCCGTAAGCTGGAAAAAGCAAAAATTGCTTTTGGACATGCGTGTGGCTTTGTTCTTGGCCTATATGCTTACTGGGCGTATGAAAATCAAGAAGTTTTTCTGGAGTTGAAACAGGTAAGTTTTTAAATTTGATTCTCAAAATTCAGGACAAGAAATCGCTTCGCTAGAGTGTGTGGTGATCAATTTCGTGATTCAGAAAAAACTCCAACAATAATCCCATTTATTGATCAATTGTTGAGTAATCGTTTTTATTTGCGTTAGGTATACCGTCTCCAAAGTTGAAAAAAATCGCCTCAGCAAGCTTGAGTTATGAAATTTGTCGAAAGGTGTTTTGATATGGAAAGTGTTTTCTTCAAAATTCTTGAAAATTCCTTTGGAAAACGAGGTTCTCTAGCTGTTCTCTTTTTAAACGGCCGCGGCCTTTTTTGCCGATCTACCTTTCAATAATGCTTGCATTAACCGACTTTTAACGTACGCGAAGCTGTCTTCAACCAGCAAAAACCCCTTATTTGTTTAAGAATTAAGCAGGTGTCATAATGGGGAGGACAAGCAAAAAATCGGATCTGCTGAAAAATTGTGCATAACCTTCCGATAACCCAAATATGAATTTAGACGCCTGTCATTTTCGGTTCCCGGTTTACGGTAGGTGGTGAGGTGCGGGAGATTTTCAAACTTCTCCAAAATGTTTCAATGTTAAAGAGAAAATTACGTTACCGATTTTTGCTTAGAAAAATGCGCTCTTTGTTAAAGTCTGTTTTACCAAAGTTGTTTCAGGAATATTCATGTATCACTGATGACCTCGCTGCAATCCCTGATTTCCTTTTCTACAGGGCAAAGACAATTGCATTGAAAACAATGCTTCCAGTAACAATCGTTTCGCTATGGACTACCCTGGACATAGCTACCATAATCCGTGCAACACTGAAAAATCTTAGTCACGGACATATGTCGGAAAGAACAGCTCGCATGCATACAAAATTCCTGTATCAATTAATTTTCCAAGTTAATCTTCCCTTTGCTATCGTTTTAGTTCCGATTGCTGTGGGTGGTATATGCGTTCTACTGGGAATTCATGCTGGTACAGGTATCGTTTTATTGAATAAACAATAGAAGGTAAACTTTCAGCTCTAACTCTTTACGGCGTTTGCAGCGTTTCCGTCTTCAGCATAGTCGGGGGTGCTGTGCTTATCCTTACAAACCAGAATTATCGCTCTGTGTTTGATATTTGGAAGAAATCCCGAGTTTCTAAGGTCAATACAGTGATCTCGATTACTCGTGCTTCAAAGTGATACTAATGTTGAAAGGTTTTCCCAAGTTCTTTTGAAAAACAGCTTTTAAAACTAGTCTACTTTCCGTAAGTCCATGGGATCAGAGTTCAATAAAGATTACATATTTCGTCTATTTTCGTTTCACAACGTTTTTGAAATTAAATTTTCAATATGTTTTGTTTTAGTTGACCGAGTTTTTGGCTGTTAAAATAGCGGCTGTAAGAAACAAAAGCAGGCCATTTCGACTAGACTCACAGTCTTAGAATTGGCTCATAGTTGGTCAAATACTTCTAAATGGACATTTTTCGATCTTTGGAAAGCTTGAGGTCGAAATATTTATCTGGCTCACGGAAGGACAGTGTTATCTTGCAAAATTCGAAGTCTTAGAAATGGTGTTTTCACACAATATTTCATATTAGGCACACCAAATATAACTCTCAAAAAGCAATCTGCTATGTGTTTTGTTTCGGTATATAAATTAACTGGACCCTATCAAGACGAAAAATGACTGAAATCGTGCTTTTACATAGTTTCAAGAAGGGGAATACCATTACAGAAAATATCTTGAACAAGTTTGCGCTATATTCAACGTTAAAAAATATTACCTACTCAGTGAAGATTACTTCGTTATTACAAGCCGATGCTTGCATGTTGTTCCTTAAGAAATGCATTCAATTTCGGGGCCAAGTGAAATTATCGTATAATGTTTGGCCGAAAGTATAAGCTACAGATAGATAGAGTCGTCAAACACCAACATGTTCCTGTTCCGCAGGTTTTTCTTGTTCAATTTGGTACAATTGGTGTGTCCAGGTGCAAAATGCGCACGCGATCACGAAAAGAAACAACGTAGGTTAACCTTTCAAGCATCATGTATTAATTTTTGTTCAGTGAAAATTTCATTGGTTAGTCGTTTTAATTTATCATTTATAGTTTTCATCTTCAAAATGATAAACTGGTCATCGTCCCACGATGTCCCTGCTCATTTTGCAGTCTTCTTAGACGTTGTATTCTATCTCAACATTACTATCAATCCCTTTGTGATCTACTGTATAATTTTTCGATCTACAGTATATATGACGCGGTATCGATGGTTCTTATTGTGGCACCAAATTGCAAGCATTATTAGTGATTTATCGGTTAAATTTCAAAATTGCATTCATTAATTCCTATTTTTAGTTAAACTATGTTGCAAAGCCCATGATAATTCTTCCTTTACCAATGGGATACCCGATGGTAGTTGGGAAAGGAATCATTCCCACTCACACCCTGACTGAATTTTGTATATTTATTCTTAGCATTTCTTTGGCTTCTGTTTCTCATTTATTTACTTTTCGTTATTTGGTGGCCAAGGGAATTTCATATTTTCCGACAAAGCATACAGTGAAACTGGGACTGAAATACACGGCGTCTTGTCTAATGTACGTTGCTACGTGGTCTGCTTATGAAAATCAAGATAACCTGTTTCGCGAGTTGAAGAGAGTAAGTTATATTATAACCAGTCAAACAGTGCTAATTTAAAAAAAACCAAACTTTTCACAAAAGGCGTCATTTTAAAAGACTTGTATAAGCCTTGTTTTTTCTAGGAATTTTTGGTTACAAACTAACGGAAAATGTTTTTCAAAACTGCATAGTTTTAGGTTTGTCGATTTTACTGCGGTACGTGTTTGATACAGCTGCTACATTGTGAGCTGAAGCAACCTGGAATATCAAACTTGTTACATAAACGGTTTTGTCTTTGAAAATTTGCTAGCGCTTCCTATATTATTTTGTTTGCAATTAAGCAAAATTTAAGCGAAGTTTTCTGTTGTTATTTTCTCGTAAGTGTTTTGGAGTGCTATAAACGCTCATGGGCGCCATGCATACGCGCCCGTCCACGCAATAATCCCCCATCGAGCCAAACGGCAACATGCGAAGGATTTTTTTTTAATTTGCTATAAGCTCTAAGAAAATCTAAAACACGCGGCTAACACTAACCCTTGTCATGACACGAAGAATTTCGTCACAGAGGAGGATTTTCTCTACACATCATAAAAAACGTTTGAAATTCACAGTCATTCAGAATAACCCCCACAGGGCTTTTTAATGTACGCCTCTAATGGCAAAATTAACAGATTGTTACGTGAGTTCCTTTTTTTGGCAAGATGGGGTTTTTCAACGGGGTTTGTATTGATTCTTAGTTCAAAATCTAAATTAATGTCGCTGGTAATTGTAGACGCCACCTCTAATTTGTTTTATTATTTTCCAACAGTTTGTCTTTGAAGGATAGTCATAAATAGGGTTTTGACCAGATTAACTTTACACCTTAAGACGCAATTTCTATATCAGTCGACAAGGGTGCGATCCTGGCAGAAATAGATTCGGCTGAAACTGTGATAATTTGTTGGTTAGGACCCAAATAGTCACGTGAAACACATCTTTTTGACTGTTGACGCCTTAAGGTCCTTAAGGAAACGTTAAGGTCCTAATTTCATATCTCGCTTCAAACTTAACTTTTTTTATTTTTTGAAAAAAGCAATCAATAGCTGTTAATGTTGTATAAACTTTTGTAATTACAACAAAACCGATGGAAAAGTGGTTTTCAGCTTTTTTTCCATTTCCCGTAAGTTGTTAAAAGTTTTATTGAAAACTGCAACTTTGCGATTGCGGATAGCAACAAATGTCCGAAACATAGTCAAAAACTGAAAATGGGCCCAAATCAGTAAAACCATTGGAAAGAAAAAGAAAAGTTACCTATAATTCCGATTTGTCTCCCCATAACGTCGAAAATAGCCATAAGCAAACATTTTCTTTCAAAAAGTCCTCCAAAAAATCAATCGTCAAGCCACGATTTCAGGTGCTTTTAGAACAAACGTGTTTTCATCTCTCAAAATAGTTTTCACCCAATTTGTGTTCGGTTTTCACCCAAATTGTGTTCAAGCGATAAATTTGCTTTTTCTTTCCAATGGTTTTACTGATTTTGGCCCATTTTCAGTTTTTGACCATGTTTCGGACATTTGTGGGTATTAACCAACAAACAATCACAGTTTCAGCCAAATCTATTTCGCATCATTTTCAAATGGCTCCAAAATTAGTGACAACGCGTCTTTAATTGTCTGTTCTTCAGGAATATTCCTGTGTGACCGATGACTTGAGACTTATCCCTGGGTTCCTATTCTACCGCTCAAGGACTATCGCCCTTCAAGCACTTCTACCTGCCACCATTGATGTGGCCTGGTTAAACATCGATGTTTTTCTTACAGTTCAAGCTACTTTGAAAAACTTAAACCAGGGACATGCAACGTCGGATAGAACTATTCGAATGCAAAAAATGTTTCTAAAACAGTTGATTCTACAAGTCGCTATTCCTTTTGGTGTGATTGTTATTCCTATAGCTATGCTCATTTTTTCAGTTACAACGGGTATTGAAACCAGCACAGGTCAGTGAAAAATATTTTTTTAAGCAAACCTTACTTTTCAGCAGCAGCTCTATATTTCACTTGTAGTGTGTCTCTATTTAGCATATTAGGAGGCATAGTTCTTATTGTAATGAACAAGAGTTATCGATCATTTTTCACAATTCCGAAGAAAATTCAATGGACTTCAGCTGTTCACGTTTTGAGACAATAAGTTGATAAAACATTACATTGCTGCGATACCAAGTAACACAATCTTTGCCTATTTTTGTTAATTTTAATTTTCTGAGAAAACTTTTGTGTTCTCATTATTTCGTAATACAAAACAAACATATGTACTTTTCATTTCACTTTGTTACTTTTTTAAACACAATCTAGCTTTTCAACTTCGTTTATTTTTCTGTGTTCCACGAAATTCTGCAAATTCGAAGTTACATAACAAAAATGCACCTGTTATCTGATAATGTATGTAAGCATAGAGTCTTGTGTCTGTCTTCCAATGTGTCGTTAGATTTGAAAAAAAAAAACTAGTGACAAACAATATTTGCTTGGATGCATTTTTGAGTTAATATCGAGTCGTGTGTTTTTTGTTGTTGTAAAATTTTTATTCAACAATCAAAAACTTTTCTTGCTCAATTCGATTTTTTTCCAGTTTTTTTTAAAGTGTTTTGTTTAACCTACCAGATTGTTTCTCAACATGTTGACGAAAGTTACGAGAACCTGAAAAAACCTCAATTTCTTTTTGTAAAATTGCTAAACAAAGTACAAAATTTGACGCTAAAATTGACGCAAAAAACTACAACGCTGCGACATTTAAAAAAAAATGTCTTTTGGAGTTTTCAAAAGTACATGAAAAAGTGGGTCTAAACAATTTTTGGCCTGGTTCACTGAAAAATCGATAATTTTTACATTTTTCTTATCCTTGTTCTCAAACTACTTATGAGGTGGGTCTCATTCGAAAAATTTTTATTTTATGGACGGATCCTGGCTAATAATGGTCCTGGTAATGCTGCGAAATCTCAACAACGATGTGAAAAAAAGTTTTTCTAAAAATTTGAAATTTAGGCTGCAACTTTTCAAAGGGGCGTTTGAACAGTTTCAGTCGCACGAAAAAACTTGTTTGAAATTACCTCGATGTGGAATTGCATGCAAAAAGTGAAAAAATTAGAATTTTTATTCATCTATTCTCTAGTGGTCGTGTTCAAAAACACTTTTGAGACGCACTTTTTCATAAAAGTAGGGCAGATGTAATTAGTAAATAGTCCGAAACATGTACTTTAGAAAGGTGATAAAAGACGTCTTTTTTATTCACTCGACGTCGTTAGAACATAGAAATTGGCCTATGTACTTTTTGCTTTTATTGGGTGTAATAATGATAAAGTAACAGAAAAATCTAAACAGTACAACTTATCATTTTAGGTGTATGTGAGCCCTTTTGTTATTGGATGGGACCACTTTTGCAGCTGTTATTATTGAGAAAATGCAATTAGGTACATCTTGAATGCCGAAGTGTGCAATCTTCAACTCAAATTATCTCACAACACGGGGTCCTAAAATTTGTTGGTGTCAATAGAGAAAGTAATTAAAAAAATATGGAAAAAAAACATATAAAAAGTCTGGAGATAAGTTTTTCCATATTTTCGACTTTTGTCGCAAAACGTGAAAAAAACCAGTCTTTCAATATTATTTTTACTCTTTTCACCTTTTTATATCGAATAAAAGTTGGCGTAATTTTTTTTTAAATGAGTTGGCGTAATTTTTGAATTTCCTATCGATTGCTTGTTTAATATCAACATTTGGTTGCGGTTGAAGCAAGATACAAAAATTGCGCCGCGCGCTACAGTAACCCGCGCTACAGTACCCCGCCAGACCAAATAATGTTCCGAATCAAATTTTTTTGTTACTTTATCATTATTACACAAAATGAAAGCAAAAAGTACATATGTCAATTTCTATGTCTTCATTGTATTTGTGCGAGCTCCAATATTATATAAAAGCCGTCATAAAAGCCTTCTCATTACGCCTGAATGTTAGCAACATCGCGTCTTAACAGTTGTGTTTCGTTCAACTTTGAACAAAATTTTTTTTGAAATCCTAGAATTTCAAAAAATGAAAAACTGCTCACCAGTATCGCACGATGTACCTCTACATGTAACAGTATTTTTTGATGCGGTGTTCTGGCTCAATATTTCTATAAACCCATTTGTAATCTATTGCATTATTTTTCGTTCAACTGTGCCTATGAGGCGTTATCGTTGGTTTCTGTTATGGCACCAATGTGCCAGTATTTGCAGTGATTTAATGGTAACACTATTTTATGATTAAAAAAAAAACTTTTAGTTTAACTTTGTTGCCAAACCATTAATTTTTCTTCCATTGCCTATGGGCTATCCAATTGGAGTTGGTAGAGGCATTATCCCTACTCATTTATTGACAGAATTGTGTATCTTCATTCTCAGTTTTTCTTTAGCTACCGTTTCTCATTTATTTTCTTATCGTTTCTTGGCTTCGAAAGGGATAACGAAATTTCCTGCAGCACAGATCACAAAATTAACTTTAAAGTATGCAGCAGCTTTTCTTATGGGTTTGGCTACGTTTTCGGCCTACGAAAATCAAGAGAAAGTGTTTAACGAGCTAAAGAATGTAAGTTTGAGAAAGTGGTTTTTGAATGTACATAGATAGCTCAAAGTTCAATACAGTTTGACCCGTTTTGTTTTGAAATTTCAAAAATTGTACAACAGTATTTCGAAAATATTGTATTAAACTAAGAAAAACTTTTCAAACATACATACCTGCTAATCTATTTCGTTCGCATAGTTCCACAATTTTCGGTGATTTTTCGATGTTCCTCGAATTTTATATAGCCCTCTTGCAAGTGTAAAAAATATGATATCTGTAAAGTAACTTTTATTCACTTAATTTTATATCACGCAACCAAGATTTAACAAAAAACACCAACACACCTGCCGAGCTTGTTTACCTGCTGTTTAGATTAGTTTGTAGGGGTTCTATTGTCAGAAGTGACTCGAAAAAGAAATATCTTTGACATTTTCCTGAAAATATTCAGGTGAAACATTTTAGGGAACGGGGAGAAGTTAAAAGGCTAAACGCGATGTGATAAAGTAAAACGCGATGTTAGCTTTCGGCATCATTAATCAGTAGCAGATCAAAGTGATCCATTATGTCGAAACCGGGTCAAGGGCCATTTGTAGTGTGAAAATGCGATTATTTTATTGATTGGACCCAGCGCATGTTCTGCATAGGTCACCATTTTGTGTCACTGCACATCCTTTCAAAAGACTGAATGCGATATGTTAACTAAAACAAGCCGACACAAACACAAAAAAACGAATGTCAATAAACATTTTGTAGCACTAGCAGGGTAGACTGCGAACGAAGTCTGTGATAGCAGATACATTTATCCATGGAGGGAACCGTTAACATTTTGGCACAGCTCACACTTAGCAGTGAAATAAATGTCTGTTTCCACAAAATGTAGCAAATCGAGCCCGTAACAATTGGATATATTGAAAATTTTTAGGTTGCCATTTTTGAAACGAAAGACTTATGTCAGTTCGAGAATATTTCTGTAGCGAAAAAAATAGATCAAATAGTCTGAAGCTCTTTCTATAGGGTTAACAAATCAAATTCGTTATGGGACAAGGACAAGCAGTCGTTTAACTAACTTTTGAGAAATAAATATATACTTTTTCCCGAAAACCGTTTTCTTTAAAGACAAGCTTTTGACACAAAAGATCAACTGTTTTAGACTTATTCTTGCGTAACCGAAGGCTTACAATATATTTCTGGTTTTATATTCTATCGTACAAAAACTATTGCACTTCGACTCATGATACCCGCCATGTTTGACGTGGGTTGGTTAAATCTGGATGTTTTCTTGACTGTGAGAGCGACTCTAAAATCCTTGAACCAAGGACCAATGTCGGAGCGGACAATACGAATGCATAAAATGTTTCTCCGTCAACTAATTCTTCAAATAGCTATTCCGCTAGGAGTAATTGTCATACCTATAAGTATGGTTATTCTTTCTGTTGTCAGTGGGATTCAAATAAGCACAGGTGAGATTTGGCTATATATTGTCAATGAAAGGTTCAGCGGCTGGTCTTTATTTCACATGCAGTGTGTCTCTCTTTAGCATTCTTGGAGGAGCTGTGCTTGTTATTATGAATAAGAGTTATCGATCGGTTTTTACATTAAGGCAGACACCGAATTCGTCAAATGCCAATGTCGTGCATGTCGGCGGAAATTAAAGGTATGATTACCATTTAAATATTTTTGGGAAATGGAAAATCAATTCTAATCAGGTTTCTGCAGTTTTATGCTCCCTATAGTTCTAGGCAATTCTAGTTTCCCCTCATTTTGAGCAGTACGTACTCCATTTTCGGAGGCACGGTAATTTCCTTCGTAACGGTATTATCATTCTGGCAAACTGGTCCAATGTTTGATGGGTTTACGTTGTTTCGCTGAAAATGTTCTAAATAATTGTTGTGTTTCACTTTATTTTAAAAGAATGGATAAATGGCTTTTTTAAAAAGCGTCACCGCTCCAAACCAAAACAAGCGAGTCTATCAGGCTCCGCCGCGCTTCTTGAGCAAGGTGCGACCATGGCGCAGGCGGTAGAGAGTTCTCCTATCAGGCAGATGCATTTCCACAGTCGCGAGTTCGAATCCTGCGCGTTAATTTTAAGGTTTTCGTTAAGTGACATTTCGTTTGCAACGCGTAAGGTTACTGTGTCCTTCTGTTACAGCGTCAAATAGAAGGAACTATTATTGGCTGAGACTATAAATGAAATTCTAATTAAAGGGCGTTTTCAAGCTCGAGATTTGTGTGATTTGCAACATAAACTTCTCAGAACGTTGTTGCACAACGCAAATGTGATATAATTACCTATATTCAAAGCGCATTTTCAAGATGTAAAACGTTGGTTTTATGAATGATCTTCAGAGTTTTAAGACGCCGCCTCTCTAATATTCGATTTGTACTGCGACATAAATGTTTTTCAGCTCCGATGGGGCTGAAAATATGCGTAAAAGGTGCCCTAGAGACGTTACTTAGGATTCCAGACTCAAATCAGCATTATCGATTTTTTGAACATAGAAGACGTCATCGACTTCAGTAGTTCACATCTCATGTATATCGCAACAAAACTTAAGCTTTAAATACTGATTCGGACCAAAATCTTATGCTGATAACGAATACCAAGAGTTGAATTCTCGTTTGCAAACTTTCACCCACGTATATGCGGAATTGAGCGTTAAAATTTTTGCAAATTGGGCAAAAAACGAAAACCGTTACTGACTGCGTTCTGCGCTCTACTTTTTTGAAAAGTATGTAAAATTTGACTTAAAGTTTCTTTTTATTCAAAAATCGTTCCATAAAATAGTCAAAATTCGCTTTGAAAAGCGCATGCCTCAGTTAAAAAGTCATTTTTTTCAATGTTCAGGCGCCTTTTCCGTCGTTACTACCTATCCTCGAAATTAGTTACAAACTTTAATGTTGATTACCAACAATTAATAAAAAATTATAAGCTGTTTTTCGTTGAGTATGGTTTTGGTTGCTCTCAGATTCCTTAAAATGTCTCAAAACATTAACAAAATGCCCATTTCAAGGTTTGCTTGATCAGTTTCAGGATTTGCGACTACACCCAATCGATTTTCCGTGTCATTTTACGTGAAAAAAGAACATTGCTTTTTTATCCATTTGAAGTATTGCTTTTATTTGCCGCTTTTTGTACCCCTGAAGGCGTCCGCAAACTTTATATTCTCAGCTCCCATGTTGTTTTCTTCTTTGTTTTTAGTTTTTTGAACGTTTACGTATTATTTCTGATAGCAATTTTCTCTTCCTTGGGCTGCATAACAAAGACACGCACATTTTTTCATAAAGAAATATTTGTGAAAACGAGCACAGTGTGGGCAACATTACAGTTTGAAACCGAGCAGTTATTTGAAGCGGTTTGTAAATTTTTCGGAAGCCAATTCATTTATTTTGATAAATTACGCACGCATACATATATCAAGAATCATGAATTATTTATGAGACCTTTATCACCTGCCGTGAATGGTCAGCAGGTGGAATTAAACGTAGGTAGCATTGAATCAGCACAAGAATCAGATTTCTCCGAAACGCTCAAATGTGTAGCTCATGTTGATTTTTACCGGCTACAATTATTTTGAAAACACATTTATGACAATTGTTTTTCCGTCTTTTTTAATTGTTTGCCTCCTATTTTCTAGAAACTCTATATAATATTGTTTCAAATGGGTTTTTGTGTCTCTATAACGTGTTTACATTTTGAGTCCAAATTAATTTCTACTATCTCTGTCGAACCTCTCTACAAAAGTAAAAAATATACTAACGAGAAAACCTTATTTATAAGCCACAATCTGTGCTCGCAAATTTTGGCCCAGTGGCGCTTTTTGTGTGCGTTGTAAAAAAAGAGCTAAATTAGAAAAGAAAGGGCTCCTAATTTGTACATAATTTTTTATTTGTTGTACACTTTCACTTTTGTTTTATGTTTGATTGCAAACCGAAACATTCTTGACTTTGTGACTACTTCATTCGATGACTAGTGTAAATAAATCCCAGGTCTTATTGTTAATAAAATTTTTATTAACGCCTTAGAAATTTTTTAATAATCTTTTCTTTTTTCACATTGGTGCAAAAATCTAGATACACTAATATGATCCAAAGCTTTCCACTTTCAATCTAAAGCCCAATTTGTCACTACAAAAGTTTGATCAGCCTCTAATTGTTTTTCGCATTGCGTAAAAATCTATGTAGCAGACCTTTTTAAATATTTTCATTTAGTAATGCTAAAAATCAGAACAATTATTTTAACAATGCTTTATGAGATAAAAATATTCGGCTCGATACTTCATGCCTGAACTAAACTGACATTTGTCGTCTACGGCACGAACAAACGCCGTACTCAATCCGCCGATTCGCTCTAGTAACATATGTTTTGTAATTGCTTTAATTCAAAATTCATTTCTGTTAAGCTTTTTTGAAGTTCAGATTACTACACTTGATATAGAAGTAGTTGACATTAAACAATACCACATCAGTTTTTTTATACTTCGGGGGGTTTAAAGTATGACGGCGCAGATAAACGGAACGGTTTGTTAAACACTTAAGAGACCAGCTGTTCGTCGGACTTAAAAACTGTTCTCAAGACATGACTTCTGTAAGGATCGAGTGGTTTGGACAAACCGACGACATAGAGAAAAAGTCGAAATAATTGGCCCAAGTTTTGTCAAAAACATATACTTGACCTAAAAACACTATTTTGAGACATTTGGAGTGTTATCGAATTTTTTACCTCATGTACTGTAGTTTCGCTCAAAATGGTCCAAAATTGAAACTTGCACCATTTTCCTATTCAGTACAACCAACAACTTGTTTTTTTCATACCAATCGATAAAAAACACCCAGGTTTCAAGAATTTGTACTTTACTGACTCAAAAAACTATTTGATTTGTGAGGTTTTTAGGTTTTTTTGTGTTTTTATCGGCATTTGTAAAATAAGCGAAAAATACCACAAGATTTAGCACACTATTTGCTACGAAAATAATGTTTAAGATGTTTATTTTTGTTTCCCTAAAGATTTTTTTCTCTATGTCGCAAGCATACATGACTTTTAGAGAAATGATGTCTTAAGTGTGACAAACACATTTTCACATTATACCTTAAGCTGATGAGCCTTCTTTAAGGGTTGGGTCCCCACTCTGGATAAGAAACTCTGCCTTTTAAACGTAAGTATGTGGTTTTGAGATTTGGAGAAATTTTAAAACCCTATAAAAGTCCATACATACCCGATCATCAGACGAAAATGGCTGTTCGTAAGTGTGACGAATAAAAAACCATACGCTTTGTTTCTTCAAAATAGTCGTTTTCCATCAACATTCACTTTAATTGCGGATCCAGTGCTGCTCGAACGACCATGGAACTTTGAACACCGGCCTTTTCATTCTTTATTCATTATTTACAAATAATTTCTTGAGAATGCATATAGTTTCAGCTTAAAGAAGTGCGTATGAACCAATGTCCTCCTTTGGAACTCAGCCCTTTAACCAAACGTCTTCTCTATTTACTTCCCGTGGTTTTTTACATCAGTTTAATTGTAAATCCATTTGTATTCTACTGTATTATCTTCCGTTCTGCTACTCATATGAGACGGTACCGATGGTATTTACTCTGGCATCAGGCTATTAGTATGTTCAGTGATGTGCTTGTAAGGCATTTCAAATGACAAGATAAGCATACCTTTTTAGTTCAACTTTTTTGATCAGCCCGTGTTTTTACTTCCATTCATTATGGGATTTCCACAAGGACCTTCTGTTCATCTGATGACAACAAATCATTCAGCTGAAATTTGCATATTTTTTCTTGGAATTTCACTATCGTCCGTTCTACATCTGTTTAGGTTTCGCTATTTGGCAGCTAAAGGCATTTCACACTTTCCGATAAAACATGCTTCAATGGTTGCTGCTACTTATGTAATTGGAAGTTTCCCAACAGTAGGAATTATTTTTTCGTATCAAGATCAGGATGAAGTGTTTGCGGAACTCAAATCGGTAGATGTGTGTGAGTGTGTGAGTGTGTGAGTGTGTGAGTATGTATTTTTCACTTTTTTCGCTTTTTTCCAGGAATATTCTTGTGTCGTGGACGTTTTACGAGAAACCCCTGGTTTTGTTGTTTATCGCACCAATGTCGTTGGCACGCGTATGTTTTCCTTACTTTGTGTCTGCACTGTCTATTTTCTAACAACTATTTCTATGATTATATAAGCAACCATGAAGTCACTCAACTCTGCAGTCATGTCTTCGAAAACTGTGACAATGCAAAAACGCTTTTTAAAGCAACTAATGACTCAAATTTTAATACCATTCGCAGTTGTGTTACTTCCAGTTTTCTGGTTTGTAGCCACTGCAATGTTGGAACTCTTTGGCTGGTCAAGTAAGAATTTTCTCAAATTTTTAAAGACTTTGTTTTCAGTTATGTCATTTTTCCTCATGTGCAGTGTGTCGTTATTTAGCGTAATTGGAGGAATAATATTGGTATGCATGAATAAAAACTATTATATGGCTCTAACAATTCCATGGAAAATTATTACCCGCCAAGAGATAAATACACCGGTTGTCTCATTTATCACCAGAAAAAAATAAACGTTTATCAATTTTTTTTTAAAGCAAGAAATGGCTTTTTTTCTTTTGATTTTATAATGCACAATTCATGAAAAAAGTATTTAGCGTGAGAACCATTTATCACTGAAGGGTACGAAAAAACTACTCTTAGCATTTCTTTATCTTCAGCTTTCCACCTATTTGCATATCGACTATTTGTTTCTAAGGGAATGCACAATTTTCCTACCATGCAAAAATTAAAGCTTTATTTACATTATTCATTTGCTGTAATTTTATGTTTTGGCGCGTATTCAGCACAAGAAAATGATGAAGCAGTGTTCAACGATATGAAAAGGATAAGAATGTAATACTATAATTAAACAAGCCTCATCGGAACTGTTGTTGATAAAATCAAAGTTTCTTCTCGTTTTTTTTTGATTGGTCGCCAAAAACCACCAACTTTCCGCAAAATCTCGTACGCTTGAAAATTTTAGTTTGCAAGATTCGATGTTTTGTCCAGTTTTCTCAATTTAACAGCTATTCAATATTGCGGAAGACCAATTTTCTGAGTCCCCAGAAGGGCCAGATAACTGGCGCGGCTGTCAGAAAAGGCACGGCTTGCGGAATTCTGGGTCAAGTTTTGTAACTATAGTACTAAAATTGTTGGTATCTGAACAATGAAACAGGGATTCTTGTAGCATTTGTAAAGTAGAATTCAAAAAATTAGGTTAATCTGGGCGCCTCCGAGGTCTCAAAAAACGCGATGGAAAACTTCGTTTTTGCTACTCTTTTCAAAGTTTTGTTGAAAAATGAAGAAAAATATTCTAGAATGACATCAAAAGAATCTTTTGTCTGGACATTATCACAAATCAAATGAAACCAACGAGAGGTCTGTAGCACGTCTGGGAGCTGAGATAGAATTTTACTTTCGATTATAAAAATTCAAAAAATTTCAAACAGCCAAAACCAAGTGTTTTTGCTGTTTCTTGACAATATACCAATAACATTATTTGTTTAGAGCTGAATCAAAAAGATTTTTCCATGTCTGTGGCCACAAGACTGTCGAGTATATGAGAAAACGTGTCTTAAGATCCAAAGAAATGTTTGCAACAAAAAAAGTAAAATGGAGATTTTACAAATATCTCAGACTGCATATTTGAGATTTTTCCTCGAACAAAACTAGAAAAGTTGGTCAATTGGAAATTGGGTTTTTTTTATCATCGCCTCAAATGATTTATCGTTAGAGCCTACTGAGGCTATTCTAAGCCAAAAAGATCCAGTGAGTCCCGGAGCGAAAGCGTGTCAGAACGTTCACTTGTCTTGAACGTTGAACACAAAATAGGAAAAGATTGTAAATGAACACTCGTAAAAAAGAAAAAAACGTATTGTCAAAAAATCGGTTTTTCATGAAAGATTTGCAAAAATTACTGCAAAATTTGAAAGAAATCAAATAAAATTAGAAAGAAACAAAGAAAAAATGTTTTCAAAAAAAAACACTTACTAATGATCACAAGAGAAACGGTTTTGTAGGAATACACATGCTTCACCGATGATTTATTACAAAAAGCTGGTTTTGTTATTTATCGTCTAATACAATTCGCCCTAAAAGCTATAATACCTACCTTTTTGGCCATAAATATTCTGACAATTGAGACTATTTTCACAGCCCGTGCCATATTACAAAACCTAATCTGAGAGGACAAAAATAATGCAAAAAAGTTTTTAAATCAACTTATTCTGCAAATCGCTCTTCCTGTCGCCATTCTTCTGGTTCCTATTGTTTTGGTATCCATTTCTGTTTTGACTGGTTTTCTGGGAGGCACATGTAAGGAACTTTAGTTGTTCTTTAATTCAATGTTTCCAGCAAATTTTTTATTTAACCTGTACCGTTTCTATTTTTAGTTTTCTTTGTGGAATGGTTCTTATTATTATGAATAAAAGTTACCGATCATTTATCAAAGTTCCGAAAGTCGTTTGATTTAGTTCATCTCAAGTTAATATTCTTTATGTTTGTTTCCAGGACTTGACAAACGAGCAAATGTTTTCAAATAAAGAATTTATATTAACGCGAGTGTCAGTATGTGAGTTTTTGAGTATGAGAGTAAGTGAATATGAGAGTATATGACTATGATGTATGTGAGTTTGGGAGTATGTGAATATGTGAGAACGTGAGTTTTTGACAATTTGAGTTTGTAAGGATGCGAGTTTGTGGGTTTTTGAGAATGAGACTGGGTGAGTATGTGATTATGTGTGAGTGTGTTTGTGTGAGGGTGAGTATGTAAAAAAGTGAAAATCATCGTTCTTGATACGACTGTGAGGCATCCATGTTTACGCAATCACAAAAACGTATTAGTGTTTCGAAACAAAGCACCTGGATTACTAGTACTAATGAGAACATGCGAGAAACAACCAGGTGTTTTTAAATCACTTCATCTCAAGGTTGAGATTACACTCGTGATCAGGACGGCCCAATGACAAGCTAATCTCTTCTTGTTTTGATTTTTTGTCCCTGTTTTGTGAAATCATTCTGATATTCATAGTTTACAGTATTTAATTCTAGATTTAACTTCTCCTATGCTTTTTTTGAGTATTTGAACTCTTTGCACTTGTTCACACATGTTGGACATAAATTCTTAACAAAGTTCAAAAATAGAACAACGTTTGAAAAGCACTGCAAATGTATCCATGATGGTGGAACAATTATTGTCGATGAAACAAAATATAAGTCCAAATAGTGCCGCCCGGCATTCATTTTCCATGAAGCTACATATGTCTCGACCTCATTTGCGTTTTTCCAAAATAATCATACATCGCTTTTTTACAAAACGCCAGTTGCAGATAGCAATTAGCTTTCAATCGATTTCTTTAAATGACACATTTATGGCGGCCTCGTAAAATTTTCCGAGCAGGTGCCACTTTAGCTTGATAAATGCAAAACTGCCCAAGATTCAAAGTTCTTTACATACAAAATGTGCATGTCCTGCAGTAGTAAACTTTATTACCTCTGATTTTATATATAATGTATTGTACCATTACATTGGGTGCAAGAACGACAAAAGTTTAATTTTATCGGGTTTAGTGTGTTTTCAACAACAACAAAAAAAGGCACCTGTTTTGGCCAAAACTTTTAAGTATGGTACATTACGTGCGTTTTGTTAGTATTTTAGGGCCTTCAAAAGTTTCGGTGTTGTTGCTTGAACCAAACCTTGGAAACAGACCATAAATTTCATTAGGTATAAAAAAATCACAAAATATTATGTTTATTCGCTTTTGTAAATTCTTTTATCGTTATTCGGTAAATGCAATCGATGTTGATGCATTTGAGAGCGACTTTTATAATTGGCAGATTTTGAGTATATTGGTAAATTTCTAAACAAAAAAAATCATTTTCCACAAATCCCCAGTAGAATTGCCTGTTTTGTGTCCTCTTTTCAAAAATCGAAGGCTTGTTTCATTTGCCTTTTTCCATTTTCAACTATTGTCACAGCTTCAGATTTAAAAGATTGTAAAGAACACATATATTTCCCAATTGTTTTTGCTAACGCATAAAATATAGTTCACATGCCACATCAACTTTTGTTTATGTTTTCGTATATTTTTTGTTAATTCAGAGATTGAAGTTTTTTTTTTTTAAATTTTCTTTAGTTAGAACGTTTCTGGATGATTCAATGTCCACCATTGGTCCTAAGCGCCATGACCGAAAAGCTCCTGATTTTACTGCCCGTTGTTTTCTACATTAGTTTGGTTGTGAATCCTTTTGTATTTTACTGTATAATATTTCGCTCTTCTGTTCATATGCGCCGCTATCGATGGTTTCTGCTTTGGCACCAAATTATTAGTATGTTAAGCGATGTCCTGGTATGTTCATTAGGAATTAAAATCTACATTAACAGTTTTAGTTCAATTTTGTTGCCCAACCCGTATTTTTACTTCCATTTGTTATGGGCTACCCAAAAGGACCTGCTACCGGAATATTTCCATCAAACCGGCTCACTGAACTATGTGTTTTCTTCCTAGGAATTTCTCTGGCTTCCATTGAACATTTGTTCATGTTTCGTTATTTGGCTGCAAAAGGAGTTTTCCATTTTCCTCTAAAGCATGCTATGGTTGTGGCTGCAACATATGTTGTGGGGAGTTTATCAACACTTGGCATTTACTCATCTTATGAAAATGAAGATGCAGTATTTAACGAGTTGAAACAGGTAAGTGAACGCGTGCGTGCGTGCGTGCGTGCGTGCGCGTGTGCCCGCGTTTGCGCGTGTGTGCGTGTATGCGTGATTGTGTTTTTGAGTTCGCCAAAGACAATGTTGTGTAACTCAATTTTTAGAATTACTCCTGCGTAATCGATGAACTTCGCAATAGTCCTGGCTTTATTGTCTATAGCACTAAAACGTTCGGTACCCATTTAGTGCCAGTTGGTATTTTTGCCATTGCGTTTCTTCTAACTGTTGTTTCCCTAACTATTCGTGCCACTATGACTACTCTACGCTCAGCCTCCATGTCTGCTAAAACATTAAAAATGCAGAAACATTTCTTAATGCAGTTGATAATTCAAGTTTTGGTACCATTTATAGTTGTTATGCTGCCACTTTTGTGGTTCTTGGCAACGGCAATGTTTGAAATCTTTGGGTGGTCAAGTAAGTTTTTTATCTGAGCTTATGGATTTTTTACTTTCAGTTATGTCATTCTTTCTGATGTGCAGTGTTTCGTTCTTCAGTGTTTCAGGAGGAACAAGTCTTGTGTGTATGAACAAAAATTACTATTCAGTTTTGACCATTCCTTGGAGGAAATGTAGGAGGAACCAAGATAAAACACCAGTTGTTTCATTTGCTAAAATTAGACATAATTAAATTGTTGGTTTTTTGATGGTTTTCAGTTTATCAACCTTGTATCGGCAATTTTGCCCTACTATAGCACGCTAGATTGCACAGGTGGCAAAAAAGATAACTGTTTATAAAATCGTTAAAAGGTTTCTATTATTCTTCATCAACGGCTTTTTTTGTTGTTGGAAACTTTTGAGATAGTGACAAATAAAGCGAAATTCAAACTTTTCATTTTTTTGAGCTCAAGTTTTAAAAAAAACGTTTGCTCGTTTCTCCAACTGGTGGTGTTTCTGTAAAAAAAAATTGAATGTTTTTGGTTTGTCTTCTTCTCCAATTTTACAAGCCAGCATCTTTATTAAACAGGAGAAAAATCTGAAAAAGCTTTTTTTTTGTTGTCGGTTATCTCCAGCGATTAGTCTGACAAAAAGTTGCTAAGAAATAAACTGTGGGCTAAAAATCCATGCAAGCTTAATCCATCTTTGATCAGTGTGTTTAATATTACATAAATACGTGCAAAATGCTGGTGCATCATGCAAACAAAAGTTTAATCAATCTGAGATTGTTTCGCCCAATTCTTTTTGGGTTAGTTTGTATTTTCTGCGAACTTGTTAAATTTGTACATAGGGTTTACACCTTATTTCAAATTTAAAAGGTGTTTTTAGCAACAAAATTGGTTTAATGTGACTGAACTTTATACAGATGTTTTTAGAGAGTTTTCTAATACACCTGTTAAATTAAGTAGTCCAGGTGCAGTTTTGTTTTTTATAGGGTCAGCATGTATTGGAGGAGTACAAAATACCAGCGCTTGAAGTTTGGTTAGTGAAAATCACGTTTGAAACTCATTTTAGTCACCCAACCCCTGAATTTTGTGAAAAATCAAATATGACTTTGCTGAATGATAAACTGCTGATAAAATCTGAATGATAAAATCAGACTTTGCTAAACGATAAACTGCTCCGCTTTTTCCCACGATGTACCTTTTCACATAACCGTATTCATAGAGCTGTTATTTTATATAAACGCCATGTTTAAGACAATGTGTCTGTAATTCTCGACCCTATATCCGATAGAAAATTTTTTGCCTCGATTTTGCTCAAACTTTATTACTGAAGTGCCCCATGGGTCTTATATATGATTTGCAACTCAAATTGGGATTATCGATTTTTTGCTCCGTGATGACGTCATAGGTTATTATCTATCGTTTCTCGGTTCGATCGCATCCAATCGTTTTTCTAAAAAAAGACAATATGTTGCAAATTTTATAAGGAATTCAAATATGTAAATTACATAATGCGATTTGGTTTCATAAAACTGAAAAATGTTGAAAAAACTAATAGAAAACTTGGTTTTTCTAACAAGGCATTTTTTTACTTCACGAGCGAGTTACCTACTTACGATTTTTAAATTCTACACGTAATTTGCCACAAAACGGCTGCTACTAAAATTGCACTCACTGTCATATGGGCCCATGAAAATGAGGAAAAAGTGTTCCTAGAGTTGAAAGAGGTTTTTCGTTTTGTGGTTTTTGGAAGCGGCCAATCAAAGGCCCCGTTCAAATCACCCCCCCCCCCCCCCCCCTAAATACCACTTTGGTTTTACCCTACATTTGACAGTTCAATTGCAATTCGTTGCCGAATATGCATAGTACACTGCTTCGTACAAGTAACAAGCTCGCTTTTTTAGAATTTCGAAATTTATGGTGTGTATTGAAATATATGGTGTGTATCAGCGAAGGTTCACGTGTTCATTTTCCCAGAAGAAAGGAGAGGGGTAAACGGCCGCAGGCAGAGTTGAAAGTGTTTCACGCATTTTTCACGGCCGCATGACTTTCATAACTTTTTTCAGGAGAACACTTGCGTCACAGACGACCTATTCGATATTCCCGGCTTTATCGTCTACAGAGTGAAAACTCTTGTCTTCCGTTTTGGAATCCCTGTCTCAGTATCAGCAACTTATTTCTCTGTTGAACTGGTTTTTATGGCTAAGGCGACTTTGAGCAACCTGAATTATGGAAACATGTCGGAAAAAACCACAAAAAGACCACAAAAAGTTTTTATTCCAACTAGGTCGGTTATAACATACCGTTTAAAATATACAGTGAAAACTTTTGTTTTATTTGTTATAGAAATATACCAATATAAATGTTTAACAGAGGGTTTAAAAGTTGAATTTCTTTTGATGTCGATGGGAGTAAACTATCAACAAATACGAAACGTTAATTGATGATTTTACACCAACAGGGAGAAGATTCAGTCACAGAGAAGAGAAAACACAAACGCTTTCAAATCATAATTTTAGGTAAAAACGTTTTTCATCTAGTCTTTATAATATTTGACAAAAAAGTCTTGTTATTTTTCTTCTTGGTAATTTATGCGTTTCGTGCATATAATTTTACCGTCTTTCTCATGTAATCCATAGTCGTCGCTAAATGAAAAACATGTTTTTGTTGTGTTTTTCCGTAGTTGTAACATAAGTTTTGCTGAATGGAATTCAATAACTTTTCATGTTTACAACCTTATTCGATGCCCACATGTTCGTGATTTTTTTTCGCAGTGAAGTTCGAACCAGATTTTTTCGCAGTGAAGTTCGAACACTTTCTGCTTTAGCAAAATAGCGAGACGCGAGGAAAAGCGGTTAACTCCCCCCGAAGCTGGTTTTGTGACACCTAATCTTTCTTCGTTGTGATAAGCAGGTTTGCAAAAGAGATTGAAAATCTCATCTTTGTTTCATATTTTACCCTGCAATTTATTTACATTTACTGCCTGCAATAACCGTTAGCAACAGGTGCAGTGATGCAAAAATTCACTTTATTAGCAAAATGGGAACATTCCGCATCAGTTGTTCAGTTTGGGTTTTCTATTTGCTTCGCCATTAAAGGAATCTGTTTGTTTCGCTTAAAAGTGCTCAAGTGAGAACGTTAATCACACCCTAAGAATTCCAAAAACCCGGTGATCTTTGTATACTCGTTACCCAGCTTGTTAGAGCGGCGCTTTTAGGTCACGCATAAACTGGTCTGCGTCTCCAGGTTTATCACGCTCATTAGCTTGTTAGATGCGCAGGTCAAATCTATCTACGTAGTGTGCTAGTTGTCTAAAGCATTTATAGCGATTCGAAATAGCTGTGTAACTGTTTTCAAGATTTAAAAACGTGCTGAAAGGGCAGTTTGCTAGACGGTGTTTTCGACATTTGAAAAGCACCTGGAACTTTTAATAATGGCAGGTGCTCTTTGGTTTTTATGTGCGAAAAAGAAATCAAAAAGGCCTGTTTTGCCAAAATCACTTTTTCACGAAAGTGTGTTGGTTTGTTATTCTTTTCGAAGCCTTTCTTTGTGTGTCACAAGTGTTAAGTAAAACAAATTTTTTTTTAATTTTCAGGTTTTTTGGATGATAAATTGCTCCAAATTTTCCCAAGATGTACCCTTCCATATTACAGCGTTCTTAGATATACTATTCTATACAAATATTATTTTTAATCCACTTGTGATCTACGGTATCATCTTTCGTTCTACAATTCATATGAAACGCTACAAATGGTTTCTTTTGTGGCACCACTCTACAGCTGTTGCGAGCGACTTAATGGTATGAAGCTGTATTTTGAAACAACACAGTTTTTCAGATGAGTTGGGTGACAAAACCTGTGTTTCTTTTACCATTTGCTATGGCATATCCATTAGGAATTGGCAAAGGAGTTTTTCCCATGTTGTGGATGGGTGTCGTTTGTGCTCTGACAATGATTATTTGTATTATATCGATTGCTCATTTATTCAAATTTCGCTTTTTGGTATCAAAGGGATTGTCATATTTTCCTGTGATTCATGTTGCAAATCTTTGTTTCTCTTACCTTATTGGTATTTTGACAGCGCTTACTATTTTATGGTCATATGAGAATGGCGACGAAGTGTTCTCGGAATTGAAAGAGGTTTGTCTTTTCTTTTATTTGCAAAAGTTGCACACAAGAAAAAATCAAAGACATGTAACAACCAAACTTTTTTGTTTGAAAACGTCGGATATTTAGCGATAAAGCTCATAATACCTCCGAGAGAATTTATGTTTTTTGAAGATGACTTTTTAAAAGTAGTCACATGCTAATCAGAGTATGAAAAAGAAAAGTTGTAAACAAACACGACACACCAATTTGGAAAACAGTTTTTTTCTTTACTTAGGAGATCCTAGCTTTTAACAACAAAAAATATTAAAGGCTAACTTGCTGAACGTATGCTGTATCAAATACAAAAACCGAATTTATCACAATTATTAAACAAAAAACTCAAAAAAAAACGTGGCCCTTAAAAGTCAGAAAATTAGCAGGTTTTGGCTTTTTGCTTGAAAAAGTTCATTAATGGTCAAAAACAGAAAGTAAAATGTTGTATACAATCTCAAACATTTCTAAAGCTTTTATGTTTGCTAAAAAAAAGTGATAAAGGCATTTTAAATGCGCTTTTAAAACTACTGATTAGGGAGATGTCATAGGACACCTTTTGAACAGCTGCTTGCTCAACGTGACACAGTTTTCCTATTTTTCCGTAATTAAAAATTTTTGGATGACATGGTTGTGAATTTTGGAGTTTTTCTTTTTTTTTAATCGTTTGCTTGTTTTTCTTTTTCGGTAACAAAAGGATGTTCGTTCAATTTAAAATGTTTGTGACAATGTTCTATCGATTAATTTCAAATGTCTGTAATAATGTTATAGAATAAAAAAATTGAAAAACAGCCGTACCGTAATCGTATCCAAAATGACAAGGACAAAATCGTTTCAGAAGCACTTGTGCACTTTTAACGCCCTGTCTTTGCAAAAATAAGCTGAAAATAGCAAAAGTCATTCAAAGTAAGACAAAGGAGACGATTTCTCAAAATCACAGGTGCGAGACTGTTTCATTCAAAATGGTTCGACAATTTCCACCCAGAATAGGGTCACATAATAATTTGTTTTATAAGTGGCTCGATTGTTATATGTATATGTAGATGTTTTTTGGCGTTTGGTAAAACTATGAACAATGCCGTGAACCCTAACTAAAACATATTGCTTATGTTCAGTTTTCGCGACCTCGGTCCGAAAACTGAACAATTTAGGCTTAGGCTTGTAACCCAATTTGAATTTTGTTTTAGTTTCTGAACAGGGGCTCAGTTTGTATCCAGTTACTTACCATTTCACTACACAGTTCTTTTTTTAGGAATACTCTTGCGTCACTGATGAACTGCTTTTAATTCCTGGTCTTATCGTCTATAGAGTAAAAACTTTGGTTCTCCATTTCGGCATACCTGTACTCGGTTCCACAATTTACTTTACTACTGACCTTGTATTTACTGTTAGGGCGACTTTGAAAAACCTTAACAAAGGCCACATGTCGGAAAAGACCCAACGGCTGCATAAAATGTTTCTACTACAACTAATTCTACAATTTTCGCTTCCCTTCTGCATTGGAATTATTCCGGTTGGAATTCTTCAATTCATTCAGATAATGGAATTTCAAATTGGCACACGTAAGTTGTTTGACGTAATTTAATTTTACACTCTTTTCGGTAGATGTTGGTATGTATCCTATGTGTTCAACATCGCTTTTAGTTTTATTGGTGGGGTTGTTCTAATAATGATGAACAAGAATTATCGATCGTTTTTTATACCTCGGTTTATTAAGAAAGTGGCAAAACAGAGAACCGTTGTGGTTAGTGTCACCAGACAAGAGAAGCTGTGATCCTAAATGTTTTGTTTAAATAAAACGCAACGTTTTAGATTTGTGAATGTGTCAAAGTGTGAAAGATTTGGCACAAAACGTGTACAAATATGGCTACAAAGTCAATTGGGTATAAAATAATAATAAAAACCATTACGCTTGAGGTTTACCATTTTCAAGAAATTTCTTATTTTGTTGTAATTAGCTTTTTATGATAAATGTCTGCAAATATTTTTCACTCTTTTGCGAATAGAGTACCGCGATCAGCGTACAATATCGCAAACTCACAGCTTTGTTTCTAAATCTACCTGTGTCTAGAGATTCTGACCTCAAATAGTGGTGAACCCAACAACATCGAGCACCATGTCTTTATTGTGTGGAAGTGGGAGACTGCTTATCACCACACCCCATAAAACGAGAGAGGCGGGCTACCGGACTATCAAATCACCCCTCTGTAGTCCGGGGAACAGTTGAAGTCCGGGGAACAAATTTTGTTTCATATTTTTAACGTGAAAAAAACCGTTTTTTTCTGTTTATTACTGACGTTGAGTGCACAATACATAACAACAAAACACTGTGTGAAAGAAATCGAACAACCATCAAGTGTATGAAGGAATAAATATAATATCTGACATAACTGCCTGAGGGAAAACTAAGAGACCTTTGTGTTTACACGCTTCATACAATACTGAACAATAACTAGTGATTTCGTGTGTAGGCACCCTGAGTGGGCCACAACTTCAATCAATTTGTCATTGCCTAGATAAGATGCCGAAAACATGCCAAGCGACGGCCACATGTGTGGACAGAACAATCGATCGTGCTGTTCCCCACAATAGAAGCACACGGTGTTCTGACAACAATGACGGTCATTGTCGTCGAGCACGCTACCGCAACACTGGGCAATGTGGCTGAGTTTTGCTGCTCTGATATCGTGCCAGATGACGATTGGGCATGAGTTCGCCCTGTGTCTCGTGGCCGGGTGTTATTTCTTTCCCTCTGCGCACGATGCTGGTCCTGGGTGTAATTCGGGATATAATTGCGACCAGTAATAGAATGAGTTATTGGCAATCGAGATACCGCTGGTGCATCGCTTATCTCCCCAAATGGTGTTGCTGCTGAGGGTGCCGCTGACGCAGAACTTCCTTATTTTGCTGCACATGTTGTTTTGACTGCCTTGTTGCAGACTTTGAAGGATGGTAGGAAGCATGTCGTGTAGAACGTTTGCGATTACTTTGGCCCGGTGCTGTTAAGAACTACTGTTATGAAAAACAGATTTCTCTTTTGTTTTTCAACGGTTTCTTCGGGAAAGTTTTCAGATATGGCTGCTTACTCACCCGACTGGCCTGCTCTACTGTCTGTCTAGGCACAATAACAGCGCCTTTAGCCATCACTTGACCTGTTCAGGGTTGGTCAAACACTGCATCTGCACCTCTTCGGGCTTTCCAAGCAGAAGATCTTCGAGCGCCGGATCGATGACCATTTCGTCTTGCTGATTCTCCCTGTTTCTGCGGAGACTGGGGTTTCTACTAACCGTTCTTCATTTCTAGTGTTGGAGGCAGATGATGACGGACTAGGATTTGAAGACGTTTGTAGTATACGCTGCGAAGTCAGTAGAGACGACGGGGTAGTCAAGCAGGGGAAACACCTTGCTTCCGCTCTGAAAGAGCGGGACTAAAGATGTTCTTATCTAAACTCTTGTTGCAATGTGTTGTTATCAGAGCTGCGTGTCTCGCAGCTCTGATAATAGCGCTTTACGAGCGCTTCTGTCTGTTTTACGGCCTTTTGGATGCCTACAAGCCATCAGCCTACAAGACGAATGGTCATCAAAACGGTTTCGTGACTTCATTCCTATTCTCAATAGGACAAGGGACAAATTCCACATAAATATGTGGAGACAAACACTGTTTAACTAAAGGCCTTGAACAAAAAAAATTGGAGCAAGAGAAATTCGTTGCAACTGACAAAGAGTAGCTAAAACCGATCCGGGGAATACCCTTTTCCAACTGAGAAATGGCACTGTGTTTCCTCATCCGTACTGAGTTAGCTTCAATTAAGCCCTCTGTCTGCCATGGCTGCTCCTGGGGTTTTTGTTAATCGGCTTTTATAGGAAAGAACGACGCCGGAAGCCATGGCAGTTCATAAACTCAAACAAGAAACATCCTGAGTTATCTGAATTTTGAAGGTGACTACCATTCCTGCGTGACGGTGTTCTTACTGCGGGACCTCCATTTAATCTACTAGACCCTGTGTCTAGTGATTCTGACCTACGCCACAAATAGTGGGGAGAACTCCCGTCACAGTTAGATTTTTTCTCTTCGGCAACTAGTGTATTTTCTATGGTGAATTATAATTGTGACTTGATTTTATAAAAGGTGAAATCTACAGTGTACATTTAAAAAGGTGTTTTTTCGCTTGTCGCCGTTGCAATGCTTCAAACAATTGTTAGAAGTATGCAAAAACACCTGCAATCTGGGATCCGTGGCAGGAAAGCTGCCGGAAAATACGGCTTTTGGCCACCCAAGTAAGCAGTCAGCGGCAACACATGCTATGTTTTCGATCATGACCAAATTCGTTAAGATGTCGTATCTGTAATTTCCGATCTATATGGCAGGGGCCATGACATCAACATTTTTGAGCTCCGATGGGGCTGAAAATTTGCGTAAAAGGTGCCCTAGAGTCATTATTTAGGATTCCAGACTCAAATTAGCATTATCGATTTTTTTGAGCCCAGATGACGTCATCGACTTCGGTAATTCACATCTCATGTGTATCGCTAAAACTAAAAACTGCTAAAGATGAACAGTGTTGCTAGTTACGACCGCGCTTTTGTAACAATATCTGTAAACTTATATTGTATTGAAAAAAGCCTGAAGTGAGCATTACCTAATGTACTTAAAGCGTTATATTTTTCCGCACACATTTTAGCACATTGAGCCGAAAGTTTAAACACACAACTTAAATTTTTTGAATGTTCATGATGGAAAACGTCACCGATTTGAAGGAAACAGGTGTATTTTAACATTTGTGTTCATACCTAATCAATGATAAGTAGTCACCTGCCACTTTGTCTTAGCCAACGCAATAACGGGGTTTCACTTTGTATTAGCCTCGGCTTTCTTGAAAAAACAAAAACAAATTAAAATGTTGTTTTCGCATAACGAAATTTCTGCATATACATATGTAGCCTTTAACTTTTTCCGTCAAAAAGATTTTTTCTTGTTTTAGATTGGTGAAAATGATCTACTGCCCTCCAATTTCTCATGATGTGCCTTTACATATTGAAATCTTTCTTGAAATAACATTCTACCTCAACATAATTATCAACCCTTTTGTTATCTATTGCATTATTTTTCGCTCCACAGTTCATATGAAGAGATATCGATGGTATCTTCTCTGGCATCAATTTGCCTGCCTGGCTAATGATCTCTTTGTGAGTTTATTTTCTTGTTAGTTCAATTAGGAATTCAGTTTAATTGCCTTGTAAAACCATTAATGTTCCTTCCATTTCCAATGGGCTACCCTATTGGCATTGTCAGAGGATTGGTGCCATCTCACATACTGGCAGAGCTGTGCATTGTAATGTTAAGAGTTTCACTATCCTCTGTTTCACATTTGTTCACCTACCGTTTTCTTGTTTCTAAAGGACTGAACTACTTTCCTCTGAAGTATGTAATAAAACTCACTATCCGCTATTCACTTGCGGGTGTACTGGGCCTTGGCACGTTTTGGGCATATGAAGATCAAAGCAAAGTTTTTGCCATTAATGAAAAGGTTAGTGTTTTATAGTAAAAACAGAGGTAAACAACTAAAAATCGATTATTAACTAAAAATTGAAAAAAAAGATGAAAAATGTTTGTAAACGCCAACACGAGATTCGCAATTTGCGAAACTGTAACTCGAAAGTGGAACCGAATGAACCTACACAAAAGTAGGGGAAAAAACAGTTTTTTTTCTTTAATTGTTTTATAAACCTTCAATAAAAACACTGTCCGAAGAAACACTTTAAAACTTCTTAATTTTATGCCAAAAAGTATTTGTCAGAAAAACAACAAATAAAAAAAAAATAAAATTCGCTTGTCACGAACAGTATAGTCTGTGTCCAAACAACAACTGCCCCTTTGGCACCTTAAAGGATTCTAGGCACCTGGTCCTGCCATTGGAGTAGATCACAAAGAGCGACAATTGCGGACGCGCGATAAAGTGCGCTTTGATAGGAGAGCGCCGAGAAATCAGCCGAAAAAACGTCTGATATAGTTGTTTTTTTTTCTGTGAATTTAACGGGAAGGCCATTTGTTTTTCGGACACAGACTATAACATGCAAACTCAGTTTCTTATGGGATTTTAATATAACCCAAAAAAGATATTTTTGTTTTTCCTTTGCCTGCCATGAAAGGATTAAGGGTTGAAGATGGGGGTTGAAAAACGGGAAAAGAAATTTTAGCGCAGATAATTTTCACCGTTTCGAAGTTTTCGGACTCCTTCGCGGAAGACCACAACGTTTTATTTTTAGTGGTTTGGTAAGCTGGTAAAATAGCACTTTGTAAGAAATTTTTGTATTTATAAATTTTGTAAAATAACAGTATTGTAATTTTATTCCTTGTCAAAAAACCGATATCGAACTAAAACTTTCACAATGGGTAATTTTTCAAAATAGTTCGCTGAGTACCTGGAGGATAAAAAGAACTAAAAAAACCGAAACTAAAAAAATATGTTTACAAATTGGGTTGATAAAGATGAGGTATACAAAAATATATTTGTGAAGGTTGAAACAGCAGTTAGATAAACATTGTCAATGCAATTTGTATTATTTTACAGGAGTACTCCTGCTTCACTGAAGATTTATTAAAAATTGACAGTTTTGTTATTTATCGACCTCATCAGTTTGCTTTAAAAGCAATTTTACCAGCTTTTATAGCCATTATTTATTTGACAATTGATACTATTCTAACAGTCCGAGCTACATTAAAAAATTTACACCAAGGACCAATGTCCGAAAGAACGGTTCAACTACACAAAAAGTTTTTATACCAACTAATTTTACAAATCGTTCTTCCTCTTGTGATCATTCTTGTACCTATTCTCATGGTTGCTATTTCTGTGTTAACCGGTTTTCTATCAGGCACATGTGAGAATTTAAATACTTTTTTAGTTATAACTTATTTCAGCTCTTGGTCTTTATTTTACTTGTACTGTTTCCCTTTTTAGCATACTGGGTGGAATAATTCTCATTGTTATGAACAAAAGTTACAGATCGTTTATCAAATTGCCCAAGGCGGTTCAATTCAGTTCTTCGAATGTTAACATTATTCATGTTTCTAGGTCCCAAAGTTAGAAACAAACAGTTAAAAAAACAAATAAACAGTTAATTGGGAGCAGCCATGGGCTGCAGTTAAAACATTTTCACAAGTTATAAAATCGCTGTCGGTCGTTAAAAATGTTAGGGAGCCGATAAAAGTCGATTTTTTGTAGGGTTTCCCAAAGTTTGAGAGGGGGAAACACAAAATTCGCAAGCAAAATAGTAAATATATATTAAACAATTCACTCAAAATTTTAGCCATGTGCTAGAATTTTCGCAATAGAGCGCGTTTTACCTCCTCCCACATCGGAAAAATTTATATTTTACGATTTTTGTGTATTAGCGAAAAATTAGTTTGTTCTGCACAATTTGCAATTGGACATTGTCTAGGAAAACACAAAGTATACTTTGCTTTGTTAAATTCGGCGTTTCGAAAAAAAAAAAAAAAACTTCCTTTTTGAGGCTAGTTTGACTTTCGGGGGGAGTGAATTGTAGGTTTGGCTGAGATAGAAGCTGTTTCTACCCAAGACACTGAGAAAAATACTGACTCCCGATTTTTACCAAGGGTCTAATTTACCTAATCTTGCCAAACAACATTCAATGGAAGTTTTATCAAAACAGTACAATGAAAGAATGGTTTCTGAAACTACGTCTGCTTGCCGATAGGGATACTAATTTAAATTGGATTTCGCGTTTAAAGATATTCGGGGGGGGGGGGGGGGGGGTCAAAAAGGAATGGTATAATGTTTTTTTTCAACTGTAGATTTCTAGTCTTTCCCATTAATGGAGCCTTTTTTTTTTTAGCTTTTTTACGTTGTAGATGGGTATTCCGTATTTAGACAAAGTGAAATACGCAAAACCGCAAAAACACCTGCAAACCCATTATGATCATGTTTTATATGCTCTGTCAGACTTATTAATAGCCATGTGGTTTCTGCAATTCCATAAGTAAAAAGAAGCAAAAGTTCGAGCCATCCAACAAGATAACGCTGAAACGTTCCAATGTATTGGTATGAATGAAACATAATTTCTCAACAGCAACATGCGTTTTTCTGGTGGTTTTGGTGAAACAATATTGGTGTTTCGAATATCGTGCTGTGTTGCTAACAAATAAAGCAACACTTTCAAAAAATATGTAAAAAAATGCTTGCTTCTTAGCTCAAAAAAGGTATGGTTTATCTGATGCCGACAACAAATAGAGGTTATAGTTGGGAGCTGTAGAAATTCGATTTCTTGCCGACTGGTAGAAATCCTGGCAAAATTCCAAACCGAGCGTTTGCCACCAGAAATCGCTGTGGGACATTATGTTTTTGTTCTTTTTTGGGCCAAATTTTTGGTTTTATTGATTGCAAGTCTGATTGTAAGTATCAATCACTTCTGCCGCATGTGAAACGCATTTCTGTCCAAATTTATTCTGTGCAAGCGAGCCGCTGAATTTTAGAAACCCGGCAAGGTTTTGCATGCAGTTTTAATAAAACTGACGAACGCCAATCTCCTTCCTCGAACACTTGCACGTTTTCTTGTTACCCATCAATGCATAATGACAAAGCAAGTGTTTATTCTTATCTCTTCTTATTCATTATATTCCTATGTCGATTTGGGATTCACCTTACTATTCCCTTCCAACCATAATCTTCATAGTAACTATGCCTTTCACAATATTCTGTTTATTCTTAATATACACGAAAAATCCCCCGTTCATGAAGACGTATAAATTTGTTTTGATTGGGACAACTGTATGTATTTGTTACTTCGCGTAGACTTTTGTTTTTAGTTGTTCTCTTTTAATTATGATATGTTTTTGAGTTTTTTGGTGGCTCCTAGGCCATTTTTTGTCTACGGCAGACTTCCCGCATGCTAGTTGACATTTCGTGAGTATCAATTAAAATATTATGATTTTACGTTTAATGGAATTGTTATTTGCAATGATTGGAACCATTGCCGCTGTCATATACTGTACCATAGGGTACGAAGAAGCCATTGAGCTTTTGGAAAAGGTTTGTTTGACAATATGTGCGTGTGCGTGTGCGTGTGCGTGTGCGTGTGCGTGTGCGTGTGCGTGTGCGTGTGCGTGTGCGTGTGCGTGTGCGTGTGCGTGTGCGTGTGCGTGTGCGTGTGCGTGTGCGTGTGCGTGTGCGTGTGCGTGTGCGTGTGCGTGTGCGTGTGCGTGTGCGTGTGCGTGTGCGTGTGCGTGTGCGTGTGCGTGTGCGTGTGCGTGTGCGTGTGCGTGTGCGTGTGCGTGTGCGTGTGCGTGTGCGTGTGCGTGTGCGTGTGCGTGTGCGTGTGCGTGTGCGTGTGCGTGTGCGTGTGCGTGTGCGTGTGCGTGTGCGTGTGCGTGTGCGTGTGCGTGTGCGTGTGCGTGTGCGTGTGCGTGTGCGTGTGCGTGTGCGTGTGCGTGTGCGTGTGCGTGTGCGTGTGCGTGTGCGTGTGCGTGTGCGTGTGCGTGTGCGTGTGCGTGTGCGTGTGCGTGTGCGTGTGCGTGTGCGTGTGCGTGTGCGTGTGCGTGTGCGTGTGCGTGTGCGTGTGCGTGTGCGTGTGCGTGTGCGTGTGCGTGTGCGTGTGCGTGTGCGTGTGCGTGTGCGTGTGCGTGTGCGTGTGCGTGTGCGTGTGCGTGTGCGTGTGCGTGTGCGTGTGCGTGTGCGTGTGCGTGTGCGTGTGCGTGTGCGTGTGCGTGTGCGTGTGCGTGTGCGTGTGCGTGTGCGTGTGCGTGTGCGTGTGCGTGTGCGTGTGCGTGTGCGTGTGCGTGTGCGTGTGCGTGTGCGTGTGCGTGTGCGTGTGCGTGTGCGTGTGCGTGTGCGTGTGCGTGTGCGTGTGCGTGTGCGTGTGCGTGTGCGTGTGCGTGTGCGTGTGCGTGTGCGTGTGCGTGTGCGTGTGCGTGTGCGTGTGCGTGTGCGTGTGCGTGTGCGTGTGCGTGTGCGTGTGCGTGTGCGTGTGCGTGTGCGTGTGCGTGTGCGTGTGCGTGTGCGTGTGCGTGTGCGTGTGCGTGTGCGTGTGCGTGTGCGTGTGCGTGTGCGTGTGCGTGTGCGTGTGCGTGTGCGTGTGCGTGTATGCCTTAATGATAGCAGCCAGAAAATGTGATAAGAGAGAAAAAAAACTGCATTTTAGTCCAAACCAGTAGTATTTACACTGAAACAATATTTTGAAGCATTTGGGTGTGTTATCGACTTTGGCTAGGTTTACGATTGATCACCATAGCATACTCACATGTTCCAAATTGAGCAAACTCTGCGGCACTCAAAGGCCTTTTTTTACCAAGCATGAGAAAACACAGAGCATGGTCAAATGGACTATTTTGCAAATTAATCATTTTTCGTTATTATCGAATGTTGTTTAAGAATTTAATTCCACTGTGCCCCACTTGTGCGCCACTAATTCTTCGTAACCTCAACATTGGTGCAGGATATGCGCTTTTTATTGTCATTTGTGCTATGCTGATGATTCTACGGACTCTAAGAAAGGTGACTGAACAATCAGCTTTTTCGACTAACGTTATGCCATTTAGATTAATTTAGTTCTTTCTGAACAAGAACGTATTATAAGTGAAGCAACCTTAAAAATGCATAGAATGCTCGTCAAAGCCCTTATTTGGCAGGTACGCTTTCGTTTAAAAATTAATTGTGGGCCTAGACAGTGATTCCCGTGTTATTGGGTGGATTTCGGAAGGCGGCAATCTCCCCCGAATCGGGGCGGCGCGCCATTCGGGGGAGATTGCCACCCTCTGCGCTTTTTCGGGGGAGATTGCCACCCCGGCCGCGCACCGCGGGGGAGATAGCTCGGGCAACTGCTTACTGTGGGCAACTGCTGCTTACATACAGAAAAGTATACAACACGCACAACAATCCGAACAAAACTTTTTTTTGTTGGTCATTCTAGTTTCTTTTATATCTTGTTTTATTTTTATCCATTCCTATTTGCTTGCATTTGGACATTTTTTAAATATGCCGTTAGGTTGTAACTGGTTCGTTAAATGTTTGTGAGGGATATTTTGTGGCTGTTTGATGACCCCGTAACCCAAGGCATTCCCGGCGGCAATCCTGCCTCCCGTACAGGTCGCCAAGGTACCAAACACGGGCAATTAGTCACTTAATCATGTGTTTTGCTATTATTATTACTGCTATGTGTTTTGGTTCCTCAGAGTTCTATAAAAATATGTAAAACAGACGCTAACGAAAGGGAATGTACGAGCCAGAGGTGGTTTGGTTATTTTTAATATGTTGCAAAATTTAAGTGGTTTTCGAGAAATTTTCTAGTGTTCGCTTTTTATAGTGCCCTAAAATCGACTAGTTTTAAAATACATCTTATTGTTCTCTTTTTGAAGGACCCTGAGAAACCAAACCACCCTTCTCATTTGCCCCTCCAAACCACCTTTTGCGTTTCGCTTTTTCAAACAAATATTCGGAACCGTTTCCCCACAAGACATTGTGGCGAAAACATTGTAACAAAACAGGTCCACCCTATTTTTGTGAGTTATTTTCATAGCGGTTAAAAACTTTTAAAAAAAAATTGGTCCACCCCCTAAAATTGAAAGTATTTTAAGGAATCTAATGCGGTTTTCGGACACCCTCATTATAATGATGAAACCAACTTTTTTTGACTGAATTTTTTATAATCACAGGCGAAAATTCAGTCGAAAAACGTTGGTTTTATCATTTTAGTTAGGGCATCCTGTGTTGGTGTGCGTTCACTAGCGACCCACATTTGAGAAAATAGTTGTGGACCTTGCACCGCACTGTATTCCTTTGTGGTTTTTTATGTTGGGCATTGATTGGTGGTGTTTGAATTCAATGTCAGCTGCCCGAGCAATCTCCCCCGCGGTGCGCGGCCGGGGTGGCAATCTCCCCCGAAAAAGCGCAGGGGGTGGCAATCTCCCCCGAATGGCGCGCCGCCCCGATTCGGGGGAGATTGCTCGCTGCCAAATACAGCAAATATGACATATTGAGAAAAATGATGCGACAATCAGAATAATCGTGAAACAATGTACACTGATTTCGTCTGAAAATTTTTGAAATACACATTGCATTTTCGAAAAACTCACGAGTAAGGTTGAAAAGAGACAAACTCCCGGCTAAAATGACCACTGAGGCGAAAGCCGCTGGAAATCCACGGCTACTGAAGACAAGCAATTATTGTAGTGGAAGAGCTTGTTAGTTCCCGAACTTAGTTGTCCCCCAAATATTCACCATTTTTCATGGGTTTTGTTATGTAAACGTCAATTTCAATTTTATCATGTATTACTGCTTTTATTGTATCATGATATAATACTTTCTGTTCCAATGTGTTCTATGAATGAGGTAGAAAGAAAATTTGTAATTCCAATTGTGTTTTATCAATAAGACTGACAAACGCCATTTTGTTCCCCGAACAACCCAATTTAGTTCTTGATATCAATGAATATAATCAGAAAGCAAGTGTTGGAAAGTGTTATTCTGATTCCTTCCCACCCCATGTCTTTCTGGCTTTCTCTCTACTATTCCCTGCCAACCGTAATCTTTTTTGCAACTGTCCCTCTTACAATGTTCTGTCTATGTATCATATACACAAAAAGTCCACCCTACATGAAAACGTATAAATTTGTTTTGTTTGGAATAACGGTAAGTATCTTTTCTTCTTGCACACATCAGCTTGCTTTAGTTTTGTTCCTTTAATTACGACATGTTTTTGAGTTTCTTGGTAGCCCCCAGGCCATTTTTGGTCGACTATGGTCTTTCCGCCATTGAATTGACTGGCGTGTTAGTGGGTATTGTTCCGAGACAAGGACAACTTCTCACGGTAAATGACAGGTTATACCTTTAAATAGATCTTAGATGTTTTTCTTTTTCTCCGTAGAGTTACACATCGCTGGAATAGTTGCAGCTTTTGCTTTTCGTGAGTATCAATTACTGAGTAACCGAGAAAGGAAAACTAATTTTATCGTGCGTTTAATAGAATTGGTATTCTTGCTATTAGCATTTATTGGAACCGTTGCCGTTGTTTTTTACTGTACCACAGGGTTTGAAGAAGCCACGGTGCTTTTGAAAAAGGTTTGTTTGTTTTTTTTTCAATTCAGAAAATCAAACCCGGGGCTGAACGCACGGTTGACCTTCTGCGTTCGGTCCACAACTCCAAGCAAGCGTCTCCAAAATGTAACAAAAAAACAAGCGTGTACGGCGATGTGTTGATTGACTTTTTTGGTTAGCTTCTATTTATTGCCTCAAGCACTAACGTTGTAAAAGAAAAAATTCATACGGGTATCAAAATATTAGCAACTTATACTTATTGAACTTTTTCACGAATTAAAACGATATGTTGTTTGATTTTGATGCTGTTCACTTCCAAAACACAAACATTTGCCCTTTATTATTACTCAGGTAGTCATTATTTTTTTACATAGGAAAATAATTCTAATAAATGCATCTTTGTATAGTTGTATGACGAAAAACTGGGCTCCTTACAAACAAGTTTTTTTTGGTTAAAAAAACTGTTGTGAAGAACTTCTGAAAATTTACCTAATTTTTCGTGCATCATTTTGGACATTTGTCTTCTAATTTGAGTACTTTTAGTCAATAAAATTTCACATTTAAGACGCAATTTTGATAAGATTCAAGCTATACTATTGTAGTTGTGACATAGAAAATTTCGCAAAAGTGTCACTTGGCACATATGCCGTTTGATTCTACATATTTTTTACTCACACTTAGGTGCGGCACCACATTTGGCCGGCCGCTGTCTATTCCCCTAAGCCAACAAGTCCATTAAACGGTTTTTTCAATAAATATGAGTTGTAGCTGTAGGCCTGCTTCTAAAAAGGTAGTCTCAGGTAATTTGGTGCGAAAAATGTTTATCCTGACCATCGCAACGTGCGTTGTAGTGGATTCGTGCGTTCAGTTAATATCCTCTATTCATCTGGGCCTAATATCATTTGTTGAAAATTGAATGAACATATAGTGAGTTTTAATGCATTGAACATGCTTACAGAAAGAAACTATCAAGGTCTGATAAGCAACGAGCTTTCGTAATCGAGAAACAGTTACAAACATTAGGCAGAATACCTTTTGCGCGGTCTTGAAAGCGGTTTTTGAGGATGATGTATGCCCTAAAATTTTTTGATGAAAAAAGAGAAAATATAAAAAAAACATGCGAAAAATCATAAAAACTGTTTCGCTAATGACACTTTTAGGGGTGAAACCTGGAACGTCGAAAACAGTGCCATTTTTGATACTCAATCCTTGGTTTCATGACGAAAACATAACATATTTGCTTTAACTTTAATTACAAATGTTTTTGAAATGTAATTATCTAACTTTTTTAAATTGGTCGTTTTTATCTTGGTTTACGTTGACGCGAGATATAGACAAGCGGTTACGACATCGCTAGCATGGGCTACAGTAACTCAACAGACGGGAAAAACGTTTTTATTGGAATTTTTGATCAGGTACATGATACTCATGTAGTAAAAGGCTATTCCGAAACAAAAAAAATATCCTATGTCACAGGTATCTCGAGTCTTATAAAAAACGCGTCTTAAAAACTTTTTTTGTAGCATATTTCATAACTATTTTTATAGCCCCAATGAGAATTCATACAAATGTAATTTTATTTTTCAGGCTTCAATTCCACTATGCCTAACTTGCGCACCAATAATTCTTCGTAACCTCAACATTGGCGCAGGTTGTGCGCTTATTTTTGTCATTTGCGCTTTTGTCATGATTTTGCGGAGTTTAAGAAAGGTAGCTGAAGATTCGGCTGCAAATCATTTTCTTTTAGATAAATTCATCACTTGCAAAACAGCAACGCATTCTAAGCGAAACGACTTTGAAAATGCATCGAATGTTTCTCAGAGCTCTCATTTGGCAGGTACGAATATTTTTATATTATTATATTATTTTTATAATTTGTAATAAATGTTATGTGAACCGTCGAAATTTTCATCCTCCGAATTTGAAAGAGTTTTTCTCAACATTAAAGTGGTTTTAGACAGTAATTCCTGTGTTATTCAGCGGATTTCCAGCGGTATTGGGCTCTTTGGTAATTTTAATTGGAAGTTTATTTTATTTACCTATTACCCGTGAGTTACTCAAAACTAATGTAAACTTTAATATTTTCAGACGAAATAAGTGTCAATAATACGATGATAGCTTTGATTTTCTCCTCGTGTTTCTCAATATGTCATATATGCTGTCTTTTCTATTTCACTGCTCCGTACAAAAAGTACTTTCAAAATTTATTGCGAAGGCTGTTTGGAAGACAGGAGATTATTGTAGTAGAACAAATTGTTTTTACACAAAATCAGTTGGCACACAAATAAACTTCGTCCTTAGAAGAAATAAGAGTCATAACTTGAGGTTTCCTGTAATCTTCTCCTCCTGCTTTTTGTTTTGTCTTATTTGTTGTCTTTTCTACTTCACAGATCCGTACAAAAAGTACTGCTGTAATTTATGGAGGCCGTTTTTAAGAAGACAAAAAATCATCGTAGTGGAACAATTTGTTAGTGCACAAACTTGTAGAATACATACTACTACAGTATAAAAATAATCTACAAAAAATTAACAAAATGGTACTAAAATGGAAAAAAAGCAAACAGAATGGTGTGTCTCACGAATGATTTCAATTTGGGTAAATTTTCAATAAACTTTTAACGCGTGTTTACGATTTTAACGCATTTTTCGAATATAGTGAACGATGCCCACTTCGTTGTACTTGCAGTGTTCACATTTGTTAACAAGTAGATGTTTTCTTTATTTGATCATTTCATATCGTCAGAGAACTTTGCAAACTTTGCAAGCGTTTTAGCTAGTTAAACTGGTAGACTGGGGCAAGTTGGGCGAAAATTGAAACGCACCTGTTAATTTTTCGCTTACGTTTGATTACCAAGTTCTTCAATGGGGTGAGAGAGAACAGTTTTGTTTCCTATGCTTAGAAAGAACATTTAAAATTTACAGAAACCAAATGAAATAAGAGAGATAGATGGCGGAAACAATGTACAAACAACGAGCTATAAACCAAAAATTAAGATATGCTGGCTTGCTTGGCTTTTCATGCAACAAAAAGCCGACTTAAGTAACTGGGGTCCAAGGCAAAAATCGCTTTGTAGGCGGCCCACGCCTACAGGCACAGGGAAAGCCATGTAGCTCGTCAAATCGATGACACTATAGCTTTATTTCGTAATTGCTGATCCCCAAATTTTTGAACGACTAAAGGGAGATCGGTTTTACGTCTACGTTTTGTTTCAATCCCACTGCATTCTCGAGACTTATACTCCTCGCCAATCCTACTTCCTTTCGAATTTGGGCACTGCGTACGACATTTTCGGAGGCACGAGTTTTTCAATTATTGCGGTACGCTTTAATCATTTTTCATATATTTTTCGTGTGTCTTAGCTACTTTCAAGATATTTTTGTCTTTTCAATAAATTATACGTATAACACGGGTTTCGTGCGCACCAACTAACAAACAGGGAAAAACCCAATAGCGCAGTTGGTAACAAGGTCGCCTGTCAAGACAGTCGGCGTGTGACAATCTTAGGTTCGAATCCTGCACTTAGTTTTATAATTTGCAACATCCGGAGTTTGTGACGCCTAAAAATACTGTATCTTAAAATTATGCGGTTCTATAGAGGGAACTAGGGTTGGGGCAGACTATACATCTTTGCTGCTGTCATTTCCGTGGGCACCGCTTCAAGGCGTCCAAAAGTGATTCACATAAATTCAGTTTGCAATTGATTAATGCGAAAACTCTGTAGGCAAAAAAGTGTTGGCTAAAAAACCTGAAATGAAAGTAAGATTTTTAAAAAGCAAGCCGGAGCCTTTTTCTTCTGGGCGTTTCAAAAACGTTACTCTTCTCTAACCTGAACACTTGCTCTCTACCGATATTTGTGTTACGTGAGCCCGTCTGAAATTCAGAAATCAGACGAGTTTTAATCCAATCATGATGGCGAACGCCACTTTCCGCCTCTAACAGCCCACTTCAGTTGCAAGTTTTCTTGATACTTATGAATACATAATAAGCAGGTGCAGAAAAGCATTATCTTGAGTCATTTCTAACCCATGTCTTTCTGGAATTCTCTCTACTTCTCCCTTCCAACTATTATCTTCTACGCAACATTACCTTTCACAATAATTTGTTTAATCATCATATATACAAAAAGTCCACCCTACATGAAAACGTAGAAGTACGTACTAATGTCAATAACGGTATACATATTTTCCTCACCGAGACCGAAGTTTTTCAGTTGTTTTCCTTTAACTTTGACATGTTTTTGAGTTTCTTGGTGGCTCCTAGACCAGTTTTAGTTAGTGATGCTGCTGGCTGCGAATTGGTTGGCGTTTTAGTGGATTTTTTTCCGAAACAACCACAACTACTGACGGTAAATGATAAATTTACTACAACTCGTTTTTAGATGTTTTTCTTATTTTCTGTAGAGTTGAATGCTTTTGGAATGATCATGGCGTTCGGTTTTCGTGAGTATCAATTACTGAGTAATCAGGACAAGAAAGCCAATGTGATTTTGCACATCATGGAAATGTTAGCATTTGTCTTAGCACTTATTGGGACAGCACCGGCAACCTTTCATTGTTTATATGGATATGAGGAAGCAAAAGAGATAATGGAAAAGGTTTGTTTGTTTGTTTGTTTTTGAAACCCTCGTAATTTAATTCAGTTGCGCGTTTTTAGGGAATGACGGATTTGAAATCGTACTCAAACAGCAAAAAAAGACACAAAAAGTGCCTGATCGGGTTGACGCCCAACTAAAACATTCTTGTGCGTCAAATTTGCTTACAGTAGTGATTCCAGCCATTGGATTCGATAATCGATGAAAAATTTGTGACAGTAAAAACTGCCTTTTCAACGGTTTTCAATAAAAAAGTTTTTCAAAAACTTTCGTTGTTACTCGAAACCAAAAATCATCAATGTAGCAGACACATTTTTAGCGATGTCAAAAATGAACGCATTCAAGCGAAGTCAAGTTGAAAAATGCTTTATGCAAGTTTCGATCAAAAAATATTTACTTAACCACAATTACCTAATATTGCGTCAGACCGGAAATATGGCGCGCTTAGAACTACCGCAAACGCGCGCACTTAATATAGACTATCTAACAAGTAGAAAAACAAACAATGTTTTTAACATTTTTTTGTTTTGGCTGCGCGTATTAATCAAGGGCCCTGAATTGATGTCTCGCGCGCTTTCGTTGCGGGACCTGCTGGCCGGTCATGAGTTTTTTGCAGCTATACGGATATGGGATAACTGTTTACAAAAACAAAAAAGTCCTCACCATTCGAATTAAGGTTTGACCTAAAACCATATTTTCATGGGAATTTGATTTTTTCCAAAAACTTAATTGAATATAAAAATCATAATTGGCTTTTCACCCCAAAAATGCATAAAAAATTTTCCAGTTACGTCGATTGATTAATTCTTTGACCTTTAAACCGCGCCGTTCTCAAAAGCAGTCAGTAGAGGTAACTGGAAACCAAATTTGTTGACGTGTGTGGAGCCTTCCTATAACCCCTAGATGAAATCCTGAAACTTTTGAGCCCTGACATGGGGGGGGGGGGGAGTCGAAATTGATGTTTCGCCAAAAATGCGTTAAACCGCTAATTTTCGGAGTTTTTGCTGATTCTCCGAAAATTTTCAATTGATGTAAAAAATTAACCATCACAGTTCAAATGTTGAGATTATTTCGCCCAACTTTGCTTTTAAAACCAAAAAATCGGTTGGTACTTTAGTTCCCAAAAAGTCGTTTGAAAAAGTATCACTTTTTTTGGTTCAGCAAGTTCGACGCCACATTGTGCTTGCACGTTATTGACACGCACAAATACGCATCATCACTGACTATGAAGTTGATTGATCGTAAACAATAACAAAATCAGAGGTCGGATTCGAACCCGGGTCGCGAGATTTGTAAGCGAGTACGTTGCCACTCTGCCACAATCGGTCTCGCGCTCTCGGCAGGTTAATTACAAAGCGCGCCCTGCTGGTATTTTGCCAAAGCGCACTCCCGTTCGAGGATTTGAGTTCTGTTAGATGAGAAATCGAGATTGAACGTGAATATGTTTTATTTTCAACAAAAAAAACATATGAAAATATATTATTTTATGCTTCTATTCCACTGTGCTCAACTTGCGCTCCTCTGTTTCTACGTAATCTTGGTTTTGGCGGCAACTTTTTCTTATTCCTGATCATTGTTTTTTTCGTAGCGATTTTCCGGACTTTAAGACAGGTATGTAATTTTTTTTTCAAATCATGTTTTGTAATTAAGATCAAGTTATTACTAGGTGCACAAGAAAACATTTTAAGTGAATCAACTCTTAAAATGCATCGAATGTTTCTCAGAGCACTCATCTGGCAGGTACGAATTCTAACAAAACAAAAATCGGTTTAGACATTTATTCCCTTATTATGTGGCGGATTTCCAGCAGTTTTCATGTCGGTGGCCCTTTTAGTCGGGAGCGTGATTGATGTCCCAATGACCCGTGAGTTAATAAAAAAAAACTATATCGTTTAAAACCATTTTAGACGAACTTGGGGCCAATAATTTGATGATTGTTTTGATTTTTACTTCGTTCTTCTCGATGTTTCACTCTTGCTGTCTTTTCTACTTCACTGCTCCGTACAAAAAGTACTTATCGAGTTTATGGCGACGGCTTTTGAGAAGACAGGAAATCATAGTAGTGCAACAATCTGTTAGTATAACCAGATAAATCATTTGCTTCCTTGTTTTTTCAAAGAGAATTCTTGTCACGCTTTGTTTAAATCAAACTAGGATCACAGTTTGGCCCACATGTGTTAAAAACAAACGTTTGGTCCCCTGGTTCAGAATGAAATGAAATGTAACAGAATTGTCTCACAGTTCTCTAGTGGTGGAAAAGTCGTGCGACATAATGTAGTAGGTTTTTGCTCAAACTTTGAAGCTCAAATGTTAAAAATTTAAAAAAATTTGTCATGCCTGAGTGATTCAAGTCGAAGAAAAAGGAAAACACAGCAAGTTGACGCTTTTGGCAATAACACAATTCTGAAAATTGTTTTTTTCGGGTTACTCTGAAAACAAATGTTGTCCCAAGCACAAAATATAGTTGAACGGAACGGAGATTGTCACATCTAATTTGAGAACAAATTTGATCAAACCTACAGTATCCAGCGGTGACATACCGTATCATGTGGCCTACAATCGCCAAATAGATGTTTCGAGAAAAAATTCCTTTTTGAGGCTAGTTGGAGTTTTGTGGGGTGAAATGCATTTACTCCAAAACTTCACTTTCAAGTAAGTTTTCGATTGTCCTTTTAGAGCCAAGAAACGTCATATTCAAGAATCGGTTTGCCATTTGCCTGGTTGGTAGTCATGGCGGGATTTGACTGTACTAATCTTTAAGAGAAAACAAAGACAATAAGAGTTGTCAGGTATGTCGCCAAATCGGCATCTTGCCAAAAGCGATCGAAATGCAGAAATCGCGCAAAACGCAGGCAGAACGGGTGTGTAAAACCCAAAGACGCAGAAAAAATTAGGTTTTCCCTGCAGATTCTTTGGCGACAGCTATATTGTGGAATACTGTATTCAATTTGTTACAACAATGTAGTCTGTAATATAGCTACTGAAGTTCATCCTTTTATCTACTTCTCAGCGTCCTCCCATAACTCCTTTCCATGTTACCACACTGTGGACGGGGTCGATCACAGCGGGGAGGCCTTGCAGAAGGTGTCGAGCAGCGCGCACAGGGGCAACAGCAGCCTCGGGTCCAGCTTCCACAGAGGAGCTAAAACGTTTTCAATGCGGAAATTTTTAAATATAGGTTTGCTTATGTGCAAAGAACATTGCCAAAGTCGTTGTAAAATTGAAATACTTACGAAGCAGGATTGGCAAAAGCCGTTACGGCAAAGGCCACAATGAGAAGAACTGAAAGGAAGCGCATGCTTGCTGTCTATCGGCCGAGAGAGAAACTATTTGTACCCAAAACACTGAGAAAAATACCGACGGCCAAAAATGTGAGACGGTTCTGTAGATGTCTGGTCAGCTGTTTCAACGATCTCTTGGCTTTCTTGTTCGTGTCAAACGCAAAATTACCAATTTTAAAGACATAATATGGGTATTTGAGTTCTTTGCCTGAGGCCTAGAACTGCTGAACAACGGTCAATAAACGTTCTCTACGGATTTAAAGCCAGGGTACAAAATTTATAAGAAACTGGCAAAATGTTTTTAAAGGAGTCTCAACGTTTTGCAATGTTTTTTTTTCGTGTTTTAGGGTTCAGGTAGTTTGTTACTTTTTTTAAACGCCAAACTAGAAATCGCAACGTTCATTTTTCCTCAGACTGCAAATAGGTCACAGTGAGATCTTTTTCGGTTTCGCAACTTTTCAAGGAAACACAGGCGCCCTTGGAGACAAGAGTGTATTTGCTGTGGCGAAATTTGGTTTTTAATTGGATTTAGACCCATTGTGTGCCTAAGGAACCAGGTTAAATTCCGCAACAACAAAAAACGTTTTACTTCAAAATCCCCTACAAATTTACGATGTTATATGTGCGTTCAGATGAAGAATGTCAGACTGATTAGTTGCAGTGTGACTTCTAAAACTGTAAAAGAATTCGAACTCAAGAAATTCAGATTAAATAATAATATGCAGACGGAATCTCCGTTGCTGCTACTAAAATTTTTACAACTTGGAGTTATCCTAATTGCCTTTCAGAAAACTATACGTTTTTCTACGGCTGAACACGCAATCCGCAATGAAAGCAAAGCGTAAGCTTTCGGCCGCCCATTTTTGCTAGCAAACCAACCAAACCCTTAAAATTTTTCAAATAATTTGGTTGTACGTTTCAATCACTTCTTCGGCGTAACAAAAGAATTTTTGTCCAAATATGTTTTATGCATGCGTGCGAGCGGCTGAATTTTAGAAAACCCACAAGTTTGTTTTAAATGAATTTTTAATAAAACTGACGAACGCCGTTTTTCTTCCGCGAAAAACCCACTTCCTTTCCTGGTTTTATGTGACAAATGCATGCATAAATGCAAAGCAGGTGGTGATTCCAATATTCTTATTCATTCTATTCATATGTCGTTCTGGGATTCACTTTACTATTCCCTTCCAACCATAATATTCATTACAACTGTACCTTTAACAGTTTTTTGCTTAATCTTAATCTATACAAAAAGTCCACCATACATGAAAACGTACAAATTTGTTTTGATTGGGATAACTGTATGTATTTTTTTTTACGTTGTGTAAACTTAAGTTTTTTAGTTGTGTTCTTTTAATTATGACATGTTTTTGAGTTTTTTGGTGGCTCCTAGGCCATTTTTGACCTATGGAACCCTTCCGGCATGCGAGTTGACAGGCCTTCTAGTAAGAATTTTTCCGAAACAAGTAGAAATTCTCATGGTAAATCACAGTTTATTCCCTCAAATGGTTTTTAGACGCTTTTTTTCTACTCTTTAGAGTTTCACATCTTTGGCATGGTTGCGGCCTTTGGATTTCGTGAGTATCAATTACTCAATTACGAGGAAAAGAGAACTAACATGATATTGCGCCTAATGGAAATGCTGTTCTTTTTATTAGCACTAATTGCTACTGTTACCGTTGTATTTCACTGTGCCATAGGGTACGAAGAAGCTGTCGAGCTTTTGAACAAGGTTTGTTTGACAAGGTTTGCCTGAAAAATAGCGATCAACATCTCTGAAAAGTTAAAAACGGCTAAAAGAGAACTAACATGGCATTGCGCTTAATGGAAATCTTATTCTTTATTTTAGCACTTACTACCGCTTTTTTTGCCAGGATTACGGTATTTCATCATAAAATTCTCTTACATAGCTCAAATTAGTCCAAATAAAGCCAACTCTGCAGCACACAATGGTTTACATACAACAAGTAGGAGAAAAAACAGCTCATGCAAGTGGTCCATTTTGCAATTTTGAAATTTTTCCTACAAAAACAAAAAAACTAAAGAAAAGTTTAACAAATGTTGTTTAAGAATTCAATTCCACTTTGCCCCACTTGTGCGCCACTAATTCTTCGTAACCTCAACATTGGTGCAGGATATGCGCTTTTTATTGTCATTTGTGCTATGCTGATGATTCTACGGACTCTAAGAAAGGTGACTCAACAATCAGCGTTTTCGAGTAACGTTCTGCCATTTAGATTAATTTATTTCTTTCTGAACAAGAACGTATTATAAGTGAAGCAACGTTAAAAATGCATAGAATGTTCGTCAAAGCCCTGATTTGGCAGGTATGCTTTCGTTAAATAAAAACTGTGATTTTAGACGGTAATTCCTGTGTTGTTTGGTGGACTTCCAGCGGCATTCTCCTCAGTGGTCATTTTAGCCGGGAGTTTGTCCCTTTTTAACCTTACGCGTGAGTTACTTGAAAATGCAATGTATGTTTCAATAATTTTCAGACGAAATCAGTGTACATTGTTTTCTGATTGTTCTTATTTTCTTATCATTCTTCTCAATATGTCATACTTGCTGTATTTTCTATTTCACCGCTCCGTACAAGAAATATTTATTGAGCATGGGTCGACGGTTTTTGAGAAGACAGGAAATTACTGTAGTGGAACAACTAGTTAGTTCCCGAACTTAGTTGGCGCCCAAACGTTCAACATCCCCATGTCGTATGTTCTGTAAATGTTATGTGACCAAACGAACCCATCATCTGTTCCCTTGATTAGAAATTGTCTTTGCAACTGTTTTGAATTTCCTGCAGTATTGCAATTTTGTACATACATTTAACCACCACAGTTAATCGCAAAAAATTCTACAGTGCTTTTGTAAAGAGACACTTCAACAATACAATTACACTTCTGGCGTAAAAAATGAAGTTGGGTCGCAGAAACACACCGTTGAACAATTACAACAAAAGTTTTTTTTTAAGTTTTAAAAGCTTTACACAAGATAAACATGGAAAAGTACGAAGTTTGTTGAAACGAAAGCCATGCTGAAGACTCTTGCAGTTTATAAGAAAACGCGCAATTTTTCATACAAGTAAGAAATTAAAACACGCCCTCTCTGTGAGAATCAAGCAGCCCCTCTAATACGGAAAGACAGAGCAAAAAATCGGAATGGCTGAAAACTGGTGCATAAATGTCCTATGATCCCAATATGAGTTTTTAAAACATTTGGGTAGAGGTCATTTTCACGTCTTTGGTTACTGTAGATGACCCTTAGGTACGGTAGTTTTTAAAATGTTTACGAAATGCTTACGTGTACATACAAGTAATTTTATAGCAAGTTTGTTCCACAAACTTTGTTTAATTTTGTTTTTTTCTCTGTTCCAGAAACATTGGTAATTAGCCAAAAACTAAATTCCTAACTAAAAAAATATGTTTAAAAAAATGCTTGCGCAGCTTCCATTGCGAAATCGAGGTCAATGTTTCGCATTACTGTGGGCCTATATCCAAACGAAAACTTTTTCAAGTCTGACACCAGCCGGAGATCCAGTCATTACTCAAATTATAGAACGTCAAATTGAAAAAAAAAGACTTTTCGTATACTTTGTAGTTTATATCCGCTGGTATCAAGAGGTTGGCCCAGAACAACTTTTGAAGCGCTCAGAATTTCTTGTGTTGTCTGTTCCACTTTGTTGTATGAAATGTTTGCGTATGAATTTTATAAATCCCACAAGTTTTACAGCAGTTCTGAAACAACTGACGAACAACTGACCAGCTATGTTCATAGAACATATTGGAACAGACATTTATTGGAAATTATAATGACGAATGCAACTTCCTTCTTCGAACAGCCAATATCAGTTGCGCGCTTTCTTGTAACCAATGCATACATAATCACAAAGCAGGTGTTAAAAAGTGTTATTCTGATTCATTTCCACCCATGTCATTCTGGCTTTCTATCTACTATTCCCTTCCAACCATAATCTTTTTTGCAACTGTACCTCTAACCATTTTCTGTTTATATATAATATACACAAAAAGTACAACTTTCATGAAAAACTACAAATACATCTTGATGACAGTAACGGTAGATTTCTTTTTTTTACGCCAACTGAAGTATTTTAGTTGTTTTCATTTAATTTTGACATGTCTTTGAGTTTTTTGGTGGCTCCTAGGCCTTTTTTTGCCGACGCGAAACTTCCAGGATGCGAGTTGACAGGGGTATTAGTTGGTATTTTCCCGAAACAAGGACAACTTTTAATGGTAGATGATAGTTACTCTATTTAATATTTTGTTTAGACATTTTTCTTTTTCTCTGTAGGATTTCACGCCTTTGGGATTATAGCAGCGTTTGGATTTCGTGAGAATCAGTTACTGAACAAGTCCGAAAAGAAAATTAGTTTGATAGTTCGATTTATGGAATTGTTGTTCTGGATATTCGCACTTATTGGCACCGTCGTTGCCGTTTTCTACTGTACCCTAGGGTATGAAGAAGCCATCGAGCTTTTGAAAAAGGTTTGTTGGTCAAAGTTTTTCTGCAATAATGCGAAACAATCAAACCATTCCATAGTGTAGTAATGTAAAGTCTTCGTAGAAATTTAAGAATGCGAATTCTAAGGAATTGGGATGTTTTCTTGAAGCGACATATTTGAAACATTTGGTTCATACTGGCATTAGTCCAAGGTTTTTTTTTTTTTTTTTTTTTTTTTTATCACGATTGGCTACTAATTTATTGGCTACTAATTCTTTACTGAAAACAAACAAACTAGCAATCACTTCTGCAATCGAAATTCTGCGCTCACCAAGCATAGTCCTCGCCCTTCAAACGCGAGCTTCGCTGAAGTAAGATATTGAACTACACTGTTTTACACATACACATACACACGGTTTATTCTCTAGGGATCTACCCTGAACCGCCAGAATGAATCACAGTTGTCGACCTCAATGCCACGAAGTTGATCTTGTTGTTCCCACACTCCTTTGATTCGGCTCCAAATGCCCCCTGACCAAGTTGCTGGTACAGTTCTCCTTGGGGGAAGCAGCGTCTTCTCTGGTTCTTGGGACTGTCGTGGTACTGTAGACGACTTCGATGATCCATTTGGTTGGAGCTACGTCCTCACGGGGCTCCACTCCGGCTTGAGGACGGGCAATCCAGGCCTAGTTGGGAGAGCGGCGAAGGGACCGACCGCACGGCCGCGCGAGACGCAGGAAAGTCGACACACTGTTTTACCTGCTGTAAAAAGAACTATCTCTTTAAAACAACTTAAAGTTTGAATAAAAGAAATCAAACCACAAGCGAATAGATCTGAATTACGCACCTCTGATTGCTCTGCCGTTGCACCTTTGGCGCCAAAATGGCGCCAATTGAGCACACTCGATAGATGCTTTGTCGTTTCAGCAAAAATACATGATTTTACAAAGTCGAACATTTGTGCATACAGTCATTACAGGTTTTGAAAATTTTAAGTTGAACGAAACTGGGACGTGGATTGTTACGATGGGCTTTTCTAAAGTTCTGCATTCTTCTGTGGTTGAAGTGTGAAATCTCAGATATGACATGAACATTCTTCAAAACGCAGTATGCAGCACAGTACAGAAAATTTGCCTTGTGCCGCTGAGTTTATTCAATGCAATGTACAGTTTAAAAAATCGGATTTGCAGAAAATTTGTGTATAGCCCTTAGGACACCAATAAATATTTTTGAAACTTTTGGGCTCTGGTCTTTTCCGGTCCCGAGTTACGGTAGATGCCACCAAGGTACGATATTTTTTCAAACTTTTCCAAAATGCTAACATTCCAGCAAATCCAATGTTTTTATTTAAATTATCCAGAAAGAAAAAACGAAAATCTATGTTTTTCACTTATGATTTTAAAAAAAACGTTGTTTTAGGCTTCAGTTCCACTCTGCCCAACTTGTGCACCGCTAATAATTCGCGACCTCAGAATCGGCGCAGGTTATGCGTTCTCAACACTAAGAAAAGTGTATAAAAAACTTTGCCAGGCGTATTGTGTAATTTAGATAAACTTATTACTTTCTAAACAAGAACGTATTCTAAGTGAAGCAACTTTAAGAATGCATCGAATGTTTGTCAAAGCCTTGATCTGTCAGGTACTTCGCCTTTGAACAAAAACAAAACAAATAAAACAAAAATGCGGTTTTAGACAGTAATCCCATTGTTTTTTGGTAGTGTTCCAGCTATATTCTACTCATTGGCTATTTTAGCCGCGGGTTTGTTTTATCTTCCATTTACACGTGAGTTACAGCAAAATGTTCTGTAAATTTCAAAAGTTTCAGATGAAATCAACATCAACACTTTGGGGGACTTAAACGACTGGGGCAAAAAAAGCACCAGAAAACCCGCGTCTGAAAATTTTGAAATCGTGTTTAATGGATCCAGTGAACAGACCGAAAATTCTGTAAATGACTGATATTCTAATCAATCTTGTTCAGGCAGTCGTTTCTACCTGTTTCCTGTTTTTTCGATCTTTTTTAAACGTGTTTTGCTTTACTTTGTAAGAAAAGTTCCGGCGGTGTTTGCGAGATTGCGATTTTCAAACGCATATTTGAAAAAAAAATAACGCTTGATTACAAAGGTGTTAGACAATAAATATTACTCGTAAATTGTAAAACAGGCATTGAATTTGTTTCCATAATTGAAAATTTTCAAGAAAACAAGCCAAAACGCACAAATTTCGACCGTTTTTGGAAATTTTTTGTTTTTTGTTTTTACGCAGTTCTTGTTGAGAATTACAGTTTTTGTCAATCGGAAATGTTTCTGTAAATTGAATTTGCTACAAAACCATTTTTACTTTGACGCATTTTGTTGAAGTTTGAAAGTTTACCGTACCCCGGGTCACCTACCGTAACCTTGCCCTTTCACCCACGCCTGAAAAAACCAGGAAATCCTAAATAGGAAGGCCATACACCAGTTTTCTGGAAATCCGATTTTTTCTACTCGATTCTCAGAGACCGTGCCATAAAAACGAAATATTCCAACCTCCGAAGTGCAAGGATGACTACAAGCCGGGCCGACCCTCTCCCAGAAAAATCTCTGCCCGGCCCAGGCCGACCCGCGACCCGAGGTCGGCAATCTAACAACAAGAACTTTAAAAAGTTTGAATACTCGGGCCGGCCCGGTACGCCTCTTCTTCAAAGTTTCAGCCACCCTTGGCTTAGTGTGCCGCCTCTTCGCTACAGAAACATTTCTTGATTATCGTTGATAAAAAAAATTTATGTAAATTTAAGATTCAATTTCACAAAAAAACTATAATTTATGAAAACGCGGCAGACGTCCCTCTTGAAACCGGAGTTGAAGTTCCTCAGCACCGAAACATCCTCTCCAAAGCCGGTGAGAGAGTACTTTTTAGTACTCAGGACGGCCCGAGCTGGTCGAATTCCTCAAATTTTCTCAGTCAGGGCCGGCCTGCTGATCAGCCACCCTTGGCCCATTTGCCGCCTCTTCGCTGCATAAACGTCTCACTGTTCTTGTTGTGACAACATTTTTTTACGTAGATTAACAAAAAATTTATGTAAAAATAATACAAAAAAAATACAAAAAAAATTGTGTGAAACAATACAAACAAAAGTTTTAAAAATCCGCGGTAGACGGTCCCTCTGGAGTTCCTCAGCTTCGAAACATCCTCTCCAAAGCGGGTGAGGGAAAAACTTGGCTCTCAGAACTTGTGGAGCTGGAGGACGTCTGATGGCTCTCAGAAGCCACGCCAGCTTGCTCATCCTCCATTTGGCTTGAAGCCCGCCTGAAATGTTACCAATTAGTAATAAAATCGTGAAGGGAATTGGCATTTTTGTTAGAAAACTGAGCGGAAATCAGCAGTTTTATTAGTAAACTAACAATCGACAGTGTTTCAGAAAACCATGCCATAATCGGCATGTTTAACGAAAAACCATGCAGTAACCGGCACTGTTAGCAGAAAACCATGCGAAAATTGACATTTTCGGCAGAAAACCATGAGGGAAACGGCATTTTTGGCAGAAAACCATGCGAAAGTCGACATTGTTAGCAGAAAACCATAAGGTAAATAATATTATTGGAAGAAATTCCTTCGGGAATTGGCACATAAGACAAAAAAGAAACCACGACAAATTTAGCAGAAAAACGTGAGGTTGTCGGCGTTTTTCCGGAAGCTCATGTGGCAGTGGTAATTTTTGTGATGATAAAATGTCTGTTTCAGGTGACGAAACAGCTGTTGGAAATTTCCCATTCTTGGGCCTGCTTCTAAAGCGTCGCAATTGGGTAGCAAAAATCGTGTGGAAGATTCGATTTTCGCCATAAATAAATGCGCGATCGGCATTTTTGGCCATGCACTATTCGGAAGTTTGGCAGGAAACTGCGAAAATCAGCATTTTGGCCGAAACCCATGCGGCGGTTGAAATTGTGGAGAGAGAACCGCGAGTCAATTGGCATTTTCGGCAGAAAACCATACATTCTGACAAAAAACCACAAAATTTACATGTAGGTCGAAAACGGGGGCTGCGGACCGGCCCGCCGGCCAGCTCGGAACAACAATTACAACTTGGGGCAGATTTGAGCGCTCGGGCCGGGCCCGAATTTCCATAGAACGGGCCAGCCCTTTGCCAGCGTGCTTGGCACTGTGCCCAGAATCTGAAGAATTCCCTGTGAAACCAAAAATGTGCTCATAGGGAATGTAAATTTTTGCAATTCATTTCTGTTATTACGAAATTTCCTGCTATTGTAGATCCAAACATTCGAAAACGAAGAGATTTTTGAATCGCATTTTTGAAAAAGTGGCGGGAAATGTCGTAAAAAAAAAGAATGTTGAAATTTACGGAGAATTATCCAAATTCTAGGCACGGATGTGCCAATGACGTTGTAGAACTGTTTCCCATTTGCAGCCGAGCAGTGTTTTGGATTCACAGCGAAGGTGGAAATTTGACAGGGTTATTTAGGAAAAAAAGCCGGCCCAAACAAATTTTTCCTGGCCAGCGAGAACTGCGTCCTTGGGGACAACAATAATTGTAAGAGTAGGAGCAAAACCAACCTGCAAAGGTGCTGTTTCGCTCGTTTCCATTCGAATGGAGCTCGAGCTCCTCCCTCTTCACTCCTCCAAAACCGAGCACAGCATCTAAAACATAAATTAAACTATCAATTTTATAAAAAGAAAATTCTTACCTTGAAAAAATCTTCATCTTGTTGTACAACTGCTTTTGCCGGCCAAGTTCTTGCCCCAGATGATCGATGGGGGGGGGAAGAAGTCCTGAAGAAAGAAAATTGTAATTGATTGTAAAAAAAAAATCAAAACTCAATTTTTGTAAATAAACGTGGTAATCTGCAGATTTAAAAGAGCAGTGCAATAAATGGCGGTTTCGGATTTAAAAAATATGTGACAATTGGCATGTCTGGCCTAAGTTCATTCAGCAATCGCCATTTTTAAATAAAAACCAGGCGGCAGTCAGTATTTTAAGTAGAGAACAATGCTTAGATCAGAGTTTTAAGGTTTTCGGAAATGCATGGTTTATAACCATTCTCGGAAGATGCAGTAAGCACACAGTATAGTTTTTTTGGAAGGAAACCACGCGAGAACTGGCACTTTTGGGTAAAAAATCGTTCACCAATCGGTATTTTGATAGAAAATATAGGCGGAAGCACCATTTTTGGTAGAACACCATGCAGCTAGCAGCATAAATGGCATATCTGAGCGGAATAACTGATATAACTAAACCATGAAGCTAACTGCAACAGTGGGATGAAAAGTAGGGTTAGAAAACCGTGCGTAAATTAGAAATTCGAGTAGAAAATCGTGCTGAAATCGCTATTGGACAGCAATCCGGAAGTAGTTTTTGCTTTAAAACCGAAAAAATCCGAAATGCAAAAAATGCCAACTTCGGATAGAAAACTGTGCGACAATCGGCATTTCTGGTTTAAAAACGTGCAGCAATTGTCATTTTTAACAGAAAACCGTGCGGCAGTGAGTATGTTAAGTATATAACCGTGCTCCGATTGGAGTTTTCCGTTGAAAACTATAACGCGATCGGCATTATTAACGAATCCGTGCGGCAATTAGCGAGTTTGAGTTAGAAAACCATGCTGTCTGCATCTTTAGCTTGGAAATCTTTTGAAAATCCTCATTTTTGGAATAAAAATGTGGAATGCTCATGCCACAATCGAAAATCATGCGACAATCGATATTTTCGGTTGAAAAGCCAGCAGTTTGCGGCATTTTCGGAAGAAAACAACGCGGGAACTGGCGTTGTCGGGTAGAAAATCGTTCAGCAATCCGGATTTTAGTAGAAAATATTGGCGCAATCAGCCATTTTGGTAGAAAAACGTGCGACAGACGGCATTTTCGGTAGACAACCATGAAGATAGTGGCAAAACTGATGCAACCGTGGGGTGAAACGTAGAGTTAGAAAATTGTGCTTAAATCGACGTTGTTGGTATAAAAAGTGCGTAAAGTGGCAATTTCAATATAAAATCGTGCTGAAAACGCCATTCGACAGCAATCGGGAGGTAGGTTTTTAATAAAATTCAAATAAAAATATGAAGCTCACCAAAATTCTACAGCTCCTCAAATTGTGTTGACCATGAAGGCGATGTTTCCATGGCGTCGGATGGCGAATTCCGAGGGTTTCTTTAAAAAAATTAAAAAAATTAAAAAAAAATGAATCAAGACACCCACCAAAAGCCGTTGAAGCTATTTGACTCCACTTTCCTTTATCCATGGAAAGCGAATCCACCCATTTCCATCTTTCCCGTTCGGTACATGCTGAAAAGTAGGGGTGATAAAGAAAGAAAACACGACAAAAATCGATAAACCAAGATTTCATCGCTAAAATTCAATTAAAAAACTATGATTTACAATTTAAGAGACTTTCGATAAACATATGACAAACCTATTTTTTCTACGAAGAACAAAAAAGGCGATAAAAGAAATTTCCGTTATGTGCCTCCAAAATGGACGATTCCGCTAATTTTAACCACATTTTCATCGATTTAACTCTTAAAAATGTGAATTTAAAATGTTTTTATTAATTTTTTTCAAGAAAGTGAGTAAAAATAACATCAAAAATGCAACAAAATAGAAATTTAAAAAGTGGAACAAGATGAAATTGTGTGATTAGGCGCCAGTGTTATTGCGGTTGGCAGTGGAGCATGAATTCCGTCACCGAGATGAATTTACCAAATAAACGCTGTCTATTATTTTAAGCTGTATTTTGAGCAAGTTTTTATTTGAACTTTCACTGAAATACGTTTAAAAAAAATAAAACAAATCAAATATATCACGAGGTTCACAACGCATACCCAGAATACGGCTGGGATAGAGATGAATGACAAATCAAACGCTGTTAAACGATGTTTTTGAGTTATCGAACATCCAAATTAGGGATAAGAGCGCGCAAGGTTAAGTATTTCAGTAATAAACCCACAGATACGTGAAAAAGTTAGAAATAATGTTGTTTTGGTCGCAATTGGGTCGCATTTAGCGAGAGCCACGTCAGGCCCCTTTTGCCTTAATGTACATCTAACTGGGTGGTACTGTACTATTTATTTAATTGTTCTTTCGCAGTAAAGAAGTTCAAAATTTGAATTTTAGATTCACGAACAAAGACGGATGCGGTTTCATCAAAATTGTAGTATGAACTTTGTCCCACTTGACCACTGTGGACGACCTAAATATTCAGGTCACGGTGGGCTACCTAGGCTTATTATACTTAAAAAAATCTTTTGTAAGCAGTTGTAAGCAAGGTTTGTTTCTGCCTTTCCTAATGCTGACCTATTCGCAATTTAGTGTTACCGAAGGAATTGTCCTTATTGTCATGAGTACAAGTACGAGCTTTTTCAAAGTTCCCAAGTGGTTTCCATTGTAGTCAAGTCAAACACCCCTTGTTCGGAATTTATGAAATACGTATTAGCCCACAAACACCTGCAAACTGATTTTAATGCTGAATGTCCGCATCATAATGCGGACATCTATGTAACTAACAAAAATATAACGTTGAAGTAATTCAACAACAACAAAAAAACAATTTCCACCGGAACCTATTGCGGTAACTGGAGCATTTGTGGGCTTGAGTGTCTGGAGAAACTACAGCAGAAGGCTAATTTACATGGGATCGACAAAGATTGGCATAAACGACGTTGTGAATGGTATAATTGCCCCAAAGCGTAATTTAGAACTTGGTTTCAAATTGATATAAATTGGATCCTCTCCATAGATTACAACTCCGTGTTGGACAACAATGACACGTGCGTTCGGTTAGCAACCTCGACTTGGTAGTAAGGATCTCCACGGGGACAGCAGCACTGAAATTGTGTTATACATAATGTAGAACGCTTTCAGATGAGCTACACTTCTCTACGTGTATCACAGACGTTTGTGATTGAAGTGTGGCTGATCTGAAAGCGCTTTACATTCTGTATAACAGTTTTTCAAGATTTCTATTTCATGCGGATCAACAAAATTTAAAAACACCGTTTTTTTTCAATCATTATTTTCGTGGACATTGAATTAGTGGCACCGCAGGCTGTTGTGCCCGTGGAACTTTCAAGTCGAGGTTGGTAACCGAACGCACGATGATAGGTGTGCGTTCGGAATCGAGTTAGTTCGTTTTATGGAACCGCTTTCAGTCTTGCGGTAATTTAGGTGTGTCTTTGTTGTCCAACACGGAGCTGAAATCATTGGAGAGGATCCAATTTTCTTTCTTCATAGGTAGCCAGCCTCATTTTGCAAATGTCCACTTCTGAGGCAGACATGAAAACCGAACTTCTGTTCCAATGTGTGCTACGTGGGTGGGCGCGTCACTTCTGAGGCAGACATGAAAACCGAACTTCTGTTCCAATGTGTGCTACGTGGGTGGGCGCATGAGTATTTAGAAATACCTCAAGCTGTTTCAATAAATCAGACGAACGCCATTTTCCTTCCTCGAATAACCCACTTCAGTTGCAAGTTTTCTTGTTACCAATGCATAAGTAAACACTGGGCAGGTGTTGATTCGTGTCTTTTGATTCATTCTATCCTTATGCCATTCTGGGAGTCCCTTTACTATTCACTTCCAACCATACTCTTTATTATAACTGTACCTTCAACAGTCTTCTGTTTACTCATAATATACACAAAAAATCCGCCCTTCATGAAAACGTATAAATATGTTTTGATCGGACTAACGGTTTGCATAGTTTGTTCATGTGAACTTAAAATTTTTTAAAAGTTGTGCTCTTTCAATTATGACTTGTTTTTGAGTTTTCTGGTGGCTCCTAGGCCATTCTTGTTCGATGGCGGTCTTCCGGGATGCGAGTTGACAGGCCTTTTAGTGGGAATTTTTTCGAAACAAGGACAACTTCTCACGGTAATTTACAGATTTGCTCTTGAAACCGTTTTTAGATGTTTTTCTTCTACTCAGTAGAGCTACATGCCTTTGGTATGGTTGCAGCTTTTGGTTTCCGTGAGTATCAATTAGCGAGTAACACAGAAAAGAAAACTTCTATGATAGTGCGCCTATTCGAACTTTTATTCTTGGTATTAGCACTTATTAGTACCGTAGGATATGAAGAAGCCATCGAAATGTTAGAAAAGGTTTGTTTTATTTGAAAAAAGATTACCAACACAAAGGCGAGCACAATAAAACGACTACAGCTGCGGCATTCTGCCAAAACGGTCTTAATATAGCAGCCATGCGATACTCAGGCGGAAATAGTGTGCAAGATCCAAAGACGCAGAGAAAAAACGGGTTTTGATAGCCGATGCTTTTTTGGCGACAGCTATGCGAAATGTAATATGATCGCATTTCGTATTGGCACACATTTTATCATAGGAGGTATCAAGCTTCCGTTTTGGTAAAACTTTGAAAAACTGCGGCGCGATAAATCTAATTTGCCACTCGTTTGAGTGAAACACATTTGAGTAACTGTCAAGATTTTTTTGCAAGGTTTACTGTAGATCAACATAAGTTACACATCCGCAAATAATCCAAACATACCCCTTTCCCTTCGGGGTTGTAACGAATGAAAATACAGTTCTAGTCTGCTACTCCACTCTGCCCAACTTGTGCACCACTAATTATTCGCCACCTCAGCCTTGGCGCAGGTTATGCGCTTGTTCTTATCATCGGTGCTGTTCTAATGCTTCTACGGACCCTACGAAAGGTTATTGAATTATCAAAACCTTAGTATTATTCTATTCAGATAAATTTATTACTTTCTAAACAAGAACGTACTCTAAGTGAAGCAACTCTTAAATTGCATCGAATGTTTCTTAAAGCACTCATCTATCAGGTACGATTACTATTAAAACAAATATGTATGGTTTTAGACAATCATTCCAATGCTGTTCGCTGCTTTTCAAGCGGTTTTCTTCTCATTCGCCCTTTTAGGCGGAAGCTTGCTATTTTTGCCGATTACTTGTAAGTCACTTAAAAATGTATTTTCAAGTTTTTTTCAGACGAATTCACCGTTCACTATTTCATGTTTGCTTTGATATTTTCATCATGCTTCTCAATATGTCAATGCCCAACATGTGCGCCACTGCTACTACGTAACCTTAACGTTGGCGCCAGCTATGCACTATTTCTGATCATTGTTCTTCTGATTTTGATTTTGCGAACTTTAAGAAAGGTAGGTGAATGAACTGAATATTATGTTTGTAATTTTATGTTTCTTTTAGCAGGGAGCGTGTTCAATGTTCCGATGACCCGTGAGTTCCGATAACCACATAATTTTCAACAGTTTTTCAGACGAAACTGGGGTAAATAATTTGATGTTAGTCTTGATTTTTTCATCATTTTTCTCAATATCACACACTTGTTGTCTATTCTATTTCACTGCTCCGTACAAAAAATGCTTATCGAGTTTATGGCGGCGGCTCTTGAGAAGACAGGAAATTATAGTAGTGGAACAATTTGTTAGTGTACAATCCAGATAAATGCTTTGCTTTCTTTGAGGACGTTGTTATTTACAGCACAGTTACAGACTTAACAAGGGTAATAGAAAAGGTAAAAATGGTTAGTCTGGGCCCAAGTTTGTTTCAGAAAAAACTGTTTTACCTGGCTCAAAACGATAAAAAAAGTCTCCGAAAAGGGTTTTTAACTCAACTATGTGTTGTTGACGAAGTACGGTGTCTCTGTAATTTTCGAGCTATTGTTCCATGCCAGCGACCGCTGATCAGGCTTATACTTGGCCAATACTTGACCTCTTATATATGATTCCCGACTCGAATTGGCAATATGGAAGTCCTTTAAATTTGTTAAATCAGGTGTTTATTCAAACGCAAATTTTATTAGGAACATTTTTGTAACACAAACTGTTTGCGATTTTCAACTTGGAAAGTGTGAAATCCTGAAAATAGTACATTGAAAATTGGATTTTTTGCGAAAAAAAAAGTCAAAATTTGAAATAGCTGTGATTCATATTTTACATTGTTGAAAACTAGATTTAAAATTAGGTAAAGCCTTCTGTTTGAGTTTTGAAATTGCAATCACCCTTCATCTTCAAAAAACGCGCCGAAAAGTGAACACTGCGGCGGCGCATGAGACCGGAGGGATGCCCGCGGCATCCCTCACGCGCTCCGTTCAGTATATACGGCATTGGTAGAGTACACAGTAAATTAAAATTTACTTTTATAATGTGATTGTAGTATACTACGTCGAATACATCTTGGACAAATGTTTTTGATTTTAAAAAAACCTTTCGTTGAAGGCAGATGTTAAGTGCGGCTTATAAATTATAATTGCGTTTGTCCGAAAAGGAAATAGGTGATTTCACTCAAGGACCACCATAATTAAATGTTTTGATGCTGATCACAGCATGCTTTTCAGAAGAAAAAAAGTTTCAAAAGAACTTTACTTTTTAATGCGTATTTTAAAACCGTCAACCGCATTCGGGTTGTTTAATGCTTTGTTTGAAGAAATTTTCAATTTAAAAAACAAAACAGGAAGCAAAACTTTTAAAAAAAAATTTTCTTGTAGTTATCAGAACTTTCTTAACAACCTGGAAATCCGTTGAAATAACCCTGAGAAATAATTAACAGTTAAAAATGGCTCAAATTGAGCCTACACGGTAGCAGGTTTTTTGCTTCAATAAAAATACTATGTTTCCAAAATTTCATCATTGAAACAAAAATCATAATTCACAATATTTAGCCTTTTTAGAGAATGATTTTGTGATTATATGCATCAAGGTTTAAAAAAACCCTAAACGAACGCAAAATTACCTTTGGTGTGCTGGCATCGGATGTAGCACTTTATGTAGCAATGTATCCCAAAAAAAATGGAACGATATACCATCCAGTTAAAAATACAAAAATGGTTGCCTTTTCAGGGATTTATCTCGATTGTTAGTTTTCAAAGCCTCGTGGTTTTTCTGTTATTCTAATTTCGTGTTTATGCGTATAAAACTGCTATTTCAGTGCTTGAAAAACATGATTCAATGTCCTCCACTAGTATTAAGTCCATTAACAGAACGCCTATTACATCTCCTACCTGTTATTTTCTACATGAGTGTAATTATTAACCCATTTGTGATGTACTGCATCATTTTTCGATCCACCGTTCAAATGAGCCGCTACCGGTAGTACCTCTTATGGCACCAAGTCATCAGTATGATCAGCGATGTTCTTGTAAGAAGAAACATTTTGAGAATTTGCTTACATCCTGTTTTAGTTCAGTTTCGCCGCTCAACCCGTATTTATTCTTCCATTTGTTATGGGCTATCCAGCAGGACCCGTCGCCGGGCTTTTGCCAACTAATCAGTTAACGGATATTTGTTTATTTTTTCTTTGTTTGTCACTGGCTACGGTGCAACATCTATTTATGTTTCGTTATTTGGCTGCAAAGGGGATTACTCACTTCCCGCCAAAGCAAGCTTTCACTGTTGGTGCTAACTACTTTATGGCGTGTTTACCTGCTTTTGGATTTTTTTCTATCTTATGAAAATCAGGATGAAGTTTTCCAAGAATTGAAAAAGGTATGTTTTTCGTGTGTGCACAAAGTCGTGTGGGCGTGTGGGCGTGTGGGCGTGTGGGCGTGTGAGCGTGTGAGCGTGTGGGTTTGCGTGTGCAGGCAAGATTGAGTGGGTTTTGTGTAAAAGTGAGCATAAACATGGTTTATTTAGAAGTATTCTTGTGTAGCCGACGAACTTCGTAATACTCCCGGATTTATAGTCTTTCGCACGAGAGTTTTCGGTTTTCGTGTAGTTCCGTTTGGGGTTTTCGCGACAACCTGCTTTCTAACGACAGCTCTGTTAACCATTCGGGCTACAATGCAAGTGTTGAAGTCCGCCTCAATGTCTCCAAAAACGTTACTGCAGGAACGTTTACTACGGCAGCTAATGATTCAAGTGTTTTTACTATTTGTAATCGTATTAGTGCCTCTTTTCTTGTTTATTGCCACGGCGATGTTTGAAATCTTCGGGTTGTCAAGTAAGTAAAAATTCGGAATATTCAAATTTACACAAATCTCTCAGTCATGTCCTTTTTCTTCGTATGCAGTGTGTCTATATTCAGTGTGGCTGGAGGTTTTCTTCTTGTATGAATGAACAAAAATTACTATGCTGTATTTACAAGTCCGTGGAGGAGAATTGTGCGAAAAGAAGAAATCCAATAAAATCTTTTATTAGTGGCCCAAATAAATGTGCAAAAAAGCATTATTTGCCAAAGGAAACGTGAAGAGAAAATTTCTCAACTTCTAAGTTTCACATGGTTTATAGTAAAACACAAAACGAACGACAAACACAAAAGATAATAGCCGTCGCCAAACCGAAATTATATTCTATCGACAGAGCACCAATTGATCATTCTAATTTTAATGACACGATTCCAAAGTGCCGACAGCTATATAAGCAATTTTGAGTCTATATGGAAATCTCAAGAGAAATGTTAAAAATTGCCGTTGAAAATAGGGTTGACCAAGGCAAAACAGGTAAAAGCAAAAATGTTTCTCTTGCAAAAACACTACAAAACGCAAATTTGTGATCGCCTTTTAAGCACGGAGGAGTGTTCGCCCAAACGGCAAAAAAAAAATCAGCCTGTTTGAGCTAGTTAAATGTTTTCCGCCGCGGAGCCGCCAAACCCGATTACCCGATTGTTCCAAGGCAAGTTCTTCGAATGATTCTGCTTGTATGGGTTAATTGTTCAATTCATTTGGGTCCAGTTAGTGCCTACTGACACTGATTGACTACTGTATGTAAAGTTAGGTATATCATATTAGTTGTTTACTGTTTCACGGTATCCCAGCAATGTCTTATCATTTGGGTCTCTAGTTAACATAGGTATATAATATTAGTTTTTACGTTTTTACGGTATCCCAAACGTCGTATCAATTATCCCTGTCGTATCAATTGCTTTCGGTATCCCAGCTTTGTCGGTAGAACGGCACGTATGCGTGCAAAGTTTTTGTTACTACGATACCTTCACGAAAACTTTTTGAACACGTAATTGGGAAGCAAATAGCATTTGATGTTGTTTAATTTGCCTTAAAAATGGAATTTCCTGTTGTGGAATCCAGCCGGCTTGCGAAAACTGTAACAGGTGGTACTTGTGTCTCTGAATGCAACGTAAAAACTAAACAACATAATTGTCACGCAGCGCTATTGTCAGTCTGTACCAACAATACACCCATCGTGCCAGAATCACTCCTATGTCATACAGTTGCTTTCACACAACATTCAAAGCAATTCCGAATTTTGAAGATAACGTTTTGGTGTTATAAAACGTTTGGTTAGGCATAATTTGGGTAGGCATACTGTTAGGCATAAATAAATGTTTTTCAATTGTTTACTTGAAACTTGTTACGTTAGAAAACTTTTGTAGCATGTTATTGGGTCTTATGTGAATGACACTCAAATGACACTTTGTAAAAGCAACAAATTGTTCAATTTCATGTAACTGCAGGATTTTGTAAAGTAAAACTCACAAAAAGTAAAAACGAAATTGGAATTCAATTGGATATGTCAAAGGAATCGTTCCAACGGGGAACATGCAGAGTGAAAAAAGGTAATGGGCATTTTTCAAAAGTTTCTTTTAATTTGAAAAGTGAAAAACTTCCTCAAAAAAGCATAAAGTTCAACAGAAAAAAGACAAAATGTTTAAAAAAAACACATACAAACAGAAGAACATAACGTACTTCTCAGTCTACATATGTAGTTCCTGCAGTCCTGGGGACCAATTGATCGAATCCTTGAGAAAAAAGTTGCTCATTTTACGGAAATACTGAAATCTTTTTAGCATTTTTTAATTACGATGTTTAAGGGCACAAAAATTTGAAAGGAATGGATCGCTTTTTCGCAGATCAAAAGCGATGCCAGCGTTAGGCGTAATTTGTTTAGATCTAGGTCAAAGGGCTTTCGGCAGTTCAAAACAGCTTGTGAAAAAAACGTTGTTTTTTATATCATGTAAAATTTACGAAAATCTTCGCTTTTTGGGCGAAAACTGTCGCTTCTTAAGACGGTGAAGCGCGGATTCAAAAATGAACGCAGCTTTTTTGTTGATGCAGAAATGCAAAAGCCCAATTAACCAATGGCTTTTTTTTAAATCATTGTTCTTATTCAGTCATTTCATGTCGTTTGCATTTTTCTGTGCTGTCGCTTGTCCCTGTTTTCTCTTAGTCTTCTAACATGACTTAGCATCACTTTATAATTGTTTGAGTTGTTATTTTCTATTATGATTTACTTGGCTCTCTTAACTTAATGTTGTATTTTAGAAATGGCAGAGCTTCTAGCAATCAGTTAAACAAGAGTCGCCCTATACGAGGAAACATCCGCCAAGCGAAAAGTAACCTAACGTTGTAGGAAATAAGCAACAAAGAATATTAGGGTAAATTTGTAAACTGATTGATTTTCAAATTTCATTTTCAGTTCTGTATGGTGTTATCGTTTACTAGAAGTGTATGTAGGAAATTAGCAGCAGACAAGATTGAGGTAGTTATTCTCTGTCGCAACTTTAAAGCAATCCCCGTTTTCTTACAGTTTTCTAACATATCGTTATCCCTTCGAATATATTCGAGTATTTCTTATCCATTATGATTAACTTGGCTCTCTTAACGTTGTGTTGCTTTTCAGATATGGCAGAGCTTCAGGCAATCATTTAAAAAAGCGTCGCCCTATGCGACAAAATATCCACCCAGCAACAAGTAAGCTGATGTTTTAGGAAATAAGCAACAAAGAATATTAGGGTAAATTTGTAAACTGATTGATTTTCAAATTTCATTTTCAGTTCTGTATGGTGTTATCGTTTACTAGAAGTGTATGTAGGAAATTAGCAGCAGACAAGATTGAGGTAGTTATTCTCTGTCGCAACTTTAAAGCAATCCCCGTTTTCTTACAGTTTTCTAACATATCGTTATCCCTTCGAATATATTCGAGTATTTGTTATTCATTATGATTAACTTGGCTCTCTTAACGTTGTGTTGCTTTTCAGATATGGCAGAGCTTCAGGCAGTCATTTAAAAAAAACGTCGTCCTATGCGACAAAATATCCACCCAGCAACAAGTAAGCTAATGTTGTAGGAAATAAGCAAAAGACAAGTTTTTGGTAAATTATTAAACTGATTGATTTTCAAATTTCATTTTTTGAGTTACGTATAATCGTTAACGAAAAAATACTGTTGAAGTTAATAAGCAGCAGACAAGTTTGAGGTAAATTTTGATACGAATTACATTTCAAATTTCTATTTCAGAGTTACTTATAATCGTTAGCAACAAGAAAAAATAGTGTAGTAGGAAATAAGCAACAGACAAGTTTAAAGTGAATACGCATTGTTTGGTTGATTTTAAAATTTCCTTTTCAGTGGCGGTTGTCAGAGATTATGGATAGGGCGAGGACTAGACAAACTATAAATTTTTTGCGCTGGATAAGCTGAGCGTGCAGCCGGAACGTTTCAAACAAGATTAAGGTAAATAGTGTTATCGATAACAAGAACTACTGAGAAACTCGCTTTGACTTGAAGTGCTTTAGAAAATCAGCAAGACAAAATAAGGGTAAAATTTTATACATTGTAATTTGTTTTTAAAGACCATTTCCAGTTATGCATGTGTTAGAGTTAACAAGGTTTGTCGTTCCTGAGTTGAGATTTGAACAAAATATGTTCAATGGGAGATGAGCAACAGACAAGAAGGTAAAATTTGAAAATGATTTTAAAAAAAAAAGTTTTTTAGTTTTGAATGACGCCCTTGTTTATCAAGCACCCTTCACAAAACCCTTTGCGATGAAGGAAAAAGGTTAGAGTGGTAGTAGACATGCTTGGAGATAAACAACAAAGAATAAGGTAATTTTTAAATGTTTTTTTATAAATGAACTGGAAACAAGATTGAGCAGATGGCAAATTTCAAGGCCTTTTTCTTGAGGACGAAACTGTTATAGTTTCTTATGGCATCATTGACCAAAACTGATGCAAAGAAAAAAATCGGTGTTGGTTTTTGTTTCATTGCACTACGTCCGATAATAAAATTTTCATGATGCAGAAATTCTAGTCTCTATGTAACCGTAAAGACAAGTCTTCCATTCATTCATATCGTCCATATTTCGTTTTGATTTAAAAGAAAATAACATTTGTTGATAGCCGGCTTTTGTGAAATTTGGGCTCAGTGGGTTCATGCCGTAAAGTTTGCTCTGGTCCGTTCCCTCATCAATTTTTCATTTTCTTAAAATGCACCAAATTGTGAAAACCGTTTTATTCTTCAATATCACTGACAATCACTGCAGAAACTCGGTATATGCAAGCAAAAGGAAAGGGAGTACACATAAGTAGTACAATTTACAATATGTTTCTCGAAGTGTAAGCGAAAACGAGACGTGTCGTCGTATTCGGATATGCAGCTCCTTACCAGACTGGTCCGAAACCAGAGGAGTAGTAGCGTCCACCCCAAGCTCCTCCTCCGAAAGAGTGGAACTTGTTAGGGCCCATGAACGTGCTGCGGTGGTAGCTGCCGAAGGGAAAAGGGTTGGCCAGGAATCTGGAAATTTGACTGTTTTCTGTCAAAAATGTTCAACTACCTCAGAAGCATGCCATTGTAAGGAGGCATTCCGTAGGCGATGCTCTGGGAGTAAGGATGACCGTACTTGTAGTAGTCAACTGGTGGAATTGGCTGCAAACCGACTTTCGAATTTCAAAACATTGAATATTACCGGATAGCCACTGTAGCTTCCAGCAATGCTGGCAGGCTTAGTTGGGACTGGAGGTGGAGAAGCTGCACGGTTACGGTAGGTCGGAGGAGCAGAGTCCATTGAAGAAGGAGAACGAGAGTTGGCCGCAGTGGGGTAGGTGTGGTACCCGCGCTCCTGAAAGTTCAGGTATATAATTTCAAATTGGCTAAGTTACCGGTGGTACTGATTGAGAACGAGTGGGGCGACCAGCCAGCTCAGCTGCGGAAATCACAGTTCCGTCGCGAATGTGAGTATGGATCTTGAGCTTATTCTTAGACATGGCTAAGGCTTCACGGAGCTCTTTGTCGTTGGTGATGAGATTCTGAAAAGAAAAATATAATTTTTGAAAACTGAAAGCCCTGTTTTTGATAATTCGTAAGGTGAAATTTTTCTCAACAGTGTTTATGGAATACGGTATAACTTTGAAATGTCCTTTCGAGAGTCACTAGGTGTGCAAAAGCTATGCTTTAGTGAAGTTAAGGCCTTAACTTGATCACAAGGGGTAGACCACGAAGAAAGTACCGCATTCGGGAGTTTCAGACGAGACAATGAATGCCAACGTTCAATTAGATGTTGAAATATGGGAAGATTGAAACAGTTCTAGCAAAATGGCGTCATTTGTGCTGTATCTGCGACACAACAACAAGATATGTAATAAGTGACACGGTTTCCATGACGCCACTTCTGTCTCGCAGATTGTTGCATGTTTTGAAATACTGTTTGTAAACCTTAGTTGGCAATGTGGAGAAGGACCCATTAAGTTGTTGGTACCATTTTAGGCTACTGGAATTAGAGTTATGTGTTCCAAAATTACTAGTTCGTTCAACTCTACCATCTCTACCGTAACATTCGTTTACGGAAATATGTAACCTACTAAAAGAGTACTTAATGTCCTCGCAATCGCGTGTCAAGGGTTTCCAGCAAAAAAACCTCAATTCTGATGTCATTACCGAAATTATCTCCACGTTTTCATTTTTTCAGTCTAATTCCATTGCTAATTCTCTGGAGTCAGCTCTCCTTATGATATTTCTGGTTTTGAAGTGCAAAGCAAACAGAAGTCACTTCCTGATCCTGCTGTTTGCCCCCGCGGTACTGATCCTCAAGGCTAAAAACCACACTCTCATATGTATGTAGGATAAAAATAGTCAGAATCACAGAACATGTTGTTTATGACGCAATGAATGGACCAGACTGGTATAAAGTTCGGATTGTTGTTTCATTTGCCAAGTAAAGACCAATTTGGTCAGAATTCGCAGAACAGAAAAGTGCGATTTTCCTATTTTTCTTCCAAAACTCCCTGAGTATCATATCTTTCTTAAAACTGAAATGTTACAGCAAATCACTTCTGCGATCTTTGGAATGATGACAAATCTACAAAATTAGCAGTTCCAGCCATAACAAAGCTACAAAATTTGTATACCAGCATTGTAAGAAATGTGTCACACTGTGACTACGAAGGATTACGGTAGCTTTGTTCCTTGTGAAACGGAAAAACCTGTTCTTTTGATTTCGCACATTAACTTTTGCAAAGTCACGCTATCGCGAGTCCCTCGGATCACGATCTATTTCGGGTTTGGTAATTTGCACGATGCGGAAATGGAAGTTTGCCCAGACTTACTTTGCAGTCATAGAGTGAGGGGGAACTTTTTGCCCTTTCAATTATCACGAATGAATGCGCCACGCATGAAGCGGTTGGGCCAAAAATAGAAAACGTTTTGGGAAGCGAACAAATCCAAATTTTGAAAACATTTAAAACTCTGAATTAGGGATTTCGAAGTTTGAAACCGTCTCAACAACTTCCGCTTCAGCTTTTGGATATGAAAACGGGGCTTAATTGTCCCAAACGGGGTTTTTAGGATACTAGACTGACTTACGGGTTTACGGTTAAGGCCTTAAGGGTTTTAGACTTAAGGGCCCAAACAGCCCAACGTTACTCATTAAGAACTAAATGAAATCGAAAATCGTTCTATATATTTCAAAGAATAGATTAATGCTGTATTAGTTATTGAAGCTATTTTTTGTTGCGTTTTGTAGATTTTGATTTGATCGCTTTTCGCATAACACATTTTTTAACAAGATGGTATCATCGAGTATTGCAACATTTCATCCTAAGATCAAAACAAAGCTGAGGAACAACCCCTGAACCAAAGCATCAAAATTTGAAATTTTGACACATCTTTCGATTTCACGGCTCAGACATGACAAAATGAAACAAAGTTACGCTTAAGTGACCACGGAAAAGTACAAGGTCCCCAAATTTGACATCATCGGTTCAAGGTTCGATTCGCAGCTTTGCAGCTTGTTTTTCCCAATTCCATCCCTGTCCCACATCGTTTGAGCCCCAAAATCTGATTTCTGTTTAGCTTGGTTCTTTGCGTCAGCCTTGGACCCTTCAACGGGCGGGCACAAATACAAATACTTCTGTAGATTGGTGTAATCTTTGACCAACTCGTTACCGAATCCCCGCAAACAAATAGAAGCCATGAAGTGGCGAACTTCTAATCTCTGACTCACATTCCCACGTGTTAGAGAGATTCCGCGGGGTCAGGACAGGGGAATTATGTTCTTTGCGGGCACCTCGTTTTTCAGTCAAGCCCGTCCATCAAGATTTGCCCGAACATAGTTTCTCAAAAATTAAGCGCAGACGTCAAAAAAGAGGAGCTCCGGAGCATTTCCTGTGGCGTCACAGGGAATGCTCCGGAACTATAACAAGATCAAAGGAGGGGCTACCTTCTGACTCCATGAATAGACAACTTTGCTTCCCCGTAAATGGGTTGTCTCCTTCTATTTTTGGGGAGGTGGTCAGCAGCGGAGAACAACATTTAAAGATTGGGAACTTTGCAGCTTTTGATTTGAGAGAAATGTCAATATGGCATTTTTCACCCTTCATAAACTTCAAAAACGTAGCTTAAAGGTTGCAAAAAACAGGAGGTAGCAAAAAAAGTTAACACAGCTTTGCGGAGTACGCTAGTTTTTCAACAAACCAAAATTTGGAAAAGCTGTATTAACTTTTGAGTTTTTTTTATGGAAGAAGGCGAAAAGACTAGGAAGTGTGTTTATTAAAGAGACGCAGATGATAACTCACTTTTTCGATTGGGCCTGCATGGTTGTTTTTGTTTTTTTTATTCAACTAACTACAATTCTGTAAATCATGTTGCTTTTTGTGTTTTTTTAAAGTGGAGTTTCCCAAAATACTTCCGGAAGTACCGAAACAAAAGTTGGAAAAACTAAACTATTTGGAAAAGCTGTACAATGTAGCTCTCACATGTTTCGCAAATCGTACTTTTCACTACGAATCGTAAACTGAAAATAAAAATGGTTCTAAAAATCTTCTCTGAACTATGTAACAAACAATTTCAAAAACCCCCTGACGTCAATTCGTCAATCTCTCCGTGACATTACTACCTGCCCGCGCTTTCCCAAACCAAACAACAGTAATAACTTTGTTTTCTTTCCTTTGTTTAATCAAATCTTGTGACAATAGTTCTTTTTTTAATTTCCTGCATGAGAATTATGCTCACCTGACGTCCGAACTGGTCGATGTAGGCGAGGGCACCTTCGAAGTCAGGGCGAACCTCGTAGATCTTCTTCATGATAGCCTAAAAATTGGTACTGCATATTAAATTAAAAGAAATTGTTTTAGCTTAAACTCAAATCAAGTTTTTTTCAAGTTTAGTTTGTATTAAATCCAGTTTTTAATGGTTTTTGTAGCTTTTACATCACTTTCTAGTATGAAAAAGCAAATTGCTTACGTCGTAGAGGTCAGCGTACTCCATTTCGTAGTCGCTGATGCGGAGGCTGTACTTCTTTCCGAAATGCTCCCATTTTACTTTCTTGCCGGAGAACATGGTTCCAGAGCTGAAAATGACCATTTATCAAAATTTAAAGTGAAATAAGATGATTGGGAAGTGGATAAGTGCGAAAATCTATTGTTTTCGAAACAAAACGGGTTCCGGAAAATCTCACCAGCTGTTTCAAATTCAGTTGATACAAACATATGGTAGCCTTTGGTCACCAGTTGGTTAACGGACTTTGCAAAATTGCGGAAGCAGGTGTTTGCGACGCAATGACCATTCTCATAATGGAATGTGTTCTTAAAAAAATACTCAGAATTACCGAAAAGTCATACTTCAGAACCAGAGTTCGCCAAACTCATTACATTTTTCACCAAACGGCGAATGCTTCATTTTTGAAAGTGATAAAAGAGCGTTGGAGAGTATAAAAACCACAAAACGGCAGTTGCTTAGGCTTCTGCTAGAGATTGAATCAGTGGAAGTCTGCTAGACAAAGTGCCAGAAATCAGAGAAACTAGTTGACCTCATTCCTGGATCTGATATCCTAGAAGGCGATGTCCCAATTGCTGCACGTGCTGCACTTTTCGGGCGTGGTCGCCTGGAGCCAGCCGAACCCTTCCCTTCTCGCCCTCTCACTCTCGTGCAAATAATTGCGCAATACACAAAACAGAGACCCGGCAGCAGCTAGCGCGAAGTTCACCGAGCGCGAAGATGAAGAGGAAAATGAGTCTGAGAGCGGAGGATTTGACGAACGCAAATCTTTTCCCTCGCACCTAGGTGTTCGTAGATCGAGCGCTAGAAGGATTGTGTTTGAAACCCGCAACAAGCCGTTAAATGGCGTCACGTTGTAGACACCGACGAGATTGTGAAGCAGTTGGCACCGCTAGTAAAAGCAATAGACGTCAAAAAACCATAATAGAAGCCTTTTCAAAAGTTTACGTGAGAGACAGAGAGACAGAGAGACAGAGAGACAGAGAAACAGAGAGACAGAGAAACAGAGAGACAGAGAGACAGAGAGACAGAGAGACAGAGATACAGAGAAAGAGAGGTTTTCCACTTAAATCTCATTCACCCACACACCTAAATCATAGGATTAGCATATTAGCAAATGGCGTGGACACCTAATACCCAAGGAAATTGGATCTGAAAACACTGGGTGTTCGCGTTTGCTTTGCCGGGGCGGTGGAGGTGCGAAAATACGGCAGTGGATCTTCTAATTTGGTGATTCCTGGAAGAATTCTGGTCGCGGAAACCAGGAAATGCAACTTAGGGCGGGTGGGGAAACTAACGCAAGCAAAAGATCGTTTAAATAGCGTGCGGAAGGTGCCACGGGGCCTAGGAAATCACAAATGAATTGGTTTTTCTGATATGAAAACATTCGTTAAAGGATATTGCAATTAGACGATGTAGCGCCGATTTCCGGCGCAGTTATTTTTAGAAGAAAAATAGATTATTCGATCCAGATTTGGGCATTTTCGTGTCTGCGTGGTTTGAAGCAATTTGGAGGAGGGAGATATAAACAAACAGGCAAACAATGGGGAGATATAGTAGCGAAGGCGAATACCAAAAATAGGCAAGAGAGAGAGAGTGAAAGAGAGATTCAAAGAGACAGAGATACAGACAGGAAGACAAAGAGATACTAAGAGAGAGAGAGAGAGAGAGAGGGAGAGAGAGACAGAGAGACAAAGAGACAGAGAGAGACAGAGCAAGATACGTGAGGCAGAAAGGTCCGAAGGCGCCAGAAAACATGGAAATACAAAAAGTGCCAGCGAGAGATAGAGAGCGACGGAAGGTGACAGAGAGATACAGAGAGAGAGAGAGAGAGAGAGAGAGAGAGAGAGAGAGATAGAGAGAGAGAGAAAGATCGGGAGAGAGAAAGAAAATGAGAGGGGGAGAAGAAGGGAGGGAGAGAGGGGCGGAAGGGGACCTAGGGGAGGCAGATAGAGAGAGAGGGAGAGATTTCGAGTGCTAACGCAGGCCCAGAATCACAGTGCTAGAACGAAGAGAAACCTACATATGACTCTAGGGGGCGTGCCATATTTCTAAGGAGGTGATTCTTGTAATAATCCTTTATTAATTCTCCCAGAGGACAAGAGCTTATAAAAGTTTAATCTTCTTTTACGAGATCATTAGTAATCTAAGCCTGGCAAGAACTTGGGGACATCTTTTCTGATCTCTCCGAACATTGGTGACTGACAGCCCGTTTCCGCATTTCATGTGCACAAGGGAACATGTCACCAGATGATGTCCCGAAATGTCGCGTACACTACAGCGTGGGTGTTGCTTGCCGTATAGCTGCCAGGAAATGAGATCTGGGCTAGCCGTTTCCCAGACAAAAACCATGCGGCTGAGAACGGAGAACGGTGTTTTGCGTGAGGCGGCCGGTGGCAGAATGTGGGGTAGGACCCCGCCCCTTCTTCCCACCCCAGCCCCCCAGGACGCACGGGACACCCAGAGCACACGCGATTTGTGTGCAAGCGCGCCCAAGTACGTCTGGGGGAATTATGCACAGGTGGACTTCAAGCGGGAAAGATTAAGCGGGCAGAGAAGCGCATGGATGGGTTCAAAGTGGAAATGAACGGACGGGCAGAAAAATGGAAGTCGTGAAAAATTCAGGTGCGACATGAACACGTAAATGGGAATCTTTGTCCTGGAAACGAACGCAGTGTTGCAATTGTAGTGGTTTCAAGCTATATTTTAAAGTGTTTTTGAAGATATTTCAAAATGACGTAAATTCGTTTGAAGATATAGCATAAGTGTAGGCGAAGCAGATATATGTAGCAAAAGTGTAGGCGTTGTTTTTGTCTCTGAGTCTCTGAGTCTATGCGTCTCTGAGTCTCTGAGTCTCTGAGTCTCTGAGCATCTGAGTCTCTGAGTTTCTGCGTCTCTGAGTCTCTGAGTCTCTAAGTCTCTGAGTCGAGTCTCTGACTCTCTGAGTCTCTGAGTCTCTGAGTCTTTGAGTCTCTGAGTCTCTGAGTCTCTGAGTCTCTTAATCTCTTCTCTAATCTCTCCGTTTTTCGCTCTCTCAATTTCTGTCTCCCAGTGAACAAAGAATTACTTAGTTCCATTTTCTGCACATCTCTGATTGTTTTTTGCACTTCAAAATGAAAATTCCCCTAGAGTGGACGAATGCCCTTTCACCCCAAAAACTTCCCCGTTTGATTGTACTCCCACTGCTAAACCAAGATTCCTCGGCTGAATAGCGATGTCCAAACGATTACGCTCTTTATTTATTTTGCCAGCAGGTGATGTTTTGCCGGGCGCTGCTCCCAGGATGTTGTCCTCTTGTTATGTCAAAGAGGACGTTTTCCTACGAAGGCCGTTGCAATTAGTTGCGCTATCTCTGTAACTTGAGAACCAGGTGTTCGCTGTGTGACCTCTCGTGAGAGAACTTTGAGATGCAAGTGTTATTAGGAAAAATAGACGCATTTCCGGCAAGAGAAACTCAGCGATAACTTTCCGGCGGATGGAGATGATATTGTGGGGTCTAGACTTCAAAATGGCAGTGGGAGAGAATTATTGAAAAGGAATCGGGTGGTGGAGTCAAAACACGGAATATGGCGGCGTGGGTGGTCAAAGTCAAGTTTTACAGCTGGGAACGCGATCACGTAGCACGAAACATGCAAAGCGAGCCCAAACATGAACTAGTCGGACTTTTCTCTTTAGGTCTCAGGTTTTTCTCTCTGTTTCTCTCCATCTCTCTCTATTCTTTCTCTCTCTATGACCCTTTTGCAATTTGTCAGTGCAAACCAAGAGTATCATTTTCAGCGTCATTCCTATTACTAAACCGCTTGGTTTCTCTGAACCTGTCAAAAACACCCGAATGTCTCACTTTTTCGCGTCACCCGGAAAAGCTTTCTTTCTTATAACTGTCTGAGTTATTTCCTATGGGAATGTCGTGTGGTACAGAAAGCTTTCAAAATTTCAAAGAACGTGGGATAAGTTAAAGGTTCGAGATCAAAAAAGATGAAGTGTATTCGGGATCAAGTTTTTGGATTATGAATTCTGAGGACATGAAGTTTCTGCACGCACATTCTAGAAATCGGACGGACGGGGTCGAGTACATTGTGCGTTATACAAAATTAGCAGAAAAAGTGTTTTGTCAAATGAGCTATGAACATTCGTGTAATTTGCATTCATAAAATTTCTTGACGGCTAAAGTTCTAAGATAGATCACACACGCACACATGCACACACGCACACACGCACACACGCTTACACGCACACACGCACACACGCACACACGCACACACGCACACACGCACACACGCACACACGCACACACGCACACACGCACACACGCACACACGCACACACGCACACACGCACACACACGCACACATGCACACACGCACACACGCACACACGCACACACACGCACACACGCACACACGCACACACGCACACACGCACACACGCACACACGCACACACGCACACACGCACATACGCACACACGCACACACGCACACACGCACACTCATACATTCACATAAAATCACTCTTTATAGGCTGCACCAAAACCGAACGACGAGCCGCCATAGCTCAGTCGGTTAGAGCGTGGGTCTAATAAGCCCAAGGTCGCAGGTTCGACCCCTGCTGGCGGCAAATGTTTTGCTTCTCTATTCAAATCGTTGCAAATCGCTCTTTTGCAAAAAATGAAGATATTTTTCCCATGAACTGAAAAATGTAATAATGGAGATCGCATTTGTCAGCTTCAAAGAAGAGAGCAAAATGAAGAAATAGGAGTGCCTTTCTCTCAACTTTCCAGCAACAAATTTCAAAACACTTTGTTGTGGAAAAGTTGAAAGTTAAGTTTTTAGTTTTTCAACTTCAATGGGTTGGTCAATGAGGCGCTCCCGAAATATGACCAGTCCGCCAAATTGAAAGCAGATTTAGCTGCATTCCGTCGTTCTTTACTGCTGGGATAAAGTCAAAAACCTCGTGTTACCCGGGTGTCACCACTTTCAAAAGTTTAAAACTGGCGAGGGAACTGAAAACAGGGAGCTTTTCGGACTTTAAGTGGGTCTTGTAGAAATGGAGCGGCATCTCTCCTTCTGCTCTTGAAAACAAGCACTACAGTAGCCTGGGAACAGGCTCCCATACCCTTTTGCTGGTTGTTTGGGCAGTGGCTGCATAGAAACGACAAGTATCGCCCGGCAGGAACTTGATATTCCCGGTTGGCTGGGGTAAGGGGGTACCACTGACGCAAAGAGGTGATAAAGTGTAGTTGAACTAGGGCACAAATGTAAATTGGTTAAGAGAAAGGTCTCGGAACACGTAAGGACTACATTTTTAGCAAAGATCGTAGTGATATTATGTGACGTGGAGACTTTGTCAGGCGGAATAATTACAATCTCAGGGGATTCCGGCCGTTGTTTACCTGGAAAGAGTACAATTCCTGGTGGTTCTTGGTCAAAACAATAATCATTACCTTGAAAAAATTGGGGAAAACACGGAAAATTTTGGTTTTTGGTCCAAATTTTTTTTGTAGCTTTTTGCTGCAAAGGTTTTTGATTTCACAGTTTCAAAAGGTTCATATTAAGCAAAAATCTAATCAAGAACCTTTCATTAATGAAGGTTCGTTTTTCGACCAGCGAAATTTCAATGAACGTTTTGGAGAAACATCATTAAGCAAAACGAGGTATAAATGAAATAAACGGATTTTTTAGAAAGAAACATTTTAACACGTTTTAATGATTTCAAAAGAAATGTATTTTATATAGTTACAATCGAAAAACTTAGAAAAACATTTATAAATTTGATGTTCAACGTGTTTCAAAATCGGATCAGATTTTCAAATTTTTGAAAGTTTTCGAAACTCACAGGGTCTTTTCTCGTTTTTGGACAATTTTTTCAAACAAATAATTTGATTATACTACGAGAAAAAATGTCTATAAAACAACGAGGCAAAATTTTGCTTTTTCAAAATATGACGTTTCTATTTCAATTTGTAAGTACTTTGGTATTCAGTGAAAAACTAAGGGAAGTTCAAATTTCAAAAGTGAAATTTTCGAAAAACTGCAGATGTGGTGCATTTTACGCGACGTTTAAATTTTACGCCTTTTGTAAATTGTAAATCTCTGTCTTTAAGTTTGTTTGTTCGCCATCTTTTCAATTCTGTAATTTCAATTTTTTGCATTATCACAGGTAATTCACTGGTATCGCTGGTATGAAGTGCTTGTTAGAAATATTTTTACCTGGACACAAATTATTTAACAAAAAAATTCGTATTCACACCAAAAATTTTTTTTTACCGAACAATGAATGTAGCAGTATTTTTCACTCCTTAGACACAAATCAGAACCGAAAAAGTTATTTCAATTACATTACTTTTTCATCTATTTTTAAATAGTATGCATAGTCATCAAGACAATAAAAACAAAAAGAATGAGTCGTTAATGTCCGCCAATTATTAACCCACCAAATTTCCGCTAAAAGTATTATTTTCATGCGTCAATGAAACTACTTCCTCGGCGGAAGACAGACAAAAACGCTGACTCAGTACAATTTCCCCCCACATGTGGTTCCGATCATCCTACGCGACAATCAGACAAACGAGGGAGACTAAAAAAGCGCAGTTAAGAAATTGCAAGCCGAGCAATGAATGTGTCTAAGTCGACCAATTAATGTCCCGCCTTGACGTGAAGGTCTCTCCATTCTGGGATTAGGTCGTCAGGGGACAGAAGGACAATTTTATAGGGTTAAACTACAAGGTCATGGGTTCAGGAGGACAAATCGGTGTGGTTTAATCGGTATGAACGTTTGACGCACAGAACCGGGGCTAAAAAAGAAGGGAAGGGATGGTTGACATAAGAAAGAAAGAAAAAGAAAGTAAAATGGAGGGAGATACAGAGAGACATAGAGACAGAGAGAGACAGAGAGACAGAGACTAAGGCGAAGTTGTGTAGCCCCTTGAAGCCAAGCAGCTTGCTTTGAGGGGTCAGTGCCGACCGCTAGTACACCTGTCACTTTGACAGATCCCCTCGCCCATGTGATTCTCCTCCAGGAAGTGTATAAAAAAACTCACTCATCGGTCGCACGAGAGAATGGGCGCGACAGTGTGTCGAAGACCTTCTCGTGGATAACCTTCTCTCTCGGCTGCCAATTTGAGGACATCCTGAAAATGAACTCTCAAATCGTTCTTCAAAACTTAAAAGTGAAGAGTCAGGAAGAGGGTATGGATACAGTCGGGAAGATGCTGAAGATGACTAGAAAAAATATTTGCAAACTGCGCAATCTTGACGCCAAACAGAGGATCGGACGCGCGGTGACGGAGTTTAGCAAATAATCGCACATTTAAGCTGGTAGTCGGCAACTTGTTTCAGGGTGTGGGTGGGTGTGGACATAAATCAGTTATCAATGATTTATCTTAGGTAAAATCTCACTCACTCTCTCATTCACTTCAAAGTTTGATCTTTTTTGCTCGTGCTCGTTCTTTGCAGCACAAAAGAATTTAGTGCAAGAGTAGCAACGTAATGAAAACGCAAACGTGCCAAGTTTCGGGTTGTGCAGGCATATATCACATTCACGTGTCTTTAATGAATGTTTGGAGACAGCTATGGTAATAGTTTGAAATGTTGACTATCTTAGGCGCTTTCGTCACAGGGGCACAAGGAAATGATACCCTGGGATTTAAAACGTCGTTGTGAGAAAACTGCAATGTTGTCATCCTTGCGTCTGAAAATCAACAGCGGTTTTCGATCAGCAGTCTCGGGGTCGTGTGAAGTTTGAAAGTTGAAACGATTAGCTGACTTTTGAAAAGCTCTTTGAAGTAGGGAGCATGGGAGAATGGACAGCTCCAGACACAAACAGCCACAGAGGCTAGGGTGACATGAAAGGATAAACACATTGCAAAAGACAGGGAAGGTCTCATGTACCAGTTGCAAGAAGGAAGGGGAGTACTGTGGTGAGCAGAGATTGAAATGGTCATACCCGTGTCAAATGCATAGCGGGAACTAACGACTATAAACTAGGAACTTTAGAAGGGCGTAGACCGAAAAATATCCAAAACGCCCAGGAAACGCTTGCTAAATTTCTTAAGATAAAATAAATAAAAAGGGTTTTTTGAGGACAATATTGAGACGACATTGTAAAAACCTCGCCTCTCTACCTCTCTGCCTCTCTGCCTCTCTGCCTCTCTGCCTCTCTGCCTCTCTGCCTCTCTGCCTCTCTGCCTCTCTGCCTCTCTGCCTCTCTGCCTCTCTGCCTCTCTGCCTCTCTGCCTCTCTGCCTCTCTGCCTCTCTGCCTCTCTGCCTCTCTGCCTCTCTGCTTCTCTGTCTCTCTGTCTCTCTGCCTCTCTGCCTCTCTGCCTCTCTGCCTCTCTGCCTCTCTGCCTCTCTGCCTCTAGGCCTCTTTGCCCCTCTGCCTCTCTGCCTCTAGGCCTCTTTGCCCCTCCGCCTCTCTGCCTCTTAGCCGTTCAGTCTCTCTGCCTCTCCGCCTCTCTGCCTCTCTGTCTTTCTGTCTCTATGTATCTGTCCTTCAAATATCAGTCTCTCTCTCAGTTTCTGCATTTCTCTGTACCTACGTATCTGTACCTCTCTCTCTTTCTCTCTCTCTCTCTCTCTCTCTCTCTCTCTCTCTCTCTCTCAAATGTCCTATCTGGGACTTTATAGCGACCTTCAAACCACTCTCCTTGTTGACCAACGCACTTTCCCATATTGAAACTCTTTCACACCCCGTTTTTCACGCAGTATCGGTAAACGCGCGCGTGCAGAACAACAGAACATCCCCGCTGAACATTCGCGCCCTCTCCCAATTACTCTCTATTTACTCGAAATGTTGACCAACTCCTCTCCTACACATGTGTGCGTGTGTGGGTGGGGATAGACTCTCCCAGACTGGAGCGCCCGTTGTTTGTGGCAACCATCGGCGACCATCCACGTGTTGTTTACCCCCTGGGCGCCTCTTATTCTCCTCTGAATGACTGAGACGCGCGGAAGAGTTAACGGAGAAAGGACAAAAAACTGAGGGTAGCTATGGGGTCGTCGTCTATTCACTGAGACGCCAATACACAAGAGGCGGCACCGGAAGGACCTGTCACTTGTTTGCTCTGCCGAGCCACTACAGGCGCAGTACAGCTGCTAGCCATACTGTGGGCAAATTCTCCAAGTGTCACGTGGTTTCAGACAGAAGAAACAGTTGATTCTCATTTTGATGAGGTGAAGGAAGGCACCGAAAAGCACAAAGTGCTAGAATTGTTATTGCAACAGACGGATCATCTGTTAAAGCTGATGAAAGGAATGTTGAAGGGAGAATCACAAATTTCTGAAATGTTAATTCAAAAAAATCCTTTCAATAGCGGTCTGAAACCGAATTCAATCAAAATTGAACTTTTTCAGTAGTTTGAAAAATCTGGTTCCAAATGGTGAAAAAGTTCTGACTGTTTGGAAAAGCCATTTTTGGGACTGCTAAGGTCTTAAACCTTAGTTCTAAGGCGTTAAAAAGACAGCTCTTAAGACATTAACACCCTTAATTGCCTTAAGAACACAAAATAGCAAATAGGGTTGCTGAATTCTTAAAAATTGTTTTCAGGTTTTATCGTTGGTACTTCGTTGACCACAAAAACTGCTGGCTTCAAGCAGTTCATTTTGTATGTCGATAGTGTTCAATTTTAGAAAAAATTCCGATAAAGTTTAGAACAATGTGAAGTTTGTGATTATCTTAACAGCAAGCTTGAAAACAAATGGAGCAGAAAAGATTATCAGCATTTGGGTATACGATTCATAACAAAAGTAAAAAAAAAACAAGTTTCCTCTCAACGAAGATTTACACTTTTCTATAATTAGTGTTCCGTGTTGCCTGCCCGCTGTTTACCCGCGTCAGTTGCAAAAAGTGTTGTCACTAATTACATTTTTTGGATCTGTTTGCACCTCCACTTCATTTCCATAGAGAACAACAAGTCGTGTAAATGACGCAATGCGGATCTTTTTAGTAGTGAAATGAACTTTTGAGAAATTGAAAAACAGGGAAGTTTCTGAAAAAGAAATTTGCATGGAATTGTAATTCACGGAAAATAGCTTCGCACCTGCTGTTAACGGAATAATTGATGTGTTCATTGGAAAACAGGGAGCCCTTTAGGGGAACATCTAATTATTTTCTAACAAATGACTGCACATAGAGGGTATTTATGTAAACAGATCGCACTTTCCGCAGATTTTGCAGTTTCGCAAATATGGCAAACCAAGTCAACTGGCAATATTGAAAGTGCAAATATGTACTTCTGAGTCAGAATTCGGCCAAACTCCCAAACATTGACGTACTTTTCATGTGGAATGAACATGATTCCAAGAATTCGTTAATCCGTAAGTAAAGGAAACTTTTAAGTTTTCTTTTAAACATGTTTTTAAATGAATAAGTTTGGAGATTTGGCCCAAAATCTTAGTCAGGAAATCAAAGATGAAAACCTGTGTAGGTGGAACATGAGCCCCGACCACTCATCTAACGACCGCGCCTCCGTCATGTTTTGATGCCTACGTCATTTCAGAAAAACTGGACAGACATTCACTTTTTTGGAATCAACACTGCTAAAAATGGGCCAAAAGCAGAGCACTGAAAATTCCTCGTCTTTGGTTTATAGGTCATAAGGAAAAAGATTACTTTGTTGTAGCAACATCAGTGACATAAACATATTAAAATCGTAATAAATGGTTGAAGAGTAAAAAGATTACTTTTCAGTGACCCGAGATGTGAAAAATGGCCTTTGGAAAGTTTGGAACTCAACACCCAAAGTGGAGAGTTCGAAGGGAAAGAGAAACCCGCGTGACTCGAGGTAAAAGGTAAATGAGTTTGTAGTTTATAGACCAAAAAACAAGAAAGAGATAAGTACGGATTTTACTATTTTTGCAAACAAAAATACACAAATGAAACCAGTCGTTAACCTCACTCATAAGCGCGAGAGAGAGACAGCGAGAGAGAGAGCGAGTGAGAGATAAGAGAAAAAGTGAGTGAGACAAACTGAAAATTTCACAGCAACGGCCTTTCAAAAAACAAGACAGGCACCTGAAGAAGCGGAGATAAAAAGCTAAAAAGCAGCTAAAAAGGCCAGAAAGAGAGAGAGAGAAAGAGAGAGAGAGAGACTGAGAATAGAGAGAGACTGAGAAGAGAGAGAAACTGAGAAAAAGAACGAGCAAAAGAGAGATAGAGGCAGTGAAAGAAACACAGAGAGGAGAAGGAGAAAAATTTCAGCTCAACCATACATGTTCATGTTGCTATAGATGTTTGCTACTAAAACCGCTGCATTTCTAATGTAACTCAGTCAAAAGTACACAACCCATTTTAACCCATTGACAAATGAAACATTGACCTGAGCTTAGAACAAAAACAATGTTGGCCTACCATGTGAAAAGAGCATTTGAAGGTAAACAAAAGTACCCACTTAAAATGCAACAAAGTATCACGTCATTAAATTTTCTATATAAAGATCTTGTTTGTTCTTATTCGAAAATAAATTGGAGTACACATGGTTAAAAAGTAATAAGATTCCGCTAGGATCTTTGGCTGAAGGAGCTTTCGAAGAAGAATTTATTCCTGCCGCATGCAACATTTATAGACTGCTTTTGGTTCCTGGAAAAGATTGCCTGGCGTGGTGACCAGGGGAGACACCTTTTTGTGTGTTTATGCCTCACAGCGCAGGAAGCGCTTTGAAAAGGGCGTTCTAATTTAGTTTTCGGTAACAAGACTTTTGTTGTTACGGCAGCCTTCCGGAGCATTACGTCTCACTCTCGGACAAAGAGGTGTGTACTTGGGAAATGACATAACCTCCGAAATTCGGGAGTGAATTGTTCCTTTCATGAGGTCGGAAGCACGTGCGCAAAGAAAGGGAAAAAGGCGAAAATAAGTCTAAAAGAAGAACCGGGTAATCTGTCTCCCTGTCTCTCTGTCTCTCTGTCTCTCTGTCTCTCTGTCTCTCTGTCTCTCTGTCTGTCTGTCTCTCTGTCTCTCTGTCTCTCTGTCTCTCTGTCTCTCTGTCTCTCTGTCTCTCTGTCTCTCTGTCTCTCTGTCTCTCTGTCTCTCTGTCTCTCTGTCTCTCTGTCTCTCTGTCTCTCTGTCTCTCTGTCTCTCTGCCTCTCTGTCTCTCTGTCTCTCTGTCTCTCTGTCTCTCTGTCTCTCTGTCTCTCTGTCTCTCTGTCTCTCTGTCTCTTTGCCTCCCTGTGTCTGTCTCTCTGTCTCTTTGCCTCCCTGTGTCTGTCTCTCTGTCTCTCTGTCTCTTTGTCTCTCTGTCTCTTTGCCTCCATGTCTCTTTGTCTCTCTGTCTCTTTGCCTCCCTGTCTCTTTGCCTCCCTGTCTCTCTGCCTCTCTGTCTCTCTGTCTCTCTGTCTCTCTGTCTCTCTGTCTCTCTGTCTCTCTGTCTCTCTGTCTCTCTGTCTCTCTGTCTCACTGTCTCTCTGTCTCTCTGTCTCTCTGTCTCTCTCTCTTTATCTCTCTATCCATTTATACCTCTTTGTCGCAATGTCTTCATGTCTTTCTGCCTCTTTGTATTTTTTTGTTTTTGTATCTCTGTGTCTGTATCATTGTCTTTTAGTATTTTTGCCTCTCAGTCGTTCAGTCTCATTCTCGCTCAGCTTTGCAGTATCCCATTTACTCTGTCACCATGTCTATCCGTATCCAGTCTTTCTATTTCTCTGTTTATCACTTTTTCTCTTTCTGTCTTTCTCTACTTTGCAGTGTATAAACAGAAATAGCTGGTTTCTCATATTGTTCTGTCCAATTTCTATTCAAGGAACGGGCTGTTGTGAAAACAAAAATGCAGTTGTAGCAGTCACAAAACTAAGATTGTAGCCAGCAAATGGAACACTCACGGATTTGGGGATAATAGGGATTGTGTCTTTGCAAAAGGAGGGAAAATTGGTTTTGCAAAAAGACGTTTGAGGATTTACTTTAAAACGTGTCCGTGGGTTTGGAACCGAATGATTATATTGTAATAACTGTTGTTCTTTCTTTTTTGCCTCACACTAACTTTGTTAAGACGCACTTTCTCTAAGAATGAAGCCGTTCAACGACGCGGAGGACTCAGAATTAAAAAAAATTCTTGGATTTGGCTGTAGTGCTGAAAATTAGTTCCCTGTGTTCAAAAACATCGAAAAATCACGTTGGTTTGGAAAGATTTTCGCTACGCGCAATTATTCAGCTGTTGTAATTAATTTCTCATAACTATGTTAAAAATTGTGCTAATTAATTTTTAAAAACAGGATTCGATAGCTAAAAACCTGCTTATTATTTTTTACTTTTGATACAAAAAATTCTTTTTCACTTCAAAACCGAGTTTTGACCGAAAAAAAACATTTGAAAAAGCGAAAATCTTTCCAAACCAACGCGATTTTTCGATGTTTCTGATCACAGGGAACTAAATTTCAGCAATACAGCCAAATCCAAGAACTTTTTTTCAATTCTGAGTCCGCAGTGTGCTCGACCCTTACAGATATTGCGTCTTAAAAATTTGAAATTGTAAAAATTGTACTAATCAAAGGTTTGAGCAAACCCCGACTGATCAAACATCAAGTTCATCACTCTCTTTAGCTTTATTGACAATCAGGTGAACACTTGACCTATGATTGCGGTCATCGGTCACGGGGGAGAATTGATGGCGGTTTATCGAGACAAATGTGATCTCGCGGCTTTCCAACAAAAACGTAATCAAGAAATAGGATACGAAGGATGGGCCAAAACGTTGTCGAGGGATGTTTGTAATGTATATTCAAAGTTTTTGTTGTAAAAATGTACCCGGCATTGTATATTAAAGTAATTGGCTACCCCCTGGTACCCGTTCTGAGCGTGCATATGTCATACGCAAGACCGCGAAGCGGCTCGGGCGGCCTACGGCTATTAAACGAGCGGCCAAAGACCAAACTTAATGGGCGTTCGCTAGGTGACTTAAAAAATACAAGTTTCTATTGTTTTTCTTTTGTTTTTTTTTCTTTGTCGCCTCACAAGACTTAGCTGTTTTCTCGCAAACTTTTGGAATGATGACTCATTTATCGAACCTGCAAAGATGTATACGCTATTGTGTCATTTCCATTTGTTTGTTTTGACATTTCTGATGCTGTCAGGGCTAAATTTGACATTTTTAATCAACAAAATTTGGAACAACAATTCGTCACCGGGCTTATTGCAAGCCTTCGTGAAGAAGAGGCTTTGCAGAAATGAGGGTTGCTGGAATTTTCTAGTCTAGTGGATTCAAAAAGATGGCTTTTCAGTGAATGATTTTGAAACATTCAGAAACTAGCAAGTTGAGAACTGCAAAAGTAACTGAATGGATTCTTTTTATAGAAACTGGCAAGATTTCTGGTTCCAAGGAGCCAAGTGCAGGAAGTGTGGCAGGACGTCCGTTGGAGATCACGAACGCCTGCTCGTTTCCTTGCATTCACTGCTCTGTTCGGTGATTATCTAGTATATAAAACATGAAAAAAGGAAGTGGTAAACAAGAACAGAATACAAAAAATTTTTTAACACAAAATATAAATTCTTTTTAGTTAAATGAATCTGTCAAACAGAAACAAAAAACGGACATTCCGGAAAAAAACTTTTCGCCACTATTACTGGACGAATAATGGAAACAAAGCTAATAAAAAAGTTCGTAGCGTGATATAGTCGTAGCTATTTAGTTTGATATTTTTTCAAAAAGAAGGCTGCCTTTTTGTTTTTTGAAGTCGATTTTTTAAATCAGAATCAGACCTCCAGGTTCAAAGCTTCTTAGGTGATGGTAAAAAAATCTTCGTGACAGTCCGCTTACGTCAAACACTCCTAGTTGTTGTTACCTTACAAAGTTATGCACCTTATCAAAAAAAATGACGAACAATATTGGATCCAATTAGGCTCAGTTTGGCCAAAGAAAGGCTAATGATTATTTTCATAAAAGTAGCAAAAAATGTGTTTTTGTGGACAACCAAACTATCATTTCACAACGTTTGTCCACATTTTCAGGAAGTTTCCACGTTAAAAACATCATGTCAAACGTTTACGTCAAAGGTCGCTAATTGTTGTTACTGAATATTATTCACCTATCAAGTGAGTAACAAACAATTCTGACTCCCACTTATAGTCCAAAAATATTTGCATAAAAGTCACAAGAAGAAGAAAAAACGTGATTTCACACGTGCATGACAAGGGAAAAACCAGAGAGTGCGCACTTCAAAATTTGAGCAGAGAACGCCGAGGTGTAGAATGTTCTTTGCTGGCAACAAAATGAGCTGCATGGTTTTTAAACATACAATTATCAAAAATTGGTTCTGGTTGACAAATCATTTGAACTTATTATTTTTTTTGGCTATATTCCGATATAACGACCATTCTTTGGAAAGGGACGCTTCGAAACTTTGCTAACTATTTTATCGTTTCTTCGAATTCACAACCATGCAATGTAAAATAACATAAATTTTTAGAGCAGTTTTCAATTCGATGAGCATTAGGATGAACAACATCATACAATTCTTAAGTTTGCTTTCTAAAATACGAGTTTAGCTATAGAAAAAATTGGTTGAAGATTAAAAACATTTCATTTTGTGAATTTGTAACATTCTAAAGACTAATGTGCTTTAAAAGCTTCAGGGTAGATATAAGTTTCAAGTTTTTAGAATTTTTATTTTTTACCAATTCAATGACAAAAAGAATACTTTTTGGATGTAGTCACGAAGCTGAGTAAACTTATTCAAGCACTGAACTCAAACTTTGAAAAAAAATTGATAATTTACTCTCAATTTATTTCCTGGGGTGCAAAACGAGGTTTGCTCCATTAAAACAGCAACGTTTGCGAAGATATATTTTTAAGAATGACTGTTTTGAAAAAAGTGATCAAACTAACCAAACAACAATTCTTTATCTCAATATTCGGTATATTTATAAGATAATCAAGGGATTTTCGCGTTTTCCAACCGAATTTGCTTAAATTTTGTTTTCGAAATCCCTTAATTTGACCATTTTCAAACGAAATGCCAAACCTACATAAAGATCTATTAGATGGAGTCACTAAACTGCGTTTAGATAAACAAAACAAACAAATTTCAGCTGGCAACGTGACGACAGCAGTAACTCATTTTGAAAAGCCGTCTGGGGCCTCTTCCTTGCAGACGTTCACAATAATTCGAGGTTCCGCCGAGAACAAAGAAAACGCGCTGAGAAAACACACAGCCACATTATAGCTGACGTCATCGGAGGCTATTTGAATAGAGTGGGAAAATCGTATTTCCTCGTGCCTCAAAGGGACACCTCACCAAAGCAAAGTAGTGTTTTTGGAGAACTACGTGGCAAAGTTTGAATTCAGTGCGAAGGAGTGAACTAACAATTCTTTTATCTCTCGAAAGGGCATTGCTCATTCCTCCCTCGGTGGAAGTCATCAAAAATTCTGACACTCGGGTGGCGCAGGTAGCTTTTTGGACTTCCTCATGTGGCAAAGATTTCTTTGTTAACCGAAGATCAGACAAAGTAAAACAAAGAACTGACTTTTTAGGGTGATTTTGAAGAAGACTACATTTCAAAACGAGAAAATAGGTCATCTAATTTTGTCATCTTTCCAAACAAAAGAGATGGAATTATGGCTTCCGAAATAACAAAAGTGGAAAGGAAGCCATAACGAGTAGATTGTTTTAACCGAAATAGAATTACTTCCGCGTGAGATTTTTTGGGATTTTGTAAAATTTAATTGAAAAGTTAAGAAACGTAAGTTCAATTCAAAGTTTTTTTGAAAAAATATTTCGCATTGAAAACAAAACGAGGGTTCAAAACACAGGCGAATTGTGTTTTTCTTTCGGCGAGCTTTGAATTTGAACTTACATTTCGCTAAATAAAACTAATTTTTGTTATAGTTCAATTAGCAAAAAAATAGTGATTGTGCCGATAGCGAAGTATGTTTTAACCCTAAATATAATATATGGTATTAAATTAGTTTATTAACAATATAATATATATTTTAAAAATGCTTTATTTTGATTTCACCATTTTGAACAACCAATACGGAAAATAGTGCTTTGGGTTTTAAAGAAACGTAAAACAACAGAAAAGGCGTTAAAATTTTGTATGGGCTTGTATGGGTTTGTTCAACCAACATAGAAGTTTTCGGGGTGAGAATTTTACTGTGTGTCGAGATACTGTAGCCACCGGTGTTTTTATTAAAACGCAAACTTTATTGACTGAACATTATACTAGTTTATTTAAATTGGGTGTACTGTTTAAAATACTTGTTTCTAAAATATTTTGTTTTTAAAGGTCTGATATTAGCCAGAAAGATGAAATTTTCCTTAAGGTAAAATATGCAAAGTTCTGCACAACAATATCGTTTTTCCTACTCGGAAAAAAGAACGGAAAACTTTCTTCTTCAAGAATGATAAAAAGAAGAAAAAGAGATTGCGTTTATACAAAAACAATCTTGAAATATTAAAATAATAAATACGGAAAACCCGATTCAAACAGACTACTTAGTTACCTAAAACTGTTTCAAATGAAACATGAAAATGTTAGGGCAGAAACAAATTCGGGAAATTATTTTTTAAGTGTTGTTTTGTGTTGTTTTTTTTATTTAAACAGTGTATATTTCCAGAACATCGCCTTATTCTTAGGTTAAAAGTGTTCTGCTTTGCGAATCGTTCATTATTTTCCAAAAAACCATGACGCAAACAACACGGGCGTCTGTTGTTCTCAAAAGGTGAAAACAGCGTTTCAGCTCAAAAATGACGCCAGTCGTTGGTAGTTAAACGCCTGTTAATTGTAGTGGCGTGGGGGCTATTCCAGTGCTTAATGACATGCATCGGTCAGAAGCTGAAAATCCCCCGAGGTAGCCTTTCCATCTAAATTTGGACGATTGCTATTTACGAATGAATACAAAGGCGGCGTCCAGCGATCATTTAGTAGGTGAGGGTTTGATGTACTAGTAAAGAGCGAATTAATTGATCTCAACTATGTACGTATGTGTTTTTAGGACACGAACTGGTTACGTAGTAAGTTTAAGCTAATTAAGGAAGCCAAACATGTTGAAGACATGTAATAATTCATGTTTTCTAACGCATGAAGCACTTTTAAACTGTGACCATTGAGAAAACAACTTTAATCTAAGTTTTGGCTTCAAAAGCAAAAAGTGAAAACTGAAAAAGTTCTTATTAGCAACAATTGTACCAAATTGTATTTAAATGAAGCAGGACAAACTCAAACAATGTAATTTTAACACGAACATTTGCAAGCTTTAACGTAATTTAAAATTTGTTTTCCGGTTAAACATACAAATATATTTCCGATACGAGTAGTTTTCGTTTCTGGTAATAAACGTACTTAAAATAAGGGGTAAAACGAAAAAAAATATCGTCAGTCCTTGAAATTTCGGAAAACACGCAAACTTTATGTAGATACCTTAAGGTACTTAAGACATCGTTAGGCTGACATTTTTGTATCTAAGTTTAAACAACTTTTTTATTGATTTTCGAAAACAGCAATTTTCAGATCTTGTTGTATTTCAACAATGATAATTAAGCAAATATGATCACTTGGCCTTTCAACTTTGAAAAAATCGAAATTAACGAAAATTATCGTTAAATATATGAACACGAAAACCAAACATGTACACGCTACAAAAAAGCTACAAAATGTGTGTGTTTTTGTTGTGTGATGTAACGGGTCCTACCCAATTGATTTCCATAATCTGAATTTTCTAATGCGTTTGCTCACTTTTTTATAACTTCGCATTTTATAAAAATTCTTCAGTCTTTTTTTCGTCAAACACCTCTATGAACCGTAAATTATCCATTTTTCTATATAATTACGACGCTATTGAGCCGCCAATTTTTGCTGTTTTCTACACCAAAGACTAATTATCCTAATTATGCCACATTCAATACACATAACGCAGACTGAAAAGCTGCAAAAAAAGCAAGCCAAAAATAGGCTAGACCATTAATGCCAAAACCTATGGGTCTGAGGAAGTGAAACTCAAACAATAAGGCAAGCAAATGCATATCGCAATTGTTTTCGGGGGGAAATTCGTTCCTGGTTGCTGAAAAAACGAAGTTCAGTTCTCAGGACAGATGAAAACCGGTAAGGGTAGAAAAGTATACGAATTGTTTTCCCATCTCGTTTCAGGGGGATCGGGGCACGTTCCGGGCTTGTTTTGCAGTGACCGCAGGACCAGCTGATCCGCGGGCCTTGTTCTAGTACAGCTGGGAGCAATTTCCGGGGACAGAAAAGAACAGTTAGTGGAGCTAATTTATCGTTATTGAAAAATTTCTACTTTACACTTCAAAAATTGACAACTTTTTGCAGTTGAAACTAATCTATTTCGGCGAAGCAATAAAACTGTGATTGTGGAAAACATCCATAAAAATGAAAGTCAAATGTCAAATATTGTTAGCTTATCTTTCTGAAGGGACTTTTAAGGGGCAGTGCTCTTATCTACTCGAGGTATTTTTTTAAAAATTTCAAACCATGAAACGATAGACAATTTTATAATTAAAAGTGTTGTAAAAACGTTTTGTATAAAGATTATATAAAACTCTTAACTTCAAAAGTTAAGCAACATAGGTTGTTTGCCTTTATGGCCCCCGAAATATGTCGCGCTCAGTAATTTTGGCCTAAAACGATAGTTTCAAACAAAATTCCAACTTATTGACATTTTTGAAAAACTACGTATGCCGTAATCTAGTTTTTTAACCGCGTATATATATATATATATATATATATATATATATATATATATATATATATATATATATATATATATATATATATATATATATATATATATATATATATATATATATATATATATATATATATATATATATATATAGTTTTTTTGAGCAGTAAAACGAAAAATCATAAAATTCGGTTTTTGGGACTCTTCGAATCTGGGCTTTGCATAATCCGCAGGATAGAATAAATGCCCGTCGGGGGAATCATTTGCAACTAAGAAATACTTGGGCCAAAAAAGTTGCCGACGTCTGGAATTTACGTGACCCTCATCAATTCAAAGATTCTTTCGGCAGTTTTGAGAATGGCTTTGCACGTATTGAAAATCAACGTCTGTCTTGAGGAAAGAGGGATGAGCAATAAGTAACACAAGCTTAGTAAGGGACCATGTTAACCATAAATATACAAGAAGTATGAATTAAACCCCTCATTTTTGCAGCTTTACGATGAACAGCAAGCAGGAGTTCGGAGTGACAAGTGGAAAGCTTGAGGAAGTACCTTAAACTACATCCATTCAATGTAAAAAAATACAAATGAAGGGAGAATGAAATACAAAGGAAACGACAGTAGACTAGCACAGATGTTTTGGGAAAATGGCTTTATATTTAAAAAAAATGAGCGCGAAAGCCACACCTTAACGCGACTTTTGCGCTTTCGAGCGCTTCTGACCCAGGTAATTAATTAGAATGGTTTTCAAAGTTGTAGATGAACAAATCAATAAGTTATACTTTTGGAGTTTCTTATTTACTTCAAAGTTTCGAAATTTGTCCATTGTGTGATGTAATTTATATCTGTATAAAACTGTTAGGGCGTTGTTTCTAACTCTTTTTTTTTGGTTTTTTCGAATCAAAATGTGAATATTTGAAAAATATTTATGAAAATGCTGCTTACAAAGGGAAGGCAATTTTGTAACCGCCCCCACTTCAGTTTCCTAACTTTTGGGTGTTTATAAGGGCACCTATGGATCACCCCAAACAACCTTTGGGACAGTTCAATTTTGTTCACCTTTATGACATCTTCTTACTTGAAGACCCATACATTCTTAGTGAATTTCGGACATTTAAAGAATTCAGGGTAGTCATGTAAATGAAATTCGAGTTGAAATTGTGGGAATCATTCGTTTTTAGCATTTATTGAACCGAAACTTCAATTTTTTTTACTGAACGTTTTTATGTTTATTTGAATAGTTGAAAACGTTAGGTATTGTTAAGATGAGTATGAATAACATGAGGTGATACACAGAACAATGAGGAGAAACACATACAACGTGTTGTTCGATTTTAAAAATTAAACAATCAATTGGTGAACACAAACCTTCATTCTACGTCAAAGTAGCAATGCACAAGACAAAAAACGGTTTTATCCCGGCAATGTTAACTCAAAGGCAATGTTAATGTTTGAATAATTACTGAACGCAAAGTTGTGGGTGAACATACCACACGATGTCAGGTGCCCCGAACTTGTTTGTGGACAAATAACGGTTCATGTTTCGCATTCTCAGACTAAAACTCATATATTACCTTTCTAAACATCGGTTGTTTTTGTGTATTATATTTTAAATATGGGCCTTCACAGGGTTTCGAATTAGGTTTTTTCCTTTTTTTTGCCTTTGTTTGTCAAACAAAGGCAAAAAAACATGCGTATGCGATCATCTCTTTTATTTGTACGGGGGTGTATTTGCTAGCTAGAAAAAACCGCATTCCAGCTGATTCAGTTAACAAACAAATGCGTGTTTGGCACAGGTTGGCGCAGTGGTTTGGAACGGGGACATGCACATTTTCCCAAACATTTATTGAGATGGTAACAACAATCGGCGCTCGTAAGATTTTCGTTGCACTTCGAACATGTAGTAACCGGCTGTTCCTCCGATGCAAACTGCTAGGGCGAGCCAAATTGAGAATGTCATAAAGACCAGCATGGAGAGGTAGCCAAGGGTCAGCTAAAAATAAATTGGAACACTTCTGAAACCTCTTACCTGGAGGCTGTATAATATACCCAAACGGAGAGATGGTTTTCGTCGTTGAGTCCTAAAATAAAGGTTTAGTCAAGTATTTCCAAGTGATGAGAATTTCACGATATGGTTTCTTTTTTCTGATCTTCGATTTATAAGGATATCTTTGTTTTTCCACTTGAAGTTGCTACCTGGCTGTCAGAATCTTAATTTTTTGACGTTGGAACATGTTTTTGGAAATTCCTTTTTTAAAAGCATGTTGTGCATTTGCACCTCTTTCGGGTATACAAACCTTGTGTTATTTTGAGCAGTTAGTGTAGTTTTAAGAAATAACGTAATGTTCTACCGCAAATATATAAAATAGATTGTGGACATTTTTCATGCGAAAAACACTTTTTTCTTTCAAAATGGACATTGCTCATTCCTCCCTCGGTGGAAGTCATCGAAAATTCTGACACTCTGGTTGCGCAGGTAGCTTTTGAAAGTTTTTCAGGTGGAAAGGCTTTTGTTAACCGAAAATCAGAAAGTGTTAAACAAAAACAGGGTTGTTAAAAGTTGAATGTTTGAACAAATTTTCAAATTGAACCCTTTTTACCTAAAAACCAACTGCTGGTGTTTTCACAAAAATTGCAAGAGAATGGACAAAAAGCGCAAAAATTCTAGCCCGAAAATTCTAGCCCGCAAAAATTCTAGCCAGAAAACAAAGTCGAAACTGTCTCCAAGAGAAAAACATATAAATTTAAAACTTTTTATTCACGATGGGATGAAAAAGTTCATTATATGTTCGTTCAATAAGTTATTTTTCATTGTTGTGTTCTGAATAATACAGCACAAATCCCTTTATTGAAACAAAACAAGTTTATTTTCTGTTTTCACGAACCAAACGCTGTTTGATGTTTCTAGGACAATGCAACGCCTAAAGACAAACTTGATAGAACGCCAGAAACTGAATCAAATGTTTCTTTTCGGTCGTATCAGACACAAACAAATGTGAAAACTGGCAATTAAAAAAAGAAAAATGAAAAGAACTTTTCATTTTTCACAATTTACCAAAAACCTATCACGCCTAAAATAACCCACCGAACTTCGCTAATTTCGTCGCCATTGTCAAAGGTCGAATAAGCTCCATTTTGCGTCCTTTGAACGTCCACTTTCCTTTCAGCTACATACAACAGAAACCTTGAGTATTCGGCTAGAAACGCTAGAGCTGTTGTCAACACAACCGTCACAAGGAGTTCTGAAATCAGGGATTTGAATCTTGAAATTTTGAAATTTAAACATGAAAATCTAGCCGTATAGTAACTAACCCACGTGCTACTCCATCTACTTTCCAAAAAGAGAACAAAACGGTGTCTCCCAGACCGGCATGAAACCACATTTTCATAGAATGGTCCATCTTCATTTCATAGCCTCCGTCCATCTGATGGTCCATTTGATGTTCAGCTGAGTATCCAACGGAATGGTCCATTTCCGCGTGTTTGACCAGAGGCGAGGGAACTGTAGTCGTTGACTAGGACAGCCGAAACTGATTAGATAAGAGGGGAGAAGAACGAATCGTGCAATTTCGGAAAATCAAAAACAGTCCAGCGGCTAAGACGATAGAACGTTAGTAAAAAACGGTAAAATGGCATTAAAAGACCGTGAAAAACAGTCATTGGAACAAAAGCGACTTGTAAATGAATAACGTAAAGATAAATTTGGCATAAAAAGTACTTTATTTTACTTTAGAAGTTCTGGAAACCCCAGAAAAAAACGGCGTAATGCCATCAAAAATAACAAAACATAATTGTTAGTAAGGCTGCATAAAACATTGTAAACGTAAAAGTTCCAAAGCTTGAAAAGTGATAGTATCGCTTTGAAAACATACCTGCTTATCAGGCAAAGTTTATATAGAGTGCAGGGCACAAATTGTTTCTGGATTTGAAAATTGAACGTCGGTAACCCAAGCATAATTTTTAGGGGCTGACCTGATAATTGGCCTAACACACTTTCAAATATAAGAAGCATTTTGCAGACCCAGTTTTGTCAATTCACTCTGCGCTTTACTGAAAACGCGAAGTATCATTCTTTCTGTACTCGGTTTTGGTTGGGATCTGGCTTTCAATAATTTTGCTTCGGGACCATCTATCGAAATCCTTGCTGCCACACAAAACTATCGTCTTTTCGTTTTATAGCAGATTTTTTATTGTATTGGTTGCACTGTAAAAATAACAGAAACATTCCAGTGCAATCAAAATTGTAATCAACGTTGTTCTGTGCCGCCAAAATATAAGTTGAGAATTTTGTCCCATGTAAAGTTTCGAATTTGAAAAGAAACTTTACAACCTGGGAGCATTTTCGCATTTATCGCAGTTTTCCGATAATTACGTCGACTGAAAGTTGGGGGACGATAGATTTTATGAAATGATATACCGCGTGAAGTCAATAATGTTTTACGACACTAATTGATTTTTTTAATGAAGCAAAATGTGACCCAGTAAGAAATTTTCCAAACAATAAAATTTTAACAAAGTTACAGAATTCATGCTTATTTTCTTTTCAACGATTTTCTTGTAAACGGTAAGCCTTTCTACTTCCTTGCTTTTATCACTTCTTATTGTTGCAACGGAAACCCCTCCCTCTGACGGGTCAGCTGCGACTGGAGATGTTACACTCGTCGCTATGCTGCACTTCGTGGTGTCCTTGCTGGCCGTCTCTTTTGCATTTGCTTGTGAAGATAGCGGAACCAAATATGCCGAAGGTGACCGATGGCTCCGAAATGGCAATTTCCTTGTCGAGTGTCGCGAGAACAAGATAGAGGTTAGTCATCAATTCGGTTTTTCAAAACCAGAGTTTCAGGTAGTCAAGTGCATAACAGACCAAGGAACAGTTTTGGACATTGGAACAGAGAAGTTTCACGAAAACGGACAAGAGTTTTCTTGTCTTTCTGATGAAATTGAAGAAGGTGCTCTTACCATTTCATTTTAGCATTGTGATTTTGTGATTAGGTTCTGGGGAAGCTGACACCTCATCTATAAATGTTTCAAAGTGTGATGAACTTCAAGACGGAGAAGATTTTATTGTGGAGAACTTGATTGTTTGCTGCATTTCAAAAAGGTTTAAAGGTATGTTTTTGTTTTTTTACTCATTTTGTAGCTTGATTTTTCTAGTTAGTTCTGGCATTCTTGATCGAACTCTTGTCAATACAAGAATTTATATTTTCACAAACAGGTTATTGTTGAACTAGAAAAATGCTTATACCAAAGTACAAAATGTTTCTCTCATCAAATTCTTGAAAATGAAGAAGCACTGAAACATTTGCAGTCGTATTCAAACATTTCTAAAAACTCCGCATGAACCATTTTTGTTTTGCAGTTACAATGGCAGTAAATAATCTGGGTTTTTTCTTTGGTTTGGAACAGTTAAAAAATCCTAATACATGTTGTTACTTATAGTTCTAGCCAATTCTAGTTTCCCTTCATTTTGAGCAGTACGTACTCCATTTTCGGCGGCACGGTAATTTCCTTCGTTACGGTATTAACATTCTGGCAAACTGGTTCACTGTTTGATGAGTTTTCGTTGTTTCGTTGAAAATGTTCTAAATAATTGTTGTGTTTCACTTTGTTTTAAAAGAATGGATCAATGGCTTTTTTTAAAAATCGTCACCGCTCCAAACCAAAACAAGCGAGTCTATCAGGTTACGCCGCGCTTCGTGAGCAAAGTGCGACCATGGCGCAGGCGGTAGAGAGTTCGCCTATCAGCCCGACGCATTTCCAAAGTCGCGGGTTCGAATCCCGAGCGTTAATTTTAAGGTTTTCGATATGTGACATTTCATTTGCAACGCGTAAGGTTACTGTGTCCTTTTGTTACAGCGTCAAATAGAAGGAACTAGGATTGGCTTAGACTATAATATTGTGTAAAATAACGAGAGAAAAAACAGTTTTGTTATCAGCATTTATTTGTAGTTTGTAGTTTGTATATTGTTTTGAGCCTTTTGATTTGATTGCCCACACAAATCACAGTTTTGTTATCGTTTTCAACGCTTGATATCGAATACGTCCTCTTAAAGTGTATTTTACTTAATTCAAGGAACGTCGTACTTTTGAAATTTAAAAGATGTCAGTCCAAACAGATTAAAATTTTTGGTGTTTAGGATGTTTGGATGTTGCCGGGCGCCCTTTCCGTTCTGGGCTTCACTTCACGTTGGGCCACGGTCTTCTCAAATTCTGTAACATTCAGCAAAACGGATACAAAGCACGTATCGAACCAAAAGGTGCTCTTTCTTTTGCCTAGGGCAAGATAAAGGTTTCTTCAGGCTGCTTTAACGGCACTGTTTCTGATAACGCCGAAAACACACAACTACACATCAAGAAGTACGCAGTGTGGAGGGAGGGTAATACTATTTCTGTAGAATGTGTGTATTATTCGTGTTAAGGAGACAAGGAAATGAGGTGTGGTGATCACGGAATTCATCTTTATCGCTGTTTTGTCGATGGAAAGGGAATTTACACGGGTACTGCAACTATTGCCAAAGATGGATCCGTTTTTATTTGTCAGTAGAGGTTGTTGATGTTGTTATGAATTTTGTAATTATTGTTTGTTTCCAATACAAAGAAACATTTGCCTTTGAAATTTTCACTTTCTGAAAGTTTTAGATTGTAGTCATTTTAGGGGATGATCGAGTACCATAGTTTTCAAAATTTCCAAAAATGAAGGAAAACAAGTTTCTTAAAACATTTGTACCCCTCCACATCTCAAGTTGCCGTTGAGAACAATCATTAACTCCACAAGTGCCAAGCAATATTGGAAATTGTAGGAAAAAAAATTTGCCTGTTTGCTTGACATTGTTCAAATAATGAAAAGAAAAAAGTACAACTTGCGATTTTTTCAACTATCACTGTAAAAGCGCAGAGAAAAGCGTTAACTGCGGACACAACTGTTGGATCTTAATTAGGAGTTAGCTTTCAGGGCTTTTGTCAACGACACCAAGAAAAGTTAGCTTTTTTCAGTTTGTTTCGCTCTTTGAACTTAAGTATCCCCCATTTTGTTTATTAGTGTTTTGTTTGCCCCCCCCCCCAATCTTATAGAAACAACATTATTCTGTTAAATTCTATCACAATATTAATACAGAATTAAAACGTATATTCCTTTGCCGAACTTTTTCGAACCAGATTTCCAACCTTGTTTGATGCTTGTGCATCAGTTTGTCGAATTTTGAATTTTTTGCCTTTTTGAAAACATTGTTTAACTTTTGACACTCGCTTTTGCAAAGTACTTTTGCAGAATACAGCGAACGTTTCCCATAACTCACAAAAAAATCAAATCTGTCAAGAAGTGTCCAGATGCAAATGTCGTATGAGTTTACGACAATCGGAGCACCAGTGTAATTTGTCGCTGGCGGCTAACTATGTGACACAAATCTAAAACTTTCTCAAAAGCTGGGTTTTCATACTGTTTTGAGATTTTATTAGATGTCCGTTTGATAGACCTTAAACTTGAACGCCTCAATCGATATTTGTCATCATTTTGAATTTGAAAATTGAATTCCAATGTCCTCATTAATTGTGTATACGTTGATCCCTCTTTAAGAATTCCGAATCTCTAAGCCCCTTCCCTCGTTAACCGCCCCCTAAACATGCAGTGCGCGCCGAATGGGATTAGTGAATGACTCCGAAATGGAGGGATAATGCGTGTTCCTTCTGCGCAAACAGTGCCGGATGTTGCCATCCGATAAGTGAATTGTGTTCATAGCCGGACTCCGTCGTTCCGAAGAAAGCGACCCGCCCACCTTGAGGGTCCTTGGAATTCTGCCCCCACTCACAGCAAATCCCACTGGGAACGTCCCCATCGATCCACCCTACTTCTTCAGATTTTGCCAGGTTGCCTTTTTTGGCGAGGAAAAAGAGCGAAACGAAAAGTGATGAACTCAGGCACATTTGCATCTATGCAACCTTGATTTGAATCTTTCATTATATGGATAATTTAAAAATTTCATCTTTGTTAAATTACAAGAAAAGGCATTTTGTGTTTTTATGCAATTTAAACATCACTAACGTTGAAAAACAGAAATTATACCGCAAATTCTGAAAATGCATACCCAAGAAATTTAAAAAAAAAAAAAAAACATGTTACCCATGTGTTTTTAAACCCAACGTTGACAAGTATTGTAAATGGGCCAATTTTTAGTGGTAGAACCAGAATCAACTTTACCAAAAGTAAAGTTTTGTTTTAAAACAATTGCAACAATTTTGAACAAATGACCTTAGAGCGCAAAAAACACGAAAAGCAAAGTTTTTGAAGAAAACAAACCCCCCACAAAGGCCTAAGGTAAGAAAACTTCGAGGCTTTTTTGTTTTTTCATCTCTTTTGGACAAATCGCCGCATTCAGTTTTTGAAAATGTGCTGAGTGAAATTGCCAATCAAATTTTTCATAAACAAAAAAACAACCTTTTCGAATTGTTATCTGGTTTAACTTTTTTTTCATGTTTTCTTGATTTTTTCATGTGTTCCCTTCTATTTTTCTTCTTGCCGGCTTTCTTTAAGATAAATTGTGAAAGCATGTTTATACAAAATTGAGCACAATTTCTTTCTATGAAAGAAATTTTTTGAAAAATTCGTACAAGTTACATATTCTATCTTTGACGTAATAATTTCAAAACAATTGCTTACAAACAATCTTTCTATATCTGCTTACATTATGATCTATTCCCAGAGTCCGAATATTTTCCTCGGAGTAGGCTATCCATCTCTTTCGGTCTCCTCCACAGCTGTAATGATAACACGTCGGCTCATGTTACAGCCGAATAACTTGGCGCACGTGTTTCTATCCCATTTTGCAACATATTCACATTTCAAAGATGATTTCATCTTTCAAAAAACAAATCCTGAACACATGTCTAACGATTTGATAAATTGTCGGCCACCCAGCTGCTGTAAACAAGCTTCCGCTATCTTTTGCACGATCTTTCACGTTTTGTTCGTAATTTAGGGGTTTTATTCATTTCAAAATCTGATTTCAATTTTTTAAGCACTTTTCAGTAAGATGATATGACAATGATAATAATTTTGGCGCTGCTGTCTTCGGCGGCAGCGTCTCCAGCCGAAGTTCGGTTGATGAACGACCTCGTAGCTGGCTACATCAAAGAAGAACGGCCAGTTTTGGATGCTTCAAAGCCAGTTGTTGTCACCCTTGGTATTGCTCTACAACAAATTATTAATTTGGTAAACAACTTTCAATTTTGAATTTTGAAAACCCTGTTTTGTAGAATGAAAAAGAAGAGAAACTTGAAGTATCAGCTTGGTTGAAATTCAACTGGAGGGATGAAAACCTGCGATGGGAGCCGCTTCAATACGAAAATGTAACAGACTTGAGGCATCCTTCTGGAACTCTCTGGCAACCGGATATTCTGCTGTATAACAGGTCAGTTATGACACGTTTGTTTTGAAGCGATTGATTTTTGCTGCGGCGGGCTAACTGTTCGGACATGAATACGGCCGCCCGCGCTAATGTCGCAGCGGCGAGATGGCCGAGCGGTCTAAGGCGCTGGTTTTAGGCACCAGTCTCTTCGGAGGCGTGGGTTCGAATCCCACTCTCGTCAATTTCTTTTGCGTGTTTTGTTTTGATTTGTTTTGACTCAGAAACCTTTAAAAACCATTTCTATAGTATTTGGAGTTTTTGTCTATTCGGAACCTGTAGCTGACAACCGTAGAACTCATCGACATGTGTTTTTTGATGGAATTATCCACCCTCTAACGGTTTATTTGATTATAAAACAATTTATATTTGTTAATTAATTTATTTTTTGTAGAGACAAAGCTGCTAAATTTGATGAAATGATTGCAATTATTCACAAAATATCGAAAAATACAGAAAATTTGACACAATTTCAAAAAAAATTGTGGTTAATGGTTGTTTTTTGTTGTTGAAAACTTTAAGCTTCACTTTTATGAAACTGTTCTGTTGAATTTTACGTGGCGAATCTGGCAAAACGATAAGAAGAAAATAATTTTACAAATATTGCTGAAATTCCTAAAAACTTGAAAACCTGAAGGACTTTTGAAAACTATTCAATTATATTTTCAATGTCTTTTTGTTTTGGAGTTTTCAATAAAAAATAAACCTAGGGGCTTCTGAAATTTGGATTCTTAATATGTCGTAATCTGGCACGAATAATCATAATGCCCCCAAAAGTCACACAATTGTGTTTTTTGGTCAAAGTTTGGGTGAAATGCAAGTTTTTCACATTTGACCTGTTAATGTGAAGCTTTAATTTATTAATGAGCTCGAAAACCAATATATTTCTGTTTTTTATATTATTTCTGTTTAGTGTGGATCCTGCCTTCGACTCCACCTTCAAAGTTAATCTCATAAACACCGCGGACGGAGGTATAAGTTGGATTCCTCCCGGAATTTTCAAGGTTCCATTGTTTGTCTGTGTTATCTTAGAATGTGGTTTTAGATCTCATGTAAACTGGATATCTACTGGTTTCCATTTGACGAGCAAATTTGTTCCTTTAAATTCGGGTCATGGTCCTTTAGCAGGGACAAGATTGAGTTACGTGTGGGGGACTTCGATTTCTCCGAGTTTCTTCCAAACGGGGAATGGCTAATTTTAAGTGAGTTTTTGTTGTTCCGGAAAAAATTAAACTTTTTCAGATTCCAGCGCTACAGTTTCAGTGAAGTACTACGAGTGTTGCCCAGAAGCTTATGAAGATATCAAATTCACCCTTCACTTGAGGAGAAGAACATTGTATTTCAAAAAGTTTCGAAGCAAAAACATACATTTCAGGTACTACGCGTTTAACCTGATCATGCCGTGTATGTTGGTCATGGTTCTTGTTATTCTAGGATTTACTTTGTCTCCTCACGCGGGAGAGAAAACAGGACTTCAGATTTCGGTTACTTTGGCTATTTGTATCTTTTTGACAATTATGAATGAGATGACTCCTCAAACTTCAGAAGCTGTTCCATTGTTAGGTGAGACAAAAAACCAACACATTGAAAGGATTCTACAATAGTTTTGTAACAAACATTTCATATAAAAGTTGAATTTACTTATGGAAGTTGGCTGATACGCTTCGGTTTTTAACAGTAAAGAAAAGTTTTTCAAAATTTGGTATAATTTAGGCAGAATTGTCGGGTAAATATGAAAATCCGCATCAATTAGATAACCATGTAAAGCATATTTCGCTTCCTCCGGCCGTTCGTTCTGCTTATCGTTTTATGCAGTACAATGAAAGCCTGAAAAAAGTTTGTTTCTCAGCATTCTGCGATGCATGAAGTGATTTTGCACAGAAACATTCCGACAAAGTAAAAGTTCACCTGATAGGATTTTGCCTTTATTCTACTGCATGAATGAAGTTTTGACATCATTTTTCACGTTGACAGTTTAGTTATTTTAGTATTGTGTAACGTCATTCGTTGTTGGGCAGAAACAAGTCATCTCATTTTTCTAGAGCAATTTTTGTATCCCACCATATCCACAGAAACTTTATTTCCAGGTGTATTCTTTGAAAGTTGCATGGTCATTTCCGTTCTTGCAACAGGTTTCACAGTGTACGTACAGAGTTATCACTTTCGCAGTGATCAGAAGACCTGCCGAATGACGTTTTGGGTAAGCTTCAGTTTCAGTAGCATTCCATTATCAACTTTCAGATGCGGTATATTCTCCTGGACTGGGCAGCTTGGTTCCTTAGAATGAAGTTACCACGGAAGGAAAACACGCTCTCTACGTTGAAAAATACTTGGAACAATCGAAATGATGAGAACGAACGAACCGCTTTCACTTACGTAAGTCGCTAAAGTTACTAAGCAAAGGACATTTTCAGTTAGGATGTGGTTCCGGAACAATGTTTCGTTCCGTTGGTGATGCTCTGAAAGATAGCTACGAGAGAACCATGGCTCAGCTAAAGACTGCAAAGGAGAAAGATAAAAAAGTTATGGAAAGGATAAGGGTGCTGAATAAGATCTACGATCACGTTAAGGTAAGTAGTAACTTAATAAGTTCTATAGAAAAATACTTGGAACAACCGAAATGATGAGAACGAACGAACGTCTGTGTCAACAACACATTTTTCTAGCTTTTCGGAATATATTTCGAGCACAAAACTAATGGGTTATTGCGGGGAAACCTGAGCAAGAAAGGTTTTTTCCGTGCAAACCAAAACCTCTAGTATGTTTATACGTTAATTTAAAACACCTTCTTTAGGTCGTTTGTATCCAGATCGAAATAAAAGGTGAGGGTTATTGCGTGCGCGCCTGTGACAACCCAACACCTTTTTTTTGTGAACCATTAACGAATTATCCACTTTTTTTACTAGAACAGTCGACAGAAAGAAAAAAGAAAAATTTTACTAGAACAGTCGACAGAAAGCGCAGCCTTATCGTTTTAACGTTATCGTGAAATCCGGTGAGGGTTATCGCGAGAGCGTCTGAAACTACACTTTTATACTTAATAGCGCGAGGTAGGTAAAAAAGGCTTCGACCCGTCTTTGTGAATTTCAAAGAATCTCCGTATCCATAAGAGATTCTTCGAGCTGATTTGAGAGAAATGAAGCAATTTTTAGCTAAATACAGTAAGGCCACCGCAAACGGAAGTTTTCAGGTGTGTAACAAATGAAGAGCAATCGCTTCTTTTGCACTCCGGCTGCCAGAACTGATTTAAAACTTTTTAAACATTGATATTATTTCAGATGATTCGGGAGCACGATGACGATGGTCAAGAAGAACGCCAAGTTGCCTTCGAATGGCGTTATGCTGCTATCATCGTTGACCGACTGGGCCTCATCACCTTCACCGTCCTTCTCGTCATCGTTTCTTCAATCATTGTTCTTCGAGCCCCTTATCTAGTGGCTTAAATCATAGCAACGGGCCTGAATAATATCTCATGCACGTCCTTTTTTGTTGGTTTTGACGGGTGCGCAGACTAGAGTGAGGCCTTGTTTGGGTGAGCGAGTGAACAGTAGAGAAATGATGATGACGAGGGATCAAAGGGAAACTTTGGAACACACGTAGGCATGCATAACTCTTGTAGACATAGGCTTCAAGGACACATGTTCTCATAATCCATTGTTCAATTCTGGTGCGCATTGTCTAGCTGTTTCAACCTCAATTATAACTACAGCGAAGAAATCAAAATTTTCAAGTTAGTATAATGATACCCTTGCCTTTGTTCAATCAAGAGGGTTTTCGGTTTTGTTGAAAACCTGCGAAATTCGCCATAAATAACGACAATCTATCCAAGGGCAACAATTTTACTGAACCCATATATCACGGTGCAATCTGTCAAGTTGGGGTGTGTTTCGTTCTTGAAACATGCAACATCATTCCTTTTCTTCTGCTGTTTTTCGTGATGCATCCATGTTAACTTTTTTCGCCAAAAAAACTTTCTAAAAGTTTCAACTACCTGCACATATAATGACTGTAGACGCAACTGCACGCTTTGGATATGTATTTTTGCTAAAACGACACCGGTTTTGAACAAATAGGATATCCCACTAGCTCTCATTTGGCTTTCCCTAGACATTTTCGGTTTTTTAGCCAGATTCTCCCCACCATGTGCCTTGCCTTTTCTTTTTGTTTCCTATACCTTAGAAAAAATTTCGATTATTGTCGGCGACGATTTGTTTTGCTTACTAACTTGACTTTTTGATTCCAAGAAAAGCTAACAAATTATGCAGTTACAACAATGAAATATTTGCACACTGAGATCAAATCTACTTTACAGAGCTTCTTTTTTTTAAAACTGTTGTTCAAACAATCACATCTATGGTTACATTGACATAATTAAAATTTGATTGCTTGACACTCCACAAAACTTTTGGTCTTTTTATTCGTTGAAAACTTCATTCAAAATTTATACCACAAGATCAGAACTTTGCTCTAGATTTGCAAAATGAAAACCGTTTTTTAAACCAATGTATGGTTAAAAAACAACCGATTACCGTTGAAAAAAGCTTAGCAAGGTGCTTATATTTCTGAACCTAAAGGCATCCAACTTTTCCATAACACGACAAGTTTCGAAATTTATCGGTAGCTGTAACTAGGGCGCCTTTTTGTTTTCAACACCATTAGCTACAACAACTTACTGTGTTTTTGTTATTAGTTTTAAAGCGAATCTAAAGTGCAGAGCTCATTGCAGTGATCTATGCGGATGCTTTGCAACGCGAAAAATGCCGTTTAACACCGCCTTTGATGTTTTTCGGCGGCTACGATGTGATAACATTGTCCGAAAAGCATTCTTCATTTGACGATGGCACTTTAAAATGTCTGCTTTGCTTGACTGAAATAGAAATTCGTCTTGAACATCATATACGTGTGTTTTCATGGTTGAGCAAGAATATCCAATTGTTTTGCAATGCAGTTTGCGTCTTTGAATGGTTTCGTTTTCGATAGAGTGATATAATACTACTCCCCAAAGCTTCGTAAATTTTGCTGTTTGCTTTAACTGCGTATCAAATGTACCTCTGTACTCAACACGGAAATTTTGGCACGAAATAGGAAAACTGCTTCATAATACCAGGAAATTTAACCATTTTGAAAAAAAATGTTTGTGAAATTGCGAAACTTCGTTTCTGTATTTCAAGCTGAGCTTTGTACATTTTGGCTGTGCAGTTTGACTACGTATCAAATGTACAACTGATTTAAACATTTTAATGTTTCCACAAAGTCAATAACCGCCAAAGATGATTTAACAATTTGACCAGTCTAACTTTGTAAAATTGAAACCGCAAACCGCCATTTTCCGTATTTGAAAACTTACTTTGCTACTTGTTGACCAAAGTTTCCACCACTGCCATTTCTCTGCAGAACAAATCCAATTTCCAAACCGCAATGGATCTTGTATCTAGCAGAGGCGCGAACGATCGACGACATAACCTCATTATTCTGAGTTTCTCCAAACAAAAGACGTCTTTCCCGCAAGTCCACAGCTGTCCACCAGATAGACGACTCATAATTCGTGATGAGCGACATTACACGTGTTGTTCGCCGGCGACAAGTGTCCGGTGCTAATCGCCGTCCCTGTCACTGCCTCCTTCCGCAGCACCTTTAAACTTTCCTTTGTCTGCTGGAAAGATGTGAGGGTTATTCCCAGTGACCCCTTTCCCCCTTAAGCAATGACACCAAATTATAATCTTTTTAGTTTGTTTACCTAACTCAACTACATTTCAAATGTAAAGCCAGTTTAAGAAACCTTCAAAATCTGCAACCGCATGTGTTCTGAACTTTTTATCTCCAAGATTTTGCAAAAGATGAGAATGCACTCCTTGTTTTTGAGATTCGTATTTTTAACTAAGGCACCTTTTAGTTTTGTGTAACCTTTTTTAAACCTTTTGTGTACTTTTTGAAAGTAAATTTCATACAAATCTTGTTTTACTTGCCCCCGAAAGCAACAGAAACCCAGTCTGTTTATTTTCCAAATGTGACCAAGGTTCAACGATCTGCCCCAAATCAATTTTCAATTTCTTTCGCGTTTTCATTTTCCACGCGACAAGTACATTTTCAGAATGGAATTTTAGAAATGTGCGAAAGTTATGAATCGTGAAAATTTTTAACAAAATATTTTTTTGCAATGTCATAAAACAACCAATAATTTCAATTTTCAGCAAACCTGAGTTAAATTTTCCATTTTCCCTTCTCGTCACAACACAATCAAAAACGAAAATGCAGTTTGTAAAGAGAATGAAAAACAGTTTTGATGAATTGAGAAAAGCGTAACTTCCATTTGTTTTTTTTTTATATTTTCGTATTTTCTCATCTGTATCTTTTCAACAGATGACACCCTTCAAAATGTGTTCTTTCGCTTTTTTTAGAAACAAAATTCAACCTAGCTCACATCGTTTTATGAGTTTAAGTTCATTAAACTTATTTTACTTTCGACCTTTCAGAACGTTTCATAGGTTATATATTGTAATTCGCTTGTTTTGGAAACAGAAAACTTTCTTTTAAAAAATCAGTTTAGAATACAGAAAAGCGCGTATTCTTCAAAGTGGGTAAAATTACGATCGAATGAGGAAAGTTTTCTCAGACAATAAATATTCGAAATACAAATGTGTTCTTAACTGCGTTTTTGGTCAGCGCTTTTGGTCAGACATCAAAATGCGATGCTTTTTTCTATTAAAACACTGGTGAATACTTATAAAACGATTGTTCCTTATTTTATCGTGTGTTCGTGAACCCCTTTCAAAAGGAAGTCCTCTCGATGGGATCTTAAGTGGTCAGCTGGGCGAAATTGACGTGTCCTACGGTGAGGTTCCATCCGGCCGGTGATTGTCTTCTATTTGTCTGCGCAGATTCGATTAGAACCATTGCCTAGGATATTCCAAAGCTCGATACGACACACTCTCATATTCTCACCGTTCCTCCGTTCTTCCCTAGCCAAAACCTCTTCTGCTAATCCCGACAACTCGTCGGGATTATCTCCGGCCGAAAAAATTCCAACCAACGGCGCCCAATGACTATTCGGCAGGCTAAGAGCTTTCTGCAAATCTGCAAAAGATCGTTAACTGGGAGCGAGGTGTTATGAAAACTGTAAAAGGTTTTGAAAACGAAATAAATAGGAAACGAGATACTAAAAACCACGCAGGGACATCGGATATCTCTGTTTATTTCGCAAACTACCCGTCAACTATTCCTAATCTCGCGGGACCAAACTTCCTCAAGAACTTCACTTTTTGAGCTTTATGTAAATATTTTCTCCATTTGCAGCTATATTTGTAACTTTTCCTCCATGTAGTGGACGTTTACTTTGCTTTCAAAAAACCAGCTTCTTTACTGCCTTGCAGAAGCATGAGTGAACAAGCGATTTTCCGTTTTCTAAAGTGCTGAATCCGCTTTTTATGTAACTTCTGCAAATTACTTGAAATTGTGTTTTTAAAAAGCAATGGTTATAGCTTGATGATCCTACATTTTATTGGAAAAAGTAATAACTAGACTTTCTTGTCTGGTTCAAGCCTATCTTCTTTCCGATCTATTGCTATTTTGGGTTGTTTTGGATGTTTTCTGAGTTTCTTGTTTCAGAGAAAAGTGACGCAAGAAGTTTATAGCATCCATCGGTTTTTCATTTTAATGAAAACATGTTTAATGTAAACTAAAATAGGAAAACGTGAACAAAATGTATGAAAGAAGAACGTTAAAAACAAAAAAAAACTGCGACTAGAGCGTTCAAAAACATTGGGTTCATTTTAACCATGGCCGCATTGAATTCAAATTAGGCCCACGTCATTTGTGAAATATTCTTCGTTCTTTGTTTTGAATTTTAGTATACTAACATTAAAAAATTATTTGAATTATGTGGTGTTTTTTTGCATCGTCGGTGTAAAACAAGCATTCAAAACTTTTTGTCTGTCATTTTTCGGCTTATAAAACAACCATACCATGTCAAAAATCATTGACTGTACGAATTTCATGAAATCTGCTATTTAAGTTTGTCAAAAAGTTTAGTATTATCGAAAACCACCCCAAATTCAATAAATCTCTCTTTTGTCAGAGAAACAATAACAGGGCAACGCATGTCTTATGGTCAACTTTTTTTTCGACTCTTTTGAATTTTCGGAGGGGTTTTTTGCATCTTCTGGGTGAAAACTTAGCAAATACCTTGATGGCAGTTTGAAAACCCTGTTGGTACAGTATTTTACTCAAACATGTTTGGTTATTTTTCTGTCTTCAACGAAAAGCCAGAGAATTTTATAATTCACTCATAATTTATTCAATCTCTAAACGGACAGTTATAGGACCTTATCCACCTAATCCTTTATAAATTTTAACACATGTTTGTACATTAGTTTAAAAAAACATACACAATACTTTCCGTATTTTAAACTTGGCATGAATTGAAATCTGAAATTTTATGAAAATTTTGCGATCTTGATCGGTCTAAGGTCCAAACCGGATCTAGCTCACATCGGCCAGATTTTTTCCTCTCTATAGAAGTATTTATACAAACCCTGGTTTTATCAATAAAAAACCTATTGATTGAAAATTAAGTACAGCTTGAATATAAACTCGTGGTGACTCTGTGGCTTCTGTCCATCACCTCAGCCAAAGAATGTTTTGTTGCCCGGATGCGACACCACAGGTGTTAGTGTTTTCGTCTCTTCCGGCCGGTGGTGGTAGGTAGTCTTTTTAGTGGCGCACTCATCCCTCAACCATTAACATCTCGCGCCAAACAACGTCCGCCTCCACGCTGACTGATGATTCCATTAGATGCGGCGCATCTTCTTCCGCGGGATTTGTTTTGTGTGGCCCTTTGAAATGGATATCAACGGAAGGCTATTGGCACCCGGAGAGCTTCCTTTTTCGGGAAAGCCGCAAGCGTTGTTCTCCCTGCTGTACTACACCACCACCTGACCAAGGCGGCGCCACGCCCGCTGATCCCCGCCTGCCCCTTGATTGTCCACACTGCCCGTTCTTTGTACAGCCCCATCCTCCACAAATCACTGTGCGCTGTTCGAATCTTGCAAGAAGCATATGATGACAGATTGCTAGAATTTATCACCTCCCAATTGCACATGTGCAGGTTATTTCGAGCATTAGGACTTTTCTCGAAATAACTCGAAATAAAATTCTGTTACCTTAGGGCTCACCAGCCTAAAGCAAAAACACACTAACAATCAGTAAATAGATTAACACATGCATTAACAAACTTCGATTTACTGAAGCACGGATACTTAAAATGAAAGTATAGTCGTCGTCAATGCTACTTCGCCCAATTTCGCTCTTAGATCTGTGCAAATGACAATAGACGCGAATTTGCGTACGAATATCCTGTGTTTCAGGATACGTACGCAACCCTGCGTCAGCGTTGCATTTGCGAATCGACCAAGAAGTGAAATTGGCGAAGGCTATATGCATATATCATACACGTAATTGTATGTGATAGCTTTTTCGAATAACAACCATTTTTTGTAAATTTAAAGTCTATATTTATTCAGAACTTTTAAACCGCTTAAATTCGTTTCTATTGAGTGTTCAATTTTTCATTTACGAAATTAAATTCAAAACGTGCAAAATACAGCGCAGATTGAATTTCAGCTTTTTTGGATGAATAATGTTCTATTAAGGTTCAAATTAGCTTTAGGTCACTTTCGCTTTTACACCTATCCTATCCGCCCCGTATCTGTTTTTCCTTGTTGACCTAATTTGGTTTCATGCAAATTTTATAATTTCGACATTTTTGAATCAAGTGCTTTTGATTTCAACTCTTTTTTTGTTGTTGAAATTGTTTGGTTGTTATTGATGCCAACCATACAAATAGCATTTTTTATTTTTTACAATTTTTTCTATTTGGCCAACTCATTTTTGACGGTGGCACTTTGATTTTATTGATGTTGGTCGATTATAGGGTGGAATTGGGAAAATTTCCACCTCACACTGTTTGAATTACATTAATCGACATTCTTGTTGTTTGTTCCCCAAATTGTAGCAGAAAGCCAGTTTTAATTAGGGATCTTTCAAGTTAGTTTTTTAAATTGATAGAAAGGGGAAAATAAAATCACGTTTTTATACCGTAATTTTCCTTGAAAGTACACCACTTGATGTAGGACCACCCATCTCCTCCTTCGTTCTAGCTAACTAAATTTAACAAGGATTTGATTACACGGGTGCCGATTGGAAAGAAAATACATTGCCTTTCATTTGGCTTGAAAGAATGCACTTTTTCAAATGATGACATCTTCGAAGTGCAGTGATCACCAAGGCATTAGACAACTTTGTAAATTTAGGATCTTGAGTAAACCAAAATATTGCATTTTAAATCTTAGGGTCACTCTGGTTTGGTGTCGATGAAACTTTCAGTTACTTAATGACTTGAATTTTGAGTTTTCAACCTTGAATAAATACAATTATTCTCATGTTTATATAGCGCACCCGGAGTTTTCACTTCCTGGCGCCTGAAAATTTATGACCCCCGCCTTACCAGGTGGTCTCGCCAGGTGCCAGTCCATTGAACAAGCAGTTGGGATAATTCAAAACTTTATTAGTTCTGTTGTTTGGTGTTTCAAACTTTTTAAGCAACAAAGACCAGAAAGTGCGGCTATGTAGACAGAAAGATTTAATTTGAATGTCTGGCAGTGTTTCGTCTTGTCATCCTACAAAACTCTGCCTCTGTATTTTCTTTCTCTAGGTTTCTGAGTCTCTCTCTCACTCCGCCTATCTCTCACCAACTCTGGTTTTTCTGAACCTCCGTGTCTCACAAGTTCTAAGAGTATGTTCCTCTGTCTCCTTTTCTCTCTCTCTCTTTTACTCTCTTTCTCTCTCTCTCTCTCTCTCTCTCTCTCTCTCTCTCTCCCTCTCTCGGTTTTCCTATGTGTTCAACCAATTGTATCGTGTTGCCTCTTTCATAACGACTGTAAACCCTATCAAATTCTCAAAAAAAAAACTTAACTTGGCTTTTCTTTGTAAGTTTTTAATAGGCATAATAAATATATAGACCACCCCTTTCTGAAGCATTAAGAACCGAGTTCTCACAAAGGTGTAAAAAGCGTTCCCAAAACACCTCAGCATCTGGAATGTTCTCGGCATATGTCTTATCAATCACTGTCTGATTGACAAAAAGATTCTTGGTTTCGCGCCTAGGCTTGATACACAAGGTGTCTCATTTTCAACCCACGCCTCTGGAGGAGTCCCCTCTCGTTCAGTTTTAGTTATTTTGTAATTTTAGCCATTTCCAGTACCAAAAACGTGCAGTACCGATGAACAGTTGTAGTTGAAATTCGCAGCACTTCCGTTGCACCAGAACACGTTCAATAAAATAACATGAAATTCTGGAGGCTAAACAACCGGATGAAAGCAGATTTTTAAATCAAATCATCATTTTCAATAACTCTCGGGCGTTTTCAAGTATGGTCAGGAAAACGCAAGTTTTCAAGTATGGTCAGGAAAACGCAAATCTAACCGGGCCAACCCGCTTCGGCAGCGCATTTCAAAAGTAAATTCTACGATATTACTCTTATTCGGAGCGAATTCCCCGGTTAGAATCAGGGAACCCAAAACGGATCGGTGTGAATGTGAACCCTATTGACATGAGCTGCTCACATTTGATATCAATCTCGGTTGAATTGTCTCATTTTGCTTGGCATATGTTTGCGCCGAAACCACTTCTGTCCAACGTGCCATTGTTTTGATGTTAATCCCAGAGTAAAGAGTTTATTATAGAATATTCAGATCATGTACAGCCTAGTCGGCCGAAAGAGATTTTGCAAAATGATTTGTGTTCCAAATTCATAGTCCTGCTAAATCTACTTGAGCGATTCTTGGAAATGAGCGAAATTGTTCTGTTGATGTTCGAGTTATCCGTAATAAAATCAAAACAATGGTGTACAAAAGGGCGGCTTTTTGAACGATGTAATATTGGCACAATTTTCAGGCATAACCCGTTGACCTGACCTTACTTCTACTAATGAGCGTAGCTTCCCACGGTATCCCTAATTTGACCCATCGTTTTTAAGGCTGTTACATAGCCAAAAACGACGAAAAAGCGTCTTGTCTTTAAATCGAACTCGGAAGTATTTTGAATCTGATTTGACAAAACAAACATCGTTACAAATTTGATGACCCCATTTCAACTACTTTAGTGCTTTAAACCATTTGTGTTTGTTTTGTCGTAGGTTGGTTGGTTTCTAAAAGTTTTCTCAAAACCAGAAACCCCGTTTAGTCTCTAGTCTGTTGTATCTCTAGTCTCTCAGTACTTGCGTCAAGGCACTCGGCCAAGTTGGGTTCCCACCGAGATCAGGCAAATCGCCGTGCTAGTATTCACGCGCCGTCTTCTTAAGACTTACTCCACTTCCCCATCGCTCGAAAAGCCTTGCAACAGAAGAAAGAATTAGGCACCTGTGCAGAAGAGAGTGGTCGTCGCCCGTCCCGAGGGAAGCATCAATTGTTTGGCGACGGGCCGCCGTTCCCCCTACTTTTCCTATTGTGTGCTTGAACTCTTCACAACTATCACTTCCTGTTTAATTAACTTAATTGCCTTTCTTCCAATTATAGTGGCCAGCTTTTACAGAAAATCGACACTTCGTAATGGGTCGCTGAAGTGTGATGGTCTGTGATGTGGGATGATCTGTCACCTGTTCCTCGCGCTGTCGTGCCTCACGCTGCGCGGCGTGTTGGCGTCTTACCACGAGCGCCGTCTCTACGAGGACCTCATGCGCGACTACAACAATTTAGAACGGCCCGTGTCTAATCATTCCCTGCCGGTCACCGTTTTCCTCAAGGTAAGGTCCAGATCTCCAAAAAAGACCTTGTTTCGTCTAATGTCAAAATTCCACAAGCACGCAAACACTCGTCATATAAATCAAAACGTTTGTAATATAGTTTTTAGTGCACGAAATTTGAAGATCTGTTCATTGGCGCTGGCCACAATCCCTAACTTGATATAAGTGCGAGTGTCCGAGAATGTTAGCAAAACTGAGAATCACTTTTTCATGAAGTTGATTATGAACTATTTATTTCACAATTTTCATGTCGTGTTTCTTATGTAAAGCCATAGATTTTTAGATTTTTACGAGTGATTCGAATTTTAACAAAACATTATATTTCGTGCCAAAACTGTTTCGGATAAACGTGTCAATGTTTTGATGTTGTGCCTAGAGTAAAACGTGCATTATAGGATACTCAGGCCGTGTACGCAGCCACATTGTCTAAAGTAGATTTGGTTAGGAGTATAGATGAAACCCATTTTTACGTTCAAGGAGGAGCAAAAACCAATTATATAGCAATTTGAAAAATTCAGTTTCATCCTCAATGTTTAAACTTTGTTAACTAAATTCCCCGTGTTTTCGATAACGTGAAACTATCAGTAACTAGTTTAAAGAACTGATTAATTTCAGTTTCAGAGAAATTTTTCAGAGAAGTTATAGTTCGTTTCCAAAAAAAAAGTCAAGCAAAAAAGGATTTTCCTAAAGGACAGGTACATTTGGTCTCGCCGCGATTGCTTTATTGTCTGCGCACTCCTCTTTTACAGTGCTACTTCGCTTGTTCAATTTCTTTTCATTTCAACATTTCAAACTGGCAGTGGTTAAGAAAGGAAGGCATCATGCTGGTTGAAAAGTCGTCGTTTCTTTGTCGGAAATGGACTATAAAACAACACAAAATCGTTTTTCAAAGTGTTTGCCTATATGCTTTTAAAAAATGAATTTTGCTTTTCAATTTAAAACCATTGTTTCCGGTGGTGGAGGGTTATATTTAAAACAATATTCGGATTCAGATTCCTAAATTTCGAAAAAGTTTGTTACGTTTTTTCCACAAAGCGAAAATTGCTAGCTTGTTTAAAATTAAACAACTCCATACAGTCCACAAATTAAGAAAACTTATGTACCTGTATTTAGGTTTCCTTGCAACAAATCATCGACGTCGACGAGAAGAACCAAATCGTTTACGTCAACGCATGGCTGGATTACGTAAGATTTCTTATTTTCCCATTTCTTAATTTCATCTTTAGACCTGGAACGATTACAAACTAGTCTGGGACATTAATGAGTACGGGAATATAACAGATGTCCGTTTTCCAGCCGGGAAAATATGGAAACCTGATGTTTTACTGTATAACAGGTAATTTATATCTTTTCATTGAGTTATTTTTTAAATCAAATATAATTTCAGTGTAGACACGAACTTTGACTCAACATATCCCACAAATATGGTAGTTTACAATTCAGGCGATGTGCATTGGATTCCTCCTGGAATATTCAAGGTAGACACAGTGTTTTTAAAGCTTCTAACTGTTTTGTTTTTCTAGATCTCTTGCAAAATAGACATTCAATGGTTTCCATTTGACGAGCAACGCTGCTTTTTCAAGGTTCGTTTTATTGAAAACTCGAGCACATTTGATGTTTTAGTTTGGTTCCTGGACATACGATGGAAACAAACTGGATCTGCAGCCGGCAAAGGGAGGCTTCGACATATCAGAGTATCTTCCGAACGGCGAATGGGCTCTTCCGCGTGAGTCAGCTGTGGTTTTCTAGGGTATTAAATTTCAAAACAGAGGTTTTGCGGGGGTGAGCAAAGAATTTGTCTGAAAGACGAATGTAGTTTGAGCACTTGAAAACACAAAGTAAACAAAAATTTTATGTGAAAAATGTGTAAAAAAAACGATGAGGAGTGAATAATTTTTTTCAAGGGTTTCCGGTTGTAATGCGACTTTCCGAATGAGTGAATTTGATTGTTTAAAGGTGCCGTTTAATCGCCGTATTAGCTGTTTATCCCGAACATTTTTTTTCTGTTTACAACTTTCAAAAACACTCAGTGGTTGGAACAAATTGCGTTTCTAAATTGTACCTAACCAGTTTTTAAATTTTCACCATGTTTAAAACGGTTCCCACAATTGTATTTTTTTGCGAATCAATGTCGGCTTATTGAAATCCTGCCAAAAGTTATCTTACACGTGTGCAATTAAGGTGGGTGAGCGTGCCGATCGCAAATGCGTAGAGAAAAACGTTTCCCCTTACAACCACCCTATTTCCGTTTTGCGTAAAGAATAAATAAAATAATTTGGTAAGCGCAATTTGATGAAAAATTCAAATATGGAAAAACAATATATAGCATGTGGACCAATCGCCATTTTGCCAGTCAACGTTTTCAGATACAAGGTCCTGCAACGAAAGGCGTACGTAATAAACAGCGCGAACTGCAGGTTGCAGTAAATACATACAATAAATACATAAGTACACACAAATACGCGGCCGCAGAGTTTGTGACAAAAATTAGCGTCTGAAGACATCGTTCTGTGTTCGAAATCGTTAGAAAGCCGAATTTGACCCCGTTGATACAGATAGCTCTTGTCACCCACAATCGTTGAATGTATATAATTTCATAATTTCATCTATATAATTTCAAAGTTATTATCGTTAAAAACCGACAATTCGTCGCGTTTAGAAATCTAAAGGAGTTAAAGAAATCTAAATACATATAGTAAAAGATTCACTTTTGCGTAGACACAGAAGTTTCTTGTCTTTTCCATCAAGCTAAAACGACGAAACCGTCGAAACTGCCAATCTGTTGCAAAAGTCGCGGCGGAGCATGTAAAACGAATTGTGACTCCCCTGAGACATCTAAGAACTTGGTTATCGCTTGACACTGCATTCCATATCAACGAAAAGTCATCAATTTTCCTAATTTCTCAAAGTTCAAAGTAATTTTTCAGTAACAACCGTTTCAAGGAGCGTCAAATTCTACGACTGTTGCCCTGAGCCCTATCCGGATTTAACTTTTTATCTTCACATGCGACGAAGGACTTTGTATTACGGTAAGATCGCAAAGTTTTTATGAAAAACTCGAAAAACTTTAGGTTTTAACTTAATTATGCCATGTATTTTGACGACTTTAATGACGTTGCTAGGTTTTACTCTGCCTCCAGATGCAGGGGAGAAAATCACACTTCGTAAGTTGGATTTTAAATTTTTAGAATGTAAGCTTTCAGAAATCACTGTGCTGCTTTCAATTTGTTTCTTCTTATCAATCGTTTCCGAGATGTCTCCTCCCACTTCAGAAGCAGTGCCTCTACTGGGTAATTTCAATTTTGAACTTCAGATTTCACATTTTCAGGTATTTTCTTCACTTGTTGTATGATTGTTGTCACTGCGTCGACTGTCTTCACCGTATATGTGTTGAATCTTCATTACCGTACTCCTGAAACCCACGAAATGAGTCCTACTGTAGGTTTTGTCTGTTATCATCCTTTAAAGTGGAATTTAGACCCGTACTTTGCTCTTGTTCTGGTTCCCTTGGGTTCTCAGAATGCACAGGCCAGGAATGAAGTTGACCTATGCATCCCTGCCATCACTCTTCTGTAGTAAACCAAAACGGCATTCAGAATCGTTGATTAGGAATATCAAAGAAAATGAAGCCAGTCCGACCAGGTTGGTTTTTAAAGATGCAAAAAGTGTAGATTGACAAATGTCTTGTCGCTCGCGGTGTAACATGGGTCTGGACGTTGAAAGCTCAAGCGGGGGTCAGTTAAAAAAGTTTGCAAAAATTACAACAATTGGTAAACTGCGATCATAAAAAATTTTACTGGGACCAACAAAATTTTTCACTGTGAGAAAGGAAAGAATCTTTTAGAACGTGTGTGAAAGTGACCAATGTTCTCATTTAAAGTGTCCAGGGTCTCACGGAGATTTTCTTACAGGATGTTTCAAGAACTTCCGTTTACAGAAAGAGCGTAAAGTTGAGCAAGAAAGTACAACCAATCTAAGCTGTTTGTGTAGCAAAAAAGGCAACCTTTGGAAACATTTGAATCCTAGTCATATGGCAAATAACATAAAAGATAATGTAGTTCATGGGAAAAGTGAAATGGAAGGTTGTTTTCGTTTATTGAGGCGGTCTTCCTTTGGCTAACTTTTTAAGGCGCATAATTTTCCCCGCACATTGATGTTGTTATTTGTTACTACCGCAACTAACGAGCTGCTTGTAATACTTCGAGATTCAAAAAACATTCGATACTTTGAGACGCATACAATTTTCGGGGTCCCCTGGAGTGCCGTTATCACAAGCATGGTGGGCGAGGAGTATACGTTTGTAGACATGTCCACTACCATTTGAGCAATAGTCCAGGCAGAATGAGTTGGATTGACCCGGGGTTGGAGCTATCTGGAAAGTTTTGCAGTAAAAACCTGTGAACTTTTGGACCACAAAACTCTGAGGAACCCAAGGTTATGAAGTTTAATTCTTAGAAACACTGTTGTGTGATATTATTTGTAGTGTTATTTGAATTCGCATTCAAGTATTATCATTAAAACCACAAAAGTTTTTTAGAAATCCCCCAAACACGACCAGAATGTGTACTAACTACGATACAGGTTACACCACCGCTTGTCATATCCTATGTTTTAAATGACAGCGTCAGTTATGTTTGCTACAAAAAATTACTTTACCATTATGACAACCACGTTCTAAAACTGATACATCAATGTACCGCACCCTAAATCACTCAAACATGTATCGAACTGAAAACTAAGTTGGAATATATAAGAGAACTTTACTTCAACTGTTTTCAGATCAAATTCCCTGGACCTGGAAAGGCGGTTGCATCACTACATGACAGCCACGGGCATTGTGAACGGATTGGGCCCTCTCGGTGCACCACATTCGCAAGTGGCAGCACCTTGCGATATCGGCCAACAAGCTACCCTTCTGATTCTTCAACGCATTTATCACGAGTTGAAGGTAATTCTATCGCAAGTAGATCTTCAAACAGTTTATTTAGGTCGTTACCAAGCACATGGTTGAAACCGATCGAGAAGAGCAGGGCGCCAACAATTGGAAATTCGCTGCTATGGTTGTCGACCGTCTTTGCTTATACATTTTCACCATTTTTATTATTGCATCTACAATTGGTATCTTCTGGTCCGCCCCTTATCTGGTTGCATAATCTTTCCCTCACATATGAACAGACTCTTCTTTTGCCTTCTCTGAGAATTTTGTTGCTTGCGCAGTGGGTCCTTTGACGAGCTTGCATCCATTTCGGTTAATAGGATGATTCACGCTAGTGGGAACCTTGCTCTTCCTTTGAATATCATTTTTCGCTCAATTTGTTTGTGTTCAATAAAAGTTTTACTCAAATGTTAACATGATTTTCAAGAAATCTGTTTTTTTTAGTTTTGTTAACAGTCTAGCTTACGAACAGAAATTGTTTTTTGTTTTTCACGAGTTTTTCACGGGTTTTTTCCTACCTTCGCTCCCGTTGGCCATTTCAGTGTTTTTTTGGTAAACGGGTACGGTTTCCCCTTTTATATGTTTACTAGAACCGGTTGAAACAGCGTAATTCCATAAAGGAACTAAGAAACGATAGCGTTTTTACTCAAGATCCGAAAATAGTAGAAATAAAAGGCCAACGGGAGCATAAGTAGACGTTTTGTCCCGTTTTTACGGGCCTTTTACACATAGATTCTACATTTCCAAACCGCTTACACAAATCTAGAGCCCAACAGAGAAGAAATTTTAATTTCTTTATTTGAGACAAAGTGGCTTTTAGTTTTTATGATCGTGCTGAAGTAAAAAGGTTTTTTTAAACACGCTGAGGTGAAGTTTCGCCTTGTTGCCAACTGGAAAAGATGGAAGGGCCCGGGAAAATGAGTTCTCCTAAATTTAGGGGTAGGTTTTGCCAACGAACTTCAAAAATTATTTCGCAACTGATTGTTCATTGGCGTAAATAACGGACTTTAAATTTTTGTATGCTTGGGCGATCGCATCTCAGACACAATTTTGCAATTGTGTAAGTGACGTGTTAGAAAAAAACGCATTTTTCAAAATTATATGGTGGCACATTAGTTTAGCCCTTTTATCGAAGAGTGAACATTATTTATAAAGACAGTGGATCGTCAAAACAAATGCGACAGACTGAATGCTAGATGTGAGAAGCAGTTTCGGGTAACTGATGTTTGCCATCGCAGAACAAAATAAGCAATTTTTTTTGTAATTGTCGAAGACAATTGGTTTTTTTTCAAGTAGGTCATGTGGAAAAAATATGATAGGGGTTCCGCCTTCCCAAGAAGTGCGTTTTGAAAGTCAAAACCAAAAGAGGAAAATAGAATTTACACCTGGCCAATTTTACATAGGGAACATCGCGAATATGTCCGTTATTTATGCTGACAACGTCCTTTTCTCTACATTCTCGTGGATCGCGTCAAAAAAACCCAAAACACGCGGTAAAAACTCCGAATGTCCAAATGCTAAGGAGGGTTGGAGGTTACTTTCACTTGATCCGGTTACAAATTCCCTAAAAGGCCCAAATTTAAGGTTGTTTCCTAAGTTTTTACACCTGAAAGTTGAATGTGGGTACGTCAGTTGCAGACCCTTCGGGGTAGGGGTGAATTTAGCATAATCAAATAGATTTGTCAACTGTTTTTCTATTGGCATTGTAATATCCTAACGCAACTGTTTTATATCGTTCTCACGTTGTTGGCTCTTGAAATTTTATTATAAATACCTTAATTACAAAAAAGTACAACAATAAATTAGAAGAAATACCCGCAGAGTGGAATGATCTAGGCGCGGTTGGCTTTGGGTGCAGTTTCCTTCTTTCCCTTCTCCAAATTGTCCATGTTCGTCCTCAGAACAGCAACGTAGGCACTGTGAAACTTGTTCACGTCCTTTGTTTTAACCTGAAATGAAGAAAATGAAAATGAAAATTACAAAATTTGACTTACAACAGTGCAGATCTTCTTGTTTCCTAGTTTAGCCCTCATGAGGCAGTTAATTTCCTCTCCTAGTTCGGCCTCCTTCGGCATGGCCTTGATCCTGCCATCGTCTAGAAAGGTAAATTTAGTAAAAAAAAAAGGAAAAAACTGAATTAAAAAAATTTAAGGATTTAAAAAACTTACAAGGTTTCATGGATACGTAGACAGACTTAGCTCCTCCTTCCCTAGATTTCATGTAAAGTCCGGCCAGCTGGGAGAGGAACTCGTCGTTGGAGAGCTGGTTCATTCTAAAAAAAAAAAGAAATCAATGAAAAATTGGAAGACATCAATGAAATATGTTATACAATGAAATAAGAATGTTGAAAAAAATGGTATAAATTTTTGAAAAAAAAAAGAAAAAAAACCACCACCCGCTTTGTTACTGAAAAAATACTTCGTTTTAAACCTTTTTTGTAGGACTTTGTCAAAAATGGTTGTGCAAAAATATCTAAATGGAAAAGTTTTGTGCAAAAACGTAAAACAAAGGGTGGATAAATTTTCTAAAACGCGGAAAACTGCAAATTTCGTTACTACACATTAAAAAATGGAAAATAATTATTATTTGACGGTGAATTTGATTGAACATGTAAAGTAAAAATATTAATAACTTGTTGTGCGAATATAATAGAAGCGGAGATCGGAAAGCGATCGCGTGGCTACATTGTGACAACGTGAGCGCATTTCTAATAAAGCCAAGCTGTCCGATCGCGACGGGACCCGCGCGCTTTCGCCGCTTCGTTGCAAAAATAAATTAGCTTTTAGTGGTAGGGGAAAAAAACCAAAATTGACTTTTTTTTACTAAAAAATTGACGTTTTTTAATTAAAATGGAGGGCTAAACGCAAAACAAACGAAAACTTTGTAAATCCGATGCCTTTAAAAAATGCCTCCGCTTCGAAGTAATTGGGCGCCAGTCAAACTCATAAAATGCTTGTTCTACCAACTATGTATTAAAAATATGCTGATATTCTTTGTAAACTAACGCTGAGCCAAACCAAATCGTTATATTTATTTGGAGGTTTTTTGTTGTTATGGTGACGAAAAAAAGTTTTTTAACAAAAGCGGATGGTTTCACATTCAGGATTTAAAAACTGCCCTTCTATGAAGACAATTAAAAAAACCAAAAAAAATGGTTTCGATTGCTGGAAATTGAGACGCAAGTTATGTTTATAAACGAACCAAACCATCAGCTGGCCGTTTTCCTTTTCGAGTTGATTGACAGTTTTAACTATATTTTTTGGCTAGAAGTTTGGGGTTTTTTTTTAAATTTATTGCGGAAGATAAGAAACTTTTTGCAAGAATGTTTTGAAAACATAAAACTGACTCCGTATAAAAAAAGAGGTTCCTTTTTTATCGGTCAAGTACAAATTGGTTGTTTTCCTTCTAAAATATATTTTTGACTCGTTTTTGCAAAACCTCGGTATATAAACTGATTTATGTGTATAGTAGAGTGTTTTACAAGTTTATAGTAATGTATATTTTCTATTTTTCTGAATTGTGAAAAAGTTTTTCCCGGTATCTATAGAATGGTGCAAATTCTACTATTTGGATTTTTGCATCTTGCAACATTAGCTCACGGTAACGTTCAAATCACAACATTTTTTTTTGTAAATTCAGGCATCGATGTTCAAAACCTAATCGAGTCGCTGAATGAAGTCGTTCAAGTTAAATCAGGCGATGAACTAGAAGTTGCATCCAATATTTACAACATATCCAAAAGAGTTCATGAAGCTGCCATTGTCAATCCTAGTTGGCACCACTATAAGGAATTACACTGTATTTATATATTTCCTTTGCTTATTGTTATCTTAAGGAAAAAGGCGCAAAGGAATTGGTTGAAGCAATGCAAAATGTTAACATAATTTTTGATGAAATGGCTAGGCAGCGAAAGAAAATTTCGGAAGTCTATGGTTTGTTTCCCATCTTAAGCAGTTCCGAAGAGGTTTTGGATGTTAATCGATTGGATGTTTATGTAAACAAATTGCAGTTTTATCGTGAAGATTTCGATAACATTGAGAAATCTTTGAAAAAGCTGATGGAGGTCAAGTTTAATGCTTCTAAGCGCATAAGGGAGTCATTGGGGTATCATTGCTCAAAAACACCAGAGTCCAACTTGAAGGTATAAGTGCCCTGTTTTCTATATTTTTTTTTGGTTTTCAGAATATAGAATGGCACATTGAATTCTGTAGAAACAAACCTGTTAATATGGTTATTCTGAATATGATGGTATCTAACCTTGGATACAAATTCACAGAGCAAAACGACACTCTGCTGGAGAAATATGCATGTATGGCATTTTTACCATAGTATATTCTCTTGTTTTTCAAACTTTTTTCAGACATTTACTCATTTTTGGATTCCAAATCTTATTTGGCAACCAGTCATTTTGAAAATTTTAAAACGAAATACGGTGAAAAAAAAAGAATCCCAAGTCTCAAAAAGTTTGTTTTATAGGGAAAACTACTTTCGAAACACAGGCTGAACGTTTGGAAATGTTTATGGCAGAAACAAAAATAGTCCAGATAACATTGTAAGTTTATGGATTTGCCATAATACATATATTTCCATTAGCCATTGTTTGTTTGAAGTTGGCTTGGTTAGGAATGGCTTCAGACGAGATGCTTTAGAAAAAGTTGTGTTACTCTTGGCGCAACAAATTGTGCAAATAGTAAGTTTTTAAAGACCGAGAGACCAGGAGACTGAAATACTTAGATACAGAGAGACCGAGAGACCGAGAGACCGAGAGACCAAGAGACCGAGAGACCGAGAGACCGAGAGACAGAGTGACAGAGAGAGAGAGAGAGAGAGAGAGAGACAGAGAGACAGAGAGACAGAAAGACAGAGAGACAGAGAGACAGAGAGACAGAGAGACAGAGCGACAGAGAGAGAGAGAGAGAGAGAGAGAGAGAGAGAGAGAGAGAGACTGAGGGACCGAGAGACAGTGAGACAGACAGAGACGTATTAAAGAAAGAGAAAAAAGAACGATGAATAGATTATTTAATTCTTTCAGTCCTATCAAAGTGCAATGTGCTCAAATATTAAGTTTATACGACGTGACATTATCGAAGAAGAATTTTTCCAACGTAGATTTGCGCATGTAGCAAATTTGTTGTCATCGTACCCTAGAAATTCATTGCTAAGCCATTTTAATTCGTATTTATCTTTTTAAGCACTTTTATTTTAGTCAAATCAACATGTGTTTAGGATCAAATGTGGCACACAGTAAAACTAGTGCAGATAAAGGAGATTGTAGAAAATTATCCCGAAGTTGACGTTGAAATGACTAACATTTCATATTCAAAGATTGCCGAAAAGATATATATACAACAGCAAATTGTTGGCAACCCAGAGTGAGTTGGCATAAAAAATTTGTTGTTTATTCTGTTTCAGGCATGGATTGCAAATTCTTGTTGTTCCCTATTCTTCAGAAGACATAAATCAAAACCCAAATTTTTGGTTTTACTGTAAATCGGATGTATGTCAGTTGTTCCAGATGAAAAATTATTTCAATGTGCTTGTAATTCGAGCAGAGCCTGTAAAAGGGAACGGCCTTCAAGACTATGTCAATTCAGTTCGACCCACTGTAATAGAAGCATTTGAAAGGTAAGTATCTTTATGTTAACGACATTTTTGGTTCTAGAAAGTATATCTATGCTTCTACTCCCAGAAATGTATTTTACAATCTGAAGCGTCAAGAAAATGTGGATATAACTAAATTTGAACATCATCAAGGAGTCATAATAATCAGATCTCAAAGATATTTCCGTGATTGTTACCAAACAATGGTTTTTTACCCGCGAACCCCGAACAATACTACTTCTATTCATACTTACTTTGATGCTAAAGGCTATCCATTCCGTTATTGTCAGAGTTGGTTTATGTTGTTTGTGTAAATCGAATAAACTGTGGATTAAACTTGTTTTGTTAAAATTTGTTTTTTTTGTGAACTGGGATTCGTATCGAATTACAAACTATTTGTTGCTTAAAACAAATACAAAAACCACTCTGAAATCAAACTACTAACTGGCTGTAACTCTAAAACTACCCGTTTGGAGTTGTAGCGATCCGAGCCTTGTAAACACCGGGTAACAATGTCAAACCAACTCTTTTAATTTCGTTTAAATTTTATTTACTTCAAGCGTAAATTAATTTCGTTCTATTGTTGAAAAGTTACAACACAAACATTAAAATGCCAGTTCCTAACATATATATCCATGTTTTTTGCGAATTCCGCCTATAACTCGATTTCAATGTTTTCCCCGACTGTGAATGGTTATTGTGACAATAATGATCCCTGCGTCAATGGAATTTCCATTCTAAAAATAAAAGTTCAAAGTTTAACTGTTGTTATTAGCTGAAATACTGTGGTGTTGTACGGATTACGAAACATGATATTCTTCAGCCTTCAGTTTTGTTTATAAACCAGGCGAGCCGTTTATTCGGCTGAAATATTGCAGAACTCTTCGTCAAACTGTTTTCAATACTATAATGGCAACGAAATAATTTTAAAAAAAAACCCGTCTAGTCTGCTTTAATTCGATAAATAGTGTTTCAGGATGTTCCGTATACTGTTGATCGGTTACTTTTGCCTTGGAGCGTCTGCCAATGGTGAATTTCTCTGAAACAGAATTTTCCAAATTTAGAAACCGTTGTCCAAAACCTAATCGAAGCTCTGAACAAAGTTATCCAAGTGAAACCAGGAGAGGAATTAGAAGTTGCCGTCAACATTTACAACATATCTGCTCGTGTGAACAAAGCTACCTTGCCGTTTTCAGTTATAGTTGGCTCGGCTGTCAAGAATTACACTGTGCTTTTGTTTGTAAGCATGTCAAAAATATTTGTTTTAGGAAAAAGGTGCAATCGAAGCGGAAAAAGCAATGCAACATGTAACTCTGGTGTTTGACGAAATGGCTCGACAGCGGAAGGAAATTTTTGAAACCTACCATTTGGAACCCATTTTACGCAGGTTTGAAGAGGTTTTCAAAACCTTTTTTTTCGGAATGTGAAACATTTTTGCAGAAACTTGGCTTAGAATTCAAAAGCGTGGAAAACTCGTTGAAACAGCTGAGAAATGATAAATTTAATGTTTCTAAAGAACTAATGACATCCTTCGAGACAAATTGTCTGGGAAGTGGAGCACTGCACATGGTGGTATTTTTTGTTGCGTAGTTTTTTTGCTCCCTTTTTCAGCGTATGGAATACCAAATTAAAGATTTTTGTAACGAGGAAATTAACAAGAATGTTTTGAATCTGATGGTATTAAATCTCGGATACAATCTCACAGAGCAAGACGATGAACTTCAAGAAAAATATGCATGTTGGCTTATTTATAGCGAGTAATTTTTATTAAAGTTATTCAGATATTTACTCTTTTTTGAATGTGCTTGCTCCTGTTGGTACACTAGAAAACTATTTTAAAATGTTCCGTCAGAAATATGGTAAAATGGGAGCTAAACATCAATATTGCTGATATTTTAGATAAAACAACCTTCAAATCCCAATCAGAACGTTTGTCAAAGTTTATGGAAGAAACAGGCATCACTGGAGTTAAACAGTAAGTAAATTGAAAAATAGTCATAGTTTTTTTTTTCTAGTCCTTGTATACATGAAGTTGCATTGGTGAGGAATGGCTTCAGACGAGAGGCTTTGGAAAAGGCTGTGCTCCTTTTAGCCCAAACAATGGTTCAGATAGTAAGTTTTCACAGGAAGATAAAATTCAGAGGCAGAGGCAGAGGCAGAGGCAGAGGCAGAGGCAGAGGCAGAGGCAGAGGCAGAGGCAGAGGCAGAGGCAGAGGCAGAGGCAGAGGCAGAGGCAGAGGCAGAGGCAGAGGCAGAGGCAGAGGCAGAGGCAGAGGCAGAGGCAGAGGCAGAGGCAGAGGCAGAGGCAGAGGCAGAGGCAGAGGCAGAGGCAGAGGCAGAGGCAGAGGCAGAGGCAGAGGCAGAGGCAGAGGCAGAGGCAGAGGCAGAGGCAGAGCCAGTGGCAGAGGCAGAGGCAGAGGCAGAGGCAGAGGCAGAGGCAGAGGCAGAGGCAGAGCCAGTGGCAGAGGCAGAGGCAGAGGCAGAGGCAGAGGCAGAGGCAGAGGCAGAGGCAGAGCCAGTGGCAGAGGCAGAGGCAGAGGCAGAGGCAGAGGCAGAGGCAGAGGCAGAGGCAGAGGCAGAGGCAGAGGCAGAGGCAGAGGCAGAGGCAGAGGCAGAGGCAGAGGCAGAGGCAGAGGCAGAGGCAGAGGCAGAGGCAGAGGCAGAGGCAGAGGCAGAGGCAGAGGCAGAGGCAGAGGCAGAGGCAGAGGCAGAGGCAGAGGCAGAGGCAGAGGCAGAGGCAGAGGCAGAGGCAGAGGCAGAGGCAGAGGCAGAGGCAGAGGCAGAGGCAGAGGCAGAGGCAGAGGCAGAGGCAGAGGCAGAGGCAGAGGCAGAGGCAGAGGCAGAGGCAGAGGCAGAGGCAGAGGCAGAGGCAGAGGCAGAGGCAGAGGCAGAGGCAGAGGCAGAGGCAGAGGCAGAGGCAGAGGCAGAGGCAGAGGCAGAGGCAGAGGCAGAGGCAGAGGCAGAGGCAGAGGCAGAGCCAGTGGCAGAGGCAGAGGCAGAGGCAGAGGCAGAGGCAGAGGCAGAGGCAGAGGCAGAGGCAGAGCCAGTGGCAGAGGCAGAGGCAGAGGCAGAGGCAGAAGAAACGTAAGCTTTATTTAGTCCTATCAAAGTGCGATGTGTGCAAATATTATATATAGTAGAGGCGAAGTTTTCGACGACTGGAGCTTTGAACGTTACTTCACAAAAGTTTCAAACTTGTTCTCATTTTACCCAGGAACTGTATTGGTATGTTTTTTCTTGGGTTTTTTCTCAAAAACATCTTTTTTAAAAACCAAAGTTTTAGAAAAGTCTCTGGCCGACAGTCCAAACGAAACAGATAAAGGAAATTATTGACAGTTTTTCCAATAATGAAACAAACGAACGCGTCATTTTCAAACGTTGCAGAAAAGATATATAAACATCAACAGTTCATAGGCCACCCAGAGTAAGCATGACAATCTAAATTTGGTTTTTTTATCCATGTTTAGCTTTGAACTACAAATTCTCGTTGTTCCCTACTCCTCTGAACGCAAAAACTTTTGGTTTTTCTGTATGATGCATAAATGTCAAATTCTTGTGAGGAGAAGTATGTTTGTGCTGGCAATTCGAGTAGAACGCTCAAAACCTGCTAAGCTTAAAAACTACACCGCTTCCATTCAACCAACTGTTCATGAGGCTTTGGAAAATTGGTTCCAAAATAAGTGTACCAGTAAATGGAAATATCTGAGAATCGATCAAGTTTTCTGTGTTGGTGAAAAACTATATAAAACCTATTGCAGGGAATAAAACGAGGCGGTATTAACAAAAACTAAAGCTTTTTGACCATTTAATCTGGCTTTCTTACTGTAAGATTAGAATTATTTTTTAAAAAAAAAAAAAAAAAAAAAAAAGCGTGAATTTGGTCAATTTTGAACAACATGAAGGAGTCATAATTATAAAGTCTGAAAGATACTTCGCTGACTGTTTTCAAACAATGGCGACTTTTCCACAACCAGTTAACAAGACGAATTCAATTCATGCTTATTTTGATGCTAAAGGTGATCCATTCCGCTATTGTCAGAGTTGGTTTTTCATGTTCGTGTAATTCGAATAATACCTTAAAAACTGTTCTGTTAAATATACCGTGTCAAATAATATAAAAATATTACTTGTTCAGGAGAAACTGTGTCTTCCAATGTCTCTCAGCTCATTTCATTGAAAAATTCACTGTGATCTGTGTAAAACTACAACAACAAAAAAATAACAAAATCGTCAAAACAAAAAATACTTAATCTGATGTTGAACCTTGTAAAGAACAAACATTAGGCTAAAACAAACTACAGAAAAACGATGACCGGATGCACTTGAGCTGGTCAGTCACAACAAAGTTTGTTTTTTCAACTAAATTTGGACATTAATATCGGGCTGGCCCGATTCAACGGGTCAGAACTTATATATACTGAAACGTTATAATACTGAAACTTTATTACATTTACATGATAAATGTATTTGTACAAAGGGCCCAGGCCATTTTCTACTTCACAGGTTGTGCACCGATTGGTCATCCACATTTTATGCAAAGTAGGTAAATTGTTAACTAATTTGGCCAGTAATTGTTCTTTGACAATTTCGAATATGTGGTCTTCTAGTGGTTATGAGGTTCAGCTAATACTTTCCCGGTATTAGGTTCAATTCCTACTCGAGTATTTGACTGAAATCAAGCTAAACGACATTTGGTTTTAACTCTCTAGGACTTGGCAAAGTTCCGCTGCCTTTTGTACGTATTACGGGGCTCGCGTGAAATTACCACTTGGTGCCAATTATACATAAACAGGCGAGTTGTTTGGGGTAACGTGACTCCCCGAGTAATTGACCTCAAAAGAACAAAATCAATGAACCACCATGATAAACAAGAGATAGCGGAGCCACTTGCTTGAGTTTCTACTTTTTTCATAACAATTGCGATAAATGACACACTGAATAGTACAGCTCATCCTGCTCTTCTTTTATGCAGTTTCAACCTTTTCTTAGGCGTGTTTCAGGCATCCATAATGCGTGTTATTTTCTCACTCGTTTTTCTTTGCATCCAAAGCCATCAAGGTAAGGTATCTTCGAAAGAAATATACATTCTGTTTAGACAATGGCAAAGACATTGGTAACAACTTGCTAGACGCCATGGAAAATTCAGTTTTTCCTAAACATGGAGAGGAGCTGCAAATTCTTGGCAACGTGGTTAACAACACTATACGCGTAGTTGAAGCAGCTACCTGTGTTGCTGAATCGGTTCTTTCTTTGCTGGATGATTACAACGTAAGTTTGAAAAGTGCGTATTACAAAGACTTTAAGAAAGAAAAAGGCGAGAGCATAAGCGAGCTTTTCAAAAATGTTTCAAACGTGTTTCGTGACATGATTCGTAGCAATACGCCTATTGATGAATTCTATGACGAGGTAGTGCAAGGTTTCTTTAATGAATTTTAGTATGCTTAGGAACAAAAAGAACAATACAGGGCTTTGAATAAACGTTGTGTTTTGGTTCGAACAAATCACCGAAGATGGAATGGAGCGCATTCAAACAGCTGGCCCGGAGGGGTTTTCGTGTAAGAACTGTTACTTTATTTTGTAACTTGTTCTGTAAAACTCGAGCAGACCAGTGACATGGAAAAATCGGATTTTCTGAAAACTCGTGTGGGACCTTCCTAAGACCCAATTATGAATCGCCGAAGCAAGACACCAGGACGACTCACTCAGATTTGCCTTTTCGGAACGACTAAACGCGCGTCAGATTGCATCCTACTGGTCGCGAAGAGCTAATAAGCTAAGAAACACAAGAACCAAGAGATCTGGGAGTGAATCGGAGGTCTTGTTCGAATCGGACGACGAGGACTACACTTGCGACGAGGAAGAAGACGAGGAACTTGTTTTCAGAAAGGACGAAGAAACGGCTTATTTAGATGAAGAATACATGGAGGTAACACACGTGCAAAAATAATTATAAGGTTTTTACAGGCGGTGATATCGAACAAGGATGCTATTTTTGCCTGAACGTTTTAATCTTCACCAACGCCAGAAATTGACTTTTCCAAGCATTTAAACGACAAATAACGAATGAGTTTTACAATAATCTTTTTTCTTTAGAGAAATAAACGCCTTCAATTCAACTAATGTCAATTTATCAGCATTTCTGATAATGTTTCGAATACGAGGAACAATAACCGACCGGGAACGGCCACATTTTCGCTTTTCTAGAGCATGGCCAACCTCCGTGAACTGTTTGATTTTTCGGCGGACCGTACTGCAAATACGAATTTGGGTCTCATTCTAATTTTTATCATGTGTCTCAATACTTATCGGCCACCCTGTACAGAAAAAGAAAACCTTCTTTTAAACTCGCGAATTTGGCTATTTAGCGATTTAGATATAGAATAAGACCCATGTTGTGTTTTCTTAGGTTTTTACGTAAATAAAAGTAAAATTGTTCGGTTCTGATGATTACATGCTAATTTAGTTGGATAATTGGCGTGTTGTAAACTAAAACCCAAACAATTAGTGAATTGAAGACAAAAACAAATGCCCAGATCAATCCAACAAGTTAAAATGCATTTCTGGGCGGTTTAGACAATCTATGCACCTTATGAAGTCATTGCTTACCACAGAATTGGCGAATTCCTATGTTAAATCGCAATTTCGAAGGGAGCCTCAATAATTTTGACCCGGCCAAAAACGGAATAATCAGCATACAGAATCAGTAGGGTACTGTAATTTTACAATTTTTTTTTCGAAATAAGTAAATGTGGGGTTATTCTGAAATATGTTGGCATGTATACTTCAAATTTAACACTGAAATAACGAAATTGTTGATTACTTCGGCAACGGAGTCCAAAAACCTCGAAAAAGTGAAACTTTACGTTTGAAATTGCAGTTTTTCGCATTTTCCGACCTTTGACATAAAAGCGTCGCAAAACGCCGCTATAAGAGAAAAATGCGCAATTTATTTCTGCACATTTTCAAAAATTAAAGTCCGAAAAACTCCGTGACCATCCTGATCAAAATTGACTTTGAATCCAAAGTTTTCCATCGATTTGATCAGGAAAAAATTCAATTTTGGTAGGTCAAAAAGATTTTGTGCTCTAAATGTGTTCCAAACAAGTTCATTTTACTTAATTTTTCTTTTTGTTACACCCCATTATACCCAGCGCGAAGCGCTGGGTAGATTTGTTTTCAAATTGCCCGTTTGCAAACTATTTTTTGAGGTTTTTAGCAAATGAAAGCTTGGGTGTTTATCAATCGCAATTTTAATAAAAATATTCTTACTCAGCTGCTCCAGACGAATCGATTGCTGTTTTTAAAAGTCGATTTTGACCACTTTGAACCCCCACCATGGAATTGCGCGCTATCAAAAAATGGGCGCCGTTCTTGTCCGCCGTCGCCGCCGCCGTAGACAAATTTTCGGTAACGGATTTTTTGCCTTTAACGTTGACAAAAATGCACCAAATGCTACCCTGTAGGTAAAATTTTGAGTACATTCCGGAAATGCAATAATATTCCAAGAATTATTTCGTCTACCAAGGGAAACAAGCAGTTTTTGTGAACTTTTGGCAGATTCAGCGCTTTTTCCAATGCTTATCGTGTATATATACTTTTTCCAATGCTTATCGTGTATATATTCAGCTGTCTTCTGGTATAGTGGTTAGAGGTCTGGTCTCATACCTGAGAGGTCTGGGGTTCTATTCTTCCTTCCGCCAAAGTTTTTGCTTTTTATCAATTTAGTTTAAAAAAAGTAGATTTTTCTTGCAATTTGAAACGGGCAGGAAAACTCACGTCTCTCAGGCATTCTGCTACTCAAAATGCGCAAAATGAGATTTATCTATTTTTCTTAATATTTCCAGATCTTCAATAACCAGCAAAAAAACGAGTTTTTATCAGGGAAAACGAATCTCCGCCTTTTTAAAAGAACAATTTGACAAAGGTTTATCAGTGTTGCTGTCGCAAATAGAAATCTTGCCAATATTAAAGTTAGTGATCTATTATGTTTGACAATTAGTTTTTTTTAGAAGAGAAAAAACCAGGCGGAGATTCGTTTTCCCTGATAAAAACTCAAGTTCTTTTGCTGGTTATTGAAGATCTGAAAATATTAAGAAAAATAGAGAAATCTCATTTTGCTCATTTCACGATTTTTTATTGAAGGTCCTTTCTACATTTCAAACAAATCGTTTGCTTTTTATACGTTAGTCTTTTCAGACATATAAGCATTTGCATCCGCTTAAGCGAAAAAAAACATATTTTGACCTACCAAAATTGAATTTTTTCCTGATCAAATAGATGGAAAACTTTCAATTCAAAGTCAATTTTGGTCAGGATGGTCACGGAGTTTTTCGGACTTTAATTTTTGAAAATGCGCAGAAAAACATTGCGCATTTTTCTGTTATAGCGGCGTTTTGCGACGCTTTTATGTCAAAGGTCGAAAAATGCGAAAACCTGCAATTTCAAACGTAAAGTTTCACTTTTTCGAGGTTTTTGGACTCCGTTGCCGAAGTACTCAACAATTTCGTTATTTCAGTGTTAAATTTGAAGTTTTTATGCCAACATATTTCAGAATAACCCCACATTTACTTATTTCGACCGATTTTACGAAATTACAGTACCCTACCGTAACCCAGGTCAAAAAATCGATAATGAGCTAAACCTTTCAAAATGTCGTATATTGGTCCTAGGAAGGTATTGACCAAATATGAGCCAATTCTGAGACTATGACATAATTGCTAAGACAGTACCCTGCTCGAGTTTTCCAGAGACGGCGTCTTAAATTCCAAATTTTGCCAGCAATGTATCCATAACTTTTTCTCGGACCTTCACGCTAATGCCCGGGTTTCGGATGAAAATTAAAATGAAAAAAACTATGTGCGTGTGTGTTTTGTGTTCTCCAAATCACGCCCACTCCCGAATAACCAAGGGTTTCATTCTCAGAATGGTCTCCAATTACTCCAATGCATCGCTTTGCCCAAGTCGTTCCAGTGAAAACCATTGATTTTTACGATTATCCTGTTTCGTCCATTGTTTGAGTCCATTTTGCTTACAGTTTAGCCGTTTTGCTCTAATTAATTCTGTGTTCATCTATTCTTGTATCTTGCTCTACCTCTCATAGCTTTTTCGCTGCTTTATTTACCAGAATTTCGAAACTGAAGTGGTTTCCCTTTAGCATAGCAGTGTTAGCGCCCTTACTCAGGCCATGTGTTGCAAGACACACCGCGTGATCCCTCCTCTTAGTGCATTGTCTCTCGCCGGTCAGGCATTGTCCGCTTTGCCGTATAAACTACAGCGGCATTCATTGATATTGATTTATCGCCGATCACTCCTGTCAACTCCTTTGTTTTGCTCCAATCACTCTCATTTTCAGTTCACTTTGACATTTCCTTACCGTTTTTATAACGTTCGAATTTTAGATGAAGCATACATTTTCATCCGACTTCTCTTAAAAATAATGAAAATAGGATTTAACAAGTTCAACAATGTCTTCCACAAGGCGCCTCAGTAACAGATTGGTGAGTTTATAATTTTTGTTCGGCTGACATATGGGATTCCGAATGAGGAATCTCAGTAATGCAAACATCTGTTCCTAAGACGCGATGTGGTAGACGTTTTTGATTTGTCCATAGAAAGTTACGATCATAAGCTTAAAGTTCCAATGAACAATTAATAAAACTCCGAGCTTTCAGGAATTTTGGATCTTTCTGGGTCGGGCCTTAAAATCAGGCCGGCCCCAAATTTGAGACCCTGTTGGAGCCGGCAGAATCTTCTTTAACTTAAGCTATGATTCTGAAACTGCGGACTTGTAGAATTTCAGTTGGCGTTACTTCGACCATTACTGCTGGTCGATCCGTTCATGGAGCAGGGACTATGTGGGGTTTAAGGTTTTGAAAGACATTGTATAGGTAAGAGAGAGAGAGAAACGTTGATATTCGGACTACGTTGAGCATTCAGCAGGATACAACAGCCACGTTTGAACTCCTCGCAAGAAGACTGATGAAAGTGTCGAATCTTTCGTTTGAAGTGTGCTCCATCATCAGCGGGCTTCAGAAAGAGGTCTTGAACGAGATTATCTGTACATTTTGTCTACAACCTAAGACAAATAAAGTTTGTTGTTTTGCGTATTGTCCTTTGATAGATGATAAATTGAGAGATATAGAGATCTAGAGAGTTATGAAGATGGAGAGTTAGCGAAATAAAAGTAAGAGAGTGAAATACACAAAGAGAGCGAAAGAGAGAGTGAGGACGGAAAAGAAGCTAAAAAACCGCTATGTGTTCTCTCAAACCTTGGTGAGAGACGAAAAAATAATTCTAATCTTACAGTAAGAAAGCCAGATTAAATGGTCAAAAAGCTTTAGTTTTTGTTAATACCGCCTCGTTTTATTCCCTGCAATAGGTTTTATATAGTTTTTCACCAACACAGAAAACTTGATCGATTCTCAGATATTTCCATTTACTGGTACACTTATTTTGGAACCAATAGTATTATTTTTAGAACAATGACGGTCTATGAAATCATTAAAAAACTGTTGAACACCATAGATTCTATGAAAGGGGAACTTCATTCAACAAAGGCGGATCTCCAGAAGGCAAAAAAGTTGCTTGGAATTTTAATCTAATGAAAACAGGAAAACAATGTTTCAAATTTTGAACGAAGACACATTTTTTTTAAACTTTTCATAGCGCACGTTAGCTGTACATCCTTACATCATTCAAGTTTTGGAAGTTACATAGTGAGCGTTTTCTAATTAAAAAATGGGTTCGCTGTTCCTCTATTTTATTGCCAAGTGGCCAATACATACATACATACATACATACATACATACATACATACATACATACGGTTTATTCTCTAGGGCTGTTCCCTGAACCGCCAGAATGAATCACAGTTGTCGAATTCATTCACACGACGTTGACTTGGTAGATCACATTCTCCATTGAATCTGCTTCAATTGCCTCTTGGCCAAGTTGCTGGTACAGCTCTCCTTGGAGGAAGCAGCTTCTTCGCAGGTTCCTGGGACGGCCGGGGGACTGTAGACGACTTCTGTGTTCCATTTGGTTATATAAAGAAGTGGCCAATGTTGACATTAATACACAATTCCCCAGTTTAGTCCAGTGGTGAGAAGGGCTCTATCCCTATGGTGAAGCCAATATGCGCATCGGTCCTTGTATCAATAAGCAAAAACACCCTTGGTTACGGTAATTGGATCAATGTGGATTTCACTCAAGGGAACCGAATACTCCCAGGAGAGAGGGGTCAAGCCAAGGGTCATCCATCTTGCACCTGGTCGCCAGATACCATCCAGGAGGCATAGCTGTAGGTACCTAAAGACCGCAGGTACCGCCAGACGCATAGCCTCATAGTCTATCTCGCACCTGGGCGTCAGGTACAACTTAAGTCGCTTTTGATCAACAGCTCCGCTTCCGCAGGTGTTGCCGACAGTAGACTATCATCAGTACGACAAATATCAAATGAGATTGGCTATAAACGTGCCTAAGGTCCTTCATAGGAGTAACGTAGCCTCCGAGCCATAGAAAGCTATAAAGAATATCCTAAATGTAGGCTCCTTTTTTCGCCAACACCTTAAAAATGATAGATTTAGGTCCAAGCGTACTTACAATTTACAGTCCTGGCAACTAGCCAGGTATATTTTTTTCGAAACTGAGGGGGTTTCATCGTTTCTCTGTAGCAAAACCTTGTTAGTGTCCCCACTCAAGCCGTTTGTTGCAAGACACGCGCCGCATCCGAAAGAAACCGCGTGATATCCTCTTCTTACCCTCCTCATAGTGCATTGTCTCTCGGCGGCCAGCGAGGCGCTAAAGTTCACATCTGACTCATTATCCCGTATTGACCGGCGTGTCGCATAAACGACCGCGGAATTCATTGATTTATCGCCGATCACTCCTGTCGCCTCCTTTATTTTGCCCAATTGCAATCATTTTCAGTTCACTTTGTCATTTTCCTAACGTTTGTATAACGTTCATGTTTTAGATGAAGCCTACATCTTCATCGGACTTCTCTTCAACATAAAGAAAATTGGATTTCAACAAATTCAACAGTGTCTACCCCAACGCGCCTTAGGAACAGAGTGGTGAGTTCATAATTTTCGGCCCTTCAAAGTTTCCAAATGAAGCTAAAACATTTCCAGCAGTAATGTAAAGGATTTGTGTTTCTAGCTAATTTGATACACAAATCCATTAGGACACACACTAAAGTTTTGTCGTTGTAGGATCGAACTGGGGTAATATTGACTACCAGTCTGACCGCTGTGCCACTCGGCCATGGAAAACAAATAATTACTCATGGTGTTGCCTCTGCCTCTACCTCTGCCTCTGCCTCTGCCTCTGCCTCTGCCTCTGCCTCTGCCTCTGCCTCTGCCTCTGCCTCTGCCTCTGCCTCTGCCTCTGCCTCTGCCTCTGCCTCTGCCTCTGCCTCTGCCTCTGCCTCTGCCTCTGCCTCTGCCTCTGCCTCTGCCTCTGCCTCTGCCTCTGCCTCTGCCTCTGCCTCTGCCTCTGCCTCTGCCTCTGCCTCTGCCTCTGCCTCTGCCTCTGCCTCTGCCTCTGCCTCTGCCTCTGCCTCTGCCTCTGCCTCTGCCTCTGCCTCTGCCTCTGCCTCTGCCTCTGCCTCTGCCTCTGCCTCTGCCTCTGCCTCTGCCTCTGCCTCTGCCTCTTTTCAAACCAGACAAACATAAATGTCGTAAAATAAATGAAAAATGACTATATTTATTAAATTTTTATAATTTCGCTGGTAGGAGAGGTTGCTACAGAAAAGGGGATAAGAATTTTAAAGTGCTTCCTTTTTTGCTGCCTTTGTGCGTACAGTTTTTTACGCTTAAAAATTGAATAATTTTATTTCTATACTTTGTAAAATAAGTATTTGCAGTTCTAAAACCAGCAGTTGCCTCAACCGCAACAACGCCCCTTCTATCCTTACCATCCGCACAGATACGGAGCAGTTGACCCTCGATTCCAGCAGTTTGGGCCTCCGTTCGCCCAGGTACTGATTTTTTTTAAAAATGTAAAACCAAATGTTAAAAAAACCGAGTAACTGATTCCAGTACCCACCCGCACAGCAGCAGACTCACCCTCAGCAGGCTCAGCAGCATCACCTTCAGATGATGCACCAGCAGAAATTTCTCGAAAGGATTCCAAACCCGGTATTGCTGCACCTAACAAAAACTTTTACCCTTTTTTCAGCAGCCCCAGAAGACCTCAGGTCTGTTCATAGCTGTGTCTTGAAATGAAAATTATAGGGCTTTCTCTGTGGAATCGTGGAAGAGCAGCAGCTCATTCCGATGAGTCAAGGCCGAGAAGACCAGAGGACATACTCAGGAGACGCGGTGAGTGAAAGATATATGAGAGTGAGTGAGTGAGTGAGTGAGTGAGTGAGTGAGTGAGTGAGTGAGTGAGTGAGTGAGTGAGTGAGTGAGTGAGTGAGTGAGTGAGTGAGTGAGTGAGTGAGTGAGTGAGTGAGTGAGTGAGTGAGTGAGTGAGTGAGTGAGTGAGTGAGTGAGTGAGTGAGTGAGTGAGTGAGTGAGTGAGTGAGTGAGTGAGTGAGTGAGTGAGTGAGTGAGTGAGTGAGTGAGTGAGTGAGTGAGTGAGTGAGTGAGTGAGTGAGTGAGTGAGTGAGTGAGTGAGTGAGTGAGTGAGTGAGTGAGTGAGTGAGTGAGTGAGTGAGTGAGTGAGTGAGTGAGTGAGTGAGTGAGTGAGTGAGTGAGTGAGTGAGTGAGTGAGTGAGTGAGTGAGTGAGTGAGTGAGTGAGTGAGTGAGTGAGTGAGTGAGTGAGTGAGTGAGTGAGTGAGTGAGTGAGTGAGTGAGTGAGTGAGTGAGTGAGTGAGTGAGTGAGTGAGTGAGTGAGTGAGTGAGTGAGTGAGTGAGTGAGTGAGTGAGTGAGTGAGTGAGTGAGTGAGTGAGTGAGTGAGTGAGTGAGTGAGTGAGTGAGTGAGTGAGTGAGTGAGTGAGTGAGTGAGTGAGTGAGTGAGTGAGTGAGTGAGTGAGTGAGTGAGTGAGTGAGTGAGTGAGTGAGTGAGTGAGTGAGTGAGTGAGTGAGTGAGTGAGTGAGTGAGTGAGTGAGTGAGTGAGTGAGTGAGTGAGTGAGTGAGTGAGTGAGTGAGTGAGTGAGTGAGTGAGTGAGTGAGTGAGTGAGTGAGTGAGTGAGTGAGTGAGTGAGTGAGTGAGTGAGTGAGTGAGTGAGTGAGTGAGTGAGTGAGTGAGTGAGTGAGTGAGTGAGTGAGTGAGTGAGTGAGTGAGTGAGTGAGTGAGTGAGTGAGTGAGTGAGTGAGTGAGTGAGTGAGTGAGTGAGTGAGTGAGTGAGTGAGTGAGTGAGTGAGTGAGTGAGTGAGTGAGTGAGTGAGTGAGTGAGTGAGTGAGTGAGTGAGTGAGTGAGTGAGTGAGTGAGTGAGTGAGTGAGTGAGTGAGTGAGTGAGTGAGTGAGTGAGTGAGTGAGTGAGTGAGTGAGTGAGTGAGTGAGTGAGTGAGTGAGTGAGTTTTTGTTTTAGAGGACACCTCTTCCCGAGTTGGATATGCCACCTACCCAGAACAAAGCGCCTACAGCAGTGTTTCCGGCACGCCCTTCTGTTGAAGCTGTCGTTCCTGTCAGTTCTTTTCAAAACTCACCTAATTCAAATTTTAGGGCTCCACGCAACATTCACCATCCCACGCGCGTAACTTTCAGGACCAGGAGCAAAGGGTTAGTGATGATATTATTAACACACTTTTTGACATATTTTTCAGCCGGGACGAATGGAGCTTATACCCAGGAACAGCGTATCCCCGTGGCCTGATTACGAAATTCCGAGACAACCCGTTGTGGAAAAGGCTAAGGAAAAGAAGACGCCAAAAGTTGAAGTGAAGGTAAGATTATCCCAAATCTAGTTAACTAAGGATTTCAGGCTGAAGAAGAAACGGAAGGGGACGCAGAGGCTCCGGCCGTTATGGTTCCAGTTGCTCTCACCGCTATGGTTGACGACGGGAATGACTACGTGGCAGTAATTCAGCCTGAAGTATGTAGAGATAGATACTGAGACTGAGACTGAGACCCAAATAAAAAAGATTTTGTGTTCTAAATGTGTTCCAAACCAGTTCAAATTACTTAATTTTTCTTTTTGTTACACCCCATAAGCATTTGCATCCGCTTAAGCGAAAAAACATTTTTTGACCTACCAAAATTGAATTTTTTCCCGATCAAATCGATGGAAAACTTTGAATTCAAAGTCAATTTTGATCAGGATGGTCACGGAGTTTTTCGGACTTTAATTTTTGAAAATGCGCAGAAAAACATTGCGCATTTTTCTGTTATAGCGGCGTTTTGCGACGCTTTTATGTCAAAGGTCGGAAAATGCGAAAAACTGCAATTTCAAACGTAAAGTTTCACTTTTTCGAGGTTTTTGGACTCCGTTGCCGAAGTACTCAACAATTTCGTTATTTCAGTGTTAAATTTGAAGTATTTATGCCAACATATTTCAGAATAACCCCACATTTACTTATTTCGACCGATTTTACGAAATTACAGTACCCTACCGTAACCCAGGTCAAAAAATCGATAATGAGCTAAACCTTTCAAAATGTCGTATATTGGTCCTAGGAAGGTATTGACCAAATATGAGCCAATTCTGAGACTATGACATAATTTCTAAAACAGTACCCTGCTCGATTTTTCCAGAGACGGCGTCTTAAATGTTCCTTTACAGAAAAGGAGTGAACATGACGTAAGATTTCATTAATTTTTCGGTTTTTAACGAATTTGATTGTCTGAAACACAAAGAAAACGTGGATTTGGCCAATATTAAACACCAACAAGGAGTAATAATTCTTAGAAGACAGAAATATTTGAGTGATTGTTTCCAAAAAATAGCACTTTACCCGAAAACAGCTGACAACACTAATTCAATTCATGCTTACTTTGATGCCAAAGGCTATCTTTCCCGCTTTTGTCAGAGTTGGCTTGTTTCGCTTGTGTAAATCTTATAAACTATGGCATCAAATGGTTTCTTTTATAGCAACGCATTTCATTTGGAATTTCACTGTGATCCGGGTCAAACTAAAAAAACCAAACTGCCTTTGAGCCTTGTAAACAGCAAACAGTTGGCTCAAACTACTACAGAATTGGACAAAAATCAATCGATCGGGTTGGCCCGATTCAACCGGCTGCGATATAATACTGTAACGGGGTTGCATTTACATGACCTCCTGTGGTTTGGGGTGACGTGACCCCCCGAGTCATTGACCTCAAAACAAAAAATCAATGCGCAACAATGATAAACAGGAGATAGCGGAGCCATTCGCCAGTGTTTCTTCTTTTTGCGCAACAATTGAGATCGATGGCATTTTACAGTGCGACGCAATCTTATAGAGACGCCCCTAAAAATCGCTACTTGGCAGCTCTTAGCGTCTTTTTCATGACGTGGGACCCTACTAGATCAATTCCCGGTGCCCGAATACCTTACAAAAATTCCTTTGGTTTGTTAAATATGTAAAAATTTGCAGTAAACTGATTATTCCGTTTTTTGGCCTGTGCTAAATTACAGGGTGGCCGATAAGTATTGAGACATAGAAAAAAAGTCGCCAAAGACAGCAATCACAAGATAATCCCAAATCGTATTTTTTTTATATTAACTATGATGCATAACAAAAGATTAATCGAGTTATTACTCGATGTGACCACCGTCGGCGCTCACGTAGGCTTGAAAACTCTTGACCAACGAGTGCAGAGTGCGCCGCGGGTAGTTCGTGTATCATAGCTTAGTTTGTGAGTGTTTATCCAGTCAGCAGGCGTAATAAAAGTTATCATAACTACTTTTTGACAATGTTTTGGACACTTTATCGTGATATATTAAGATCAAAAGCGACATTGTTCATGCTCAGTTCATTATTTCGATTTATCAGCATTTCTGATGATGTTTCGAATACGAGGAACGTTAACCGACCGGGAACGGCCACATTTTCGCTTTTCTAGAGCATGGCCAACCTCCGTGAACTGTTTGATTTTTCGGCGGACCGTACTGCAAATACGACTTTGGGTCTCATTCCAATTTTTATCATGTGTCTCAATACTTATCGGCCACCCTGTACAGAAAAAGAAAACCTTCTTTTAAACTCGCGAATTCGGCTATTTAGCGATTTAGATATAGAATAAGACCCATGTTGTGTTTTCTTAGGTTTTTACGTAAATAAAAGTAAAATTGTTCGGTTCTGATGATTACATGCTAATTTAGTTGGATAATTGGCGTGTTGTAAACTAAAACCCAAACAATTAGTGAATTGAATACAAAAACAAATGCCCAGATCAATCCAACAAGTTAAAATGCATTTCTGGGCGGTTTAGACAATCTATGCACCTTATGAAGTCATTGCTTACCACAGAATTGGCGAATTCCTATGTTAAATCGCAATTTCGAAGGGAGCCTCAATAATTTTGCCCCGGCCAAAAACGGAATAATCAGCATACAGAAACACTTTCATTTTACAGACCAACTAAAAAAAATTTTGTGAGGTTAGGTTTTCGGGGACGGGAAATCGATCTAGCGGGTCCCATGACTTGAAAAACTTGAAAAACCCTATGAGATGCCACATGGTGACGTTAAGGGGGGTCTCTTAAATATATAGCACCGCATATATTTCAGGCCTCAATCATGCGTATTATATTCTTACTCGTTTTTCTCTGTACCCAAAGCCACCAAGGTAAGATTTTTGGAAGAAATAAAATAGTTCGGTTAAGACAGTGGCGAAGACATCGGCAACAACTTGCTTGACGCAATGAGAAATGCCGTTTCCCCCAAACCAGGAGAGAAGGAGCTTCAACTTTTCGGCAACCTGATTAACAATACTTTACGTGTTGTTGATGCAACTACTACGGTTGCTGAATGGATTATTTCTTCACTAGATGACTATACCGTAGGTTGAAATATGCGCAATTCAAAAACTAGTATTTAGAATGAAAAAGGCGACTCCATACGCAAACTTTTCTATAATGTTTCAAACGTGATTCGTGACATGGACAGCGACGATACGCCAATTAGTAAATTCTATGACAATGTATTGTAGATTTTTTTCCGTATCTAACGTTACTATGCTTAGGAACAAGAAGAACAATCCAAAAAATTGAGAAACGTTTTGCTTACAATCCAGCTTATGAACAAGAATTCCATGGAGAGAATTCTAACAACATGTGAACAGAGCTATTCGGATATGGGTTTTCGGGTAAGAAAAGCGAGTAGTAAGTGTACGGTTCTGTTTAAGGCAATCGAATATATAATAAAGAGGTGCAACAGTTCTTATGTTGATTTTGACATACTTGGCGAAATGGCTACCATTCTTGGCTATAGGTTTACGGAGGACGATGAGGAACTTTTGGAGAAATATGGAGGTCCGTTTGGCTCTGTCTTTTTCTTTTTCTCTGGCTCTCGTGTGTGTGTGCGTGTATGTATGTGTGTGTGTTTTTGTGTGTGTGCGTGTGTGTGTGTTGTGTGTGTGCGTGTGTGTGTGTGTGTGCGTGTGTGTAACCAATTATGGGTTCATCGATATCTTTAGTAATCTACAGTTATCTGAAATACGGAAATGAGTTCCTCTATATCGCCCCTAAAACTCTTCAGCAAGAACTCCGTAATGCAGCACAAAAACTAAGTATGTTTGTACCAAGAATGCATTTCCGACCGTTGTTTAGACAAAAATTCGTTTAAAACACAGTTAGACTGGATTGATGCAGTCTTCAGTGAACTCCTCCTGCATCACCGTTTCAAGTAAGGAAATGTCACAGTTTGAAACATGATTTCAGGGGTTGTTTGCTCGAATATTCATTGGTCAGCGATTCATTCAAAAGGAACTTAATGGAGCGGACTGGCCTCACAATTGCAAGACATCTTCTTATGCTTGTAGGTGTTAGCTACATAAGTTTTAAAAAGGCCATCCCTACCCACAACTTTCCACGGTTTTCCAGCTATTCAAGAAAGCACTCTGCATTCCATTCGTTCACGAGAAAGAAACTGCTCGTGCAGAACTTCAAGAACAATTAAAGAATACCATTAAACGAATTTCTGGCGGTTTGGAAACAATTACAGAAAAACTTCTAGTAAGTTCAACATATAGTAAGTTAATGTGCGTTTAGAATTCGACATGGCCTTTGATTCAAAGTAGACAAATCAAGGAAATTGTTGAAAGAATCCCTGACAAAGACCTCAAAGAAAAGAACGCATCATTTTACAAAATAGCCAAGAAAATTCACAGGAGTCTTTTTGAAGTTGGGCATCTATCGTAGGTCAATATGGACATACAGTTATCATATTGCATAATTTAGGTTTGAAACACAATATCTTGTGACTCCTTATTCACCAAAAAATATCGATTTCAATCCAAGTATTTGGTACCACTGCCGACCAAATGTGTGCCAGTTCATACAGATCCCAGATAGAGCTAATGTTCTGGCAATTCGTCTGGAACGGTCTTACAAAGAATTGAAAGCAAATTCAACCCAACTTCAAACTTATGTGAAATCTATTGAACCGGCTGTGATGAAAGCCTTCGACAAGTAAGTTTTATAGGATAAAGATAAGACCCGATGTTCATTTAGAAAGTACTTCGATGCTTCCACTCCAAGAAACGTTCTACGCAACTTGAAACACCAAGAAAACATAGATCTGGCCAAACTGAAACACAGTCAAGTAGTGATTGTTCTTCATTATGAAGCTTACTTTGCCAAATGTTACCAGAAAATGGCTGTCACACCATTTTCAACACTTGATACCCCATCGATCCATTACTATTATGATGCTAAATTGAACCCACTGAAGTTTTGTCAAAGTTGGTACATTATGTTCGTTTAAAAATCTACATTTTTGTATGGTTCCAATTTTACAATCACCGGACGTGATTTTCTGTTGGCATGTACTTGTGTGATTTGTTTTCATGAAACAAATAAACAAATAATTGTTGTCCCGCCGTTTTGTTTTCACTTTTGCGGAACATAAAGCACTAAGTTTCCTCGGTTGCGGATCTACAGCTTTTCCTTTTGTTATCATTGCATTTCTGTCTCTCTCTCTCTCTCTCTCTCTCTCTCTCTCTCTCTCTTTCTCTCTTTCTCTCTCTCTCTCTCTCTCTCTCTATCTTACTCTGTGCGTGTGCGTGTGCGTGTGCGTGTGCGTGTGCGTGTGCGTGTGCGTGTGCGTGTGCGTGTGCGTGTGCGTGTGCGTGTGCGTGTGCGTGTGCGTGTGCGTGTGCGTGTGCGTGTGCGTGTGCGTGTGCGTGTGCGTGTGCGTGTGCGTGTGCGTGTGCGTGTGCGTGTGCGTGTGCGTGTGCGTGTGCGTGTGCGTGTGCGTGTGCGTGTGCGTGTGCGTGTGCGTGTGCGTGTGCGTGTGCGTGTGCGTGTGCGTGTGCGTGTGCGTGTGCGTGTGCGTGTGCGTGTGCATGTGTGCATGTGTGCATGTGTGCATGTGTGCATGTGTGCGTGTGTGCGTGTGTGTGTGCGCGTGTGTATGTGCGTGTGCATGTGTGTATGTGCATGTGTGCATGTGTGCATGTGTGCATGTGTGCATGTGTGCATGTGTGCATGTGTGCATGTGTGCATGTGTGCGTGTGTGTGTGCGCGTGTGTATGTGCGTGTGCATGTGTGTATGTGCATGTGTGCATGTGTGCATGTGTGCATGTGTGCATGTGTGCATGTGTGCATGTGTGCATGTGTGCATGTGTGCATGTGTGCGTGTGTGCGTGTGTGTGTGCGCGTGTGTATGTGCGTGTGCATGTGTGTATGTGCATGTGTGCATGTGTGCATGTGTGCATGTGTGCATGTGTGCATGTGTGCATGTGTGCATGTGTGCATGTGTGCATGTGTGCATGTGTGCATGTGTGCATGGGTGCATGTGTGCATGTGTGCATGTGTGCATGTGTGCATGTGTGCATGTGTGCGTGTGTGTGTGCGCGTGTGTATGTGCGTGTGCATGTGTGTATGTGCATGTGTGCATGTGTGCATGTGTGCATGTGTGCATGTGTGCATGTGTGCATGTGTGCATGTGTGCATGTGTGCATGTGTGTGTGCGCGTGTGTAAGTGCGTGTGCATGTGTGTATGTGCATGTGTGCATGTGTGCATGTGTGCATGTGTGCATGTGTGCATGTGTGCATGTGTGCATGTGTGCATGTGTGCATGTGTGCATGTGTGCATGTGTGCATGTGTGCATGTGTGCATGTGTGCGTGTGTGCGTGTGTGTGTGCGCGTGTGTATGTGCGTGTGCATGTGTGTATGTGCATGTGTGCATGTGTGCATGTGTGCATGTGTGCATGTGTGCATGTGTGCATGTGTGCATGTGTGCATGTGTGCATGTGTGCATGTGTGCATGTGTGCATGTGTGCATGTGTGCATGTGTGCATGAGTGCATATGTGCATGTGTGCATGTGTGCATGTGTGCATGTGTGCATGTGTGCATGTGTGCATGTGTGCATGAGTGCATATGTGCATGTGTGCATGTGTGCATGTGTGCATGAGTGCATATGTGCATGTTTGCATGTGTGCATGTGTGCATGTGTGCATGTGTGCATGTGTGCATGTGTGCATGTGTGCATGTGTGCATGTGTGCATGTGTGCATGTGTGCGTGTGTGCGTGTGTGCGTGTGTGCGTGTGTGCGTATGTGTTTGTGTGTGTGTTTGTATGTGTGTTTGTGTTTGTGTGTGTGCGTGTGTGTGTTTGTGTTTCATTTGCAGTATGTATTTCACTCTCAGTCACACTGTCTTAATTTTCCTGTATCCCTCTTTTTCTTTCTCTCTCACCCCTTTACATATTTGTGAAATATTATACACTGTGAATTGTTAATATTTATTTGTGAAGAGTGTGATTGTTTGATCACGTAAATCAGAATAAATTTTGTTGTGAATCCTCCAAAACTTTTGCTGTGAATTTTTGAACTTAGAAGATCTATTGACAAACTGGAACAACGGAAATGCACAGATTTTCAGTTTCCTGAATACGTCTGAAAAATATTGGTTGCAAATTATGTGTAACTTGTTCAATTGAAGAATATTTATGCAACTACATTTTTGCTGATTGAATTTGACACTTTTGTTTTAAAACATAAACAAATAAAAAAACTCACTGTTCTTTTGCTTCCCTTTTAATTTCCCTGGCACGACTCTCCAACAGATTAATTTCCTCAACCCGCGTAAATCTTTGCGGTCCGTTGTATATCTGCAAAAATTATGTTAAACTATAAGGAAATTTTTTAAAAATAAAAAATTGAACTCACAGCCATGGCTCGTGCACGAAGAGCTCCCCATTCCATATCAAACTCGTCCAAAGTTTGCTGCAAAGTGTGGCTGAAAATAATAAATGTTTTATATAACTAAAAATATAAACTTACGATTCTTTATTTTCTTCACGTTTAGGAACAACAGCTACGGCGGACATCTTTAGAAGACTACAAAACTGGGACTAAATTGAAGATGTGCTTTGTTGGTGCGTGGCAAAGAAAGCGACAGCGCGCTTTAATTTTCTTAAAAAAGCGATAACTAATCAAATATTTCCTGATCGCTTTGAGACCGTTTACCAAAATATGCCCCAGGACTTATTGTCTGCCTATCTGCATAGAAGTGATCAATAATACTACAACGATCAGGGGTCGCACAAGGGACTTGTGTATTACCTTATCGCTAATTACGCCGTGGGAACCATAATAACGTTAGGTAAGAAAACACAGTTTTTTTCAGTTTTATCCCCCCTCGGGGCACACATTCTCTGTGTTATCTCGAGATTTTTAATTTTGGAAAAGTGATCATACGAATGGTATAAAATGTTTCAATTTCTGATTTCAGATTTAAGTTTGTTCAGCCGCTGGTTTCCCAAATGTACCGACCTGCTGGAAAACTACAAGGTGGTTTTTTTGTTTTTTTTTGTTGGCTACTCTTATGTTTGAAGGCTAAAATTCACTATTGCCGACCTAAAACGTTTTTGCGCGTTCTCGTGGTTCCGTAACTATGATTCTCGCGTGTTCTCGTGGTTCAGTTGAATGTTTTGTGGGGTTGTAACTAGAACTGCTAAAAGTAGGCTTCGTCCTATTTTTCTAGGAAACTCCAGCAGGCTGTGAACAAAACCTATTTTTCAAAGTTTAGTTTGAAAGTTGACGTCAAGACGAAAACCACAAGGCGGATCAAAGAATTGATTTTATCTGCGATTCGGCTGGAAACTTGATCATTAGCTGTCGTAAGCCTAAATCATTATCAAACACACTGGAACCACCGAAAATGAGTTTTCGCGCCCTTTCTCCACGTGTCGTAGCTCCTATTCTTAAAAATAGTTTAGAGTAACACTTTTTGTGCAAAAACGAATTTCTCTTTTTGTTATCATTCGGAAAGATTTGCTTTACTTTTGTTTATGCAAAAAGTTGAAACATTTAGCTCAAAACAAAATCTTTTCAGGTTAGCTTGATAATGTGTGATCGCCCATATTCCAGCCCATATTCTTCTATTTTCAAATTTGCGATGGAAATCGGCCTACACATGTTAGCCTAGTACGTATCATCGCGAATTGAGTTTTTTTTAATGAATATTGCCTTGAAATTTAGATTTTGGTCTTGAAAACCTTTATTTAAAAAAATCCCCTTTTTCCTATCGAATCTTTGATGTAAACACGAGAAACTGTTTTTCAAAAACGAATTAGTAAGCATGCATGTAGGCATGGAAATACATTTTGGCTTTAATAAGTATCATACTATAAAATTAGGTCTAGATCACGCAAATTGAACACAAACCGAATCATTGCTCTGCGCAGACACCCACGTTTGCACCAAAATTATAAAGAAAACGTTTTAATCTCGTAGATCCCTCTAACGCCTTTTGGTTGTTGTGTTTCCCGTTTCTCCCGAAAACACGTGGCAAACATGTCGTTGCCCCCACTGACAAGTACGATTGTCGCTCCCCCTCTCTGCCCCGTGAAAGACTGACACCGAACGGAAATGGGCAACAGGCTTTCGAATCTAATCCATGCATAATGAAATCCGTCAGTGCAGGCAGTCATTTGTCGTTTCCACCCCCAGGCACGGGAATTCCCTGGAATCGCTTTGTCGACAACACTTTTTGCTTCCTTCCTGGAGTTGCAGCGGTTAATTGTCCATTTGCAACGCGCGCGCAGGCATTCGGCATGCATTACAGCATACCACACGTGATCTCCCCGAGGACCCAAAAATCAGCCGTCGAACGGCCGTTAATTCCGTCCGCCGCCGCATTTAATATGGCCTTGCGGCAATTATGCGTTTTGCGTGACGAGTCCGCTTAGACAAATTGAAGAAGCAAGTGGGAAGTGCCCTTTATAGACAAAAACAACTGTCCAATTGGCGTTAATGGAAATTGACTCAAGGTATTAAGTTAAGATGTTGCTTAGAGTGATTGCGTCACGGTTAGGATTAAGGTTCAGTTCGAAACACCAGATGTGTTTTTTTTCTTTCGCAAAACACAACTTGGCTTAGTTTCATGTTAACTTCTAAGGTAATTATGGTCTTAACTTCATCATTTTTATAGCTGATTTTTCAACGTTGTTTCGAAACTCTTGCACGTTTATTATCTCTTTTTACCATGTAAAAATTCTTTGTTTTTAAATTTATTATCGAAAAAATATCCCAAAACCCAAATTTCAAATTTTAGGAGTTCAGCGATTGATCTTGTGAGAACTTTGAAAAATATTCCTCTCAGGTTTTTTTAAAAACCAATTTAAGAGGTTTGTGTTTTTTTTGAATGTAGGCAAACAACCTGGTTTGAAATTTGTCGCTGTTTCCAGTTTTGTTGGCTTTTGGGTGCAAAAAAACGCTTTTTTCTGTTTGAAAGGCTTTTATTCTGGTTTTTTTAACACTTTTAAAAGGTTCTGGTTATTTTCTTTCGTTTCATTATAAAACGTTGCAAAAATCCGCAAAATCAAATGTTAACAGCAGTGGTAGCGGCGCAAGCCTCCAAAAATTACTTTTGACCGCTTCCATTTTCATTTTTGATCCAAAACTCAGTTTGTTCGAAAAACTTCATTTGTTTTCACCGTTTTACCCATTAACGTTAATCTATCAACGTCTATTGATCTGCTTGCATAGAAATTGCTTTTCCTTTGAATTTATTGTTCAAACACAGGTGCAGAAACGATCAGGAAAAACGAATATTCCTTGAGTCCAGAATTGAGAAAGCACTATTCAATGTCATGCTTGATTTTTATTGTTTTCTTCGAGATTTATGTGCACGAAACCGCAAAGCATATTGGTATATTTATCAGCTTTCGTGACGACCGCTGAGACAGATTAAGACGAATGTCTTTCAACAGATGGGTCCACGTTTGTAGTGTAATGGGAATTCGTTCCGATGCACTATATGAATTTAGAAATAATGGAATTTGAGCCAAACAATTTCAAAAACTTTTCAACATATTACGTTCTGAATTCCCCCCTAGTGAAGGTGAATTCTGTACGAAAATCTCTTAATTTTGAGGGTTTTGCACAACATCCTAGATACGTGTCGACCGAAGACCCACCAGCTTCGAATTCGGTTCCCTCGGCCGCTTCGTGGGCGTCACCATGTCAACATCCATTATCCTGGAAAATCAATCGATTACAAAAGTCGTTTCGGGACCAAACAGTCGCTTTAAAAATCAAAACAGCGATTTTGACTTTATCACGGTCCAAAAGCGAAAATTCCTAGTATTGCCGAAGTTTGCAGCTAGACAAATCAACCTTCCTTAGTTATAGAATCAACTCGCCACGTGGGCATGGGTGCATAACGAACTCGCCGTGCCGAACATCCTCAATGCGATTACTGACGCAACTCTGTTAGCTAACGTTTAGCATGTTTTTGACTTGACCAAAGATTCTTTTCTCTTTTGAAAGTCAGAAATCACTGCTGTTTCTATAAATAATGACTAGGCATGTGTGATTTTAGCTATTTGACCTACAAACAGAGCGATTTTCAGCATTGAGACAAGTATGTAGAGCGGGGATCTTAAAATTCAGAGTGTTATTTTTAGCTTTTTCGGTTAGTCCTAGTTAGTCCTACCTTAACCTTACATTATGCACATAAAACCTTTTCGATTGTGATTGAGTTTTCGGACAAAGTAATTGGGTTGCAATACATCTGGATTTAAAATATGCATTTTCCCTCAGCTGAAAAATGTGTATGTTCTGAGAGAATGCAAAAACTTCTGCGCAGCTACGTAGATAACAAAGTCAACGTCTTGCACGACGAGATTTTTGCATTTTGCATGTCAGCGCCTCCTTAGGAGATACTTCCTTCCTATATCCCTCTCAATCTCTCTATCTCTCTCTCTCTCTATCTCTCTCTCTTTCTGCCTGTTTCTCTGATATCAGATAGTGTTGCTGTCTCATTTCACAAAATTAAGGTTTCACCTGGAACCTGGGCTTTTTGAAAACCATTTTGTGACTTCCAAACCAAAATAGCTCGTTTCTCTTTTTCTTCCAAATTCGTGCACTGCCAGTGTTTCTGCGGGGAACATGCCTGCTCGACACCGATAGTCCATAAATCTCATTTCCACACACTTGTCGGACATTCGGACATTCCGCTCGCCCCTTTCCCTCTGGGATAGTTTTTGTGTTCGTTCCTACGCAACTCTCCGTTGAGGCCCTTGTTGACTGCCTTGTTAACCGAATCCATTGCTTGGCTATCAAATCTAAGGGAGATTTTTTCAAAGCAAAGTAGGGGCGTACTCTGAAATCGTTTACAACATTTAGTCGATCATGGCTTGCCTAGCATATCAATTTTTAGGTTTATACACGGGAAAAATGTGTTGTTTTGACACTTTAGTTAACGTAGACCTACTATCTAGTAAGTTCTGAAAACGGAGAAGCCAGCGCTTTGCATTTATCGCTCTTACGTTTTTGGGTTACTGTGGATTGGGTTACTATAGCCTATGCTGTATTTTTCTTAAAACATTTTTTGCTTCCCCATGTCATACAAAAATTTTGTTTATTGATAATTGTAAAATCTGAAGATAATAAAAATATATTTATCTTGTTTCAGTTAGATTCTGGAACGTGCCATGATGCTACCGTTACTCTACCTACAGTAACCCAACCGACCGAAAGAAAATTCATCTGTTTCTTAACAGCGGGTCATCAGAATCATCTTTTTTATTATTTACCTAATGTGAAAAAAAAACTGAATCGATGTTGATGTTTAGCTTATCTCACGTGTTTGACTTTTCTTGTCTGATCTTGTTTGACCAACAAGACTCAAAGAAGTTTTTTGTTATGAAGATCCTAAAACGGCCTACGTTCACATTACAAAAATTAATGAACTTTCTAACGTAGCCATTTCGACTTCAAAACTTGTTTTTTTAAACCTCATTTTGAAATTCAATTTTCAAAATAAAATTGATTTTTTGAAACCTTGCGTTATTATGGCAAGGTTTAAAACAATCTAAGCAGATTACCTAACACTATCCCAATTCTTAATTACGAGCGGCATGTACTTGGTTCTAGCAGATGTTTCGCGTTACTTCCGTATAGACACGTGGTTCCGTCTGGCGGCGATCTTCGAAAAGAAACAAAGCTAATTTGCCTCGAAATTTGGCGGTCACTACGTCGCAGTCCAGGCCAGTGTCAAAACATGCCCTCAGGGATTGTTTTCCTCATAACGCGCAAATGTATTTGTCCACGGAGGTCTTCACGACTCTTATTTCCACCACCACCTACGATGTTGTGAATGACCTTTTTTTCGGGGGAAGGCATCCAATTCCCCCCGCGCGATCAGCTGAGATGTCCGGAGAGCAATGGCTGCCTCACACATCAGCCATGTTTTGCCTTCGGCGATGGCATCTAAGATAGCTGAGCACTTAGCACTGAGAATATCTAATTTAATGTTGTTTTTAATCAAAGATATTGAAATCACAGATTTTGGAATTACTGAAATTGGACATTTTACAGTTATTTGAGTGAGAATCTCTGCCCAAAACGGCTAGCTCAACAACTAAAATCAACTTTTCTCAAATCATTGTCTTTATGCATTAGTTTATCAGTCAGCTTACCTGGTCTTTGAAGAAAAAAAGTTTCAAAGCTAAAAATTAGTCGTAATATTTTTTTTCGTTATTTTTATAAAACATGCCCTTATTTTGATGTTGCAACTTTGATTTCCATAAATTGCTATAAAAAGGAACCTTGAGTGAGAAAACCACTAAAGAAGGTAGCTAATTTTCTGTTTGAATGATTTGCAAATTCAGTACTGCAGTTAAATTTATTGCAGTTTTCGAATTGCAAGCGGAATGAATTGCCATTTTCACCCTCACAAATTTGTCACAGGAGCAAAACTCAAGACCCACTATTTTTCAAACAGCTTTGCCAATTTTAAATAAAACAGATTTAGAAAACCGATTTCACGATTTTTTCCTGTTCAGATATTATTGTTTGCTTTCAATGACGTGAAAAACACTAAAGACATGCAGAATCGCCAAGGCTTTCGTCTGAGCCCTTTTGACGTAGTGAAATCCTTATTTGTGACAACTTTTGTCGAGTAAACACAACAACAACCTCGCCTCATAATAATTGTTTTCATTTGAGGGTAGTCATCTGAACATGACTGTTTGAAATATCCGTTTTAAAGCCTATTTCCGTTTCAATTTTCCATCCAGTAGGCCTAAGGAAATCCTGAAAAGAAAAAAATAACGGGGGGCATACTTTAAGTAACAGTTGCCAACCCCGCCTTCTACTAAAAAAACAATTTGTAATTAAAAGTGAGTTTATTTCGTTAGTAATGGTGTTTGCTTTACCTTTTCAACCTTGTGACCTACCATGTTCTCTAATGTCTTTCCTCCTTTGTTATTTACTCGAACTGCTCTTTTTGTTGGCTTTGTACGTTTCAAGTGTCGCACAAACAACATTCCCACGCATCTTTTGTTTCTGTTCTGACATCAAAAATTTCATATATCTCCATTTTTAGAGGAACTTACAATATTTAGAACCTGAGGATTTGGGTGCCAGTTTACGGTTGATGATTTGGGAGTTGGGAACTCGTCAAAATTTTCTAAAGAATAAAAAAGAAATAAGTAAAAATCCCAAAGGCTCCCTAAATAAGGGTCTAAATCCAAAACATTTCAATTTTTGGGTTAAAAAACACATTTTTACATTGTACAAGCAATTAACAAACTTTTTGCCACCTTTCTCCTCGAGTGTTGAAAAAACTTTAAAAAAAAAATCCAACTGTGCTGTTTCAACTTACATTCTTTAATACTTCTGCTTTATTTTTACTTCCTATTCCACATTTGTCAAAGTTTTTGGAGAATTGTATTGATATTGTTTCTACATGTAAACTTACGGAAACTTACGGAACTTAGGTCTGCTTTATTGTTTTTGAAACTTGCGATGCATCACCAACGGCTGTCTATCCATCAGTGCTCTCTAATTTCTGCTCTCCTTCATTTATTTACTCGCCCTGCTCGTCTACTCGTTCATGCACCTTTCGCGTGTCGTTGTTTTTCGCAATGAAATCACATTGAAAACGGAGGCAGGGGATCGTGTTTGTCACTCGACAACGACGGCCCACCCACGACGCGGACTCCAATCCTTCCTATCGCCTTTGCGTCAGTTATCCGACGCCATCTTTCGTGCCCAATCATCAAAAAAACGAGCATCAACTGCGTAGATCTGTCGGATTATCAAGCGTATTCGGGGCCCAAATGCCGCGAATAGAATTGCTGCCTTAAGTGGAGGCGCAGCGCAGTGACGTAAAAAAGTCAGGCCTCAATTTGCTCTTGTTCCCCAGGCCATTCCAATCCTCAAATCATTTTGTCTTCTGTCCCAGTAAAAAATGTTTCTCAATTTCGAAATCTGGGTTTTGAAATTTTAAAAATGCGATTTTAGGAGGATGCCTTTGCTTCGCTACAAGGTCCTCCTCATCACTTCCATATTATTTATTGTTGCTGGCTTTTTATTAACTGCTTTTTCATTGTTTTCACCGCTGTGGCAGGTAAGTGAACGCGAAAATCGGGTGGTCGTTGAAGTGTTATGATCCCAGTTATGTTTGGATTTGCCACATTTGACATTTCGGTTAAAATACGGACATTGAGGTCTGAAATTGCAAAGTATAAAAAAAACCTTTTTCAATCAAAACAACAACAAAAGTTTTCTTGAGGAAGCCTTTAGGCCAATTACAAATTAGTTACCTATTTAAAAGAACTAAAACTTTGAATTAAAAAACAAAATCCAAACATAACTGTAAAAAAAAAATAAAATCCAAACATTAAAAATCTGACATTTTGCTTTTCAACTTGCTTTTCAACGCCAATCTTTACACATTCAACAATAAGATCCTGAAATTGTGATGTTCTAACCAAATTTACGTCCTTATGCAAAGTTTTTCTTATTTGTCGCAACTTTTTCCAGCCTTGATTATTCGAAACTACCTCTTCCAAGGAAGTACCACTGAAAAACAACAACAGTGGTAACAATGTTTGGTTGAACGATAACTGGGATTTTAGAATCAATTGAAGATTTATAGATTGCTTTTTTTGCAAATTTTAAAGCGTAAATACATATTTTATGAAATTGAAGTTTTAAACGACAGATATACACTTATTTACAAAAGTTCTAACAAACTTACATTTGTATTTTTTTAATGTTTCTATCTTTGTACAAATGTTCCACAATTGAATTAACAAGACTCTCTGAAAACACTTCACAGTCCGTGTTCTTTTCAATTTGTGTAAATTGTCTGAGAGCTAAGCACTTTTCTCGTGCTGAAACTTGGAAATCTCTAAAAAGAACAATGACATCCCTCGAACGCTGCCACATAGAGCAAAGAATTCTTTCAAGTCTCCGCGCAGATTTCGAGAATCCTCTGAGAATTTCTCTGCAGATTATAAGAACGCGCACATAACACAAAAACTGCCACGTACTTCAGCACTACCAGTTTTTGTGACTTCGTTAAAATTTTGCGCTTTGGTTGTTAACGCTCGAAATGAACTTTTCTGCGGAAATTGAAATTTCTAAAAACATCGGGCAGTTTCCCCGAAGTTTACGCTTCTTAAGTTCAATTAGATTTCAAGCTGATTTTTTTTGTAGTTGAAGAGGCTAAACCTATTTAGGCAACGTTCCAAAGTTTTACTGTTGTTATTAGAGTTTTTACTAGGCTGGTGTACGCAGTAAAATCCGTAGAACTAGCTTTGTTGGATAAAAACATAATTACTGCAAACCAATAGCATTTTCTTGTTTCAGATTGTAGATATTCCCCAAAACTATGTATCCCACCAACATGGCTTATGGTGGGATTGTGTCATCTCTCAACCAACTGATGAACGAATTATCCCACTTACGGAGTTGGAAAGCGAAAATCGAGGTAAAAAAAACCATTTTTCAATGAATAACTGTATTTCAGGTGATTCATGTGTAAGCAAATTCGAACCTTCCGTTACTGCCGTGCTTCGAACAGCCCTCGACAATGGTGATGCCACGTCGAGGGAACTTATGATGCATCGGTTTTTGCGTAAGTAGTTAAACTCAAAGGTGATTGAAATTGAAATTCAGCCCATCACAAAGCGGTTATCTTCTTTTCTGTGTTTGCCTTTGTCTTCGGGATCATAGCTGTTGTGATTGGAGCCTGCTCACCGTGCTTTCCACCAAACTCATTGATGTATATTGTTGCTACTTTCATGACAAGTAAGTTTCTTTCGACTTTTGAAACTGTGTCTTCTGAAGTCAGGCAGTTTTATCAAACGCCATCACTGAAGTTGAAAATAATTAGATGAAAGCAACCTCCGAAACTAGAAAATTTTGAAAGTAAAATGTTGTAAGATCAGTTATAATCTATTAAATTTTATATTTCTAAACTTTTTGAATTACTCCGAGAAACTACGTAAAAAAGCTATAAATGATCTTCTTGCCATTCATTGTTCAACTAATTTTGCGCAACCGTTGATTCGTTCACTCTTTTGCAAACTTGTTTTTTGTTTTTAGGATTAAAAATAGAAAATAATTTTGAAAATTGTTAAAAACGCCCCTTTACCTGTGAAATTTTGCGCCTCAAAAAAATACAAATTTTGCTAGTTCTTATTGTTTTTAGTTTATGTCTTACGGCAACATAAATTTAACAAAAATTTAAATTTGAAATTTGCCTAATGCATTAAAGTTTAGCTTATTTTCAGGTGCCTGCTCACTGTTGGCTGACGTTTTGTTCTTTCTTGGAACATTCCGTGACGAGGAAAACATTAACCAACATCCATTCGAGGTGAAAATTGTAAACTCTTAAAAAAAAGTAAATTTTTATTTTTAAATGAAATTTAAAACTGTATATAGTAAACAAAGTTTAAAAATCTTTTTTACTCGGGCCACAATGGACCAAAAATTGCAACGTTCCATATTTGGTCATGTGAAAGTCGAACACAACTTTCCTGCTCAGAAGATTTTCGGGTTATTTTAAAATAACGTAATCTAAAGCGTTTCGTTCACTTCTTAGAACTAAAAGTTAAGTTCATATTTCAGACCCGACTTGGTCTTGCCTGCTACACTCACGTCTTGGCGACAACCGTCTTTGCAATCGCCCTGCTCCTCTCCGTTCTTTCTTCATACGTTCTGATTACTTCCAAGAGGGCACATGATAGTTGCTGCATCAGTAGACGAGACTACGTTGAGCACCAAAAGTAAGCCACTATGTACTTTCAACAAAATGTTCACTTTCCAGGTGGAAATCTCAGAGTGAGCGCCGTTGTGACCGAAAAAATTGCCGTCCATTCGTTGTGGTTGACGATGACAGCAGCCTGTGATGCTTTTTGATTCCTTTCGCCTGTGATATTGCTGTTCATATCATGAACAAAAAAGACATTTCTGCTTAATAAAAAGTTTGAAATTTCAATAATACTCGAATTACAACAAGGAGAATCTTCGAAACAGGGACGAACTCTCGCGGGGCAATCGCGAGGGGGCCAGATACCTAGAATCCTTTAAGGTGTCAAAGGGGCGGTTGTTATTTGGACACAGAGAATGCCTTTAAAGTATGTTTGTTTTGAAAAAAAGGACCTTGCGATGTGAATTTTAACAACTGGTTTTTTTTGGAGACTGTGTGCGAGACAGTTCAATCGACTTCGACTTCGATTTCCTTTTACTTTCTGTACCTACTCGCAAAATTGTTTACCGATTGTAAGGCCCTTGGAATCGGGCAGAAATCTTAAAAGGGAAACGGGTTTTTGAATATTCTCTGCTTCTACCTCAAAATCACTTTTTCGAAATATCTTTTGTCAAAAATCGCTTCTTGTCACTCAATATCTCATCGTTTCTGAAACAGATTACTTTTGAGGAAACAGGAGAAGTTCAAACTTCAAATAGTTCACCTTTAATACGGGATGTATGAAAGAATCCAGTGTTTTCGAGGCGTTAGAGACAGACCCAAATAGCATTTTGGGGGGCCAATTGAGGTGCCAAAGTTACGGTACCTAAATCCCTTAAGGCAGTAAACCTTAACTTAGATCTCAGTTGAACTTGATCACAACCCCTTATAAGTATAGTTTTTCTGAATACTGTTGACCGTAAAATAAATTTGAAAACAAAATATCCTAAGATTTGTGGACATACAAAAAGTTGTACCTTTGCATGAAAACTGTAAAAAGTGACGTAACTTTTCACAGGCAAAAAAGAATTCAGTGACACTTGGGTACAACAGATGCGCCATAATTTTTTACCCAAGATATAATTTTTTCAGATTTTTAAAACGCCTAGTTTTTGAGAGAAATAAATTAAATGTTAAGCGCACGCACTGAGCCGGTGGCGCAATTAGGGCACAAACTCCCTGCATTTGCTTGAAATATCACCGAAACTCCGAGAAGTTGTAAAAATACGTTAATTGAAACACATAAAAATTTTTGAATGTCTTATCTACACTCCAAAATTTCAGAAAATCTGTCTTAAAAACGATTTGCAAAATTTTGAAGTTTTCGAAAAACGAAAGCGGAAAGCGCATCTGATAACGTTGTACTAATAAAATGCTTTTTTCGAGATAGCTTTTGGAGAAGGTTGCAAAGGTGCAACAGATAAATCGCTTTTTTCAGCGAAGCAGTCTAATGATGTGAGCTCTGTAAATCATCACCCGCCAAACATTGATCCGGACAACTGGAAAACAACATCGAACATCGTAGGTAGCCGAGATCTTCTTTGTATTTCAAAAACTGAATTTGCTTCGAATTTTTGCCGAAGCGTCGATTTTTTTAGGACACAGATCCCCTACATTTTCTTGGGCAGCCCAACTGGCACTAATATTTGAAAACAGGTGGGTTTCATGTAGTTTCAACAAATGGACGCGTGCCCAATTGTAAGTTCCTCACTGATCTATTTTCAAATCATTTTACACTACTGTTTCACTCATTTTGATCAAGTAAGCAGGCACTCGATGACATTAAAAACCGAAATACTAAGCAAGTTTATCAAAACATCTGATGTAGCCAGCGTGTTCCTGCAGTTGACCCGTATGTGCAGCTTTCTTCTCCATCGTCTTACAGCTTCCACTCTTGCAGTTTCTCATCATAGATAGCCCCCATAATCTGCTGATTCACTTCAGAAGTCGGCGTGAGATCTTGCTTCTTTGCTCCGATGGCTTCGTACTCTGAAACAGTTACTGTACATTGTTCATCTGAAACTTTCTCACCATTTGGACCGCGTTCTGCCCCTGTGAAGACAGTCCTAAGCTGCAGAAGAGTTTGTTTCGAAGCTGTATAAATAAGTCGATTGCATGTACAATATACGGGGAAGCGGAGACAACTCGAAAGCAGAGTCATGATGCTAACTATATCGTTAAGATAGGAGTAAACCACTTCAAGGTTTTCCAAACTGTCACGGTCAAACGTTTCCCAAAACGTTAGCAAAACCTAAAAATTCATATTTGGAATAACTTCCGGTTGTATCAAACCTGAAGCGACTGAGACATGATGTACATGGTAACGATTCCGATTAGAGCACGAGTAGCGTCCTAAAATAGTTGAAAATGTAAAGTTACCGTGAGGAGATACTCACTCTTAAACTGCTTCTGTTCGCCTTGGCAGGCTTTTCAGTAACGCTTTGCTTGGGGCCTCTTCTGGCGTACTCCTTCTTTAAGGCCTTGATGATTAGGTAGTTCATTGCTACGAGGGCAAAGAAAGGAAGAATCCTGTCCACAACATTTCTTGTTAGGAACATCCACCAGAAACGGTAGTTTTCGTGATGGGTTAGTGGTCCCGCAACGATCTCGTACTGCCTAAAAAAGGAGATATGACCATTTTCTTTTTAATGCTGTACGTTTAGCAGATAAAACGATTTCATAAGATTTTATGGGCACTTGGTTCTATTATGAAGCTTTGTTCAAACTACTTCGCCGAAAAATTTGTCGTTTTTTGGGAACCAAAATGCTTCCGAGAGCTCGGAACATTTTTAACGGGCTAAATCGTTACTGTACCGCTGATGGTGGTGGATCTGGATACACATGGGCTTGTTTATCCAAGTCCACCACCCTCAACGGTGCAGAAATGATTGGGTCCGTTAAAATGTTTTAAAATTCCATACCAAAGTGTTTTAAAAATAGTTGAAATTCAGTTTCATTTTCTAAAATCTGCACAACCACAAAATCTCTGTTTTGCCAGTTAGGGTGAAAACTGTTGTGAGAATCACGAATGGGTAACGTTTTTCTTTAATGGGACTCTTCAATCACGTATTCCAAAAGGTTTGATTAGGGTTTGGTATAAGTTGATTCCAAGGTTTGATTCCCGTAACAATAACTGACCAAGTCAAGTATTTCATTTCGCGGTGGGACCTAATGTACCAGGTTCCGTCCAAACCCGTTGAACGTTTTCGGAAACGCAATATATGATCTTTCGATAAGTTTTTGCCCCCACCACGTACTGCCTGCAAATCTCTTTCCAGGGGACGCTCGTCGTCAGGCGGAGATAACGACCCCTTCGACAAATGCTCTGTTGTCTTGCGCGAAATGACTAACGGCCCTCCGGGGACGTCGCATGTCCCCGCGCAGTTGCGTGATTTTCTCATAAAACACGAGCCGCAGTCAATGATGGTCGTTTGATTTACGACTGTTTTTTACTGGAGGAAACCGTCCCTAGAGTCCCGGAGGGGTTTCGCTTTTGAACTCACCCCCAGCCTTCTTCGCACTTTTTCTTGTACTTGACGTCGATCTCCCAGTACACGCAGAGTTTGTAGGCAACCGCGAGGAGGATACAAAATCCACATACCAAGGGACGCCTCTTCTCCACAAACCTGAACATTGAACTGTTACAGATAAACAAAAGGACGTTGTACCTCCTGCATTTAAGAATGGCTTTGCCCTCGAATGTCCTCAGAAGTCGTTCTGTTGTCGCTAAGACAATCAGCAACATGGAAGCGAACATAGCGCAGTTGCTCTCAGCCAGAACCACGCGGAAGTAAGAAAGGAACAGTCTGTACATCGGAAGATAATGGTAAAAGTCCATGTAGACCTGAAACAATATTGTAAGATGTGATCACGGTTTCAGTTTGTGAAGCTTAGGTTGAAAAGATGTGTGTTCTGCTTGCATATTAGCTGTAAACCGGAATGGAGGTACAAAAAACCGCTATCCTTGCATTGCACTTTGCGTTCAAGAATATACGTAAACAGACGGGTGCCTTGATTATAATTCTCAAATTAAATCAGTGGTGATCAGTTGAATCAGAAACACTTATTGCTCAAATCTCTTTTTGTAAGTCTACCTAGGATTGTCGCCTTTAAGGAATTTGGCAAACCGCATAATTCCTTCAAAAACATGCGAAAAAAACTGTTTCAGAAGCCCATCATTGGAATGAGCTTTCCGACATTGGGGCCAAATGCGCGCTATCATTCCAAAATACCCTAGGTCGTATCTGTATGTTGGTTAGATTCGCAACGTATTAGGCACAGTTCAATATTTCCATTAGGGAAGAAAGGATGGTGGACTAGTACATCGAGGTACTAAAGTGAAGTCGGGAACCTCTCTTGCGCAATGCGCCATAGTGGCATTGACTTTTGGTAACTCACAAGTGAAAGTTTACGTTAGATTGCACCAAATCTCGCGCTCAGTCCTTTTTGTTTCTGTTACTCTACGAGAGTACAACGCCAATCGAAAGGTTCAGGCTCAAAAAATAAAAAACCTTGACTTCAAACACCGGGCTATAAAGGATTTCAAAGCAAGTTTTTTGTGAAAGGATGTCATTTTTTTCAATTTCATTCCACATTTTACCTAGAATTCACTGTTCCTGTGACCGTACCTTTCCCAACTCAATTTTGACGACGATGTAAACCACAAATTAATATACCGTGATATTTTGCATTCGGATGTTAACCAAAGCCACTTTGTTCTCGCTTCAAAAAATGACGTTTCAACAATACAGGCTTATTGTGCGCACCCGCAAAGTCATAGTTGCAATGATTCATTCGGGCATACGTGGTAGTTTTCACGTGAAATTTCGGTTTCTCAAAGTTCCCCAACACTTGAGTGACGTTATAGGCTTATCTCTAAAATCATATCCAAAGTGTGTTCATCCGAGTGCACATTTTGGAGTGTTTTCCTTGACCCCACTCTTGTTTTGGCTAGATATCTTGTTCGCTGATATTTACTGGTTGAAAAACTACTATAAGGTCGCATTTCACGGTCTGAGGCGTGAAATGTAGAATTGTACCCTTTTGAAAATTGAGTTTCGACCACATTTGAAAGCTCAAAGGAAATGATTATTCAACCTAAAAACTGAATTTTTAACCACGCCAATTTGAACCATATAAACGTTTTTCTTCCAATTTTGGGTTTCAAGTAAGAAAAAAAATGAAACAATTAGAAGGCTTTAAAAGAATTTACAACTGTTTTTCAGACTTTTTAGTCTCCAAATCTCAATCTCCCTATTTCTGGTGTTTGTTGTTGTGGGCGTAAAACGATACTGCGTCAACAGGATTTCAGAAAAGAGTTTGAGCAAACTAATAAGGCCCGGATTTCTGGGCCACGGTTGTTTCAACAAAGATATTGATCTGAAGCAAAAGGCAAACTTAAAAACTCTTAGCGTCTAGCTTAAGGTTTCGTATGATTCATAAAAACCGACTACGTCAATAGCTTTCTAAACTTCCAGGAGACATTTATGTGCAAACCTAATTAGTTCTCAGGCCTGTGAACTTCTCAAAATTGCATGTTTCTAGGTTAAAGAAAGTTCTTTCGTTTAAAAATGGACGCGCCTGAAAAGTGGCACTTCAGCGCTAATCTAGTGGTTGTCAACCTAATTTGAGATGCACGTGAAAGTCTAAGTTGCTTGAGGGTATTTTAAGCAATTTAGCAAACTCTGAGTTAACTTCAATATAGTTTTAAGCTCAAGTTGAATTATTGATCACAACTTTGAAACCAAATTTCAAAACAAATGTTCAAAAAATTCTGCGAAAAGCCAAACTGCCAAATGGGAAAGAACTTTTCGAAATAAGACTATCCATGATTCAGATATAGACACTACATGTTTTTATCGTTTTTTGTACATCATTGTAGCGATTATATGAGTTTTGGGGTTTCAGCGTTCCCCGCCCCAGGCCAAACAAGATAAATATTTCATCAGGGTGAAGTTTAAAAACCTGCTCACCGGAAGCGACATCACAGCGAGGTAATTCACAGCCATCACAGCGTCGATAACTGCTAGAATTCCGAAGTAGAACACCGAAGAACGCCTTAAAAAGCCCGTTTGTTTCAGAATTTAAACTCTCAGCCAGGACAATCAATTAAACGCTTTTTGCGATAGGGTCTCGACAAAAGCCATAAGTGTAGGTCAATTGAAGGAAAGCAATTACCTTATAGATTCGTTCATTATGAACACGAGGGTGAAAAAACCATTGAAAAGAATCGATAATAGGGCAATTAACGTCGCAAAAACGCCAATCAAGTAGATTTTCACTTCGATGTGTTCCGTGCCCTGAACATGGATGGTTTTAAAAGGAAATTTCGATTTACCATATAACGGCAATCTGTTTCATTGATATCGTAGTCGTAGTCGTCCATTTTGTTAGTTTTTCCTAAAAACAATATACATTTTTACAAGTTGCAAAATATATAACGATAAAGAAAGCAAGATAGAACATGAAGAAAATGGGCCTTGTTTAGAAACAGCTAAAAAGACGGAAACGGCGTTTTCATTTTTATAAAACTCCGGGCAGGGTCTGACAAAATTCAGATTGGAACTGGGCCTTTATCTAGCACAGAAAAGGCGCCGCTTTCGAAAAATGTACCCGTCAAAAAGGCAGATGAACTGCAAAGATACCAAGAAAGGAGCGAATTTCCGAAAAATGCTTTTCCTAGATGATCAAATAGATAGAGAATACTAAGATAAGACAGAGACAGGAGTAAGGAAAACAAGGGGAGAGCAAGAGAGAGAAGAGAGAGAAACAAAGAAGCAGACGCACAGAGACCGAGGAACAAAAAGACAAAGAAGAGAGACTTATACGAAAAGTAAGAGAAGGAGAGATATGTAATAAAGGGTGAAGCATAAAAAAACACAGAGAGATAGAAAGAGAGAAAAGAGAAATTGAGTGAGGAGAGAGAGAAAGAGAGAGAGAGAGAGAGAGAGAGAGAAAGAGTAAGGACAGTGACAAAGGGAGGGAGGGGGTAGCGAGCGAGCCAGAGAAAGATATAGAAAAATGACAGAGGCAAAGAAAGATAGACAAAGAGAAAGTAAGAAAGTGAGAATAGGTAGCGGAGGACAGAGAGGGAGGGGGAGAAGAGAAGTGAAATAATAAAGATAGATACAGAGAAAGAGAAAGACTGAAATTTTTTGAATAATGAAATTTTTATACGCCATCAACCAATCAAGTAAATATGAGTGAAGCGGAAACACAAGTGTTCAAAGCCGTCTGGGCGAACCGGGGCTAAGCTAATGGGAAAGTCTTTGGTTCGAAGGAAGTGATGTCCAAATGTTTTTCGAATTTTCATCCTCCCCGCGGCATGTTTTTTCTCCTATCATATTCTCCTATTGTTCCAATTCACTTGCAATGAAAGACTAGCCGCAGGCCGGAAGCACAAGAAAAAGTGTTCACATTTGCAAACCAAGGGCAACTTTTTTAGCGCAAGACAAGGTTACGGTGATTCGATTTAGCGGGGTGATTAATAAGTAATTTCATGCAGGTGAATTTCTCGAAAGCCGGCAACCACCGAAAAATCAGGGGGCAATTGGGCGGAAACTGCTGGTGGCGAGTGGGCGTGCCGCCCCGCACTTTTCGCTCCCGTTCGGCATGGAATCCTCACTATTTCAAACGCTTGTTTCATAACCAGCGTTGAACAAGTGTATTCAAAAAGGACCACCTAGTCGGCGAAGCGCTGGGTGGTCTTCTCCAATCACAAAGATAACACTGAAAGAGGAAGCCAAAGATGCACAACAGACAAAGTGGCCATGGGATTAAAGCGTGAAAGAAGCTTGAGAAGGATGAGACCCTGAGGTGGCACAAAGTGATAGGGAATTAGAAACCATAAAGGTATTGTTACGCAACGAAGCGAAGACTCTCCGAAATTCTGAAGGCACAAGAACTGTGCTGAAAATTTGGAGCTCGATTAGTTTACGTTTTCAAAAGAAGCTAACACACTTTGCTTAAAAATCAGGCAAAGTGTGAAAGTTCATTAATTTTGGGTTGTGGGGGGGGGGGGGAATCCTTACAGTGTAAAAACTGTGAAAATGCAAATTACAATATAACATTTCGACTTTGCAGAAAAAAAAGGTGCTCAAAAAAACTGCTAAAAAACTTTCTGTTTTTTTCGAGGTTTCGCAATTCAACACTTCAACTCTATTTCGCTTACATTCTAAACGAAAAGTCTATTTAACTGTCGCGAAAATAATCCTGCCAAAAAGAAAAAAACAGCATTCTCCCATTTGAAGCCGAAAAAAGCGTTCAAAAAGCGAAGACGCAGAGAAAAAGCGGCTTTTTCTCGCCGGTTCCCGTTTGGCGACGGCCATATGACCATACATTGTGCACTTTTAATTTTTTTTTTCTTTTTTTTTCCGCTCTCTATCTCGGTCTCTACTTCGAATGGTCTCTTACTCTTCTGTATCAGGTATCATTTGTCTTTTGTGTTTTCTTGTTCTCCTACCTAGAGTGAGGCATGCTAAGGGGCGAAACAGATCTTTGTCTTCTTAAATTTATCTAAACAGTTTTTAGTTCTCTACTTTTACTTCTTTTCCTTTCTTATCAACGTTTGCAGTCAAAACAGAAAGGATAAATTCATCAAAAAGCTTGCTCATTCAAAAAAGGGTGTTTGTGTGGGGGAAGTCTGATATGCAGGTCATCAGAGTGAAATTTCACTCCAGCGCTGACATCAAACTAAGTTATTTGTAATGGTTTAGGTCATAAGAGGCGCCAGCTGCAGGCGCCAACTGAAAATTGCTCTCTGTTTTTCGAAATTGTTTGAAATCCGACTTTTCCGAAATGGATACATCTGTAAGAAGAGGTACGTGATATAGGCTATGTTTATCACATTGCAAGGGTGCATTAAAGCGCACAAGTCCACCTTTTCATTGCGTACAATTTTCCTTGAACTATGGAAATCTCAAAAAGCATGTTTGTAGAAGGGATTTCAAACAACGTTCTGCAGCCCTACGTTTTAGGGTCATTTTGCTAACTAAAGAATCAGTTTGCTTGCCACATGTATAACTTTAAAAAAAAACACACAAACTGCATGCTTCACAAGTGACAAGAAGCAGCAACTGCTCGCGTCAAATCATCATTGTTTGGGTGGATTTTGTTTTTGGTGGCCACCGAAGAGCCAATATCCTCAAATGATGGTTTTCAAATGCCGATTTCGGCCAAAACACAATGGAGGAAGGCTGATCTGCAGACAGGATTGGAATTCTCTGCAAGGTGATTATCCGAATAGGCGGTCTGGAAGGGTATTGTTAGTGGCTTCGCTGTGGGAGGCCTAGACAGGGCTCAATTCTATGACATGATGTTTTATGGAATGGGTGTGATCTTTGTCTATGTCTCTCTATTTCTTGAAATCTGTGTATTTGTATCTCTCTGTCTCTCTGTCTCTCTGTCTCTCTGTCTCTCGGTCTCTCTGTCTCTCTGTCTCTCTGTCTCTCTGTCTCTCTGTCTCTCTGTCTCTCTGTCTCTCTGTCTCTCTGTCTCTCTGTCTCTCTGTCTCTCTGTCTCTCTGTCTCTCTGTCTCTCTGTCTCTCTGTCTCTCTCTGTCTCTCTGTCTCTCTGTCTCTCTGTCTCTCTTTTTCTGTGTTTCTGTGTCTTTATGTTTCTGTGTCTCTGTGTTTCTGTGTTTCTGTGTTTCTGTGTCTCTGGCACACATCAAGAAGAAGTCGAAACATGAATAAGGAGAACTGATGTTCTCTGAAATTTTCTATTTTTGCTCTCTTCAAAACAAAGCCACAACATTATTCGGCAACTCCCCAGGGAGAACATGTGTACGTGGAGTGAGATGTTAGTACAAGGAATAGTCATAGTACGGTGGAGGGTGGGGAGTCAAGGAATTTGAAGGCAATTAAAACCTGAGCACTCCAGAAGCACATACACCAGTGTGGAAGAAAACAGAGCATAAAATAAGAATACAAAAGAAGTTTTCAGAAGACAGATGTAAAAGTAGTGAAAAGACTTTTGATCTCCAATGCTCAAGTGGTATTGTAATCTGATAAGTGAAAGCAAAAGTAAATATCTATCAAACGCTGATAATCGGATTGTAATACAAATCGCACACTACACATACGGATCCGTAATGTGTTTTATAAACCACTGTTCTGTTAGTTTGAGTTTTGAACGTCCATCATGTTATCAGCTGTCAATCACTTTGTCAAACGAATTCTCAGCAACAATGACAATAATTTATGAATAGCACGTTAACAGGAAACTGTTGATTGTTGTAAAAATCCCTTTAACTTGTAAAATGCTTTTGCTGAGGTAAGTTTTTCAAAAGGGCGGTTGAGTTAGTAAACAGATTGCATTGCAACAGAATATGTGTTTAGAGATAGAAGGATAGACAGACACAAAGACATAGAGGAACAGATAGACAGAAAGACCGAGCGGCAAAGAGATTGAAAAGCAGAGAGATAGACAGACGCAGAGACGCAGAGATACTGAGTCACATTGACCGCAAAAGACCGAAAGAACAACAGAGAGACAAAGACATACACAGAAACACAAAGACACAGAGACAAAGAGACACAGAGACACAGAGACACAGAGACACAGAGACACAGAGACACAGAGACACAGAGACACAGAGACACAGAGACACAGAGACACAGAGACACAGAGACTCAGAGACTCAGATACACAGAGACTCAGAGACTCAGATACACAGAGACGCAGAGACCTTGACAGACCGAGAGAGACAGGTAAACAGAGAGACAGAGAGACATAAACATAGAGACATAGAGATATAGAAAGACTAAGATATTCAGAGACAGAGCGAACGAGATGAAAACAGAAATTACAATGTACGCTGCAAAAATGGGTAAATTTTCTGAAAGAATTGGGGTTCCGGAATTCATTTTTCAAAGAAACAAAAGTTTTTTAGTTAACGTTTTCAAAAAAATGGCGAAGTCTGCCGCATTTCCAACAAAACCTGGAGCAGGTGTTTGTGAGCGACATAAGCACTCCCTGTGCCGGTTTAATTGAAAACCGAGCGCGATTTATGATGAAGTTGGCAAACACGTTGTGGTCGAAGAAGAGCCTCGGGCGAATTCTGATAGCCAGGATCTCACGGAATGACGTCATTCAAAAATAATGATGGCATTATTGTTTTGATGCAATTGGGGCTAGGACAAACTGATATCGCCTATTGAAGTTACAAAAATTTGTGGCATCAAATGTTATCAATAAACAAAATTGTAGTTTATTTCCGGGAAACCGGTTTTCCGGAAAAAAAAACACCCACGTTAGAAAATATATCGAATAGAAAAAAAACCTTTTACCAAAACCAAGCTTTTTTTTAAGAAAAAGTTATAAAAAAAGTGTTGCAACAGTCAAATAATCGCACATACCGTTCCTAGTACAAAATCAACGTTAGTATTCTTTAAAATAAATCAGATTCATCTATTGTCGACAAAACTGATTCTAAATTTTTACTCTACATTCACAATAATCGAAAAAATATAAGACTGATAGGCTTTTTTAATTTTACAAGAACAGTCAGTCTATTCAAGAGTAGCACAAACAAAAAAGGTGTTTTGAGAAAGCTGGCGCGACGCGAAAAGGTTGAAAAACAAAACATTAAAACTCCACCCAAATTTTTTTTAAACGAAGGTAAAGAAATCAATCAGAGAATGGGTCAACGATCAATCAATAAATGAGAATCGCAATATTTTTTTTTTAGTTTTAAGCAAAGGGGTTTTTTAAAAGCACAAAAAATTGTACCCGGAGTGTAACTACATCCAAACCTGATCCATCATGTTATAGTTTGTCCTCTTCCACGATTGGAAATATGTTTGTAGGTGAAAATACATATTTTAGAAAACATAGTATTCATAATTGTGTGAAATTCCTCTACAATAATTGCATTAGCAAGAAACAGGCTTCCACAAGCAAGGCATCTTTAAAAATGTTAGCTCAAAAACAATTGAGCAAAAATAAACGCAGACAGGGAGTTCAGAGAACACCCTCATAAAACGAAAACTCGGGCTTTTGAAAAAGGGTACTCCGCCCAGACGACAATAATGCGTTTAGAGTTAGAACATTAGGTCCCAATTTTAAAGTACACGCCTGGAGGCTTGTTTCTGGGGTAGTCGGCGCACTCCCCATAACAAAGAACGCCACGCCGAACGTAATTAGCCTAAACTTTTTGTGGGGGAGGTTGAAATATAGGCTGCGCACGGCCAACCTCGCCAGAATGGATGGCTGTGTACACAAAGTTTGCAAACTAGGCTTTGATCTTAAGGTACATAACTTGGTAAACGAATCTGGGTATTTTTGTGATCATGGATCAAAAAAGAACTTTTTGTGTTTCTGCTTCTGCCTATTGTACAATAATGTATTTAGAACATCATTTTGTAGCTTTTCAGACTTAACAGAATCAAACCAAGCAGAAATCACAATCGAATGACAAATAAGTTAAACGATCGACACAATTGAAGGCAAATGTTTAAAAGTTTTATACTTTTGTTAGTGGGTGACTCAAAAATCAACCAATATATCGATTTTATTGTGAATTGAAACTGTGAACTTGTGAACGGATTTAACGAAACATAAGATTTTGATAATTTCAACCAAAATTTGATCTTGGTTTTATTGGTCGATTTCATAAACTCCGTCATAATCTCCAATTTCGTGTTTCGTTGAACGTTTTTGCTAAAAATACCATTACAGAATATATTATAGGGTGGTAACTGAATTTAAAAAAAAAACACACAAAACTGAATTTCCTGGTTTCACTGTCTTGAGCAATTTAGAAAACCAAGACGGTATTTTTTAAAGTCTTCAAATCGTAGTTTGTAAAAAATGGGGCAATTGAAAACAATTGTTTTTCCAATTAAAAAATACTTAAAAACGCTTTGCTGATGTCAATGTTGAAAGGATGAAATGACTTCCCTAAAGACAGCATTTTGAAGATTGTTTAATTTCTTGAGAAAAAACTTAAAAAAAACTTTAAAAAACTTATTCAAGTTGAAAAGAAATGTTTTTTTTGTCTTTAAAAATTCGTTTGAATAACGAAGTTTGATTGTGTGAATATATAGCATTAGCATAAAAAATGATTGTATCTGCGAATTTTTAAAATTTGATTTTTGTGTTGAGCTTTTTGGGAATAAAACAACTTGGAATGTAGAGATCAAACACGCCCACCTACACATTTCACCAGCTTACTGTAATCACAAAGAAAATTTTCAGCAAATTAGAAGATACATTTTGTGTCTTTGAGGAAGTTTCGATGTTTGAACAAGCAGAACCCACCAATCGGCGGCACAGTTGGAGTTTCTTTCCTGAAAAACAAAGACGACACCTAATTGTGCGAAATGCAGAATAGACCGCCAGGAGAGATAAATTAGAAGATGTTAGGTCGAAGGGACTGCTGACGAAAGATGGAGATAAAAGGAAATTTCGAATGCATACGCACGTTTAGGGGAAATATCAGGGTTTATAATTGAACCTGAAGGGAATTGAGAAATTTTTGAAACACTTTTCCGATTTTCTATTGGACCTCGCAAAATTTGTACTTTAAGGTTGCCGGAGTTATCTACGAAGCAATGTTATTTGTTACAAATCATAACGAAGAAATGTCTTCAAAATTGCTTTAAAAACAAGCAAATATTGAAAACTTTTCAAGTTTTCCGCCTGTTTGCTAATAAAACAATGTATAAAAAGTTGTAAACCTGAGAAACAAGAAAAAATCTAAACAACGCTTTGGCCTCAAGGAGGAAATCGAAGTGTAGAAATTTTGCCATCAGTCACTGGGCCGTGCTGAATTACATCATCAACAACAACAATAGCAAAAACACAAGTAGGAATCCTGCTTTTTTAGCATTCCTTGAAACAGAATTTTTGCATTTAAAAAAAAACAAAAAATTCCCATGAAAAAATGAAAGCAACTATATCATAACAAAATTCCCAAGTTTTCTGTTTCAAATTGTAGGATCAGCTTTTTTTGAACACAAAGTACTTCAATTACAAAAAAAGCCAAATTAGTGTTTTGAAAATGTTTCCAATTTTTCTTGCATTTCTTGTATCAAGTCCAAAAAACGTTACTATGTGTTTTGTGTCTTTAATATTGCCTTTAACATTTTAATATTGTGTCAGAAAAGAAAGCTATTTGAGTTTGAGTATTTTTTATATCAAACATACTTTAGTTTTACCTGTAATTTACATTTTAGTCCAAACCTCTACATTCACATTCCCCGAAGGGTTCAAAGGGAATGTTTCCAGCTTACTTGGATCAAGTCAAAGGCATTCCTTTTTTCCTTACTTTGATTTAAGTAAACAATGATTATAGTTGGTTAACTTTAGAACCCAGTAGGAGCCGAATGAAAAGCAGACGAAAACAGATTCCGAATCCGGTGCCCATTTTTATAAACACATCTTAGGCGGAAGTTGGTTTCAAGGGGTTAAAAGTAGAAAGACCACAATTCAAGCTTGATCTGGCAAACTAAGCTTAATGAAGGTTAATAGCACTTCAACCAGTCGAAAAACAGATTGTTCGTAAAGCAGTACACGTTAAGGCTATGTATTTTTGAGATGATCGCTCATCAAAAGACTGAATGGCTTCTTGAATTGAATAGGCGCGAGAAGCGTAAAAAGAGCTAACATTTTGACCTTTTGGGAACCAAAACATATGACTAATTGGGATAACTTTGCAGTTGTTTCCAGTTAAGACCCAAAAAGCTAAAGCCCTCGCCGATCGAACTTGTACGCATTACAGAAAATTCTGTGTCTCATGTTTCCCACGCTCATTAGCTCGTTAGATGCGCAGGTTGATGCAAGATCCCTCTAAGGTCGATGGGCTATGAGTATGGCTCACAATGTGGTTTCAGAAGCTTCTGGTTCATGCCGTTTTAGGTGCCCCGGCTGGCGGCAGACAAATGCGCAAATTATTGTGTTTATCATAGCGAGAGAAATTCGATTGGTCGCCTCTCCATTGTTTTTACTAATTGCTTGTGGTTGTATCGGCGCTGGCCGATACAACCACAATTGGCCGGTTTTGGGTTCCTGGAGGAAGGAAGGAAGCAAGAGAATGGGTGGATGCGGTAATTGAAGAACTATGCAAGAGTTGGTGGAGGCTTACTCGACGATGCTAATTACCCGAGCGCGCAGAGAAGATCTTGACTTCCGCGTGGAGGAGAGAGGAACTTTTTCAAGGAGATGCTTGAATTAGACCAAGAGGGTTTCAAAAACTGAATATGCAATTTCGTTACCAAGGGTGGGAAAATGTTTGATCTCTTTGCTGGACTGTTTTTTTTAAATATTTATGAATGGCTCGTTTTCCACTTAGGAACAAGTAAATGTAAAAAATACCAAACAAACTCGTTTTTCAAAAAAGAGTAGATGGGCCTTGCTTTTTTTGGTCGGCCTGTTTGGCCCCTCAACACCCTTTCAAACTACAACCCACACGACGAGGGTAAAATAGGTGAACCTTTTTCTGACTAGTACAATTAACTTGTAGTCTTTGCCTATCAACCTTAGAAGAAGTTATAAATAACCTGCGCATCTAACGCGCTAATGAGCGTGTGAAACATAGAGACGCAGACAATTTTCTGGATGAATCTCCCAACTTTTATGCGAGGGGTAAATACGGTATCTGCCAACACTGTGAATCAACTTAAATAACTAAAACAAAATTTTAGATCAAGAAAGTGTTCATTTTACACCTTATTGAAAGAAAACAGTATGTTTGCTGTATTTATTAGCTTTTATTTCCAATGGCCAAAACTAGATGATTGATATGTTGTACAAAATTCTTTTTAAGTACTTATAGAACATGTATTAAAAAAATCCTTAGGTTACTTGAAACCAAACTCGAGCAGTTCGGTTCTTAAAAGTGAAGCGGGAATTTGAAAATATGTAAAGCTTTTTCAAGATCTGAATTTTTGTTATGAATATGAATAATATACAAACAGTTAATTGGCCGAAAATCTTCGCCGAACGTGTAAATCTCAGTTTAGTTCCTTGTTTTGTTGTTGTTTAAACTTTAATTAGGCCACTAAGCAAATTTATCTGGCGACCATTATTGTCCGTTTCCTGGTCAACAAAAGTCTAAACGCCACATTGAGACAAACACTTGAATTCTTTGTCAAATAATTAAAGTGCGCAAAAAAAACAACAAAAAAAACTTTTGTTAGGAATTCGCAAGGTGTTTTAAACCACTTTTGCAATTTGTTCTGCAAGCTTCAATCATTTTTCACCCATTCTTAAGCCGATAAATGGAAATCGGGTTGAAAAAGCTCGTATAAAGACATTAAATATTGTTTGAACTGCGGAAAAAAGCAAAGAACTTGTGTGTTTACATGTTCTTGACAACTCGTCTGTAATTCAATAAAAAAACAAAAACAGACCTAACTAATCAAATAAATCTGCCTGAATTACATTTAAATTAAGATATCTCATTAAGATAGGCAATTACGATTTGCTTTTTGAGCGACTAAAGGACCTCATTCTTCGGTAGTTTTATTTGTTTGTGGTGTTTACGAATTCTTGACGAAAAATCATAAATTAAAAAATATGGTTTAACGGTGGCCAGAAATTATGTTAAAAAAGCTAAACAAAAGTTTGAAACCCAGAAAACAGACTTTCATCGACGACTCATTGAAGCAAACACTTTCAAAAAAAACATTTCAAATGTTTGGAATGAAATTTCAAAATTTCTGCCATCTTATAGAAAACTCAAAGAAGTTTTGCTATTTATTTTCATTTGTTAACGAAATACTTCAGACAAATCAAATTAACATTATTTTTGTGTTAGCATATTACGATTTGCTTATTAATCGGATTTCATTATTGCGAAGTTCTCAGAAATGCGGGGAAAACGGTGAATAGGTGTAATTACAAAAGAATTTTTACAAACTCAAGACTCATGTTACAAATTTTACACATACAGTTTAAAAGTAAGAAAAAATAATTAAACAACAAACACAGTTAATAAAATATTCAAATTGTAGTAAAAGATGTGCAAAACTAAAAAAGCTAACCCCAGCTTGTAAACAAATCGACTGGTGTAGTGTTTCAGACGAGTTCAATTGAAAACAAGCCGGCGGTTTGCGATCCGCCCCGTAATTAGAAGGTGTCCTTATTCTAAAATACATTAACTCAAATGGCAGTGGGAAAAGAAGTTGGCTTAGCGGGCGCCGTCAGTTGCACTCTCCACTTTATGGTGCTCGACCACCCTCGGAATCGCTTTTAAATTGCATTCTTCCATGTTAAGGAACAAATAGAATCCGGGTAATTGCTCAATTTGCGCAAGACTGTGGTTTGACTAAGAAAAAGGTTGAGGGGTTGAGTAGGGAGGGGTTGGGATGTTTCCCTGCGAGACGACGGCTGGCGATGGCAGGCGAGCAAGGCCGAGTTGTCGCCGACGGGGGCTTATGATTCCCACAAATTGTCATCGACAACGTTAACGGAAGAAGATTTAAATTTGCGCGAGGATCAGAGAACCGTGGGCAGCGGAAAATGGAAAGCACCAAAAATTAGCAGCCAATCATCAGAATTGCATCTTGCAAACCAGAACCACTTTATTCAGTGCTAACTTAAAAATACGTTTCTTTAAACTTAAGGCTCATAACAACGTTATCAACTCTATCTCCGGGTAGTTTCTTGGAATCAAGACGAACGCCCATGGGTTAGGTGAAACCTAACGAGGTGAACCTGGGACGTGTTGTAACCAAATACGAGTTGTACCCTAGTTTTTTGTAACCAGTACTTCTTGTAACTTTTTATTTTGTAATCTGGGTTGCTTGAAACTAAACTGAATTATTATGAGGCATAGTAACCTTTCCTTTGGTTGCAAGATATGCAGGTTACAAAAAAAAGTTAAAAGCAGCCTTGCTAACAGCAAAGCTTGGTTACATAGTTTCAGACAAAGTTGAAAGTCATCCTAGTTACAAATTTACAAGTTACAAACCGGGGGCGTCTTTCCGAGCCAAAAGTTTTTGGAATCTTCAGCGTGAATTGTGAAATTGGGGTGACATTCAAAAGTAAACTGGGCAGCAAACATAGTGCTGTATTTTTCTCATTTTATTGACAATCTAGAAAACACCATGCATTTTTCAGCTGGGAACAGTCTATACAAATTTCCGGCAGCTGAAAAGACTGGTTGTTCCCTATTAGAATATCCAACGAAAACCCGAAGTTCTTTTGAAGATTAGTATTATTTTCCGTTTTCAGTAGTTGGGTTTGCTATGCACGGGTTTCATGGGTTTCATAGAAGTGACAATATTTTATCAAAAATATTAGTGGAAGGTAAAAATTGTATAAATCAATTTTTCTTAAAAGTTTCAAGAATATAACATTTACAAAAAGTTGAACATGGCTAGTCGTTTCCTTCAATCAGACCATCTTGAAGCAAAATAAGGTAACTTGGGTTGGCCTACCGTAACCGCTGACTAGAAAACATAAAAATTCCACAAAGTTTTAGAGTTGTTTTGCGATAAGTAAATACAGATTCAGCTGAAATTGAGCAAGTTATGAAAACTAACTTCTGCAAAGTACACTGCTCTTTGCACTTTTTGCAAGAGTAATTGCCGGAAGGAAATATATCAAGAACGATCCCAAAAAACCTCCATTACTTTCCTAACACCGCTGTTCCAACAAACCGCGGGGAATTGAAACTACTAAAGTATGAGGTAATATCTTTCTCCTGGTAACCTTGTTTTCCAAAAGAAAAACGTTTTCAGGCATTGAATTTCAAAGAAAACCTTCAAATGTTCTCTTTTTATACCGAAAAACCAAAAATCTGGTTGTTAGATTATAAGCACATCGAATGTGTGCAAGAAAACAAACACTATTGTTTGGAGGGTGAAGAAAAGAAAATTCATCTGTGGTGCATCTTCAGATTATTTTCGGTTCAGAAGCTCAACAACCATGGTGAAAATAAGTCCAATGGGGGATTTGACGCCTACATGTTGACCAAATGTGACGTTGAACAACAAGCTCGCTATGTGTATGACGAGTAACTGAGACACAAAGATGAATGAGTTATGCAAGTATGTTTAGAAACTGTTAACAATCAAACTGTATTCAAACAAACCTGTCTACGATCTCTATTAAAGTCTATTCCAAATGGGAAATCGTCTGTTAAGCAGTTTAAAGAATTCTGAACAGTTGGTCAATCAAAAAAAGCTTTGGTCAGAAATGGCATGACGCTGCCAAAGGCCAACAATCCTCTAGAAAGTGTTTTTTTGTCAATGGAATTGCTAATTTCTGATCTATTCCTACTTTTGACTCTGAATCACTTATATATCTTCCTTTCGGCTTGACAAATATTACGAACAAGTGTTTAACTTAATCTTATATGGAAAGTACACATATTTGTCATAATTTATTAACACAATATTAACAGCTCAGCGCACGAACACGTCAAAAACATAAGCACTAATGACGAAAAATCAAAAAGATATGTTTTTTCTTATGACCAAAGTAAGATGTTAAGCAGCAACACGGCCGTTTCTCTAAAGAATAATAATTTCTCAGAACAAAAAAAAGTATCAAAACGAAGTCATAACTTGTGTAACGCATATGAGGATAACAAATGAGCGTTTAAAAAAAAACGAAAAAAAAAGACATTTTTCTTTTTTTCTGTTTATTTTTTTCAATTGAATTATAATTTAATTAGTTCGTATTTTTAAAAAAAAACCAAGTTTTCACACTGGCTTGACTACAAAAAGATTACCGTAATGTAACTTCGTGAAAAGTTATCAGTTCCTATATAAATATAATGCCCAACTAGGCGGATTTTGGAAATGAGTGAGATTTGTCTGCAGTTGAAATTTGTATAACGCATTATTTTATCAAAATGGTGCACTACAAAATGGGCGTGGCCTATTTTTGTGCAAAGTAGGGTTGGCGAGGAGTATTCGAGATTTAAAGGATTTTTGAAACGAAAGCAAACTTATCTGCCGGTACCAATCAAAAAATATTTATCGGTTGAGTTTGTAAGAAGTTGTATTCTTGCTAGCGAATGCGTTGCTGTTTATCTCCGTAAACACCAAAATAATACGACAAAAGTAGGTTTAGAAATCGTCAAACGTAATTTTTTGCTAAATGGGACACAATACAAAATATACTCTAAAAAATACATTGAACTTTTCTATAAAAACAGAGCCGGTCTAGCACATTCTCAATTTAGCTACAACTACATATACACTTCTTGCCCATCAGCCTTGAAATGAGTTGTAAAAAACCTGCGCATCCAAAGAGCTATGGAGCGTGCGAAACATAAAGACGCAGACAGTTTTTTTTGCGACAAATGGGGAAGACGCTATCACGAGTTCGATGGGTTATGTACATTTGGACAAAAGAAGCTTGTAGGAACAAAAAGAAATCTGACAAACCAAAACTAAACCAAACGCACGGTTGTTTCGATGGTTGTGACGTTTGAAGCAAAAACAAAAGTCCCCATAGACAGATGTTAAAAATCCACGAAATAGTTAAAAATAGACGTTCTTAGAAAAACAAACGATGTTTGGTGAACTAAGCAATTCGGGAATGGCCTTTGAAGCGGTCTTTAAATGGAACCGGGTAAAATGGACTCCATGAATTATTACCAACCGCAATCCTTGGTCCTTAAGGTGCCGTGGAACTCCTTCACGTGTCGTCTGGCTTTCAAGAGAAGGCTCTTCCGCCGCCTACGTTGTTTGCAAGAACACTTTGAAGTAAATGCAATCTGCGCCAGGATGTAGTACCGAAGTTGACAACAAATGGATTTCATCGAATTCCTTGTGAGGAAAGGACTTTAACGTAGCCTGCCTGCCTAAGGGGTGTTTACCCACAGGGTATTGGCTTTCATTCAAGAAATGATAGCGGCAATTAAAATTTGCAATAGGGTTGCCTTAGAAGGAAGGCAAGTGTCAACAATGAGGAAAAACAGAAAGGGCAAATCTGAATAGTGCTGATAAAATTTTCAATCGGGAAAAACGTTTGGCAAATAAAACATTTATACATCCAATTTCACTAAAACTCATGTAGCTAGGGTGACAACGAATTTCTGCATTCTCAGACTATGTCAAGACATTTGTGGCCCGTTCATTATCGATTTGTTTGGGGAGTATAGTGTATTTTCACTGGGTTCTGTAGTTCGTAAAAAAAATTTGGTTAACTTTTTCAAATCAAACAGTTCTTTCATAAAAACATTCCCAAAAAATAAATTTTCAACGGTTAAAACGAAACAAAAAGTCTTCGCTTGCAAATAGAAAGGAAATAGAAAAAAATCTGTGCCAGAAAATAAAAAATTTAATTGCCAGGGAAATCAAAGTGTTATCAAAAATTGTTCGAATAGGGGATGAAAAAGCTTTGAGGTACTTTACAGGTGGGCGAATCCGCAGATTTGTCTGAATATGATGCGTGCACTGTAAAAGCACTATCAAAAAAGAAATACTATGAACGGTGTTTTGCTAAATAGAACATTAAAAAGCAATAATTTGGTTGTGGGATTCTAAAACTTTGAGTAATCACAAACTCTAAAAAAACGGATTCGAAGAAAAGTTACTAATGTTTCTTTCAATAGGAGCAAAAGAGTTGTAGTCTCTGAGAGTCTCTTGATTAAAAGAATTCGAAGAGTTGCTATGGCTGAGAAAACCGAAATTGTTGGCGTTGCGAGGTGAGAAAGCGAGGAAATGGCGTCTAGTGTCGAAATGTCAACTGATATGCCCACCAAATTGTTCTTTTAACCTTCATAACAATCAAAACATAATAAGCAGTTTTTGTAAATTTATAATTTAAAAACATTTTGATGTTTAAAAAAGTCATAAAAGGAGAGGGAAATGTCCTCCGCAAAAAAGGAAGTCCTACAAATAAAAATTGCTCAAAGAGAAACATCGGGGTTGGCCCCAAAGCTTCATAATTTGAAATTTTTATTCATGCAAGAGGATGCTTGCAGAATATTAAAGGTTCGCTAGATTAGAAGATTTTTCTATATAGAACAAACTGATAGAGACAATGAGAGAAAAAAAAAGGAAAAATTAAGGATTCGGCGTAGAATAGCAGAATGGTTGCGGAAATATGGCTTTTCTAAGGATGTGTTCCCAAAGCCATGCAGAAAGGTAGTTTTCGCGTTTTTAGGTGCGTTGGCCCATAAAATTGATTGGAATTGTGTTACCGAGATAACCTCATTAACGAACTAATTACAAGTTCGTCCCACTGTTCAAAACACTGTTTTTATTGTTTTACTTTGTTCTTTTGTAAACGAGAGTCTGAGAAAAAGGCATAAAGGCAGGTTATGGTGACTAAATAGCCCATGGCGGTCACAGATTGGGCTTAGTTGGTGCGGCGGATCCCAGGGGATTGACATGACGAACTCTGAACATTCTTGAATAATTTTCCGCGCAAGATCCAATCCGAGTAGACACTGGCAAACCGCTTAAATGTCGTCACTCCAAAGACGTAGATCGTCTTTCAGGAGGACAGCTGAGTAGCTTGGTGAAACGTGACACATACACAGAATCCACCGAGATCAGGAAAATTTTGCGATTTCTGTTTTCCTGAATAGAACAACAATGAAATTGACTAATGAAAAACTTGATTAATAAAAAAACATATATGTAACAAAAGAACGAAATCAAACAAAAATTACCTGCTTTGGGGCAGTTGTGTTCAAATTCGTGATATGTACGTATTCAATTTGTCCATCTTGTATCGGAAACTTTTTGTCATGAAACAAAATCTGAACTGCCGTTTAGTGATTCTTTCTTCCAAAAACCAACATCGTTTCAAAAAATTGAATTCAAAAATGTTATTGCCTTTTCGTTATGGCCAAAAGTCTTTCAAAAGTTCAAGGAACCCTTTGGTTACCTGAAATTTCCTTGGTTATTGATAAAAAACATTAAAAACCGAATCTAGTTTTTTACAGTTGTTGAGGTTTACTGAAAGCGTACATAATTTCAAATTATAATGTGACACGAACTTGGACATGTTCCACCCATTTTTGCGTTTTGTAAGATAAATTTGCGAAACAAAGCGGAAAAATGTGTTTTATCCGAACATAACTTTTCATGTAGTCACTGACCCAATTATTTTGACAAAAACGAGAAAATCCATTTCGTAAGAACAGCAATAGTTTTTGACTGCATCGTTCTAGAATGTGTTTTATGTTAAATGTATCGAGCAATCGATATTTTTTAAACAATTTTATTAACTTTATTAACAAAAGTAAACTCGTGGAGATTTGTATGAAATTTCCATGTATCGAGTTTTCAGTTTCGCACTTATGTTAGTGTTGTGAATAGGTTACTCAGCCAATGAATGAAATGAGACAAAAATGAAAACATAGTTTTGAAAAAAATATGCATAAAACTCTCACTTCCCGTTTAGTAGTTTGTTTATCTAAATTTTCCCTAAGTTCGCAACATTTGGAGGCTAAGCTATTTATTGCTGTAACAAATCGTTCCATTGTTTTCCGTGTCGTGCATAAACACGTACAGGGCGTTGAATACTCAGCGACCATTGACAGTCAATTCGAATGAGGCATTTGTTATGAGTGGTATAAGCAACAGAAAAGCAACATTCTCATTCCGTGGTTAAATTCTATTCAGACTTTTCGGAAACCTTGCAACATATGCTTGCAAAACGATGTCACTATAGGGTGCAGTTGGGGGCGACAAGCGGCAGACAAAGCAGCCGAAAATGAAGTAGGGAAGGGAGTTGCCAAGGACAGAGGCCCATAAGCGATGCTTTATGGTTCCCGGGGGTCTAGGGTTGCCTAGGCTCCCATGGGCCCTTTGCCTCTACACAACATACCAGGCCAATCGGCGTGGCGATGAGCAATGGACCTTTGCCAATTACAGACGGGCCCAGATAAAGGCGGCGAGACGATGGCGGCGAAGGCAATAAAGTGATCCCCGACTGGCTGGGTTCTCGACGTAAAGAGAGAGAGGAGAAAGCGAGAAGCGGAAACGTGGAATGTGCTTCAACACCGATTTGTGGGCCGAAACGGCGCTGATCGCACCCCGTATGAGGTGGGTTCAGCCGTCCCCCGGGGGCAGTTCGCGCAGTGGTTAGCGAAACATCGCTACACGCGCCGAGCCTATTTATACCCAACCGAAACTTTGTGTTGATGTTGGAATCCGGGCAAATTGTGAGGCGGATCTGGGGGCTCAAGAGCAAAATCCGATCTTCCACAAATGCACTGCTGATTGTGTAATTGGCGCCGCAAACCCCCCACTTGGTCCGGAACTTCTGCTTCTGGTTCCAGTTTTGGGCGCAAAAATCAGCGTCGCAATGCACGAGGCTCGTGGGAGTTTGGGGGAGGCGTAAGTGGATACATCAAAAGAACAAATGGTGGAGACAGGGCAATGGAGATAGGACAGAAAAGTGTAGTTTGTGACAAATTTTGCACATTATGGTATCTAGCTACATACAACGCGAAAACATTCTTTTGATTCGATTCCAACAGGTTGAACTCTCATTGATGAAAATTGGGGTGAAAGGCAATTAAGTTTGAAAAACAGATTAAAGGGAACATCAGGGACCTTTTTTCCACAATTAAACACAACGACAGAATACAACAGTGCGATTTCATTAGGCTTCTCCTTTTTTCATGCAAAGAAAAAACCAGCTGCCAGGTTGTGAAAAAACGTACGCTGGGGCCTCTTGGAAAAAAAATAGATTTAGACTTTTGTTTAGAAATTACGCCTTTTTAGGATTGAAACTGAGATAAGTAGAAATGTTATTCACAAAGTTGATTTAATTAATTGAAATAAATTGAAAAAGGACCCCGATGGTCCCTTTAATGAACTATTAATGCTATCTAGTGTGTTCATATGTTCCATGTTCCAAATTATAGCTAATCTGCTTAAATTATCTAGCCGCAGAGTAGTTCACTTTTTTCATTCACCCAATTTGGGAAAAGGCGCCCCAACGATACCATAGTCTGTTAATACCCGGGTTACGATAGGCCTAGGTTACTGTAGTTTCGTTTAGAATGTTCAAAACTTCAAATCTCACCTGTTTTCGGTTTGTCAAACGATGATACATTGCCTAGGTAGAAGTCGTAATGTCTTTGTACATTTTCGAAAAATGAATAAATGAATTTTCATCGTTTAACATTAAAAAAAATAGCTGAGAAGTAGTAGAAACCTAAAATTCATGTATTACTGAAATACAGAAGTGTTTCTCAGCTAAACAGTAGAAGAATTTTGAAATTGAATTTTGCAACAAGATTTTCAATTGAAAAGCTATATTTCGCATGGGATGATCTTATGTATTCTTTTTTTATTATGCTTGCATGCTATTGAAAAATATATCTGTTTAGCAAAATTTCAAACTAGCCAAGTTTCAAGTTTTAGTTTGTTTGTTTGTTTTAAAAGCAAAAACCCCGATTTAAAATCTTTTAAAACCGTTAGAAGGAAAGATTTAGATTCTTTATGGTGATAATGATTTCGGAATAATTGAACGTTTTTGTCAATCTCAAGGAACTCTTATCCTATGCTGTTAAAATGCTGCCAACATGCTCAGCATGTTTGTGAGACTTTGTGAGAATTTTTTTTGAAATAAAGGAAATTTGGGATTTCATTCGAAACATTAGTAAAGGAGGAAGAGCGCAAATTATCTTTATATCAATCAGCTATAGTCAGTTTCCAAGTGAAAGTCATCGCTTTTGGGGCAACCTTGAGAAAGTACTCATATTTAACGAAAAATTAAAAACATTGAAGTAAACACTAACAGAATTAGCGAAAAAACATTGTAAAAGTGGAGTAAAACTTTGCCCATTCGTTGGAAATAAAGTATACATCCTTATATACATTTGAAAGCTGTGTGTTTGTGTGTGTGTCCCAATTGAAATTGCGCTGAGTCCGTTACGTGTATGCGTCTCTTCATTCCCCTTTACTTTCTCTCGTACGAGTTCTAACTCCACGTGTCTTACGGAAACGTGACGGAATATGGCCATTTCACCGTTCATTTCGGGGGCGCAGCCTCCGGCGAGTGGCCGCAGGCCGCGAACAGCCAGAATATTCAGTACAGCCGAAGGCTGGCCGGAATATTCTGGTCAATTATATTTAATAGGCATTCTGTAATTTATAAAGAAGTGAAACTCCTACAGCGTTGTAGTGTCCGCTGTCGATGACGGAAGGTCATAAAGGCCCAAGGAAGGAGCTTTGAACACAGAACCTTGATACGGTACTATAGAAGAAATTTATTAGACGGGATCCCCAGACAGGACCACCCAACATGAATAATGAATGGGTGCCCATCTGCTCATAGTAGATCAGTGTTCCGTAAGGAAAGGCGCTCTAACACGATTAGCTTGTTTGTCTTCCTCAAAAGGAGACAGACAAGTGGTTTTTCCCAAAAGAAGAAAATTTGTAGAATAATTTATTATACTTTATTGGATTTTCACATTATTTTTGGTGCCCCAGCTTCGGGGATGTTGATGCCTCATGCCCCGATTTACAGCTTTGCCGAGACGTTCCCCCACATCGAGGAGGAATGGCTCCATCACTCCTGAAAATTCACTTTTTGTTTCAGCTTCAAGGTTTGGGATCCAGTTCCTGGCATTATTTTATAGGGTCTTGGTAACCTACTTAAGCTAAGTGAAACAAAATAGAAGGCGGTTGGGATAAACAAGCTAACGAATAGCCAGGAAAAGAGGTTTCAGGGGCGGACAAGCCCTCTGACCCCCCGGTGTCATTGCAAACAGCGCGGGAGTGTTTTGTCTTCCTGTTTGCACAAGTCCGGTTTTGAACATGGAATGCGAAAGGATTAGTAGTTGGACATCTTAAGCCTATTTAAAGAACAAGAAACATGCGTAAGTGTGGTTCGCTAAAAAAAATTTTAATCAGCTAGATAAGCAATGACAAAAACAAGCAAAGTTTAAGACGGATAGATTTCCAGCCAATTTGAAAATGCTTTTCGACAGAGGAAAGAAGCTGAACACCAAAAGTAATCCTTTTCCACTGTTGGGGCTAAGAAGCAATATGCATATCAAAAAAAGAAAAAAATCAAACTGATTGGAATTGTTCAGGTTTCCCCACGGACAAGAAAATTTTTGCCTGAAAGTTTTGCTAGGGTTTTGCAAGGTATTCAGTAAAAATCGAAAATAACAAAAAACTCCTTTGAGACTACAAAGGTTTTTTTTCCAACACGAAATATATTTTTAAACTGAATTTTAACATTTCTGATCTTTAAGCCCCTTTCTCATAAAAAAAATGACAAAATGGAATGATCACAAAAGCCTTTGGAAATTTTTAGCATCAGGAATTCAATAATACAGTGAAATGAATCAGTGAAAATACTGTTTCGTTCTTGCAACTAATTTTACGCTCTCGTCAACACAGAATTTTCATTTCACGTCGATTTGCGTACTGGTTGAAAAGGAGCATTAAGGAAGCAAAAACAAACGAGCCCAAATTTCGACATGCCATTTTGAAAAGCTCAAAATTTTTTTGCTGGGGTTAGAACATTTTGCTAGAGTTAAAACATTCAATAACATTTCCAACAAAGTAAGAGAGCGAAACATTTACCAAAAACCAAAAACGTGCGACATTTTTTGTTTCAAAAACGGGCTCTAAAGCCTGGTACGAAACAAGCTGCCAAATTTTAGGTTGACCATAATTAAACTCATGGCAAAAAACTGCTTTTATAGAAAACTAACCTGTAAGCTTTTCCCACAACCGCCTCCAATCATTCAGTGCTCCCGTTTCCACTAACTGCATTTTTGTATTACTCCACGCTGCCGACACATCTTTCCAGAAAGTGTCGTCAATAAATTCTCTCCTAGGAGGTGAAGTAACTTCCACATTTTGCACTTTTTGTAACGCTCTCTCAAAATGTAATTTCAATATTGAAAAAAATCAATAGTTCTTACAAAATACTGAGCTTGGTTATAAATCGGCGTTCCCAGGTCTACTGAAGCCACTTGGACTACTTCTTGGCTCTTCCAACTAGGTTCAACTGGGCGGAGGGTTGGAAATTGTCTTGCATCTACTTGAACAGGGTACTCTGTCACTAATCTACTCATTGGGGATGGTGTCGTAAATGTGAAAGTAATGGGTTCGTCTGTGGATCTTGCTGAAAAATGGCTTTATTTGGGAGTGTTTAGAAATTCCTACCGTTAAAAATAGGAACTACACCTATTTTGACTTCTCCTTCTGCGACAGCGTTAACGGCAAGCAGGAGAATTGGAACTTGGAGCAGCGCCGACCGGCCGAACAGCGACTCCATCTGAACGCGAAACGCGATACGCTGAATTAGGCGCTTTCTTGCCCACAAAGACTGTCCAAACAGGCGCATGGCCAACAAACAGAGTACTTCGGGAGGAGCTTCCCCGCTTTCAGGCGGATTAGCACTACAAAGAGACTTTTGCTATGAAAAAATAATAAAAGTACAACAAAGAACTTCATGAGTTTGAAAAATTGAAGTTGCGCAATAAATATAAATGTGAATTCTCTAGTTTTGAGCTTAGATTCTATTAATTGAAAAAAAAGTTGGTTGTGTTTTGAGTAAGTAGAGAAAATTCCAACACTGGGTTCAAATTTTGGTCGTAAAACTTTTGAAACACAAAAGTTTTATGTTAAACCAGGTGGATAAACAAACCAACAAATACAACTTGCACGTTTAGTTTGAGAAATTCGTTATAATTTCGTGCCAGTTGGAAGTAACACTGAAGAGGAAAAAATAGAAACAAATAGTGTTTCGATAGAGATGGACGACATAGAAATTTAGGAACTGACAGATTCAAAAAAGGATGAAAAAAGCAAATGAATGAGACGGATAGAAAGAAATTCGCACTTCGCATTTGGAAAATATTAGACATACAGGATGTGCTGTGACTGCAACTTGTGTATTATAATGAGAAAATAAACCAGAGGGAGAGAGAGAGAATGCAGAGGCAGAAAACAGAGAATAATGTTCCCGAGAAACAGTGTCAGACACGTAAAGAGATAAGATATATAGAAAAGAGAGTCAAAAACACAGACATAAGGTAACAGATTAACCGGTAAAACTGTTAGACAAAGATACATAGGGACAAAGTGACAGATGTATGGTATATTTCCAACGAAAGGTTTTCGACTTTTCATCGACTTTGTTATCCAAACGTATTTATCCACTGTGGATTTGAAACATTCATGTGAATATCGGCGGGGCGGTAAGTATCAGCGGAGCTATCCCGGCGGGACCAAGTGTACCTAGTCCTTTAGGAAAAATCCATTTTCCTTGTCTCTTTTTAGGAACCACACTATAGAGGTGCAAAGAGACAGAAAGACAAAAAGACCAAGAGAATGAGAGGGGAGGGGGAATCGACAGTGTATCAGAGATGAATTGAGACATTGGGACGGAGAAAAACATAAATATGGGCAAGAACAGTAAGACAAGTAAGGCAGAGTGGAGTGAGACACAGGGGGGATAGAAGAGAGTAAAACTTGAATGCATAGATGAACTTCCAAAACTAATGGTGAATAGTGTTGGACCGAGACGAAATGTCTGAGGGAAGTTACAGCAGTTTGCGCCAGACAGCCTTCCGATAGAGTGGTTTGTTTCCATCGGTAAGGGGGGTGGCGACAGACTGGATGAGCAAGGACTATCTTTTTGGTGTCTTTGTTGTTCGCGGCTGAGCCGCTTGTTCGTTGTTGCTCCGCGTCCACACTGTGCGAGCAAGCCTCCGCCCGCGGTCACGGCTAACCTATGGCTTATTTATAGATCACGGGTTCTAATTCGGAATCAGTGGGTTCAATTAGCTTAAACAAAGGCCAGAAACGGTTAAGTGGGTCACAACCAAGACAGTAGAAACAGGAACGAACACCGCCAAATATTGACGAAAGAAATTCAAGCCCCGACTCATTTGCATATTTGCCTTCTTTCGCCAAGTCGGAACTTTGTGCGCAGGGTATGTGTCGGACGAATTAGCAAGACAAATACAGAATCACAAAATTTGTTGAAAAACTAGGTTGCTACAAAATTTTAAACTCTTCAGTTCTAAAAAAAACATAGAATAAAGAAAACGTTTGCAAAAAAAATAGTTTTTCTAGTGCGTTGTATACACGCATATTTTAAGCTACTAGCTTGTTTCTGTAAGTTAAATTCAGTTTTCGCGACCCCGGTCCGAAAACTGAACAATATAGGCTTAGTGGTTCTTGACGTTAGTTCAGAGAATGACTACATAGGTAAGGTTCAAACGGTGGGAACGTAAGGTGGGAACATTTATGGTGGAACATTCAAAACACGGATTTCAAAACGGTTAAAACAGAGTTCTGTTTGTGGAAAACTTAGGAACCTTAGTATTAGAAAACAATCGGCTACAAACGGTTCCAAACACAGAATTCCTGTGAGAATAGATCAGTTTTACCCAAAAAAACTGTATGGCTTGTAGGTCGAAAAATGGCACCCCTGTACGAAGGAACATTTGCGTGAAAATATTTATTTGGGTGAGTGAAGAACATGAAACAGAACTTTGAAGCACGTAAAAACGACCTACTAACAGAGAAAGCCAAAATTCATTCGGTGTCTCACAGATTATTGGGCTTTTTGCAGTTTCGAAAAAAATAAAAGCGGTATGCAGATGCTGCGTTTGGTGATCCAATCTGCGCCCTCCTAATTTTGGCCTTTGGTGATTTGGTATTGTCTTGCGACCTGGAACTGATCCCGTTTATGACCAAAGCACTTCGTTGCGGGACCTCCACTTACAAATTCCTTTCACAGACACTTAAAAAAATCCTTTAACAATCGATCAAGTGCCGTAACACACATACTCTAAAATTGGTTCGGATTTTCTAGAAGAATTTTTCCTGAATTCAACAAAAATAAAATAAGAACAAACTGCGAACTGAACAAAACACAGACCAATTTTAAATCAGGGCATTGATCTGCGATCTTTAATAAATGTGGAAAAACAACTTTCATGTTCTTTTCGCCCTATTTTCTTACTTTTCCATCGATCTAATTTTTTATTTTGCGGAATGCTAATGCCGATTTTCTTATTCTCTGTTCCAGAATCCAAACTTTTTAAAATGGCTGCATAATTTTAATTGATACAAAAGAAACTTGTTGTGTTTTCCTTAATTCGTGTTTCAAGTTTTCGTTTTATAGTTCAGTTCATTCCTCCGTTCACTCTAACCTACCGGTTTTGGGAAAATCCCCGGTTGTTGTACGTGTTTTTGCGTAACCTGCTACCTCACGGATATTACGTGGTATCCGGTTGGCGCCGGCGCACTCCCGATTGATCCCGCTATGGATCGCCCATCGACAATTGTTGTTATTATAATGTTGACTTTACTAATACCTATTAGTTATGGCGATCCTATTCAAAATATTTTCCGCGATATCGTTCTCTCTGTGCGGTCTGCAGGAGAAAGGGTAAGTTTTACGAACTTTATTGAATTAAGGAATGGTGTGTGTTTTAGATATTAGCATCTTTACCCATTTCTCAACCATTTTCGGTCATGTATCAAATGGACCCGAAAACATCTCTCGCTTTGAATTCTATTGGAGAGGTAAGTGTATCACGAAATTTGAGTTTTCTTGCATTTCCCGTTTAAAAGACAGAAGTGTTTTGACGTTTTACCAATTTTTTCGACTTCAACTGTACAGTCCCTGGTGTTTATCTTCCATGAGCACAGTTTTCAACAATGACCGGTTGCGCAGGCTAATCGCTGCCAAGACCACTTTGTGTTGGCGAGGTGCTAACAGCTCGGGAATACAGTTTTAACGAGGGAAAATCATACAGTTTTACAAAGACAAACTTTCTATTTAGTTTGTAAACGTCTGTCCTCCTTCTATAGCCCTGCCTTCTCTAGACGGCCTATGGCTTGTTACCCATGTTAGTAAAATGCTGGTCATGGGTGGGATCTCGGATATTGAACAGGTAAATTTTTATGTGATAAAAACAAAATTTCAAGCTAATCAATCGACTATCAATGGGGGCTCCAGCATACATGCCCAAGACTGTTGGAGATTTTATGAGACAAGGCGAAGCTCCGCATTGTTTGCAGATTGCAGGTAGTTTTTCTTCTTGACAATTTGTCAGGTTTTTGTTTTAAGATGAATTTTGATAACAAAAATTTTATCTTAAAGTTTTCCCTAAAGTGCGCGTTGGCCATTTTTCAATTATGATTCAAAGCCGAACTAATTGCATTTGATATTTATTGGGGGTTCCAACCCGTTTAAAAAAGTTTCTAATATTATGTATATCGAAAATGTTTTTCCAAAGCATTATATTACAAATTTCACATTATCAATCAAAGCCGAACTTGTAAGAACAACTTTTTTAGGAGACTGATTTGATTACACTGATTGATTACACTGAACTGTTTCAAAAATGAAATTTGTCAAAATTAGAAAAAAACAATGGTTTTCTTATGCGAGATATGAAATGAATTTTTTGAAAGAATGTAATCAGTTTTAATTACCGTCTTGTTCTTTGTTATTTTTTTCTCGTTCTTCAGTCGTTTTTTTTTCCAGTGGTGTACACGAACATCTCTTGACTTCTTTGCTGAATACTCCTTCTGCTTTACGAAACAATGTTGAAAACTCACAGAATTAGGGTTTTGGTTTTACTTGTCTACGTTATTTTTTTTGCTGAATACTCCTTCTGCTGGAAAGCTGTGAGATCAGAAATGAGCTAAAAATTTACGCCCATAAAGTGCGCAAATTGGTGCCAGTCGTGTGTCAACAGAGCTCAAAATGACGTCATAATGACAGTTAAAGTACCAAGGTACGGCCCATGATTGTGCGAACTTAGAAATGTGTTAGAGAGAAAAGAAAACAGAGTCAAAAGGGTTTCGCTTAATTAATGAAACATTTTCGAAGTAATTGGAAAAACGATTTTCAACAAAAAAAAACAATTTTCATAAAGCAAATGTATAAACATTTAAAAACAAGAAAACAGTCAAAACTTTTAACACTTTCTTTTCTTTGAATGGGGAAAACCCTAAACTTATCGCGGTTGAACATAAACTTCAGTTATTTACATTTGAAGACCTTTTTGGAACTAGTTTGGTAGTGGATTTCAGAAATACTCTCGTTCAAATCACAAAAAGGCAACACCAAAACGTCAAAATAAAGCAATAAAATGTTTTACTGCCTCCGTTCCCTTGCATTTTATTGATAACGACACAGTCTAGCATTTTCCAATGTCCTTGAATTGGGTTCGCTTGTCCTGAAAATGCAACCTGCACTTTTTTATCGTTTCAGTGCTTGCCGACCCCTTTCCAACGCCGTTCGAATGGTCGTTCACTTCTTCAGCCGGGAAAAGGTCGATTGTAGGACAACTATCTTCTGAAGACGGACGTCATCTGACTTTCTCCTTTGGAGCTGATGTCGAATTAAGAACCACGCTTGTTTATGCTTCTCCAACTGATGATATCCTAGTACTTGCCGACTTAGACTCAGTGCCAAAGTGCTCCAACATCATGGTTCTGAGACGAAATCAAAGTTTGGAGGGAAGGTGACGTCATCGGTTGCTCGAAAATCTAGATCCTGTTTTTAGGTTACTTCCCCAACTTGCATCTCAGGGAATGACCCCGCCGTCCAATCCACTTCTACCGATTCCGTGCCCTTGAATTTTTCAGTTTTGAATAAACTTTACACTAACTTTACAAACTAGATATAGGATCACAAAGATCCACGTGTTCTTCAAACAACTGGGTGTATTCCCCACGTGGTCCCATCTGATAAGAAAAGAGCAATGTTTATAGATCGGCGGCAAAATCGAAACATTTCAATTTTCTAATGTCGCCGACACGTTGGCTTAGTGTGTCTGTACCCGTGCTATTTTGTATCTTGGGCAGTTTTCTGTCTTTTAAAATTTTGCAACTAAGCCGGTTCATAGACAACTTTGTCTGGTCTTTTCATCAAAGGGGGCTTAGACTCTTACTTCAAGAAGGAACTTTGATAAAATTAGAAAGATCTTCTGATATCTTTTCTGCAAATCAGTTCATTAAGAATTTCTACCTTTTCGTATTTGCGTTTCTGAGAGCTTATTTGAACTAGAGTTTCCTGGGTTTTCATTTTATTTCGCACCCATTTCTAATTCCTTCACACTTCTTTTCCTGAAACTTTGCAAAATATATCGATTCTTTGTTTTGTGCTCTAGGAATTTTCTTTTTATCCGGTTCTGAAAATGTTTTGACTACAGCTGACTCATCCCAAAAGCGATGGCCTTGTGACATTGTTTAATTTAATCACCGATACACCTAAACAAAGGAAGTATAAAAGCGGAGCTGTTAGACATCCGCCGATCATCCCGACTGTTCGTTGCTTTTTCCAAATGTACCCCTATTTGTCTTAAAATGTCGTGTTTCTTTTCCATTCATTCCTTTAACCTTGTTTCTATTCTAATTCAAGAGTTTCCATTTAGAATCAAGATCTTCCATTAATGTCTAACGTTAGGTAATTTATTTAATGCAACACTGATGGTTTAACTTTTTCGTGATAGCATTGACTCGCTTTATTCAAAACGTGATGCATTTTTGGTTTTCTAAAAAGAAAAACCCGATTTAGAACATGAAAAAAAGGTTCATAACTGTTTTCAAGGTAGCAAAAACACTCGCAGTCAGCAGGATTCGAACCTGCGCGGGCAGAGCCCAATTGATTTCGAGTCAATCTCCTTAACCACTCGGACATGACTGCTTGTTGGCGGGCGGGGGACGGCTCGCTCACATAAGAGGGCGCGAATCGGCGGCGGCAGCTGCTTTGGCGAGGTTACCTCAACTGTTGTGTCTTTTTCGGCTATTCGGCAACTAAAATAACAAACATATCGCAAAATCAAAAGTGTAATAGCGAAATAAACAATTACGCTCGCAATGACCTGCGAAAAAATCTATTGGCCACCAACAGAAGGCCCCTATTTTGCCAGGCAAATACAAATAAATTTTATTTTCGCGTATTACTTTTGTGGGCAAGTCAACTACATGTCAAACTTGTGACTTTTACAATAGTAACCCAAAATTGACCTCTAGACCACAAATTCATGAGATCCATGAAAGCTATCTTGAAAAAGCTATATTTCTGACAAATAGTGTTTTTTAACAGTGTGTGTTATACATATTTCCCCCTTCATTCACCATATGAATAGTTAGTTTTTTCAGTTCCAGTTTTTGTAAAAGCTTTTTTTAGGGCTTGGGCACCAAAGACCTATAAAATCGCCAGAAGAAGAGTTCTAGACCTGTCGTTTGGGCGGTCAAGGATTATTCCGTCTGTTTCACTTCGTATTTGATAAGAGATGGTGGCGGCAGCCTACTACAGCCATGCTCTCACAGCTGCGGTTTCAATTTTACTTACCTCCGGCATTTGGTTAGCTGTAAGTCACTAATTTTATCCAAAATAAACTCTTTTTAAGGTTTATCTTACAAGTAACAGAGGAAGTCAAACAACTTACAACACTTACAACAACGGATTATCGAATTGCACAACAAATTCATACGAATATGTTACTTACAATATTGGAAATGGTGGAATTCCTACTAACAATAACACTTGTACCCAACCGGCTGGAGCGAAGTGTACGGACACTTGCGAGTGAGTTTACTTTTGAAACTTATCTAAAAGCTTTTTTAAGGTTTGTGATTTGTGAATCGATCCCTGCTGGTCTTCAGTTCGACCCCAAGTACAAGGTTTTCAACAAGACGACGGATTGCTGGATGAGATTGATGGGTGAGTTTTAGTCTTCGCCAAATTGGTACCCTGCCAAAAATGTCTTATGCAGAAGTCGAGCGATACGTAACCGAAATTAGCAGAAATAAAGCGTTTGGCGACAGCTAAAAGTTAAGGAAATTTAAAGCATTGCCTGGTGGATAAGTCTTTCTAGCAACTCCAAATAGAAGAAAGCAGTATTCAGATGCTGATTTTGGCGATGAACTGCGCTTTCCTTATTTTTTTTCTTCATTTTCTTCACCTGCAGTTAGCGCCGTTTATGAATTACGCTTACTTTTCTCTGTGGGACCAATTACCAGTTCTTGATGTTTCTAAACGGACGATTGTTTCACATAAACTATAACTCGTTTTTTTCTGGTTTTTACGGCCATCAAACACATTTGTTATCATTCCGGGTCTTTTGATAATGGGGCATCTAAAGAAAAGGTAATCATAAAAGTGTCGCGAACTAGATTTTGTATTTCCCTTCTTAGGGCAAATAGTACTCAGAAATTGTGTTCAATGTCTAAAGACGGATGGTGACCAAAGAATTTGACACAAGAACCAGCCCACCAAGTAGCAAACAAACACCACCAGTACTTTTTATCGTTCTTTAGAAGCAATCCGGGGTTTCAGAGACGCGGAACCATTGCGGATTATTTTGATAACGGTCGGGACGCGCTGCTGTTATCCGGCGGTGATGATTTATCTGGAGCCACTGTGCGGCATGGCAGAAATCAATTGGCGTTTGAAACAATTCCTAATAATGTGAAGCAGAAAACTGCAAAATGTTACCGCTTTCTGAAACTGCCAACCAGCAATGTTCCGACGATGCGTTTAGCCATAAACTCTACAAAATATTTACAGACCCTGTATGTAACTGTAGATGCGGTAGTTTATGACGTTAATCGCAGGGGGATTCTAAACCTGATATTCAAACGCCGTCCCTCAAAATCCAAAATCTTTCTTTTCATCTATGAGCACAAATCATACACTACACGGCTTTTTATCACATCCAGCTTTATCATATCGCAATCTCCTTCTGTTAATCGTTTGCGTCTACGAATGATTTTGGATAAACTTTGTGTTATTCACTACGATGTATTATCTAGCACAAAATACGTAGCTAGCAATGTCTGAACAAAACGAACTATCTTAAAATAATAAAAAAACCTGACCCACGGCGGCCAAAGGCCCAGAGAACCGTGATGCGGCCGAAAGCCCCGGAAACCACGCGGAAAGACGTGTCTAGCGTGGCTTTGTTACAATCACAATTAGCTAATGTCTTATACCTGAAAATTGTTTTCAGCCGAGGCCAAAGACGAAATCCTTCTTGGAAGTTACTATTGGAACCTCTTGGTTGTTGACACAGGGGACAACTACACAGTTGACACCACAAATACCAGTGGAGATGTAAAAATTGTTAAACAAAGTGTATGAACAGTGAACATTTAGGGCCTGCTGATTTATAACACTCTTCTTTCAACTGCCCTCAGGGGAATTGACATCAGAATTGCTCAAACTTACCAGCCTGGAGGTTTGATACTTTTTAACCACAAATGATCAACAGTTCAGGTTACAATGAGACTACCCAACTTGAATTAAACAGTAACGGAAAGATCAAGGTCAGGTCGTTGGACTTCAAGCAGTGGTATCCTGGAGGCATTCTTCACACCAAGACATGGAGTGTTGACAAGAAGCATTTCTACGTTGGATCGGCTAACTTTGACTGGAGGTCGTTGACCCAAGTGAGTTTGATGTTTTACTGATGAACGAGAACTCGGAATATCGTGGTTGTAATTTGGGTTATTGTTGTATTTCTTGCAAAACGACTTTTTGGTTGAGGACGTTGGGTGAAGCTTTAGAATCTACCGTACCCCGGGGTTACCTCAGGAACCCAAAACCCGAAAATGTCTACGGCCAAAATACGTGTTCTCTGGTGATGTTTCTTGGCTTTCCGGAAAATGCAAAGGATATCGGACCCAAGAAGTTGTCGAGTATTTCTTTGATTTTGTGCTAAAGGTTAACTGTTGAACTGGTTCCTACATACATCTTTCTTCTGTCGAGAGTTTTATAGAACTGGAATTTAGGAACTTTACGATCAATGCGATTAGAATTGCATTCTTAATATACTTATTGAGGATGGGTTAACTCAACCAAAGTGGTCGAAAAATGACCGACCTCAAAGGGTTCATATATAAAATACCGTTTGTACTTGAATTACGAGCTGAGAACATATAAGCCTGCCCACGGGGAAAGAGCTGAGAAAGAACAAGTAGAATTACACTTCTAGGACAACTCGACAGAAAACACTTTTAATTTTTCAGGTGAAAGAGCTGGGCCTTGCCGCGTTCAACTGTCCCTGCCTTGCTGAAGACGTCAGCCGAATCCTCGAAGTGTACTGGGCCATGGGTGCTCCTGGAGCCAAGATCCCTCAACAGTGGCCTGACAACTACACAGCTTTGGCTAATCAACAACAGCCTACCTCCATCCCTCAACCCCAAGGCAACCCCTCGGCCTACTTCTCTATAAGTCCCTTTTTTTGCATGATTCTGATGTTTGTTACAGGTGTCACCCCCCGGATTCCAATCCTGTGGAAGGGAGGATGATCTCACTGCTATGGTGAAGGTCTTAGATGCCGCCCAGGTCAGATCATCCAGAAATACTCAGAATACGTCGTTTCAGGATTATGTCAATTTAGCTGTAATGGACTACGCCCCCTCGACCCTGTACAACGGAAATAACAACTTGTAGGTCTCCGGAAATTATGACTAGAAAACATTTTAAGCTATTTTCCCACTTTGGATGACGCAATCCGTAGAGCCGCTTTCGACAGAAGGGTTAAGGTTTTCAGGATTGAAAAATCCATAGGGAGAACCCATTTTCAGATCCAATTTTTGATGTCTTACTGGCCCCACACGAAGAAAAGTGCTTTCTCTTACATGTACTCCCTGATGGACCTGAGTGATGAGTTGCCCTGTGTTTACACCAGTGCGTGCCAGAACGAATCATCCAATCAATAATCGATTTCAGACAACACCTGCGCAAAGAAGGGATCGATTGAAGTCAGAATCGTGGAAGTGCCACCATTGCAGTATGGATCTATTCCGTATGCAAGAGTCTACCATAACAAGTACATGGTTTCTGAAAAAACTGCATACGTTGGTCAGTTTTAAACTTAAAAAAGTGACACTTCAAATTTTAAGGAACTTCGAACTGGTCAGCTGACTACTGGCTCTACACGGCTGGCATTGGAGTAGCTGTCAGTAGTGACGACACTACGCAGAAAAACGTGTTGGTGGAAGACTTCAACAGCATCTTCCTCAGGGACTGGAACTCAAACTACACACTTCCTCTCTCAGCTTGGGATCGCGATGGCAACCGAGTTACTAAGTGATATTACAATTGAAGTTTTGTTTATGTTTTAACTTTTGGTTTATTATGAATCATTACACATTTAAAAAACATTTTTCTGGTGAATATGTATTTTAGCTGCAAATACAAGTACGAAATCCAAAAAATTCAAAAGAAAATACTTGGATGTAAATATAAAAGAACAAGTCAATTATCTACAATTTAGCACAAAAATCGTTTAACTTATAGCACTTGTAGCTTTAAGCACAAAAATCGTCCCAGGATTCCGCAGCGAAAGCATGCCAGAACTCTGCCAAAGAGGATCCTTTCAATGAACTGATTTTAGTATTAATCGATAGAGCGTGTAAAGACAAAGGAAATCAATCAAAACCCAATGGGTCTCGCAGCGAAAGCGTGCCCGAACTGTAAGAGCTTTAAAAAGTCAGGTCACTAACATTGAGAAAAATATTATGAGGGTTATAAATTAAATATTATGAAAAATAATCATAATAATTAAAAATATTATGAAAAAAAAATCATAATAATTAAAAATATTATGAAAAATATGTAGCATGCTTTTGACAAAGTAAATTGCAAATTTTCAAACATTGGATTGATTTTTTATCAAAAATTTAAGAGGGTTTTGTTATGCCGTTTAAACATGACGTTTTTCGATGTTAGGCTTTTTCAAATTTATAACTTGCCGCCATATTATAAATAAATTGTGAAATCTATCTATCAAGCCTTTTTCAGTTTTTATGTATTTTAATTTGAGTGTGACTCAACATGATTTGTAACTTCGTTCCCCTTTTTCAATCCGCCAGAGAATATCATTATCGAGGTAGCTATCGTCAATTATAGCTCTCTTCAACCTTGTGCGTTTGTAAATTTGTGCGAAAATGTACACACAATAGGACAACAATTATTTTGTACGCTCAGCGCAAAGCTTGATAACAACATGGCAACGAAACGCATAATTATCTAAAGACTATTATAGCCTTCGTCAACTAATATATGATTTGTTGGAAACCAACGGCGTTGTTGCGATTGTCTTTACTCTTGTTTATCGTGAACCTTTTTCAGAAATCTACATGGCATTCTGTAACCAGGAAGAAACGCCTGAAATGAACCTCAGGTACAACTTTTTTTCTTAAATAAAGTTAGAGCAAAATTATTGTGTGTCGTAAAAAAAATGTCAAAAAAATGTCATCCCCAACATATCTCAAAAATATCGCAAATTATATATACATATATATACAGAGAAGAAAACCTATGCCAAAAGCTTGAACCTTCATAAAAACTAATCTTCTCATAATCTCATTTTTGTTTTTTTTTCGGATGAAAGATTTTTTATTTTTGCGACGTGATTTGGGATCGATTGGAGAGACGGATTTTGAAATAGTATGTTAACCATAATCTTTTGCTCGCAAAATTTGAGTTTCATTTTTTTAAACCAAATTGTTGTTTGTTTGTAAAGTGTCAAAGTTTACACGGTTTTGCATTTTATTTTTTGACAAATTCATATGACGTCATCTCGGACAAAAAAGCGACAATCTTAATTTGGGTTTAAAGTCGTTTATTTTTAACAAACAGTTTTTCGAATGACTTATACAAGGAGGAATAATGTAGAATAAAAAAAACACCATGAGGCCATGACGGCATTTCGGTCCGCGCAATTGATAAAAGCTATGACGTCATCTCGAACCAAAAAGTCGCTGTCGTTAATTTGAGTTGCAAGTCTTTTACCAACCTCATATACCAATTTTCATCTACGTTAGAGAGTTTTTTCCTTTTTACTTGAACAATGGTAAATAGTAATCTGATTTCGTCTTGTATTTCACACTTTCTACTTCCCGAAGTGCCAATTTTCATTCTTTTTTCATTTTTTATTACAATTTTGCCTCAGAACTAAAACTATGGGAACATCTTGACCATTGACCGACCATTGAAATTTTATAAAAAAAAAATAGCTAGATGGAAGTTTTTCCTAATATCAGGCATGTTTTGAATACGTAGGAACTACGTACCGTACTTGTTCTCGCACATGGATGTATCTTTCAAAATAAAATCCTTTCCTCCAATTCCCTGAGTGGTACAAATATAGGGATATTAAAAACAACGGAAACTGTTGGTGTTGTATTCCTTCTCTCGTGAAGCTGGATTTCGATTCTAACTTCAGGATTGCTGAACTTCTGGTTCAAGAAATGGGACAACGGGCAAGTATTCTGGCTTCCGAAGAGCAAGCAGCACAATCAGATGATTCTGAATGGGTCTATTCGATTGACTGTTCACGGTGCGAAAGTGCAATTTCTTCATGTTGGCGTGAGTTTGACTTTTGGTTTTTTAAAGAACATTTTAAGTAGATTTTCGTGGGATATGAGATTTTTGCTTTGGGCTTCGGAAGTCCCACTTAACAAATTTTGAAAGGATATTCATCAGCAAGCGCTGCACGTTTGTTCCTTTTTTTGTACAACTGTTTTGGTTTCCTAAAGTATATAAGAGTGCCAAAAATTAATTTTTTAAAATCTTTTTGTCCTTATTTTCCGTTTGCTACAATTGTCAATTATATATTACTCTGTTCACATTAAATTTCAAGTTTTTGAAAACTCATGGATCTTCTACAATAAAAAATGGGTTCGCCTGATTCCGATAACTGAAATATTCAATTAAAAAGAGAAACAAAAATTTTTGTTTTTTAACAAACACGTTTTTTTTCTTGTGGGCTGCATTATTGCAACTATGCAAATGTCCCAATTTTTTCTTGAATTTTCACTTCATCCGTTTTTCAAAAATCGGGAAAGCCTATATCAAAATTAATATTAGACTATGTATGATAAACCTGCTTTGCAATTATAATGTATTACTCAACCGGCAATAATTGTGTTTGCTTCTTCTAGATTAGTGGTTACAAAACATTTAGTCCCAAATACAATCAAAACTTTTTTTTAACATTTCATAACTACTGAAAACAAATTGATTTCAAACTGCAAAGTAGAATCGAACAAAAAAAATCAAAATGCAATAGCTCCAGAAGTTTAAAAAAATTTGGATTTTATTATTAGATAAATTGTTTAAATAATTTTTTTACTTGTAGAAATTTGAAAACATTTAGTGGTTACAAAGGATTTACTTCTGAATACATAATAAACCTTTAAAAAAATATAAAATAAAAACATAGCTAATCGCTGCCCCATTATGACACATACTTATATTTCTGTTTTTATTATGTATGACACATCCGGCAATAACTACGCTTTTTTCTTCTAAAAACTTGATTACTCGTTTCAACGTCATCAAAACAATGATAACTGTGTAAACATGTTCTGTGCCTTCTGAAACCACTGCGATCAAAACATAACCAATTTTTCATGCACAAAATGTTCGCGTGATTTAAGATTGCGTGACTTTGGGAATCAAAACCTGCTGAAGACCCATTTCCAAAATAGTTGCATGTTTACAACTAGTCTCAACACGTGATTTGGAAAGAGAGCTTCCCAACAGTGGAAGCAATCTCGTTTACATGCTTTTATCCGATGTTTCATGTAAGATACAATTTGTGATAGTTGTTTATTCGCTTCCGTGTTTTGCTAAATGCGGATTAGTAAGGATTTGGGTGTGCGTATGAGTATGTAACATGTGCTACTAAGTCAAGTGGGGAATAAAAAATGTGATAAAGCTGAACTAGCCCGCAAAGAAGAAAAGTACGACTGATGGATGGAATAATCGTAAAAGCAATGGGCCGGGGGGAAAAGCGGTTCAGGTCTGCACTGATGTAGCTTTTTTGTGAACCGTATTTTCGATATAAATCATTTGCCCTTTTTTATTCGCTACTTCGTTTTTTGACAATTATTGTGTGTTCACAAGGTTTTTGACAATTATTGTGTTTTCAGAAGGGTACACATCTATGTTTCATGAAATCGTAAATTAAAACTATTTTTGTTTTAAATTTAGAACTAAAATTCGAATTTAGACACAAGGCTATTAAATTTTTATTACAAATTCATTTGAATGCCGTATAAAGACTTTTATCCCTAAAATTTCGAAGAGATAACTGACCACAGTTGTAAATTAAAACTATGTTAGTTCTAAATTTATACCTCAGATGCAATCATTATTATTTAACAGAATCATTTTTATGACACAGTGAAAACGTTTTTGCTTTGTCGTTGGAAATCAGTGCATTACTTTTGTGTAAACTCGATAGCTGGCCCAACCCTTAACTTTTAATTTTTGTCAATGAAATGTGTTCGCTTTCTGTCTGACCCTTTAAACAAATAGTTCACAATATTTAATCTTGGTACTCGCCATGCATATTTCCATTCCTGTTAAAAGAAAGAACTACCTAAATAGTTGAAATCGTATTCTTCTTGAAAATACATAGAAGTGAAGCAAAAAGTGACCCAAACCATTAAAATCTGTCCTTTTATGAAGTTTGTTTTGCAAGTATGGCATTGAAAAAGCGAGTTTTCTTCTTGTTAAAAACCCTTTTTTTAGTAAACCTTCAATAGTGTTTATTTTAGTAAATTAGGCATTTTTGAGCTAGCAACAGTTTACACATGGTATTTGGACAGATAACCAATTAAAACCCATTTTTCTTCTATTAAAAGTAGTTAAATTTTAATCACTTAACAGAGAGTCATGCGGTTTTTGGTTAATCCAAATAACAAGAAGAAAAGAAGTAGTAAACACACTACATCTAGTGATCAACAAAATTGATTCAACAATAATAGGAATTTGTTAAAAATATCTTCATTATCGACTACCATTTGAACAAATAATTGCTTACTTTTCAGTTTCATAAAAGATATTTAAAATAACGGTTGCAAACCCGATCGTCAGATGTTTAAAATCTTAGAATTTTTGCGATATTCAGCACATACTGCATACTCCAAAGTACAAATCCGCAAGATCATTTTAAAAAGATAGTAGTTCTTAGAAAATTCTTCTTATCATATCCTAATTCACTAAAAACCCCATTGAATCCAAAAATACCTGTACTTGGTTAACTCATCCACAAAGTCACGCGTGGGTGTTCTTTTCGTAAATTACCTACTATTCACCTCCCTCTACCTCATTCAACAATTAGAACCGCATTCATCTTTCAGATTTATCCCCCATTTAACTTACTCAACCACCCGTGACAATGTTTATTCACAGCTTAGTGAAGTTAATCGGAAGTTCGTAGCATATCCTTCCCTAATCCCAGAACTTGACTTACACCACCAGGGCTTGCGTGACTCCGCTTGTTTTCAGAGCATCCCATGTCTGACTAAGCTACGGAAATAAGAGATAATTGGTTCAGCATTTGATGTAAAATGACATGTGTGAATAATTGGCATTAGGAATAATAAAAATGGCTTACAACTTATGTTTAGCGAAAATGTTAAATAAAAAAGTTCGTTCTTGCTTACTTTCAAAAAACTGGATTTAAAAAAGTCGTTTTTGTTTGAATTTCATTCTATAACTTTCTGTTACAGCTTTTCTTTTTTTTTTCATGGATTAATATAGAGAATAGGATTGTGAAGGTTGTTACAAAGGTTGCTTAATCCAAGTCACTGATATTTGAAAAGACCTTGGTAAAGGAGTTTCGACATTTCTACAGATTCTAAAAACTACATCTTATAGATAAGTTTGTTTTTATAACATATGTATAGTTAAATTGGTATAGGGCACTACGTAACCAGAACGACCTTTGCTTTTTTGTATTAATAAACCCTGCTGAACTTATAATGTAACCAAACTTTTTTTTTCAAAAATTTTTTACTTTTGTTATTTTTCAATCTACCAAACTACATTTCTTAAAAACAGTAAAAAACACGCTTTAAAAATAACTTTTAAAAAAACACGTTTTAATTTTATCCTGAAAAACTCGGAACTAAAAATTCCCTTGGAAATCATACGATTTAAAAAACGGAATTACTTGGCCTTCTTTGATTTTTCTTGTTGTGATGTTTTTCAATGTACCATTTTTTTCAAAATTTTGTTAAAAAAAACTTTTAAAAAACTAGTTTCCTGAAATTGATTTTAAGTATGAGTTTTTCCAGTGAAAAATTGTCACATTTTCAAGAAAAATGTTGGAGTCGATAAATTTTTGGAAATTTGAAATTGTTTGCAGCTTGAAATTTTGTTGGCCGTCATAAAAATTATGCATTGTTTTCATTGGCATACAATTTTAAATTTACTAAATTATGGTGCAACATTGTTGAAAAAAAGTGATTTTCCTATGATATTTACTCATTTTGAACATGTTTTTAGCCCCAACACTGCAACCGTTGTGTGAACCGTATATACCAAAAGTACCATAACCCAAAATACAGAAAAAATATTATTATCCTAATTTCTTAAAATCTTTAAGCTTGGTTGCTTCAAGCTTCCAAAAGTTTGAACATAATTCGCGCCCTGTATCGCAAGCCTTGTTTATATGACCTTACATATATGTAATTGCCATTCGTTTTTTAGAAAACGCATTCATTTCAAGAACGTTTTATTCGTTTTGCGAATTTGCGACGCTTTTTGCGTCGCGTCTTCCGGAGCTGCTTGTTTTTCCCGTACCTCCCGATTATTTAGCGTGTAGAGCGCGACAAGCCGAATCACACGGCCGGAATCTGTGACGAAAACGAGGATAATCCGGGGCGGATTATTAGAGGTCCCTATAAAGAGAAGCCTCCTCCTTTCTCAACTGACACAGACTCACCGCCGCCGCCCGCCGCCGCAACTGAGAAAAAATATGCCATCCGACACGAGAACCGCACCGATCATAAGTGAGTCTAGAATATCTTAGGTAGTATACAAAACATTCCCTTATATTTTCTGAAATTCACGCTGAAAGAACTACGCTGAAAGAATTTATATGCGCTTTGCATTTTTGTACAATCAAGTGTTGAAACTTGCATATTTTTTTCATTTTCTAACAGTTCAGGGACATAAAAAACGCAAGAATTAGCAGAGATTTGTGTTTACAAGCGAAATTTCAGAAAATCGACTTTTTAAACTTTCAGTTTCGATTTCAATTTGAATTTCGCATATCTACAAGATTTCCCTTCTGTGATATTACTTGCGTTTCCTATACGAAAGCTAAACGGCGTTTTTTGTGATAAGGGGTAATTTTCAGCTAAACATCATATTGACACCAGCAATTCAAACCAAAATAACTAAATACACATTATGTATTGCGTAACGCCGTAATAATTGCTTTTGGATGTACAAGTTCCAAACGTTTAGGACGGAAAACCACTAAAAACATTATATTTCTTGTGAAACAGGCCTTTTTTTTTCAAACGAATGCCTGCTTGAAAATAGCCTTCAGGTTTTTATAAAACATCTTTAAAGTTTTCTTGAAAATTTATTTTCTAAATTGTCTCGAAATATGTAAAAAGTCTTTTGAGCAATGCGTTTTTGTTTCTTTGGACTTTCGAGCTTTTGGGTGATAAAAATAGCAATGAACTTGAAAATTAGGGGTGTTCCTAGGGTAATCAAAAAAGAGGGGTTTCTTGAATTGATTAGTGGTAGAGAACACATCTCCGTAATCAGTTCAGAAGGGTCATATCTCTCTATCTATCTCTCTCTCTCTCTCTCTCTCTCTCTCTCTCTCTTTCTCTCCCTTTTTCTCCCTCTTTCTCTCCCTCTCTCTTTTTTATATGATACAAAAATACTACTAACGTCCTCTGCGTATTGCGAAACAGTTCATTTCTGGATCCTTAAAGTATAAGGACAAGTTTACTTCTATAAAAGCATAAATATTTGGCCTAATCGTGCTTAAAAGTCATTTTCTCAGTTTATAAACGTCTTTCAATGTTTGGCAAGTGCCCTCCCTAATCTTATAATCCACTCAGTTCAACAAGGTTTCAAGTTCATAGTCCCCTAATTTCAAATTTCAATTAAATTCAGCTTTTGACGAATCAAAAATATTGTTTTCACCAATCTTGAAAGTGATTCATATTATTCAAGACCAAAATGTGGGTGGTCATGAATAATCCTTCTTTACGGCTAATATCATATTCTTGATACTTGGCATGATGTCTACCGTAGTCATAAAATGTGATCTTGAACCGACATTTTAAATTATTCACCTCCTTGTAGATTTGGCCAAACGAGCATTTACTTAGAGTTTTCGAACCATTTCCATCCCCCCCTGAGTTTCACAGTGCGGCCGTTTACTCGCCTTTTTTGGCAGTAAGCCAATTTGGCGAGTTCTGAAGGATCAAACATTTAGCTAAGGCCACTTTAAGTTGCTTATCGTTACTAAGATATAGTCCCAGCTTGTTTTTGACTAGTTGCTCAAGACACGTGGGTGGTGAGGACTTAGCCATCCATCTTTGATAAATTACTTTCCTTCATAAATAACATGTTTGGTGGCGCCTAATCTTTTGAACCATTACGAAAATGAGGCATCTTCCACTATACTGAATGTCCGTTGGGATTCAAATTCGAAGTGGGAGATTCACATTTTGAAGGTGAAACTGCGCTTTGTCACAAGTTGAATGTTAACGTTTCAGATTGTAAAGTTCAAACGTTTAACAACGGTTTGTTGAGCCACTTTTCATGTTGGTTTGAAAAGCAAAATTGCCCTGGTTAATTAAAATTATTAGTGTTTATTGACAAAACAGTCAGCCACACGAACTAGATTCGATCACGCCCGGAACAGTAAATAGTTTATCATCTTGTGAACTCCAATTATAACTTCAAAAGTTTTTAACCACTTTTCATTGTAATTCAAAATGAAAACATTTGAAAGTTACCACCTTTATGCTTTGGGACAAGTTCGCACGACCTCCAAGATGGTCAGTCTTTTGCGGTTCATTATCGAGCTTGTTTTTTTGAAAACCAAGATCATAACCTTAGCAAATTTACTTTAACTTGAATTACATAACTAAAGTTACTTAAAGTAGGGCATTATAGGTTTTTCTGCTTTCTTAATCAAGTCCCTAGTTCTTTTTGAGGATTGATCCGTTTGGGGGCCGAACAAATCTCCATATTGGTGGTCTAACGATTTCAAGAAAAAAAAACAGTATTCGGACGCTGCGTTTTGCAACAAAGCGTTTCATTCTGCTCAGTTTTAAGGCCTGCAGTTCATAAATTTTATGACCTTTTAGTGAGATTTTGTGCCTCAAATTTTCGAAAAAAAGATGTTGCCAGAACATGTTCGAACATGTTTAGTTTTCGACATAGGTCGCTGCTTAGAGATAACTGTGGCATTCACCGATGTTTAAGGTTACCCTGCAAAACACAGTATTACCTGGGATCACCCAGAGCAATCCTATCCAATTTTCTGGGAAGTGCACCTTTTCGGCAAAGGGTGCGACCACCGCGTGACGGATTTCCCTTCAATTTCCGTAGACCCGACGCGCGCTTGTGATCTCACGGTGCTTCGAAAGCCTCACAAATCCCAGTCAGTCATCCTGTTGCCTACGGCTTCTGGCTGAGCCCTTCTGACTGACTATGAGCCGGTGTGAGTAAGCTAGTCTTTGACGCAGTGTTCGATGAGTCTCCACGAACACACCGAGAGATAGACACATTTCCTGGCGCGTTTCCGGAACATCAACATAGCTCAATCTTTAAGAGTTTTTGATTAACAGGTCATAGAAACCAATTTCAGCCATGCCTTCGATGGATCAAGCTAACGCCGCCCCGGACTCTCTTCTGACTCCACCCGTTCACAGCGGAGACGAGCGCAAGTCTCTCAAGGTAAGGTTTCTTAAAACTTAGAGGTTTCTTGGGATCCCACGCCCAAATACTGAACTTTGACCTACATACCATAGGCTAATTACTTTGGGTGGCAATAAATTAGGGGGTAGTCACATGCGCGTCGCGGCGGATGCTCTTTGGGCGCGGTCTAATAGTCGTTGCCCTGGACGCAGTGTACACCAATATCCATCTTGCGCAAGCGGAGTTGAATGTAATTGTCCCCTGAATATCACATGGTGAGATCTTTTTTAAAGTTATTCTTTTGGTTCGCCTTTCAAACAGCACCGATTCCACTCAAGAGAACAATAGACAGTATTATCATAGAGCATGGTTTGGTTTTTACAGTGATCTTTCATGTTATAAAGTCTGTCTCTCTGTCTCTCTGTCTCTCTGTCTCTCTGTCTTTCTGTCTCTCTGTCTCTCTGTCTCTCTGTCTTTCTGTCTCTCTGTCTTTCTGTCTCTCTGTCTCTCTGTCTCTCCGTCTCTCTGTCTTTCTGTCTCTCTGTCTCTCTGTCTCTATGTCTCTCTGTCTCTCTGTCTCTCCGTCTTTCTGTCTTTCTGTCTCTCTGTCTCTCTGTCTATATGTCTCTCTGTCTCTCTGTCTCTCTGTCTCTCTGTCTCTCTGTCTCTCTGTCTCTCTGTCTCTCCGTCTCTCTGTCTCTCTGTCTCTCTGTCTCTCTGTCTATCTGTCTCTCTGTCTCTCTGACTCTCTGTCTCTCTGTCTCTCTGTCTCTCTGTCTCTCTGTCTCTCTGTCTCTCTGTCTCTCTGTCTTTCTGTCTCTCTGTCTTTCTGTCTCTCTGTCTCTCTGTCTCTCCGTCTCTCTGTCTCTCCGTCTCTCTGTCTCTCTGTCTCTATGTCTCTCTGTCTCTCTGTCTCTCCGTCTTTCTGTCTTTCTGTCTCTCTGTCTCTCTGTCTATATGTCTCTCTGTCTCTCTGTCTCTCTGTCTCTCTGTCTCTCTGTCTCTCTGTCTCTCCGTCTCTCTGTCTCTCTGTCTCTCTGTCTCTCTGTCTATCTGTCTCTCTGTCTCTCTGACTCTCTGTCTCTCTGTCTCTCTGTCTCTCTGTCTCTCTGTCTCTCTGTCTCTCTGTCTCTCTGTCTCTCTGTCTCTCTGTCTCTCTGTCTCTCTGTCTCTCTGTCTCTCTGTCTCTCTGTCTCTCTGTCTCTCTCTCTCTCTCTCTCTCTCTCTCTCTCTCTATCGCTCTCTCTCCCAAGAAAATCTGCGTTGGTCTCCGAACTCTGCGATAATCAAAAATATCCAAACCCAACCAAAACATTACGTAATCGAGAAAACATCTCAAAAGTTTCCGGAGTACAACAAATATACCCAAAGAGAAACATACCTTACAAGTGAACTTCTACAAAAATGTCGAGGTGTTTTGAGCAACACATATAAAGTGAAGCATGAGTTGAAAGTTCGTCTTTTTAAGAAATGCAAAACAGACCTTAATTACTGAACAATGTAACCACGGATTGAAAAAAAACTGTTGTCTATTGTTCTTGAGGGTTTTATAGTGTTGTTTAAAAAGTGATCAAAAAACAACTTTAAAAAAGTCGGAATCACAGATCTACTGCTAGCGGAAGTTTTGTTTACCATTCTTACTGCTTTGTGGATCTTTGCTTGTATCACATTCCATTACATGTCTGTCTACAGCCCGTTGATTGGCTACTGGCCAATTCCAGAAAGAAAGGTTTGGTTTTCTATATTTGTGCGATTTTTCTAGGAGTAAAACCAGTAAAAGAGCTATGTAGACGATTCCGTTGTGTAAAACTCTTAGAAAAAATGTTTTAAGAAAGTTTTAAGCAAAAATGTTTGAGGAAAGTTTCAAGGTGATTTATAAAATCCTTTAGCGAAAATAGGTAACCCAAATTACACAAACCAAGTTGACAAACACGCTGCTGTTTTTCTCATGAGCAATTTTCTTCTTGGAAAGTGATTGCATCTTGTCATGCCATCAAAACCGATCTTCCCCGAATTCTCGTTTCCGCGTCCTCCCTCACCTTGGAATATAATATGAGATGGGAGGGATCTCCGCGTCTACTCTAACGCCTTATCGTTGATTCACCTCACGCTAGGCGAGTGGTCAACAAGTCAGTGTATTCCCGTAGAGCGCCTGCGTGCCGGCTGAGGAATTCTTTGACCCAGTGAGTTTTAGTTTCAAGCAAAAGTTGTTTGTTCTATTGTAACATTGTAGGATAAAGCTTTCTGAAAACAGAAATTGGCTGAGCGTTTGCCGAAAAAGCGATTTTTTGTCTGCGTCTTTGCTTTTTGCATGCTCTCTCGCTTGCTTATCGCCCCTCTGCTCAAGTGAGGTAAGTTTCCAAATTTGTGCTCTCTGTTGCAGCCCTCAAAAACTCAATTGCTTCCACAAGAAAAAGGCTTTAGTGGCAATATCAGTTTAGACAAGCCTTCTAAAATGTGATTATCCACGTTTTCGTGATTCAATGTTCATTTATTCACCTTCAAGAACTTTGACGCTCAGACTAACCTATTTTCAATTTTAAAAAAAACTTTCTGGTCATCATTGCTCTATTTAACGCTAGCGTGTCGCCTAAAGGTCACTTCTCCAAATATAGCGAGACCTTATGACACCGCTTGTTGTTCGAAGGTCTTCCTATCCTAATCCGCCAGCATGCCCAATCTTCAATCGACCTTTAGTGCTCAATCTTATCAATGTATCGCTGGGACCTTTTTGCTTAGAGATCAAAGAAGATTTTGATCTTAAGACTAGATGGGCTGTTACAAGGTGGTTAATGAAAAAGGCTTCAGAAGGTAGAAAATCACCCCCACTAACGTTAACGGGTATCATGATCACCTTTTGGCAATCTGGCGTCACCTTAGTAACTTCATATGGCTTAGAGTGCTAGTGCTGGATGACTAAGTCATTGGGAAATAGGGTAGTCACATGTCTTATGTCTCATTGCCTGACTGCATTAGAACTGCTGCCAAAACACGCTGCGTGTTGGGGAGTTTCGTGCTGCCTGCCTGTTAGCGTGCCGATTTCCGATTTCCCCATTGCAGTACCAAAGCGCCGGCTCGTCCATCGACTCTGACACCAGCCACCAATCCCGTCGTCGTCTGAACATGCCTATGATGTACCAGATGTACGAGAGTCAGTACGAAGACCTTCGTGGCACCGTCTATGGGCCAAATAGCCCAGACTTCCATCCAGCAAGAGCTGGGGAGAGACTCCGCGCCGCTTGCAGTGGAATGGGTAAGACGCGATCACGAGGTGTGGAAATCATCGGCTGTAGTTGCAGAAACCAATGACCAGGATATCATCAATGTCATCGTTACGCACGACAATTTCCAGCGCCAGAAGATCCAAAGTGCATATGAGGATATGTACAAGAGAAATCTGACAGATGACTTAGAGGAGGAGATGGGAGGCTTCTTCCTGGACGCTTCACTGGCGCTTCTGAAGCCAGCTCATCAACTGGATACCCACAATCTCTACCTGTCTATCTCGGTATAAGAAAAAGCAAAATGTAAACTATAGAACTTTTCAGAACCGCTATGGAGATCGCTCCGTTGCTATCGAAATCGCATGCACCCGTTCAGCTAAGGTAAAAATTTTTATAGAAAACATAAACTTTTCAAGTTTTCAAACCGGTCATTGTGCTTTCAACTTTACGGTAACTATTTGGCAAAACACGGTTTTTGGTTGCACATCAAATTCAACCTCAGTTAACCGACAAAATGTGTTTTTATATTGAATCAAAACGGGCAACCCATGAACTAAATGACGTGTCTACTTTATGGGTAGCCACATTCCATCTTAATTTGTACGGCTTTGATCACAGAACTCTTTTATGACAGAGAAACAATTGCAGTTATATTTGCTAGGAATTTTGTAACTAATCCATATTTCAAAACCTTTTCAAAAAGTTGTGTTCTTAGACTGTATGAATGTATATTCAAGCTTCTTTTTCAGCAACTCCGCGTCATCCGCGAAACCTACTCCAGCAACTACAAGAAAAGCCTGGAAAAAGACATCGCCACGAAAGTCGAGGGAACCATTGGCAAGATGCTGACCCTTCTTCTCTGCAAGACCCGCGAAGAATCGGTTAAACGCGTTGACGAAGACCTTGTCAACAAGCACGTGGAGATCCTTCTTCAGAATTCAATTGAAGAAATCGCCAAGAATGTTCAACTCTTTGAACAGATCTTCATTGGAAACTCGTGGAAGCACATGATAGCTGTGTTTGACAAGGTACAGATCGCAGTTGGGCTACGGTAACTCAGCATTTTCAGTTCGACGAGCAGAGAAAAGACGACCGTGATCTGGAAAACGCCATCCGCAGAAATAAAGTTATCCACTCTGAGAGCAGGCTGATCATGCTTACTTGTGGTAAGTTCGGCCACTAATTATTCAAAACTCTCGAGCATGTGTCATTCCGGCACAATGTTTTCTTAGCTAATGCAAAACATCATGTTGACTTATTATTTATAGAAGCCAACACAAAAACAAACTAGTCATCCCAGGATATCTGATAAGCATCCGTTTAGTCATTAATTTACGTTATAACAAGTTACGCCACTATTTTTCTGTCGTAGTCAGACAGTTTTTGTGGATGAAAACATGAATTCACGGAAGAACGTGTCATTGTTTCTCTGTCGTAGGGTTGGCTATCCAAAAAAGCACAAAACAATGGGTCGTCACTAATTTTATCATTTTTATCATTTCAAATTAACAAATTCTGTTTTCAGTCCGAGTTGCTCGTAATATGCAGCTCTACTTTGCCGACAAGCTCCGCGTAGCCATGACTGGCGACAAGCCGGATCATCAGACGATCATCAGGATCTGTGTCTCACGCAGTGAGGTACTGTAGCCTGAAAGAATCCTATTCAAGCCTAAATTTTAGATTGACCTTTTCGACATAGCCGAGGAGTACAAGCGCAAGTACTCTCGTCCCCTGGACTATGATCTCCAGCAAACATGCAGCGGTGACTACCTTCGTCTGATCGTTACCCTCCTTAGTGGAGCAAACAACAACCTATTTTGAAGTGATAAACGCAAACAACCTTGTACATTATTGGAATAAAGTATATATTTAGTGAAAGGTGGTTGAAATGTAGCAGAGTGCGTTTGAAAGGCCCTACTGAATCTATTGCTGGATAATTGTGCATTACATCAATTACAAGCCTAGATACCAGTACTTTTTGGCTGTGAGAGGGGGAACACAAATTTTAGAAAATCTTTTTGTTACTACACAGAAGTCGAAGCCATCTCTGTTCTTGGTTGGGCGGTTTTCGGCCGCATGAAAAGGTTCTCACGGCCTTCGGCAGTTCGATTGGGCTGTCTAAGGTTGCTATAGCTGTCGCCAAATTGAAATCGTGCCAATAAAATTAGAATGTTGAACTGATGCTCTGTTGATATGGGAAATTCGTAGTCTAAGCAGTGTCGACAGAGCATGTTTTGCATGTTTCCGCAATTAGCATAAGATTTCAGTTTGGCGACAGCTATAAATCACACTGTTTTGGACTATCCAGAGACGCCTGGGTACTCTTAGCTTTTACTATCCCTAACTCTATAATAGCCCCAAATTCAAAGCATGTCTTGAGCGTTGATGATTAGTATTCAATTTCCCAGTTTTAGAATAGAGCCAAACATAGGCACAACATCCCTTTTTGGAATGTCGATTCCTTCAGGCCCTTAGGAAATCGTTACGACCCAAAGCATCATATCTCCCTTCAAACCCAACGTTTTAAACTTTTTCAAAAAGCAATAAATAGATAAATTTACATTCAAGCACACTGTAAACAAGCACAAGTTGATTGTTCGTTTTTTCGCAAGTTGGTTGAGCCAAATTACCTTGAAAAACTCTGAAGCACTAGGCTTTTTCACTCTACAAAACTGAAAATTATTGTCATTTTCTTGTTCTTCCAAAATCCACTAGTGCTTTTCAAAAAATTGCTTCAAGACACGCGTTTTGAGTTATTCCATAGATCTTTCATCTTTTACTACCATATACTTGTTTGCCATTCGTCCAGTCAAGTAAAACTGCGGTATGTAAACCTATTGTCACAAAAATGAAAAGCGAGTCGTGGCAACTTTTGTGTTTTTATCTGCTCAAGCCGGAAAGGCGACCTTCCCATTGAATTATCATCTTCATACAATTAAGCGTCTCAAAATCGGACCAGAAAACGTGAGTCAGATGTTTTTTTTCTTCTTCAAAACACACCCTTGTAAACATTTATTGGAATAAATCATATATGAAGCAGTCATTGCTTTCGATATGGATTATGCCCGAATGTAATTATGGGGATCATTATGGGAAAAGGACAGAGATCCGAGAAGAGGAGCAACTACAAGGGCCTATGGCTGAAAAGGAGCAAAAGTCATTGACTACAATGAGGGAATTAACTACGTAAGACACAACAAATTACAACAAATCACGGGGGATTAGTGCTTGGGCCTGGGGGCGCGGATGAGCGCTTCCTGCGAGGTCGAGAAGACCAAGCGCCCGTCGCGAGTCCAAAGTTTGCCCTCGATCAGGCACCGAGAACCACCTAAAAATACACGATTAGGAGGATAAGTCAGATTTCCTAAAAGGACAAGTTTTTCGTACTGATTTCGTTAAGAAGTCTGATGGGATGGGAAAATCAAAAAGCGTGTAGGGACCAATAACCGGAAAGAGATCGCGGTTCTTAAGAAGTCACGCAAAGAGAGTAATGGTGGTTATTTTAGGATCGCATTGCGTTACTACGAAAACACGATTTGGGGGAACACTGAACTTTTCCAAAACGTATTACTGATAAGAAAACGAATTTTCAAACTTTCCATTTAAATCAAAGTTTCAATATTGTGTTTTCAAAAATATTTTTATAAAAAACCGAACAATATTTTGGCCAAAACTCAAATCAGTCAGGCCCCGAAGCGACGTAAATGCTAGTCCTAGAAGAAATTTTTAACAGCTTGTGGTTCGATTTGTTTCTGTTTTTAAAAAACCTCGGGTTTTGTGCTTGCAAAAATCAACAGAAGGCAGATTTCATTGTAACGTTTAATTAAAAGTATCATAAAATTCATTGCAAATAGGAAATTCCGAAATTCGGCCACTAAAACCTAGTCAATGCAAAAAGAGTTTTAAAACTTAGTCACCGCCAAGAAAACGATGTGTGACTTTTTGATGCGTAGAAAGAATTTAATGGGTTTTTCGTTTAAAATTTTTTTTACTTTTTCATAAAATCAATTTTCATTACATTTGTACATATCAAACGCTATATGTAAGAAGTGTGTGTTAAAATTGTTATAGAGCTGGCAGGACGCAGTCTTCCGTTTATTGGAGCCCACCAGTAAAAATAAACTTTTCATTCTTTCCGTTTCACGAGCTTAATGCGTATTTCATAAATAGTTTTTGTCAAAACTATTGTAAACACTATGAAAACTCTACTTAAAAATAGGTGCCCAAGTTTCCATCACAGGGATACATCCATTTGTTCAATGAATCATGGAAAATGTCTTTTCCTATGTCATGTTTTACTCATGTCTCGCAGAAAGGGTAACTTCCTTTCAAATCTCAAAGCCTTTTTTGTAGTTCTCACTGAATCTCATATTGGATTGCAATGAATAAATGCGTCAAGTGACGCGGTTGCATCTTTAGGCACATTCGTTTTTGTTTCATTGCGCTACAAACTTGAGTAGTGCTGGGAAATTAATCCGGAGCATTGAAACAAACACGCGGACTTTTGGGGACTTTTGTTTTCAAGATCTATTTGCAAGTACCAACAAATTTATAAAATTACGTACCGGCGATGGTGCTGTGATTCTCGTAGAGAAGCCAGTCGTCCACTCTGAACTTGTCCGAGTGCATCCAGACACAGTGGTCCAAAGTGAGGGCCATGGAAGGAATGAAGCCGCGGCTAAAAGTTTCAAAGTTCACAACGTGTTTTGAGATAAATTACCGGCTGTGGGGCCTCAAGGCAGTCTCGATCATGGTGGCATCGGATATGTAGGCAGCCGCAGCAAGATGGAGACGGGGATCGTCGCCTAGAATAAACGATTTGAGTGATTGAACTGATAGAACTGCATTGATAATTTGGCTCGGATGGATCGTGAAAAGTGCAAAATCAAAGCGAATCGTGAATTCCTCTATTTCGTAATATATGCTTTCCATAATCTCATGGACTGAATAAATTCATAAAATGACGAGAGTCCTGCTTCTTGAGAATTGTGAAAACGGGGTTCAGTTAAAAAGAACCTTGCATTTGAATTGAAAATCCATTTACCCTTGAAATCTAGACTACATTGACCTAGGTGACGTTATACATTTGGTCATCGAAATGTTCATTTTTTAAGTAAAATTTGCGGTTATCTACAAAACATCTGGCCATAATTGTTATCATTTGTTGTTTCGTATCCTATTGATATAGCTAAAAGATCTGGCACGATATCTCTGGGGTACCCAATCGATATCGAATCAGCCGATAAAACACTAAGCATTTGCTTTGACTAAGAAACCCAAAACCGAGTTTTTGGGTTCCTTAGTCAAAACAAACACACGTTTTCATTTCACTTTCAGGATCAATCGGTATTCACTTGACCAAAAAACAATTTATTGATCTTTTTGCAGATTTACTCATTTGTAACATAGTCAACAGAGGATATAAATTATGAAAAAAGCGTTGATCGGACAAGTTTTTACGATGATACACCTTTATACACGCGAAGAGCGTAACATACAACTAGCAAAGGTTTTTGTTTTTCATAATATAAGAAGGAAAACTTCTTTTTTAACAGTTGGTTCTACAATGTTGAAACCCCTATGACTTTTTAAACAAAGAAAACTTTTACTCCTGCGTGCGGTGTGTACTCGTTAACATATAAATAGCCTCATACTTGTTTACTAGTAACGCCCAAAATTATTCATTTTCGTGTAGGCGCGCCACTTTCTGGTCCCCATCATCGGGAATTTCACAGTAGGTGTTATTTAGCGATGAGACTTCCTCTCAAAAAACTAGATACAAACATTTTTTAGGGACTTACCGATATTCTCGTTGGCCTTGATCCAGACGTAGGTCTTGAACTGTTCGTGGTGGGGCTTGGGGTCCGAAGCCTCGTTCTTCAAGATGAAGTCGACGTCAACGGGGCGGAACTTAAGAAGACAATTGAAAAATGGGGCTAACATAAAGACAAACCGAGAAGACGCGATAGAAAGCAGGGGGAATCTCCTCCCTCCTGAAAGCCACCATAGCCGCCATGGCATCCGGAAGGGACATCTAAAAATGAACAACTTTAACTGAAATATGGCACAAACTCCACCTTAGAAGCCTTGTCAATGATCTCGGTCCAGTCCATCAGCGTTTCCGGCGAAGGCACCTCGGGCATGGCGACCTGATGGACGATGGAGTCGGGCTCGGGCTGTAAAATAGGATTCAAAGCCGATTTTAAAGACGAAGTTACCCTATGGAAGGAGACCTGAACGGTCAAGATGGCCTCTCCATTCTGAACAGCCTTGACCAGACGCGTGCAGAAGCTCTTTCCGTCGCGGATGCAGTCGACTTGATAGAGAAGGGCCTGATCGACGTTGCCTAAAAAATCAATAATTAGAAAATTTACGCTATTTTCCTAATGTAAAAAGTTTAATTTCGCAAAACGTGGCAATCGCTAGGTTCCTTAATTACGGTTAGTTGCCTTTTAGGCTGCAAACAGAATGCTAAAACGCTGGCCAACCGAAATCGTTCTTAACCAAGAAAGTGGATGTGTTTTTTGGGCTTTGAAAGAATGCGAAATGAACCTTAGTGTACACGATTGACAGGCTCACAAACCCAAGAATTGGACGATTCGATCCTTGAGCCTGATCAAATGACAGAAAGAAGGAAAATAAGAAGCTCAAAAATGGCTGGGTTGTTTTAGAAAACGTACCACTCTGAATGAAGTAGCTGTGCATGCTGTTGGGGACAAATCCATGTCCAACGGTGGCAGTGGCCGCAGACAGAGCCTAGAAAACCATAAAATGAAACGAAACTTTATGTAATTATACCTGTCCGATAACTTGTCCTCCGTACACATGCGGCAGCGAGTTGCGTCCCTTCAGAAGATGGCGAGCACTGAAAGTGTTTTGGTTACGCAGTTCTGGAGAAATTTTCTTTTAAGCCGTTTTCGTGTCAGTTGTTTGGTATCTTTTTTGGCTGTTAATATTAACTGAGTACCCTAGGAACGTCGCAAAACCCATAAAACGGTACGTTGTGGTAGGTTTATGACGACCACCTTACTCTGTCAGCATGAACAATTGTGATTTGTTTTACAAAACTGTTTTCCATCAAGAAACACTTGTTTTTTGCTTGAGCTTAGGACTAAGACTACGCCTAAACCTATCCTAGTATCACGTATCGATTTTAGAATGTGTTTATGCGCCGTCTGGTACGGGCCGGCAGACTCATAGGCCTTTTCCTCTGCGTACCGCATTCCGTCTGTTATCCCAAGCACACTTTAATACATTGATTTTTCCACAGTTCATTTCATATTTTAAAACCTTCTAATGCTTTCAGGACATAAATTCCTCGTTTATGAAATACTAGCTACTAACTCTACAGGTAAAGTTTTGACATTAACGAAATAATGCCAATAATTTAGTGAAACTCTCTAAACTACATAATGAATTGTGGGAACTTCTTTTTCCTTTCTTTTCAACTACCGAAAAAGAGGAAAGAATTTGCTAAGGTGAGTATAACCTCGCTATTTTTATTGAAGTTTGATTGGTTTTGCTAAATTAATATTATATTATTTTTTTTACATCAGTTTCTAAAAAAAATATGAGCAAAGCCTGTCTTTTCCGTTTTGGCTTCTCGATTATGTTTCCTTCTTATTTTTTGTTTTCGAGCAAAAATTCAGGCTGTCTCTTCTTATTTTTTTTCAAAAATGCGATCTTTTTCAAAGACTAATTTCACAAACTGATTTAGATACATCTTACCGTTTTGGATAACATTGAATGTTCTGCGTGCTTGTGGAGGAAGAAAGTAACCAAAACCAACTGTAAGCTGTTTTCAAATTTGAGTCAAAGTGAAATTTAGGTTTCATCGAAAAGGAATCCTGGACGGACCCCCGGAAGAAACTGCAATCAAGGAGAATCGCCGTCTCAGCCGAAACGCAGACACGCGCCGAAACGAAGACAGACTGGCAACAAACGCATTTCTGTCGAAAATTGTGTTTGTGCTTATTTGTGCCTTTGTAAACAATAAAACTACACACTACGAAGTTATCTTGAAAAAGACAAGATGTTGTTGTTGTGTACTCATGTCAAATGTTGCTGTATTTTTGTGTTTAGGTAAGTTTTCCACCTTCTACAACTGACTTAAGAAATATTTCAAATGTTTTGAAGCTACTCTTGAGAAATTCTCTTCCATCCCGTTTCCGGTACAATTATTGGGTATCATTTACAAATTTGGATGTTTAACTGTGTATACATTGGCCTTGAGTGCACCAAACTATATTATTGGCTGCTAACATTAGCTGAGTATCCTATGAACGTGGCAAAACTAGTAAAACAGTAAGCTGTGGCAAGTTTATGACGAACACCCTCCCCAAAAATGTCAGCGTGTCAAAAGAGAAGAACAGAGATTTGTTTTACAAAACTGTTTACCGTCATGAAAAACTTGTCTTAGCTTAAGTAAATTGCCCAACCTAGACTGAGAATATTAATGCACGTATTGATTGGAAGGGTGTGTTTTTGCGACGCCCGGCACAGGCAAGCTGACTCAGAGGCCATTGCGCACCGCATTCCGCCCGTAATGCCCAGCACACTTTTTACTCAATGTTTTTCCTTTCTCGCTTTCTTTCTTTTCTAAAAACCTTCAATATATTTTCAGGACATAAATTTCTCGATTACTAATTTCTCAACATCTAACTCTACTGGTAAAGTTTTGTAAGTTACTGAACAGTGTCCAAATTCCAGGAAACCTCTTTAAAATACATATTACTTTGTGGAAACTCCTTGTATGATAATTTTTCAACGGAGTAACATGCATGAGTCGGTTTATATTCGCTTTTTAAAAAATATCCACAAAGGAATTGATTACAGATACCTTTTCTGATTTAACATACTGTTTTAGCCCCAAGCAATCGTTGTGGATAACATTGAATGTTCTGCGTGCTTGCGTACATAGAAAGTAAGCAAAACCAACTCTAAGTTGTTTTCAAAATTCAGTCGCAAACTGAAATTTAGGTTTCCCAAAGGCGAATCCCGGGCGGACCCGCGGAAGAAAGTGCCATCAAGACCATTCGTTCCATCAGGAAACAAGTCGAAAACTTTGGCATCAGACTCTTTTCTGTTGAAAATTGTGCTTGTGTTCGGTTGTGCCAAAGTAAATAATAAACCTATTTTACTGCAAAGTGTTGTTCAAAAATAAATGTATATGATTCGGTTTTACATTTATTTTGTATGTATTTCAAAGTTTGTCCATGGCAATGTCAAGTCAAGTGTATGTCATGTATTTCGAATTTTCTTGCTTTTTTGGGTTCAATTAAATTCTCCACATACTACAATAAAATCGTAAAACAAAATTTTATGTTCTTTGCAATATGTTTCTAGCAGCGAGCAGTAAAAAGGAGAGAGATACGAGAACGACACTAGTGCAAATTACTTATCGACTTTTTTATACTTATCGTTTGCGACCGACGGAAAAAAAATCTCACCAATGTTAAAATGCTTTTGCCACTCTATGAGTGTGGCTAATAACAGTAACTGAGTATCGAATTAACGTGACAACATTTGTAAACCAGTACGCTGTTGGCATGTTCGTGCAATTGAAACCCTACCGCAAACTAGTTAGCGTGTCATTAGATGATGAAAGGGTGAAAAGTTTTCTTTGTTTTATCAATGAAAGTTATAAATCACGTATCAAATGGAACGATTTGTTTATGTCACATCTGGCCAATCTGGCCGACTCATAGAATTTGACCGCCACGGTGAACTCTGTCAGTTATCCCAACTATCGTTTTTCTAATTGTGTGAAATATTTACAGTTTCTTTATTTTAAAAAAGGAGATTTTAGGACATAATGTCCTCGTTTACCAATTGATCCACTAGTCGCGAACATGTACTATTTTGAAATGTACCAAAAAAAGTGTAATCATTTCAGGAAATTTATATAATCAAGAAGCTAGTTTTGTGGTACATTCTAAAAGTTTTCTCTTTGCATGCCAGAAAAACAGAAGAAGCGAAAAGAAGTGAGTTGATTTCACAAGTCTCTGAAACTATAGGTGTCCAAAAAAAAATAGTCGGGAAAATAGAAAAGCCATTGAGTTATGGTTTAAGGTTCCAGTTTACTACTTTTTGGATACTATGTGTATTTTTTCCGTTTTCTCATGCGTTGTTCTCATTCCAAAAGTGCCCATGAAGCTCTCCAATATCGTGGGGAAGGACAAAAGCGGATACGGCTTCGTGCCGATTCGCCACACGAAAGTTTGCCTTCTTCTGCATCCTGTTTTCGTTTTCAAAATACGTACCAACCACCCAATAGCTCTACCAATTCCAATAGGAAATCTCTACCCACTAACCCACACAACAACTCTTGGGTGGAAAGAAATCACAAAAACGAACTAGGTCGAACATTCACTTCATATTATGAAAGGGTTGAAAAATCACACACATCCTAACCAAACACACCAATCCCACACAGATCCCTTTTCCAATGAACGCGGCAAAATTCAAAAACTAAGAGTTTCTGCAATCTGAACCATGTTTTCAAACAATGCAATATTTTAATAGGATACAAAAGTGTTATATATTTGATATGCCTGTTATTTGATATGCCTGTATAGATTGGAACAGTGTGTTTATGTTACGTCTGGCGTAGGCTGGTCGACTCATATACGCCATTGCTTCAGCGCGGTGCTTTCATCCGGTTATTCCAACTCTAGTTTCTCTAATTGTGCAAAATATTTACAGTTTTTTTAATTCGGCGAATTCGGCGAATTAGGGCATATATTCCTCGTTTACTAATTAATCAACTACATGTAAAGGTAATGTTTTAATTAAACAAAAAATGTAACAGTTTCAGAAAAAAATATAGTCTAAATATTTGCCTTTTTGGAACTCTGGAAGATTTTTCTTTCGAACAGCAGCTAAAGCGGAAGAGGCCTTTGTGAGTTGTATCATAGTATCGCTGATTCAGGGTCAAATACAAGGTTTCAGTACATAAAAATGTAAAGAAAGGGTAAATTGCTATATCTAAAATTTTGTAACAAACAAAAGTGAACAAACATTATTATTATAGAACAGTTTCGCGTTAAGAATACTTCTTCTGTTCCTAAAGCGTTTTCCCAAAAGGTGCAAAAAATATAAGAAAAAACATTTGCAGAAACAATGATAATTTTTTCTTTTGGAGGTAATAGCTCAAATAGGTCTATTTCCTTTTCGTTTCTTAGTTATATTATTTCTGTTTTCGGTACCCAATTTCAAACTGCCCTCTGTTTTTGCGCAAGCAACAAAATTAAAGCCGTGAGGTCCCAAATCGAGAAGGCAAAGCTCGCGTAGTGAGGATTTGAGTTCTGGTTTTTAAACTACTAAAATCACTTGTTTAGGTACATATCAACGTTTCGGATAACCCAGAAGTTTAAAAACAGCTTCTACGAGACGAAGAGATGTATGGAAAAGTTGTTCACATCCGCAGAAGCCAGGGCGGATCGTCGGAAGAAACTTTTTGTACCAAGTGGCTTTTTCAAAACAATCACGTTAATAATGTAAACCAACTCAATTTTGACACAACTATAAACAATGTACTCATGTGTGGTAATCCTGCAAATAAACCTAAGATATGCAAACTGTTGTTCAATGATATTTTTTCGCTTGTGTACATTTACTTTTTAGAAACTTGTTGTAAATTCCGATTAAAATATTATCGTCCAATGAACAATCGTCCTATTGGCAGTCTAAGGGGTTCCTGGTAATTGGTCCCGCAACGAAGGCACCAACTACGGTATGCGAATGAGTAGGCAACATTAGGAGAATTAAAACATGTGTAACTTATTGCAATTTTAAGAGTCGTAAACTAATTTTGTTGTTGTCAGTTCTTTCAAGAAAAAGAAATCGAACACATAGGGGTGTCATCTTTGTCCGCTAAAGAGGAAATTTTTTATGTGTAAGAGAGGCATACGAATGCTAAATTGGGAAAGTGAATTATTGATAAAAAAATGAAAAGCGAACAAAGTATTTCAACACTTGTAAACATTTGCAGTTGTTCTTGTATGCTTTGGAAGTTGGCTTTACATTTCTAAGTTTTTTGTATCCCTGCTCTAATATACTTTCATTGCACTATCTTGAATATTGCAATATGGAACGAAATATTTAATAATTAATTCCACCGTTTTACGGTTTATATAGAAAGACTACACAAAGGATCGATTGGAATTCTGTGTTTTTGTTACATCTGGCGTTGGCGGGCCGACTCATAGGCTTTTACCCCGGCGCGGTGCAATTCGCCGCTTACCCCCCACTATACTTTCTCTTACTACTTCAGAATTTTACAGTTCTCTTACTATTTTAAAAATCATTTTCACGTTTTTAGGACATACATTCCTCGTTTTCTAAATGACAAACTATTAGTTGTAAAGGTAATGTTTTCAAATTTACTACTGAATATTGACATATTTTCAGAAAATACTATATTTTGGTTTTGTGGAATGCCCTTCTAGTTTTCTATTCGTTGTGCGCAACGTGTGCAAGTAAGTATTTTTTTAATTTGAACAAACCACAAAAAAATCAAACTGTTTCGGGTTTTATATTATCTACACAAGTACAATTACTATTTCATTTCCAACCCTTTTAAGCAAAAAAAAGTGATACAAAAAAAGAAAAAGGAATAATTTTCAGAACTGAGCAAACGTTTCTATCAATTAGCCGAAACCCTTAGAGATAAAAAAACATCATTCACGCAAGTAAGTTTAATTTGAAAGCAAATTCCTTTCCTTCAGTTTACATTAAGTTTAAAAGTGTCCTTTTGAAAAAGAAACAAAAATGAACCGATTTAGGTCAAGCTGGTCTTCTAGATCCAAACGGGTGGATAATATTGAATGTTCCTCGTGCAGGATGGTGGAAAAAGAAACCTCAAAAGTAAGTTACCTTTAAAACATTTCTCGCAACCTGTGGTTAAGGGCATCGAAACTGAATCTCCGAAGCCTTCAAAACAACTTGGAAATTCTTATAAAACGCACCGCAGTCATCTTTAAAAACAGTAATTTCCCCTGTAATGTAATAACACAATTTATTTTGTTAATAAAACATCTATATTGTTTTGTTTGTGATATCTCACTATAAACAGAGCTTGACATGCACAGCTATACTTTTAATACACGTATACGTATGTGATTGATGGTGGGAGACATATATAGCATACGAAAGAAGCCTTTTAAATAGATAACACTTTTTCGTATAAAAACTGTGGGATTTTAAAAAATGAGTGTACCAATTATTTAAAAAAAATGTTAATAAAACCATTAAATAATTTAAAGACAAATGTTTTCAAAAGATGTCGCTGGTTTCCAAAATTTGCAGTTCTTCCCTTCTATTTTGCAATGGAGTGTTATTCGCAATAGACGCGAAAAACGAGCTTGGAAAAAAAAATTGACGGTTGGCGTTCCAAAACCAACAGAGTGATATTTTTGCTCCACCTGGTCTGACGCCTCATGAGAAACGTGAAAACGCTTGCAATTTTTGCAGTTGGGGGCTCAACGCTCAAAACATTGCGGGCGCAAAAACTCACATCTTCCCTGCCGACAAAACAGTTTTCATCACCTATATTTGATCCAAGTCAGCGGCTCTAAGACCCGTTCCAGCGAAACATTCAGAGAGAGGAAAGCACTCGCGATAATTTCGTTTGTTCAATCTGATATTGTACAGGCGAAACACAAAGAACGCTTATCAACAAATCGTGAGTTTGGCGTTAGTTGGCTCGTGAACGACTGCCTACGCCACGCTCATTCATTGATTATCTCTTCACTTTGCTTATGCTTTTCCACTTCTCCCCGCTTTCTTTACAATTACTTAAGACGTCGTCTCTCTAAATCTCGACATATCCCCCCTGTATAGGTCATAGAAAAAAAATGTCTTCAAATTTGATGAAAATTGGTTTTTGAGGTACCCTATGGGTGCTGTGTAAGATTTTGAACTCAAATTGGCATTATCGATTTTTTGGTCCGAGATGACGTCATAGGGTACGACCCTTCGTATCTTGGCCAGATCGAGTCCGATCGTTTTGGTCATAAAAGAAAAAATGTTGCAAAATGTATAAGAAACTAGAATATCTAACTCAAACAAAAACATTTCTTTAGTGAAATGCGATAAAAAATGAAAAACGTGTCATTAAACTCAGTTTTCTCGCTCGCACGCTTTCATACTTGCGATCGGAATTTCGAAATTATTATTTTCGAATTCTATGCGTAATTTGCAACAAAACTAGTGTTTTCATATTGAAAAACCATCGCCACTTCCCTACGTAATCGGCCGCTGAAAATTCCTTACCACCCCAAATTTTGTTAAGGCCGACTTGGGAGCGGACATCAAAATTTATATATTGGCGCCATGAGCGTTATACTTGATTACACTAATCCAAAATTGTTCATAAAAGGGGTTCCCGATAAAAAAGTGGCCCCGCCCAGTAAAAATCGATATTTTTCTTTATGTAAAATCTTTCATAATTCAGTTCACAGTCAACTTATGAAAACCAGGTAGGGCTCACTCAATAGCGTTTTTACCGTACATTTTTTTTGTTTTCTAAGAGTTTCAGGAATAACATTGTTGAACTTGATTTTTGGAGCAAAAACTTAAAAAAATCTTCAAAACTTTCTTTTTTAACTTTCAAATTTTTCTCAAGTACATTCACTCATTGGACTGTCACCCAGTTGAATTTTTTCTACAGAGGGCTCGTCGATAGGAAAAGCCGTTTTTTATTTACCGTGTTATGATACTTTTTACTTTAAACATTGTTACAAAACACTTTTTTCGGAGGTCTTTTCATGCTATTGTATGCTGCTCATACTGACCCCTAAGCGCGTGCGACTCAGAAATTGGGGTTTCCAAGAAACAGTTGGGCACTTGAAGTCACAAAACGTCTTTACTGAAAACTAAATAGATGCGACATCATCTCCTTGAAACGAAAAAAATGGCGTTCGTGCCCTGTTACTGAAAATAAATAGGTTATCGGGAACTTGAGAAAAATTTGAAAGTTAAAAAAGAAAGTTTTGAAGATTTTTTTAAGTTTTTGCTCCAAAAATCAAGTTCAACAATGTTATTCCTGAAACTCTTAGAAAACAAAAAAATGTACGGTAAAAACGCTATTGAGTGAGCCCTACCTGGTTTTCATAAGTTGACTGTGAACTGAATTATGAAAGATTTTACAAAATATCGATTTTTAGTGGGCGGGGCCACTTTTTTATCGGGAACCCCTTTTATGAACAATTTTGGATTAGTATAACCAAGTATAACGCTCATTGCGCCAATATAAAAATTTTGATGTCCGCTCCCAAGTCGGCCTTAACAAAATTTGGGGTGGTAAGGAATTTTCAGCGGCCGATTACGTAGGGAAGTGGCGATGGTTTTTCCATATGAAAGCACTAATTTTGTTGCAAATTACGCATAGAATTTGAAAATATGAATTTCGAAATTCCGATCGCAAGTATGAAAGCGTGCGAGCGAGAAAACTGAGTTTAATGACACGTTTTTCATTTTTTATCGCTTTTCACTAAAGAAATGTTTTTGTTTGAGTCAGATATTCTTGTTTCTTATACATTTTGCAACATTTTTTCTTTTATGACCAAAACGATCGGACTCGATCTGGCCAAGATACGAAGGGTCGTACCCTATGACGTCATCTCGGACCAAAAAATCGATAATGCCAATTTGAGTTCAAAATCTTACACAGCACCCATAGGGCATCTCAAAAACCATTCTTCATCAAATTTGAAGACATTTTTTTCTCTATGACCTATGGTCGGTCGAGAATTACAGACATCTGGTCTTAATTAATTTCACACTTCCAGGGCATATATTCCTCATTTCAAATAATTGCACAAACAGCCGAAAACGTGGTAAAAACAACACTTTTGCTAAATTACGCCTTATGTTTTTGTCCAAGGAGTTACAGTTGGGAACTGATCTGACATTAGAACAGTTTTTTCATGAGTATCTGTCAAATAATCGCCGAGATTCACATTTGGGACAACGCATTTGAAAACTGGTAAATTTAATTCCCATTTATTTTTCCATATAAACCTTACAGCGAGAAGTTTTGGAATATGCCAAATTTCTGGATCCTAACTATTTCACCAGAAGTGCACTGCAGGTTTTGTACCTGACATTCCAAGGCAATGAACACGATCTGATCTCGGAAAAAGAAAAGTTTCCATTTGTTTTCCCCCAGGTTTAATTATCCAACTTGTGCCAAATGTTCTATTAGTAATGTGTTAACAATTTACGATTCGCTATTATTTATGTTCTCTGTGTTTTTGTTTATGATTGAAAAGCTTCGTAATTATTACCTTTTTGCGACCCCACAACATTTGCAGAAGGCATCCGCTCTCCACGTTTTTCTTCTAGATCAGACAATTCTTTATTATCGTTGTTTCTACATTGTTAAGTAAAAAATAAATTTAAGTTTGAGTTATCACTATTCCGCGTGGCTGTCTTCTTGTGTCTATGGGAGACTAAGTGCAAGCAGCCATACCCCAAGAAATGTATGCTAAGTATTACTCTAAAAGGAAGTTAGATTGCATATTCAGCCTTTAGCTAAAAATCCACAGCGGAACGTGTGCGATAGGGCAAAACGTTGCTTGGAAACTCTTCAGGGGTTCGACGATATAGCGCTACGGTGCCCTAATGCGTTCGTATAATTTTGAGAGCTTGTAATAATGGAAAAAAAAGCAGCGAAAACATTAGCTAACCAAGGTGAGGTTGTTTTTTCAAAAAGAAACCACGCGCTTGGAAAATTAAAAATGCAGTTTTGGCATAACTAAAAAACGTTATTGTGACATTTAAGAACAATGAATAACACTGAGTCGTCTACGTGCTGGTTTGGAAAGCCAAAAGTAAGCATTTTTCACATGACTTCATTGCAAACCACACTAACGGTCAATTGTAGTAAACAGAAAGAAGAAATAATTTGAAATCAGTCATAGTATTGAATTTTTACTTTATAAAGGATGTTCGTTTGTCCGTAACACTGAGTGAGTGAAATCAAACGAGAGTGTTTTCCTCAAACCGAAGGAACTTTTTGTTTCCCACAACATCAAATGGTAAATAATGGCCACCATTTGGCAGACGCTTGGTAGATTTAAAGGCGTCTTTTAAATAAAAACAAAAAATGTCACTGCAGAGTGTAATAGCTAGGCACCGCAGCCCCGCCCCTTTTTGCTGAAAAAAGGGGAGGCAAATTCTGGGCACCCCCTTCTAAAATCCTTCAAAATAAACTTTTTTCGATTTTAAAAAAAGAAAACGACAGCAAATTGGATTCTCTATCGGCTGGTTAACGACGCAAAAACCGAAATTGTGTGACAAATATTGAAAAGTTGCTGGTTTTTGGGTCCCACTACCGATTTAGAGGCAAATGCAGCTCAATGTTTTTATAAAATCGTAAACTTGAAGTTATTTCCTTCCTTTTGCCGTGTTAAAACCTAAATTTCGAGCTGCCGAAATTTTTCTAGAAGGGTTCAAAGTAAGCTAGTCAGAAAATGAAAATTATCTCAATTTTTTCAGCGACAACCTTACTTTTTCAAATTAGATTTTGAAATTTCATGTCTTTGCGGTCCTTTTTAATATTATAATGTTAATGATTTGTCCAGAAATAGCCATACACGATGGCTTCAAAGATGGTACTACAACTCGCCTAAACACAAAAGTACCTCGCATTTGATATACAGGCCAATGCCGCTCGAGATTTTTAATGGAATAAATGTATTTTACTATTCCTCAAATTTTAAAAACGATTTTCTCAAAATTCTAGCTGCCAATTTTCTACAATTCGTCGTTAAAAGTAAACATTTTGCTATTTTTACTCTGAAATGGGCAGCAAGCGCGCCCCAATCACTATTGGCAGGCATCCAAAAACTCAAAATTTTGAATTTTTGGGCGGAAAAGCTCAATTTTCTTAAGTTTGCTTATGGTTCCTCTATAAATAAAAACAATAAAAAATTAAAAATGATTTTCTGACGACCAACGACGAAAATCTATGAAAACACGTTCAGATACATCGTTTTTGAGCCCCTGATAGCTTAAAAAGGAGTTTATGGCCTGCTATTTATAATTATTTATAGAATTATAGACACCTGACTGTTATTTTATCGATTTATTGTTATGCTGACCCGTGTTTATGCAAAAACGATGCGAAATCAACCGAAAATGCAGGGTTGGCTGCTCGTGACAGTCGCCTGAAGTGGGCGTGGCCTCCCGGCTGCAGAGGCAGCCAGGTCTGAAAATGCCGCCCCGAGGGCGATCTTCAAACTTGAATTACTCGGCTCAAAGTCAACCGAATTTCATTTTTCAAAAAAAAGATTTCTTAGTTAGAACATAAGCAATTTGGTAGTGTAACTTTCTTTCAATTAAAATCAGTTTGAAAAAAGCGTTGCGGTGCGGGCAAATGTAAAAAATAGGCAAAAAGTAATAGCGGGCAAATGTGACACTTAATGGCGTGGGGTGATTCATAAGCAACGAACGTCGCAAAACATTTTACGCCGGTTATCTCTACGGAAACGTTGTCATTTTACCCACCTTTTGCAGTGTTTTCGTTTTATATCTATTATTTTTTTATTTCAGGGCATAAATTCCTCATGTACAATGCATCTAAATAATTCACCAAAAGCCATCAAATCTTACCCTTGAAGTAATCTTTGAAAGTCAGTCATCGAAAATGTTGCGTCTTGCCAGCCGACAAGAGACCACAGGTATTGCTAACAATTACAATTTAAATTACTAGTTTTAGTTGGGTCTTCATATTCTGCGTACTCGTGAAATGAAACTGATTTGACCCTGCATCACATCTGTCTATGTCCGTTCTTTCTATCCAGCGATTAAGTACCATGGATGTCATTGAATGAAGGTTTTTACAACATGTTTTATAAATGCTTTGTAACATTCTGTGATACAGTTATGTTCAACAGCCCTTGTTAATAAACTGCGTTTTGCTATTGCGAAATCCTAAAGCTCTACGCTTTACTGTTACGAAATCCAAAGAAGTTGTTTTTTTTGTCTCAAGCACTAATTCTTAATGATTTCCTTAAGCACTAATACTCAAACGGTTTACGGGGAGCCGAGTTATAGCTTTTCGAGCCAAGAACCCAAAAATGAAATCTATATATTGAATGATTTTTCTTTTCTTTTCTTGAAAGATGAGGATTAGAGGGAGTCAAGATACAGCTTTTCGTGCCGCGACCCAATAAAGACAATCAATAAATTGATTGATTTTTCTTTGGGTAACTTCTATTGCCTAAGGCACTAACATATTGAAAGATGAGCATAAATGCTTCACTGGAAGCTGAGATATGATGAGTGATTAAATTTTCACATACGGACATTTGCGCTTCATTTTAGTTAGATATCATCGTTAAAGACCTGCTTCTCCAGTTCTCCAGTATGGGAGGAATCACAAAGAGGTCGGTCGAAGGCGAAACCGTCCTAAACGTATCGAAAGTTTGCAAAGTCCAAAAAGTGCATTCAGCTTATATTGTAGGCGAGTCGTTATTGTGGTACACGCTCAAAAGCTACAGTTACACAGTTTCACAAGCACTTTATAGTCTTAAAAAGGATATTTCCCATTCCCATGATGCATAATGCCCCATCCCCCTTGTGAATCACCAAACCCGCGCTGAGGCACAAAATCATTCCGAAAACTCACACAAAGAGGTTTTTGTCGATTTTCTCCAGATTCAGAAACGTGTCGATGAGTCCGGCTTGAATGTCCTCAGCCCTCGAAGAAAACTCCACATGGTGGACGTTGAGCAAGGAAGGGAGGTTACTGCTAGCAGGCTTAAAATGAAATTTATGATTTCCAATTCAAAGAAAATTTACCCTGATCATAGTTGGCAACTTGGCCGGAATATCCGCCTTGTGATTGTCCATACCCTGAAGAGAAAAGAAATCGACGTCAAAGCGGAAACGTAAAGTCAGTTAAGAAACAGAAGGCATGTGGCATTCAAGAAGAATTAGAGACAAGGCGGCTAGTGCGTGCAAAGTGCACGCAATTATGTATTTGGCGGGAAAAAAGTCCTTACCCGCGAACGCAGCTGGCCTATTGCAGATTGCACCTGGCAGTCTGGACAAAGGGTTTTGCAGATTGAAATGGCGGAATGATATAACGAGGGAGTAATGATCAGTGTGAAGGACAAGAAAATCATCAAATTGTAACGCAATGAAGATAAAATCGTGTTTAATATTAGGGGCATTATAGATAGCTAGGGCCTCAACAACACCCTGCCAAAAAAAAGATTTAAACCAGAAAAAACGTGCAAACCAGGTCTAATATGTGTCGAAACTCAAAAACGCGGAGAAAAAGCGGTATTTTTCGAAATTCCAAGGTTGGCGAAAGCTAAAGCTGCTTCAAAAAACACAAAACATTGGCTGAAAGCTTTACATTTGAAGACATTTGATAGTCACTAGAGGTTGGATTGCAAACCGTGGCGGAAAAGACAACTTTTTTAGGTTTAAAGTGTTAAAAAAAGCTTAGGTTCTTCAAAGTCGACGTGAGAGCGTATTTTTGAAAAGTTTTCTTTAAAAAAGGCGTGGAACAAAATCAACCCAATGGGTCAAACCTAATAAATACATTTGCGTTGTATTTTCACTAGCGATCCCAGCCAAAATGACCAATGGGGCAAAAACATCTATTTCAGCACTAAACAAATGAACCAACATTCACTTTTCCATTACAGTTTGCTCACAAAACCTAATCGCACTCAAAAAAGGATGAAAAGAACTTTTTCTAGTGGAGCTTGAGATAAAACATTACAAAGACTTTGAAATGATATGTTGCAAACAAACAAACAAAAAATGTACTTGTGGTTGAGTGACAATACACAATTTGTTCACTGTATATTTGAAATGAAGTTACGTCACAGCTCTTAAAATCCTCTGAAAATTAAAAAAGAAAATAAGACAATTCTCACTAGAGATCAACACAAACAAGATTGAATTTCATGCTCCAAAAAATGCTTTCTAACATGAAGAAGCATATTTTCTGCGGTTACAAATAAACAAGAGTTAGTTAAAGACAGCGAAAGACAAATGCAAGGCAAGAGAGAATTTCTTACAAATGTGGAATCCTTGTAGTTTGTATTAGTGCTTCAAACTACATACAAGAAACATCAAACCACAAATGCATAAAGAGGCCAAAAAATTTATCAAATATAGAGACGTACTTTCTTTTTTTCCTAAATATTTTCGGAAGAATGAACGGATGTACGTGTATTTCGAAAATGACTCCGACGCGTTTTAAATGGACCGACCGTGCCAATTGCGATGTTATCTGTCTGGTGCGGTAAACACATGCAAATTTGTCGGCGACCTTCAACAGAACGATCGCACAAAGAGTGTTTTGCCTGTTTTGGCACTAGCTCTGCTTGTTTTCAGAATTTCGCTCTGAAAATGGTTTTTTCGTTATGATTTTAAAAAATAACGCATGCCAATTGAAAACGTAACGTAAACTGTTAACTATTTCGAAAAGTGCTTGCCGATTACCTCTTATTATTTTGAATTTCAAAGGAAATAATGTATTTCGATTGTCCGTTATTTTTTCGATTTGTTTGTAATTGTCTTTCAAAAAAGAGAGAAAACAATAGTTAAATGGGCGGAAATTAAGTTTTATTTTTATTTCAAACTTTGTGTTCTGTAAAGTTCGTGGGCTAAAAAACCAAAAAAAAATGCGAACATTTTAAAGAAAGATGGTTAAAACATATGGCATTTTACATACATTCTGGTTAAATTTTGCAAATGGACAAGAACATTTCGTTAATAGGTTTTTTGAAAGATTTGCATTAAAAAATTTGAAAACTTCATTCCAAATTTTAAAGTTGAAAAGGATTCAAAACGAAAAGTCAATTTCTTTGTTTTCGCTTTCTGACATGTGCGTGTGACATGCACCAAGATTAAAAGAAAATCGAGAATATTCAGAAATTTTCAAGGATGCCTTGTGGGCGATCCTGCTAAAAGGCCTAAAAGGGTTTTCCCTCTACGGGAAACATTTTAAACGAAAACGGAATCCTCAAAACGACAAAAGGTAAATTTGTGAAAGCCTGAAGCTTGTCATAAGAATGCAGAATGTTTCAAAACCTTTGCAGCATTTGCACGCGAGTGTAAATGGCAGGGTCCGCATGAACCCTGCACTGTTGAAACAATGACTCTTGCGATCCTCCGCGCCGTTGAGTGAATCACCGTGGGGAAAGGGCAGACGGAGAGCGAGGCAAGAGCCTTGTCGAGGACAGATGCAGTTTTTTGCGCAAAGGCAGATGGCACGCGAGGAGACAGCCTGTTAGTCACCGTTTACGACCGATCGGGATGCCTCAGAACTGCCAGAGCCCACATTTATGCCAAACATTGCACATTGGCGGCGTGAAAAGATGCTGACATCAGAAGGAGCTTACGAGCGGTTTGGATTTACAAGGCATGACAAGATGAAAGAGCAAATTGGAAGCGCAAAGTTTGTTTTGCAGCATTTTCCAATTTTGAGAAATAAGTTTCTGAATGAAAACATCCTCTTACCTAAAAAGTAACGGTTTTTTGCAGCAAAATAAGGAAAAGTTCACAAAGTGGCTCAAAATGGATGAAAAAGCTGTTTTTCGACATTTCGACGTTCCAAATGCAGATTAGCAGAAGCCAATGTGAACGCGGCGAACCAACAACACATCAGTGCAAATGCATAAACATCAATGACTGTGGTGGACTTTTGAGTTTCTGGTCATGCGTGAAATTGTGCTTTTTTGGACTAAAAAAAGAAGTTCGGAAGAACATAGAAAACCATAAAAATTGGAAGTTTTAAATTTTCCGCCTGAGGTTAAAAAAGATCATGTATTATATAAGCTAAGAATGAAATACTCAAAAGTATCTAGCCGAGAAAAGAAAATCGTGTATCTAAATAAAAATAGGCCTTCAAAATGTGAAGCAAGATCAAGCTCCAATTTTAAAGTTGTTTTTCAAATAGGCAAGGTGTTCAAAGGCCGTGAGAACCCAGTTAAGAACGACGGAAAAACATTAAAAAGCAAATTTAGTGACACCAAAACAAAACACATTAGCAACTTAAAGAGGATTTTAAAAATTAAAAATGAATACAAGACAATCAATTCTAATGTTAAACTTAACAACTTGTGAAGGTTGGTGTCGCTATTATTACTTTTCTCCGAATCTGACGCAAAAGTAACAAAAGCGCCGAAAACCAGTCAGCAGATTCAATTAATAAAAGGAAAAGTGCAGCGAAAGCGAAAACCCGACACATGAAATTTGTCGGCTGTTAACAGTTTTACTAACTTTCGCGGTTTACCAATTTATTTTCTCTGTATTCCGAAAGTGAAAGATTTTGCATTTTTTGAAAAGTAAAATTTCACTTTATATATGGTTTGGGCTTAAAAAATCTATTAAATTAATTGTTGTTTGAGAGTTATTGGTTTTTAAAGCCACACTCTTTCCAATTATAAACCAGATTTATATAATATTAGTATTTCCAAAAAAATTTGGAAAGTAATTATAATAAAACATTAAAAATTAGTTGAATGAACTGTAAAGCAAACAAACACGTTTTAAGAAATTTTCCCGGCTTTCTACATTTTATAAAATAATTATTTGAAAAATTAAAGCCTCAAAAACAATAAAATTTTAGAGAAAGCTAAAAATAGCCATCTGAAACCAACCGAGTTCCCGTAAATCGGGTGTTGACGTTCGCTAGGATTACCAGCTGCTCGGTTAAATTTAAAGGGCGGGAAAATGGGCCCCTCTCAAAAAACAGTTATAACATTTTTCTATACTTCGAATTTGGCATCAATCCCTTCAACAAAGAACGCTGAATTTTATAGAATATAAATTATTCTTTAGATTAATGGCGTTGGTTTTAAATTAACGGATAAAGGGTTTTTGGAGCAAGCGTGCTCCAATGCCACTCTGCGTCTCTGGCTCCGCTGTGCATCTGGGCTCAGCCGGCGGGATTGTCGGCGGACAAGGACGGCAATTTGGCCACTTAGGCGTGAAAATAGAGTAATTGGGTTTGATTTTTGTCTAGAGAGTTGATATAACAAAAACATGTTTAAAAAAATTAAATTTGTCTTTATAAAAAATATTTAAAAACAACCTTATGTTTCTTTTTCTTAATTGTTTTTGTCGGTTTTTCATCATTTATGTGGAAAAAACCACGTTTTAGTGACGAAAAAACGAAATTTTAACTTTTTTGTCAAAACAACCCGTCCCTTTTCCGCCGTCTGTGACCTTGTGCGGAATCGTTATCTGTTGAACAGGTGTGAACACTAATAATAGATACCGAACGGTCCAGAAAGTTTTGGTAAATGGAAAATTGTGATATATCAGAAAAACAAACGAGAAAGGGCGGCATCCTTGTCATCATTTGAGAATTCTTCGCCAGACGCACGGACTTTTGAAATTCCGTGTATCTTGAAGTTTTCAAAAACTTTTCCTGCTTTCAAAAAGTAAATCGCTTCAAACAAGGTTATTTTTTATGCGAGTAAGTGCGTAAGGTTAAAACACATCGATGCGACTGGGCGATTTGGCTTTTTTACCCGGGTTCTGCGCTGTTGACCTGCCCTAGCTAACATATGCTTGCCCGCTGGTGTCTAATTACCACGTTTTCTGACCTAGTTTTAGCTGTATCTGTTTTTGTGTCGTAAATTTCGCGCTGAGATCGATCAAACAATTTGTTCATTAAATTTGACTTAAAGACACTTTTGTTAAAGGATTTTGTGTTCTATCTAAACATTGTCATCTTTTGTGATTGTCTGCAAATTGTCCGTGAACGATTATTTTGCATTCTTATTGTTGTTTAGAGGATACAAGTTGTCAATTTCAGTAGAGAATTTTCGATTGTCGTTGAATTATCTATCGATGTTTATCCCAACACTTTTAGCCGGGCTCTTTTGCCGGGACCTTTTCGAAATGGTCTTCGTATGCAGTTCAGCATTACCCCTGTTTAATTGCTGAAAACGTTACAGTTACCCGCTGTTAAGGGATATTATAGATTTTTAAAATGTTGACCGCTAAATTACAAAATCAAAAGCTAAAACACCGCTTTACTTGTATCTGGGTTCTGAATTCGGCTTTTCCTCACGCCTTATTTTCAATCTTTCATTATGATAAGAACAATTTTCTTTTTTTTCTTTCCTTCCTCTCTTAATCTGGAAATGTTTCGTTGCCCACCAATAGAGAGAAAGTCGACATTCACTTGTTGAAACCTCCATTGTATCCCAAAGACGTTTGATTGAATAGTAAAAAAAAACAGTGCTAGCAAAATCAGTTGGTAGCAGTTTTTAAAGCACAGGGCTTTTTGTCTTAAAAATGTTTCATATAACCCTACGCCTACATTCTGTTTAGCTGCAGCAAAAGTTGTAGTCAACTTGATTTCAACTCATTCAATCTGTTCTTCTTACCCTTTATAATCCATTCTATTCATATTAAGTAGTCAAAACTGTCCTTATATCATTTTTAGGTCTATCTGGAAGCTAATTTCAAGTGTTTTTACCGTATGTTTAATGTTTGACCACGATTGTCGCTGCGATGACCTTGCCTTGCTGTTATCTCTTACATGCCGTAATTATGTGTGTTTGGACATTTGCAGTAAGCATTAGAGAAGCTTTCGCTTTGGTTTCAAGCTGGTAATTGGTTGAAGTTTGATGACTCTCTAGTTTCAAATCGTGTTTTTCCGTCATGGATGTAAAATACGTAAACCTTCACAGCTGGTTCGGTGTTGTGTGAAAGCCCATCTTCTTTCTCTGCATCCACCTAATATCCGCCTATAAACAGCTTCAGCATGAAAATGTTTTCTATCATTTATACACTAGAACTTTATTCTGCTAAATGTACATAATCTCAAGCTAACGTCTATCTTTTCGTGTATAAGCATTCTGTATTTTGGGGCCATAGCCCCAGGAAATATTTTCAAACTATGAGTTTGCGTCATAAGTCTTTTGGTTTTCTGAGTTTCTTCTCTCCCGCTGCCAACAAATGGAGAGAAAACCCCCTTTAAAATTTTAGAGGGGCATATGCATATGAAAGCATTTTTTGCCTTAACTTCATGCCTAAAATTGACTCTGCGAAAAACATTTAGCTACAGCTAAGCAGATTGATCAACTTCCGTTTCACAATCTGTTTTTCTGACCCTTTACTATTCTTTAGAATTTTATATAGTACTCAAAACTGTCTTTATCCAAATTTTAACTTTTGCTGGAAGCTAATTTCAATTGCTTTTTACAGTATGTTTCCTACTTGACCACGATCGTCGTTGCGACCTTGCCTTGATTATATCTCTTACATGTGGAGAGTTATGACATTTGTATTGTTTAGCTGTAAAGCTTTCGGGTTTGGTCAAACTTGGTAAATGTTTGAAGTTCGATTACTTTATACTTCGAGACATTCATTTTAACTCTAATTTAACAAATGGAAACGCTCAAATCCATCTTTTGCAATATTTTTAAAGCTTACATTTTTGTTCTGCAACCCCTTAATTGTGATTTGTAAACAACTTTATTATCTAAATCTGGTTTTGGATAATTTTTATCTCAACCAGGAAGCATTTTACAAGTGAACTTTTGTTTACCGTATTCTTGCAACCGGACCATGACTCTTGTCGCGATGACCTTGCCGATATCCTAGCATCGGATCCAACAAGCGATGTTTTCTTATGTACCCGCTTTAGCTTATTTTTAAATTTAGTCTAAAACAATCTAGAATTTCATAAGAAAACTGAAATTCTAACTTCAAAACAACAAATAACCCCTTTTCGTTCCCTATGCGAAGAATCGGTCAATGCGCGACGCGACCTTCCATCTTTTAATGACGTCATCACCTTGTGAATCTGATAAGACAAGGTAGTTTTGATCATTTTATCATATAAACAATTTGTAAAAAGGCTAGAATCTAGCTTGAATCAAAGTTCCGTTGAATTTAACCCTGATTCCCCAAATTTAGGCCCCATTTTGAAATCAGCGAGTCGGTATGTGTAACCAGGTACTTATCCTTTTGTTGAGGTCTGTGCCGCCATGTGACTGACCAAAGAACTTTGTGCTCTTTGCAACTTTCGAACTGGTCTTTGTTTGTCCAGCCATCGATTTCGGCCGTTGGAATCGGTTTACCAAGGATTTTTCAGCCATTTCGATTGAAATCAGCTGGTGATTGTAGGAAACACAGACATCAGATACGCATTCCCATCATTTTTATTCTTCTAATCATCACACATTCTGTTTATCTCTTGAAAACAGCAATTCACAGGCTACTTTTAAACAAAAACTGAGCATTTTTTCTTCAAAATGTTTTTCTTTTAAAGATGAGCTATTTTTAGGGCTATTTCTAAAAATGTGACTTGGTTCTGGTTGAAACACATTTCCACGCCAATTTGCTCCCCGTACGTGACCTTCTAATGTTGCGAATCTGTTGCGATCGCCGAATTCCTAAAGTTTCTCCCGAGTTTTTCACTGATAAAGCGGAAGTATACGGTAACTTTCGACAAGTTTTTAGGCAAAAATGAATTTTCAGCGTGAAATTCTGGGCTTGTAAAAAAATACGTCTATTTTCAAGTTTTTTTTAATCCTTTGATAACGTTTCCAGTATTACTTTAAACACATTCTAGGTATTGTCTTTCGAAATTCACTCCAGTAATATGAAACTTTTGTTTTAGGCCTTAAATTAACACTTTATACTGCAAGTTATTCAACAACTAAAGACTTTTCCAAACTTTGCTGGTTTTATATCCCCTTTTTTCATTTTTCCAATAACAAAGGTTGACAAACAACGGAACAAATGGAGAAGCGTTTCTTTTTTAATTTTAATCGATCAAAACTACTACTGCCATTAAAATCAGTCTTGCAAAAAAACACCTTTTCTTGGATAGAACTCCAGTTCACGACATTTTGGAGCAGAGATCTAAAAAATAGCTTATAGATTTCCCAAGAACACGTTTTTATCACGATTTCCCAAGAACACGTTTTTATCACGAGTTGCTACACTTTGTTATCTTGTCTGCTGATATCATATTCGCCCTTTATCGATGTTTCCTGGGACAGTTCTATTTTCCTGATGTTCACGTTACACGCATAAAAACTGTGGTTTATCGTTATAAATCACAATTCCAAAACAGGTACAAAGTTCTCACTCGGTCTGTTCCGTAGGACATGCAAAATTTTTTTTTCCAAAGATGTAATCTGTTTGAGAATTGCAATACCACGTTTATTTCACAGTTAATTTCATAAGATTAAATGGCGTTTACAACAGAAAAAAGTATATTTCATTTACGTCTGTGTGTTTTCAAGTCAGTATGGTGTTTGGTTTTGAAACATTTCGTTTTGGTCGACGCCTTTCAAGTCCAAAATCCACTCCTTTGCAACTTTTTCAACAACGAACCGCATTGTGTCGATGAGCGAAAGCAGCACTTATTCTCCAAAGTGATACGTTTCGTGTTCGGATCATTTTCACAGTATCAGTTTCTTGTATGCACAACTTTTTCTAATTAAACATTCGATGTTTCCGTTTCCTTTGCAGTTTAAAACCCCAGACATACTGTAACGCGCAACTCCATCTGGCATAGTTTCGTATACGGTAGCTGTCAGGCACCATCTATCACTTCTTGGCGCAAATGGTTTACAGTTTACCCACAGAATTATATTTATGTAATGTCTGAAAGTTTTTGTGAGCCAAAAATCAATTGATTTACAACTATTTTTTTAAATAGAAGTACAGTCGTATAAACGTATTCTGGACAGTTATCCTTGGAGAACCAAATGTAGAGGCAAGCATCTGTTGAAAGAATAGTTTTAAACAACTTCCGAGATCTCACAAGGGTAAGTATCGCTAATCATTATTGCTTCATTAATGACGTTCTGTATATGATTTCAGCTTTTTATTGCCCTATCAATTTGAAAGCTCGGGTATCTAAGAAAAATACGGGCAAAAAAGTGGGATAGTGAGAGTTTTACCGATTTTGTTACTTTTTAAGTAAAATAAAGTTGGGCTTTTGTGGATTTTCTGACGCGTGAAAATTGGAAAATTCTCCAAGAAACCGTAATTACATTTAGGAAAAAGCCAAAAACTCACGCTTGCATCATGCGAAGACGCAGTCACTGAAAGCTAACCTTCGCTTTTGGCAACAATGGCACTGTTTCAGATCACAAATAGTAAACATATTTTCCTAAATGTACAGTTATTTTACCTTCCCAACTCTTTTACGTTTACACGCATCCATTTCAACAGTTTTCACGCGTTTGGTTTGTTTTTGTAGTTTTGGTGAAAACCACACCCTTTCCAAACCTATCTGCTTTCCCCATACGTGATATTCTACAACAGACGCTTATTTTTTCAAACTATTTAAGCCATCGCACTTTTTCCAGTGGAAAATCGCAGACATACTGTGAACCGATATACGCCCTTGACGTGATGTCTGGCATAGTTTCGTATACGGTACCTGCCAGACACTATCTATCATCTCTTTCGCGCAAACGGTTTAAAGCTTACATGCAACAAGAAGTTTCCATAAATGCAAAACCTTTCACGGTATCTCTCTATTAACACTCTTTTTTCCTGTCCTTCTTTCCTCTCAATTATCTCGCAGTTTCGTGCTTTTCTTTTTCTCTAAAGATTTTACAACTTTCAGGGTCCTAATTTTTTTATTTATTCTATATATTTCGAGCTAGATGGATATTCCGGGATTTCGCAGCGACGCCGAATATGGATGGAAGGCAACAGGAGATTTCTATCCCGACGAGGCAAAGAAGGCTCGTCCCTTTTTTCCTCGTATTATTCATGCGCTGAAGATGATTCCGATGATAACGAGGTATACGAAATAGATTTAGAATCTACCAAATGTTTTAGGTTGTTCCTCTTCTGCGTCAAAGAATGGATGGCAGGTCGAGGATCTTTCATCAACATGCTGTATCAAATGCGCCATGATCCATTCACAGGTTGGTTTTTCTCTATTTTTTTTCTTTCTCGCTCTTTCTTCCTCTCTCTCTCTAAATTAGAAAGTGCCACAATCGCTTTATTCCGCATTCAAATCACTTTCTGATGTTGCTCACGTATCCGCTGAACCTCCGAAAACAGCAATACATCACCGTTTCGGTTTCCGGGCACTCCTAAAACTTAAAGTTATTTAGTAGTTATGTAACCTACCGGGTCGCAGCCAAATTTGGTTGACCACCTACGCGCTTCTGCAGCAAGGATGACCAAAACCAGAAGTAGTAGAAGAACTCTCATTGCGAGGGGAGGGAACAAGTTGATCAAAAGATGAAGCGGGTCCTTTTGAACTGAGCCAGCCGTCAGTTTCTTTGTTATCACAGCTGTTGAGAGCAGCATGATCCGGGGTAAAAAGTTGTTATGCAACCTACTGGAATGATGAAACAGAGGTCACAACCCAAGGACTTTTTTCTACTGTGTGTTTTTGTGCAGCTAACAATAGACCAAAGTGAGCAAATTTTTTTGTTGGTAAGAATGGGACCCATTTTTTTCGATTGTTGTAAAAAAACTATATAAAAAAAATATATATGCAATCAAAAATTCTACTTCAAGGTTCCGAATTTCCCGAAGAATGAAAACTTTACAAACCACACTTAAAAATACCATGTGCCTCACACTTATAGTTGTAAATGATGCTTACGGCTTCCCGTCGTTAAATACTTTAATGTTTGAAGTTAAAACGAAGACATCGTTCTCTAACAAAAGGGGCGAAACTTTTGTGGTTCAGCGGAGAAAATACCCACCCCCAATGGTCTTTGAATTTGCGTAGCGTTAGGTTTTTGGTTTCAAACAAAACATGTGAATGATGGTAAGACAATGGTCGCATACTTACATTTCTAAACAAAAAAAAAATTCCAACTCTTTATTATTTGTAGTCAAACCAACACGGCATATGCTGTATTTTGATACGGCCACGAGCAATTGTTAGACTGAAATATATTGTTGGTTCAAACGATTTTTGTAATTTAACCACCATCAAGTTCCCAAGTATGAACAATTGTAAAACTTTAGCGATTCTGCATTAGGAACAGATGATCATATCACACAAATGTTTATTCAACAAGCCATTTATTTTTCTCTTACGGCGAGTCGATTCAGCCATTTGCGCATCCACGTCTGCCAACAGAAAGGTTCCGAATCGTTGGGACGCTGAAAAAAACCATGTCTGATTATTTTTGTCTTTGACTTACAAACACGTCCCAGAATGGAAAGGCATAAATAATCGAGATGAGTAGAAGGAAGATGAGCAAAATCCTCATTTTAGTTTCAAAAAGGAGAAAGTGGAACTGCATAACTGCATATGCCAGGTCTTTTAAACTGTTGAAAGTGTCAGTTTGGGCCTTATCCAGAATGTTTACCTAGTTTTTAATGTAAAGAGGCGAGGAATGATTGGCAGCGACACGTGAATAGGAGTCAATAATGAAGCTAAGCTGTGAAAGCACGTGGTCTGAATTTTCTGTGATCAAAAATCAGCAAACAACTGTAAACAATTTCGTTCATACAAGAGTTTGATGCATTCCGGGATCGTCAGCGACCGGGAAGTTTTTTTTAAATTTAAAATTGTTTCTGCCTAAATTTCAGCCCCAGTGGTTTTTTTCTACTGGGTGATTTTACGCAACTAACTATAGATCAAAGGCAGCAAAAAAAAGTTTTGATAAATGGAAAGAAAATTTTTGCCATTGTGGTGAAATATCGAACGACTGTATCTCTTTCCAAATTTTCCGAAAAATGAAAACTTTGCAAATCACACTCAGGGACATCTTGTGTATTACACTTATTGTTGATATTTGTGGCTTTACGTCATTTGATACTTTAATGTTGGTCTTTAAAAAGAAGAAATTGTTCTCTACTACAGTGGCGAAAATTCATGGCTCAGCGGAGAAAAAGCCCACTCCCAACTGTCTTTGAATTTGCGCAGCGTTTGGTTTTGGGTTTTATGTGTTTTTAATTACTCTGAATGATGGTAAAACAATGGTCGCATACATAAGGTTCTAAAAAAGAAAAAAATTTCAACTCTATTTTATTTGGAGTCAAACCGACACGACATATGTTGTACAGTATTGATATGGCAGCGAGCAATTGTTAGACTGCCGAAATATTGCTGGTGCAAATCATTTTTGTCTATCCAAATACGACCCTAAACGTTTATGAATTTTCCATTAGGGACAGATGAACATTTCACACAATTGTTTAATCAAAAAGCCGTTTATACTCTTTTGCTTCTAGTCGATTCGGCCATTTCCGTAGCAACTTGTGCCAACAGACATCTTCGAAATCGTCGCAATGCTAAAAAAAACTATGTGTCTTTTTTGTTTTATTGTTTACTTACGAAACCATCCCAAAAAGGAAAGGCATAAATAAGCGAGACGAGTAGAAGAACTATGAGAAAAAATCTCATTTTCCTTTGAAGTGGCAAAAGTGAAACTGAATAGGCCATTTACACTTGGCTGTTTAAACTGTTTAAAGTGTCAGTTTGGGCTTTATCCGGAGTGTTTACCCCGTTTTCAAAGAAAAAAGTCTGGATTGGTTGGCAGCAGTACGTAAATAGAAGTCAATCACGCTGAGCTGCAAAACAGCAAACACGTGGTTTCAAATTCCTTTGATCCTAATAAACAAAAAAATTCGTTTCAACAAGAGTTTTGTTCTATTCAGGGTACATCAGCCGTTTTCAATTTGGACTGGTCGGAGCCTAACTTTCATTGCATACCGACCAGAGTTTAAAATTTTTTTTAAAAACTGTTTTTGCTATTTTGGACCTATGACATCTTTGCTGAAGCTTTACTCCACAAAAGAAATTATCTATCTGTCACAGTAAACCGGATGAGCCATTCTTGTACGCACTTCTGCCAACGGGGATTTGTAGGATCTTCGATACGCTAAAACAAACCATCTATTTTAAACCGTTTTTCACTTACAAATTCGTCCCAACATGGCAGGGCCAAAGTAAGGGAGAAGAGTAGAAAGAAGATAAGCAAAGTCTTCCGTGTGCAGAGCGAATGTGGTGTGTGAAAAACGATTTCAAGTTAGGCATTTTAAACTGTTTAAACTGTCAGTTTGGGCATTATCCATTGTGTTTACCCAGTTTTCGAAGCTAAAAAGCAAGGAATTATTGGCGTAAACACGTGAATAGAAGTCAATAATGACGCTAAGCCGTGAAACAACAAACACGTGATCAGAAATTCCTTTGATCCAAAATTAGCTATCAACTCTGACTGATATAGTGTGTGTGCTTTGTGTAATGTAAGTTGCCTATAGATACTTTTAGAAGTATTTGCGGCCTTAGGACGTTTTTTGAAGACGTCTTTTCAGCCTTGAGAGAAAAATTCTTTCATAACAATTATCAACTTAGTTTCCAGAGACCACTTTTATTCATAAAAAGAGTTAACAAAATGTGTTTTGAACTCTAGTTTCTAACAAACTAAAAGTAGCGTATGCTTTAATTTTCAGGAGTCCCAATCGGAGGAATCGGCTGCGGCTCAATAGGAACAGATTTCCGAGGAGCATTCAATAAATTTTCTCTGGTCCCCGGAATTAAGGAACAAACATGCCAAAACATTAAGGCCAACCAGGTAATTCTAAATCTTCCATAAACGAATTTTTGCATTTAGTTTATTCTAACTGTTAGAGACACTATTGGCAATTGCGTTTTCTGGAGCCTTCTTTCCTGCGCTGATTTCAAAGACACCGTTTTGGAAGATTGGGATCAGACTTTCGACAAAACTGATGTCAAGTGAGAGGCGACCATTAAATTGAAATTGATTGTGGATTACAGGTACCGAGGTTTATTCCCCAGGGCATGGAGGGAATTCACCATTGAAAGCTTAAACTTGTCTGTTTTTATGAGACAAATGTCTCCTGTAATTTCAAACAACTACGACGATACATCTTTGCCGGTTACAAACTTCCGATTCTTTGTTGTAAATCAGTCGGAGAGGGATTTTGAAGTATCGATTACTTTCACTTGGAGAAACGGAACTGGAAATCCTAAATGGGAGAAGGAGAGCACTTGCAGGTACGATCTTTATGACTTGAGGCCACCGTATCGCACGGCAATCTTTAAAACAATGTTATGTTTAAAATCCATAAATTTTCGATTAGAAAGGGTAAGAAAAATCAAATTGTTTTGCAGTTATAAGTATAAGTTAGATTCTGAGTCAGATTCAGTACTCGCAAAGATAAGATTTAAGGGCCATATAAAGGTTTAAGGCGCCAATGAGAATTATGGGTCTTGCCACAAAATGACGTCATAGAGTACAAGTGTTCATATCTCGGCCATACCGTGTCCGCGCAGTTTTGTCATGAAAACGAACAAATTTTATACGCACATTGTTTAAAAACCCTGCTGTTAGCCTGATTCCGTCGACAAAATTTGGGGCTTTCGCCTGTACCGTTTTGTTCTTAAAATATTGTTCTTGTTTTCTGAAAGTTCAATGTATTTTTTGGATGGTTCCAAACTTTTTCTGTTGAATACAAGAGATAAATTCCAACTAACTGTAGGTGGAAATTCACTTTTGAAAATTTCTAATTAAAACTAGCAACCCCCAAAATAGAGTAAAATTTGAAATTTTTAACAATCTCTTTATCAGGTCATCGGAAATTCAAGGAGACGGCTTCAGGGGCTGTTTATTGAAAAACTCCATCAAAGAAATGCCTGTCACTTATGCCATATCTGCCGCCAAAACGGTAAAACTTCACTTCAAATTTCCCTCACAAAGTTCACATTTCAGGATGAAAACACCGTAACCACTTGTTGGTTTGACCCCACCGGTTCCGGTTCAACAATTCGAAATTCTTTGGAAAGATCTGGTCATCTTTCTGGAGATCCCGCCATCACCGCTCGAGAGTTGGCAGTTGCTGTTTGTAGTCAAAGTTTGGCAACAAGCCGGGAAACTACCGAACATGTTTTCACTTTGGTTTGGGATATGCCTGAAATTCAGTTCGGACTGAAACATAGGACATATCAAAGGTAAAATCAATTTTGTCTATGTTATTGATTGATTTCAGGCGCTACACCAAATTCTTCTCAGGACCCGATGCCGCCTTGAACATTACTCAACACTCATTCCAACAGTGGAGAAATTGGGAAACTGCGATTGAACAGTGGCAAAAACCTGTCCTCGATGATTACACTCTTCCTAATTGGTAAATTTTAAGAAAGCCACATTTTAATGTAAAATTCAAGGTTCAAATCTGCCCTTTTCAATGAACTGTACTACGTTGTTGATGGTTCCACCGTCTGGGTTGAGTATGATGAAAGCTGGCTGAACAGGGAGTCAAGCATTAGTTCTCACACCCAAGAATGGTTCAAAAAGTATGGTAGATTCGCCTATATGGAGTGTGAGTATACAAAAATCGATAATTGATCTTATCGATTTGTTTTCAGCTTGGGAGTACTACATGTACAACACGTACGACGTTCATTTCTATGCATCGTGGGCTTTGCTTCAAAATTGGCCGGCCCTTGAATTGGGAATTCAGTATGACTTTGGTAAATGTAAATCCTGGTTTGAAACTAATTTTCCGTTTAGCTGACCAGTTTTACCGATACGATGGAGACAAAGTTCAGTCGATGTTCACAGGAGAGATCATGGATAGAAAAAAATATGCGAAGACTCCTCATGACTTGGGACATCCCAGTGAGTATAGCATTTTTTGAAATTAAACTCAAAACCCTGTTTTCAATGTTTTCAATGCAGAAAATGCTTTAAAATTTGATGGCGAACCGAATGGTAACAGTGTCATTTTGTGAAATCTAGAAAGAAAAAAAAATGGTTTTTAGAGCATCCAGTCAAAACGTTCAAGTTTTTCTATGCCCTTTTCTGCATCATTATTCGCAATTATAACGCATTTTACTCTCCAACTAAATTATTTCTAACGTAAACTTTTTTTTCTTATTTCTAACGTAAACTTTTACAATAATTCGAATATTCTCTGTCTTATCACGAAACCAAAAACTGGATGAGCTTTAAGGTGAAACAAGAAATGTTTATTTTTTCCTGTTTTGCTACCTTTTTTGTAAAACAGATTTTCACATAATGGTCACTCGCATAATACAAATCTGGACCTTTTTGTTCAACTGAGAAGCGCAATAGCAATTTTATTACTTTACCTTGATTTTTTTTAGTTAAAAAAAATCATTCCAATTGAGAGGTTTCATGCTAAAAAAAAGTGCGTTTCTGGGACCGGAAAGTTCCAGTTGTGATCACCAACACCAGCAATTCCATCGTAAAAACATTTTAGTTTTTTGTCAAGTTTGGAATAATTAAGCCAAGATATTTTTTTTCGAATTTCAAACATTCTCTTTGATGAAAATCAAGCCAGAAGACACTCGTAAAAATTTATTATGGCCAAATTTTATCGGCAGTAAGACTATCGTGTTTCGTTATTTTGAAATCGCCACATCTTGAATTTCGACCATGTTGTTTGTTTGGTTGTTTTCCCACTTGCTTCTGCGTCACACGCTACTAACATTTTGAACCAAAAAAGCGGTGACCGTGGGTGATTGCATCCTGTTCCTGGCTGTTTGTCGCGCGATTGACAGGTTAAGACAGCCAAAAGAACAGATCGCAACCTCAGCAAACAAGCAAAAAGTTGGGCAGACGTGTTTGCGCCGAAGATTTTTACAAGGAAGTGGGGCTAGATTGGGCATGAAGCCCTATTTAATTACATTTTTGGTTTAACTGAATAATTTAGTGGGTGAACCCTGGTATCAAACTAACGCCTACCAGCTCCACAATTCATCCCATTGGAGAGACCTCAATCTGAAGTTGGTACCCATGTGCTGGAGGGACTGGAGGCTAATTGTCAAAAAGATGGAGCATCGTCACGACGCCAGGGTACATTTAAATGCCTTCAACATTTTAATCGCATGTTCAGAGAGTTCTTGAATTCTTCTACAACCGTTGCCGCTTCCTTGTCGACCAAGCCCTTTCCGAATGGGACATCGACGATGACGACATGATTGAAAACAGTGGCTCTGCTGATCAGACGTATGATGTTTGGACCATGACTGGAACTAGGTAAGGCCTTAAGGAGTCCTGAAATACCCTAAGTTTAGCGCTTACTGTGGTTCTCTCTGGCTCTGCGCCGTATCCTGTGTAGCTGCAATGGCCCATGAACTAGGAAACGAAGAAGCGTGCACCAAGTACCGTAAGATTCTGAAAAACGCTGCTGAATCCTACGAGAAGAAATTATACAACGATTGGTGAGTCGTTTTTCAAGGTACTTCAAAAGAGACCTTAAGGTACTACCGCTTTGATGAGAACCCAAAGAATGAACTAGTCATCATGGCAGATCAACTTTGTGGCATCTGGTTTCTCTCGATGATCAAAGCCGAGCAACCATTGAAGGAGTACAATGTTAGGATGACGCTGAATGTTCTGCATTCCCTAAACGGGTACTCGTTTGAAAATGGACAGTTTGGGCCTGTAAATGGTTACAAGTAAAGAAAAAGGGTACTGCAAGTGTAGCCAATTCTTCAGGCAGCACAGAGAAGTGGATACATCATGTGTTCAATCAGAAGAAGTGTGGACAGGAGTGGCTTATGCCTTAGGATCTTTCTTCTTAACTAAGGTAGAGAAAATAAGGATTGCTGGTTCAGAGTGTAAGGCGCTGCATCACAGAATGGGCCAAAAATTTAGTCCCGACCAGCAGCTTCGTAATTAATTTACTGATTTCTTTACAAACGCCTGCTTAAGAAATGGTTGGGGCTTGAGGAAAACAACATCTAACCCAAGTTGCCTTTTTACAAGTCTCCTTAGTAGTTCTATTTTACTGCTCAATTAAGCTTTTTTAAACTTTCTAAATGTTTTGATTTAAGTTCGGAGTGCACCAACCCCGTATGGTGCAAGTATGGAACGGCCGCGTCTAAATAAATATTTAAGAAAGTATTTACCCAACATTCCAAAGTGACCTAAACAACCACTGTCGCTTGATGTGATGACGTAGGTGTCTTTGGTGATTCACATTTCAAAACACGGTTCAAACGTGGTGCAAGCAAAGGTTGAAAAATAGTCTGTTGCACCACCCCCCCCCCCCCCGCCCTTCATTTTCAAGGGCGAACCCGTGTGCACACGTGTCACTGGACCATAGGCCGCGAAGCGGCTCAAGGTTTTGAGCCATCACCGCTTCTCTTTTTTTGCCAGTTTCTGCAGCTATACAGCAAGAGGTTCAAATCCTTTATTATCGCTCCCTGTGGTCTCCCCTAAGTCGTAGTTCAGTCTCCTATCACATCATCTCGGATTATGGTGATTATGAGCTTTTAGGGTCGCCGACAAGAAGCTTTCGAAGTGACGCGAGGAATCTATGAAAGTTGCTGGCGCAGGTTCGGTCTTCAATGGCAGACCCCAGAAGCTATCACTTCAAGGCTAACCTACAGGTTTCAAAGACTTGCAACAACAATGAACCGCGGTTTTCAGAGCAATCGGCTACATGAGACCCCTCTCAATTTGGGCTATGCACTACGCTTTGTATGATTTCAATCAAGATGAAAACGAAGTGGGAGACTTTGTGGATAGATCTGACAGTCCTGCTCCCGACGATCCATTTGCTGAAAAGCTTCCATGGCTTCAGTAGATCAATAATGTAACCATTTGCTTTAATTTGAAACGAAAAGGTGAAATTATGTACGAGTACGAATTCTTGAAAATAAACGTTTTTTGAGTTTTCCAATGTCGCTTCTTATCTTTTTAAACTTAGGTTACCCTAACTTCTCGCTCCTAATTTGTTCCGAGCTTTGTAACAGTTTGGATCGTACAGCAGTGAAACCACAGGTTATATGATAGAACCATTTTTGTTCTATAACTGTGCTAAAGCTAAAATGTTGGAGCAACTGAACCAAATATTTGTTTTCCGTTCTGGATTCAAATTAATATTGACCGCGCTTGTGCAGATAACGTTCAGTGTTTTGTTTTTGAAAGGCCTAGTTTCTCACACTCTAACTAGTTTACAAGTTTTTACACTATTTCAACACCTATTTTTCCCATGTGCAATAATCTGCCTGCAGCACTGCAAGAAACGGCTTTGGAATTATCTGTTATCTCGCCATATCAGCGGCGAGATGGCCGAGCGGTCTAAGGCGCTGGTTTAAGGCACCAGTCTCTTCGGAGGCGTGGGTTCGAATCCCACTCTCGTCAATTCTTTTTTGCTTCTTAAGTTGAATTTCCTTCTGCTAATTTTAGGTATCCCCAGCTGCAAAATTCAAAAAATAAAAAATTTTTTTTTCATTATTTAACCCACTTCTTATCTCAATTTATGTTTTTAACAATCCAACTATACAAATTAATCAAAACTCTACCAACTTTTTCTTTTGTGTGTGTCCTGTGCAAAAATTGGGACAGAACGTGAACTTCTGTATAAGACGTTTTATCATCTTAAACCGTATCTTGAAGTGTCACAAGATCCAGTGATTTGACAAGTTTTGTTTTCGTTTTCATTGGCTATTGGTGGAAAAAGTTTCTAGAAATGTTCATTGCTTAGTTTATGCATTGTTATTAACTTATTCGTTTCATTAAATCATTGTTAGCTAAAGAAAAGTCTTGTAAACAAAACAGTTTCTTATTACTCGGTTAAAAACTCCCTTTTTCATTTATAATTTCGTAGAACTATTCCAAACGAGCTATCAAAACAATTCCAAAGGTGATTTTTTCAATTTTTCTTTGTGAAAAATTACATAATTCCAATTCACAACGGCGTGAGACAAACATTTTTTTTTCATATTGTAAAACTGAAAAGAAATAAAACAAAACCAACAGATAAGTACTTTGACTCCGAAAAAAGAACAAAAACATTGTTGCTACTATTATTTTAGAGAATCATTTAAACATTTTAATATTTGCCCTCCAATATCTCATTACAATATGAAACTGTTAAAAAATTGAAACTAACTGCTGTGAACGAAACAGATTATACAATTTAATGCTGTCAAAAATGTTTCTTCTTTTTTGTTATTGACAATTAATCTCATTCTTAGCTTTTGCTCAAACAAATAATGACTGTAATTGTGACACGGCAGTAAAGACACGGACACGGGGGGAAATCTGTGTATGCTTTTGCATGAGGTGCAAAATATTTGCGAACACTGACCTCCCTAGCCATCGGTTTCCGCATTTTCTTTTGCATTTTTGAGCACTGTGCTTTCAACAGATTGCATTATCGCTTTTCAGCCTTTGTCAGATCACACCTTCGATTTTCTTAAGTTTATAGTACTCTTATCAGAGCATCAACTGTCACCGAATGGTTCTCAGGGTGGTTTGTTTATTAAGCAAGGTTAATATTGATTCAGATAGCCCAATGATTGTCTGGTTATTTATTTTATTCCTTGGATCATCGGCGATACGGAGAAACACCCAGTGCAAAGGTGAGTACACTTTTCAGGTTCACAAAAATGTAAAAAAAACCTTTTTAAATTTAAATTTTTTTTCACAATTTTTTAAAGATCCGATACCTTTATAAGTCAATTTAATATGTACTGCAATTTGTTTTGACAAAAAATTGTACAAACAACTGAAAAAATATGTTTTTTTTTTAAACACAAAAAGCAATTTGTTAAAAATATTTTTTTCATTTACCAACTTATATCGATTTTTTCCAACTAGAAGCCTTACACGAGCGTATTGACAACGACATTGCAGTTATGCCGCTATTTGGTTTTCACATGTGACTGTACTGTCTCCGCCTGGCACTTTCGTGTCTAAAATAAAGTGGCATTGTTTTGCAAAAAAAAATCGCGATCTTTAAATCTTTTTCGACTTATCACACGTGCAAAATTTTTGTAGAGACACCTTTTTGTGAAAAAAAAAACTTTTCGATGCACCATGAAAACGAAAAATACTTGAAAATGTGTTCGCACCAATAAAAAATGTGTTCACAAATTACTCTAATATAACTAAAATATCTAGGAAATCATGCAATGCCAATTCATTGTGATTTTCGTTTTTCATTTCTGTGTATATGAATGTCTTAGCTGTTTATGATGTAACAATGGCCGATTTTCACTTATCAGTCAAACTACAAGATACATAATTATTCAAGTCGAATAGTTATGCCAGTTGGATATTCTTTAACTTTTACGTTTACCGATTTTTTTGATAGTGATTTCAATTTCACAACCACCTAACGATATACTACCGATACAAAACAATTTTTGGTTTCCGTTGACTCATGCAATCGTATCAAGATGTTTGTCTACAAAATAAACATTTGGAGATGGTTGCCACCAAGGGTGAGAAAGTTTCGACATCAATCGCTTCAAAATTTTGAAAGACTTGAAAAACTTTTAAAAATTGAAAAACTTTCAAAAATTCCAGACTTTTTTTTGCTTTTCAAAAAAAGTCAATTCCGCTCATGCAATGTATGAATATTTTGTTAAGAAATTTTTTTGAATGTGGCTTGAAACAATGCGAATTATTTTTTGAATATAGCTTAAAACAACAAAAATGGTTCTTGTTGAAAAAATGTGTACGTATAATTTTTGTTTTGAATAACAACAAGATTACATTGGAAATCAACAGTTACAAAATTTCGAACTCATTGTGATTTCTGAGAAACTAGCTGTTTTATGATGTAGCAACGGTAATTTTTCGCTTATCAGTCAAACTACAGGGTAAATTATTGCACACGTCGAATATACCTAAGATCTGACAGCTCGACAGAATAGAATAAACAAAAAACCGCAAAGGAACGCGTTTTGTAGCACATTATTTCCGTTAAGGTTGCAGAAGATCAAAAGAAAAACCTTGTCTAAAAGCCGATAACTATTGTTTGTTTGAAAAAAGGTTGAAAAAAAGTTGTTTGAGCTGCTCTGCGACTTTTTTCAAGTTTTCACAAAAAATGAAGACAAATTTTTTTTAAATATTTATAAGGAAACCAAAAGTCTCTTTGTTTTCCGACATGGTGTTTAAAAATTGTTGTTTCAATTTCGAAATTATTATTATCGAGACCAACAAGTTTTGTTTACCTGTGAGTCATGTAATCATATCAAGGTGTTTGTCTGTAAAACAAACATCTGGAGACCACCAAGTGTGAGAAAGTTTCGAAATCACTCGGTTCGAATTGTGACTAACTCAATAAAAGACGGGGGGGGGGGTTGAACTATTGAACTATTGAAATTGGCTTTGATTTCGTCGTAATTTGAAATTAAGTTGTTCAGAAACGAAAAAAGCAAAATAATTATATAGCCAGACGTTTCAAAAGCGGAAAAAACAGTTCAAACGCACAAAAGACACAAAAGCTCGCGGCGTTAATCTGTGACCTCGTTTTTTTGCTAAAAGTTTGGTAATTACGTTAACTTTAAAAAAAAACTTAGTTTCATTCAGGTTGTCTTTCCTACAAAGCCACAGTTTTCCCCGTCGTGAGGCACCTTTCATCAGATGACGACTTCAATGAACTTAGACGTCATTTGTTAGCTCAAGTCGATCACTGTACTCGGACAAATTTTTCCCTTTCGATATATCTCCCATCCACGGAGAAATTTATTCATTGCTGCAATGCAAGAGATTGTACCCGGAGAATTGCTTTCCTTTCAAAGGATGATTTTAGGACTAATAGAATTGTAGGTATGTGAACTTTAAGAAATTTCAACTTTAAAAATCATTTTTATTTTAGAATTGGTTGATACCAAAGATTCCAGTGGCTTATTTTCTCATGCCATGCCCAAATTAGAAAAAAATAATACTTCCATCTACATTTTTGCTGATTTTCTACTGCCTCAAATTTGCCGGTATCCTGAACTTCGATTCAGTTTTATTGGAGAACTTTCAGGTTGGGGTTTTTCGTTGAATTTTTGCTAAGATAATAATCTCAGACTTTTCTTTAAACATTCGAAACAAAATAGCCTAAGAAAAACTGTCCACATCTGTGAGACTTTTTCGATAAAAAAAGATTTTTAAACTTTTCATTTTGGAACTTATTTGGTTAGCATACAAAATTTTTTTTTATGTTTCTCAGTTAGGTAAGAAAAAAAGTTTAAATTTTTCAAAAACGACGTTTTGGTAACATTCAGTTGAGACACAGTAAGGCTATGGGTCACAGTGACCAGGCCAACTGTATTCAAAATAATTTAAAATTAAAATTTTGTCTACTAAATTAGGTCCTTTTGGCATTAGATAGACCGTCTTTTCAAATCCATCCCAGCCTTTAATGTTGATAGCAGTTTGGAAACTAAAACAAACAACAAAGTTTTTAGACAGCCTGAAAAATGTTGTGAAATTTTGAAAGATGAAAAATAATTTTTGAGTAAATTTTGATTAATTAAAAAAGATTTATGTTTCCTTGCTACAAAACGATATAGTGACCTGATCAGTATTTTTCGATTAGGTACTGTTTGTAATTAAAGAAACGCGAATGCAGAAGGAAAAAGCTTTGCAGAAGGAAAAAGTATTTTTGTGGGAGGATATGCATTTTTGCACAGAAACCCAAACATCGTTTACTTATTCATTTTCTAACTAGCGTTTTCTAACTAAATATATGAAGCAAATGTCATTCGCCAACGACTTCCAATCGTTACTTTTTCAGTTTAAAAAAAGTTGAAATTTTCCAGATCCAGATCAACCCCAATCACGTGCATTAGGATTGCCAGCTTCAAAGCTATTCAGTAAGCAATTTGTATTAAAATCAAAACTTGTTTTTCAGACCGTCAACTAGCATCAAATCTTGTTCGCAACTGTAACATCACCACAGTCTCCAGCTTAGCTGAACTGAATAGTATCACAAAACCACTGTGTTCAACGAGACTTACGAAAACGAATTGTGAAGTCGAAAAAAATGGTAGATACCTATGTAAACAAACTACATTTCCTGTTTAAGATGGCCTGGCGGGTGCCACAGATTTGCGAATTTTTCTTGGATTCGCAACCAGGGGTCAGTTCAACGCGATTGTGTACAGTTTGGCGAAACTGTTGACAGAAAAAGTTTTAGACGGGAAGGCTACTGGTAATGGAAAAGTAAGTGGATTTTATTTTTTGGCGTTTTAACACAAAACAAGATATATCCAAAATAAGCACTCAGCCAATTTTAGCACAATCAGTTGAATTTTTGACAAGGGCAAAGCTATTGCATTTCTCCTTTCGTTATGAAGAAGAAGGTGAAAACTTCGATTTTTGATTTTTTTTGTAACTTATCATCTAACATCTCGCAAACTCTGTATTATATGATCCCTCCCTCCAAATGTCCTTTAACAAATGCGCGTTATTTTCCCAAATTGACGATGGTTACTTAATAAATTCAAACAATACTCAAAACGTTCAAAAGAAATTGCCTTTTCGAGAAAAAAAATTGGAAGTACAAAATTGCGTCACACTTTCGCAAAGTATTGTATATATAGGGAAAAGTTAAATAACTGCGTCGCGCATTTGTATCAAGCGTCTTTCTGATAAAAAGCGGATTTTTCGATTTTTCAGATTGTAATCTTCGGCAAGAATTCTAAAATCCTCTCCAACTGTTTCTGGTTCAGCATAAACAAGTGCATTATGGACCTTCAAGCCAAAGGAGAGGAAAGCATAATAGTAGGGTTTCTTGACTGTTTCAATAAAAACCATTATCAGGTTAAAGCCGACAAAGTCAACAGGCAAGACATGAGTTTCTCTCCGGACGTGATTGGATTTGTGAGGAGAGAAGCTATCCGAAACACGACAAATCGAGACGTAAATGGTCAAAAAGTCTAACTTTACAATATATTTTAGACAATTGGTATTGTTATCAGCGACTTCATTTCCATGAGGTTCTACGAAGAATACAGCCTGTTCAAGACAGCTAAAACCAACCCAAGGTTCCATATTGTCTTGGCCACCATGCTGAATTGGTTTGGTGTTGATGCTAACCTTGTCAACAAGTAAGTAGAAGTTCAACTTAATTGTAACTTTTTCTAGATACTACGGAAGTGTTATGAGCCCTCAAGACATATACATGATGAACGACATTACTCGCATCACTGGGCTAGCTGAATTCATTGCAAAACCAGGTAGGGCAGGTGGTTGGCACAAAAACTCTCTAACATCTATCTCAAAAGCATAAGTTAATTTGTAAAATTTGAAACACATTGATGTTATGAAGTATTATGAACTTGACGTACCGCCCTTCTTTGTTACAAACAAACTTGCATTTGATCAATAACTTGTAACGAAACCGTGCATTCAAAAATAGAAACGGTGAATGTTTCAGTTTAATGTGAGTTGCTGGCGGCCAATTGAGTAGAACATTGAATAGAATGGCCCAGAAATTTGCGAAATTGCGCTCAGAATGTAGCGTAATTATCGACTTTTTACTCCAGAGGTATCCAAAATCACAAGGAAAAAACAATATTTTCACTCATACGATAAAGAAGGGGCAAACGGCGAAGATACAGATGAAAAAATAAGCTTTTCCGTAGTGAACCGCCATTTTTCGTTTGGAAAAAAAGGAATTTCAGTAGGTGTATTAATCTATAGCTGCCGCCAAAAAAGCGTCTTTGAAAAGTCGCTTTTTCTTTGCACCTACGCAAATTGCACACGACTGCTTCATTTAGACCTTTTTTGGCAGAAAACCGAATTGGCAACAACTAAATGCATGATCGGGTTCGGTCCTGTCGTCTACGTTACGTTAGGCGCCTGTCTTCTATAGCTTAGCTGTTCTTACGAGAACCTTCCATTTGAAACACCCTATATTGCCTCTTACACCCTCCTTCCATTTGGGTTTCTAAAACCTGGAAAAATGGTTCACACCACAAAAATTATCGAAACAATTTTAAGTGAATTTTCAGTTGTGTCCACCCCTACAACTACCATCTCTCCAGTAACACCTCCAATTCCAACTCCAAATAGAAACTGTTTGATGTTCAAAGTATAAAAACGAAAATATTTTAGTTACAATCCAAGGAACCGATGTTGTCATCGCTCTTGCTATGGCGACTTGGACAACAGAAAGTGAACTGGCAAAACTTCGAAATTTCTTCAGAAACACAGCTGGCCAGTGTGTCAATGACGACAGCCAGTACACGATTATGAAACAGGCTAACGAGAGAGAGGATTTTTTCTGCAACGAGTAAGAAAATATTTATTTTTTTACGTATGTATTTTCAGTTTTCCATGCCTTAACGAAATCATCAACACCATAGACGTCGAATCTTCTGTTCCAATTTGGCCAAGTGCTGTGGAGGTACATAGCCTTCTTTTAAAAATTTAATTTTTTTTTCTTTAGATGATTAAAGCTGGACTGGATCTTTTGGAACTTCCCGAACATGATTCTACAGTGATGCCTACCTTGGTTCTTGTCATACCTTATGTTGACGAGTACTTCATACTAGATTATGACGATGCAAGTTCCGAGTTCAGAAGGAACTTGTCTTTTGTGGATTTTAAGGTAGATCAGTATTTTAAAAAAATGTTTTTTTTTCAGATCATATTAATAAATACCACAGATCGGTATCACAAGCAAACGTCTATCAGCAACAAGATAATAAACAGGATCAACTCGTTCGATGATCTGGAAAAAGCAACGAATCCTTTTTGTAGTGAGGGTAAGTCAGAACAAAGCTTTTGTAAACAACATGTAGTCGACACACTATTCTTAGATTTGTGGAGACATTATCGATTTTTGATCCTGTGTGACGGTAGGTCCCCCTGGTTACTGTAGTTTCGAGCAAAAGGGTCCAAACTTCAAAACTTCAGCGATTTTCGACCAGGGGTTTTCGACCTGTTTTTTGTGCCAAACAATGAACATATTGAGTTTTTGAAAAGTTTAGCTTCAAAGAGCGGAACAAATTCGGTTTTAGCGATTTCTATTTTTTTGACAATTAGTACCACAAATATTTCTTTACTGAAACACTAAAACAAGAATTAGTACCACAAATATTTCTTTACTGAAAGATTTCAAAAATCAGTCACTTACTTTATCATAATCAGCATTTGTGAACACTTGTTTGTAAAAAGTGAAGTTTTCAATTAAAAGTTATTCTAATCTGCGCTTACTATTTCGAAACAGGACATGTCGAAAAAATTCATAATGTGAAAAAGCGGCGAGCATTCAAACTTTGGTATATTTTTCAGCTGCGAGAAAGTAACCCGAGGTGCCCAAAGATAATTCGGAGCAGAATAATAAAAAAAAGGTTATTTCGGTTTACTAATTATTCGTTTTTACAAAGTTTCGACCAAAACCAAGATTCATATAATTGTGATGCTATGTAGCTGGTTTCTTGTCAAAAGTGCATTAGTTGTCCGTTTACCTAAAAATTTCTGAACAAATCGTATTAATCTCTTTTTGTTTTGTGAAGCCCGAACGAAAAAATGCGTGAGCTACATTTTGTTTCCCCACTTCACCAAACGAAACGCGGCTGTTGGTGCAAAAGTCATAAATCTGCGCTTTTCGATTTTGTGATGCCATTTCCCCTAAAAATTACATTTTTGGCAACCCTTATAAAATTTCGTTAGTTTAGGTCCTACAATCGTCCTTGGAAATCGCCTAATGTGGCAGATCCCAGTCGCCCTTGGAGCCCTTTTCTTCCTCGCAGTGACGCTAGCTTTCATCTTTTTCCTCCATAAATGGAGACATCCATTGCAAAAGGCAGAGGAAATAAGACCGATCGCCTCACAGAGGAGTACGGTCAACCCAAGGACCCGTGTCGTAGCCTACGTGAGTTTTTTGCCTCCCTTTCCCCAAAAAACCTCACAACACGATTTACTTTGGCATTCAAATGGGGATTACAAGCCAAATAGAAAAAGAATCACAAAGGATCACACAAAATATCGATGTATAAATAAGGGGTCTTTTTTTTGGGGTTTTTCTGAATTTTTAAATTTTTTTGGTTCAACATCACACAGACAACACAATACATAGGAAACACCGGGGAATTGCAAAAAAGGAAAACCTAAAACTCGTTTTTGTGGTTTCCGTAAGATTTGACATGTATTTTTGAATACCACCGGTTAGGGAGATGGAGACTTCTTAGCAGAAGAGCTTCACCACGAGGCAGTTGTCCTTCTGGTTCTCCTGCTCTTCGCCGTCCTCGTCGCTGGAATCTTCCTCGGGTTCCTGGGGCTGGGGTGCGATTCCAGCCCTAGCCATCCTTGCGTTGGCCTGGGCAAGGGCGATGGCAGCAATGCGGGGGCTGCGACGGGGTGGAAGACGGTACGGCTGCTGGGTCTAAAAAATAATGAGTGAATTTTCTTAGTTATGGACCTGTTTGTCTTTTGATAAGCGTCAATTCAACTTGAAAGGTCATTTTCTATTCAAAGCGTTGGTCATTGATTTTGTGTAAACTTGGTAAAAACCGTATATTTGGCCTAAAACACCATTTTGGAGCTTTTAGGTTATTATCGTTAATTTTTGGTCCAAGTTACGGTCGATGCCTTTGAGATTCTGTAACTTTGCTATAAACAATGGGCTGATGGAGTCCCGGTAGAAATCGTTTCATTTCTTGTTGTTAGTAAAGATTAATGGAAAAGTTTTAATCTCGTAAAAAATTACAAATTCAGTTTGTGATTTGTGTAAATGTAATACCCAAAGTTTAAGTGCAAAATCCATGTTTCGAATGTTGCCGGGCTTTTCCAGTCGTGCTATCTTGTCTCTGCGCTCTCTCTAATTACAATGCTATCTCGGCGGGCTATAGGTTCGCAAGCATTGTAATTAGAAAAGGTATAGGTACAACATGGAGCCCATTGTGTTTTTGTGTCACTCTGCCTGTAAGAGTCACAAAGAAAAAAAGCGGAAATAGTAGCAATATCCCGAAAGGCGAATTTGTTCGAAATTCTACGACAACATCAACATCTGTATTAGGTTTTGCCAAGTCCCATGCAACTAAAGTGTAAAACCAAGTCTGTTCCGCATGCAAAAAGCTAATTTCGATACGTACCATATTGATTCCCCTGGCTGCCGCCAAAGATTCAGCGAGCCGATCCCTAAAACGCTTGAGTTGAACTACGATGTCGGCTAGTTCCTGCAAACAAAACGTAAGACACCTGTATAAAACCTAAAGGTATTTAGGTTAAAGGTCCCGCAATGAACGGCTTAGGTTATAAATAGGGCTGACTATAGATCGCGATACAGTACGCAATATGAGGGCGCAGGGTTTATGGCCAAACTCAAAGTATTTTGGTGTGTACTTACTTAACTACGGTAGCGGAACCGAATTGTTATTGTTTTCATGAACAGCGGAAATGTCATAGCTACGTAACCAGTACTGCCACTGAACTTGTTTATCCAGCTGTAAATTTTGTAGTAGATCTTGGTAAACAATAGTTACTTTTGGGCTTCAGTTCCTATTAGTTGGTGCAGTTCTATGATACACATCCCGGTTCTAAGAAAATGGCTGTTTTTCTCAAGTTTGCCTTAGAAAAAGAAGAAAAACACGTACAATGACTTCCGCTCGTTCTCTCTGACGTTGTAGCATGGCTCGGACTTCAGGGGAGGGACCGCCGTTGTCAATCTGAGACTGACATTATTGATAAAGTACGAAATGGGGCAAGTCATTCCTCAGCGAGGAGTTCGGCCCAGGTGAGAAGAGGGGAACCGGGGCGAGCTGGTTCCTCATTTTGGGCATTCTCCATCTCATAGTAGTCAGCCAAGTCCTCCTCGGGGTTGTGTTCGCGGCGGCGACGACGGATGTCCCTTTGCTGTAAAAAGGTTTCAAATTTTAACATACATAGGAAGAACAACAACATAATTTGTCATTTTGACTTACATATGGTGCTCGCACATCTGGGTCAATTTGGCGGGCATCAGGAGCCTTAAAATGTACTCATTAGCTATAAAACTTTTAGTTTGGTCACCTGCTCCAGCATGCGGTTCAGCAAGTCACTAATACGGTTGGAATTCGGACTGAAAACGTTGTTGAGTTGTAGTTTCTAAACAAAAGCTTACTCGATGGGCTCCGGCTTTTGATACACGTTGCTTGCATCTCTTTCGAAGGGCGCCATAATCCTATAATAGGGAGCGAGGAAGAGCAATGGGCGAAGACAACTGACTGCGGGCGGAATAGATAGTTACCCGTGGCAACCGAATGGGGCAGAGACACGTGGATAAGGGGAGGGAACAATTGAAATCGATATGAGGGCGTGGGATCGATGAAGAGATAATTATATACCTAACCAGGGGAGGTAATTTTCAGAAAACGGAAATCACAAAATGGACTGGTATTTACTTGACAAAAACAACTCGCGTACAGTTGCACTCTGACACTCTCACGCTCTGACACTCTGAAACTCTCACGCTCTTGTTTTCTCACACTCTCAAACTCTCACACTCTCACACTCTCACACTCTCACACTCTCACTCTCTCACATTCTCACACTCTCAAACTCTCACACGCTCACACGCTCACACTCTCACACTCTCACACTCTCACACTCTCACACTCTCACACTCTCACACTCTCACACTCTCCCACTCTCACACTCTCACACTCACTCACTTATACCAACGCGTGCATTTGTTGCCGCAGCTAATGTTGTAAAGGTGATGTGAAGTAGCTGTGAGTGCGATGCGGCTGTTGTATATGTATTAATTGGCTTGTGAGTGCTCGGATGTCTTGACAACGTTTGAAAAAAGGATACACATCGATTGCGCCGCTCTCTTTGGGTTTTGTAGCTCGCCCTTGGTAAAGGAAATCAATGGGGAGTGAAATCCAGAGAGGGGGTGTCAAATTCTCGCGATGGTTGAAAAGGGAGGGAGCATGGGAGGGTGACAAAGAGAGAGACAGACAGAGAGAGTGAGAGAGAGATCTTGTAGGAGCAGTATTGCTAAAGAGTTTCATAACAAAGAAATTGCTTCAAAATCGATAGAATTTGATTACCATTTTACTATTCATCCCACCACAGCTTGGCATTTTGAACGGCTTCGTCACCTAAACGGAAAAAGTTATTTGTGTATAACCACAGTGAAACGTTATTTGTTTTTCATTTTCGAAAATCCATACTAGCTTTTAAGAACGGAAAACAATTACTCATCCTAACAGGTGAATCGGAAAAGACACATCTGTCATCAAAGACTGTTACCTAAAAGAAAGAAACAACTGAGGCAAAAAAATGTTACGTTGTGAGAAATGGATAAACGACGAGCCAAGCGGCCGCATATTAAGAAGGGCAAGCAAACTTTCTCACGTTTTGCATACCGGCGAAGCAATTCTTTGTAATCATAAATGTGAGGCTCGCCATGGCTGATTGTTGTGCGCAGGGTGATAATATTAGGGAGACACGACATTCTAGCCTCCACGAAATATTGAAGGAAGCACCTGTAGGGGAGATATATATGCTATAAAACACACACACACACACACGCACACACACACACACACGCACGCACGCACGCACACAAACACAAATCTATACACACGTACACATACGCCCACACACAACACCGAAAAACGTCGATTTGTTTATCATTTAGGGTGCCGCTGCAGAGAGTCGAGTGCTAGGCTACCTTAGAAAAAACAGTATGTGGCGATCGCGCCACTCATTTTGAATTTTGTAGCTAGCCCCTGATACGGGAATTCCAATGTGTGGTAACGTTCTAACACGAAAGGGGTTAAAAGTGGGGAAAAGACTGTCAAGCACGAACTAGATGACAAAAGGGAAGATAAATGTTTGGAAAGTGAGAAGTCAGGAACCACGTATACATATAAAAAGTATATTTTAGGGTTTCGACCAACTTGGGCAAGGAGAATTCGGTGTAACCTTCAGGGGTAAACATTTTTATTTCGATGATTGTTAAAACGCCTTTTTTAGGACAAATCCTTGGACCGTCAGAAGTTCCTCCAGATAATACGAGACTAGTAGAATTTCCTGACTACGGTCGCATCACCGATTCAACAACATATGTTGTTGTGAAGGTACATTCCGCTTCAATTTTTCATACTTGGCTTTGTTTACAAAAAGAAAATTTCCAGGTCCCGAGAGTGAACCACAGACACTATACAGCAGAAATATTGAAACATGAAATTGAGATTATGAAGGTTAATGTTTTGAAAGCCGTTGTATACTTTTAACTTCAGAGAATCTCCCCCCAGCCACATTTACCAATTGCCTACATGCTCGGCTGCTCCGAAATTCGTCCCCTTCTGATCACGGTCTACGGAGAGAGAGGAGATCTCCTACAGTATGTCCGAGGGAGAACTATACATGATGCTGTGAGTTTTTCCCTCGAAGTTGAGTATATCACAGATATTGTTGTGCCTTGTTCAGTCACTTGAAAGGGCAATCTAACAGCATCAGTGATTCTGAATGATGATAGGGGAACGGGCGAGGGTGGTTTGAAAGAAATGTTACGAAAAGTTCAAACTTCAATGTTCTCGCAGTTTTAGAAAATTTAGCGAAACAAATGACAAGTTGTAATAAATATTACACGGTTACACAGGTATAGTGCGTTTCGGAAAATGAGACTAAGAAAAAGGGTTTTACTCAAGGACTAAGTACATTTGGCCTCTTTCGACAGCGAAAACAGGCACTTTGAACAGTTACGCGCTTAGAGCCCTTAACTACCGCGAACCTAAACGCTTTAGACTGCTAAAAGGGCTACGGCAAGGTATTTGCAGGTTGTGGCGATCGGACTGGCAGTTAGTAAGATGATTCTTGCAGTCGCATGACGTCCCTTGGGACCGGTCCCATCTTCAACATTTCGTTAGGCGCGTACTGGCTTCTAAAGTTTAGCTGTTGTTACGAAAATCATTCCTTGGAAACTTTCTATAGCTTGAGACATCGCTATGGTTTGAGCAGTTTGGGCATGATGCGACCCTGGGAAAAATGAATTTAGCTAAAACTGTGAAAGTTGCTTAGGACCCAAAAAACCGCAAAAAATACCTATTTTCCCACCTTGATCCCTTAAGGTCCTTAAGGAGTTGTTAAGGTCTTAAATTCATATCTCGTTTTTTCACTCCTAAAAAAACAATCAATAGAAAATTGTACAACAATAAAGTTTGTAATTTTAAGTAAAACAGTATTTTTAAGTTCTAAGGCCAAAAAAAGGAAGACAGTTTCTGGAAATGGCTAAAAAGCTTGTTTTTCGGTAACTTTTAATAAAACTTTTGATTAACGATTAAAACGATTGGTTAATTGATTAATTGAACGATTAATTGATTAAAAGATTAAAACGACTCTTTAAAGACCTTAAGGTGTCAAGGTGCGAAAGATGGTATCTTTTGCGGTAATTTGGGTCCTAACGAACTAATTTTCACAGTTTTAGCCAAATCCATTTTTCCCAGGATCGCCGCATGTTGCTCCAAACTGAAATTGCGTCTTAATGGTTGACGCATCCACTGCAGTAGCAAAGACTCGGCTTCAAAACCTTCTTAATGCAGAGATGATTTCGTTTCGTTGGCGAAGTTACGTTACGTTTACGAAAAAATTGCACTTTCGGTTCAATGGACATTCAGAAAAATCCCTCGTTTTCCACTGGAACAGTGATTTCTAATGACGTTTCCCTAGAGACAGGATACCCCCCCCCCACATTAATATCCTACCGAGTGCAGATCCCATTTCCTGCTAAAGCACAAAACGGGTGCCGATTTTGAAAGGAATCTAAAATCGGACCTAAACGCAGTCCTAAAATATATGTTTCCATGTTGGCCAGCAAAAAGATTTCGATATTATATTTTCAGTCAGATGAGGAATGTCTCGATCACCCAACCGACAAGATGTGTCTCCGAGACGTTTACAGCTTTCTTCATCAGCTGTCCAAAGCCCTGGTTGGTTTTAAGATCTTCTTCGTCTGTCTTGTTTATTATGTGCACATCCCCCGCGCTTGTAAATCCTTTGTAATGAGTGCGTGGTCCTACCCCTGCAATGACAAATTCCTAGTGCAAATGACATGTGAAAAGATAAACAAGCACAACTGACGTAAATTGTATTTTGAAAGTTGTAATTGCAAGTTTGCACAAAAATACTAAGTCATGCGTGTACCGTTGTTGTACGTATTTACTTCACTTGCGTAGATGTGTAGGTATGTACTTGTGCACGTGTGTACGTGTGTGTACGTGTGTGTACGTGCGTACATGTGTACGTGTGTGTACGTGTGGGTACGTGCGTGTACGTGTGTACGTGTGTGTAAGAGTGTGTACGTGTGTGTACGTGTGTACGTGTGTACGTGTGTACTTGTGCACGTGTGTATGGGGTGTAATTGTGTATAAGTGTGATTATATGCAAGTGTGTTTATGTGCAAGTGTGCATGTGAATAAGTGTACGAGTGTACTTGTAATCGAGTGTTCGTCCATTGTCTGTGTGTTCTTCAAATTTCTTTTTTAGATTTACCTCCACAGCCCAGAAAGACAAATCATCCACCGTGACGTAAATTTGCGAAATATTTTTGTCACGGCTCAGTTAAACATTCTTTTGGGCGACTTCGGAATGGCCTTCTCCCAAATAGGTAATAACGAAGGCGAAGAATGGTACAGGTACTTGCAAAATCAAAGGCCTCCACGTCGAAGCCTTCCTCCTGAAGGTTTTGCAAACCTGCACAACACTTACTGGGACAAGTACGACATCTGGTGAGTTTTTATCTTGCCCATTGAAACATAAAACTTCTATATTTAAACTTAAACAAAACGTAAACGCCTTAAATTTGTATGGAACGCACCCTTGAACAACCAGTTAAAGGACGCATGTACGCGTGGCTCTCTTCTCCGAATAGAATAAGGCAATTAAATGACCTCACCTTCAATTGGCCAAATCATGTTGTTGCCATTTTCTGAAGATGAATACGAGTACATAAACGATGAACTTTCTCAAAAACATAAAGTGTCCTTAGAAATGGGCTTATAAGCAGTTCCCTCGATTTTTAGACTTCGGTTGAATGTCGGAGTTTGAAATTTCACAAAAACAAATCAATCCAAAGATAATGTTGGTTGAGTTTAGCCGATGGATACATATAAAATGTTCAATCACGTGAACTGTGTGCGTGTGTGCGTATGTACGTATGTACGTGTATACGTCTGAACGTCCGTAAGTGTATGACTGAACTGAGTCAATCGATAGACAAAAATCAGAAATTTCAATATGTATTTTGGGAAAACAATGTGTTCAGCAAATTATGCTACACCAGGGGGGTATGCGCGCCTACAGCGTGCACCCTGACTTGCGGCCTGCGGCCGCACCTACATGCTGCCTTTGACCGCAAACATTCGTTGCCTACGGCCACTCATTTTTGGTATGCCGTGAGGACCGTTTAACTCGGCCTACGGCCGACCTCACCCTCTCCTCGGGGTGAAATGAACGGGTGAACTTCCTCTGATCCACTTCAGACACACACAGAGACCATATCGTTTTATTATAAGGGATATTTCAAATTTCAGGTCGTTTGGCCTCTGTGCTTGGCAAATCCTCGAAAGCGGAAAAGAGCCTTTTGAAGAAATTGCGCCAGAAGCTGTTAGAACACACATAACCAACGGAAATCAACCTCCTAGGCCGGCAAAAACCGATGACAGACTGTAAGTTCCAGAAGTACAGTAACCCTTATCTACAAATATTTTAGATGGGACATAATGACGAATTGCTGGAAGTTGGATCCAGTAGACAGGCTGAAAGATGGAGGATTGGAAAAACTTGAACGCTCTCTTGACACATTGCGGGCAAAAGTTTCTGGATATACCACCCTCGCAGTTATAGATGAGGTCGATGAGACAAGAATACACCCACTGTGTTTTTAGCAAATGATCTACTATTGAGATTTGTAGTTGTTAGACTTGTTGTGAAAGTGTAATTTTTATTGAAGTATATCTTTCTGTTCGAAATTGACGCCTTCGGGGTCAACGTTTCTCCTAATTAGTTCATCTTGCAAAGATATTTCTATGCCCATTCCAAGATTTTCAACGGGCTAGCCCGTGAAAAAAGCTCAAAAGAACACGCAATTGATTCATATTTCTTATGCTATTTCAGAACCAAAAATGTCTAGTTTGAACAAAGTTTTAACCAAAAAGGCTACTTTCACGAACCGGCTCGTTGAGAACCCCTGTACATTCACTACTTTTGTTTTATTGATGAACGAGGTAGTTCGCGTGTGGTTATGTATGAACAATTTAATGGGAAGTCGTTCATTGCCGTTGGAGTTTGCAAAAGTAGACATTTTGGCCACCACGACGTTCCCGAAAAACTGGCAAATACAACAAACTTTATTTTGGTTTGTGGGGAGTTGATTAAAAAACACAAACTGATTTTTTTTAATAAAAAAACGACTAATATGATCAGTAACGTTTAAAACCGTGACAATCAAAGCGATATAGGCGTAACAATCGAAGCGTTAAAATTTAGATAAGCCTACAGATTATGAATACGCCAAAAAAACCACTATCAAAGTTTATCTGCAAAATATGCATAAAAACTATGCTCAAAACATAAAATTGTTATAAAAACAAACTTTGATTTCAAGTAGCAACAAATTTTCAAAGAATCCTCGCTTCAAACTCCAAATAACTACAGACCCATTCACACTTTGATTTTAAACAGGTTTCAAAATGGTAAATTTACCGCAATTACCCACAAATATTGAAAGCTGTCTTTAAAAAAGCCAAAGACAAAAGCAGCTTTTCTTAGCTTTTTTCTCCGAACATTTTGAACCCATTGCACATCCGCAATTGTCATGTGTGTCTCCTACTTTTCGTTGTAAGCCAAAACCTTTTCACTTCATTCAACTCTCATTTTGTGAATTTTTGCTACTTTGTAAGAATTTTAAAGAAAAATGTTAAAATAATTTTTACACGATCAGAATAATGGTAAAATATTAGCCCAAGATCCTCCAATGATTGCTGAACACTAGTTTTACAAATTGCTATAAGATTAACTAATATCTTCGTTTATTTTTATCTTTGAAACAAATACACCCCCCCCCCCTCACATATTATAGCACTCATGAAACCTATTTACTTAAAGTCCAAAAAGGCTCGAATGATGTCGGTTGTTATTCATGGATCACACTTTAATCCTTTTAACCAAGCTAATTATGAACTGCGACCACGAAAATAGGAAAACAGCCGAAAAATTGGTCAAATTTCCCTCGGAAGTGGCGCATCTTCCTCAAACTTCTGTAGAGTAGGCGGGTTCTTGAAAAAAAGTTTCTGGAAACCTAACTGTTTTCTATGTCCCAGAAAAAAAAAACTTTAGGAAGCAATTTCTTTTCTGCAAATGGCAGATGTTCTTCGGTTTCGCTATGTTTGACTATCAAACAAGGAAGGCAAGAAGAAATGAAGCCATTAATTCGATTCCACGTCCGCGCGGCATTCGAATTCGGTGACTAACACCTTCCGCGTAATGGGGAAAACTAGCTGCAAATTTATTTTCCCTTATAAATAGAATGCGATTCAGGCGTCTACGCAGTTTGGAGAATGAACAACAAAACAGGAATAGTAAAAAAGTTTGTAAGAATTTTTTTTATTTTTATATAAAAAAAGGTATATAAATGCATATTTTATAGCATGCCTTTAAGTCAATGAGCTTATTGGATAATTTAAGAAATTTGTCTTGCCACAGACAAACGTATCGTTTTCATTAAAACTAGATAAAACTCATACGATGACGGGAAACTTGTAGCATACATAGAATTTCTTTGTATTCTTTTTTATGAAAACATAATGTATCGCAAAATCCGAAAACAGCTAATTTGACTCAGTGTGAAACCACGTTTCAAATTCAAAATCTTTCCTTGGGCGGAAATTGTGTCGCATATATAACATGAAAACAAAGGGGGAAAAATTAGAACGTTACTTAGTCAAAATATAAAACTGATTTAAAATAAAACCACAAATTCACTTCCTGAAATTTGTCGTTAAATGCTGAAAAGGCTGGAAGAAAAATCAGAAATTCTCAAAACTGGCATTTTAGAATGCGAAACTAATCGGAAACAAAGATGCAATAAGCCTGTATCTGTAGCTACATCTTTTATTAAAAAACCAATCTTAAAACATAAGAAAATCTTTAAATAAGGACGAACGTGCCATTATTCAGCCGTTTTAGCAAAACATGTACCTCTGAATAAGACTACTGCTAAAATATTTCCCCGTTTAGAAAATCTTCCCTTTGCTCTTTCAAAAGCCCGCATTCATACCTAAACTTCACAAAGTAAATTACCCGGACGTGAAATGAAGTTAGTATAAATTTCATCTCTGAACCCTTTCCTCCTACTCGATTACCACGTTTCTGAAGCCAATTGAGGCAGGCCGAGATATCTACTACGCCGACTGTCGTAGTCGGCGCCCGGTGGGCGTGGCTGCTCATTTCGCCATGGTCCCACGCCGGATAGGCCTTCATCTGCTGCTCCTGGTCATGCTATCTCTTTGTGTGGCTCAATTCGTCGACCTCCAAGGTGTGTAACTCGTAGATGGTACTGTAGAACTTTTGTAGACAGTACTGTAGAACCTGTATTTTAATAATTGCTCGCGAGATTTCAAGAAACTGTTTAATAGATTTTACAAAAATTTCATTTTTACAAACTTTGAACTGGTTTTGAACAAGACCCTTTGGTTTAACTCATTTTGAGCTTTTCTTACCTCCATCTCAGTTCCTCTCAAAGTACTCAAGATTTATTCAATTTTCCTGAAGACCAATTCAATTTCAAGTAGAATTGATTTAAGATAAAGAACCCAATGTAGAGTTCCGGATTTGAAAACGGCGTTTCTTTTGTTTCCTTTGCCATGTTTTCGGCAAATTAAGAAACGACGCTTTTAATTTTAACTTTTTAACCCTGTTATGCTGCATTTTACAAAGTTCCGATACGTAAAATGTTCTTCAAATGCGATGATATGGGAAATTGTTTATTTTTGAAGACTAAGAAAAGTTCAGGCAGAAAAATAGATATACACTTTTGAAAGTGACGGAATGGTTTTGCATCATTTGGATTAAAATAAAAAAAAAACACGTTGTAACTTGAACTATTTTCGTTAACGTAATGCGCCAAGTTTATACTGTTTTCTGTTAGTCATAGGAAATCAAAAATTCTTTTTTGAGTCTTTTTTGATTTTTGAAATTAGGGCAGAGAAAAAAAGCTGAATAGAAGAACAATAGAAGAAGAGCTGATAGATAGAGAGAAATATACTCCATTTCCAGGATTTTCACAATTTTTAAAGGACTAGGTACCTTTGGTCCTACAACGATACTTGTTAATTGTCTGTGCACTCCTCTTTTACAGTGCTCTTTCGTTTATTACATCTCGATTCACTTCAATATTTCAAATCCTTTTTGGTTATATGAGATTTTCTCAAGATTGTCCGAAAGTCCAGGACCTTCCCTTGGAAACAGACTATAAAGAAAGAGAGAGAGAGAGGGGGAGAGTAATAGAGAGAGAGAGAGAGAGAGAGAGAGAGAGAGAGAGAGGGAGGGAGAGAGAGGGAGAGAGGGAGAGAGGGAGAGAGGGAGAGAGAGATTAAGAACACATGTAAGTTATAAATGAAAAAACAGGAAAGGAGTTTTGTAGCCTGATTGAGCAAAAATTTCACAAATACCTGTTTTAACCACGTTTGTCTTTCTATTTTAAACCCACCCACGTTGCCCTTTCCCAAGCCAAACTTGTTTTTTCTCGATTTCTTTTCAAGATTGCGCAACAATTACATTTCTCACTGCGTCACTTGCGTCAGTCGCTCTCTTTTCCCCATGATTCTTTATCTTTCGTCCCCAATTACAGGCAAAATTTGCGTAATCGCCGTTTTCCGTGTGTTCATAGATTTGCCGGAAATTGCCCCGCAAATGATTCTATCACCGACCTCTGTATACGCAAGAAGTGTAACTTTCTCGTGTGTCCGTTGAGACCAAATTTAGCGCAAGCGAAGGCAAATTTAACAGCCTGCTCTCGTAAATAAAACGCCGATGAGCAAATTGGACACAGACGGAAGAAGCGTCTAAGGCAAACGGTCAAAATATTTTCTTATCTGGGATTCCTCGTTATCTTTTGGTTCATTGAAGTTGTCATATGAGTCGAGTCAGCTCACGAGATAAAGTGAAAATCTAAGAACAAAGAAACAAAAACCGGTTGCTACTGTGAATTTGGGCACGTATGGCTGTCTTCGATTTGGATTTAAGCTACCGGGTGAAACGCCGGCGAGAGAGCGTTCAAATATGCGAGACGCAGAGAAAAAACTGGTTTTCTGCTGTTTTTGGCGGTTTTTTCTATGCGAAAGTTGACTTTTGCGGCAATATGTTGTGCCAACGTATGTATCACCACAGACAAAGCCTGTTTCCTGTTAAAAGCCACCTGTGCTATAGCAGATGTTGGCAAACTGTTTTTTCCTGCGTCAGACACAGGTGACAGAAGGCGCACAGACACATCTGCCAACCGCCTAATACCATTATCAAGGCGTAGGAAGTGATAGGGATTTGGATTTTTGGCCGTAGTGATAAAAGTTTCTTCGAAAAAGAGATGTGTGGAAATCTGACCACGTGAGAGTTTTTTCTGTAGACCATTGTTGGCTGTAGGGAAACCAAGCGATTTCAATTCTGCAAATTTATGAATCTGTTTTCTTTGGCGTCTAATTTCTGTTCTGATTTGTTTTTGCAGACTTTTTTCTCAAAGTAGCCCCGGGACTGAAACTTTCACAGGAAAAAGTGAAACTTCACAGTCTGCTGCAAAACTGGAAAAAAATCAGCTGAATCAAAAACAAGAAAAACCAAATACCAGGAAATTAGGGAACCATATTTGTTGTTCATTTGTAAAATCTTTGCAGCTTCATGTTTTAAACCAAATTTGTTTTGTAAAACCACAAAAAGATTAGGGTTAAAGCATTTTTATCTATTTCGATAAATCAAAAAAACTTTACAAAAACCAAAACGTTCTTTTCAAAGGAATTACGAACTATTCACTAAAACCGGAAATTATGGATCAAAAAAGATTTTTCTACAAATTTTTCCCTAACCACAAAGAAAGCTCACTCCATTTTCAAAAACACCTTTTTTTCAATGTCTTTTTTAAATTTTTTTTAAAGCTCAAGTTCAATGTAACTAAAAATCAGTTGATCCTAAAAACCAATTATCGTTTCGCTTCCTAAAAAGTACAGTAAAGGAAATTGAAAGTCGGGATGTCGTGGCAGTGCCCGGAAATTGCTTACTTTTAGCACTTCACTTGCATGCTGAAGTTTTTCCAAACTCATTATGATCTTAGTGAAAAGCAAAAACAAAAGAAATCGACTTTTAGCAGACAGGGAACACTGAATTTTACGATTCCTCAACTATTCTAATGAAAAATACATATGCAACAAACTTTTTTTGTTCGTCAAGATGCAAAGGGAGGTCTTTCAATGACCAACAAGTTTTTCTTAGAAGCAAACAGTAATCTCTTTTTGAATGTTCTTGCTATTTTTCTTGTTCAAACGACTGTGATTTTCATTCTTGAATAGTTTGTTTGTTTCATTTTGATCGTTGCTCTGAGAGTAAGAAACAAACAAACGAGAAACGATCTCAGTTCGGTTAATATGATCAACCTTTGTTTCTACTCCTGACGTATCTCCTGTGACGCACCAATCGCATCTTCCGCCTCTGCAACGTGCAATCCTCTCAGAACACACGGTAAATGCCACAATTGTCTCTATATCTAGTAAATCAACTTAATTCGCTTAATTCGGGGAACGAGTTATGTGTTGAGTCTTGGAATAGAAAGGGAGGGGAGGGATTTTCAAGAATAGAAAGGTGGTGTTCGAACAGTTGAGTTTGAAAAATTTGTCTTTGAAAAAATTTGTCTTTGAAAATCCCGCTGGGTTTCCCAGCCATTCAGATATAAACAGATTTCCTAAGGCATTTGAGCTAAGCCTTGAGGGTGTATCACTTAAAATTTGAGCTGTTCGCTAACTCTAAGCTACCAAAAATCAATAACCGACGGATGTTTCTAACTTACGACCCTAACCCCGGAAAAGCGACCATTTCGTGGTATTGTGCCCAAACTGACCTTAGTACCGTAAGCGCTTTAAGGTAAATGACTAAAATACACATGTTTCTGTTATCGCTTTCTGATCGGAAAGCTGATTTTCAGTGAAAAGCAACTGCTAGCTTTTGTTTAGTAACTAAGTTCGTTTTTAGCTGAGAACATTTTTCTTATCATGTTACAAATATGTTACACAGTGAAATTTAACATGCTTTCTACAGAAAACATGGTCTCAACTTCTTAAACGCTACAAAATTTTAGGCATACACTTTTTATCATGCATTTGCGAAATTAATCCGTTCTACCATCTTAGTTGAGACAGGGGTTTTTTTTTCGTATTTTTGCTTTTTGATTTGCAAATTTTACATAGTTTGTTTGTTTTACAACATAAATTTCTTAAACTCCAAAACATCTGGGTAACTATAACATCGTTAAACGTTAAGAACATGCTTTCTTAGATAATTTTTTCAAAAGTGGTTCAAAAAAGTGAGCCAAAATTGGTTTCCACCGTATGCAGATAGCTTTCTCTTTTCAGTTTTTGATTGCCAAGTTTTCCAAAAACAACGCAACCCAATTATGACTTGTTGTGACGTTTACTCTTGTTTGTCAACCTTCATCTTTCACCTGACAGAAAACAATTCCGAATTTAAAATGCAAAAACTAAAAATGATGTGAGTGGAGTTCTTCGTGGCTTCCGCTGTTTTCCTATTAGAAATTCACCAGGGATCATATAAGTTCCGTTGTTCTAAATTGAAAACCCTATTTTCAGTCACGGAAGTGATTTTGTTTGCTTTCCCTTTTGAATGGGTCGTTTCGAGAGCAATTCTTGGCAACCACATGGGGACGGATACAATTTTTTAAATACAATTGCAAAAATCATGCTTATGCGTAACCTCGTGATTTATAATTGACCTAGTTCAACGGAAATTGAACTTTTTAAGGAGGCAATTGGAAAATCCCGCAAAAATGCAATTTAAAAAAGTTTTATGGTCCTTCAAATTCACGTTTTCATTAATTCACGTAAGCCAACATGCATAATGAAATTATAACTTTTGTATATCCATACAAGTGCACTTGTTGTGCACTATTACTTGATTAAATACAATTGCGTGCCTACAAAAATTGGTGGCAATTCTCTACGTGATCAGTGTAGTCGTTTGCGTGCCCATTCGGGGGAACCAGACCCCGCATCGAAAAACAAATCTAATATTCGGAATTAAAGTGAATTTCACTCACCCACATGACGCGGGAGCTTAAATTGGAACTCCTGCTAGCAAAGAACACAAAAATTCCAAAATTGTAAAGCAACCTGGTAAAAACAGGAAAAGGAACAAAAACGTTTATATTTCACAGAAAATCTCATATCTTCACATGGTAAGGCCAAGTTTTCAACCCGTTTGAGAGAATTTTTTTTTCGCATCTGTCGATTTTTTTTGGTTTAGACACCTAGGGTAAACTACAAATAAATGTGGTTTGATACAAGCAACTTGCTTTTTTGGCCAACAATTTTGTGCATTTTCGGTTGCAAATGTTCGTGAAAACATACTGCAAAAATGATTTGGTAAGTTCAAGGGGGGTTTGGATATTTATAAAAAAAACGGTGGAAAGTTTACTATAGTTTCTTTCAACCAAAGTGGATTCGCATGGAATAAATAGTTTTTCAAAACTTTAGTGAGAAGTTTTCCATTTTTTCTGTATTTCGAAAAACTGCGCCGCCCCTGTTTTATCAAGCCGCGTGGGCCTTCTGCGCCTGTGCAGTCATGTCCGAGTGGTTAAGGAGATTGACTAGAAATCAATTGGGCTCTGCCCGCGTAGGTTCGAATCCTGCTGACTGCGAACTTTTTTGTAAAGTTAATTGGGCCTTTAATCCTTCTTGTAAACAAATAAGGGTACATTAGTTGTTTGAATTACATCATCTCTTGCAATTTCTCAACACGACGTTATTCCTTTAGTTCGGGACTTTCATTTAAAACGAGACATTTACGTAATTCAAGCGTCTGATTATAGAGAGTTTGCAACAGAATGTGTGTGATAGACAGAGTACATTTGCCAAAAAAGCCATTAACGTTGCACTGCCACCCATGTGGAAGAAAATCGAGTTTGTTTAAACAAATGAAATGAATAGCTTGTCATTTACCGCACTAAAAAAATACATGTAAAATATACATACAAAAAGCGGGAAGAAAACAGAAAATACTTAAAAGTATTTTTTTAATTGACATTTGGTAATTTGATGTAAAGCCGAAAAACTGCATGTAATAAACGGAAGAATCGAAAAAAGTAAACATTTCGCAAACTCATCCACAGCTTTCGACCAAATTTAATACTTCAAATTCCTTGACGCTTCTCTTAGTCGCTTCTCAATTTTTTACGCAACTTCGCATGTGTAAAACATTAGCTCCCAGATGCAAATTTTCTTGCTCCATCCTGCAACACAATTTATGACCCCAGAAACATCACTTAATCGCCCATTTCGTAGCATATTCCGTCAACCGTGTTTTAGGAGTGCCAAGTGTTGCACGAAGTGTTTTTGAAACCAAAATGGGGGTGGATGGCGTGCAAGGCTCATTGCACATAATGCGAGGTGAAATATATCTTTGTGCTAAATGTTGGATTATTTCTTAATTCCTTGAAAAAAATTTAAACGTTTCAGACAAGTGAAGTCTGTGCACTTTTGACCTTGTCGTTTTTGCTGTGTCAATGAAACCAACAACTTTGTAAACTACAATTTACAAGAAGAACTTGAAGTTTAAAGTTTTCTTTACAGTGGTTCACAACACCGAAAAACAAGTTGTAGTAGGTGCTGATCTTTACCTACATCTTGTTCACAGCTTTTTGTCAGGCGTGGGGAAATTTTACTTTTAGTGACTTGGCTTTCACATGAAGGAAATTAATCTTTTTTCTGATGTTATTCATCCTGAGCGGGTTAAGGGATCAAACTAACTCTGTTCCAATGGTTTTGCACTCGTTTCAACCAGAGAATACAAAAAAACCATAACGACAAAAATGCGGTGACTAACAACCGCAAAATGATGTTGTCGATTACTTTTACAACTGAGACCATTACCAATCTTGCCCAAAATGGAAAATGAGTAAACGCTCGAGAAAATCATTTTATACATTGAGAACATCCAAAACATTCCGCTTCAAGGGTTTGATAAAGTTTGTGACAGGTTTTACGAACTCTTTCGCATCCTACAGTTGTCGCTTTTTGTGGACCAAACTTTTTGCGGTACGACCATAAACAAAAGGCGAATTTTACTCAGTGAACGTTTGAATCTCACAAAAATACACCCAATCTCTTCACGGAGTCAGTACTTTTTCATCTAATTGAGGCAACATCTAATCTCTAGTTTGGTAGAAAAAAATCACACTCATTCTAAAACTTTCTTTTCAACCACCAAAAATGACTTGAAATGAATTAGAATTAACCGATTTTCCGGTGAGTTTTTATTGTTTGAATAGAATTTTCATGTCGATCTTGTAAAGAACCTCAGAATTCTTATAATTTTGAGAAACCGTTCCAAATTGGGAGGTTCGGGCTTCCGACTAACAGCTTACAAAAACTTTCGAAAACAAGAGTTTCCAATAGTTGCTGTCAATTAAATACTTAGACACTCCAACAAGAAATTCTAAACAAAGAACACTGCCGCAGCCGTTGTTATATCAAGCCGTGTGCGCTTCATATCCCTGTGCAGTCATGTCCGAGTGGTTAAGGAGATTGACTAGAAATCAATTGGGCTCTGCCCGCGTAGGTTCAAATCCTGCTGACTGCGAAAATCTTTTGTTTTGTATCATATGCCTTTGGGCTCTTAAAGACGCGTTTTCTGTAATTTTGAGACAAAAGTTAAAAGTATGGTAAGTCTCCTTAAAATTCCCATAAATAGGGTGCCCAATCGTCCAGACCAATTTAGGCCACCCACCTTAGTTAATTTATGCCAGATTATAATATTCTCTCTATTTACGTGCAAATTAGGAAACAAATGGAGTATATATTTGCATGCATAAAGGGCATCTTGATAGCGGTTCATTAAAATTCCAATGTGATCGCATTGAGCCTTGTCTGAAATGAAATCTGTTTACCCTTTGTTTGTCGCGGAAGTTAAACGCACATGTGTGCCATCATTGGCTCCACACCGAAACTCACGCGGTGCCCTAATGAAACAGCCGAATACAATTAGTGGCAGACGGGTTTAAATGAGTTCTGGCTGAAGTGAAATTACAATCACCGCTCCTACGATTGCGGGGTGAGGGTGGAACACGCGCGGAAGAGTTCGGAGACCATTGCGTCACATGGAACCACTTTTCGAAATTGAAAATTTCAAATTTTAGAGGGATTTCGCGTTTAAAACCGAGTTTTGAAATCTTAGGGGAGGGGTCGAGCTGAAGTTATATAACGTTCAATTTTCAGATGATTTTGTGCCCCTCTTCTACCGACAACGACGGAACAACGTGGTTTTCACGAATTTGATTCGCAAGTGGCGCAACCTGGAAAACAAACGTTTCGTCATGCCTCCGATCCTCAGTAGATGAGTTCCCTAGTACGGAAATAAAAAAATCCGTGTTATTTCACTTTCACCTCGTATTTTGAATGTAGTAAAATGTTTTTTTGGTGTGTATTTGTGGAGTAGTTACCAAACTCAGATCAGTTGAACAAATTAAAACGGAATATTTATTCATTTATAACTATGCTCGACACCCGAGTTTTTTGATTGTTTTTTTTCACTGAATGTTTTCATTTAACTTGAGCAAAAAAATAAGATTCTTGGCTTTGAAATTTACTAACATTTTTTCATATTGGCTACTGAAATGGTTTGATATCCAAACCAACCCTGACTTTTGATTTATTAAGTTGTAAATCTGCAGGAATTTTCAATTTCGTCTCAAACTTGCAAAATCAGGGATTTTTGAGTTCAACAACTGGCGTATCATTGTCGCGAAACCGGCATTTGATTCAGCAGTCGCACGATACGCAAGGACGGAACAAATGTGAAACTAGCGCAGACATACAGAAAAGCGAGATGTTCCTTTCTATCAAAAAAAACACACGATTTTCCAAGAATTCTGAACATTGAAAAGATTACCAATAATCAAAAGATTAACCAATCATATGCAAATTAGTTGGCAAACTAATTAGAATATTTATTTTAAGCAGAATACTGAAGGGTCTCGAGAGACTAAGAACACAGCGTGGGAAAGAACAACATTTATTATAGAAGTATTGTAACTATGTAAACCTGTCCGCGCTGGATAGCCGTCGCGTGTACAGGGAGGACGCGGATGGGTTGCGGAGGGAGGGGGGGGTTTTCTAAAAAGTAAATTCGTTCAAATGGTTTTGTCTGAATCACCTGGAAGGCAGCCGCCACATCTCTATGAATAACGACGACGAGGCGCTCTTTTCCCTTAGCTCGCCCAGGTAGCTCACCAGTAGGGGGGAAAAGGTCTAAAATGGTAATAGAAGATAGGTAACGGACGAAAAGTGGGAAAAAGAAGGCAATACGAGCAATATAGATAGAGAGAGAAAGAGAGAGAAAAAGAGAAAGAGAGAGAGAGAGAAAGAAAGAGAGAGAGAGAAAGAGAGAGAGAGAGAGAGACAGAAATCAAGTTATAAGTTTAGCCAAAGACGTCGGTAGTACCTTTTGCAAGCCGGCGACCAACGAAGACTTTGCAGTTTCCTTGTTGCCGTGGTGCAAACGGGCCAGCACCACCACAAGTTACTTGTCGGACCTTCATCGTGAAGTATTGCCAAAAAAGTTACATTTTCTTGCAAGTAGAAAAACCACCGATTATATGTCGGCTCTGAAAAATGTATTCACTAAATCGACAAACGGAGAAAAAACAAAGGGGAAAAATAAATTTGAATGCTGGTCAAGTCCAAGGCCAACTAGGAGATGTGTATCGTTACGAGTTTGTACGGGACTCGAAATTACCCGTGGTTTACACCAAGGTTCTTTTCAACCCATTTCTCTCCAAGGCTTAAGGCCGAGAAATTAAAAGATTGTACAGGTTTATTCCAATACGAAAGGCCATGGTTATAAGAAAAGAGAGAGAGAGAATTAGAGAAAGACATATACGGTAAGGGGTGCCGAGGTGGGGGAACGAACTAGGGTGTCATGGAGAGAGCGGGCCTGAGAGACCGCCCGCCGAGGTGCGGTCTAACTATCTCTCGTGCATCTCTCATATCTCAGGTGAAGGACATCGGATATTGGCGGTCCAAAGGAAACGAGAAAGCAACTTTAGTGCACAGGTTCAACAGGGTGGACGGTAGAAAAGGAATGGACGGTGGAAAAAACCGCCAAAAGAGCCAGCACTGACACTAGCTGCTGGTCGGCGGTGGAAAAAACCGGGGCTCCTTCGTAAAGTCTTGTCAAAAAAAATTGCAGGTAGAATTATCACCGAATATATGTCGGCTCTGAAAATCATTCATATCAACAAAATGAGATTAAAAATATAGGCATAGAAGAAATTTTAAGGAAAAATGTGAGATGTGTGTGGATGGTGGCGTTCCCGTGCGCTGAGTCAGCATGTTCTCCCGCCTAAAGTGCAATGGGGCACGTTTCCCCATACCATTTTTGAATGACGGCAGCAAACGGTATTGCAGAAATCATGAAGCAATCTTAGCAGTTAAATTCAATTCGTTAAACGTCGATTGTCGTTTATTCAAAGTACAAATCATAAATGACTTCGGAAATCTAATCTTAAATTGCAAACGCACTTAGAATTTTAATGCCGCAAATAATGGAATCAAAAGATCCAAAGGACTAAAGATGAATAAAAAGTTTCAAAAGTGTAGTGGCTCGTTGATTTCTTCTCATGTTATTTATACAATTGCTATGATTGTAGACTAACACACACTGCTACATGCGTTGACCGTGGTACAATTGACGAAAAGTGGAATACTGAAGGAACACATCAAAGTTAGTAGGCAAAAGAAAGTGGGAAACCACAAGAATCACAGTCATGTAAAAATAATGTCTTAGGGACTTTAGGAAACGTTTAAAGGTAAGGGGAGGAGGCATTAAATTTACCTTTAAGGTGCCAAAAAGCCATAAGAGTTTTTGGGCTTTTGTTAGGCTTTTGCTCGGCGCTGAAGTTCTGCAAAACAGGCCCTGTACCCGAAAATGAGATAAATTGCTGGACATGCCTGACGTCGTTGAGTAACCTGTAGCCAATAACCTAATTGTTGTATCTAGACCAAATTTCATAATTTGGGTATACGGTGAATGCTAATTTGCAAAGGCAATGTCCCCGGCTTTCCAAAATTACGCGACGGCAAGAAACAACGGCCACCTTGGGGGGAGAAATCTGAAGAGACGAATGCACATTACAACGTACAGTTAATTGATCTGTCTTGTAGGAGGGGGGCAAATGGACATTTGAACAAAGAGCACCACCTTTGATATTTCTGTGCCGCTAACTAACCATGCATAACCCCCACATGAAATTCCGCAAAGCCAATGTTGGTGCTCAAAAGCGTATGGCAAATTCGATGGTTTTACTGATTTTTCAACATTGTTTAAAGCAAAACATTTTGGCATGTTTGCGGAATTTTGGAATCTTTTTGGAAAAAATCTCCGAAAAGAAACATTTATGAAGTTTTGTGGCTATATTACACACGTTTCGTCGAAGTCAAGCTGAAGTAAAGCTGAACTTTCAATTTTTAGATGAATGTGTGCCCTTTCTTGTACCGACAACGACGGAACAACGTGGTTTTCACAAATTTAATTTGTAAGTGGCGTGCATTAAAAGAAATTCAACTGTCAAATTCAAAACTCAGGGTCGTTCCCTTTGTTCATATGTCCATTTGCCCTCCGCATGCAATAAAGCTCCATTAACTGTAGCTCTATCTTCTTTGCAGCAGCAATGGCTCAACGATCCGGCGCCAAAGAATAGAACTTCAGCAGATCCAAACTATCTAAAAACATTCATTTAAACAAAGCCCTGTAAATGAAGAAAACCTGCTTCGGATACTTGGAACTACAACAGTAGTTGTCGTTTTGGCTTCATTGAGGATTGTGATCTCAGAAGAGTCGTCAAGCAGAAGGAGGCAGAAGAGGACGCAGTTCGTGATCGAAAACTTCGCCCACTGAAAAAAAGTGTTAAATTAAGTTATAGAGGCCAATAAGGGGCTGTTCCAAGTTGGTGGCTCTCGACCCTTCAGAGAGACACGTGGCCACAGATGCACGTGCCTCGCCGTCGGGCTGAAAGGCTTTTTATCCAACAATAACAGAACAAACGCAGATTATATAGGAAACACTGGGACGGGCAGGGCATGGGGAAGGTGGGTTTACCCAAACTGGGGCGGGCCACGAAAAGGAAAAAACCTAAATCAACGAGAAAAGGACCTATCTACGTTACGGGGACGCCCGGCGGCGGCGACGGACCGGCGGTGAGTCACGGCGGCGGTGAAGGATCTGCCGCCACTGGCGGTGTGGACGGTGAGATGTCCCTCTGTCTTTGTTGGTGTTCGTGATTCTTGTGATTTCCACTTCCCTGACTCCTGGGTGGAAGGTAGTCTCCGGGGCGCCGTGGCGGGCCTCCGAAAACGTTCTTGACGGTGCGAGGAGGGTTTGCACGGGCGAGACGGACAGCCGAACACTCGGGGAAGGTCGTTGATGGGTCGATGGCGACCGATGACTCGTCGGGGGAGCCCATCCCAAACGTCTCTCGGCGATGCGGATTACTTCTGTCACTCGCTTGAACTGACTGTTGAGGTGGGCCATCAGTCGGTGTTCCATAGCTTGTATCTCAACAGTTATTTTGTTTGAGAAAGAAGAAAAGGTCGCAGTTTTACTCACAGTCAAAATGGGATCGTAGGTTGCCTCCGGTTCTGGTGTGGGAGAACTGTAGGGCAGGAGGTCATCGTCCGAAAATGCCGACATCGCATCCAGGAGAGGATCCGGGGTAGCTGGCTCAAATAGCTGCTCCTCAGGCTCCCGGCTAGGAGCTCTATCCGTCGACTGTGACACATGGATGACCAGTCTTTTCTCCTTTACTTCATCGGTTTAGTTCAATGACCTCCATTAGAAATAGAAGAGACAGTAGAATAGAAACGTCTGGTGTTTCCGCAGGTTCCACAGCGAATGTCGGTGCTGACTCAGCATTAGTACATCCTCCAGGCAAGGGAACAACAAAGACTTTTCGCTCTCCATGTTCCAAGAATGGATACGAGACGCTGGTCTGCGACCGGAGAGAGTGGGAGGACTTCAAAGGATGACTTTTCTTTCAAGTAGTAATACCACCGAATATATGTCGGCTCTGAAAATCATTCGTTAATCGGCGAAAACTGTTGAACAAATATAGAAGAACAAATGAATTTGAATGCAGGCCAGTTCCAAAGACATTAATGCGACATGAGTGGACGGTGGCGTCCCCCATACTCTGAATCATCATATTCTCCCGCCTAAAGAGCAATGGGGTACGTTTTGCCACAAGATTATTAAACGAAGGCTGCAAACGGTAATGCAGAAATAGTGAAGCAATCTTAGCAGTCAAATTCAATTCGTTAATCTTCGATAACCGTTTATTCAAAGTGCAAATCATACATACCTCCTAAAATCTAATTTTAGCTTTCAAACGACTGTCAGTAATTTTGTTAAAGTCGCAACTAAGGGAATCAAAGTTGATCAAAGCATCTAAAGGTTGAAGTCCCTAAAGATGACTAAAAAGTTTTAAAAATGTAGTTGCTCGATAGTTTCTTATCATGTTATTCATACAATTGCTAGCATTGTAGAATAACACACACTCTTACGTGCGTTGACCGTGGTACAATTGACGAAAAGTGGAATAATGTAGGAACATAGCAAAGGTATTAGGCAAAATAAGCTAACTACAAATCAGTTTCTTTTCACATGAAAGTGGAAAATCACAAAAATCACAGTCACAATTAATATTTTAGGGAATTTAGTCGCCGGAAAAGTTTAAAGCTAAGGGACGGAGGCATTAAATTTAGCTTTAAGGTGCCAAAAAGCCATAAGAGTTTTTGGGCTTTTGTTAGGCTTTTGTTTGGCGCTGAAGTTTTGCAAAATAGGCCCTGTATCCGAAAATGAGATAAATTGCTGGACTTGCCTGACGTCATTGAGTAACCTGTAGCCCATAACCTAATTGATGTATCTTACCAAATTTCATAATTTGGGTATACGGTGAATGCAAATTTTCAAAAGCAATGTCCCCGGCTTTCCAAAATTACGCCACTGTAAGAGACAACGACAACCTTGGGAGAAGAAATCTGAAGATACGAAGGGGAAAAGGTCCGCACATTACAACGTACAGTTAATGGATCTGTATTGGATGCAGGGGCAAATGGACATATGAACAAAGGGCACGACCTTTGATATTTCTGTGCCGCTAACTAACCATGCATAACCCCCACATTAAGTTCCGCGAAGCCAAAGTTGGGGCTGAAAATCGTGTGACAAATTCGGAGGTTCTACGTTTTTTTCTATCATTGTTTAAAGCAGAAATTGCTTTTTTTCTCATGTTTGCGGAATTTCCTAGAAGCTAAAATTGGAAAAATCTCCAAGAAATGCCACAAAAAGATAAAAGAACAATTTTGAAGTTCTCTGGCCGATGATCCACCTTTTTCTCGAAAGAAGTGTATTAAAGCAAATTTCAAGTGTCAAATTTACAACTCAGCTTTGCTATATCAAGGGACCCGAAATATGTAGTGCTCCGACACAGATCTACATAGGAAACTTGAATCTAAAAAGATCTAAACCGCTTTATTGGTATAAAAATAGGATGAGTATAAAAATTTTATTTCAAAATCATCTCGATTGCGACCATACCGAGGCTGTAGTCACCGGCCGACGATGAAGCTGCTTGGCTCACGAGTGCTTGCGGTAATGTTTACTGAAATACATTAATTCATAAAGAACGTAAATATCCGTAAAAGCGAAACGAGAAACATGCTTACCAATTGCGGCAAAGGAAGAACAGACGCAATCAAAGAACTTCAGCAGTGCCGGGTCCTTGATACCCTAAAGAGGAAAAATAATAATTATAGTAAGACAAGAGATTATTCTGTAAAAAATGTAGATGGTTTCACTCACCGACTGCATTAAGGCACTCCGTCGTCCAGGAACAGGAATAGGGGGATATTTTTCGCCGTGAAGTTTGCACTCTGAAAACTTATAATGAACTAACTCTCCAAAATGTTATCATAGGTGCAAAACAGAACCGACTTTTGCCGTGTTGCTGAAAAAAGACCACAACTAGCTGATTGGCAAACGCCATTTTCTTCTTGCGATATTATCCCTTTCAGGTTTTTCTTCTTAAAGATCGATCGCCGAAAGGATCACATGCTAAGAGACGTCAACTTGAAAAAACAAGTTAAAATTTACACAAGTAAGTCGGCAGTACCTCCTTTTTGCTTGTTGCTCTTGCTTTACCCGCTGTACACAACACCGCCACGTCGGAAACGGGCAGACACGGCTTTCGTGAAGTCTTATCAAAAAAGTGATACATTTTCTAGCAAGGAGAAATACCACCGAATATATGTCGGCTCTGAAAAATATATTCACTAAATCCACAAACCGAGTGCAAAACATAAAGGGACTGAACAATATTGAAAGCTGGTCATGTCCAAGGACATTTGGATTATGTGTGTGGACGATGGCGTTCCCCGTGCGCTGAGTCAGCATGCTCTTCCGCTTTAAGTGCAATGGGACGGCAGCAAACTTTGTTGCAGAAATCGGAAAGCAATCTTAGCAGACAAATTCAATTGGTTTAACGATTATGGTTTCTTCAAAGTGCAAATCATAAATACCTCCGAAAATCTAATCTCAGTTTTAAAGACGCAGTTTTTATAAGACTCGAGCTCATTGGTCTGTTCAGTGACATAAATTTCAAACACATTGTATTTGGCTGAAATTGATAACATAGTGTTATTAAGATGTAAGTCAAACAAAAATAATGTTGTTGGGTCATGTTGGTTACTGTAGGTCTGGTTACTGTAGCCTCAGGGCATGTTGCTGTATCTCAGTTCAAAATCAACCAAATACAGTTTTCAAAAAAGCATTTGATAGATCACTTTATTTTGGAAAACATTGTAATAAAAGACAATTTGATTGCTTAGCTCAGTATAAGTGAAAAAATTGAAAAACTAAACGGAAAATCGTAAAATTTCCAATTTTAGCTTCTAGGAAATTCCGCAAACATGAGAAAAAAAGCAATTTCTGCTTTAAACAAAATGTCAAAAGCGACGCCTAGACTTGCTGGATTTATATTTTTGATGTAATTCTAAAACTTTTTTCTTTTTTGGCTAAAAAAATTCTAAGACCAGTAAATTTCCCGTTTTCATCGGCGGCGCGTCCCTGATATGCTACCGCGCACGTCCCCGGGTACCTCTCACTGACCCACAGAAACGCATTTTGACAACTTATCTAGTAAAGAGTTAGTCTTAAACGTTTTTCCTTTGTTGCAGCTTTTTTTGGTAGGTTTCTCACTAATTATGCCCTCAAAACGAACACTTTTTACGAAAAATTAAGTTTTGTGCACAAAAAGTGAAAATTCGGATACCATAATTACAACCGTCGAATTCCTCATCAAATTTTGCATCTTTTCCGCATCTTTAGACTTATATTGTGTTCATTTTAAGGCGCGCACGCATTGATTACGTTTTTGCGCATTTGCTGGAAAAGGGGGCGGGGCCAACGCCCACACAGGCGCGTTTGAAGAAGGGACGTTTTCGAGTTTGAAGAAGGGACGTCATAAATGACTGCTAAAATCAAAATTTTTCATGGAATTTTGATTAAGGAATCACAGACGATCATATCAAGCGTTAAGTTGCTAAAGATAACGAAAACTTTAAAAGCGCTTTGAATTAGTAGATATCTTTTGTTAGAGCGGCAAAAAAACATTATTTTTGCTGTAATTAATAATGTTTTAATTTCCAAAATAGTAACTGAAAATTGCCTATTGATCGAAGATTGACTTCGATTCGAGAAATGAAAAAAAAGACATTACCGATCCGTTAAGGACTTTAAGGTATCAATTTACAAAAACAGGTCAAGATTTCCCGAAATGTTTATTTTTATCAACTTTGTTCCAAAGATTGAAAATGCTGCTAAGATTTAAAGGCATCAAACGTTTTAAACAAACCATATGTAAATCTGTTGGCAAACATAATTAGAATATTTTATATAAGTAAAACACTGAAGGACTTTTGGAGATTAAGACCACTGCGTTTAAACAAAACTTTATTTTTTTAAGGGATATGTCGTGCCGTCGGAAAACATGGAGGTCGGTGAGTCGTCGGCGGCCATCCAGGATTTTTATCCGGTTTCTGAGCCCCCTGCCAGAGGCACTTCTGTTAGAACCATAGACGCTCTCGGAGATCTGAAAGACAGATATTACGATTTAAAGAACAAGAGTTACTGTAAAAAGATGAGGACATCAAACTAGAGAAACTACAAGGTCATTGGGGAATGTTTTCCCCTGCCCATAGCAACCCACAGTCCTAGGAGATTGTCGCGATTTCTGTTAATGTATAGCTGTAGTGGATGCTCGACGACATGTGAAAATAAGCTTTGGTCAAACTTTGTGCATTAAACTTATATGTTCTCTAAGCAGCATTTTGTCTGTCCTTTTACAACACCTGGATATTGTAGTTCAGCTATAAACAAACTTTGGCGCGTTTCACAAACTCAGTGTCCTTCGATTTAGTTTCACTTGCTTTTCTTATAGGAAACACGTAATTTTCTTTAGCTTTGCCCAATCTGTTCTTGTATGAAGTGGGTTTTTCTTGCAATTTTGAGAGTTTTCTACAGTTTGGTAACTTGAGCATTTGTGAACGACGTCACTATTTTCATTGAAATATATTTGTGAAAAAAAAACAAACAAAAAACTTTAATAAAACGCTTTTTAGAAAGGGAGCGTAAGTTAACAATTATCTTAAGAAGCAAACCGAGTTTTTTGAACAATATAGAACGTCTCACTCACCAACTCCACGATGACACCTTCCTCATTTGGTAGCATGTGCTTCATGCTCATAAAGAACTTATAACTTCAGCCTTATTCCATTGGAGAAACGACGGCCTCCATTCGTTCGATCGCTTCTTCGCAGAAGTAATGAGCCTCCAATCAGATTTCGACGGAGATGATTTCGGCTATCCAAACGAGCTGAAAACGTTATTTTTACAAAGCCCTGCAATTAGAAAAAACCTTGTCTGGCTGCTTACATTTCCAGCAGGAGTTGTCGTTGCGGTTTCGTGGAGGATGGTGACCGCAGAAAACTCATCAAGACGGCACAGCTTGAAAAATAGCAGAAGACATTGTTGATCGGAAACTTTTCCCACTGGAAAAAAGTGATCAATTAAGTATGAACAACACTAGTACCTCCTCCAGAACAGAGTTGTCTCTTTCCTACCAAATAAGTATAACCTGGAGAAGAGACTTGGAACGCTCCATGTTGCATACGGGCCAGTACGGCCAGGAGCTGCTGGTATGCGATGGTAGAGAAAGCTTTTTCAACTTATGCTTTTTCTTGCAAGTAGTAGTACCACCGATTATATGTCGCTCTGAAAATCGGCGAAAAAGGTTGAACAAATATAGGAGAACAAAGGAATTTGAATGCAGGCCAGTTCCAAGAACAATAATGCGATGTGGGGGGACGGTGGCGTCCCCCATGCTCTGAATCATCATATTCTTCCGTCTAAAGTGCAATGGGGTACGTTTAGCGATAACAAAGGCTGGAAATGGTATTACAAAAATCGTGAAACAATCTTAGGGGACAAAATTTAATTTGTTAAACTAAGATTGCCGCTTCTTCAAAGTACAAATCTTAAATGACTGCGACAATCTAATGATTTGTCAAATCACTTTCAGCCATTTTCTCAAATGCCTCAACCAGTAAAAATAGATTAAAACATCTTAGGTTGAAGTTCCTAAAGATGACTAAAAAGTTATAAAAATGTAAAAGCTCGATAGTTTCTTATTATGTTATTCATACAATTTCTAGCATTGTAGAATAACACTCACGTTTACGTGCGTTGACCGAGGTACAAATGTTAAACTGATTACTGTAACGGAGCAAATATAGAAGAAAATAAGTCATTAACTACAAATCATTTTTTTTAACAGGGATGTGGAAAGTCACAAGAATCACGAACACCAACAATGCCATAAGGACTTCAGTTGAAGGGAAAAGCTTATGGAAGGAGGTAGTAACTTTTGCCTTAAGGGTCCTGAAAGCGAAAAAGCTTTTGGGATTTCTGTTCACTTCGCAAAAATAGTTCCTGCCTGATATTTCGCATCACAGGTTCTCATGTCGAAAATTTCTTAAAATATTGAACATGACGTCATCGAGTAGCCTGCAGCCCATTAAATTCGGGTATGAAAATACAAAGAACAACGTCCCAGGTATGCCAGATTCACAATAAAAAAAAGACAAAACGACACAACGAGTTGGAAAGAATCTGATAAGACTAAGTGGGAAAGGTCCGCGCTTTACACCGGACAGTTAATGGCTCGACCTTGGCTGAACACAAATTTATATCCCTGAACGATTGGTCCACAGGATACATACCCATAAACATGTTTTTCCATTTGATCACCTTAAAAGTCAATTTATTTAAGGTAACGTTTATCAGACGTTGTTTTTCGAAATTGATCTCATTATTCGGGCATTTTTACGGTTAATAAACGGTCGTCTTTCATTTTAATTTTTTGGGTACTTGCCAAGTGGGAGAAATGTTATGCTTACGTACATCGGCCACCTTACCTACCTTTCCCGGCTACCTTATCTACCATACCTTCGCCGACTTACCCAATTTTCCAAGCTTTCTTAATTACGTTACCTTCGACGCCTAATCTAGCTACCATGGCAACTCTGGCATACCTATCTTATCTGTGTCACATTTCCTAACTTTCTTTCCTAATTAACCTTAACTACTTTACCTAGCTGTCCAATACCTGATTCTGCTACGTAACTGTGCCTACCAGTTCGGGAATGCTGTTTCTATAAAAAAAACAAGCAAGTCTCTGCTTCGTTATGTCCGCCAAGGTTTTCTTTGTTAAGATGCACCGGGAGTCTATAACATTGTACATTTATAAACATGGTTGGAACTTTATTGATAGAATCTTTCAAATAGGAGTTTCAACTGTACAAAACCTGCATCGATAAATGGCAGAGCAAGAAGCTGCTTAAAGCCACAAGGCAGTGTACATCAATTGCAATTATGGAAGAGGTGATGGAAAAGTTGAGCAAAGGGTGCTAAAACGGTTTTGGGTAGATGGGATATGTTAGTTTTTACTAGAGAGCACACCGGGTGAAATGAAGATCGTAGTTAGATCCCCACCCATTCACGTCATAAGGAAAGAGAGATAAGTGATAGAATGAAAGAGATTATGGTCTTTGGTTATGTGGAAGACGGTTTGGGGCTTAGGAGAGCTCGGAGTCGTCCCTCGGCGGCTCATAGCGGGAGCTTCTGGTCTGTTTGTTGTAAACCTTATCGAACGGACTCTGCTTGTTGGTGCCTTCATGCCAACGCCAGGGAGGCATGACTTCGTGTTCCTCAGCAGAATGAGAGGTCTTGTTAGTCCTGTAGTCGTGGAAGTAGGTAGAAACCGGCTCCTCCTCCTCCTCCAGGCGATAACGGGAGCTACTCGGCTTGGGGCGTGACTGAGTGGTCTCAATGTTCCACGGAGCACTAGCCGGCTTGGGCTCGGGCGGTTCCTCCTTGGGAATCTCAGGGAACGGCTTGGAAGGCTCCACCAACGTCAAATTCATAGCCGCCAGCTTTGCCTCAGCCTCGGCCTCGGCCTCCCTATCGATGGTCACATCCGGAATGGCAATCTCGATCTCCCTAGCAAGAGGGGTAAGCTTGTTGCGCATCTGCATCAGAAGACCAGTGTTAGCCTAAAAAACCAAAAAAACTATCATAAAACTTCAGAATCCTACCATTTCCTCGGCGACGATAAAGAGAGTGAGATGCGGACCCATGGTGGAGACAATCACCTGCGATTCCTTGTAGAAGAAAACGGAAGTCTTGTGGCCTCCTGAATTAAAAATTTAGCATGAAAAACAAAGTTTCAAAGAAATACTATTGAAAACTCACCCATTCCCAGCTTCTTGACCTGTTCGATAGAGTTCTGATGGCAAGCGATGACCTGCTGGCGACCGCGCAGCTCCTCACCTGAAAAATACATTTTTAATAAATAAAACCTATTATTTTTAATAAATAAAATGTAGTAACGCATTTGAAAAATGTCGCTTTTTTAGGTCAAATTTGGTAAGAAAAATCAATACAAACTGATCTAGTTTTTTAGCTTTTCAGATGTAGTAGCGTTCGTTTTTATAAAATCAATATTAACCGAACTACCAAAATCATCGACCGAAACTTAATTTTTTTTTTAGAAAACTGACTTTTCTGCTAAAATTGGTTGTCTGAATTTTCTATGTATTGATAGTTTTACAACATCAAAAAATTATTTAAAGTTTTCGATAATTGAAAATTTAAAAAAAATCAGTATTTCATAAATTTACTTATTTGTTTTTTATTCTTTTAATCCACTTTAGTCTTATGTGCGTCCAAGTGCGAAAAAAGTGCCGAAAAGTGTTATTTATTTCAGTAATGTTTCAATTTCCGCCTGAAAATTTGAAGGAAATTAAGCAGGATTCAATCCAACAAAAAAAAATACACAACGTTTTTCCATTACATTACTTTTGTAGCCTTCCCTTCTACTAAATAAAACGGCGATCTCGTGCAAAAAAAGAAGATAAATTTTTTCCATTAAAATTCCTTAATTAAAATGTCCGATTTCACTAGTTTACCAAACTTATTTTTGCTTTGAAGTTTTCCTAATGAAAAATTTCACATTACAGTTTTTCAATAGTTATTTTTGTGTTAGTTACCTTTGTGGTTTGTTTGGCGAACTAGTGTTAGAAAATTACAATTTAAAAAATTTAACGAACAAACACACTGGAAATATCTCTTTTATATATCTTTAGCGTTGCCGGGCGCTATTCGAGAATAGGATGAAAACAATTGGCGAAGAATTCCATTTCCGGAAATAAATTAGTTGCTATTCACAGCCCTCAGCTAGGAAAATATTTTCACAGCACTCGCGATGAAAACGGCTATTTTTTCCATTATAAAACCGTTAAAAAAATAAAAACAACCGTTTTTGCCGCCAAAAAATCAATTTAATTTGTACTTTGTAAGATGTTGTTGTAATTTTTGTAAACAATGTGTATTTTATGGTTTGTTGACACCGGTAATAAAAAATAACAACCTCAAGGACACTTTCCTATAATGGGACTAATTTATGGATTCACCAAAATAGTAGAAATTTACGACTTTGTACGTCCTTTTTCAGGACTTTGTACAATTATTTGTTCAAATAAAAGGTTGAAAAACAGATAAATAAAAGTGTAACAAAATAGAAAGATTTCAAATTACGAACCGACACTCATCACAAGAACGCCATCCCTGTCGGTGAAGAACATCGTGGTCGCATCTGGATAGCAGGAGTCAAGCGCCTTTTGGAAGGTTTCCTTCAGCTTCATTTTAAACTCCAAAGGGTTAACTTTTCCTAAAATCTGAATTGAGATACTTCACGACACAACAACGTCCCTACGCAGTCAAACTACAAAATCCAATAGTCTCAATTTATGCCATGAAAGAAAAAACGGTAAAGCACATAAGATATAACCAAACTATCACAGAAGTTAGCTGGTTTCACTTAATACACTTGGGACATAAATCGAGAGAATATTCTGGAATAGAGCAAGTTTTGGTCGAATACGTGGGTACCCAGTTTGAGAAAAATGAACACAGAAGACAGGAGATCACAGGACAGGGTGAAAAGCACACAGGGTGAGATCTACGGTCAGTCTTCGAAGAGATGATCTTGGAAGATCAGTTTGACGAACGGCTTGTCTGTGGCGAGGAGGGCTGTGCAGAAGGGGCACACGGGGTGGAAACTGTTGGTTCCGTGGGGCAGGGGGATCCGGGACCAATACCTGAAAGAAGTAAATTACCTCATGTTAAAAATCGACTTTATTTAGTAAGTTTTAAGAAACTTGGAGAAAAAGGGACCGAATCAACCAAAGTAGTTGAGACTCTCTTCCCCAAAGAAGTCCCCACACTAGGCTGGGCCCCCAACAACAACTAATTCTATCAAATGTCTGTTCACATTTTATAGTTGGAATAAATCTTGGAATAGTGTATTTCCAGTTAAATCAGGAGAATGCCAAAAACTAGCTTCCTAGAACTTTGGATACTCATTGATAAAAAATGGGGGACTTATTTGGATTACGTGGGGTCTCTTTGTCTTTCCTATTTATCTAATGGTAGGGGTGTTCAACACTACTGAAAAGGGAGAAAGCAGGTTTGAGTTTTCTCTTTTTGGCCTATTTTTTGTTGTTGAGACCCAGTCATATCACAAAGTTACGATCGCCTTTGAAAGCAGGACGATTGTTAAGATTTCAGACCGAAAGGTCGTTTTAAAAGTCCATAAGGGCCCAAAATGGATTGCTTTAAGGGCAAATTTTGGGTTTCCGTTGCAAGAGGGGCTCAAAACGTTTTCAAGTTGATGGTTCTGAAAATCCAAGGGGGGAGTTTAAAATTTTTCCCGTATGTCAATAGAACTATCGCATATTAGTTAAACAGAATTTGCAGCCTTGGGATTCCGAGCTTGTTAGTTTTTGAGGAATCTATGGCTTAAAAGAACTGCCATTTTCGGTGGAGTTGGTTGTTGATCTCGTCAAAAACTCGCTTATGATTGAAACCAAAACACTTGTCTTTCTCTTTATGTTCAGAGTTGCGATTTTGAACCACCTAAGGAATAAAGTAATTTGTAAAAACTAAAATGATGGGAAAACTCAAAAGTTCCAAGTACTTTTTCACCGGGGGGGTTTAGAACTTCGATTTTGAACCCTCAAGGGCAAAGGAACAACTCAAAAGTTTCAAGAATATTTGGGAAAGCTGGTTGATGGTAGCCCAGAGTTAGAATTGCATCATTTTTAGGTCACGTAAATGTAGGATTTCGTAACTCCGCAAGCCAAAGAAAGATTAATCGGTTTTGCGGGGCAGCAAGAAAAAAAGTTAGCAAAAGAAAAACTCACTTCACTGTGCTGTAGTTGGCCACATGTCCGCATGGATTGAAGGCGTAGTCCAGATCTCCCGAATCGAGGTGGAACGCGGACTCCATTCCCATAGTCAACTGAAATAAACAAAAATGAAAGACAAACGTTTATATCCAACCTGAATCACGCGTTCGCTTTCAGCCAAACAGATCGGACATTTGTAAACACTGTGTCCGCCACTGGTCGCGTGGAATCCCCACTGGTGCTTTCCTTGGACATGACCACAGCGAAGGTATACCTGAAATTGTATTTTATAGTCTAGTATATGACGTCATGAATCAATAATCGGCGAGAATCGATTAACTGGAGGGTCATGTGAAGCCAGCGCCCGTTATAAACAACGACCGCGGGGTGTCGACAGTGTCAGGTGCCGTTTGAGAAAATCAATAGTGGGCGGGACTTTGGTGACCACGAGTGGACACAGGGCAGAAGGCCCCTGGAGTTGCCCCATCGAGGAGGGGATCAATAATTGGCGGGAGTACCACGAGGTACCACGAGGCGGCGTAAGGGCACGTGATTTCGAAATGCCGTTCGTCACGGGGCAAAGCCGACCGCAGCCTTCAGAAAGCGCATGGTCAAGTGAAAGAAAGTGAAATAGCCTATCTTAAGACCTTGGTATCAGTAACACACGATTAGAGTTTGATAAGATTAAGCTGAGCTTTCACTTTCATAAGGAAAGTTGGCTTCAGGTGGAAAAATTGTGAAAATCAACTATAAAACTTACATAAGGTTGGCGACTGCTACTGCCCTTCGAACTTTTCTTCTTGGGAATGATCAGTGTATTCAGATTCACCGGACACTGAGGCTTTCCCGCGTTGAGTCTGTCCAGGGCCATCTCCAATTCCATGAGGGTGGGCGATTTCGCCAACCCATCCGCCGTTCTCCACAACAGCGTAGCTCCACAGAGATCGATCAACGTTCCATCCTGGTAAACAAAGACGTAGCTAAAAATAAAAAGGGGATAAACGTACTTGAAGCATATTGGTCTCTTCTTGGACGAGGTCTCCTTGATTGTTGCTGCTTCGCGTTTCGCGGAGGGAGTAGATGTCTCCATCAACGGAGACCTCACGCCACACGTAGGGGGTTACTTCGTCGACGTCCTGAAACAAAAAAATGGGTTTTAAAGAGAAAATATCAAAGTGACCCTATAAGTTTTAAGATGTTTGGGTGATAATCGGTTTTTTACGAATTTGCCCCTTAGAAGGGTTGATTTGAAAATTTGTGAACTACCGCTAAAGCGCTTTTTCTCTTTCAAACTCACAGCGTAGTATGAGATCAAGCATTGTCTTCTAGTAATCAAAATTTTACGTTCAAAAATAGGAATGCCATGTTTTTACGATATCCTTTTTTCACAAAACGCACTTTATACTTTTCGCCAAATTTAATTTGGCAGATTTGACTGTGTAGACAGCCTTGTGCTCTTTACTCTTGGAACGACATCAAAACAATGGCACGTTGCTCCGAAGTAATTTTGGCACGAGCTATACATAACTATAATTTTCAACCAAAACATCATTTTTTCAACCGAACGAATGTCGGTTTCCGGATTGTTTCATGAATATGAAAATTCGTCGGGACAAGCAAATGCTGAGTTTTCTTTGTATGGAAAACGTTTAGCATTTAGTTTTAAAAGTTCATGGAATTATTTTCCCGTATTTCTAATTTTTTTGTTTGTTGAGCATAAAACCTCCCAAAGCTCACAAGAAAGCTTTTCAACAAGTATTTAGGTACTCAAAACTTGTGGAAAAAGAAATTTAAACTTCTCAAAGCAATTCACTTTTGACTTGGTTGGAAAACGTTATAAACACGTTTTTCAGCCGGTCATCGACTTATAATTTGATAGCCAGAACATCTACGAACTCTACAGGCTGTGTTTTAATAGAGCTTTATACACAACTTAGTAAGATCTAATTTTCTTCTCTTGTCTACTTTTTTAGAGTACTTTTTGGAGAATCAAAACATAAGTTGTAGAAACTACAAACCTCCGTATTCCTGTTAGGATGCAGGATCAGGACTCCATTCGTCGTCAGTCCATCGATTTCCCCATTTTTCTTTGTCCACTTGGTGGCTTTCTCCTGAAAAAATGTGAAAAACTTAAACTAAAGGAAAATTCACTAACCCCCAGAAAGATATTCCTCTGTCCATCGAATCCCGCCGCGTATACAAAAGCTTTATTCGAGTTCTCCCGGTCGATCAGAAGCCGACATGCATACCTGAAAACAAAAACAACTCGAAAAGATTGAGAAAAGGGCAAACCTGCTAATCGTTGAGGAAATTGGGCGCTCGCCGGCACGCATAGCCTGATTGGAGTGGCTCTTAACTGGGGATGATATGTTTGGTGCGTTGGACGCTAACCAAGTGTCGACGATTGTGAAATCGATTTGATCCTCTGAGGAACGACCGATCTGGAAATTATCGATTTTTAAGGAAAAGCTCATGATTCGTATCTTATGGTTATTGAACATTCATTCCGTTTCAGTTGTCTTTGAGCTGAGAAGGTTTGTTCAAGTTTCTGCACTATTGCTTAATGTACTTTGGGGAAGTTAAGGCACTTAAGGGCTCAAGACGCAGGTCGGATACATTATTTTTGACTTCTTAACGTTAATTCTCTTCTTAACGTGTGCTTAACGTGTTTCACATAACAACAACGTGGTTAAGGTGTTTGCCGTTTAGAAATTAGGAAGCTAATGTTTTTCATATTAGCTCTTAGAACTTTAGTGACTGCCTTAAAATAGACGTCAAGGTTTGTAAACTATTACAACCTTAGTGAAATAGCTGGTAAAGGGCGCATAACTCTTAACACTAGGTGTTTAGGCTACTAGAGTCATGTTAGAAACTTTTGCACCACTTTGTAGGTTCCAAAGTCGGTACAATATGGTTCTTAGAGTTCTTACTAAAACGCTATTAAACGTGAAAGGGGCAAAAAATAAGAAAGGTTTGTACAAAGCCTTACTTGGAACATATCCTTGCTAGGATCGGCGACGAATTCAACAAGAACAGTCTGTTTCTTGCCGTAGGAGTACGACACGACGTGACGAGAGCTGTCCAAAACGGCCTAAAACGCTAAATTTAACCAAAAGTAAGGGTAGACCAACCGGAGCATCTTTAGCATCAACGTTGACTTGGGAAACGGATCCTTTCTTTATTCCATTACCCAGAGTTCGCTGCATAAGGGTCATTTTGGTACGGTGGCGCTTCATGTGATGCGACGAGCCACTTTTGGTGTCCTGGAGGCCATTGTACCTGGAACACCAGGGTTTAAAAGGGAATAAATAACAAAAAAAAGTGACAATATAGGAACTATGTTATGTTAACTTACCCTAGAAGAATTAGCTCTCCATAGAGGCCGTCATCATCGGGTCTGGGTTGATTGTAGATGTGATCCTTGGGCGCTAGAATGGCATTTTCCAAGTCTCTGGAGTCTATGGAGACTGAGTCAACTTCAGTCGACGTCATGGGCGCGCCCCAGTTTAAGAACTGAAAATTAACTTTGTAAAAGAGTTTCTATAATTGTCTAAATATGAGGAGATAGGAGAGAAGAAATATTCTTCGGCAGAAATGCGCGCATCTTGATAAGAAACTTTGATTTCTCGAGTGAAAATTAGTTTTTTGAGACCTTTAATTTTATGCTACAGTGTTTTAGAGTTTTAAAAGCAAGTTTTAGGTCATTATATGAATGGTTTTCTTCGTTTGTGATAGTTTTTTGATGTTTTTGAAGGTTGAAAAGACTACTAAAGCAATAATAGACCAAAATCCAATAGTTTGCAGGAAATGACCGGATGTGGGTGTGTAAATTCAAAAAGGTCAAGGCACCGCTTAGAGAAAACAGCTGTTGGGGTTAAAGGACTGTGGTTGTGATTGGAGCGCATCCCACGCGCCGCGTGATTGAGGCTCAAGTGGTTGTGGTTTAATGTTATGTCTGGGGACTTTCCGGTGGTTTAAATGGCTACTGTTGTGAAAAAAGCCTTTCTTTGTTAAAATTTTATTTCAAAATTGAAAAATTAGGATTTTATAATTAATACACAATTTTACAATTGAAACGAGCACTTGTTCCATTTTTAGCTGTTAAAATCAAAATTTACAAAAGGAACTGAGCTATAACAAAGAATTTCATTTCAAAAATAAAACAAGATATCTTGTTATTTTAAATTTTGCAAATTTTTTGTTGCTTCAAAAGAAAATTTAAAAAGAACAAAGATTTGAAAAAAGAGAAAGCGAATGGAAAGCGCAGTGACATGGCGCCCAAATCTCGTAAGGACGTTCGAAGACGCCAGATGGTCGAGTGGTGACCGAGGTCAACCGTAAATTACGAGCACATAGGGTTAATTTCGCGTTTTGCTTTCGTAGATTTTGCTAGTTTTCAGCTTGGCGTGGCAGAATCATTCGAATGCAAGAAGTTGTTGAGCGGAAAACAACACCAGGGCAACAAATTGAGTCCGTTGAGTTTGATTCTGATGCTATTTTGAGGGCGAGCTCAAAAACAGCTGCAAAATAAGCGGGGAAATCAAGTCCTTCGATTTTAGGAGTAAACAAAAGACATAAGACAGAGAAACAGACAGAGAAAGAGAGAGAGAACAGAGACGCAGAGAGGCAAAAAGGAAGAAAGGCAGAGAGGCAGAGAGGCAGAGAGGCAGAGAGGCAGAGAGGCAGAGAGGCAGAGAGGCAGAGAGGCAGAGAGGCAGAGAGAGAGGCAGAAAAACAGAAAGGCAGAAAGGCAGAGAGGCAGAGAGGCAGAGAGGCAGAGAGGCAGAGAGGCAGAGAGGCAGAGAGGCAGAGGGATAGAGAGGCAAAAAGAGGGGAACCGAGGGGGCATATGGTAATTGCCATCGTGCTCAAATGAACCCATGTTGTTGTATTATTCCGTGATCGGCTTCATTCCGCCCCCAGCCCTTTGAAAACAAAACCATAAAAACAAAAAGGCATGGCAAATCAACATAAGTATGCGATCCCAGGCGTTGTTTTCCTCTCCGTCTGACTTTATGAGGCTTGGATCCTGGATCCTGATAAAAACAACGAGATTTCGCTGGGCAAAGGGAACAGAAGCGCCAACCAGATACGCATTGATCGTAACGGATTAGCCGACTATTTTTCTCACAGAGTGACCTAGAATCACAGCGCCTATGGGGCGTTTTTGCCACTATGCCGTCGCAATTATCGGCGTGAAAGGGTGCATTGGGCAAGGTTTCCTGTGCATGGAGGTGACAAATCTTGCTTCAATGGGTTCAAAGTTTGTCATGGTTGAGGGGGAATTGCGTAGGTTTGGATTCAAATCAGAAAGAGCAGGAAACTTATAGAACTTGCGTGCGAGTGATCGTGTGATAGAGTTAGAGTAAGAGAGTGAGAAAGTGAGAGAGCGAGAGAGCGAGAGTTAGAGAGCGAGAGAGTGAGAGAGCGAGAGAGTGAGAGAGCGAGATAGTTAGAGAGTAAGAGAGTTAGAGAGTTAGAGAATTAGAGAGTTAGAGAGTTAGAGAGTTAGAGAGTGAGAGAGTGAGAGAGAAAGTACGGGAGTGAGTGAGAAAGTGAGTACGTGAGGAGGTAAAAAGAGAAATGTGAGAAAAAGCAGATTGAAACTGCGGTGCCAAAGCAAAAAGTGCTTTGCTTTTTACTATGCCCTTAAAAGGGAGGTGCCCTGGCAACCGGCCACAACACGCTTAAAAACGTACTTTCGAAATGTTCAGTATTTCAAAATCAGCAATTTCAATGAGACTATTATATTATATTGTACCTAAATTCCAGCAGACGAAGTTTGAAAAAAGGGCTTGAAAAGCGTCACAGCAGGAAGAAGCCTGACAAATGTGTTGTTGTCGCATTTGCGACTGATTGGGGATGCCAACTAGCAACATTCGCCGCATGAAATGATGCATTCGAAGAAATGTCACTCATAAACATGGAGTGTCTTCTGACGTATCAGAAGTGCTTCACCGCTAGGAGCGCTGCAAGAGGCCCGGAATAATGAAGTTCCTTGATGGAGGTCGCTCTCCAGCCGATGGGCGCTCTCTCCTCTCTTCTGATAAGCTGCCATTGAGACAACCGGCTGTGCGTGCTCACTAATCCAGTCAGATCTGTGCGAGCACACGTTAAAAACACATCAGAGACCGGGCGAGTGAGGAAGATCAAAGAACGAAACGAAATGAGAACAAGCGAAGAGTTCTCCAAAGAAAGTGAAGACCCGTGAAATCAAGATTTGTTTTCGTCTTCTTGTGTGGCATCTGAAGCTAGCCATGTTTTCTGAAGATAAATGGCATTTCCAGGTGATTGGCTGAACCGAAGACCAAAATAGCTTTTAGAAAGCAAAGTTCCACCTGATCCAAGGAATGCGAAAACAACGGCGGGGCTAAAATAGCGAAAGGTAATGCTCACGGAAAGAAAACACCAACGAGCGTCTAAAACAAAGCTCAAAACAACATTTCCATAGAATCAGAAAACTAGAAACGTTCCTTCCGGATATATGGTTAAACAATGTAAAGAATTTAAAATTGTATGTTTCCCCGACACAATGAATGCTGAATCCCGGCCAGATAAGTTTTGCGACTTTTGAAAATGGTGAAAAGCTTTTTGGACTGGGCAAACATATTTTCAGTGTTACATATGAAAAAACTTTTAAAAAGTATGAAAAAGCGATTTCAAAAGAAGATAAAGCGAAAAAAAACAGAAAGCAATTTAAGACGCGTTTTCTGTAATTTTCGAATTTTCTGTAGTTTAGGTAAGGCACTCCTGGGAAAATAGAATTGGCTGGAATTGTGAAAATTTGTAGCTTAGGACACAAATAATGGTAAAATACACTTTGTTTTAAATGTTGCTTCCTTAAGGTCCTTAAGGAATCGTTAAGGCATTAAAGTGGTATCAAGCTCAAATTTTTTGACATAAAAAAGCTATCGATAGATAATCTTATTGCAAAAAACGTTGTTATTGAGCGCAAAATGATTGATTCAACTTTTAGCCTTGAAAAAAGACAACATTGAAAGAAAAATCTCGAAAAACAAGCTACTTTTGCTACTTTACGAAACAGTGTCTATCGATCATTTTGCGGCAGTAGCATTTTAGTTTTCTACGAGTAATTTTGGGTTAGAAAAGTATTTTTTGGCTCAATTCGGAGCGAACGTGTTTTTCGCTACGTTCCTTTGAATATACATAACTCACATATGAGTTGTCAATGTTCCTAATTTTTTGCAGTCAACTTGAATTAAACTGTTCCATAATACTGAAATTCGATAATATAATACATTTATTTCTAGTATTAATGTCCATAAATCTCGATTTTGTATGAAAAAAGAGAAAATTAGGCATTTACCAAGTCAACTTTCCCCCTAAAATCTTTCAAACCAAAGGTCATAAAAAGTAGAATGACGTCATTTCGGCCTTTATTAACACCAGGCTGGCATATGGTAGACCAGAAACTCAAAATTAAGATTTCCGAACAAAAGGGGGAAGAAAAAGCGCAAACTATGTGACGAAACATTTTTGCCTTTCACTCTTTTGATCTTCTATTTTGGGAGGTCCATTCACTGGCTAATATTAGCTTTGGCATTGTTACGCAATACGGGTTTATTTGAATTTGTATGTGAAATCAAGGCGAAATTAGCCTTTCCTACGTCAGCAAGCTGATTTTCTTGCAGATGATACAGCAGATTGAAGGTCGGTCGTCACCTCACGTGCCCCTTCTCATTGGGATTCAAGTAATCCGCTTCTGGAAAATGGCAAAAGGTTGGGAAAGGCAGTAACCTTCAATTTTTGGATGTGTCAAGCTTAAGTGTGGGTTGACCAAGTAAAACTACCCTTATTGAACCCAAAATTTCAACTGAAATAGGAAACGTGTCATTTTGAATGGTATGTTCCTGAAATTACATCGAGCTTCAGAGAAAAACGTTGCTTGAGAAAAACCGCCGTTAAAATGGTTTCAATTTGGGTGATATTATTGTTTTGCGAATGGATGTGCAAAACACCGTTTCTTTGGCTGATTGGTAAACATTTTGTTGTTGTGCATCGATGTCGGGTTCAAATCCAATCGAAAACAATTACCTTCGTTTCATTTTGGCGACGTCAACAAAACAATGTCTTTTGGAAACAGAAGCAACCTAGGTAGGGAAAGAATTTTCGTTTGGAAACCTATTGGAATTCTAGGTTCGAGTCGAATTTTAGCGACGAAAAACGTTGAAATCCGTTTCGAGCTCATTACAAGTTTCCAAAAGGGTTCTTTCAGTTATACGATGGTAACCGCAGAAAGGCAAAAAACATTGTAAACGAAACGTTTTTCATCTGAAACCTGAGCGAAACTTTTAAAATGTCCCATAAAAACAGCTCCTGAAACCTAGTGCAGCGGTTTGCGGGGTATTTGACCGGTATCTCCCTGACACGCTATCGGCCCAAGTAGTATAGTGGTTAGTACTCCACGTTGTGGCCGTGGCGACACAGGTTCGATTCCTGTCTTGGGCATTCTTTTTTGCTTCTTTTGCTTTTACTGAAAACCACGTATAACAAGAAATTTATGGTTGCAAAACGAAAAATGTTTTTCCGCAACCGAAAGTTCCTAAAATTGTGTGGTTTCCCGCGGTTTCAATGACATTGGCCACATATTTTCCACGCGACATAGAACAGTTTAAAACAGCCAAAGCAAAATTTTAGAATAGAAATACCCAATGTATTTTTTAAAACCTTCAAAACACATCCAAACCTTTAATACATTGAAAGACGTCGTTTGAAATCCAGACTGCAATGTGTGTCAGTAGGGCGTTTGAAAACGTTCAAGCAGTTGAAGTTTTTGTGAGTACAAACTTCAAAAACGTTCGCTTCAAGTTGAAAGAGGGTTGTAAATAACAGTAAATCACAATGACAAAAGCACAAAGATGGTAGCTATTTACAGTTCTTGGGACCTGTTTGAAGACACGCCCGGGCGCGACGAGTGTATCACGCAGTGCGCACGGCCGACGACTGGAATTACCGCGTGAAATCCTATAGTAAGCGCAGAACAAACAACTGGCCGTGAAGAAACACGCCGCCACCTTCCTTTTTTTGTTCGGACGCAACTGACCGGAATTTGCAGCCGCGTGCTCCCGGAAGCCACGGACCCCCAAAATGGAATTCGAAGCGACGCTGATTTCCAAATTCGAATGAACTCCGAAGTGCCGGAGTCTATTATGACAGGCGTCACGTAGGCTTTGAACGTTTAGCCTGCTGGACATGAGATGAATGTTTTACGCGTCGCATGTCGACAGATCAAAAGTAAGGTAGGCCCGAGGTCCGGAAACTTAGAGAGGGGGAAACGCAATTTTCAATGCAACTTCAACAAGGCTGTATTTTGAAGCAAGAATACTGTGCGTATTTTTCGACCGTACTTCACAAAAATGGTCCGATTTTTTTCACAGGGAATCGCCCAAACAAAAGAAACTCACCATGGCTAAGTGATTGGCGACAAACGCTGACAATCAAATTGTCCCAGGTTCGGATCCACTACTTTTTTCTTGTAGTACAAACTGGTGATATTGTGTAATTAGATGTAATGCAAGAAAAGTTATATAGAAAGTGTATGGGAAACACAAAGACGTGTCTGTAAACAAAGAGTACAAAAGACAAAAAAGCCTATGTTTTCCAAATGTACAGATTGAGTAGAAATCGAGAATCAGAGAGAAACATAGGCCGGACATGAAAACTTCATACGGAATGTCGTGATTTATGGTTTGAAAAGCGTTTCTTCTTTTTTGATCTTCCATGAATGTCCTTACGCAAAATTACGACAAACCGAAAAATTAAGGACCATAGCCGCCAGCGAGAGCAAAAAATTTTGAGAAAAGGTTTACCCTTTTGAATACGTGCAATTTTCTTCTTTCCTTGCTCGCATAGCTGAACAATATGCAATAATGCTGGCTTTACAGAGTAATCTAGGCAATTTGTCCTTTACAAGAGGTCATTCATTCATGCTTCCAAGAAAACATGCACATTTTTGAACAAGGTACCACAAGTGGGCCGACTTGAAACGCAACCGGAAGAAACAAAATGAGGAAGAAAAATTCTCAAAAAGAGTGAATGTGTGGAAAACATGCCGAAAGACAAACAGAGAAAAAGAGAATCCTAAAAAAAAGTTATTCTAAGAACTCACCATGGCTCGAAGACAACGTTAGTGCTACCATAGAGAATGTTTTCATAAGGGTGGTCCTAAATGTTATCAACGCTATCACTGACCTTGTTCTACTATCAATGGAATTTTTGATACCAAAAAGTCTCAGAATGTCAGTGTATTCTTGCAATTAACCGTGCTGAGAACATTACATCAACAGGTGCTACTGAGTCTCTTACGTTTACACAACATGCGTCAACGTTGTTGACTTCTTGTTTTTGCAATGTGACCGAACATCTGACTGCAACAGTGCTAATATTTACTGTTTGGGTGTAATGGATCGCGTGACGATGTGCTCGTTTTCGGCCTCTGGGAAGGGAGCGGTAGATTTTACAAAATGGGAAAAACCGAGAAAGATAGACAGAAATAGAGAAAGAAAGACAGAGAAAGAGACAACAAGGAAACTGGAGAGAGAGATGGAGAGAGAGAGAGAGAGAGAAAGGAAGAGAGAGAGAGGAAGAGAGAGAGAGAGAGAGAGAGAGAGAGAGAGAGAGAGAAGGAGAGAGATCAAATGTAGTTTGAACCGGCGGTGAAAGTGAGGAAAAATCGGCACACCATCATTACGTGTTCGTGACCGCGGGGCAACTAGTTTCGTGCTGGATATCGATGAAATGGCAGCAGGCGTTTTTTGAACTGTCTCTCTGTCTCTCTGTCTCTCTGTCTCTCTGTCTCTCTGTCTCTCTGTCTCTCTGTCTCTCTGTCTCTCTGTCTCTCTGTCTCTCTGTCTCTCTGTCTCTCTGTCTCTCTGTCTCTCTGTCTCTCTGTCTCTCTGTCTCTCTGTCTCTCTGTCTCTCTGTCTCTCTGTCTCTCTGTCTCTCTGTCTCTCTGTCTCTCTGTCTCTCTGTTTCTTCGTCTCTCTGTCTCTCTGTTTCTTCGTCTCTCTGTCTCTCTGTCTCTCTGTCTCTCTGTCTCTCTGTCTCTCTGTCTCTCTCTCTCAGCATGTATAACAGTCTCATTCTTTCGTTCAATGAAAAACGCACATGGCGAAACCCTGCGACTACATCTAAAAGCAATCACATGAAATGAGAATGATGCAAGGCTTGCGTAAATTTAGTAGTGTGGAGTGAAATATAGCCTAAGGCAAACAAAGCTTTCTGAATATATCGGCTGCTGCCAACGGTTGTCGCCTCGTCGATGTGGGCGCCGGCCAAGTTTCCTGGATACGGGGACGCCGGGGTAATGGGAAGATAATGGTTGGCGCTGGCCGCCAAGTGGTCGGCCTTTGCAGTATTCATTTCATTGTTTACCCGCGCGTAGTCAACAAAACGAGGCGGCAAAACAAGCCGAGCAACACGCGCCCGCGATGCTAATCTGCGCCACCCAGGACGGCGGCCGGTCGACGTTCGAAAGCGAAAACTGCCCCCGGAAACTACGCCAACCCCCCGGATAGGAAACACGGAAACCGGGTCCATTGCACTTTCCGATGACATCCACGCAATGCATGTCATCTAGTCCAGCTGATACTACATTTGCCAGGCGTTAATTGTAGCTTAGACCTAATGGACCAGAAAACTCTCGGAAACGTAAAGCGATGACAAATGTGTCGATGGAGCAACTGAACATGTATTTGGCTAGAGGCGTTGGTCACACGTAAACAAGAAGCAAACGCTGCTGCGTTACTATGTCGCGTGGGAATTCATTGTTCAATGGCGTTGAAACCGCGGGAAACGACAAAAATCGTAAAATTTAAAAGCCAGATTTAGCCAATCGTTAAAATAACTACATGCTTAAGGTAGTGTTTTTGGGACAAAAAAGTAAACCTTAAATTTGTGAAATGTCGGCTGTGATAAAATATTTTGAGTTTTAAAACCATTAGTTCCATTTTAAATGTGATTTTCAGTAAAAGCAATAGAAGCAAAAAAGAATGCCCAAGACAGGAATCGAACCTGTGTCGCCACGGCCACAACGTGGAGTACTAACCACTATACTACTTGGGCCGATAGCGCGCCAGTGAGATACCGGTCAAATAACCGGTTGGGCGCGGCGCGAGTTTCAAAGCCTAGTTTTATGCAGCATTTTGAAGCTTTGTTTTGTCTCTGCATGAAAAACGTTTGTGTTCTCTTTTAAGCAGAAAAATGAACGTTCCCACTACCTACGAAAGCCACTAACGCTCCCTGATTACTTTCATCATGGCGCTGTGTTCTATATGCAATAAACAATTACGACGCAGTCAGACAACCGTTATTGTTGTTTTCAGGAAAACTCGCAGAGCAATGGATAAATAATGACAAACAAGGCAGAAGCCGGTGATTACGAGTACGACGGAACTGCGAAACTACTACCCAGTCAACCACGAAAACAAGCTGACATGGGTTCCCCATTATAAATTCAAGTTAGGCTACAAAAGTATAACTACTACGGACTTTCGGGTTTAAAATATTTATTCACGTCGTAGACGAACATAACAACTCATAAACTAGTGGCACGTCTGCTCTACCTAATGATGACATTTTTCGTGATGAGATATAAGATAAACGGACGTCAAAAATTCAGAAACAACTAATTGGCAAAAAGATGACTTAGTTTGCTTACACATTCCTGAAACCGAAGATCTAACAAAGCGTTTGTTAAAAGGCAGTGCGTTCGCGGGGCATCAAGTGTTGAGCGTGTGTAAGTTATGTGCTACTAATTGTTGTTGAAAATGAATTTTAAATGTGTTTTTCAGTAAAAGCAAAAGAATGCCCAAGACAGGAATCGAACCTGTGTCGCCACGGCCACAACGTGGAGTACTAACCACTATACTACTTTGGCCGATAGTGCGCCATTGAGATTTCCGTCAAGAACTAGGCGGTCAGGGGTCTAGATTCAGGGGAAATGAGGCTGGTTTCTTACGCGAAGTTCAACAGCAACTTTTCCAAAACACCTTGACAAAGTGTTAGACTAGAAAAACCCCTCATGTGCCAAGAAAAAACTAATTGTAGGACTGAAAAAAGTCGAGCTTACTTAAACTGGTTGTTTATTTAAAATACAATCAAAGGCGTGGAGTAAATTAGCATATGCTCTCGGTGCAACCTCTGTTCAATCGCATAAGCTTGTCTTTTGGCAACGTTGCTGATACACTTCTTCTTACTGGACAAAACCTTCATAGACGATAATCATATGTGCAATTCGTTGTTATTCAGTGTGTATTATCCTGATCCATATGGACGAGATCTTGTTAAAAATACACTAGGTCACAAGTTGGATCCCATTCTGCGTGGCCACCTACACTTCGGATGTGCCGGAGGAGACCTACCTTCAAAACGTATAAGTTTTTCAACACCAAAATAACCAAATGGTGTGACCTCCGAAGCGATATTTTTTGGGAAAATAATGTATATGACAATAAGCCAAAGAAAGCTCTGTTTTGCAGGTCTTCTTTGCCTAATTGAGGCCTTCGGCCGTTATGGTTGGCGATTTTTGATAAAATGTTCTCCATGACCGGTGTGTATTAATGGCGTACTTGTTCGTATAGTACAGCGTGATGCTATTCAACTGGAAAATGTTCAAATCTCAAGGCAACAAAACACAAAATAAAAAGAAAAAATAAATGGAAATTAAAACGGAACGAGAAAGCAGTCGTGCACGGGAAGCACACAAAATGTTTTGTTTTTACGCTGTGTTTCTTTATGCGTTGCAAAAAGCTTAGCGTAAAAATCCGCTTCCGATTTGCAAGTCAGGTGTTTTTTTCCACGAGGAAAACATTGAGATTATCATAATCTTCAAGATTTCGACGTGTGTTACAATCTACAATCTGCTACTATTTTCGGGAATGTTTTGGCAAAGGTTTAGAAGCTGTTGATGCAAGCTGATTAGCATTCGCCTCCGGGAACTTTGGTGCCTCCAACTCACCTTCTCAATCCACTTGACAACGTTGAACTTGGGCAAAGGGCACATCGCCATAATGTCGGAAGTGCAGGCGTGTCGGCACGATTGGGGGAATGAACTGCCGCTCTCTCATTTTATTCCTCTCGCGTGTGTGGGGAACGCAAAAACATGCAGGTTTTACGTATGTTGCGTGCAGTTGGAGTGGGGGCACGGAGTTCTTATAACGGTACAGACTGACTCCATTAGCGACAAAATGGGATTGCTATAGTCGAGGTGATTGTAGTCTTTATTGGGTTTTGCAGAGTTTGCAGAATTAGGAATAGAAATTTGACAAAATCCTAAAGTCCTAGAACTCAGCATATCACAAGTTAGGTCAAGTATGGACCGTTGTTGAAAATCAAACACATAAAGGGTAGTGTTATTAAGAAATGGATGGTATGACTACCTCAGCCTAAGGACCTGTACCGACCCGTTTCGGCTCTCATTGTTGAAATTAACAACAAAACGGACCACTTCCACAAAAAATAGGTTTTGAAGTAGCAACAACCATCTGTTCCTTTAAAAAGTCTAGATTTTTGGGTTCTCGAGTATTAAAATAACCTGAAGATACAACCAAAGTCGAGAGTTGTCTAGGCTCAACCTTCGGCACAGCCGTTACCCACAGCCGTGTAAAAACTACAGTTACGGCACCACAAAACCAAAAGCCATTAAAAGAAAGTCTTCGTCTTAAAGTAGCCTTAGTGAATCAGAGCTTGATAGAATTAAGATATGTAATGTTGGCCACAAATTTTCAAGATGTTGGTATGTTGGAAGAGTTTTGATAAAAAAGTCTTTTTGATAGATTTTTTCAATTTTGTTTTTCTTTTTTTTGTTTTAGGCGTTTTCGCTCACATTTTCACATGAAATGTTACTTCGCGGGCATTTACAAGAAGTTTTGCATAATTTTTTCGTCTTTGAAAAATGGAGAGTACTTATAGTGGCCATTACCGCTTGTGAAGTTGTAACTCAGCCCTTGAAAGGTTAAAGATTAAGGTTTTAGTTTTTAGGGAATTGTGATCAATACCAACTAAAAGCCGTAAAGATGGTTAGATTGTAACTGTGCCTACTGCACGCAACCCAATTACGTTGGTATCCTAGAAAGTTTCGGACATTTCAATTGTCAACCTGTTTTTCTCACATGATATTCGAATTCAAAGTCTTGTAAAGTTACAAGCGCAAACGAAAACACGCAGAATGTAAGAAGCTTGCTTCCAGAAGTACAAACTCATATGCAAGCCGAAACCTTATGTAACCCATGGAATATGAGATCTGTGATCGACCACCAAGACCAAATCCTGGTGTACAGCAAAGGTGCGTCATATGGTATTGAAACCCTATATGTCCGTGACGACGGAACTTGCCATCAACAATGGGCATTGTTCCGCAATCTGCATGTGACAGTTATTAACATGTACACGTTGCAAGTGCAATTTTCTTTGTGAACAAGAAGGAAGCATGTTATGGGACTATTGCAGTTCAAAACCTAAGCAAAAGTGAATTTATAATTTGAAATATTTTAGTTGAATATGGTTAAAAGCTGCTCAAATTAGGTTGCCCTCGTATTTAAGCTATTTTGGCACATTTTTGAAAAACGGTTAAAATTTTTTGACATCTATTTCAAAGACAAAATTTTAACTTGCCTTCGCTTTCAGTAGTTGCATTCATTAATGGTTTTAATTGATCAAAAACAAAGAATTTTCAACAAAAGGTGCACCGGAAATTAAAGAAAGCAATTTAGTATATTTTTCACCAACAATCTGCCGAAGCGAGGTACGTTTGGGCTATCGTTAGGCCGCAAAGCGACACGAGGCGGCCGAAGGCCTTCAAACCCAGAAGGTAAAAATCCGCTAAGTGGGTCTGCTAGTTCTGGTTCTGTACATTCGCATGATACATTGTTTTCGGGCAAATTCCGCACTGAAAAGTACGAATAAAGTAAAAATAAACTGCCAAAAAAAAGTCTTCCTTATGGGAATCATTTATGGCAACAGTGTTATTGAATGTTCTCAAACCAACTTAGAAATCGAAGTCGAAAGCGATTCGTTTAGGTAATTGGAAATGTGTTTTCAAACGAGTTTTTTGCTAGATAACTGGAATTTATTTTCAAACATAAATTGGGTTTCCAAACAGTTTTAGTCCTTTCATGGAGCTAGGTTGTGATCACTTGAAACCCTGTGCTTAGAATCACACATTGCCGTCATACATTTCTTGTGACCTATGGATGGGAGAGGAATTGTGACCATTTCCTTCATTCGCGTTCATTGGGGGGTCATTTCCACAGCGCTAATCTTCGAATTGCATAATTCATCATAATTCATCGAGGCTTAGGTGGGCCCGGAGGGCGTTCGTGGAAAGGGTGCGAGAGACGGAAAGAGCGTAGTACTCGCGATGGACGGCGGCACCCTGAATGGGGGAAAATTCTTCCGGCAAACAGCTCCAGCAGAGCTTTCCGAAGCGCATAACACGACTCTCAATGGACGGACGGACGTCAACAGCGAGCCTGGTCGAACCCCAAATCGCTCAAATCCGGACAAAGGTTCCCCTTTTAGACCGGACTATAGTAGCCACCCGGCTGTAGCCGTGATGGCAGAGAGAGGTTCTGAGAAGGAACACGCAAAGTGGCAAAAACGCTCTTCACACGGTTGATTTAGAGGGGGGAAAGTGTTCGCCGAATCTGGAAGTCCAATTTCAAACATCTTGCTGTCACTTCAAATATATTTTTCAGTTTTTGAGATGTTTTCACTACTTTAAGAAGTTTGAAAAAAATAACGTGACAGAAATGAAAAACTTGAACTGTAGTTTCAGGCACTTCTACTCAGGTGCCTATTTTTGATTTTGATAAGTTGGAAGTTGTAAGTTGTATATTTGTTTTTAGTTAAAACTGTTTTACCGTCAAAGTTTGACCAAATTCGCTGCGCATGTTGTCAAAGTATACAGTCAATCAGAGTATATTGGACAACTGCTAGTCTGTCCGTCAGTCCGTGATTGGCTGTGGCCCTCAAAAAGTTCGTAATCCTTATATAACAAAACCCTATCGTGTCCGTCGTGGTGTAGTCTATCAGCGGAACCCGACGTACATTTCCACCGAGTGAGAGGGTCTGATCGGCCGTAGACCGACTTTCGCGCCGCGTGTTCAATGCGGCCGCAGGCAACCTACTTGAGCGGCCGAAGGCCGCGTGTTGTTGCGACCGCAAGCCAGGAGGGTGCGCGCCGTAGGCGCAATCTTTGCGGCCGCAGGCCGCCTAATTGAGCGGCCGAAGGCCGCGTGTTCAATGCCGCCGCAGGCCGCCTAATTAAGCGGCCGAAGGCCGCGTGTTGTTGCGGCCAAAGGCCGCAAGCCAGGAGGGTGCGCGCCGTAGGCGCGCGTACCCGACTGGTAAAGTAAAACAAGCTCTAAGCATATAAAAAAAGATTAATCATTTGTAGTTATTACCGATTGGCATGCAAAACCAGATTCCAGCCCGGCTTCGCAAGCCGTTTTGTGTCATTTGAAAAATAGAATAGCAAGACGATTTAGTAAGAAATGTTATGACGTACCTATGCAGTTTGGTAGAAACCTTAGAGTAAATATGCATATTAGGCAGTTTGCAATATATATTATCGGCACGAGAGTAGTTGTAAAGAAACGTGAGCAATCGGCTGTAAGAACAGCAGCGGAACGTTTTTTGCAAGAAGAGAAAGTTGGTTTAGTAGCAAGTAAAACTGTATTTGCATTGTTCAAAAACTTCGCAAACCCGTTTTTGATCAATTTGCAGCTCGGGTAAATGTGTGGCCCGATTCAGTTTTCTAGGTCAGATATAGGCCACCTAATTCTCAGTAACAGGGCCAAACCGCCATCAGATCAAAACATTTCGAAAAAGGCTCCAACCGAATTTTGGATCTTTTACGGTAACAAAACACTTGAAGCTTTGTTTAGATCGTTTTTTCATCGGCTAGCGTATTTAGAGAAAGTGAAACGGTTAAAAAAGAACGGCTGTCAAAAAGAGACCCCACCTGAATGGAACTCTCGAACCAACAGATCAAAATACTAGGTGAACGAAAACGGGAAAACAGAACCGTGCGAACCTTATATGATCTGAAAGTATATATTTGTTTTTTCTTCTTGTAACTTCACAAATATTACAACCAAAGATCAAAAAAGAAACCGTTAACAGAAAATTTGAAGTGCAAGGTTAAGGAACCACACAATTTATAAATTTTTCGAGATCTTTAACACACAATGTTTAAAAACAAAACCACGTAGCAATTCGAGACGGCTATACGCAATTCGAATATTTACGTCAGGTGCTTTTCAAAAGTGATAAAAGCGCTGTTGGAAATTTTAAAAGCCATAAACATCGAAGAAGCAAATTGGTGGAATACCTTCACCAGAACAGAAAGACTAAAGAATGTGTTTATTTATGCAACTTGCATAGCGTAGAATAATTGAGTAGTTATTTGACACTATGTTGGTGAATCCCTAATTTCTTTCCCTTTGCAAATTTTTGCAAAAACGTTTGCAAAATAATTGTAGAAGGAAACGATTTATTGGACGGCTATAAAGAAAAGAATAACTACAAAAATAATACGAAGTCGCTTTATCTGTTTCTTCAAAGCAATTCCACGAAAGCGATTCCATTTCTGCGCGTGATTTGGGTCACTGACCAAGTCATTTTGCTTGTTTGCCGAGGATCTCTAACCAACAGATTGAGGAGCCGTTTTCCATTACTTGCTTCGTCTGGTGCCACAACATTCGCTCAGTTTCTGTTCTGGGATCTTGAATGTCCGTTGGCCACTGAATCCTTTGAATTATGAAATGTATATTTTGAATTCATTCCTTTTGTTTCAGATGATTCTCCCGAGGAAGAACACATGGGCTCGAAACAGGTTACCCTATGGGCATGGAAAACATACTACTCTTGTCTACAGGAGGAATTCAGTATCAGGTGGGGTGTTTCCTGCTTCCTACATTTCTTAAAGTTTTGCAATTCTGAAATTGCATTGTTGAGTTTCATTTCCTTGAGAAGTGTAAGTTATTTTCTCCATCCCGTATGTATCAGAGTCCTGATTATTTCTAAGTTTTCTTAACAAAAACAGTTGAAAACATGCAACTGCCATTGAGAAACGTGTCCGGTTCAAACCTGATTCTTTTGGAAAAGTCATGGTTTCGTGATGTTTCAAAAAACGTAAACTCAAATTTCGTTTATAAAATGTTCAGATTTCAATCAAGCCTTTTTTTCTTTTTTTTCTTCAGTTTTCAAATATAATGTAAATATGAATATAAATTAAAATGAGAATGATTTCCTTTCCTATCTACAGGTTATGAAAAGCTAGTTGTCTTATTTCAAACAATAGCAGATTATAACCGTGAATGGGGTTGGGAATGGAATATAGGAGTTGGGTTCCCTTCCTATGCACAGGATATTATATGCCAATGTGCTACATCAGACGTTGACATATAATGGCCGTGAATAGGGGGGTGCCATTGTAGCTGTAGGCCGATGTGTTCAAATAGGAATAGAAAAAGGATACAAGATGAAAACAGGACGCTATTCAGATATCGGAAAATGTTAAATACTGAATGGTAGTGCGGTCGCGACGCGCGTGTTCTGTTCTCGCTACGAACGGACAGCTCGGGCACACAGCTGATTATCACATGTTCAAAACGACTTTTTCTTTCTTTTTCTTTCTTTTTATTGTTTTAGTGAGGTTAGTTTGAGACTTTTAGTTTTCCGATAAACCCATAATAGCCTTTCAATGTATGTCCTTTTACAAATGGAATGAAAGAAATTCAAATGTCAGACGGGCGGATGCGGCGGTTAACAGAACAAGGGATGCACACCGCGCTCGCGTTGGAGCTAGAAATGTCATACGACGGGAGCAAGATGAAATTGGATAAGGGATCACTCTTCTGCACGGCTCAATGGGAAGAGACTGCGATGACCGGAACGCGGCGACTGCCTTGGGTATAGTTTGATTAACAGTCTTTTCTTAACGTCTAGTTTAGCGCTTCGCATGCGGCCTCAAGTGCTTTTCCTGCAGGAATACACTCCATCTCCCGATTGTATATTAGGCTTATTGAAAGTAGAGATCATACGTTACAGAGCCCTGTTCGTGCTGAATGGATAGCACATTCTAGGGACAACGTGCCCGAGGACGCCATCGCACAAGTTCCTCCGCTGACTCCGGACGGGTGTGTTACCAACACACCGCAAATTCATGGGCTGCCGTATCAATTATTTTCGTTGAACGCAAACTTTAAGGTAAGTTTTATTTTAACCTTAATCTGGAGGAATGCATGCAAAAAATCCGATTCAAAGGACCTGGAGTCAAGCACTGGTTCGACTACACATCCCAAACATGTTATTGGAAGATTATCAACGTCGTAAGTTGATAATCTTCTGTACTTACTAACTTGTTTGTTCAGGCTTCTGGCGTTGGATTGAAGTGCTGGGCGTGTGAAAGCCATAACTTCATCGTAAGTTGAGTAACACAAACTATTGAAATATATTTCGTTTAGGACGCTGAAGTACCCCGACGCTGGCGCCTTCTATCCGCCACCGTCGGGCCCCTCAACTCCCTTCCAGTAATTTCAATCAAGCCTTTTTCAAACAAGCGAAAGTTTGTAGAGGCCTTTTTTTTCCTTTTTTTTTTTTACAAAACCATGATTTTGCCTTTTGGTTGTTGTGAAGTTCGTGTGAATAACCAGGGTTCAATGAAATGAAAAAAATGAAATGCCAAATTTTCTGCGATATTTTCCACAATCGCTTATACCAAAAACCAAACACTGCTTGCTGATCGCACAACTACTCAGTTATGCATGTCGAGAAGCGCAAATTTGTGCACTTCGCTAGCCAGATACTTGGAAACATCGCGATGACACATCATCTGAATTTTAGTCGTTTCGATCTTAATGTCAAGCCTTTGTCAATTTGCGCTATTCAATTTCTTTTTTTTTTCAAATTTCAATTCAAAACACCGTCTCTGATAAACTCGAGCAGTAAAAAGTTAATAGTCCGCAAATGTACAAAAAACTAGTGACCAGCCTACATAGAACAACTTCCATTTTCACCCTTTTAGACCGATCTCGAATTTGTTGACCCGGATTACGGTAGGATAAAAAGCAGTTCTTTATGAGCTTTTGCCAATCGAAGATCAAAAGCACAAATCATATAGCAAAACTTCAGTTTCGCGAGCGAGTCGAGAAAACTCAAAACAAAGAAAATTTGTGTTAAAAAATTGTTTTCCCTTTTTTCTATCTTTGCACTACTACAGAAAGAAAAACGACACTAACATAGAAAGATTTGAAAAACTTTCGTGTTATCATTTTGAAAATCTTGAAGTAGGAAAACATTTATTCACCATGGCAATGAAAATTGACTTGTTGATCCGGAAAATCCCATTTTTGGTAGAGAGAACATTGCTTTTTTAATGTCGTATGATTTCATAGTTAGGTCAATGTGGATGTTTTCAACTAATTTCCGAACAATTGAAATCAGCCCGCAAAACCTCACAGCTTTTCACATAAGCGTAAATCTCAAAATTATCACCCCCAAGTGTCAAGTTTTGACCCAGACACAAGTTTGATTTATCGCCTCGTTGTTTTTTCTCATTCTCGTCGTCAAACCAACACATTCCTGCTGTTTTCCAAATTCATCTTGAAAATCGTTGCAAGATTGCAAAAGTTCCCATGCCTTCTTTAATCCGCACCCGCGGTCAAGATAATGGAATGTGCCAAGAAATAAGAAGGCTAATGAAAAAGTCAAACTCCACTCACATGAACTTCTTGAGTCTCAAAAATTATACCACAGGTTCACATTTTGTCTTCTTATTCAAAATTTCGTCAAGTTTTCACAAGATTTTAAGTTTTCAGTTTCTTTTTGGTCATTGAAACCAGTGAGTTTTTGCCAAAGCGGACAATTCAGTTAGTGTTGCTAATGGAAGCCCGTCTCTCGTAGCGTATTGTTTGTTCATATATTGTCTAGCCTCTTCTTTGATGATTTCTCCTCCTGAAAACAATCGGAAGGGATTTCCTTGATGTTGTCTTGGTTGCCTAAATTAGGCGGTTTATATGACGGCTGCTCAGCTGTTTTCCTCTTTTGTTGTCTCTTTGAATTCTTCTGATTGCCATTGTTCAGCTGTCACAGCGATGGAAGAAGACGCTCATACGCAAAAGAGGAGTTGTGCTTCAGATGTCATAGAAGATGATTTCTTGGTACGTTTTAGCTAATTTACTGGTAATTAACTTACATACTTAAAGTAACGGAACCTAAAACTTTTTTTTTTTTTTTTTTTACAAAATAGGGATTCATAGAGTACCGCCCTGAAATCTGATTAGAAGTTTCTTCGGAGCAGTACGAACTTTCGTTGTTATTTTCCATACTTGAAAAGGAGTTTCACTAATTCAGAAAAGAAAACACAACAATTATGCATACAACACAAAACATCAAAAACCTTTCGTTCATTTCAAACGCGCACCCACTTTGAAAAATTGCGTTACATTTGACACCTACACACCACAAAGTACTATGACTGCTTTTTCTTTGAATGTTTTGAAATCGAAATTTCTTTATATAGTCAAGTTAGTTTTCTATTCTGTCAAAAGCAAAAGCTACTTCTATTTTCTTTAAAGCTCCCGGTCCTGAAACAGAGCAACGATTCAATCAGAGCCACATAGTTTTTTTTTGAATCGTGTATGTAACCAAAGCAATTTTCATTTTTGATTTTCCAAAACCGAAATTTCGCCAAACATGCCAAACAAACATTATAGCGAAAACTGCAGCCAGTTTCATTGTTATATTTATTTTTTACTTTGCCCTGAAATAACTAGAAAATGTAAATATTAAAAAAAGTTCATTTGGCAATTGCCTTAATTGGATCTAACCAACTGCAGTTGTGACAATACCCACAATAATGAAAAGCAAAACAAGGGAAAAAAAAACTGGTATCATCAACTGGAGTTACAGGTGCACTAGATTTACACAATTTTAAGGAGCCACAAAAGTTTTCAACCGTAATGGTACCCTTAGAATTATATTTCCCTGAAAAAAAGGAGAGCTCAAAGATGATGTTTGCTATGCGGTTGTGTCAATATTACCAAATATGGATTCATTTCATAAACGGAAAATAAAAATCAATTTTTGTATTTCAGGAAGAGGAAGACCGTCGAGTTCGAAGAAAACTAGGCAGGGTGGATTCAAGAACGTTTTTTGAGAGAATAAGCAGGTAACACAACGATGCAAACTGAAAACACACACACACACACTCGAATTTGCACAAGAATTTTTTTTTTACTTTTGCATACTTTTTGCTTCTCAGCAGAAACGTTCAAACGACCCGTTCGCACCTATTCACACGCAAACGCCTTTTCTAAATGCGCAGCTGCGGAGGAAATTCGCATTGTCATTTTTCAAAATGCGCAAAAGGGCGTGTTAGCAGTGCACACTTTCAGAGAGCAGGAAACGCCGAAGAAAATGTCCTTGTCATCGATGATTTCGCAGAAATCTCTAATACGGCAAGTTCGTGGAGCAACGGCAATTAGTTCCGTTTTTAGCCGAAGCCTCGATGGACCTCCAAGCAGGAAGAGTGCGTTTATGAGACGGAGGACGTTCAGATCAACTGCTCAAGCTGTCGTCAACTTTAGGAAAGCGTTGTTCATCTTTGACAGAGCAGTGAGTTGTGGTTTGGGAAGGGATTTATAGCATGTTTTGTAACCTTTGACTACTTATAAACTGAGTATATAAAAATTCCGTAACGAAAAATGTTAATTTTTCACATTTAAACGTAATTTATACAGACGACACGTGAGATCTGCTAACAGTCCGGGCTAACCCGCAATTGCAAAAATAGTCGGAAAATGTGTGTCTAGTGTGAATATTGTTTAAAACAGAAAACGCAAAAAAGTGTTGTTCATGGGGGATTGAACCAGATACCTTCGGACTGCTAGTCCGACCTCTTAGCCACTAGGCCATGAAAACACGATTTATCTTGAGATTGTTGAGCTCTTCTTTAATTCATAATGTTTTGCGTATTTAGCAACTAAAAGAATGTGAAAATTTAATTTATAAAAACAGTTATACTAAAGTCTAAAGTAAAATTTTTTATCTTGAACTTCTCTAAGCGTTTCAATTTAAAACAAAATGAGTTTACGCTGATTTTCAGAATTACGTGTATATATGAAAATACTTGAGATGTCTTATAACGTTTCTCTTTCAAACGTTCATCCGCAAGTATGCAGTTAATTTGACTTCAACGTTTTTAAGGCCAATAAAAAACAAACCGCTTTTTCGTATTAGCTACGTTATTTTTGTTTTTTTCAACTTTTCCTAATGGCTCCTAAACTGTTCTATTGTTCGTAAAAGTGAGATTTTTGGCCCCCTTCCGGGGACCAGGCTTCCCTTTTCAGGGAGCCTTGTTCAAAAACCCTCGAGGGGGCTGACGGTCGCTCTGGGCGTACACGTCATGGCTCAAGGCCTTCACCCTAATGACCTTACAGCCATAGGGTGCCTCTTTGAAGGCGACTCCGCACCACTTGCAGTGGGCATCGTCGCACTTCACGGGGCGGAAGCAGATCCTACAAGAGTAGGACGTGCGGCCGCCGGGCCGTTCGAGGGTGCATATGTATGCGAGATTGGGCGCCATTTGAGTTAGTACCTCAAACTTGGGTAAATGAACCGACTTTCGCAATCGCCTGCAGGGTATAACCCCGCCGCCGCGTCGAGTTGTGACGGGGGAGGCCGACACAGCGAGGCAGTAGAACGCCCCTAGGCGCAAACTATGCCCTTTTCACCGGGTTAACTCAGAATTTGACGATTTCTGTGCATTTTGATGAAAACGTGATTCATTGGAAGACACACATAAGAATAAAACTCAACATCGCTTTCCGTAAAGCCCACAATAGGTCAAGAACCAGTCTTTAGAGCAAATAGGACTTTTCCCAAAGCTAAAAATTATTAATTTTTGTTTTCGGGTTACTGTAGTAGTTTATGGGTTACGGTAGCCTACCTAAAACATCTAAATACGACTAAAGATCCACATTGTTTTCTTTTGAGCTCCACAAAAAGTTTTCTTTTAAGCATAAGCAGTTTCAGGCCAAATAGGACTTTCCCAAAACATCAACTGATATTGATTTTTGGTTTCGGGTTACTTTAGACCTATATGTACGGCTTACGGTAGGAAACCTGAAATGTCAAAGTTGTATATGTTTTTCGATTGGTCTCAATGAGCTGAACATCGTTTCAAAGAACAAAAACGGCTTGTTTAGCAGGTTTTCAGGTTTTATTCAAAAAATGCTTTAAAAATGCGATGAGTTTTACCTTGAATGTTGACCTACATATATTGACAAGAAACACTTGGCGGAACTCTTTCCCCTACCTGTTCTTTGGGCTTCAGATCTTTTTGCAAAAGAAATTCACCTAAGCGAGAAAAAACATTCGTCGTTGAGAAAAACTTCCACGTGCTCGCAAATGCCCAGTCTAACTTGGTTTCGCATACGATGAAGACCACCCAGACGAGCAACAGAAAGGTGTAAATTGGATTTTATGATATCAGTCAGCTCGGTTTTCTATGAGTACCCTCAGGCATTTAAATGGATATCGTTTTTCTTCAGTGGTTCCAACAATCTTGTTATTCTGTGTTCAATACAAACCTCACTCAAGTGAGTCAGAACATATGAAATCTAGCATTTCAGCGTGTTTTTTTAAAACTATAATTCTCTTTTACCATTTTGTTTGTTTAAGAGCTCTTTTAAAACTTCGAGTTAGTCTTTTTCCTAACATTTTTCAAGTTAGCCGCCAGAATATCTGTTTATGCTCTGATTTTGGCATCTAGCGGAGACATTTGATTGTTGAGACTGATAATCGAGACTGAAAACAACTCTGGCATCCCCATTCCTAAATTACTTCCCTTTTTTGAAAGAAAACTTCCTGAGTGGGTCGGCTTAGATGATTATCCACCACGTGGCACGGCATTTCGGGCAAAGCGAGGGTTGTTTGTCTCGCGAGGACCAGTGGAATCGGTTTACTCCTAATGGATTCAGAGTCGCTGAAAACTTCCAAACCAGACAATTGAGGTGCGAAAAGGAAACCTCGTTTCATGGCTGGTTTGCAAAGCGTTTTTGCAAAAAACTTTGGAACATTGATTTTACGAAAGAAACTTAGTCAGTGGTTCAATGAAGAAAACAAAGCCTAACGTTGTTCTGAGAGTCCACAGTAAAGTGCGAAGGTTCTGGATGATGAAAATAATTTAGTTCACCAAAAATTAAAAGACCTTCGAAAAAAAACTAAAAACTAATTTGTGAAACTTTGACAGCATCCGCAGATTACTTCCTTTGTTTCGCTCCAAACACGCCATCTTTTCTGAAACTAGTTGAGCTATCCAAGATTTCGTAAAATTGCTGAAGTATTTGTTTCAAATTCTAGTTTTTCCAAAATAGTAATGAAAAACTGGAGAACGATCATATTTCGATGAAACTCGAAATGTTCTTTTCGCGAAAACGTTCGCCATGTGAAATAAACCTGTATAGATGTCGAACCATTTGAAATTTCACGAACCTTTCTACAGTATGTTTGCATTGAAAAATATGTGTTTCATACAGAAAAATTATGTTTTGGGAAATCCGTTTTGAGAAAACTGTAGTTTTGTCACTGTGCGAAGCATTTCAGTTTGTATTAGGCAAAACTGCATAGCGGAAAAAAAGTAAACTAAAGTATTTTTTACGTTCAGTTTTGGCAATCTCGGTTCGAAAACTGAACAATCTACGTTTTAAAAGAGTAGTGTAGTGTTTTGAAGCTATTAATCCTAACTAATCTTTTGCTTGAAGGTAAGATTCTTGCAAGCATTTTAAATTTTAAAAACCCCAAAAACCCGTTTTTCAAAATTTTTTGTCCGTCTGCAAACTTCACAGATCATACATATGTACTTTAAAACGTGATTTATTTTTTTGTCCTTGGGGCAGCGAGCGTTTAAATCTTAGCATGTAAAACACACTTTTGAGTAGTTTGTGTTTTCATTCCTGAAAATTTGTTTGATGGCATCTTTGATAACATTTTGAGCATAAACCCCGATAGCATTGTTTTTTCGACGCGTGTAGTAAAAAAATAACATCTTCTTTATATGCTTCACAACCCATCTCGACCTTTAGTTTTTTTTATTTTTCAAACAAAACATTTCAAAAGTTCACTCGTTGAAAATGTAAATAGAGGGCCACGGACCCTTTTGAGAAGACACGCGACAAACACATTTGTTGAAGTACCCCGATGCACGTGATCAGGGGTTTATAAGGACATTTTAGACGAAAGATTGCCTTCTGAAGTTGCATTTTGCCGGAATTTCCAACTTTGTTTTTGTTTTTTGTCTTTCAGAAATTCAATTTTTAATTTGTTTTCCTAATTGCTGTTTTCCTAATTTGAAATTCTGAATTTTCAATAATTGTTTTCTACCAAAAATTCAGCTGTGTCTGTCAGATGCACACCTACGCTTTGCCAATTTTCTTCCTGAAAATAGGTTTAAAAAACTCCTTTCTTTCAAATTTCACTTCTGAAACCGCGACATTTTGTTTTATGAGCCTCCATTCATCATGTTAATTTATTCAAGCGCCCCTCGCGTCACCATCAACAATTTTAGGCAACCTCTAAGCCTACCCAAAATATAATTGATTTTTTGCTATATAATTCCAATTCTGTCTTTTCAACTTAAAACTCTGAATTTTGTGTCCATTTTCCTTCCACCATTGTGTTCCGATTCCTAAATTATGCCAGGAATGGCTTCTCCGGCGGGCGAGATATGGCGCTCCCCATCCGAAATATATCTGTCGTCGCCTTCTACGCACAAGTGCCCGATTCCCACCGATTGGACTGACGAGGTAGGTTTTTGTCTAGAAAAACGGGGATTTTTCATCTTTGAGTATCTTATTCATCAGTGAAAAACAGTGCACCACAGAAAACAGAAATAAAGACACTTTGTAAAACCAAACTGCCATAAGTTTTTGCCAAGTATTTGGGTTGTTTTGCCGAAGGATTTTTTTAAAAAAATAAACAGACTCAAAATCATCTCGAATTGAACAATCATTGCAAATTAAATATATATTTATACATTTGAAGCCTGAAAAGCCAATTTATTCACCCAAAATACGTAATGTTATCAGGTTGGTTCAAAAAGCTAATACAACATGATTTGAAATGTACAAAAAGTGTTTGTTCCAGATTTATTTATGTCATTTTTCTTCTACAATTAGCTCCAATGTCTTTACAAGATTTGAAAACAAATACTTTTTCCACAGTGAGCAAGAAGCAACATTTTATTCTTCCGAATATATGAAGTTTTAGCTGTTTTCAACAGATTTTCGAACCGAAAAAGTGCAAACTCGGTTATATTTTTAATTTTTCCAGATGAAAATTTCATTAGTTTAAATGAGGGGGTTGTTTGTTTTATCACTGTAAAAAGGAACTAATGACCTTCATGCTTCTGAGGTTAGGTAATCTGTGGTCGTTTTGAAATGCCCCTGATTGCGTTGTTTCCTCCTATGAAAAACAGAAAGCCGGAGGCGTTTTTTTTTCAACTTCCTGCTGTTTACGGTGTGAAATCATTGTTGTGTGTGTAAACAAAAAGGCTTGTCTGTTTCAAATTACCGATTACACGTACCTTTATTCAGGCATTTTGGAAAATTCAGTTTATTGTGATGTTTACTTATATATTTTGTCGTTTAAAAAAATGTTTTCCTCTGCTCGAAAGCCGGATTTAGCACTATTTCATTTTTTTTCTTTAGCTGAATTTTTGTAGTGAATAAACCAAACTTTTATTTAAAACTGGGAAGTGTGAAACTTGGCAGTTGTTCCACGAAATCCCACGCGTTAGACCTATTCTATCGTCACACGTGCGCAGAAAACTCCGCGCGAGATTTGTCGTTTGCGGGGACATCTTCTAATGTAGCGGGAAAGTATGACGCCAGAATTTGGATAGAAAGTACGCACACTGCCACACGGAAACACGGACACACGGACACACGGACACATGGACACACGGACACACGGACACACGGACACACGGACACACGGACACACGGACACACGGACACACGGACACACGATTGATATTTTTCAAGTCATAGTTTTTGGCAGTTGTTCCACGAAATCCCACGAGTTAGACCTATTTTATCGTCGCACGTGCATACATAACGGCCACAAATCAGAAAACTCCGCGCGAGATTTGTCGCTTGCGCGGACATCTTCTAATGTAGCGGGAAAGTATGACACCAGAATTTGGATAGAAAGTACGCACACTGCCACACGGAAACACGGACACACGGACACACGGACACACGGACACACGGACACACGGACACACGAACGCACAAGTGTTCGGCGATTCATAGACGTCCAGACACAGACATGCAACCTTCCGACAAATATACAATTAGCAAAAGATGCATCACATGTTTGTTTGTGCTTCTCCAGATGAGCTGTCCCGATTACATTAATAGACTCTGCTAATCTTATGTGACCTCACTGCTTTCTACAGAACAAGGAAGCCCGTCATCTCTCGCTCCTCAAACTCTTAAGTAGGCTTCGGAGGACGTCCGATAGAATTCCCCCGAAAATCGCAGACTTATTGCGCCAGCATGTCATTTTTCATTGTTTTTGGGATCTCGAAATAGATTTTGGAGTTAGTGCATAGTATGCACTTCAACTTTGAAATTCATCGAAATCGAAGGCTGACTCAAAATAACTTTCCTTTTCCGCCTAGCTGATGAAACGCCCCGCGCAGTCAAACATCCTCCGTCGACATTAATTACGCCTAGATTTTGAACTTTGGCCGCCCCCTGATGAAACATCGAAGCCTAGAGCAAACTTTTGTCTTAAACTTTAGATTACCTTTGTTTTAATGCTAACGTGATTAGACATGAGCTCTTTAAAGTCGTGTAGTTAAAATCACTTCCTGTTTTCAACAAAAATAATTACATTGCTTTAATTGAATCAAAACCACCCTAAATTTTATAGAAAAGTGATTTTCGTTCTTTTGTTTTTCGTCTCTTCTTGAAGGACTGCTGGAATATTCTACTTAGGTAATTGCAAGACAAACACTCGAAACTTCTAAATGTTGTTACACTTCCTCGTCACTGTTTTGACATTCTTTGGTTAAGACACATTAAAGGCGTTACATTTTTTCCTGTTAAAAAATTTATAAAAAAAAAAAAAATCAAAATCAGCCAAATTTTCCCAATTATGAAAAAAGGAATATCGCTTTTTTATCATAGGAATATCGCTTATATATCATAGGAATATCGCTTATATATCAGCGTAGCTACGCATAAAACAGTAACGCAGGATTGGAATTTTAAAACTTCCTTAATTATAAATTTATCACATTTTGGTTTCTTTCCGCAACGAGAATGTTTGTGCTCTTGGTTTTGCTCCGTTCCGGAAGAATAACAGAATTAATCAAATTGGAAAACTGAAACATAACCTTTTAAAGTTAATTTAATGAAACATTTTCACTCTGTGAATTAATTTTAACCCTTTTTTCGAACTCATTCAATTTTAATTTTGTAATTACACCCGTATTATTTTATAGATAAGGTCAAATGGGGATTCAATTCGCATGAAAACAAAAAAGTTTTTATATTTTCCAAACCTGTTTTCAATAAAGAAATGAGATGGAGATTTCGCTTGGTTCCCATTATTCTAAATGTACCCAGCGTGCGAGGAAAAAAAACTAAGCACGCGTAATGAGGAAGTTCTCGCTCCAAAACGGAGATTGCAGCTTTTCTTTACAACTTGCCCAAAAATTCAATTTTAAAGTTTTTCTTTTGTAAACGTTATCCAAAATGCGTTTTCCCTTGCTGATCAAAGCATCAGGCTCAAAGTTTGTACCCACGCTCTTTTTGCTAATCCTTGGGATAAATCCGCTCCGAAGTATTCCTACGATTTTGATCAATTATTCACCGAGAATTGGATTTGCACGAAAAAGCAGCAGCCTAGGCGTTCATTTTTCGGTTGTTCGCTCAAACATCACCGTCACATTTCAATTACTTTGAACGGCTAGCTGCTCAAATTTAATGGCCAAGTAGCACGTTCCTGAAAATTGGGCCAATTTTCACATGTATTTTTTTATTTAATTTCTTTTTGAGTCTTGTTTTTAAACAGAAAGAGACAAGACATTTCTTAAAAGACATTTGACAGTGTTTCGAAAACTCGACTAAATGTGTGTCATAACTATTTTTGGCTTAAAAAAATTTTTGTAGGTCGTGTTTTGCCTTGATTTTTCCAATTGTTTTTACCTTTTTGATTGAAACGGTTACAGTTTTTATGTATTACCTAATTTCTCATGGTTTTTCCACTTTTTTTCAAATCTCTTTCGAAACGGTACTAGAACTGATTTATTTAATCACATCAATGTTCAAACAGATTTTTAATTCGAAATACAACTCATTTAAAAAGTTCGAAAAACTTTTGAACTCAGTGACGTCATAGTCAGTCGAAAATTCGATAATGCAACATCGAGGTAAGACAGTTGTCAAGGCAAACATTTTTGTCGTCGGTACTAGTAAGTGTATTTACTTTTATGTCGTAAATTTTTTTTTTTACTGGACCTATGAGAATTGTAAAATTTATAAACTTTTGGAATTATGAGGATAAACTGTACAATTTTTTTCTGTTTTTTTTCACTACATTTTCTCTGTTTTTCTTATACAACTCAAGATTTTATGAACAAAAATGCGATAACAATAGAACCAGCTATTCAGCAAAACATGAAAAAGACGGATGATAACTAGGTTTTCACTTCCTTTGAGAACCTGTTTCCGTCCTTCATCCAAACAAAAAACTAAGTTATCTATCAATGTTGAGACGTCTGCGTCTGCAGAATTTTCCGTTTGTCCGAAGAATTCAATTTTCTTTTTTTTGAGGTCACTTTTCTGAAAACCTAGCTTTAAACCTTCTTTTGCCATACTTTTGCGCTTTATAGGAAACGAAAGAAAAGGCCATTTGTATGACGTAATTTTCAATTCAGTGATTTTTCAAGGACGTTTTAGGTTCATTTGCGTCAGTGAATAAAATTGTAGCTGGTTCTGAACATGCTGAATTGAAATAAATTTTATTTTGCTCTTATGACGCTTGAGAAAATGATTTTGTGTTTCTATTTTTGCTCAAATCGCACCTTTCTTTTTTCACAAAGTTATGGTTTTATTTTTAAATTTAAAGGCGTTGTATGTAAGTCTTAGTAATTGTAACTTTTTATCTACTCCTCCACGTTTCTAGTTCCCTCCAGTTCCAAAGTTTTGCTGCATTGTTTTGAGTCACAAGGAATGCCTTTTAAAAACAAACGCGTTTTTCTTAGAATTTTACATTTTTATTTAGTCAAAACACAGGAAAACAATAAAAAATACGTAGACAGTTCCCCAATTTGATAAAAATCTCAAAAAGCCGTCGTGCTATTAAAAATAGAGTACGCAAAACAGCGAAACTTTGGAACCCAAAGAAGAGCTGTTTAACTTTATACATATATACAGTAATATTTTGAGAAATTCTTGGTTTTCAGCTTTTTTTTCAGTATTTTTTGTAGTTTTCGTGAAATTCCGCTTTTGTAAACGAGCAATAAGTGTTTCGCTTGCCGCAATACTAACAAATGTGCGTAAATGTACAATATTAACAAAGTTTTTATAAATCTTCTTATGGATTTTTCGTTCATAACACAGAACATCAATTTCAAAGATGCGAAACGCAAGACGCGGATCACCCAATGCCCCGAGGAACCCAATTTGCGAATTACGCAGGTTTTACTGGAAACAGTTGCTGAAAGTTCGCTTTGAAATGCATTCTGAATTTTCATTTTCATTTTCAGGACATGTGCCTCTGCGGGTTACTATCCCTGGACCTATCAGTGCACTTGATATGTTGCGTAGAGGTATGTAATTAAACTTCGGCATAAATTACCCTAATTAATTTTAGGTCTTCTTTTCGATGGTGCTTCTTCTGCAATCTCCCGATTTGCTAACCCTAGACGGTACTTATTTCTACTTTTTGGGAGCCTTTGACGGCTGTGGCTTGTACATCTTCCTAATTCATGTAATAAGTAAGTTTTTAGTTTTTGAGTTTACTTAAGGCCTTTATTTTAGTGTGTCTTTCTTGTGTCCTAACTGCTCTTTTGCTCTATGCCGGTGGGAAATTGAAACGACCTCGTTTGGTCATTCCCCATCTGATTTGGCAGATTACTTTTATTGTTTTGGCAATTGTTTTATCTACAGGTAGGAAAACGAAAAATGTAACTGATAACGTAATTCAGGATTGCTCAACCTTGGTTTAACCGGGAGGATGTTACTTCCCTCAAGCATCGTACTCAGCGCAATGCTTATCACGCCAGGTAGGAAGAGATCCAGTTTCAGCACATCACATCCACAGCTGGCGCTAATGCATGACAAACATTGCTGCTAATGGCACGCGTGACCGAGGGAAAGGTAGAAGATTTCAGATAACAAGGTTTATAAAGGGAATGTGGGACAGAAAATTTCGAATTGCGTTCGATGATCTTCGTACAAGCAATTACAGAATAAGTTACTCCCAATCGGCTAGTATTCGAAAAAAAAAACAATCCCAAGGTCTATAAACGATATTCTGAAAACTTTAGGTCAATTTCGATTTTTTGCCCAAGGGTACAGTATAATTACAGTTTTTCGCTTATAAGAAACTTCTTAGACGCACAAATTATAACTAACATCTGCATGTTTTTCGAAACATACAAAACGGAAAACATTTTCGGGAGCCCACCATTGCGACAATTCACTTTAACACTCAAGCTTAACATTGTTTCGATCTGGAAAAACTATTGGTAGGTCAAAAAACATTTTCCTCTTAAATTGGGGTAAATGTTCTTTACATCGTGTGTTAGAACAATACGCTACCACACTAAAGGTAACAAGTTGATTACGCACGTTTGGCATGCCCACAAAAAAACTGTTAGAGATGAGTTTGTATTTGTAGAATATAGCATAGACCCAAAGGAGACAAGGTTCAGTTGATAGTACTCGAAATGTCAGCTTTACAGCAGTCGAAAACTTTCACAATACTTATCGTATATCCGTTTTTCCAAAACCATTCACGGGAAGAAATTGAATATCAAAGTTTGACAATAGAAGTGCTCACTATAGTGCCCGCAAATAGCATAGGGAAAACCCCTAAAGTTAAATTTTTTTGAAAAATCTGTTGGCCTGGGGTCCACGGGGTGGACGCAATTAGATTTCTTGTGGTTGAAAACTCTGAAAACGTTTTTTATTTAACTTAGGGGACAGATGCTAAGGGGGCGGATATACACAAAAGTCACAAAACATCCGAGGACCCCTGAGCTCACAGTTAACAATCTTGAAAATTAATGGTATCCCTTATACTTTTCATGGAAACTGATTTTTGTTCAACGTCACTTAGATTCCATCAATGGTAGAATTCCAGTTTGTTCCAAATGATTTTCTTAAATGATCATCGTTTTCATCGGATCTGATTTCAGGTCTAGCTGAAGTGTGGTGGAGCTACTTAACCTTCTGCTTCTACCACCAACTGCAGCGGCGGCTGAGCAAACACCACAACAATGGCTCCGTCTGCCTTTCTTTAGAAGTCCCTTTCACCGAGTGCTAAACTGTAATTTGCGGGTTCGATTGGGTTTTCCCAATAAATATACTTCTCTTTCGAAAAGTGAACTTCAGTTCGGGTGAGATCGATGTCGGGCAGGCGCCGACGGGTGTTGTTCGGTTACAGTAGACACAGCTCCAGTTTCCTCAACGCATGGAACGCTCTCGGCCGTCGCACTCGGATATCTCGTAAGATTCTCACCTTTCTCGTATCGAATGTCGCGTTGGGTCTTCATTTGCCTACATGGCCCCATTCACAACGGTGACCAGGGCCAACTTCCAGTTTAACCAACGTATCTCATACATTTTGCATACGTTTTACTTCAAAAACGGTTTTGTTACGGGTTTGACCTCCTTCAAAAATACTTCAATAAAAAACTTTTTTTCTCAAAAAATTTTATATGGTTTCGGTGCTCAAGTTTCAAACTACTATACACTTGCTGTATTTTTTTATATGTGATTTAAACAACGCAAATCAACAAAAGGAATAAAAAACCTGTTTTATATTACTTTTTGTTTTACATTTACCTTTTTTTTACGTTTTTTTTCTTGATGCGATTAAAAAAAGTCAAACAAATATGTATTTTGTTCACAAGCTTATTTACTTATAAACATTTTTGGTTGTTTTTTAATAGAAAACTTTGAACAATCGGAAGACTTTGATAATTTTGAGTTGCATCTGCAGTATCCAAAAATTTAGGTAAAAGGCTGACAAAATGTTTAATATAGAACAAAGCCAAGTGTTTCAAAAATCTCAAATTCAGAGATACTACAAAAAAAGCGAAAAAAGAGCAAGTAGTGTCTTTAGAAACCTTAGAAATTTTTGTGCCATTTTTTATTGTGCCTTGTAAAAATAGCTTTTGGTTTTGTAATTTTCTGTTTCAGTTTGCTATTTCACAACAAACTTGAGTTTAAAAAAATTTGAATTAAGTTTGTAATACGCAAAGTAAAGCTTTCAATATGTAAAAACTTTGTAATTACTGAATGGGTTCTAAAACAAAACAGTTTTTTTATAGTTTTCTGTAAAAACATGCACTGCTTGCTTTACATTATGTTCCTTAAATTAAAGCCTTTTTATCAAGTTTGACATCTAAGAGCTAAACGTATTAAAAAATATGTACACATGAAACAAAAACGATATTTTTTTATGCATTTCCATCGTTGAGGAACAATTTTTTCCGTTTTTTTTTCTTTTCGCCAGATCGACATTGCCCGCTTTCATTTTTTTCTGAGTTTTTCACGATGAAACTTCAGACAAACTGAATAGCAACATCGAAACATTGGGACGAAATAGCAATTTTTACATATTGACTTTTTTGCAGACTTGCATCATGCAGTTACACACCCGACATGATCACCTGCATATGCGAAGCTCTGATTTCAGAAGTTGACCGCTTAGTAGGATTCACAACTGCAATATAAACTTTTTCAAATTTCAGGCTTTCTTCTTATGGACAATTCCACCAACAGAGGAAATTTTACGGCTTGAGAGTGTCCTTAAAGCCCACGCTGTTGTAGCATTCGAACGTCAAAATTACAAGGAACTCTACCGAATTCTGGAGCAAAATCACTTTTCGACGAGAAACCATACCCTTCTACAGCAACTTTGGCTAAATGCACATTATCTTGAGGTAGGATCTAAGTTATACTCCGAGACGGTTGGCAACAGTTGTCCCCAGCCCTCCCAGCGAGGTGGCGATCCTAGAATCCTTTGCGAGCCGCTCGCCAAAAGGCGGTGGATCGGGTTTCAATGGCGATTTGTAAAACAGGTGCACTTGTGGCTCGAGCTTAGAACATTCCGAAAATTCTGAAAAGGTTGAAAAAAGATCAAAGAAAATGTTTCAGGCTGAGAAGCTCCGGGGACGAGAGCTGGGGGCGGTTGGAAAATACAGGATAAGGAGGAAATACCCACTGCCGCGGACAATATGGGATGGAGAGGAGACTAGTTACTGTTTTAGAGTGAGTTCATTTTATTAAAAGCTGAAATTATAGTTTTCATAAAGAAATAGTTGACTTTTCGACTGTTTTATAATTAGACCTAGCCTGCGACACAACTCTTTTACAATTAACTGGACTAAAATGTGCTGTTATAGGTGCCCCAATGCCAAACTAAGGTTCTCGACACGATTACACATTATCGATTTTTTGACCGAGAAAACGTCATTGAGTTGAAAGTTCCGTTTTCACCTATTGAAAACGGCCATTTCTTCTTCAATGGATGTTTTTAAAGTCATACTTGGAATTGAAAGAACACCACTTTTGGCAATTTTGTTTGAAGTAAATACGAAATGTCGACTTTTCAACACAAACACGTCATCTCGATCCAACAAATCGATACTAAAAATAGAATCCAGAGCCTTGTAGATTGAAATTAGAAATTTGGCACCAACCTTCAGTCAAAGCAGGGGTAAAAAAGCTATTTCGCGATCCCTGGCCTGAAGGCACTCGATATCATTTCCGCCTTTCGACCTCCTGAGAATTGCATTTATTAAGTAAAATCCTTACACTGATTTTTAAAGTGAAATCTGTTTTTGACTACAATAAGGCATTTGAAATGTATCTTTCTGAAAGATCAGAAAATTTACACAAAAAAGTTCAAAACAGCTTTTGCGAAAACCTATTACAAAAAATGTAGTAAATTTGCAAAAAAAATGCGTTTTGAAAAGCACTTTTCTTCTGTTTGTTAGTAAACTTCTTGTGCAAACATTTCCGGTTTTCATTTAATTGGCATTTTTGACGTTTACTTCAAAATCAATGGGAAAATTTTAAACAAATGCGTGTTTTTACAGTATTTTTCAATATTTTCAATACAACGCAAAGAATATTGTAAACCTCATCCCTGATTATTCTAACCGTGTCCATTATCATCTTCGTCGAATTTTTAGCACAAATTTGCAACATTATGAAATTTGTTAATTTTTTTATTGTTGTAAACCTGTTACAAAATAATTTGTTCAGGAAAAATCCCGTCATGTGCTTCGCGACTGGTATACAAGAAACCCCTACCCAAGCCCTAAAGAGAAAGTGGAACTCGCTTCTCAAACCACCCTTACCGTAACCCAAGTCTCAAACTGGTTTAAAAACCGCAGACAACGGGACAGAGCAGCTGACGCTAAGGACAGGTGAGCCATGAAAACCACGGAAGTGAAACTTTTTCGGTTCAGGGACTCGGGACACAGAGATTCTTCTGTAGGAAGCGAAGATGAAGAACAACAGTTGTCTCATGCTCAAGCGTCTCCGAGGCTTCTTTACCCAAGTACCCTTACAATCCCACTGCAATATCCATACCCCTTGCCCTATTGAAACAACGAGTAAACGGTTTATTTTCGGAAGCCCATTTGTCGCGGACTGTCAGGTGTTGGTGCAGTTACTAAACAAAGGTGAGGTAACCGCCGTGGCGCGAATAAACAACTGACCGGCACAGTTTGTCAGCGCCACGGTTTATATAAACAACGGTCATTGGACGGATTGCAAAAAAAAGAAATCGTGTGAATCATAGTTTAGAACCAGCAAATCAAAAATCAGGATAGTTTATACATGCACAATCTATTCTATCCGTCAACCTCTGTATTCCAAATGACCGGCTTTTTTGTGAGTTTTCATTTTTTTTCTGTATTTTTTTTACTTCAAAACCGCTTTGCAACTATCGATTCCGCAAGAATACATGGGGCTTAAGGGTACCTGCATTTTGGAAATTTTTGATGTTTTGCCAAGCTTCGGGCATGTGATGATTTTCAGCGACCCAACGATACAACATTTCAGTTAAACTTCGCATTACGTTTGTATTCTGAAAATTTGGCAACTAAGTATTTTTCAACCCGTACTTCCGAGATAAGAAGTTTTTTAAACGATCTGTGGACACTTTTTCTTCAAGTGCAAGAAAAACCCATGTTTTTCTTGGATTTTGAGGGATTTTTCTATTTTTTGACAATTGGAGTTAAAGTTAATTTGAGTCATTTTGAATAGCTATTTTGGTGGTAACATTGCCTATGGATACCTTTTTGGAAAACTAAAAAATAGTTTGAAGTGGGAAATCGAACCTATAAGGACCTTCAGATAAAAAGTGCTACAAATATGTCTATTTCGCATCTTGGATTCTACCCAACCATTTTTATTGTATTCGTGAAGTTTCGGATAAGTTCGGTTGTTCCAATAGATTATCTTTTTCGGTGTACCCTAGGGGGATCGAACTTGCGATTCTTTAAATGGTAAAGTGCCTTTTCAAAACCACAAAACCGAGTTTGCAAAGATATTTGTGCCATATCATGGTAGATCAACGAGGCCTGCGGACTAGTAGATCTGAAAAATTGCTGCCAGAATAATCAGATTCTAAAAACAGACATCTGAAAAGTATAAAACTCAATTAAAGTGCTTTATTAATAGAAGCATTATTGTTTCGCTGACAGAGCCTAAAAGCAACATTTTCCAGGCTTTCGAGAAAACCTCTTTTTCTACACAAATTGAATTTTATGGGCTCCTTCAATTTGTCTTCGTTAAGAATTGTTGTTTCTACTTGGGTAATTCCGTCTGTTATTTCATCAACAATCGCCAATCTGTGTCCCGCTGTTTTCCAACAGCCGCCCACTTGCCCCAGAAGGCGTGGCTAGGCCACTGCTTCTGGCGATGGCGCAATCGATGACTGAAACTCGATCCGCTACCGTAATCTGCGAACGCCACTCTCGAAAACATGCGGCGCGTGAGTGGATTAAGCCCTGGTTGGAACCATGCCTAAGGCCACAGCTGCTCCACCGCAAGAAGTAGAAAAAATGCATTCCTCCCAACACACTTTTTCTCGCGGCTATAAGCACGTGTAAACGAGGTAATGACGCGAATTCGCGCACAGTTGTCTTTGAAATTGATACCCTTTGTCGGCGGCGGCGAGAACTGCGTCTCTCCTTGAGGTGCGCTCCCTCGCCGCGGGGTGCCAGATGACTGGGCCGTAACGGCGACGGTCGCACCGACAGCCGTGGGACACCGCTCCACAGAAGCCGGCGGGACCGTAAAATCGACAGAAACATATGTTTCCGTTTGGGAATTGTGGGAAGAAGTCGCTTTCGGGAACGCTTTCATGTTTGGAAAAGAAAAATATGACGCACTCTTTGTAAGCCTGCTAAATAAAAGCGACTTCTTAAGCGACGGTTTTTTCTGGTTTTCAAATTGATCTAGCTCAAGAACTCAAAAGACCCTAGAATAGCAACGATTACAACACCCACATACTTTCAAACTGTATATTAAGTTCGAATCTTTGCCTCAGAATCAGTGGAAACTCCAGAAAACTACCAAAAGCCAAGCAGCTGCTCTAGCGCAAAAGTGTTACTCCCTCGAGACAGTTCTGCGTAAATTCTCAAATTGCGTATGGGAAGTCATACAGGCTTCTGTGGGTTGCGATCGATCCCCTCTTAAGGTAGGTCAAAGTAGGTCAATCCATATTGCGGTAGGTCTTGGGTGATATCACATATTACTGTGGGTTACGTTAGGTTAAGGGTAGCGGTATCGAATCACTTGCATTGCGAATCACTTGAGTGACATCGTACGGTAGGTCAGAGTAGGTCAACGTAGATTACGGTAGGTCAATCCAAAATTTATCATTCGAGAGCTCTCCAATGTTAGGCAACTTCAGCAAAAACTAGTTTTTGACGATTAGGTCAGAGTCATTTCGTCAGATATTTTAACACCTAATTTCCTCATTTCTTACATCTCGGTTGTTCACATGTCACGTACCTTGTCGCAAGCGTTGCTGACAGCCCACTCCTTGCGAGGAGGACCTGCGACACGGCTGGCAGGTGTCAATCGGGTTGACATGCAGGTAGCAGGCGACTATTTGCACTTGCTTGTCGAGACATCCCGGCTGCCGCGCGGTGCAAGCTAGCCTTGATTAGCATACAGACCATGCCGCACAGGACACGGGGGCATGTCCATCTGCCTCTGTTTGTGTAAGACTTGTTCAGAAGCCTCTACCAGCTGTGCAGGGAGACTGAGAGTCAATAACAGACCGCGAATCACCTGCCGGGATACAAGAAGATCAAACAGAGACAGCTTGACCGGAAGAGAGAGATAAATAAGCCGTTTAGGATTATTCGCACCGACATAAGGAGTAGATTAACTTAAGAGAGCTTACAAAATGAATAACGATTCTAAAGGAAAACACGTTTTCATTTAGAATATTTCAAAACCGAGATTTCAGGAGTATGATTCAGCCTGATTTCTCTTGTAGCTTCGATATATCCTGTAGTTGCAAATTGCTAACTTTGTGTATATTTTTTGTCTAAATTAACTTTCAAATGTACTTTCCACCCAAAAAAAATCTCCACGGCCCCCAAGAAGCATTTTTGTTACTTTGCTTATAATTTTGTAAAACTGAGCTTAGCGCTGAGCAAAACTAAAAGGACCGTACTAAATTGAAAACAGCGTTAAATTAAATTTTCCGAGAAAAGTGTGTTAGTAACATAGAAAAACTCGTCCATAGTTTTGAGTGATACAGATTCAACTCAAATACACGTCAACTAGCAATCATGGTGTGTGTGTGTACGTGTGTGTGTGTACGTGTGTGTACGTGTGTGAACGTGTGTGTACATGCGTGTGTGTACGTGTGGGTACGTGGTGTGTGTGTATGTGTGTGTGTGTGTTTGTGTGTGTGTGAAAGGGTCTGTCTATATACGAGAGAGACAGTATGAGAGATAGACACACATCTATGGACAGAATAAAAAAAAGATAGATGAAACATTCAGAGTTACACATTCAAAAGCCGAAATTGTACCGTGTGAACAATTATAGTATGAACAATCGAAGTGAAAAACTCTTATGCAGTTAACGTTACTGGGTAAAACAAACCTTTCGCCGAGATTTCACGTTTTTACTAAGTTTCACGCTCTCTATCGCTCTATGTGTAATTTAAGAAGATCATTTATTTCAAGCCGATTTCACAATTTGAAAGCTTAGCGGAATGGTTAAAACCAGAAAGAACAAACTGTCCGCGAACGACTTTGCAACATGCAGGAGAAGAATTGAAATTGATACCCAACACAGCTCGGGTGTCTTGAAACCTTCCCCGTGGAATATTGAATCCCTACGAAAAAGAAACCATTTTCTTGTCTTACAACTTTGTTTTCTCTATTTTTATAATTTCCTATATGATATGCCTGATTTCAGAATGTACGCAGGGCTTTCGTCGCCATACGGTAGCGCCGGGCTCGGCGTGACCCGCGAGGCGGCGGGCGTCGGGGGCGTAACCCGAGCCGGCGTCATCACAATGCAGGCGTACCCGGCGGCCGGCTCGGCTCATATGCTCCCGTGAGACTATCAACTTTCAAACTTATTCAGTTTCCAACTTATAGATCAAGTTACGATCCGCCCTATCGCAGTGTCGGCGCGGCGACGGCGTCGTCGCCGCGTCTTAACTTTACCTTTTAAGAACCTCAGGTTCAGGAATTCGAAACTTTTGTGCATTTATTTTGGTCCGCGCTCGCTTCACTAATATTTGCGAATCGTACCTTGGTCTAACAGTTGGAAGACTACAGTCTTTTTCTATTCTTTTGTAACCTTCTACTTTAGACCGACTACTTCTTACACTGAAGCCGATATCGAGTGTATTTGTGAATCACTTTTCAACGAAGCATGGCAGACACAACGCTACGAGCGATTGGTGAGTTGATTTTGAAACAACTACTGAACAAAGGATTTGGCATTACTGTAACGTCTAAGAGATTATAACAAACTCATTTTTGCTTGGTTTAAAAAGTACTGATTTGTGATTTCAATATAAAAAATGCAAATTCCAACATTTCATTCTTTCAAACGAACTTCTTTGCTTTTAAACAGTTGGTTTTACAAACTCATATTAAAACGCGTTTTCTACGAATTTGGCTTTCTCCGAAAGTTTTTAAACTCTCTTTTGCTAGATTAGAATAACACACCTTTCGCTACAGAACCTCGATCCCGTTCTACATTAGATAGTATGGTAATATTTGAAACGTATGTTTTCTTTATTGGGAGCCAATTTACAAAGCTTATATCTGTGACTCTATGGACAACATTTGAGTTTCAACATACGTTGTCTGTATGCATTTTCATTTTTTTTCAAAACATAATGCTAGCCTGCTCACAGATTGCATTTTCCAAAACTTTTCTACCAATAACACTTTTCAGTAAATCATTTCTAAGTGTTTTGGAATGGTTCCCTTTCGACGTCTGAAACATTCGCCAAAATGCGTTTTCCATATAGTATGGTATCAATATTTCGTGTCTAAAATGTGACTGATGTCAAATCGAAAGAATTACGTCATACCTCCTATGAAATTTGCAAAGAGCTCAACTTCAATCGGAAAAAAGTGACCATTGTGAAAAAATATATATGAAAAACCATTGCACTTTAACGATGGTTGCCCCTTTTTTCATAAAATCAGTGAATTGGGGTCAAATTTCGAAGTACAAACAAAAAAGTTTACATTTGAAAATATCTCTTTTGATTCTTTAAAATTTTAATATTTATCAAAGTCTTAGGCTCAGCTTCATTTTGCTATCAGTTCTTTTTGAAAAGGAAAACTAAGGCAGGCACACAAGTTCTTTCTTCTTTAAACTCTAGTTTTATGAAAGTAGAGGACCACGTTTGCTGCTGTTAAAACGAACCCATTCTTTGCTTCTGAAGGCTCCACACCGTGAAACAGCCCTTGTACAGTTTTACAGCCACCAAATTCGCGAAAGTTTCAAATTACCGTAACCCCGTTTATCTTTCGTCTCGGTGATCGATTAGCCGGTTGTCGCGAAGAAATGACAAACGGCTGTCACCACCGTATCATCGCAACAAGCTGCGAATCACCTGTTGATTGACATGACGCAGGTGCGCCAACTGACTCTGCAGAGCCTTGCTAGTTGGGGGAAACTCCGTGCAAAGGATAAGTATATCGAATTTTTAGTTTGTTTCGCAACTCAAACAAAACGAAACTATTTGTCAGAGGGTCACGTCGGCCCACACTTCATTCCCTTTTGGAGTTGGTCCTTGCTGCCTTGGGTCTTATGGCCGGTTGCTGCCTCCACAGCAATTAGCTCGAGATGGATATGTCCTTTTGCTTACTGAAGAGCTTGAAAGGAAAACCATGGTGGTCCATTAAGAGCTACCGTATGCCATCTGGCGATTGGACACGGAAATTGAAGCGCAAACATTGCCAGCACACGCAGCAAAAGCATACGGCGGCTTCTGTCGATAAAGGCTTCTATTTGGTTTAGCTAAGGGAAGGTGGCAGCAATGGACACGTATGAAGAGTGAGGACAAAGGGATTTGTGCCCGGAATAGCCTGTAATCGTCTACTGAACAAAACTGAAGGGTTTAAAACGCTTATATAACGGAGTTTCTGAGTGTGCAGCCTAAAACAGTCTCACGGATGAACCGCTGAATCTCCTTGGGCCAGTAAAAGAAAACTCAATCTGTCTCCATATTTCACTTTTAATTTCCCTGGAGAATTCATTGAGCAACCTTCTAATTTTAGATGAAACGAAAAATAGTAAAATTGTATAATTGTGGCCCACACATTGGGTCTACGTTCCTTGTGCACTGAATATATTACATCAAATTCCACAGAAATAGATTTGGTGAACAGTAAATATAGCCTTTTGCCTCGTACTCCTAGCTGAAGGTAATTCAGATATAGATCTATGTACGCGATTTTATGGTGTTGGGGTTTCCATGCCAAAGTTATGCTGTTGTAATCGAAAAAACAAATTCGGTATGTTTTTTCCTAAACCCTAATAATAAATTTTCCTAAACTCTAAGTTTTTGTCAAAAGGTTTGAGTAATCGAAAAGATGCTGAAAGATTATATTGTCAGACAAGTTTTCAATACGAAAACATTGACAATCCTCACATTTCAAATATTTCTGCAGCGATTTAAATAAAATGCCCAATTTAGGACTATAATTTGAGGTTTTGAAATCAGAACAGCAAGGTGTTAAGTTAAATACCGTTATCGTTAAAACTGGAAGTTTTTAAAAAAACCTTTCTTTTTAAAAAAGTTTCGAGTAGCACTTTATTCACCAACCTTTTTCTTCACTTTGGTTGAGAAAATAGAGTAATTTGAGGCTTCTGATTGTTGATCATGCTGAAAATCAGTATTTAAATAAAAGAAAACATGAAAGCGTAAAAAAAACTCTGAAACTGAAAAGGTAGCACTAGTCAAAGCTATCTGTTTTTGAAATCAAAATTTTGGCTTTCAATAAAAAGCAAACTTGTGACCTACATAATTATCATTCTTTCAGGCTCATTTCCTCCACCAAGTCCCCGATTACTACCTCCTGAGGTTAGAAAGCTGTCTCAAAGGCCAAGCTTTGATCTACTTCTTCCGGGAAGAATATAAAATGTTATACAAGTAAGCTTGTTTTGATTTCTGATGTCAATTTCACGTTCAGACTTTTGGAAAGCAACAAATTCTCCCTCCACAATCAGCAAGTACTCCAAGACATGTGGCTTCGAGGACATTACGCTGAGGTAAAATTCCCACCTTATTGGTCTATTTTGGCCCAATAATCCGTTTTTGGCGCTAATCACAGCGCAACGCAAACATATCCGTGGCCGCAGTGGTTTGCCGTATCCGCACCGAGGCCGTCAAGTATATTGCGCCATCGCAAACATTTATCCTGGGATAGAAAACATAGAAAACACATAAGGATTTTAGGCGGAAAAGACGAAGGAGAGGGAGTTAGGAGCGGTTTGCAAGTATAGAATCAGGAAGAAGAATCCCTTCCCTAAGACCATCTGGGATGGAGAGGAGACGACTTATTGTTTCAAGGTATGGAGTGAAAAAAGTGGTTTAAATGAGGAAATTTTCAGTCAAAATCAAGGAAAGCGTTGAAAGATGCTTATAACCAGTCGTCCTACCCGTCGGTTGAAGAGAAGAGGCGATTGGCTGCTCAAACGGAACTTTCCGTAACACAGGTTAGAATCAATTCCCGAAACCATCCTTTTACAAAATAATATTTTTATTTCTTTTGTCTCTCTCTATCTCTCTCTTTCTCATTTTTCATTCACATTTCTCTCACTATCTCCCCCTCCTTCTCTCTTATTTATCTCAGAGGTCTTTTGTCTCTCGGTCTCTTGGTTTTTTCGCCTTTGTTTTGGTTTTTTTATCTCATCTCATCTCACTCTGCATCACATTTCATCTTCCTTTGCTTTACCCTAACTTCTACTCCTTCTCTTTCTCTCACTCACTCTCTCACTCTCTCTCTCTCTCTCTCTCTCTCTCTCTAACACACAGTCTATCTCTCCCTCTCTTTCTCTCGACTTTGCTGATCTCTATTTCTCGACTCAGATCTTTGGGTGTGTTTGTTTCTCGGTTCTGTCTCTATTTTCGTCCCCTTCTATAATTATCTCTATATCTATTTCCATATTTGTTTTCACTATAAGAAAGTATCACTTTTCTCATTTATCCATTTCCAGGTCTCCAACTGGTTCAAGAACAAGCGACAACGCGATCGTGCGAATGGCCAGCTCGAGAAGTGAGTTAACCTGCTGGCAGGGGGTGGGGGTCTGCTGGCGGATTACCGGGTGTGGAGTACCATCAATGATGTAATCGAGAGCCAACGCCTGTTTACCTAATTGACACGGCGCTGACTTCCCGGCGGGGACAGGTCGCGCACTCTAATCCAGGGGTTGGGCACCGGATATCACTCGTTAATTGAGGGGTTGTAAATTATGGTTTGATAAACTGAAAACATTTTGAATTTCGTCAATTATTGAACATTACATTTAGACTTGGCAATAAGTCAAAAAATTTGCATTGAAATTGTTTTTTTCTTAACACAATAGTGAACTTCAACATGTACATCAACAAAATCAGTTTACAAACCATAGAATCTTTTAAGAAACCCAATTTTACATTCTGTGACAAAAACACCTTCAAAATTCACATTTTTACCCAAATACCCTCAAACTTCAAAAGAAACAAAAGAAAACAATCTTATTGTGTAGTAACAACGGACAAAAATTTGCACGAAGTGGGATTTGAACCCACGCCCTCTATCGAGGACCAGAAGACCCGAACCCTGCACACTCGCGGGAAGCTATCGCTTGAGTCTGGCGCCTTAGACCACTCGGCCATCCGTGCGTGGTTGGTAACTAGGCAGCGCTGCGTTTCATGCCCGCCAGAGCCGCATTCAATGGGGTGCGTGTATGCAAACAAAAAGTTTTGAAAGGTAGGTAACGCTAATTGCAATTAAAAATGAACGGCAATTATGGTAAACATGAAATTCCTCATAATCTGTGAAATACATCCTTTTCTAGACATCAAGTGTGTACTGAAATGAGTCTTCTGTTGAAGACTTGTTTTAGTTGTGTCCTCAACTGAGACTGTTGCCTCTGCCTTGTCTGTTATTACACTTTACAGTGACATTACACCTGTTGGGGCAAAGTTTCCTCGCGTCTGGCGTGAATGGCCCTTCACGGCGCCACCCCGTTGCGCCAATTAACCGAGTGCTTCAGAGGTCGCCAGACAAACAGGGGTTACGGTAGCGGGTGGTGGTATGTGGGTTTCGTCCACTTCACCCCTACTTGGTTGTCCGGCTAACACGCGTTGTTTGCAAAAGCGGCGGGTGGCTCTTGTGCCTTTGTTCCTTAGGCGTACGGTCGGGCGCATCCCCCCGCTGTGGAGCAAGCCGCGTGCAACCGGGGTCACTAAAAGACTACTTTTGGACAAAATTTGAAGCTCGAAAATTTATAGAAAAATGTAAAATCTTTAGTAAGAACAAGCAAAAATTTGCACGAAGTGGGATTTGAACCCACGCCCTCATCAGAGGACCAGAAGACCCGAACCCTGCACACTCGCGGGAAGCAATCGCTTGAGTCTGGCGCCTTAGACCACTCGGCCATCCGTGCGTGTTTGGTAACCAGGCAGCGCCGCGTTTTGTTTCGTCACAGCCGCATTCAATAGAGTGTCCGTTTCACAACAAAAGGTTTTGAAGTGTAATTAACGCTAATTTCAATCAACATAGACTTTCAATACACGTAAAAAAGAACTTCCTCTTTTTCTGTGTCTTTCGTGTATGAAATTTCAGCACCTTTGAGATCTTTATTGGAAGTTTTTGCGAAACACATGGCATTTGGGAAATTTAAAAATTTAGCCGCCCGCCAAAAATTCGTTTTCCCTTTGGGATCATGATTTCGTGAAAGATTTGCAGAAAAGTATCCATATTAGCAATTTGTGTCGCATTATTTTCCGACAAAACCTTTGGAAACTTCTAAATCAGAACCTCCAATACCTTTTATTTTCAACTTGTTCCAATTGCCCTAAAGAAAACAGTTAAAACTGATAATGTATAGTCGGTGTCCGAATAACAACAGCCCCTTTGGCACCTTAAAGGATTCTAGGTATCTGGTCCCGCCGTGATTCGAGTAGATCAGAAAGGGCGCCAATTGCGGACGCGCGAGGGAGTGCGCTTTGATAGGAGTGCGCAGAGAAACCAGACAAAATAGTTTTCGAGCAATGTTTTATTTTATATGAAATTATCAGGAAGGTCATTTGTTGCTCGGACACAGACTATATATAGTTCCCTCAAAAATTTTGCATGCATTAGAACATCCGGCAACGACGCAATAACCCCCAATTTGCTTACTTAATAATACCCACAGCAAAGTTGTACAACTTCAAAACAAAGCTGTATTGAATGGACTGGATGGAAAAACCCACAGGCACCCGTTTGAATCCAACATTAAATACGTGTATAAAGAAGTTATGTTGGTTAAGTTGGGCTTTCAAAACCACCCAAATTATATCATATATCGATTGTTTAGTTAAGTTTTCAAATCTCAACCATTCTTTTTCAGAAGCTCCGTGAAATCCGAAAGCGATGAAGGCTGCTCTTCGGGCCGTGACTCCAACGGTCGAGATCCTCCTCCAACCGTAGGCTCAACTTCCACGTTACTCGACTCTGCCACTCATCCATTCGTTGATATGCAAGCCTACGCCCCATATCAAGCGGCCACGGCTGCCGTTTACTTCCAACAAAACCCTTACGTTCCAGATATGTTCCAGATTCAGAACCTCTAACCATTGTTTTTCGCTCTAGTCGCTCATTGTCATAGCCCTTTTTTGTTTGATCAACAATTCCGCTTTGCTACAGTATTGTCTGCCAGCAGTATTCAGTCCCCGAGTATTTTCTATGCAAAGATTGTAGATGTCATGTTTGTTCAGTGCTATAAATTGTGCTCATCAAAAACTATTACCGAAAGGGGGCTCGGGGGAAATCTACAGCGGCCTCAACGGAAATTTATCGTTATAGTTGAAAGGTGTAAAAACGTTACGAATTTTACGTTAAAAGCGAATTGATGTATATAAATATACGCAATATTTTCCCTACAATTGTAAACTGTAAAAAGCTTTATGTTTCATTTCTGGAATTGTGAGTCTTTTACAATATTAGTTAAACAATTCAACAACTCAACAATCTAACAGTTTGGATTTCGCGATGGTGAAAAGCATAAAACTTTTAAGAATCAGTTCTAAAGATTCCTTGATGCAAAACATTCAACTCTGAAAGTTGAAATTTCGCAGCCATTCCCACAGCGATGACGTGCTTAAAACTTTTGAGACCTAATAAATTTACGATTTTGTCTACAATAGTATTTTTAATGTCTTCATAAACACTATTTTTTTTGCAAATTACTTTTTGTGTAACTGTAAGATATGAATTTAGCCATTTTCTAGTCTTGTCTGAAAAATCTCAAATTGAAGAGATTGGCAAAAACATTTTTTTGACTCTTTTCTCCCATAAAATAAAAAAAAGTCGCATCAGTAGTTTATTTTTAAACCAATTGAAAAACCTACTCTCATGAAAGCGACCTAAACGGGAAAAAAACCAAAAGCCTCGAATTTTTTCAGATTCAATTTCAACTCCTCTGAGGATATTTAGTACCAGAAGTCAAAGCGTTCTCACGTCCTTCGGCCGTTCCCGGACCGATTTCGCGGCCTGCGGCCGCTCATTTTTGGGACCTTTGGCCGCATCGGGCCGCTTCGCGACCTGAAATCGACGCGCACACGTGTTCGCTCGGCTCGTTTTGCGCCAGAACGGTTCCCGGCCGCCCTTTGTACCCTTCCCTCGCTCCCCCCAGCGCACCACCCCTCTCGCCTTTGAAAATGAAGGGCGGGAGTGCGAAAAAAGAGCCGCCAATTGTTTATAAGATGCTTTCACAAATTGTTTGTTCTAGACATTCCTTTCAAAAAGGGCAAGAAAAAACCAAAACTTTTATTTACTTGAAACGCAAGTCACTTGAAAAATCAATACGGAACCACTTGAACTGTCACAAAAAATGTTTCTTCATCAAACTTATGTTGAATTTTAAGTTCTTCCTTGTGATTATTAAGTACAACCTCCGTAACATTGTTCATATCGAACTTGGAAAAGCTGTACAGAACTGGAGATCTTCTTCCAAAAATGACATGACAAAGTATGGCCAGACGGCATGAAGCGGCCCTCAAAAATTGTGTCACATTGTAAAACCTAAATCTTATAAAGTTGGCGTTTTCCGCAGTGAGATTTCCTTTTTCCCATTCCTGAAATTAACATTAAAATTATGGTTATTCAGTTTTCATACCTTGCATGCCCATTCAAAAAACCTAAAAAAGCTAGTTTTGTCATGGGAAAATTTAACTTCTTCGAAAAGTTCTCCATAGGCAATTGGAAATGGTATTTTGCTGCTTGCAGACATGTATAGCCGTAGTGAGTGGGTGGCGTCTAGTTTAATTAAAACTAAAATTTTAACTAGAATTTAAAAAAAGTTTATAAAAATGTCAGAAAAACAAACATACCTCCAAGTTTTCGTTGGTGATTGCAAAATTTGGCGAAGTTACTTTGCATGTTTTCGAAATGTGTCCAATATAAGTAATAAAATTTCAGGTAAATTTCAAAACAACGACATTTCGTATTTGTAATAGCTTCCATTACACTTAAATTTTCTTGTCCCAAATAATCCTAAAAAAAACATTTTTCCGTTTCGTTTTTTAACGAAGTTTACCAAATGCAATGCCTCCACATCCGCAATGGAAAAAATCCACTCCAAAATCCTGACGAGTTCGTACTCGCGTTTATCTTAAACACCATGTTATTTTATTTTATAAAAATATATTTTGTTAAAAACTTATTTACGTGCCTTTGAAAATGTTACAAAGTTCATCAGGCTAACCAGTGACATAGTGGAAGTCATTATCCGGAATAAGAACAAAACTTCGCTTTGAAGTAGTAATTTTAATTTCAGCACCCTAAAAATCATGTTGTAAAAAATCGATAAACTGGGTACATCCTACCTCACTGTTCTCCAGGGCAACAGTAATCTTTGGTTTGGGCAGGATTCGTCGATGGTTTTGATGCCAATTGACAAAACTTTTATTGAGGCGAGAAAATCGAAAAACGTCATCTCCTGGGAGAAATTGAAAAACATTTAGAAGATCGTCTCCTGAGAGAGTATTCATCTAAAATTACACTTGAAAGGATTTTCACGGCAAAGGTTTCAATAAATGGAGATCAGGGCTGTTTGTCTGGTCTAAAAGCGATGCAACGAAAAAAGCAAGCCAATATGTACAGAAAAGCGATGAATTGCAACAAAGTCCGCTTTCTTAAAAAATCGATAATAATGAATTTTAAAAAAAGATGTATGGGCGCAATGGAAGCTAGAAAAAAGATTAAACATAACTTGGGAAACAACTATTGCAAAAATTTTTGACTGTTTTCAAAGTAAAGAGTAATTTCAAAAACCCTTGAAACTTCAGAATTTAAAAACTCAATTACAGGGACACCCTTGCAAATTTACGGGAAAAATTGAAACGTTTTTTCACGCCATCTGGGTCGCTATTTTTGCATTTTCGGCGTTTCTGGCAGACACTTGTGATATCCGGACTCAAGAATGCGACAAATCTGAACAATTCTTGGTCGGATCGGCCGAACAGGGCTATGATTTTGAAATTTTGGGCGCAAACTAGTTAAATTGAGCGATGGTCATTTTTCTCGAATTTGGGGGAGGTGCCTACCACACAGCATGGAGCAACAACTTCAAAAATGCTCAATCTTTCACTTTGAAAACATAAATCATCATTCCATTTGCTTTAGGTTGGTTTTTCAGGTATTTTTAAAGTGCCCCTATACTTATTGCGATACCATTTTTTCGAATATCTTGCCTCCCATTAGCATATGAAAATTAATTTTAATGACAAATTGGCTCTCGGGGTTTTCGATCACGAGGAATCGAATGGTGTTAACCCCAAAAATCTCAGGCTGACCAGTTTTCCAAAACCTTGAAAACATGGTGTGCCCCTATACTTTTTGCGGGCACTGTAGTTTTCAACTTAATAAGAAAATAAAACTTATTTTAGGTACAACTTTATTGGGCCAAACAGATCACAAACAAGGTACAACTTGCATTGTCACAAAAAACGTTCCTTCCTCAAGTTTGTATTGAATTCTTAATTCCTCGTTGTGACTCTTAAGTACAGCTTCCGTAACATTGTCTCTGTCGAACTTCGAAAATCTATAGGGAATTTGAGATTCTCTTTTGAAAATTATCCGACAAAGCATAGATAGACGAATGGACGCGGCCCGTAGAGATTTTGTCACTTGGCGAAACCTAATTCTTATTAAGTGGGCGTTTTCCGCGGTGAGATTTCCTTCTTCCCATTGCTAAAAACAAGAATTAAATATTTTAACTGCGTAAATTCTTACCTTGCTCGCCCATTGAAAAATTAAATGAAAACTGGTTAGGTCATGAGTGAATGAAATTTCCTGGAAAAGTTCTCCATAAATAAAAGGTAGGGGAATTTTGCTATTTGAAAACATGAACATCATCAGTGAGTCGGCGCCATGGAGTTTAATTGAAACTGAAATATAACTGAGTTTGATCCGCATTAAAAAACAATTAAAATTGAGGTATGTAAAACATACCTCCAAGTTTTCGTTGATGATCGCAAAATTCCGTGAAAACGCTTTGCACCTTTTCTATTTTTGTCCAATGGAAAAGAGAAAAATTCAGATGTATTTCGAAACAACGACAGTTTGAATTTTTAATAGCTTCTATCACACACAAAGAAAGTGATCCCAAATTTTGCTGAAAAAAACAAACATATTTTTTCGTTTTTTTTATTGTTTACCAAATGCAGTGCCTCAACATCAGCTTTAGAAAATATCCATTCTAAAATCCTATTAAGATCCAGTTCACTTCCGAATTTTTCTAAACAGGTTTACTTTGTTAACATAAGTTTTGTTAAAAATACCTTTGAAAGTGGTACAAAGTACATCCGGCCCGCTAACCAGATAGAGAAAATCATAATCCGGGAGTAGAACAAAACTTCGCTCAGAAGAAGTGGTAATTTTCATTACATAATTCTAAAAAATCGGATTTAAAAAAATCAAAAAATTTGGTGTATTCTACCTCATTTTGGTTTTTCTCCAGGGCAACAGAAATCTTCGGTTTTTTCAGGATTCGTTGATGTTTTCGAATCAAATTGGCAAAACCCTTACTGAGGCGGGAAAAACGAGAAATATCGTCTCCAGGAAGGAAATTGAGCACTTTCAGTAGATCGTCTCCAGAGAGATTGTTCATCTAAATTTAGAACTGAATAAGAATTTGCCGATAACATATGTATGAGAAAAATTCGAATAAATGGTCGTTTCAAGGCGCAAAAGCGAAGCAACGTTATAAAAAAGCAAACATAATGTTCAAAAAGCGAATCATAGAAACAACGCTCGCTTGTTTTTGAAAAGTAATCGATATCAATCGATAAGACAGATGTAAGTGTGCATTGAAAAATATACAAAAAGGTAATCATTACGTCTGAAATGAAAATAAGTTTGCCATAATCGGTTTTTTCAAGAAAAAATAATATCATAAACTTTTTGAACTCCTGCGTATTCAAAATTATACCCAGCGCGAAGCGCTGGGTAGATTTGTTTTCAAATTTCCCGTTTGCAAACTAATTTTTTGGCTTTTTAGCGATTGGAAGCTTGAATGTTGTTTTTTTGTGATTTTAACAGTCATATTCTTACTCAGCTACTCAGGACGAATCGATTACTTTTTTTAAAAGTTGATTTCGACCACTTTGAACCCCTGCCGTGTTATGGCGCGCTATCAAAAAATGGGCGCCGTTCATGTCCGCCGCCGCCGCCGTCGCCGCCGCCGCCGTAGACAAATTTTCGGTCACGGGTTTTTTACCTTCAACGTTGCAAAATGTGCACCAAACAAGTTCATGTAGGTAAAATTTTGCGTACATTCCGGAAATCCAATAATATTTCTAGAATTTCTTTATCTACCTATAGAAACGAGCGACTTTTGCGAAAGATTGTGAATATTTTATGAGTTCGTTGCTTTTTCTAATGTTTGTCTCACATATAAGCATGTCCTTGCACGTTAAACTTCTTAAACGTCAAAAATGTTGTGTTTTAAGAAACACTCAGTGAAGACTGGTACGCCTGTGCACCCGAGTGTATGATGGCTAGGAATACACTAGCTTGCACTGACACTGTGGTATAGTGGTTAGAGCGTCTACCCCTTGCCTGCGAGGTCGGGTGTTCAATTCCGCCTTGAGCTCTTTTTTTTTTTGCTTTTTACCTCTGCATTCATAATAGTAAAAAAGAAATTACGCGGTGGTTTGGTTCCTCGCCTAATTACTGCGAGGTCAGTTGAAACTAAATGCCCCCACAGTTTCCTTCAAAATCAATAATTTTTAATTCTGAGAAAAGCATCGTTGTCAGCATCAAACACCGCCCCGGCAACTGTTTCAAGAGATAGAAAATTTTAGTATGTACCAAATGGTCTATTCTGCTGCGGGGCCCAAAAAGTGTCGATGTCTCCACTATATATAATACTGGCGCAGAACTTGCGAACGGGTTGAGCTATTGACCTGAAATTTTGGATGCAACTCGGAACCCGTTGCAATTCGGTGGTCGTAGAGTTTGAACCTGTTTCATTTTCAGGTTTTCTTACAGTATACTAAAAATAGGGTCAAAAAACAAACTTTCAGGCACCACGGTCGGAAACCTGAGTTTTTTTTTCAAAACAGTGTTGTCCATTGAAAAGAACACGCAAAGTTGATCTAGAATAAGTATTCAGCCAAGAATGGCGGATTTCTGTTTTGATCAAATGAAGTCGTGTTTGTTTGCAAAGAGAGCAGTGCAGCATATGGGCAAAAAGGGCGCCGCACGCAACGGTAAGTCTCTCCCTTCCTACTCCCTTCGGCAACTTGGGAATGCGGCCTTCGATAGATAATAAAGGCGCCTACGGTCGCTATCGAAGAGGGCCTTCAGCCGAAAAAATGCGGCCTTCGGCCGCTATCGACAGCAGACTTCGGCCGATAAAAAAAGGCGGCCTACGGCCGCTAGTATTGACGGCCTTCGGCCGATACTAAAGGCGGCCTGCGGCCGCTATCGACAACGGCCTTCGGCCGATAATAAAGGCGGCCTGCGGCTGCTATCGACAACGGCCTTCGGCCGATATAACAGGCGGCCTACGGCTGCTAGTAAATACGGCCTTCGGCCGATAAAAAGGCGGCCTGCGGCCGCTAGTATTTACGGCCTTTGGCCGATACTAAAGGCGGCCTGCGGCCGCTATAGACAACGGCCTTCGGCCGATAAAAAAAGGCGGCCTACGGCCGCTAGTATTGACGGCCTTCGGCCGATACTAAAGGCGGCCTGCGGCCGCTATCGACAACGGCCTTCGGCCAATAATAAAGGCGGCCTGCGGCCGCTATCGACAACGGCCTTCGGCCGATAAAAAAGGCGGCCTGCGGCCGCTATCGACAACGGCCTTCGGCCGATATTAAACACGGCCTGCGGCCGCTAGTAAATACGGCCTTCGACCATTACTAAAGGCGGCCTGCGGCCGCTATCGACAACGGCCTTCGGCCGATATTAAACAGGGCCTGCGGCCGTTAATAATTACGGCCTTCGGCCAATGAAAATGCGGCCTGCGGCCGCTAGTTTTTACGGCCTTCGGCCGATACTAAAGGCGGCCTGCGGTCAATCATAAAGACGGCCTACGGCCGCTAACAATTACGGCCTTCGGCCGATAAGAAAGGCGGCCTGCGGCCGCTAGTATTTACGGCCTTCGGCCAAGACTGAAGGCGGCCTTCGGCCGAAATTAAACACGGCCTGCGACCGCTAGTAAATACGGCCTTCGACCGATAATAAAGACGGCCTTTGGCCGATACTAAAGGCGGCCTGCGGCCGCTAGTAATTACGGCCTTCGGCCAATGAAAATGCGGCCTGCGCCCGCTAGTTTTTACGGCCTTCGGCCGATACTAAAGGCGGCCTGCGGTCAATCATAAAGACGGCCTACGGCCGCTAACAATTACGGCCTTCGGCCGATAAAAAAGTCGGCCTTCGGCCGATAAGAAAGGCGGCCTGCGGCCGCTAGTATTTACGGCCTACGGCCAAGACTGAAGGCGGCCTTCGGCCGATATTAAACACGGCGTGCGGCCGCTAGTAAATACGGCCTTCGACCGATAATAAAGACGGCCTTCGGCCGATACTAAAGGCGGCCTGCGGCCGCTAGTAATTACGGCCTTCGGCCAATGAAAATGCGGCCTGCGCCCGCTAGTTTTTACGGCCTTCGGCCGATACTAAAGGCGGCCTGCGGTCAATCATAAAGACGGCCTACGGCCGCTAACAATTACGGCCTTTGGCCGATAAAAAAGTCGGCCTTCGGCCGATAAGAAAGGCGGCCTGCGGCCGCTAGTATTTACGGCCTTCGGCGAAGACTGAAGGCGGCCTGCGGCCGAAAATAAAGACGGCCTGCGGCCGCTAGTAATTACGGCCTGCGCCCGATGAAAAGACGGCCTGCGGCCGCTATCGACAACGGCTTTCGGCCGATAAAAAAGGCGGCCTGCGGCTGCTCTCGAAAACGGCCTTCTGTTTGGTTATGAGTTTGTTTCGAACAAACAAAGTAGCTGTCAATTTAAAACAACACATTTTGAAAGCGATTTCTTCTTCGATATTCCATTTTAAATCAAGAATTTAATTTAACGCAGATCAAAGATTTTTTTCTTTTTTTCACCCCTTCTATTGCGGATCGTTTTTTTAAAATCATAATTGTTTCTAATTTTAAATGGGCTTTTTGTTTTTCGACATTTCACAAACTTATTTTGACAGACTACCTTCGGTGTGATGTACAGCATTTTTCTTTTAAATAAAAGATAGAAAAAAGAAACAATAGGTGTGAAAAGACTAACGTAGAAAAAGTAAACGATTTGTTTGAAATGTAGAAAAGAACTTCAATAATTAATGAGTTGCAATATGAGATGCTTTTTTTTTCCTAAATGTCTCCGGATCTTATATAAACACCAAAAACAACTGGAGTTGATATCATAGAAAACGAATCTCTGCCTTTTTGAAAAAACTTTTCAAAATACTTTATTCGTCCCATCAAATTTTTTTTGACAGTGCACGTTTTTAATACCATTCGTTTTTAATACCAGTCTTTAATAAAAAAAAGGTTAAAGATTTCTTTAAATTTTGAGATTGATTTCGGAAAATATTAAGAGATTAGGAGTAGAATAAAATAGTAATAAAGTAGAATATAATAATAATAAATGAAAATAGAAAAAAAATATAAATTTTTTTCGCCCTCAAATGATTTGACTTCGGCGAAGTGATATTTTGCCACTTTGTTTGTACACGTTTTTAATATCTGTTTAAAGGATTTGAAACTCTCCTTTAATTTTTGAGATAGGTTTAAAAAACATTAATACTATAGTAAAATAGGCAGAGATTCGTTTTCTATGATATCAACTCCAGTTGTTTTTGGTGTTTATATAAGATCCGGAGACATTTAGGAAAAAAGAGGCATTTCATATTGCAAGTCATTATTTATTGAAGTTCTTTTCTACATTTCAAACAAATCGTTCACTTTTTCTACGTTAGTCTTTTCACACCTATTCAATTCGCTTTCAACCGTTCAATCGTAAATAAATTATAAATATTAACTTATTTAAAACTCAATTAGCCTTCCACTTTACAAGAAAATACAACAAATTTTAGGCACAACTTTATTAAACCAAACAAATCATTAACAAGGCACAATTTGCATTGTGACGAAAAACGTTCCGTCTTCAAATCTGTATTGAATTCTGAGTTCCTCATTGTTTTTCTTAAGTACCACTTCCGTAACATAGTCTTCATCAGATTTTGAAATTCTGTGGGAAAATTCAGATTCTCTTCTGAAAATTATCTGACAATGCATAGAAAGACTAATAGACGCGGCCCGTAGTGATGTTGTCACTTCGCGAAATCTTATTCTTATTAAGTGGGCGTTTTCCGCAGTAAGATTTCCTTCTTCCCATTGCTAAAAAACGAAATTATACATTTTAAATGCGTAAATACATACCTTGCTTGCCCATTCAAAAATTAAAGGAAAACTGGTTAGGCTATGGGTAAATGTAACCTCTTGGAAAAGTTCTCCATAAACAATAGGTAGGGAAAGATTGCTATTCAAAACCGTGTACATCATTAATGAGTCGGAGCCATCCAGTTTAATTAAAACTGAAAAGAAACTGAGGTTGATTCGCAATAAAAAAATTTAAAAAAATATGTAAACCATACCTCCAAGTTTTCGTTGATGGTTGCCAAATTCGGTAAAAACGGTTTGCAACTTGTCTATTTCTGTCGAATTGAAGATAGCAAAAATCAGACATATTTTCAAACAACGACAGTTTGAATTTTTAATAGCTTCTATCACACACAAAGAAAATGGTCCCAACTTTGCTGAAAAAAAAAACATTTTTCTTTATTTTTCAATTTTATTGTTTACCAAATGCAGTGCCTCAACATGAGCTTTAGAAAAAATCCATTCTAAAATCTTAGTCAGATCCAGTTCACTCCCGAATTTATCTAAATAGATTGATTTTGTTGAAAATATGTTATATTAAAAATACCTTTGAAAATATTACAAAGTTCATTTGTCCCGCTAACGAGATAGTGGAGATCATCATCCGGGATTAGAGAAAAACTTCGATTAGATGTAGTGATTTGGATTAAATGATTCTAAAAAAATCGGATGTGTAAAAAAGCGATAAACTGGGTGTATCCTACATGAATAAGTTTTCTCCCCAGTGCAACGGCAATCTTCGGTTTTTCCAGGATTCGTTGATGTTCTTGAATCAAATCGGCAAACCCTTTATTAAGACAGGAAAACCTCAAAACGTCATTTCCCGGGAGGAATTGAAGTATTTTCAGAACCTCGTCTTCTGAGAGAATATTCATCTAAATTTACAATTGACTGGGAATTTGCCGTTAATATTAAAACAAAATTCGGGGAAATGAATGTATTAAAAATCGACAAACGAAGGTGCACAAGCGAAGCAACTCATTGTCAAAGCCACTAATATGTTTTAAAAGCGAATCATAGAAGCGAACCGTAGCTTGTGTTTTTTCGTTTGAAAAGTAATCGATATCAATCGATAAGACAGATGTAGGGTGCACTCAAAGATGATCATGAATTGCGAAATGTAAAACAAGTTCTGCCATATATCTTTTTAGGCTAAAATGAGTTAAAATTCTTAGGCTAAAATAAGTTTTCCAGGGTTAGGTACACAACAGTACTTTGCAGTATCGTAAGTTCTGAAACAACTTTCCAACGAATAAAACCATGGGGATTTCAAAAAAAAAATAAGAGCTGAGCCTGGCCGGCTATGTGGCTACTTCAAAAACTTAAAAACCCTGTTTTTTTTGGAAATTCTTTTGACAAAACAGCCAAAAAATGACGTTTAATGTGAAAATCAGGTTTTGACCAAAAAAAATTTGTTTAATTTTTTTTTAGCTACCGATTGTTTGAAAACACTTTGCAGGTCTTCCAACTTTGCCCACTGGAAGGATGTTTAAAACTAAAAATCCTTCCAGTACGCAAAGTTCAGAAGATAAGATGCAATATACTTGAATTTTAAAAAAATTCAAGTCTATTTCAAAACAACGACGTTTGGAATTTTTAATAGCTCCCAGAAGAAGCTTGTTGTCCCAAAACAAGCTGAAATTTGTTTTTTTTGTTTTGTTTTTTGTTTTGTTTTGTTTTTAAATTTTTTTTAAAAATTTTTTGACTAAGTTTACCAAATGCATGTTTAAACATGAACTCTAGAAAGTATTCATTCTAAAATCTTGTTCAATTTTAAGTGGACTTCAAATTTATAACTTCATCTGCCCCCCGAACAAGATAGTGAACATTATTATCGGGAAATAGATTAAAACTTGATATCGATCGATTAGATAGATGTAAGGATGCATTTAAAATTAAAAAAATGTTAATTATTAACTAGCGATAGACAAAACAACTTTTGCCATAATGGAAATTTGCAACTAAACATCTATATCAGAAACGGTTGAAACTTTAGCGTTTTAATAATTCAATTAGTTTTCTACTTAACAAAAAACTAAGAAAAATCTTAGTTACAACTTTATAAAGCCAAACACATCACAAACAAGATAGAACTTGAACTGTCAGCAAAAACGTCCATTCTTCTGATTTGTACTGAATTCTTAGTTCCTCATCGTGATTTTTAAGTACAACTTCAGTAACATTGTCTTCATCAAGCTTGGAAAACCGATAGGGAATTGGAGACCAAGGTTGGTGAATGATCCGGCTAATTTCAGATAGACGAACGGACGCGGCCCGTAATGATTCTATCACACGATGAAGCCTTATTCTTATACAGTGTGCGTTTTGAGCCGTGAGTTTTCCTTTTTCCCACTCCTGAAAATCGCATTGAAATTTGAATTAAAAGTTTTTCATACCTTGCTTGCCCATTGAAAAAACTTGAAAAAGCTATCTTTAGCATAGTAAAATTTGGCTTCTTGGAAAAGTTTTCCACAAAGAATTGGTAGTTTACTAGTTGAAAACAAGTAGTCTTGTAGCACGATGCCATCAAGTTTAATTGAAACTGAAAAAAAAACAAAAATTTTTAACAAGTTAAATATCTTTGAAAAAGTTGCGAATAAAGCAAACCTCCAAATTTGCGTTGATTATTGCAAAAATTGCCGCATACGCTGTCCATTTTTTCAACATTATTTTCAGAAAAAAAGAAATGACAGTGAATTGCAAAACAACGACTTTTTGAATTTGTAATAGCTTCCATTACACATAAAGTTAGGCGTCCCAAAGATTGCTGAATAAAAAACTCTTTCTTTTTTTAAGTAAAGTTACCAAATGCAACATCTCAACATCAGCGTTAGAAAAAATCCAATCTAAAACCTTGTTAAGTTCTGGTTCAAATCCGAATTTATCTTAAATGGGTTTTTTGTCTAAAATATTGCTTTTATGTACCTGTAAAAATTTTATAAAGTTCGTCTGACGAGCCAAAAATTCCACATGCATTTTCCGGTTTGCAAAGATGGTGGAGATCATCATCCGAGTATAGAACAAAATTTCGTTTAAAAGTAGTAATTTTGATTTCAATACTCTAAAAAATCGTATAAAGTAAAATCGATAAACTGGGTACATCCTACCTCATTTTGGAACTCATATTTCAGAGCAACAGTAATGTTTGGTTTGGGCAGGATTCGTCGATGTTTTTGAACCAAATTAGCAAAACTTTTGTTAAGGCGGAAAAACCGCAAAACGTCTCTTCCTGGGAGGAATTGAAGAACCTTCACAAGATCGTCACTTGAGAGAGTATTCATCTAAATTTACGCTTTAGTGGACATTTATCGCTAAGTAAAAAAGTTCAAGGAGCAGACTTTTTGGAGGGGAGGGAGGCGTAAAAGCGAAGCAAAAGGGTTACCAAGCGAGATAGTGAGTGCAAAAAGCGAAAAATGCTACGGATTGCTTGTGGTTTTTAGGAAGTCAATATCGATCGAATAGTTGAAAAAAACTCGCAACAATAAAAATTATAAATTTGTACTTTCAAAGTCTTTTAAAACTTCTGCACTTCAGGTTCTCCTACAAAAAATATACTAGAAGTAAAATCGTTTTATTGCATAATGTTTCTCGCCTTGACGGATGATTCTTACAGAAACGACATTAAAATGATGTTTGATGGTGTCCATTGTGGAAAGTTTTAGCTCAGTATCGATTTGTCTCCTGGGTTACGGTAGAGGTACATTTATTTTGTATACAAAATAATAATGATCGGAATCAATGGAAATGGTGACCTTCTTTAGCCGCTGGCACACCAAATCTAAAATTTAAAAATGTGTGTTTATTAGCGCAGAACCCAGAAAACCTCAGAAATATTTTCCATTTGGTCAGTTTCTCGCATTTTTGACCTTTGACTTAAAAGACAAGCGAAATGTAACATAAACAATTGAATTATAAGCTTTATTGCACATTGAAAACCTACACCAATGATGTAGTTAACTGCACCCCGTCATGATGAAAATCGCCTTGGAAAGTGATATTTTCCATCAATTCGATAAAAGAAAAAAAAATCACTTTGAAATTGGTTCGACCTTGCTGATTACATCGTAAATATGGTTTTTGTAAAATGAGAACGACAATTCTAAATGAAAATATTTATTCGAAAAATAAACAAAACTAATTTGAACAAATATCACTAATTATCCAAGATCTCCATCGTGACGATAACACTTCTGTTTTCTGCCCGGAGAGCTATCTTCAACTTTTCTTCGTCCTGGTTCTTCATCAAAATAAAAGTAGGATTTCCGTACTCGACGCTCTCTAAGGTACAATATCGGTTATCCGTTGTCTTGTAGCCTTGATCGCCAAAATTCATTACTTGTTTCAACGGGACTACTTCGTGTAAAAAGACAAAAATATAACGAGTTCGCAAATACGCATCCATTTTTGCCGATTTGTCGAGCCATGCCTGAAAAAAGTTCTTTGTAATTTTTTTTCTGAACTTTCTTACCCAAGTAACACTTTCGACCAAATAGTCAATCCAACGGAAGGAATATTCGATAATTACATCAGAAAAAAATTTAGAAAATAGTTTCACGCCAATATATTCGTATTTAATGAAATTTATCGGGGTAAGTCGAAGTTTGATTGGAACTGAAAATATAGAGTTATAACTATGGTTAGAATTAAATTTTAAGTAAATTGTAAAAATGAAAAGCAAATTCCATTGTCGAAGCTCTGATTTTCAACAACAGCAAAAAGTTGTTAGCAGTTTTGTTTAAAAAAAAAAAGAAGAAAGTGGAAATACCTTTGTTTTGTCTGCAAATAAATTTCAAAAATTGTTTAAATTCCCGTTTTATTTTCCAAACATTTGAAACGGTGTTTGTTTTTTCAAAGCTGACTTGGAGGGTGTCAATGCAGCAATTTGTGCTCATAAGAACTTTCTTCAAAATTCGGTTTACTTCAGGAATTTGGTTCTGAAAAGCTCTTTACTGAGTCAAAGTTTCAAACTTACAATCGAGAGAATTTGAATATTAGCCTTGGAGAAAATAAAATCAAAAAATTCTTCCATTATCGAACGATCTTCCGACTGGCCTAACCGAAGTTGATGATTGGTAAACGCCAAATAGATTAATGGCGAATAAAATTCATTTTTGCTGACGACATTAAACGCCCTATTAGGAGTTGATATTGTGAAATTAAACCCTCCAGACTGAAAACATTGTTTTGTTTGAAATCTAATTTGGTTACCTGTTCGTTGACTTCAGGGAGACAGACTTCTAACGAGATTGTTGGTTTCGACAGTTGTTTTTTGTTGTTTTTAATAAGGGAGCCAACTGTTGTGTTCAGGCGAATAAAACGCGTGACGTCATTTCCGGGGAGGAAAGTGAGGATTTTCAAAAAATCGTCGCGGTAGAGGGTGTTCATATCCAATCAGTATAAATGTGAATGACAGAACGCCAAACCGACAAAGAAAAGCCACTTCAAACAAAAGCGCTTGTTCGATCAGGGTATCGCTTTTGATACTAAGTGAAGGAACAATGTAAACTTCAAAATATGGTCGATAAGAAAATTCCTGGAATCGGTCATCTAACAAGACAAAGCTGAGATTTTTTGGACAAGAACGATTTCGGTCCCGGGCAAGCTTGGCTGCTCAGCGGGCCGGCCCAAATATGCGAATATACACACCTTTTTGTAAATGTAACTCTTTTCAAAGTCATTTTTTTAAAAGTTTTCTTTGGTGAGAAATATAGTTCTAAGTGCGCAGAACATACCGTGTTTTAAAAAGAGGATTCGAACTACCCTATATAAAGTTTGTACTTTTTTCATGACCGAGTGGCTAAGAAGTCGTACTGGCAATCCGAAAGTACCCCATTTTCCGAAAGTACCAATCCGAAAGTACCCCAGTACCCCATTTTGTTTGATCATCCGCCGATAAAATGTTTTTCCCTTGTTATTTTATGCATTAGGCATGATAGAGACGCAATTCCTGCTCAAGTCAAAACCATTTTTGTCGACTGTGAGAAATTTTGGCCTCGGCCCGCAGACAGGGCCGGGCTGGTCCGTAACCACCCTTGGTCCGGGTTACGGTAGGGAGCCCGAAATACCGTATCCACACTGGTCATATTAAGAATTCAAAATTATGCCCGTTTCGTTTGTTCCCATTTTCAAATTATGAAAAGCTGCAACTACAAAATTGGAAACACAACAAGTCTATACTATTTTTCGGTTGATTAACATATGACGTTTACTTATTGCTCGCATTGTAGGCAAGAAAAAAATTTATTGGAAGTTCAAAACGCAATTGAACACATAAAATTATCACTAGTTAATGATTGCCTCCGTCGTTACGATAACCCTGTGGATATCCAATAAACTTCAGTTTTTCTCCAGTAGTAGTAAATGAAAATATTTATTACAACTTGTATCGTAACAAATTTCAACACACAAAATATTATTCGTTTTTCATGATCTTCATCGTTACGATAACACTATTGTTATGTGATCGCAGTGTAAACTTCAGTTTTTCTTCATCGAATTTCTGCAGTAAAATGGAAGTGGGGTTTCCAAATTCAATGCTTTCCAAGTTACAATGTCGGAAATTACGAAAGCTGTTGAAATCTTCATCAAAATCCATAACACTATCTAATGGAATCGCTTCGCCGTCAGGGAATTCAAAAACGTGACTAGTACACAAGAACCCATTCAATTTACTTGGTTCCGTTATCCATGTCTTAAATTTGTTTTTGGATTTTCTTTATGAATTTTCTTACCAAAAGAACTACGTTGACCAAAACTCAGATGACTTGGGGAAAATACTGAACATACACTTCAGAAAAAATATTTTCAAACTGATCCCGCATCACGTATTTCATGTAGTTCGAAGGTGTTAGGCGAAGTTTCATTGGCACTGAAAAAAAATAGATAAAAATGATTAGAAACAAATATAGTTTTATACGTGCCATTCAGATTGTGTAACTATTTTTTTTCAAAATTAGCTTTTTAACTTTTTTTTTTTTCAAAAGTGCTTTTTATTACTTGGCCGGCACTCAAAAGTTTAAATGAAAATTGAAAACATGAAAATGTAAGCATTCTCGTACCTTCTTCGATCGTTTGAATTCTGCATATTTCTCCTACAAAGTCTTGAAATTCCTGCTTCATATTCCAGATATCAGTAGCGCGTGTTTCTACACAACTGACTTGAAGAAAATGAATAAGGCAGTTCATTTTGAGAAGAACTTTCTTCAAAATCTGATTCACTTCCCGAATTTGGTTCTGAAAACTTTATTATCCATTTATTTCAAAGTTTTTAAACGTACAACTGCAAGAACGTGAAGATCCGCCTTGGAGAAAATAAATTCAAAGAACTCTTCAACTTTTGGACGATCCTCACTTAGACCTGGAACACTGTTTGTTTCATGAAGAAAGAAAAAAAACCCAACCGAAATAAATGAATGGTGACAAAAAGTTGTTTCTGCTGCTGACATTAAAAGTCCTTCTACGGATCTTCAGAGTGAATTTGAAGTCTCGAGGCTGAACATTTTTTTAAAAACTTGAAATCAATTTTTGGTTATCTGTGCTATTTTTTTGGGAACACACACCTTCAGTGAAACAATCGGTTTTGACAGTTGTCTTTGGTTGTGTTTGATGAGGGAGCCAACAGTGGTGTTTACGCAATTGAATCGCATGACGTCACTCCCGGGTAGGAAAGTAAAGATTTTCAAAAAATCGTCGCGGGAGAGAATGTTCATTTGGACAAGACAGGTAAAAACGCGGTATGATAGTCAAACTGACAATTCCGCGTCGAATACAAAAAAGCCACTATAAACCTAAGCAATTGTTGGGCAAGTGTACCGCTTTTAGGGCTAAAGCTGTCGCAATCGGCTATTAAAATCCGTTTTTTTCTCTTCATCTTCGCATCTCGCACGCTTTTCCCGCCTGAGTATCTCACGGCTGCTGCAATAAGGTTTTTGGCACGATGCCGGTTTCGCGACAGCCATAAGTATCGGTAAAAGCTAAGTGGTCAAAATGAAAAATGTTTCATCGACCCAAACTTTGGTGAAAACACGAATGTGACCTAAAACGGAATATTTTGGCACCGTATCAATTTTTGGTCTCCGGTTACCATAAATATGTTTTCATGCCCGACTTGAGAATCTGTAAGATTGAAGCAGAGTGAAACAAGGTGAAAAGTCGGAATTGCTGAAAACTTATGTATAACTTCAGGTGATCCAAATTTCTAAAACATTTAGGCCCCGTTTTTGACAACATGAAAAACGCTCTTTTGCAAAGGTGTCAGATGAAAAAGTTTTTTTTGGATTATCTATCCGTATGAAAATAAAACCCCTTTTTCCCATAAAGGAAATGTTTCGAGAAAAATTTCAAAAACGCCCTAAAGCTAAGTAATTTTTCAGTTCGTTTATGGTAGTTTTATGGAGCGGGAAAATAAGTGTCTGTCAATTATAAAGGTTTTTGGTAATTGATTTTGTTACAAAACTGCATAAAAATAGAAGCATTTTTGCGAAGTTGAAAATCAATCGTAATCAGGGGTCACCTACAGTAACCCCGCGCAGAAATCTTACCCAGGCTAAAAGTTTCAGAATTTTTTCAATGCCAATCTTGGGTTATAGGAACGTTAAATAGTTTTTCAGCAAATCAGAGTTTTCACTTTGCCCCCCCCCCCCCCTCCTAATGAGGCCACTGCTCTTCTTCCAGATACGGCGTCACGCGATTTTTGAGAACATCGACAATATTCGATCGCTTTGCGACATTCAAGAAAAAGTTTCTTCGATTCAGCTGAAAACGAGAAAAACCGAGTTATTGGATCTGAATAGATGAAAAATAACCATACTGGGCCCATGTGTACCGTTACCTAAACCCCACTTACACAAGACAGTACTTACACAAAACCACAAAAATGGGTACAGGTAGAACATTTTTCCGAACCAAGAAATCGTAGTTGGTAAGTGTTACAAAAACGTTTGTTTTAATGGATTCATTTTTGGATTATGTTAAACAAAGTTATGAATTCAGGTAATGGGTAAGTGGGTTTTGGGTCATGGGACCCAATATGGTTATTTTTCATTTCACGTTTTCAGCTGAATCGAAGAAACTTTTTCTTGAATGTCGCAATAGAACTCGAGTTTAGGAGAAAGTACGTATTAATTTACACCGGAATGGGAGCACGATTGCCGGCCGAGACATGCGAGTTGAAAAAAAGGTCCGTTTTAAACAAAATGAAAAACGGCAAGAATTGACTCTGGGGTACACTTATTATTTGCAATGTAGTAACTCAAAATCTTTATTAAACCTTACATCAAAACACATTTCAACACACAAATTATTATTGGTTTTTAATAATCTCCATCGTTACGATAACACTATTGTAATGAGACCGCAGTGTAAACTTTAGTTTTTCTTCATCGAATTTCTTCAGTAAAATGTAAGTGGGGTTTCCTAACTCAATACCTTCTAAGTTACACCATGGGGCATTACGAAACTTGTTGAAAGTCTCATCAAAATCCATAACTCTATCTAATGGAATCACTGCGCCATCAGGGAAGACAGAAATGTAGGTAGTGCACAAGAACCCATTCAATTTACTTGGTTCCGTTATCCATGTCTAAAATTTGTTTTTGGATTTTCCTTATGAATTTTCTTACCAAAAGAACTACGTTGACCAAAAGAGTGATCCAATCGGGAAAATACTGAACAACCACTTCAGGAAAAAGATTTCCAGAGAACTGTTCCATATTGATGTAATTCAAATAGTCCCGCGGCGTTAAGTGAAGTCTGATTGGCACTGAAAACTTTTATTAAAAATGTAATTTTAGAGCACTAATTATTTAAAGTTCGATCTGCACTTTGTATATGAATTTTCGTACCTTCTCTAATCTGTTGAATTCTGCAAATTTCAGCTATAAATTCTCTAAATTCTGGCTTAATTGGTTCTAAAAAATGGATTTGGAGGAAATAAATACGGCAGTTTGTGTTCAGAATTACTTTCTTCAAAATCTGATTCACTTCCTTATATTGGTTCTGAAAATCTTATTATCCATATATGTCAAAGTTTTTCACGTACAATTGCCAGAAAATGAAGATCCGCTTTGGAGAAAATATTTTCAAAGAAATGTTCAACTATTTGACGATGACCACTTAGCTCTGAAAAAAAAAATTATAACGAATGAAAAAGGCTAACCAAAATTTAGCAACGTAGACGAATCATTTTTATTGCTTTGGAAGGTATGCATCCTTCTACGGTTTGTCAGAGTGAAGTTAAATTCACGAGGCTGAAAAATGTTGTTAAATTTTAAATCCCTTTTTTGGTCACCTGGTCGCTGATTTCTTCGGAAACATTCACCCCCAGAGATACAATTGGTTTATGTAGTTGTCTTGGGTTGTTCTTGATGAGTGTCCCAACATCTTTTTTCAGTCGAATAAATCGCGTGACGTCACTTCCGGGTAGGTAAGTCAGTATTTTCAAAAAATCGTCGCCAGAGAGGATGTTCATTTGGAACAGACTGATAGAAAAGAGTATGAAAGCGGAAAACTGACACCTCAGCGTCAAAGAGAAAAAAAGCCATTTCAAACAAAAGCTGTCGTTGGAGCGTGTCGCTTTTACGACTCGGTAAGGTAAACGATGCGAAATAGTGTCAAATTGGATTATGCCGAAAAAAACACACAACTCAGATCCTTGTTGCGCAATGTCAATTTTTTGTCTGTCTCCGAACAGCAATTGGCCTTTCTAATAATTCTACATAAAAACAACATTTCAAAGGGGCTTGGCTGGTTTCTCTGCGCTCTCCTATCAAAGCGCACTCTCTCGCGCGTCCGCAATTGGCGCCTATAGCGGCGGGACCATGTGCCTAGAATCCTTTAAGGTGCCGAAGGGGTGGTTGTTGCTGTATAACCCAGCTCAAAACAAAGAAATACCCACCGGTTTTCGGCTTCTTCTACTAATGAAATAACTTTTCAGCGGCAAACCCTGAAACATTTCCGAATTCCAAGACTTGGTTGTCGCCCTTTCGTTGTTAGTCTTTCGTTCAATTGGAATTAAATAAGCCAGACTGCAAGTCTTGAAATTTAAAGAATCATCTTGTTTTCTGAGAAAATTACAAGTCATAATTAAAATATCATCAATATTATGACGTCATTCTATCGTAAGATTTTCTGAAAGCGACCATCGTTATCGCATTTCAGACTCCCACAGCCGAAGTTTTTGATTATCTAATCGTAGCGCAACTGGTAAAAATTGATAATTTTAAACTTTTTGAAAGAAAAGGGGAAGTCTTGTAAGTTGATCACCTGTCAATTGGTTTTTTTAAGAGACAAAAAAGTTTTTTGGCTTCCAGTAACAAACACCTCCCATCCTTTATGATAAACTAAAAAAACCGAGTTTTTGAGGAAAACGTGAAGAACCTTTTTCCTTTATTTCTATCATTATCTTCAACACGTTAAGGAAACATTCATTGACTCAAAGCAACATCAAAAAAAGTTATCTATGATCTCCATGTTCAAAGCAATACTTTTGTTATCTGTCTCGAAATTCATCTTCAGAGTTTGTCCATCTTCGTTCTTCAGAAAGATAGAAATAGGATTACGAAATTTGCCAAATTCATATCTGTATACATAACAAAACTTATCTTCAATACCAATTTTGTTATCGAGAAGTTCAAAAAATTTCACAGGTTGATCACATGATATTGTCTCACTGTCTCGAAAAGAGTTCTGTAACAGTTTCGCAAAAAGACATTCCATTTTCCGTTTTGCAGCAACCACGCCTGAAAAATTATATTTAAAAAAATTCTATAAAACTTACATGAACAATTTTGACACTGAAGTATTCAGAGCCCATGAAGCATTTCTTAATGATGACTTCAGAAAAGTTTTGATTGAATTGAGGCGCAGCGATCTCACTGTACTTCATAAAACTATCTTTATTTAGTTGAAGTTTAATTGGCTCTAAAAGGAATTTAAAAAGCGATTTTGGGTAATATCCTACTATTCAAATTTTGTTGGTTGCTGCAAATTTCAGTCAAAAAACTTTGAAATTCCTTTTCAAGTACAAAACGATCAAACCCTCTATCGTGAAAGCTGACTTGAAGAGTGTCAATAGGGCAGTTTGCGCCCAGAATGACTTTCTTCAAAAGTTGAAAAGCTTCAGGAACTTGGTTCTAAAAATGCTACAAATTAATTTGATCAAAAGTTTGTAACTTACGACTGAGAGAATTTGAAGATTGCCTTTGGCGAAAATATGATTTGAAAACTGTTCAACTAGTGGTCGATCACCGTATGGCTCTGAAAAAAGACAAAATCACTACAAATAAAAACCCTCACCAAAGTCAATAAATTGCGACGTCAACACGCCTTTGCTACTGAAATTACTGAATTTAAACGTTCTTTTGGGCGTTTTAACAGTGAAATTGAACTCATCAGTCTGAAAAAAAAGTCTCAAAATTTTAATAGATTATTGATTACCTCATTGTTCTCGTCTGGAATACATACTTCCAATTATATAGTCGGTTGAGACACGCGTTCTTCGTTATTCATGACGAGGGTACCGACGGTTGCGTTCAGGCAAATGAACCGAGTCACTCCCGGGTAGAAAAGTCAGTACTTTCAAAAAGTCGTCGGTAGAGATGTGGTTCATATCGTTTTTAATAAAAACAAGTGCACTTTGAAGATGAACGAGTAGGTTTTGCAATTCTAAGTCTAACTTATAAAAGCTATTTCAAACCAAACCCAAGTGTTGAAATTAAAAAAAATTGTGTTGAAATTAAAAGCAACGCTTTTAAATTTAAAAGCGACTTCTCGTTCAGATGTTAGCTTTCAGAGTTTTGCCCTATTGATCGAAAAAAGTTCCGATTTTCTTGTAAAGCTTTGAATGTATTTGAACAATACGAATGTGAATACCATTCTTATTATTGAACTTTAAGTTTATGTATAATTCACCAAAAATGCAGAACAGATTTGTAAGCAGAGTTCACACTTTTGCGAAATCTTCAACAAATGTTTAAAACAGAAGTTATATGCAAAATTTCTACTAATTTAAAAATTAGTACTTTTCTGATGTTGGTTTTTATCGCCTTCACTAAACACGGACGTACATGAACTTTTTTGACATAACTTGTAAAATTTTGATCTACCATGGGAAGACCAATTTCAGATTGGGTAAAAACTTTTTCAAGAAGGTGTTTATATGGAATTTTACTATTCGAGTTCAATTCTTGTTTTCAGAACGTTCATTTTCCCACAATACAGTTTTTTTGGACGTAAGATGTTTGCGGTACCTACGTACTTTGGCGTTTGGTTGAACACGGTAATGCTAAATTAAAGTTTTAAATTGCCTTCGACGCACGGTGTGGGGAACTTACGTATCAAACCCCCCTCACGCCAAACGCCCCTTCTTCAGCCACACTTTATACATACTTCTCGTTTTCTTTTCCAGGTTGTCTTGGCCTATTACAAAATTTGTTGTTTCACCGGTTAAAGAAACTTAGACGATGTGAAACATTTCAGAGATCTGTTTTTCGGTTTTCGTTGTTGAACTGACTGTCAAATCAGCGAGGAAAAATGAACGCAGACGGAGACAGAAATGGCAATATGTAGTGTCTAATAAGTATATCAGATGCAGAGATAGAAGGTCTAAGTCTGAACTATAATTTTTAAGGGTTTTAGGAAGAATCAAGTTTGCAATTCATTCCACTTCCAGCATCTCCGTCAATCGAAAACGCGAAATAAACAGGACGAAACGTCTCTCCGTAATGAAATTCCCGCCTTCATAGGAAGACTCATGCAGGGCAATTCGATAAGGCTCCCCGCGCATATCCCACCAACACGGAATGGACTCTCTTTATAATATGTAAGCAGATGCAAAAGAGAAAGATTCGTGTGATGATCGCAATGTACCCGTGCGGTGGTCCTGGCGAAGGCAACCCGTGACTCAGAGCAGTCGCTGCATCAACGCGACCACCAGCAGCAGCCACAGCGGAGGATTCCACGACCCGACGGTGTTGCAAAGTGGTCCATGACAGCCGCAAAGTGTGAGACGAGATGGCTCTAGCTCTTGACGTTGTGCAGTTGCCAAGAAGAGCTCACGAGCCGTTGTGTCTGAAAACACATTTAGTTAATTTTGATTTAGAAACAAGTATGCATCACTTTTCCCCGTAAATTTAGCCGTTTTTTCGCCTAACTGGACACGAAGGAATCGCTGTCGTTTGACCGAAAACGCCTCTGCGCCTAGTACGCAGTCGCATATTTGCGTATACAGTCATTAGAAGTGCAGGCTTATACTTTATAAAAAGAATTTGGCAAAAAAATATAAGTTTGTAACAGTTAGGAGACCAATAACCTTAGAAAATTGTTTAGTTCGAGGTTTTTATTGCCCAAATGTAGAATGCAAATTTTAAAAACACTAAATAGCAATAACTAGGAAAACCAAACACATAGAATTATAGATTTTGAATGTTTACCTAATTTGTTGAATGCGAGTAAAAATCAAAGTTTTCCCAAAATAATATAAAAGTGTGTGTCGTGGTTACGCGTAGTTCCAAGTTAAATAGCCAATTTATGGTTAATAGCTATATAACATATACAAAGATAGTTTTTTAACAGAAAAGAAAACTGTAAAGATAAGTTTCCGTATTGAAATCAAAACCAGTAACACATATAGCAAAAACCAAATGGCAAATGTATTTTTTGCATAATGGAAAAGTTTGGGTTATCTTGGGCAAACGAATTTGGGTATAAAAATCATCAACTCGAGTACCAAAGGTTTTTATGACCTGAATAAAAAAAATCATATTATCTGAATTATAAGCTCATGTTTAGACTCATCAAAAATGAGCTCACAAGGCTTTTTTTTAGTAATTTTGTTACATTGCGTGTTTGGAAAACTTTGTAATTTTTTCGACCATTTAAGTAAGTTATAACCTTGTTATTTTATAAATTTTAATGTTGGCTGCAAAATTATGAATTAAAATTTATCGTTTTTATGCTCGTTTCTACTCACCCAAGCAGCCCGAGTGTCCTCCAAGCGCACGGACTAGACTATGATTATAGCCATGTACATCAGAAAGACAGCCTCTTACGTATCCATAACGTTTCCTCCCTAGAAAAAACAATTATAAAAAGAAATATAGATTAGAACTCACCTCCCACCACGTCATTTATCCGTAATGTCACACACATGTCTGAACAATTCTTCACATAGAGAAAATTTCGATCCAAGCTGAAAAAGACGGCCATGAAAGTTTTTCTCGACCCTTTTCCACTTTGGTTGATTGAATTAAGTTCATCTTGGTTTTCCCCAGTCGTTATCCCCGGTTAATGTTCGTAAAAACATTCCTGCTGCACTTTTAATCAAGCTTGAAATCGTCAGGCTTGACCTCCTCTGGGTCAAGCATGACAACGTTGTGCGTTCATAGGGAAAGGAAGCAAAGGCCAAGTACAATTTGAAAAAAAGTGTTCGTCAGATGCAAAGAGGATATCTTCTGCACTTTTAATCAATGGCAAAATTGGGATTTGCTGCCCAATTTATGACAAAGTACAATAAGGTACAAGTAAAACCCACTTAGTACAATTTACATCGCTTGACGATACAGTCAAAAACGAAAAGTCTAACTACAACACTGAAACTTTGGAACGAAATTGCACGTTGTTTACGTTATTTAGTGATCAAAATGTTTTTCAAATAGTAAGAAAAACGCAACTTCGAAAACAAAAATTGGAGAAAAAAAAATCTATTTCACAGTTTTCTATACTTTAAAAGCTGTGTGTCACGAAAGCGCAACGAGATATTGGTTGTGTCTGTGTCCTCTCCAATTGCAATGCTATCTTGACCAGAAAAGTAGGTATCCGATCTTTAGGACCATAAGATATCATCTTAAATTGATTGTGAAGTTTGCTAAAATTTAGCTAATGTCTTTTTTCTATAAACTTTTTCGTACGTAACCATTTTAAACCCCAAGAAAGCGAAAAGGAACTACTAGATTTTTTTTTCCATATCAGCACTGGAAACGATTTAGAAACTCAACAGAAAAATATATGTGCCCATCGTATTAATTTTTTTTTCAAAGTCGAACAAAACGAATTTTTTCCTAGGACCCAAAGGGCGATGTGTAAATAATATGTTTCAAGGCATTCCGTCTTAAAATTAAATAGATACTCCTCACCAAACCTACTTCGGCCTATATGGCTGCGTACCCTGCCTGAGTATCCTACATCGCACGCTTTACTCTATGAACAACATCAAAACATTGGTGCGTTGCTCCAAAGTAGTTTTGGCATTAACCAGAGTGTTTACCTGTGACGGTCGCAGTGAATGTCGAAAGACATTGGTTTCCTGTACAAATGCTCAATGTAGGGATAGTGATCCTCCAAGTACGGACTCATACAGCTGTAGCACGGCAGCCGAAGAGCTGAAAATACTTGATTTAGATATTTCTTTTTCACAATATGTTTCCTCTTTCGTTTAACCCCAAAATCGAGACTAAATACTTTTTCTCCCTACTATATCGCCTGCCGCCCTTCCCTCTGCCTAGGCGACGGGGCAAAAAAGAGTACTTCGAATTGGCCATTGTTTCGGACTTCTTCCCGATTGTTTTCCGGCCAACTACGAGTGTCAATCAAGCGCGAGAGCGCGCGCGCGAAACGAATCACTCCCTGAGAGCATTCCACAACACCACGACGGATGGGGCGCCCGAAAAAAATGTGAAAATTAAGTGAAGGCGAAATTTATTCACGGCTGCCGGAAGCGCAGAAGAGCGAGCGCCGTTCGGGCGGCCAGACGGACTACGGCCCTTCCGGAGAGAAAAAAAAAAACAGGGAACCAACGGGTTCAGCCTTGATTTGGGGGAAACCCGAGCGTGTTATATTTTGTTTTTTGAGTTACAGGCTGTGCCAACTGAATATTTGCTTAACTTTGAGATGTTTGCCTACGAATTCCATAAACTTCGATTTCAAAGTTTACCTCAACCTCCTGTTGGAGAATTAGTAATCTGCGTTTTGCAGAATTTATAGGACAACTTGTCCACAAACAACCGATAAATTATAAAATTAGGGTCAAATGAAAAACAAAAGCAGTTCAGTTTTAGTAAATTTTCTAATAGTCATTTTTCTGTGGAACGAAAGAAACGAAATTGTTTTTTATAACTTTATAAAATAGAATACTTTAATATGAACGAAGTCATTTTTGAAAAAAAAAGTCGACAAAAACAACAAAAACCATGGTAACATGATGGTTTTCTCAACAATTTCAAATATTTCGTAGTAGAGCGCGTATATTGAAATTGCACCACGAGTAATCAAATAGTTGTAATTCAATTTTGTAAAAAATTGAATTTTGAGGTTTAACATTTGGTTTTTATATTTAAAGATTTACGCTTGCAAAATATTTTGAAATTTGAGGTTTAAAGGTAAACGGTTTTTTTTTAAATTTCAAAACTGAAAGATACGCCAAACTGTTTTACCGGAAACGCATCGTTTTTTTCTGCTTTTTTTCTAGCCTGATTCAATATTTATATTTTTAATTTAGGGTCTTAAATATTAAAAAAACAGTTCAGTTCAAACATTAAAAAACAGTTCAGTTTAATTGAATTCCAAACGACTTCCTATTGCAGATTTTTTTTTGTATTTACAACCTTTATTTTCAAAATGTTTGAAAATATAGTACAAAACAGTTGAATTTCAACATCTCGAAGAAAGCTACCAAAAAAAAGCTACCCAGAATTCAAATTCATGCAAATTTATCGAAGCGGCTAAGACGGCTTTGACAACATGTCGCTTGTTTGACACCCATTGGCCTGGTGATGCCTGAGGCAGTAAAGCTATACTTTTCGAAAGTGTTTTAATTTTGGGATTCTCAAATGAGCTTTAGTTCCCCTTACTTCGTTTTTTCGTTTACGCCGCTCGATTCGTACACGACGCCACGAAATTGCGACTCGTCTGTTGCGAGGCGTCGAAGTGCATAAATCGAGCGGCGAAGATTCCGAAGATTCATGGGTGACGGAGGAGAATTTGTTACCCCGGCTGTGTTCCTGGGCTGGGAACCCAGCTGTGCTTCCTACTTCTACTCTACGAGAGGATCCGATGCAGCAGATTAGGCAACAATCCAATTAAAAGACCGCGAGCAGGGCCCCCAACCCGCATTAACGGCCGCTCAAGCGACAATCCGGAGCACAACAAACGCTAGGAAAACAGGGGCAGATAACATCATTTTCTCCCTTGACTGCACTAATTAGGAGCGATGATGAAATTGCATTACTAGTAACGCTGAAGAAGAAGAATACGGTAGTTTTCTAGCGCGTTTTTCGGACCTGTAGAAAAGTCGGAGACATTAGCAAGAAGATAGGAGAAGAGCTGGAGTACATCGGCCGCCATGGCGGACACAATGTCCGGAGGAGGGGTATGAGTGACAAGTCGGTCCGGATTGGATTTAGCCCTCCGAGGCCTCCATTTCGATGACGGACGCCCTCAAACGCGCTAATTCCGCCATTTCTTCACAGCTCCAACCATCAAAAACACTATCTACGGGATAGCCATTTGTCTGGTTAATGAGACAACTGGGAAAGAAATGGAGGGGTGGAGGTGTTGCAGGAAAAAGCCATTTTTAGACCCAAGTTTTGCCATTCTTATGAGATTCCTTTCAAACATGGAGGGTAAATTTTTATTACAAAGGTAGAATTGGTCGAATGACGCCATTTTGTCTCTTATTGACACTCGTTGGTAGGTAATTTTATAGACTACCCAAAAAGTTTACTTTTATTACCAAACTTTTAGACCAACTCTTATGGTTTTCGAAAGCTTTAAATGCCTTGGAATTTTCGAATCCGGTTAAAAATCAAATAAATTGTGTATCTAAAGTGAAATAAAAACTAAAAATTACAAATCTTGAAACCAATTCTAAATTCAGGGTCAAACACGAAACAAGACTGGAAGTCCAAAAATTTGCTGAACGAAAAATATCAGACTTCGTGGCGGTTCATTCTCTGCTATAAGAAAGAAGCGTAACTTTTGCGTGTTCTTCAAAAAGTCAAAAACGTCCATTTTTTACCTAAGTTTCTTCTTCCAGAATAGTTTTTCGATTTCACTTTTAGCATTGCATTTCAAATCAACGGGTTTGTTTTGCACAACAGGAAAAGTCAAAACAAGAACACAGAATTGAACAATTAGTCTGGCCCAACTGGAATGGTATGGCCCAAAAGAGGCAAAATCCTTACTTTTTTGTAGCCCGGTAGTCTCAAAATTGAAAGTGTCAAATTTTGCACCCAAATTTGAAAATTTAGAAAAATTGGAGTAAACGGAAAAAAGAGGCACCTGGGTGTAGTAAGGATATTTTCATGTTGTGTAAGAAGCCAGCAATATGCAGGTTTTTCCATGTTTAACTACCAACAGTCAAAACAAAAGCTGTCGCGTATTGTGGTTGGCCGCATTCGGCCGCCTGGGACCGCGTTGCGCCCTCACGTAGGTGCACGTGTCTCAGGTACCGATAAAATGCGGCCGATCAGCGCAGAGCGGTTCCACGATGCTTTTGGGATCCTTTCCATGGCCATGCCACCGACTTACTTATGGTTACGAATAAATGGGGATATAATTGCCAACTACATTCACTCAAGTTCAGATTGCTCATCTTTTAGATTCATCTATGAAACAATCTACGAGATAAACTTTTCAGAGTGCCTTAGTTTACGTCTCTTTCTAATGTTTCCGGTGCAAATGTGCGTTGGTGCGCATGTCCTCCCGTAAAAGTCTTCTTCTGATCTCCACGCAAACATGGAGATTCGCTTCCGGGCGCTCGCTGTTTCAGCCACCCCTACCGCATTTCCGGGCCCAGCTTTGCCATTAATTAATCTCAGACCGGATGCCCATTTCCCTGGATATCGATGGGAGTGCAAAAGAAGAACAGCAGGAGGTCACACCCTTTGTCTCATCAGTCATTGATCAATGTTCAAAGGATAGATAAACATTGTAACCCATTAGTTTTACGCCTGGTGTTGCGAGAGACAAGGTGTCAAGAGGAGGTTTTATGGGGTCAGAAGGGCGCAGTTGCTCTCAAGACCCGAGAAGTAGCAAAAAGGTGGAGAAATGACAGGCGGGCCTCTTTTTCAAGCGAGAATCGTTTGTCAAAGCACGATGACTTTAAACATGTCGCGTCTTCTTTGATCTTTGGGACCATGTCACAAGGGTAAAGGGGGAGCAAAAGCTGATAAATGAGGTCACAATTGTCAGTTTGAGAGTATAGCTGTGAATCATTGAAATAGCGCAAAAAGGACAACCCTAAAAATCAAAAACCTATTGTTTTTCATTTGACTTCTAACGTTGGCTGCGTATCTGACGTACCATGTTTACCATATTTGGCATATTTTCGAGATTCGAAGTAGTTTTCTAAGCAAGTGCGACATAGTTTTGAAAAGAAAATAATGTGCAAAAGGGTAGCGAAAAGACTTAGGTTTTGTTGTCAATAGGTGTCAATCGTCATTTCAGATTTTCATCTGCAAAGTAGAAAAGGTTTATACAAAACATTCTCTTTTTATGAGGCTTCACTTACTTTATTGTTCTCTTTAAAGGTAGTTTTTCTTGTTTGAAGTTAAGAATCCATTTTGAAATTGCGGGAACACCCCGGTTAGGCTCGTAGACCTCCCTGTTCGCCACCCTTCATTTGGCTTCTAAGCGCTTCAATTAAATTCACGGAGCGTAAGCGCCATGTCGTAAATTAAAGGCTCCATGAGCAAGAATAAGAAAACAACATCAAGCGGAAAAACAAAATTTCGTTTTATACTGAAAGTCAACGGGATTTTACAGTGTGCAACCAAAAGTACCTATGACTGAACTAGGTATAATATGCCATAGTTAAAACTCAAAACTAAAAATTGAGGTCCTAACTAAAAAAAATTATATATGTACAACGAATCAACACATTTACGAAATTTTCTTCATATCTTGATGCGGTAATCTGTCATTTCACATTATAACAACCGAAAGTTAAAGTATTCCTCCACTATTCCTTCCTAAAGCCCTCAAAAATAGCTGCCCCCGAAAATGAAGCTTAAATGAATTTTCAGTTAAACGAAGTTAAAACTAGGCTGTCAACCATTAGCTTCAGTTGGGCATGAAATAGAACTACAATGGTTACTTGTACTGTTTGAAAACGTTTTTGAAATAGCTTGAAAAGTAAAGGTTAAAACGAAGTTCAAACGATTTTATGGTTTTATAGGTTTCATTTAACGCAAATCATGGTTTCATACAAAGCTTCTCAAAATGTAAATGGATTTTCAGAATAACCGCGAAACAGTGGAAGCTTTGAACTTTTAGGTTTATCAGGCTTAAATGTTACTATTTGTCAGCAAAATATTTGCACGAAAAAAGCAAACTGTGGCAATACAGATTGACTGACAATTTTCAGTTCTGTGCCATTGTTACTCTGTTGTGTAACACTTTTCAAATCTCAATTTGCAAGATCAGCTGCAGAGTCTCCATTCTTTCAGCTGAATGCCCTTACTCTAAGCCTAAATGACCTTGGTCCTTGTGCTTACTCGTCCGTCCATCCGGCCATTTCCGGGAGCCGCTTTGGCGAATTTCCGAATCCCGTGTGTCTTTTCCGCGCAATGTGCGCTCCGGCGAGAGAATTTGATGGGGTCCGGGCAGCCAGCTGTATAATCCGCTGTGGATATCAGCGTTTATGAGGCAAGGTGCTCCCGGACCGAACCTCATCCCCTCCGAAACTCGTCAGCCGGTGCGAAACCTCGTTAGTGCATCTCTGCTCCGCGTCTCCTACCCTATTTTGGAAACGTGGTTCCGGTGGGAGAAGAAAACTTCCCTCAAGAGAGGAGACGATTACGTGGCTAAGTGAACTCGAAATGCGATGAATATTGCGCCTCGTTTTGCAATTGCTTCACTCGGAGACTCGTATTGAAGGTGGATGACTCGCCTGATGGCCCTCTGGGGACACGGCGCACCGCTCGAAGCCATTTTCACACTTTTTGTGCCGAACGACGAGCAAGCGACAATTCATTCGGGCCGAGGTAGCAAATTGCGCGGGGACAATGAAAGGAGTCTCTTGCGAGTTGCAAAAAGCGCAAGGTCAAACTACAATTTGACGTATTGATATGAAAACACGTCGAACTCAATAATGAGAAGTTCATATGAACTTCAAGGTTAAGTTTTCGTCAAACTCCGAATAGTGTCTTAAACAACAGACAAACTTTGGCACAAAGCCACGCTCTTTAAATGGGTAGGGAACCATTGCACTGAATCTGTCGCTTTTCATGAACAACTTATAAAATTTAGCACAAAACGAAGAAAATCTAGTTTTGTTTCATCAAATACAGCGAAATTTTGGCACGTAGGGGAAAGGAAAATGCTAGTTTGTCTTCACAACAGACAAAGTTTGGAACGAAATCAGCAAAAGCAGTCGGTATCCCTTACCAACAGATAAAATATTGGCACGAACCCAAGTTCGCAAAATGTTGATTCGCCCTATCAGGAAAAAGCAGCTGTTTTTCAAACTTTGTCATGCAACACTTCCCAATTTGTCATTTTTTAGCCAAAGTTTGAACGTTTTTGGCATTCCAGTGGGAACAGAAAACAACTATCAACCTTGTGTTCAGAGATCTAGAGCAACTTTGGAAAAACTAGGGAAAAAATGTAACAGCTTTATTTTTGCACTTAACACTTTCCAAATTGTATGGTCACTTTTGCGCCAATAAAAGTTGTTACAAATCTTAAAACTTGCTCTTTCGATTTCGGTTGAAACCCAACTTTCCCGTTCCGTTTCGAATTCGCACCCGTCAACAGCGCCATTTAGCAACAGAAGAATAATTGCACATTGTTTCGAAGTCAAAAATTGAAGAGATTCAGTTTGATCTACGATTTCTACGCTTTTTTTCTTCATCTTTGGAAATTTACATTAACAAGATCTATGTGTTACAAAAAGTCTAATTCGAATCTAAGCGTTTACACTATTTGCGCAATTATTCAAGTTACTTCCGATTGGTGTTATGATACATTTCTTGGTGGTTTAGCGTGTCGGAGACCAAAATCTGAGAAAGTGAGTAACATGGAACGAAATGTAAAATTTAAATTATATAAAATTGTTTTACGCGAAAACTAAAATAATAAACATAATTGGTTTTGTAGGTGGTAGTTCAAGGGTACCGATTTGAGGTGGATTTTGACTGCTTCGTAATTTGAGATTTTCGAAGTGGCTTAAAACAATTTACAAAGCTAGAATTTTCTTAACTGAAATCTGGTTTTCAAAAGCTACATCTTCAGAAGACACTGAAGCTTCGGAGAAACTCAAACTTGACTTTAAAGTGTCTCAATCGTTCAAGTGGTCTAGTTCAAAATCCGAGTTCTAAGTTAAGGAAAAACAGAAAACTTGATTCCAAAAAAACCAAACCCTTTCCAACTTAAAATTTCAGATTCAGTAAAACCGTCTTGAAAGTATTGCGATAGTTGATAGTGAAGAAGTAACAAAGTTTTAACTAAGGTAAAACCTTGAACGTCATTTCGTTCGACTGAAAAACTGCAAATCCGAACCTGAGTCTTCAAAAGTGGCCGGGTCGTGTACATTGGCTAGGATGAAGGAGAAGAGCTTCGTGAACTGCGAAGTCATTGGGACTCTCCTGGAGCTGCCGTTCTTCTGGTTCTGCTCAGCAGGTAGCGCCGTCATCGGCTGCTGCGCATCGCCGCCGGCGCCACGAGGCAGGTGCGGCCGGCCGAGGGGGCGGGGCACGTAACGCTGTTTAGAGCGCTTGCGAGCGAATAAAACGAATCAGGCACCGCCATGCCTGAGTGACGAGCGCGAAATAGCGCGTCGCGCGCAGAGAGCCCGAGTGGATGCTCACTTGATACGATAAGGACAAGCAGGAAACGAGCGACGACTGGAGAAACTCTTCTCATGCTCGTCCAAGCAAGAGCACCGCGCTTCAGTCCTCAGAAGCGAAAAGAGAGCCCCTGAGACGCATAATTTGTCGCCAGTTTGGTCTCGGACCAGTCAGGGTTGAACCACACAGATCAAACATAAAACAGCAAAGAAGCCATACAGACGCGTATTTCTGGGAAGAATGACATGTAACAGCTCTTTATCTGAGCAGAAATGACATTTACTGCAGGATTAGAGCGTTATTACAAATTCCCGACCTTTAAACAGATCACGTAGCTTTACGAGCATGAACACAAGAGAAATGGCTGGATTCTAAGAAACTCTCGTTTCTTAAAACCTCTTAAACAATTTGCGAAGCATCTGGCCAGGCTCAAATTTGCTTTCAGGAACGAAATACTATTTTGCAATTTGAGCACGTTTACATTTTCTACCCTGTTTATTATTTCCACTCCGAAACATATTGGGAAAACCACCTATTCCAATGCCTAATGAAAACTCTGCCTGGCTAAACTGTAACAATACTGCGTATCCGGCTTTAGGGGGCGCGGCCTAATTTTACTCTCTTCAATAACTTGAACGTGTGTTTTGCCTATATCCATACTCTCCTGCATCAAATTGAGGTCAGATCCTATAATCCGCGTACTCTAAGGGAAATGGTCTTCCTCTACGAGCGGCGCCGCGCTTCCTGCCACGAATCGGGTGGCGCGAGTTCTTTTTTCAGAGCCAATTCACGCAAAAGTGCAGGGTGGCCAGGCGCATGGCTTCATATCATGCCCCCGAAAATGGGCCCTAACTGCCGCAATCGGGCGAGGCGCTAATTAGCGAAATGCACTACCACGTCCGCCTTGCCATCCAGAGAGAGAGTGAGATGGGGTGCCGGATGGGGAAGGGCGTTCGGAGGCCAATGAGTTTATAAATAGATGAGAGGGGATAAGGGGAACATGATGGAGAATCAAAAAGAAATAAGATAGAGAGGGGGAATTGAAAAAGTAGGCACATAAAAGGTGCAGGATTTTAGTGACAATGTCCAGCCTTGGAGACATCAACGAAAGACACACAGTGAGGAGGAGCGCGACAGAGAGTGAAGCACACAAATTGAAACACTTTGAAATATACAAAGAGAAAATCACCAGAGTTAGATAAGTGTTAAGAGTGACAATTGCAAGACAAAGAGATCAAGATACGAGAGAGAGTGAGTGAGAGGGTGAGAGAGAAAGAGAGAGCGGGGAAAGAGAAAGAGTGATATAGATAAGCTGGCAGAGACAAAGATAGAGATAATCAGGATTGCGAGACAATGAAACCGAGAAAGAGTGAGTTTGAGTAGGAAAGATAAAGAGAGACGGAGAAAGAGAGAAAAAGAGTGAGAGAGATATAGAGACTGATCTATACAAAAATAAATACGATGAGGGACTAAAGACCACATTGGGAGAAACATGCAAAGAACGAGAGCCTAAGAGACCAAGAAAGATTGGCTTTGCAAGAGGGAGGGAGAGACAGAGAGACAGAGAGACAGAGAGACAGAGAGACAGAGAGACGGAGAGACAGAGAGACAGAGAGACAGAGAGACAGAGAGACAGAGAGACGGAGAGACAGAGAGACAGAGAGACAGAGAGACAGAGAGACAGAGAGACAGAGAGACAGAGAGACAGAGAGACAGAGAGACAGAGAGACAGAGAGACAGAGAGACAGAGAGACAGAGACACAGAGACGCAGAGAGACAGAGAGACAGAGAGACAGAGAGACAGAGAAACAGAGACACAGAGACACAGAGACACACAGACACAGAGACATTAGACCACAAATGCGAAAATATATAGTGTGTTTTTTAAAAAGATTTTCTCATATCTTTTTTTTGTTTTTTTTTCCAAATCCCCGCGCTGGAATTAACGCGATCGGCCTTTCAAGCGCAACTATCAACCGCCATTCTCATCCAATTATGCGCGTTTTCCTTAAGCATTTGTCGACATCAACGGCACATTTCATGCGTCCATAATTCATCTAGATACTTGACGATAACGGCGCGTCAACACGCCCGTGTCTCGATTCGCGACACTGTGTAACACCTTTTTCTCATTCAACTCGAAACACATTTCTCCCACATGTGGTACCCTTCAGGCTTCTTCAGACAAGTGGCTCTCGTTGCTAATTTAGTCTCCAAACATTCCTGGCCGCGCTGGATCTACTATAAATCATGTTCCCCAGGCCACAGGTTGCGGCAGGGATCAACTGGAGAAACGACCGAGCTTAGGCAACGTTTTCTAAAGCACAAGAGGCAAAGACTACTAGACTTTAACCTTAGCACTAGGACATTACCTTAACTACCTTAGCTATTTAGGGTAATACGGTAGCCGATTAAAGGTCGCCTTGACGGACGGCGGCAACGCTGCACGGCGACTGCTGCTTTATTTATGCGCCAATTACACTATTAGCCTTGAGAGTTGTGGTTCTCGCGAAACGTTTAGGGAAAATCAACGACGTTGAGGGGTTAAAGGGAAATGCTATTCAGTGAAATGAACTGAAAACAAGCTTTTGAAATGCTAGACGGGAGAGGTCGAGATATTGGCATAACGAGATTGAGGTCGAGCATGCTAAACAAAAATTGAACATCCGCCTTCTTCAAAACAGAAGGGCCGAATTGGCTTCATTGCATGGGGAAAAAGACAGAAACGTGTGAACTAAAAGAGAGACTTATCATCAAACTTTAGGGAATAAGACAAAAATTGTTATTTCTAATGACACTATTGCAAATTTGATAACAGCTTTGTTATGGAAATAGTTTTTATTTTTGTTCTCAATATCTAATATGTTTGCATTGACCCCTTCCTCGAGTTTATAACCGATCATCTCTTGAAAAGAGCATGTTCCTTTTCAGAAAAATCAAAACTTTATAAAATGATTTTTGAATGCTATTTTATACAACATTTTACTGCCAGCGTCTTTACGTTTTTCTGCGACAGAAATGCGAATAAAATATTGTGGAATGTCTCAAAAAAATTTGTTTAATTTTCATGGTTTGAGCAATTAGCTGTTTACTATCTATTGTAGATGAATAACAAACGATACCTCAAAATGAAACTTGAAATTCAATTCAAATCGAAATTTCAATTTCAACATATTTTTTTCATTTTTAGAACTGCAAATTCACATTCTAGATAAAATGCTTCATGAAATTTGTTTATTAACTTGTATGAGTTTATGAAAACACAAAAAAACAACGATCTACTCATCTTGTATTTAAACTCTACTATGAACCTGGCATTTTAGCATTTTTTTAAACTTTTATATTCATCTTCAGCATAATTGTGTATTACAAAATATGAAAAAGATCCTTCAAAAAGAACCTCTGTTTTGCTTTCCTTTACTGCGTGCACATCTGATTTATCGAAGATACTGCAGCTGTTTTTAAAACTATTCATTTATCAAAGATAAGTTTACTGCTAAAAAAAACTTTTTTAATCTCGATTTCAGATTTTTCACAATACCCACCCCGCGTTATGTGATCATGCCAATTTTAAGGCAATGCATGCTACGCGGCGATTTGACTCGCGTAATTTGCATAATTGTCGAAGACGAGGGGAGCTCATCGGAAATCCGTTTCCTGATGACCACACAGTCAAAACATTCCGTAATTTACATTAGTGATTTCATTACGAAACCGGAAATGCCTACAAATTGATTGCAAAAAGGTTTTCTCTTTTGGAAAACTGGTATGCAAATCATGGTGGTGGAGTTTATGCTGGTTATTTTTTGGTTTTGAATCCTTCAGATTTGTTGTGTGCATGTGCTTAATTTCAAAGTGCTCTGTTGAAATTGGATGTTTGGTGGGTAATTGGTTAATTACGCTTTGTCTGATTAAACAGACATCAATAGAAACTGTTTGTCTAATCTATGATCGCTCGTTTCTTTGAAAATACGGAGGGGGCACGGCAAAAAAGGCAAATGGTGCACCGTTTTAATCATGTCGGACAAAAAATGTTTATTCTTTCGGTTTTAGTTTCGCCCACCTTGAAATTTAATATATTCTCATGACAAGATGAAAAAGAAAGCTAGAAAAATTTTAATAACTACGCCCTGAGCAATTTCAACCTGAAGAAATCCATCAGGACAGGGTCAACTTTTTGGCGTATTGAGAAATACCGATGAAAATCCGATAAAAGTCTAATTGCGGTTTCAGATTTCGATTTTGCTAATTTACACTTTTGCTTCTATGTATGTAATTACATTTTGCATCGTTACACAAAAACAACATTTCGAGAAAAATTGATTCCAGACTTCAAAAAAAGTTACTGAGTCTTTTATGGCTGTAGATTTTTCAAAGTACAGTTTTAAAAGTTGAGCTACATGAAAACAAATAACTCAATACATCGTGCAATGTTAACGTGTTACTACACAAATTTTGAGTTTAAAATGTATAACACGCTGGCTTGCTTGAAGACTAAAGTTCCTTGGAGAAACGGCAAAAAATTCAATTTACATTCCACTGAAACGTTATTTTTAGAAATTGGATCTTCATCTGAAATTGGATCTGTGATCTTAAGAAAATTATAGCTTTTTCGAGTCCAGCCCAGAGAATTCAAACAAAACGTTTAATAAAAAAAGCTAAACATTTTGCGCAGAAATCTCGAAAAAGTAACCTGTTTTCGTTTTACCTAAGAGACTTGCATCTCAGGTCGATTGCATCTTCTGTAAAACTTTAAAAAGCCAAATCCAGAACTTTTTCAAATGGCCTAATGCTACTGCAATTAAAAGGTTTAGAGTTGATCGGAGCTTCATACAAATAAAGTCGCCTAGGAAATCCATTTTTGCAGACATGCTGTCCTCAAAGACTACTGTTTATGCATGTTGAAAAGTGACAGACAAAGACATTTTTTTAATTCAAGTTTAATCTATATTCCTTCCGAAATAGTAAACACTTCACTTCTCACCTTGTTGTTTCCATCGTTGTTGTGGATGTTGATCCTTCCAACCTGCAGTTGACACGGCGTCCTCTGCAAGTCCAGCCAAGAAACAAAGTGCGAGCAAATGAAAATTCATTTTCTGCAATGAAATGAATTACTCCCACTTTTAGACAAAACAAAATAGAGATTTAGAAACAAGGGAATTGAAAATTCAGTCTCCTGGAGACTTTCGTTTGATCCCAAGATTTGAACTTAGAAGGGCCTTGGTCTGCCTGAGTTCACGCATTAGGTTCGCTTGACTAGAGCGCAATGACACCTTTTTCTACCAAAAGGAGTTGGAGCGAGAATGGAAAAGATATATTTACTGAAGGAGGTCTAATTTAGCCGTGGTTCTGGCCAAAGATGCCCACAGGACTGGCAGAATAATCGAGTGAAGGCATCCGATTACAGATAGAGCCGAGCATGTGGCTTACTACAAATAACTCGGTACACATAGTGGTGACTGAGATCAAAAGATTTGCATAAGAAAATACTTCCGGTCTTGCAAAATCATGAAAGGGTATTCCATACGTTGTGTCAAGGCTTTAGAATTATAAAAAAAATTTCGGTACGTTTTCGTTTTATGTTAAGCAAAAGAAAAAAAACCAAGATGTAAGGGTGTGAATGGAAATGATCAAGTGCGAATTGAAAAGAACCTTGTTTTTTTTGAACGGTATGTAGTTTTGAACAAAATTCAAATAGAAATTCTCAGTTTTTAGGTGTCAGACTTGTTAAATTTGACTTTCAGATCCAAATCATTAATATATTGTCAAAAGTGATTTCGACAACTTTAAAAACCTAGGGCGGGTTCATGTTAATTTTTTCTAAGAAACGGCTGAAAATGTTTAGAGAAGCAATTTTTAAAAAAAAGTTTGTTTTAAAATGTACCGTTATGAAAATCGAGATGTGATTTGGGCCCTCTTGAAATTTTTAAGTAAAAAGTGAAAAAAAAAACAGAACAGTTAAATCGAAACATATTGGCGACAAAAACGAAAAAATGGAAACATTTCATGTTTTATGCAAGTCGAATTCAAATAAAGTTTGCAAATTGGTAGTGTAACGAAAAATCCAAATTATAGAAGCAAAATATCAACAAAAAAAAAAGTTAAGAGAGATTTTGGCTTTTGCCCAAGTCCACCAAAGTCTGCCCAAGTCCACCAAAGTTTGAGGAAAATTTTAAACCATTAAAATTTTTAAAACTTATAAAGAAAAGAATAACATTCGTTGTAAATTTTGAACACGGCAATGGGATTTTAAAATGACTTCTATGCATATTTTGCAAAAACGCAAAAAAAAATTTTTTTTTAAACGCTTAAAAGATTATTTTTTTTTGTGTTTATAACATGGAGTCAAAAATAAGAATCAAACACTGTAAATACGCTTTTCACGAAAAACAAAATTCGTTTCTGTTTGAAAACTCGAGCTCGATTTGATTTTACGTGGTTATCCGAAAGGGTCAAAGGGTCCCAAAAAATAATACCTAAACGAGAATCGACAATATAACGAAATGTTCAACTGCGTTTTAGCAGAAAACAAAACCTTGGAACAGTTTTCAGCAAAAGAACTAGAAAATGCTGAGTTTGTTGTGCTGTCCGATAATTGGAAGATAACATATAAACAAAACTGATGAGGCGGAAGAGAAGTGCGAGCTACTTTTGGGACAATAATATGCACTAACGTGCAAAATGTCAAAAAAGAAACTGTTGTTGCGACATTTCGATTTTTGGTATCATCATCATCAAAATGGACGTAACTCGTTCGTAGAGAGCGGAAGAAGATCGGCCGGGGGAGTCGCGTGCTTGAGCAAATCGAATGTGAATCGAGCAGCCACAAACAAATGTCGCAAATAGTTTTAGTTTGGGTCCCTGCGCGAAGGGTTAATTGATTGGATTGTTCAAACCAAAATGTTTTTTTTTTTAGAATTTCCAATTTCTAAGGATCTCGAAGATTTCAGTTTGGTAACATGATCTAATGACAAAAGTCACTGATATTGCAAATTTCAACCTTAATGTCGTTAATTGGTCGTTAAGAGACCTGTTGAAACGTTAAGATCCTTAAGGGATTCTTCACCTTTTAGTTAGCGAATTTTGCGGTGACAGCGGATTGATAAAGGAGTTGCATAAAGAGAAAAACAGGAAGTTGAGCATACGCAACATGTGATAAGCCGATAAAAACAATTTTCGTAATGAACGATCAGAAATGTAATATTAACAAAGGGTTAGAGAGCAAACCTTTCTCATTTCGAACCAAAACTGTGTTTTCAGAAAAATTAATTTACCATAAGAGTACGGGAAATGAGATTGTGAATGAATAACTATTTTCGTGATTGCGGAAAACCAAAACGAATTGAATGTTGATGACGCTAAGTGCAAGATAATAACAAAAGTTTATAATATTAATGAAATCAGGGTTTAATCATAGTTATAAAGAGTGGCTGCGAACCCGGCAAAATAGATTTGACTGAAACTGTGAAATTTAGTTAATTTTGAAAAATAATAACTCGCAGTCGCAAAAGACAGCTGTACTGGAATGTTGTTACCCTAAGCTCTTTGAGGATTGTTAACGTTCAATGTTTACACCAGAAAGAAGGTTCCTGAAGCAAATAGCAAAAAGGGTAAATAGAGTAATAACACAATACATGATAAGGGGGTAGATTGGGAAAAGTTTGATGATAAATGACAATTTCTAAAAAGCCAACTAGTGTTCGCATATACAATATGTAGGTTTGTAGATCATGAATAAGGTTTGAAAAACAATTTTGGGGAAAAGAAAAAGCTTTAATGAACTTGTCGCTTTTCTGATATTTAAAGATATTTAAGCGCAAAGCGCAGATATTTAAAAGCGGTCGTACAAAACGATCTCTGTTCTGTGTAAAAAGTAGGTCACACAGTTATGTTAACAACCTAGACTCCAATTTTAACGATTTTGCATCTGAGACAAACCAAATTGACCTGTAGAGGTTTTACAAATATGATAAAGTGCATATTCTATTGACTTTGGAAATGGATGAATGCATCAAGTCCAGGAGACATAACTCTAGAGAAAGTTAACCAATGTTTACAAAATCGGAGCTGTTTATAGATTGTATGTTGAAGTCCACTTTTTAGAGGGTCGACGTCAAATAGATCAACGTAAAATATACTAAAAAAGAAAAAGCGCTTGAAGTGAAAGTTTTTGAATCAAAATGTAAAAAAAAGACAACGCAGGTTAGCGATTATCTACGTTAGAAATGACAAATTTGTAATGCTTTGAATTAATCAAAAATAGTGTGCAAATACAAAAAAACAACAGTATGAAAATGAAGCAAATACACCAATTTTCAAATCACAAAATCGTTTATGAGAGCGCAGAAATGAACCACGTAATCAAAACATTGAGAAAACTTAATAAAACGGTTTAAATTGTCGTCTACGATACATAAAAGCTTTGCTGAGATTCGACCAAGAAGGTCAAGAGGTGGAAGTGACTGTGGGCGTGCCCTCTGGGTAGCTAGCTAATAGCAAGTGACAACGGAAATTACTGGCGCTGCGACAGATCGCATCAGATAGAGCAGCCGATGCAGAGGCCACACATGCTCATAGAATTCATTAAAGCTTCTGAAGTTGGAGTTTTAACACATCGAAACAAAGACTTCAGTTTTGAAAGAGCAATTCCTGGCGGTTTCTTGAACTCCGAGCCCAAATCGCAAGGTCTAAAAGGGCGCAGCCGTGTGCTTTTGACAAGAGACTATCTCCCTGGGGGATCGCAATGTGTGGTATTTATGGCCTTCGGGCCTCAGGTCATTCGAGGGTCATTCCATTTACCCCGTGCAGGTGCGGTAGGTTCACGCAGTTTCACATCATAAAGCTCGAGGCGAATGGCCGCCCAGATTGCTGAAAGGGCGCGTAAACAGCGCGCAACGTTCGGCGGCCAATTTCCTTCTTGGCACCCGCAGACAATGGAAATCAAGCACTCTCACTAACTGACTTCGGGTAATGATCCCGGACTCCAGCGGAGGTCCGTTGGGTCAGTGGAGCTACCGTAATACTCTAGATTCGGAATGGCTGAATTGAAGTAAAACAAGTAAAATACACTTGTAAGATGATAAAAAGCACGCCGTTGTCGCAACCATCGGTTGTCGATCTTATAATTCACATATTTAGCCTTTTGTATACCAAAACAAACCTTAGACAATGAAATTTGGTTTTTTCAATTAAAAAAAGCAACATTTAAGTTAACAGCTTTGTGCTACATATTTATACACATCTCCACAGCAGATACTGTATTGAACTTCAGTTAAAATTTTACAAAAATTTGCAAGGAACCCCCAAAATCTGGTTCTTGTGGAAATAATTAAATGTAAACTTGTTCCAAGGCATCACTTGCAACTGTAAACGTCGGAAACAAAAATCAAGACTCTGATTAAAAACAAACTTTCACAAAATGTTATTTACGCAATTTAACCATTCTTATATTCTCTTTAGCGCCGAAATGGTCTAACTTATTGGCAGCGACAGCTTCAACAAACACATATATGCGCAGTTTTAATAAAAAAGGGTGAAGAGGGTTAGACAGCACGAAAAAATGAGAGACGTCAGAGATTCCAATTGTGATTTTGTCAAAATTATATGTTCATGCACTTGGCTGAAAAACACGGTATACCTTTTTTCTAAAATTCAATAGATTTGGATTTAAACTGTATCGCAAACTGAACGCATTGATTCGATTTTAGGAAAGTTCATTTCAAAAAGTTCCAATGTCAATTTTTCACAATTTTCGATTATGATTTAAAAAAGAAGGTAGTGGAAAAGATATGCTGAAAAATAATTTCAGATTATTGTAGTTATTGTTGCACAAACAATGATAAAACGAACAATATCATATGCGTAGTGCGATCATTATCCTTCGTTTCGGAATGCCCATATAAAAAGGAAATTATATTTGTAACTATTTTTAAGCTATATGGATCGATCGTACATAAAACAGAAGAAACATTTGGAAGAGCGAAGGGAGCCTGTTGCTATAGAAAGGGATTACCATGTCAACGTCAGAGACTTCACGGCGCGAAGAGCGGCTTTCAAAAGGTCAAATTTCGGGAGTAACTCGGCTACTATACAAAAAAGGAAAACAAGTTGGAAAGTAGTTCTTGTCGGCCAAAATTTTATAATCGATGTCTTGAAAACCGCTTTTCAAAGTGGATGTCGAACTGATTAACTTTATTATGTGAATACAAAGTTAACCACAGAGAAAAGTAAAAATGTTGCATTCAAGACACGTATTTGCCTTTCTCGCGTTGTGTTATGTGGCTGCAGCATTATTTTGCCAGGTGTTCTCATTAGCGCCGAAATGGTCTAACTTATTGGCAGCGACAGCTTCAACAAACACATATATGCGAAATTTCTGAAACGCCTCAGGGATCCTAAGGAACTGTTGAAAGCGCCGAAGGAGTCGATATCGCGGAGCGCGTGAGGCTACTGGGAGGAGTGAGGGATACACGGATTAAGCTTATGCAGCGGCTCTCGGCCGGCTCACCTGCGCGTTTGCGAAGAAGAGCCGCACGTGCCGGGCAGCCGAAAAGACCAATCCCATTAAACGACGCTTATTCAAAGAGCCCACATTCACATGTGTTACACCAGGTGAGAGAATCCTCATTTCCGGGAGGTTTTAACAGTGATGTGACTGATAGATAGGGTTTCGGAAGCCATTCAAGATAAGAAGGGCAATTCATGTGCAACATATAGTAAAGAACAAACAAATAGAAAATAGTCACAATTTGGGCACAAAATACTAACACACCATCGTCTTTAGGTCTTCTTTAAAAAAGTCTTCAACAAAGTTTTCTTCGCTGTTGTGTGGATACCGTAAAAGTCATTAGAAATTCCAGTGAAAATCGACAAATTCAAAAAAGCCAATTCGGATGCTGGATTTGTAAGACAAGCCCATCTGAGTAATCGCCGGGTCTAGACAGGAAATTCGGTGCGCCGAGTGAGACTGAACTCTGATTACGTGGATTCAGCAGCTTTTTTAAAGCCAATATAGAACAATGTTAGAATTTTTCAGTGAGAAATTGTTCGACTGACCTAAATGTAAAGAGGGTAGAGGAAGAAAATAGCGTGAAGTGATTTGCTCTTAGAGCAAACAAAGGTATCCACAAAGCCACCCAAAGAGACAAGCATAGGAACAAATTCCTATGGAAAAACTTCACGCTCAATTAAAAACAAGACTGTTTCATTGAAAACTCAAATGTAACGGCTAAAATTCAATTGATAACAAGTTCTGATCCATTGGCAGAAACATAAGATTTGTTTGCAGAAAAGTGTTCAAGGATTCGCTTTTCAACACTGTATTCACAAAATAGAAACGCTTGAAGCTGTCCAAACTTGTGAAAATTTGTGTCCAAGCTTGTCCAAATTGTGAAAATTGAAAAAGAAACTCGACGAAGTTGCAGAAAAAATTAGCTTCAAACAGTGATAGCAAACCCATGTTTGCGTAAATATAAGTCCTGCGATTGTATGTAAGAAGGCGAGTTTTCAAACCATTGTAAACTGAAATCGATTAAACATTGTGTCAAAAAGAGAATCCGAGTGGGAAACATATTTCGTTAGAATGGAGGTCGATAGGTGCGACTATTTCATTACGGGAATGTACGACATTATGATGTTTTGGTGTTCTGTTGACAGCTACTGAGATTTCTCCCTTCTCTGTTTATCTCTCTATTTCTATGTCTTTTTGAACCCATGTCTCACCCCTCTCGGTAAGGGCTTCCAACTAAATGTGGTCGTTATACCACTTTTCTCTGTTTTATAACTCTTCTATTATTTTGATTCCGATTCTTCTTGCATTCTGCTCTCTCATCCGAGAGCTATCTCCGCCATCAGTGCGTTCCTCGCTAATGAAAGGGTGCAGCCAGGCATCAAATCAAATCTCGTCCCTGATAAAGTTAACGCCTCAGCCGCGCCATTCATTTAGCGCCAATATATGGCGCGAACACAACCCCCGGTCCCTCGGGACCGCTTGCCCGGGCAAATAAAACAAGGTACGGAAACAGTTTCTTCATCTATCCGACTATCAACACATCTATTTCGTGGCGAAAGAGAGAACGAGAGATTGGAAGGGCGGCCGCTGCTGCCTACGGGGAAAGCACATTATCCTGGCGCGAATTACATTATGATGCGGGGCGGTGAGGGTGTGAGATATGAAGAAGTAGCAAAATAATAATATGTGGCTCTTTGGGGGAAATTAGTATTGAGCGTAAGTCATCATCAGAAATGCACAGAGAAAGGCACAATGTGTGTGGGAAAGGCAACGAGATAGTGAGAGGACCCGATGTCAAGATGACGGACAGTGCAGCTACTGGCAGGATTCGTTGTTGTTCGACTCGACGGGAATGTTGAACATAATGAAGTTCAACCTGAAAAGGAGGGTACGTGAAAGGAAATTAGATGGGAAATTACCGTTTCCTGTGGCAAAGAGCGGGGTAGAGTGCCAGATAGGTTCGCGGGGCAAGGCCGGTTTCACTGCCAGCTTGGGTCTTCTTTTCGCACGTCCACCAGTTCTGAAAAACGATTTATATGAAAGTTCAATAACTGTGAAACATTCTTTTCAAGATCAAATGTTGAAAAGACGTGTGAGTTTTGAACAGCACTGGAATTCCCACTTTGATCATTACACATTACTATACAACAATATTTCAAAAATCGTTACTCTCACTATCAAACCGTAAAGCATTAGATTTTACCGTAATTCAAGCTCAATAGAGTAGGATGAAACACTAAGTTGCATGCACAGTATTCTCGCGCGCCATTAATTGCTGAACATAGGAAAGTTACGGTAACTTCTTTATGACTACGTCACAGTTTTATACCGTACTAGCGTCATAGTATCTACAAACATTTTAGAATGATAGCGTAATGTAATCATAAAACTGAAAGACCATCTTTCTTCTACTTTGCAAAAAGTACTACAGTAGTTTCAATAATTTGTATCCTCAAAATCGGTATTATACCGTAATGCTGAAGGTGTACTGTAACTCAGCTACAGTAGTTCTGGCTATGACAACAACCTTAACGCAGTGGTCTAAGACCACTATAACTAGGAAGGCTTCTCAGTTAACTCATTCAATGCATTAGTGTAGTGCCGTAATAAATTATTTTTGCACCAATCGTGCAACACTCCATCACACCTAACCGATATTATAGTAGAAAAAGTAAAGCGTACTTTTGATAACGGTTTGATTATCTATAAAGTTACCAAAGCCGATCAACAGAATAAATGCCAGACAGGGTAGAGTACTGTAATTTCTGTTCAACTGATACATCATAAATCAGCAAACAGCTTACGGAACAAATTGCGTAAGGTAGAATGTTGTTTTAAAATACAGCAATACTCCTACAAACGTTACCCTACTATTTTTTTTAGAAAGAACGCAACCGTTCGAACTAACCTTTTCAATATCATCCTTGCTAATCACTCGCAGTTGATCTCCGGCTGCAAAGGAGAGCTCATCGTCAAACTGAGCAGTGTAGTCGTAGGCCGCGTAGACTCTTCCTTCATTGAGAGTTCCTGTTCCGTTGTGGGCTGAAGCCAGGTAGCCAAGGCAGTTATCGTAACCCTAAAAATTGCAATTCAAATCAAGAACACAGTGGAAACCTACCTCTTCCTCCTCTTCGCACTTTTCCACCGGGGTTTCGGAATCGGAGAGAGTCGAGGCTAGGACACAGGCTCCACCTTCGACCAATTGCCGGACCTGAAAATGGAAAGTTATATTAAAAATAGATGAAGTAACGAGAAAAAACGGCTAAAGTTAACATACCATGGGCAGGTTGTTGCACGACGCTGCACAGTGCAACGGGGTCCAGCCATCGCTGTCCTGGGCATTGACGTCTGCATTCGCTTCGATGAGGAACTTCACAATCTCATAGTGTCCAGCACAGATGGCATTGTGAAGAGCCGTGATTCCTTCGTCATTGGCCACGGAGACATCGGTGAGCTTGTTAGCACTCGACTTGACCAAGTCCAACTCTCCCTCGAGGGCGGCGTCAAGGAGCAGGGCGAGGGGGTCGAACTCGATCTTCCTCTTCTCCTTGTGCATGCCGGGGGTCTTCAGAATGCCCTTGACGATGCGTCGTTCCACTTCCATCTCGACGGACTTGTCGTCGCCGCTGATACTGGTCGACTCTTCCTCGGTTGAAGAAGATCCAGCAGCCACTCCTTCTTCTACAGTGGGCAGGGGAACCTAAAACGAACATGAAAATTGAAAACGAAAGTGATGACTCACATTTGCCTTCTCTTCCGGGCCAATGACCGGCACGTAGTGGCTCTTGCCCTTCCTCTGCTCCTCCAACAGGAAGCGCCTAATAGCGTCCGTCTCGGACATAGTAGTTCCGTCCGACGCGGCCCATGACCTCAAATTCAATAGGTTACAAAGTCAAAAGTGTAAAAACTACCTTCTTTTGGTTGCTTTCAAGGAATCCGATCGCAGAGAGACGTTGTCTGTCCTAACCTGACGCATTCTGGTTTCATCCAAGCTGTCGGCAAAAGAGGTGGGTCGAGGAACGGCAACATCGTTCTAAAAAATATGAATTTGTTAAATTTTTAGTAAAATCGTACCTGGTAGGGATGGTAGCGTCCAGCGCCATCTACCACATCCTCTCCAGGCTGTTCCTGTTTTCGTACTGTAGGATGAGGGTCCTTGGGAGGGGATGGACTGATGTCCTGCCTTGTGGTTACTGTAACTCCTGGGGCGAGGTTCCGCGGTTCACACGGAGGCGAGGGTGACTCTCCATCGAAGATTACTGTAACATAAAAGTAAAATAAAAAAATGAGGCAAATCTTACGGGGAGTGGTTCTCTTGTTAATAGGGTCGTCGCGTTCAACCTTCGTCACAACCACATTGAACGGCTCCACCGATGCGCGAGGCCTTGCATCTTCTGACACAACTGGGATTCGTTCGTGAGACCGGTTCATCATCTAAAAATTAGCTTGTAAATAAACATTCCATGAAACATACTGTAGCCACGGCGTCTTGCTGCATTTTCCTGTGCTCCACCAGGGCAGCTGCACATGCGGCCTGCCGTCTTCGGTGCATATCTTCCAACTGAAAACATATATTTATAAAACACGGTTTTTACTGCCGTTATCGGCTTTAACTAATATTTTCCGGCGTTCGTTGTAAATAGGGTTGTAAAAACAGTTACCCCAAACAAAGAAATCCTTCTTTTGGATGTTCCCACTGATTGATATACATATGCACGCACAAATTTAAAGTAAAGCTGGTGGCGGATGTAAAGTGTCGAAAACCCACAGTTCTGGGGGAGGGTGTCTCTGACGATCCACTAAATTTTCAGCTATAGATACTTAAACTTATGTACCCTCTTAACGTTTGAGACCTAAAAACCGAACTAGAAATAGTAAAAGCCATAAGACGTACATTGCCTTTTCCAACTCTATGAAATTACAATGAGAGAGTGCGCCAGCAGCCAAATTGCGTCGCTTTGGTATCTATTGACACCCGGTAGATCGCCAACGACCCATTAGTAAACATAGGCTGCGAATAAGTTATAGCAATGGCTGTATAGTACCACTGAACCTCTCAAAAGATTTCTAAAGATCTAACGACTTGGGAAAACTTAAATATATCGGGTTTCGGCAAAATCAAAAGGGTTTTGGGGCTTTAAAATTCAAAAAGAATACTGACTAAAGTGTTGAAGTATAGACGACATGAAAATATCAACTCACTTGGCGCCTAAGAGCATCTGTCCTTGAAGCCGCGGCCCTAAGGAAGGCCTGTTGCTCGTGCAATCGGCTCGCAAGTCCCTGTAGCTCGTGTTCCTTATCCTGATTCCTAGCCTTGAGTGTGTGCGTCTCCCTTTCCAACTCGTTCAATCTTCTCAGTTCACTCTCCTCATCGGCCACCTCCCGTCTGATCATGTTCACAGACTGGACCACATTCCGTCCCATGTCCATGCGCTGTTGCTGTCTGCGTTCCACTTCCTGTCTAAAATTTCAGTCAGTTAAAAATTTCGGAACACTCAGGGAACACACCTGTTAGCTTCAATCATTTTTCTCTGCTGTTCGGCAAATTGCGTCAGTTCGTCGTAGGACCTGAAAGAAAAAGGTTTGAAAAACTATACGAGCTCAAATTACCTTCCAGTCATTGGCGGGACACTCATGGTGGGAAGTACGACCTGGTTCTGGTAGCCTCGGAAGGGGAGTGGAGTGTAGGTTGGCGCCGGCTGCGGATGACGAGAGATCGCCGGTCCTCGACTAGGAGGCTTCGACATCTGAAAAATGAAATTTAATTTCAAACTCGGAAAGCCCGGAAGTGGGGAAAAGAACTCGGAAAGCCCGGAAGTGGGGAAAAGAACTCAAATCCATAATTAAAACACCCAATGAATTTAAAAACGTGCCAGAAACCTAATCGGAGAACGTTTATCATTGTGAATTCGTTGAAATGGTGGCAATCCGTCCACGGCTAAAAAGACGGTGTGACCCGTAGCATCAAAAACATGACAAGAATAGTGGGCTGCCACCTGGGAAGATAGGGAAACCACTAACAAATTGATGTGAAGAAGGGGATTCTGTAAATTTTACGATGAAAGCTGCGTACTCGATCAGTTTCAGGGAAAACAACTTTCATGTAACCTTATTCATCAAGAAAATAGTTTTAAATAAAATATAGCAAGTTGCACCATTTAAAAATGGTTTACCAGCTTTCCAAAGTTAAGGGGTATTTTTGAATTAGAGCGCGCATACGACAGTAGCGTCGTCTACAATTTAAAAGTATTCTTCAAGGTAAAAACACATTTTTGTAAGTTGAAGCATAAAAGACGATACTAATGTTTGAGTGAATTAGCGCAAAAATGAAAATACCACACTGACGGAAAAACTGAACTAAAGAGAGCTGAGCTAAAAGAATAAAAAAGTAAAAACACGCACATTCTTTTCCGGAAAAGTAATCAGAGACTGTGGTAAATGCGCGATGGCTAATCTCAGGTTTCTGAGTAAACTACAAGATTTGTAGCTGCAGCTACAAATCCAGCAAATGCGACAAGGTAACTCACGGTATTTTTTTCCAATTTGCAAAATGTTTCTGACACAATAATAACAAAGTAATTGGTGAAAATAGTTATAAAAACAGTTAATTACCAAAAAATAATAGAATTACTATAGCAGAAACGTTTAGGGAAAGTAAGGTACCCCGTGAAAGTACAGATTAGTCTATTAAGTTAGAAAACTGTCACGAGTCAAATATAGTCAGATCTGAAACCTCAAAAATAAGTTATTAACACCCCTTTCACAAAATGGGGAGGTCAGTTAAGAGCACACTAGTTTACAAAATGTAAACATAGTAATTTACTGATTCGGTACAAACCAAATTATGTTAGATCAACAATCAAGGTGACGTCTTGTAAAAAAAGGCGGCAGTCCAATTGATGGGAGTGTTATGCACTCTCTGGCGTTACGTATCCGGTATTCATTTTACGACCGTCGCGCAAAGTCGGTCGCACCTAGACAACGAGACACCATGAATTTACTGGAACTCTAACCTACTTCAATAACAACCCAATGTAGACAATTATAGGCGTCGAAGATTAACGCCGTTGACACCGAAGAGCAAAAAAACGGGTTGTACTTCACAATTAAATTTCGATTAGTTCCTGCCTTAGCGAATCACAAACTACTGTACTTTTTGTTTGTATTTCATGAATATTTCCTCAGTTTCATTGAACTTTTAGAACAATATACAACTGACTGAAACTTGATGTGCTGACAAAAAAATTGTAACTGAGTAAACTACAAAAAGTTATGACGATCAAACAGGTGAAATCAAATTTTGTGATACTCGTCAGAGCGATTTTACAAAATGAGAGATGTTTTGAATGCAAATTGAAAACCAAAATTGAAATCCGAAAAAAGGGGAAAACGGCACAATTGTTGAAATATGGTGAAACACAGTGAAAAATCTTTCTCGAGTTAAAGTGAAAAAATCAAATCAGAGGCTGTATAATTCAAGAATAAAAAAACTGTCACAATACAAGAGACTGTGGCGCTTGAACTAAAGATTTGGCACAAAACAGTATTATAGCTTTGTAAACTGCTGAAAAATGAAATAATATTTTAAAAACACGTTTCACTGCAAAAATCAACTTTCAGCTTCCGCAGTGAACAATCGAACGTCTTTATATGATATAGAATGACTTACATTAGCATATCGGATTACAAAAAATGCTGACGTAGGACATATAATCGAAAAAAAGAAATAGCGATCCGGATAACGGATTTGAAGGCTAAATGCCCCGACCTATGGTCACTAAATCTCGAGAGTATCAAATTACAAAAACAAGGTCTCCAGTGTTGCTTTTCAACAAACACCGATCGGTAGGGCAAAGGTTCCTCTTGTGTTCAAAAGACAAGGACGGGAAACGGTTGCGGCGAGATCAAAGGCTAATCTCGGCTTGAAAACGCTGTAGGCTCAGTTGAAGAGTTGCGAGGGGACAGCCACACGCGCCATAAATCTATTTGTTCACTGGGAGTGCCAGCCGAAAGCCCCGGTGGTCATTTGCAATAGTCACAGTGGGGGCGACGCGCGAAAAAGTCAACAAAACCACCACCCAAACCGAATCAACTAGGGAAAACAACCCGGACGCCAGACGGCAGGTAACGCAACAGGTTTCGGGCCCCACGCCGCTTTATGAGAACACATTCCGAGTCAAATCGAGTTTTTGCGTGTGCGGGATTTAAAAAATCTCGTGCCATTTCACGGCTGGCAGCAACAGCCGGTGATCAGGTCGGTTGCGGCAGAACAAACGTCAGTGGAAAGTGCCATCGACCAGTTTAATATTACATAGTAAGGTCATCAGATATCAGCGGTCGGGAATGTTTCGCGCGCCCGAAATAATTCGTCTGGGTCGTCAGCACCCGGAAAATTGATCTGTTTTCTATATTTTAAAACTGGATTTTTGAAACATCTAATGTTGTAAAACAAAAGTTCAATTTTCCAAAACAAAAACACATTGTTTTTGTTCTTGATCTCTTAGTCTAAATAAAAGTTCTCAAGCACGACTGAATTAGAATGCAAAATTGAGTTTGAAAAATGAAAATCAAAGCGAAAAATTTCATCCGGGTGTAAAAACGCTCCGAATTCCTGCGGGAACTTGTGAAACGGTGTGAATTTCTCGCGCATGGACTTCCCATGACCCCGAGATGCTATCTCGTTCCTTTTCCGACCCAGTGAAGCCGACAAAATCGCAAAATCTTTACAATTGCCGTGATGTTGCAAATGGTCTCGTTAGATTTCGCCCCTTTAACGTCATCAAACCCATCAATTCAAAAACAAAAGGTTAAAACAAAGATCAGAAAGGGTAAATGACACGTTCGCGGGTTACCGGAAATGGGGAGACTACACTGGTTTTCGATCTACTCGCTACTCGAATTCCTTGCGTATCAAGAAAAAATCGAACATCTGCGAGATGTCCCAATGTTTCTGATCGTTTATCTTCATTTATTTATAACGAAATGATAATGGAGCAGTTTTACTGCAAATTACATGAAAACTCACTCAAAAACATTTAAAAAAAGAAAATCCTGCCCATTCATCATTGCAAAAAGGTGTTTTAATAACGGAAAATGAAGTGTTGTTGAATAGTAGTGTGAACGTGATTTTAAAATCGTATTGGGTAAGATAGATATCACCAATTCAGAAATTGCTCTCGCCGAATTACACGTAATATAATTATAAAAGTGTTAATTTTTAACATTTCGTTCTGAAAACGTGGCCTAAACAAAATGTTTACTTTTAAAAATTACATTTTCACCAAAATCAATAAGTCAAGTATCTACAAATTGTTTCCAACTTCTGGACTTTTTAGTTTTTTTGATCTATTGTTCCTGTTCACCTGGCGTTTAACAGTCGTTAAACGACGGTCACCTGAGTTAGGACGGCTTATGACGGTCAATAAATTGTAGTACTCGAAACTTGAAACACACCACAGAAAGTGATAGGATTAGAACGCTTTAGGCTCCCCCGATTCAACAAACAAGTATCCAAACTGTATATGCGTTATCGTTCATCTTAGATTAGAAGAACGGGTTCAAATCACAAAGCCTACACCACAAACTACAAACCATGGAATCACTGGACGATTCCTGATTTGGTAGGTAATCTCTGTTACAAAAAAATATTGCTGAAAACAAGACGTCACACCACAGCGGTGTAGGCCGCAGTAACTATGAACATGTTTGTGTTTGTAGCAAGTAAGTAACCAACAGCCTCTCCCGCCTGGAGCTTCCTCCTGGGTCAGTGGGTTAATGGCGCTCAGATCTAATCAAAGACAACAAGAAGCATAAAATGCTGCGCCTAACGAGAGGAAAACAGCTTGATAAAGAAGCTGCGCGCAGCGATGACGGAACGCTTTTGCTAGTGGTTGGAAAGGATCAAGCCGGCTGATCGCAGCACCAGCCGTTCGCATCTCAATCAATCACCGCACCCGTAGATCCCCCGTTGCGGACAAGAGGAAAACTTGCAAAGAACGAGTTGCTAATCTAAGCAGATTTTGGAAAAGCGAAACCTATTGCAGACACGGCGAATGCCGACACTTTCGCAGTCATTTCCACCCAAAGAACTGTCAACGCCAAAAGGGAAGACGGGTTTCTTCGGCAGCTTAAGCTTAAGCTTTAAAAAGATACTGTTTGGAAACTCTCGAACAATTTATGTGTCTGAGTATCTAGCTGTATGGCCTTTTTACGACATTTTCGAAACACGAAAGGCTGCGAAAATAGATCGCCAGAAAATCCCAATTTGCTTCAGATGAGAGGCGAGGGTATACAATTGTACAAAAAAAGTCGAATCAAAAAGTTCCACAAGGTTACGGAACGTACATGGTCAAAAATACACGTGGAAAAACGTTTTCAAAAGAAATCTCAACAGTTTACTGCTCAAAATAATGAAAAAGTTCTATTCTCATGAATCTGTGAAAGTTTGTAACGACTAAGTAAGAAAAGTCCAACTAGTTTAGTGAACGGACGTGAACAAACGTGAACGGACGTGAACAAACGGACGTGAACTTTTGCCAAAAAAAAATTAATAGAAATTGAACATCAAAAGACCAGACAATTCGTGATGATGTCGTTAAAAGTGAACTTTCCATGTCATTAATGTCCTTGTCTTCGAGAAACAACGCATAACCTTTTTGTGGAATCACTTGATTGCCCGACAGAAATTAGGGTGACAGTTTGCCTCGTAAAAAGGCCGGAAACAGGAGAAGACGGTAACAGACGTGCGTTTTTAAAACTAACAGCTAGGGTTTATAAAAATTTGTTTAGCAGTGAATAAGTTCAAGACTTAGCAGGTGACCGATCAAATATGAACTCGTAAAAACTGCGCTAATGCGTGAAAATTGGGGCAAAACGACCACATGTTGATGTTTTCGCGTCGATAGACGTAAGCAAAAAATAAACAACTGGGCCGAGGTGACAAAATGTTTTCAAACTCTTTCCATTTCAAAGAGACTAAGACAAATTCCGTCTTCGGACAAGAACTGGATCGAAAACGGCTGCCTGGTATGTCTGATCAAAGACAAAAAGTCCAGTTTGTTTACGAAAACCACCACATTCCATTCCAAAAATAGACTTTAACACTTACAGGTCATTTTCAACCTAGCGCTCAATTCCAAAACAATTGAAACCTGCTGAAGTGGAAAGTTTCACGGGATGGGGGCAAATAGAACCGAGTCACATGCGGGTCACATGAAACTGTATCATGAAACTGTAATAAGGAAGTGTTTCACTTCTTGAATTTTTGTTATCCTACAAAAAGGGACCATCTTGAGATCAAGTTGATACTGCTTGAAAACATGTTCAAGAAACGTTTGCTCTTGAGGGGATGACCCATTTGTAAAACCGCCGTATTGTCTTTCGTACACATTAGATGCATGTACCTAAAGGTGATGTACCAAAATCGATTGTATTACTGAAATCGACAAAAAAAGAAAAAAGTAATTATGAAAAATTGTTCCGTAGAAGCTTTTAGAGATCAGAGGAAGCATCAATGCATCAACCGCCTGCCAGTTTCAAGACTGATAAACGGATTGGATTAGCTGTGCAAGGTCAAAACTTTAGCCGGAAAGCGACATCCTGAAGCATCGCCGTATCACGCCAAATCGGATGAAGAATAATCACTTTTTGTATTTCGGAAACCTTAGTTACAGCGTAACTAAAGTTAGTCACATGAAAATCCGAAAACACATGCTCTCAACACACATAGTTAGCTGGTGTAGGGGTTCAATAAATCTATCAATACTTTTAAAACCGATCAACACTCAATAGATATTACAGTATAAACGAAAGTCATTGTAACAAAGGGGCGAATATGGAGAACATTGAGCTTCCGTAAATGAAAGCGTGAGGGATTCAAACCGCAAAGTCTTCCGAAGGAGTGTCGCAGCTTGTGCGGGGTAGCTTAAGCCCTACTGACAGTTTAAGAGAGATCATTAAATGAATCAGCCGTATCGTATCACACCAGGATTTACACCAAAACTAGTTGTTAGCGTCTGGGCGTCAAGCACACTCCTTTGTATCCGAAGACAGCGCATGCCTGACTGAATATGCCTCCCGCCATCCATCATAAGCGACGGAGGAGGGACGGAAGGGGAAATCGAGCGACAAAACCAACCACATGTTGGCACCTCCAGTCCAAACAATGCTCCAAACTGCCAGAACTGCACAAATTCTGCGGCAGAGACCAGGTGCAGAGGATAACAGACAGGGTGTCACGCGGTGATACATAACCCACATTTGGTACACGCGAACGTGTGGTCTCACTCTGTCAATACCCCTACCCAGTGTAACAAAAGACAAGATGCTAATGGGGGAGAGACTTCTGCATCTGTCTGCCGTAACGTTCCGCTTCGCCAGCTTCGGGCGCTGAATCCCGTTCGACCGTGGAATGGGGGATGTTCGCGAGGTCAAGATAGCGCATGCGCACACGCCATTTCACAGGGGTTCCCAAGGTGAATTAGTCATTCACGTGGGAATACAAATACATTGGCCTTGAACCAGTTAAAAACTCTTCTCAAGACGTATGTTTTCACCGAATACCACTTTTCGAGCACAAACCACCCCAAGGTTGCTCTTAAAACGCGAAACGACAGAGATACATCTTCAAAAAATTACTAAGATGAATCATTCTAATTTCAATGCTTTGTTCCCATTGTTTTATACGGCAAAAAGACGCCGATACGTCAGAAATGACGATCTATACGATGAGAAAGTGACTCATCCGTCTCGTCGGATACGAATTAGAAAATATGCCATCGATACTACAAGCAGGCATCGGGAAACAGCCAGATAACACAGTTTGGTATAAAAATTGGTAAAAATTAACAAAACTGCTAAAGCCGTGCGGCATTTTAAACAAAGACAGCTAGAATTCCTATTTAATCTGGATTTTCATTTCATAACTCATTGGGCCTCAAATTTCCGCAATATTTCTCTTAGCGAAGCTATTTTCATCGATTAAAATCCTACCAAAACATGTTTTTCGAAATTTTGCATTAATTGCAGGTATAGTTAATAATTATTAAATATTATAATAGGCTGTGGTCCCAATTCTCAGGGTAACTTACTCTGGACAAAGGCGTAGAAACGATGGAAGTCGTGGGGGTCGCATTGGCCATACTGCGGACGGAATCGGAGGCGTGAACCAGTGAGACCTTAAAAAATACCGTAAATTTCAAAATTTCGTCACAATTGTGAAAATTGGAGGCCAAAATAACCAACCTGTGAATAATTAGCCGAAGCCTGGGAGGAAGAGGCCGATGTTCCGAGGAACATCCTGAAAATGACCATTTAGCGAGGGTAAACAAGTTGAAAACAAAGTGACGAAGGGTCAAATGAACAGCAAAAGTCAACTCAACGATCAAAGCGAGAAATCACCGGAAGCGTTCGCGAAATTGTCAAATCGGCGCCGGGTAAAAGGACACCCGTTGAAATTAGGTAATTTCGAAGGGAAAACACCGCTCGCGTCACGTCGTAACATGGACAAAGGGGCGAAAGGGCTCGTAACGGTTTCGTACTGAATCACACGGAGTGTATCACTCGGACGATGAATCATTCGAAGACATTGGGACACAGCTGTAGGGGCGAAACTGAGGAAGAAAACATCGATGCGGAGACGATAAATAATTCAGCGTTTTGAATCATCGAAAACACGAGACCAACAGCTTGTTTTGCAATTTATGACCGGGTCAGCCAGGTAGAACAAATATTGATTGCAAAAGGGGCAAACAACTTTGAAGGAAAGAAAATTTAATAATAAAAACCCTGGAAATTAATGGTCTTGAATCATAGTTCACTTTAGAACAGAATATATATTAAAAATAAATATTCGAAGCCAGAAATTTAAAACAAAAATAGAAATTTTAAATTAATTTTAATTAAAATCGCATCTTAAACGTAATTTTGAACAAAGAATGCGATTATTTTGTATTAAATAAAAAACAAAATACAAGAAACAAACAATTTTGGCCAAAAAGCATAAATTGCCCTAAGACAATTCATAACAGGTCGAGAAAATAGGAGATGGAAGAAGATAAGGTACATCAAACTACAAAATGACAACGACAAATAATGAGATAAACAACCTCAGCCGCGGAATTTCGTTCCTAGCAAACAATATAAATCTACTTTTAAATAATTTCAAATTTTAAACCGTTGCAGCCAAAATGGTGGTACACAATAGATTCTTTAAGCTCAAATGATCGAAAAGAGCGCAAAAAACACGAATTAAAACTAAATTGAGAGCTGAAACTGAATAATTAAGTTAAACTTGTTGAAATTGAAATTATTAAAATTTAAAAATAGGTATTGGTGAACAAAAACTGAAATTAGTACAATAAAAATCCAAACTGCCATAGCAGAAACATAAATTCGAAGTCTAAATAACTAAAATAGCTTTCAAATCAAAGCGAAACACAGAAATAAAGTGATAAAGTTCATAATTTGCGATAAACTGCAAACAGGGGGTTAGATAAGGTTTTTAAAGCGCAAATCGCATGGGAAATGCGGAATAGGCGGGTCGAATGCGGCGGACGATCACCAGAAATAATTTCAGGGTCAGGAGTGAGTGCGATCGATAATCGGCCGGTGGCCCTTATGATCGGCCGCTCGTTATCTTGCGAACGGTTTGCTAAATCCACGTGAGGGTTCTTCCTGATAAAAACAAAGGAGCTGAGTTGCATTTTTGATTGTTGATAAGCCTAATTTCCATGTGAAAAATCTATTTAAAATTTTTAAACAAATTGATTTATAAAATTAACAAATTTTGATTCTTTCCAAGTTTGTAGCACAATTTCCAACTGCAAACAGCAAATTTGCGAATTTTAACGTTTTTTAAAAGCAAACAATGTGAAATTTTTATAGAACTATTCAAGAAAAAGAATATTTTTTGACAACTTTGATCTGGTTTTGATAAAATGTCATCAGTTTGAAGTAATGGGATACTTAGAACAACGGTTATAGTAAGTAAAATACAAAGAAATACCATGAAAATCGGGCTTTCTGCTAAATTTCACAAAAATTTCAAAGTTAATGTTTATATTTTGATAGTTTCTTTCGTTCTAGCTGGGAGTGTACGAGAATCGAAAAAGTGGAGGTCAACTTTTGACTATTTCTGATGATTTTGTATGGAACATTAAACTTACAAAGAGTTTCAACCATTTTTTTAAAGTGGTGGTTAACAAGTGGTTTTTGCAACACAATAGAATTGAAAACATAATTATTAATCGATTTTCGAACAATTTCAAATGCAAATCCTCGCGAATACTGAATATAGCATCTTCGAATACCAGCGTTTAGAATGTAAGAGTAAATATTCTCGACGTTCCCACGGCTCGTGGAACTCCTAAATGATAAGAGAATTAAATGACGCATGGTAAAGCGTGTTCCGTCACGAAATGTCCTAATTTGATGATGGAGACACTTTGCAAATAGCAGATACAGAGCGATGCGCGGCTGGGTGCACCCCGACCTACACACAGTGCGCGAGAGAGTACACAACAATAGGAGAGGTCAGAGGGCTACAGTCGTCGCGCAGGGACCAGGGAACACAACAGAGGGAGGACGCAGAGGGCGACCAATGAAAACAAGAGATTAGCGGAGGACGCCGACCAGGAAACTCAACACCATGGGAGGTCTTATGAAATAATAGAAAGTGTTGCAAAATTTAGTGACTCTGATTTCAGACTTCTGTCTGTACACTTCAACTGTTGCGAACTAAATGACAGAAGTCGAATTCCTAGTCTTATATTCTGTGTTCTGACAAACTACCTCTCAAGTTCGATATCGCTACTGGCCGATAGGTGTCTTGTCGTGGCGGTGAAAGGATGTATGATTCAGTGCACGATGCCGACGAAAGTAACACGCCGTGAGAACCAACCGGAAAGACAAGAAGGGCATCTATACCCCCTCCCGCACCAAAGGGGTTAAGCTATGGTTACCGAAGTTAGGGTTGGTGGTCTAGTGGTCTTCGACCTATCACTCGAAGGGTTACAAGTTCGATCCCGATCAGGATCAACGGAGACTACTTCACTTCAGCGATGGCTTCTGTTTCGGGAAGAGCACAACCTTAACATTTGGGTTTCTCATATGGTTGCTGCAGTAATATGAACGGTGGTCTAGTTGTCTGAGACGCATGCAATCACTCGATGAGCCACAAGTTTTCAATAGGTGGTAGACCTGACCACAAAAGTTATCCTCCTAAAGAAACGTTCAAACGCTAGGAATAGAGGTTCAATTCCAGCCACAGGGCTTAGCCGGTGGATTCACTCTTAGTCTGTTGATTCAAGTCATTCAAACCTTTATACGCGGTTGATTTTACTGCACTTTACAGTACAGCAAACGATTTCAAAACAGCGGGCCATGTAGAGCGACAGTATTAAGTGGATTCTAGATGAACAATGAACAATTTTGAACACCAATTCATTTAACAATTCTTTTGTAGAAAAGTAACAGTTTGCCAACATTTTAAACTATCGTGGGATCACATTTGATCGAATCGACGTGAAGGGAGGACCGAACCAAACCTGTGATCCATCGAGTGATAACGCGCCATATACCTCTAGACCACAAACGACTATCTGTTCGAGAGAATACCTTTCATGGACACTAAAGACGTATTTAATGTTTTTAAAAAAAATTAAAATTTTTCCGCAATAATGGACAGTCTTTTGCCAACGCAAAATTTTTAGAAGGTGGTTCCGAAACCAGTTCTGCATTGTTTCTTCAAATGCTATTCAAATAGATTTGAATCAAAACAATTAAAAGTTTAAAAAACCCCATAACATCAAAGTTTTCCGCTCGTTTACCATTAATTAAATTAAATGTTGAAAATAGAAAAAAATGGAATGCGGGTGTTTCAGATTGTGCGTTGTAAATAACCAATAAAATTTAGCTAAACGTTCATCTGCAAAAAATACCAAGAAAAGCCTTTTGAAAACAAAACCTCTCAAATTTTAAAATTCACCATGTTCAGTTATTTCATAAAAACTTTTTTGAAAAACTAATTTGTCCCTATTAATTTATAAATTAACTCAACGCTAAAATTCCGTTTTTAACCATACTTTTATGCATCGTCCCGCAATAGGTAGCACATGTCCAGTTGCGTTTGGTTTAAAGGACTGCCCGCCTGATTGCTCCGCATTCGCCGCGGAGCAGCCGCCGTCAAATCATAACGATATTTTACGGCGCCGTGGGAAAATGTTATGCGAAATTACGGATCAATTATGGTTTTATAATTAGTAGAAAGACATTTTATGAAAACAAAAATAGAATAAAAATTCATAAAGTGAAATGAGCAGTGGTTGAAGATTCTGTTTATGGTTGGAGCAGGGTTCCATTCATGGCCGCTTCAAGTGGAAGGGGAATACACAAAACCGGTTATGTAGGCATTGGGACCCGGTTTCGGTTAGTTTAAAAAGTTTTAAACCATTTTTTATTTAAAATAAAATAAACATTCAATTTTCAAACAATTTTTTGTCTCATAATTAACAAAATATTGCAAAGTTAAGCGTAAAAAAAGCTGTTTTGCTCACTGGATATTCAAAATATTAAAATTTTCTTCATCCTCACAAACTGTATATAATACCGGGTTTTTGCCTCAAACCACTGTTTTGTAGAACACTACAGTAAGAAAACGAAAACATCAAGCGGGACTAATAGCCAACTACTTTCCAACAGGAGCCGCGAAAGACAGTACCAGAGGCAAGAAAACAAGACGATTAATGTGCAAGCCGGCGCATTCAAGATCGGAACTAGCTCTGCCGTCGCTTCTTTTCACGTTTCGCGCACACGAAAGCAATGAAATTTTAGAGAATAAGTTGAAGTCGGGAAAACAGTGGCGATAAGCAGGATTTTTGGGAAATGTGTAGTTTGTAGTTGCTCCTTGATGATGAGAAATCCCCATACAGAAACACACACCAACACACGCACACACGCGAAAAAGCACATACATACACACATGCACATACACACACGCACGCACACACACACACACACACACACACACACTCGCACATGCACATAGAGAAAACCAAAATAAAAGAGTTATAGGGAAGAGAGATAATAAACCGATCGCTAGATCCAACAACTTATGCGTGCGGGAGCTTTACGCTTTCACATAAGTGAGGGCTATGCCACTTTTGCGGAGATCCAGGCCTGAGAAAAGTAAATAAGCCGATTTATGTGCCGCTGCTTTGGCCTTCAGCCCATACAGGTAGCGTAAAAACGCAGTTAAAAATGTGCACAGAATAGATAACAGTCATTAGAGCTTTTTAGGCAATCGATTGAAAATTACGGGCCCCGTTAACTACTTTGCTACAGAAATTGTAAGCATGAACAATGTTTAGCAAGGCGGAAGTTTGTTGCAACTGAAACAGTTTATTAGAAATGAAATGCCGAACTTTATTTTCGATACAAATTGTAGTGTTTGCAAATCTCACGATTCGATAAACTACTCTTTCGCCTTTGTCTATAACAGACATCTTTTTCAAACATTTTTGTCGCAATTTTAATGGGGATGAAGACAAACAATGGAAAACAGCCTCATTTTTGCATTGAAAATGGTACCCTCAATCCTTTGCAACAAAAAATTTTTGAATTTGCTCGGTAAAACGCTTTAAGAGCAGTCGAATGTAGTTTTCCTCAGCAGACAAAAGGACTTTGCCCTTATAGCTAACAGTTGTAACAAATAGGTTGAGCACATTCCTTCGGGTTGTGATAGATCGCCGTGAAAGTTGTGAGACTTGCAGGCGCCGATCGCCACGTAGTGCATTTGCAGAAATTTACAACAACAGATAGTGGCCGCTAAGCGAAGGCCGATAGAGTAACCTGTGAACTTTAACGCCATTAGCGCACAAAAGCAAAAAGCGAAAGCCGGTAGACATTCATTTTTGAAACCCGATAAATGAAAATCACGTCAATTGAAAAAGATAACGCAACAATTTTCAATGCATGCGCTAATAAAATCGTTTTCAAAATCATTTTCGATGAACCATGATTTCATGACGATAAATTTATTTTTGACGGAGATGATCTAACACAAAGAAAGAAAGATACTTCTGTTAATGAACTGGGAATTTTACCTGAAGGAGACGTACAAACCGTGTGAGTGGGCGTTTATTACTTAGCACCTACTTAGCACATTTGTGTGTGCACTGTCACTTTATTATGGTGCGCCTAATTAACGGATTCTTGTTGAAAATCTCTGAAGCATTCTAGCAACTAATCATTGGGGTATACTAAGGCATTCGAAGAATTCATAAGTTTCCAATTCATAAACTAAAGAAAGTGAGTGTTCAATGAACTCGACTTCAGAATTTCAAACTTTAGGTGAAGAGTACGACGTAATTTTTTTTAATCAGGTTTGGGCAGATGAAACTTCGAATCTGTGTAGATGAAGGGTATGACGTCATTCGTTTGTGGGTTTTGAACGGACAGACTTTCAAACATTTGTGACGTGAACACTCGAATAAATTAATTTTTCGGGGTATACTTCATGTATTTCCAACCTAATCACCAGCGGAAAAGTTTTTTCTCTTTACCTGGACTTCTGAAACTTGAAAAGTCTCTGATAACTCCAAGATAGTCAAATGTAAATTTCGGAAACGATGTTTTTGTGTGAAAAAAGCGTCGAAATTATACATTATGTTACAGATTGAAATATTTGTTCACAATACAAAAAGTAATATTCATACATTTTTGCCATGTTTCCGCAATTTAAACAGCACAATGAACGAGTTTTATTTTTTTAAAGACAAAAGGGCGATTTTAGAATGTCCAAATCATAAAAGCACCCTAACAAAGGAAGCTGTTCCCAAATTGGAATTTTGCCAAAACGGTTTTTTGCAGCAAACGTAGGATACTCGTACAAGAAAGCGTAGAAACTGCGTTGGCGCAGTTAAAAAGGTCGCTTTTCTGTGGGTCAGTTACATTTTATGATGAAACATTCCTCTTATTTTGCTGAAATAAATAATTATACCGCCAACTGAGCAAATTTTAGAATAGTCAAAAAGGAGCTTTTCAGTGTTCTACCATAAAAAAAGAAGATAAAGGCAAACGGCTGATTCGCAGACACCCGCACATTCGCTATGACGTTTGTGTATTTTGTTGTTAAGTTCCCGGCTAGAGCAAACACTCTTAAACCTATAATTCTGTCGCAATCAGCAACAGCGAAACAATGTCACCAAAAAGAGAAAAAGTTGTGTAGGGGGACAAAAGAATTTATACCCTGGAACATATAGAACAAACAGGAAAAAAGATATTTCTTCGTTGAGAGTCGGAGTCGAGAACCTGGGGCTCAGTGGGGAACGGGCGGAATGAACTGCTGCTCGAAGGTCTGCGACAAGTAGTGCCACCAGTAAATCAACTGAAATCCCAATTTTCACTCTGCCTAGCCATTAATTATCACATTGAAGCACGTGAAGGCCAAAGGGAATGCAACGATGCTGAACTTGTCGACGGCTTCGGGGTGAAACCGTACGAGACAGCCTCCAGGAGCTGGGGAGGGTGACCGCAGCTGAAATTGAGGGTTAGGTCACACGGTTTTGAAGCGAAGCGTGCAGACAGAAAGATCGGTGCTGGTTCGAAACTCAGACGGTTGTTTTTGGAATTTCTGTGCGCTTAAAAGTGGGGGACAACGAATAGACACCGGTTGCACGGGCAGACATTCTGTATACAATACCTCGTCGATAAGGGGAAGATCGGCGTCAGCCGGCAGCTGCAAAAGGCGATTTTCCCATTTAAACTCAAGATAGTGACTCAGGCATACTCTAAGGCCATGTTAGGGCCTTACACAGCACACTGTGTTCTCTGTCTGTGATGCCTACTTACCTGTTCGAACGTGAGAGGAGTCTCCGAATCGAAAGTTGTCATATGAATGTGAAGGGGAGATAGGGGTGGTCGAGATGAGACGGATCCGCGATTACCCACAACCACACTTTGTCCATTGTGGTTTGCCAACGAACCTGAATGATTTATACGTGATCTCGCAAAGAGCGTCTAGAGACTTCCGTGAATTAGTCTCCAAGGACTGAATAGACATCGCGGAAGAGTTGTGACGCAAGGTTGCATAGATATGCAGAGACAGCAGAATTTAATTTTGGGTCTTTCCATTATGGTGTTTACATAATTTATCATTCTCTTTTGACAAATGCAGTTTTGTTTTGCAAGTGGTGCAAAAAAGAGGTATGTATCAATAAAAACGCATTGAGCGTAACAAAAATGCTTACCTATGTATGAGAAGTCAGTTTTATTGGAATCCGAGGGAAAATTAACTTTTAAAAGAAAAATTAAAGTGAACTTTCGTCATGATGGTTTCTTCAATCAGATAATTTCAAGTTTTAACTTACTTACGATGGGCCATAATAGTAAATCTAACAGTAAAATAGTCGAAAACCCTAAAGCAACTTTCATTGTTTTGTGGATTTGTGGGTCCTGCGCGGAAATACAGGAAACATTTCGCTAATAAAGGCTTAGATTCGTCGAAGAATTTCGACAACTTTTGCTGAACCCTAGTTTAGGTCAAAAATCGATTGTATCCTAAATTTCACAATTTCGTTTTTCATCCGGTTCTGCGAGCTGTATTTTAACCGGTTCCGTATTTCAGCCGATTCGGTGAAAATTGTAACCAGAATGTCAATAGGGGATGATTTTGAGGTAAGTACTGTCTGAGATATACAAATAACAAAATAATATGACCCGGACTTGCACGACTAAGCTGATATTCCGTTTTGAAGTTTTTGGAAGGCAAACAACCTTTGACTGATAAAAAATTATATATTTTTCTGGATCAAACTACACTTAGAATTTTTCGGTGTGATTTGTTGGGGCTGCTTAATTAGTTTTAAATGCCCAACAAACTTAATAAGGCTTACCGTTAGCATGCCCGTTTCCAATCCTGCTCCGGCAAGATCCATTGGCCCAGATGTGCGAAGCTCTCGCCCTTTCTCTCCTTCTTTCAGCACTGAAATTGAAATTTAACACTTTAAAGAGAACGATATCTTACTTTCTAGCACTGTTCTGACATCTACTAATATAACACACAAATGCAAGTTCGACCATGGTGCCGAAGACAAATGAGATGCAGCCTAACATCCAAACGTCCATTGCTGAAATTAAACTTTTTTGAAGCCAGTTAATGATCACTACCTTTGACGTAGGATACCCGTGGTAGATTTTTCAAAATGTTACCAAACTAAAAAAAAGGGTAATAGGAATTTCAACGAGTTTAAGCACCTGAAATGTTAGAGCAAGAAGCGAAGATATGCCGACGGTTGTCCGGGCGGGAAGCGCTTTCGGCTCCATACAGAAAGAGACCCACGACACAATGATTGTTAGATAGGTGGGTACATAGGCCTGGATGATGTAGAACCCGTAGCGACGCTTGAATGTGAACACAACCTGAAAAAAGCTTTGTTTAAAAAAACTGAATGTGTTAAGCACACGGGTGAGAGTTACACTGAAGGCTAATTTCTTTGCCACTTCTGATTTTCGCAGTAATACAAGTTTTGCAGTTTCCCAATTAGCAGACCAGGAAAAAGCAAAGTTCCTTGAGGATGTTTTTAATGGTGGCGAATCTGCTGGTACCCCTTTCAGCTTTTAAGGTTCGCCTCAAAAAGCAATGTTCTTGAACTGAGATGACCCAAAATATTTTGATTTTTTATAGGTTCAAGTTTAATGTCCTAAATCAATGTATGCCTTCATAACACCTCGCCAAGAAATGGTAAAAACGCCGTAAAAACCTGTACGGCCGCATTATGGCATAACCAATGTGAATGAGGCTAATCCTGTTTCGAGTTGAGGTTTATTGCCCGCGAGGTATTACGCAAGTTTGAAAGTTTTGGTCAAACATTTGGAAAGGGGGGCCGAACAGTATTTCAAGCGTAGTACAAGAACATGCAATTGTTTTACAAACACTTTTCGAAAAAAACTTTTTCACCCAAAAAAAGCCAAGTTTCCCTATATTGCAGTCGTACTATGAGAAAATTTTCTCTTGTTGTTGGTGAAAATTGAAAAACAACTTTGTGATAAAATTGTTTCTTTTTAAATTTTATATATTTCTTTTCAGGCAAGTTCTCTTTGACCGGTTTGGCCTTTCGTAGTTGCGAAAGCGGCCTACAGCATGAAACTATATGAGTATTTATCCAACTTTTTGTATAGACAAATAATAAAAGCTCAAAACATCTTAAACATGCCCATCTTCTATCAAAGTTTTTTGATGTTTCCGTTTAGGATAACTTAACGCGGGAAGCGACGAAAACTTTTATGCCCTGGGTAGCATAAAATTGCGTTTTCCCTCGAACTTAACGAATAATTCTGGGTAAATTTCGTGTTTCGGGTGTAAGAAGACTCTCTTCAAACCAAAATAGGACCTTTAGACTGATTATGCTAAGGATGGAAGCGGACGCTTTTGTTTCGACGTTTTTAGTACAATATTATCTTAATTTACAAAATAACGCCTTAACATGTTCTTGTTGAACAAGGTTTGAAGGCGAGTTTTAAAAGAAACTTTTGAATTTTCAAAATTCAGACGTTTTTTGGAACCTTCTGAAGTATGCTACAATATAGTTTATACTTTCGACCCCTCCCTCACTCTTTTATTTTTTACCCAAACCCCTTCGCCGTGTACACACGTCAGTCGATCCCTGCTCGCCAGCTGCGATGAGCTTTGAATGGCTGTTCGAAATGCACATCATGTGTTTCGGCCAGCTTCGCCTGGGCAACGTCTACGAAAAAGTGTTGATTTACGGCGATATGCGGCCATATGGGGGACAATACGTCCCTGCTGGCGCATTCCGCACAAAATGACGAGCGCCAGAGTGGAGGAAAAACGGATATTGCCAATTCCAAGGAATGTTTATATCAAATAGAAGAAGATGGGCCCACGTCACTCACCTGTAGCTGATCCCAGTAACCGTTAGGGTAAAGAAGAGTCTCCTTCTTAGTTTCAAAGTGAACCATGTCAAAGTCTGGTAACTCGATTTTCTTCATAAGAGTCACTGGTTCATCCATCCAGTGAAGTTCGACCTAAAAACTAACAGTTTAAAGAGCGGAAAAACGATTTTCAAATGTACATTCATTACTTATGTATTCCACAAAAAGGTAGCCCTCCATTGCTACCCCATTTCCTGCCCGTTGGAAGAAGAGATTTGATTTATAGCCACGCCGGAGGCATGTCAGCATCCGCTAACATTGTTTTTGTTTGAAAACATAAATATGAAACCGCAGTTACTTTGTTGAAACTGGTGATGTAAGAAAAATTGGCCCCGCCGTTGCAAAATAACTTTAGTGCGGCACTTTTAAGATGTCTGAGGCTACAATTGTAGCGTGTAGGTGTCAAATTTCTTTGTCGATGGTCTTTAAAATTTTGATTTTTTGGTTCTTGGAATATGATCGTTCAAAAGGTTCAAACTATTTTAAAATTGTGTTGAAACAAGTTTTTGTATAATTGCGCAAGGTGTTGTCTCACTCAGAACGACGAACTGCTGGAAATTTTGTTACTTACTTCGTTTATATAACTTGACAGATTTTGTACGACAAAGTTTGCATTAAAGTATAAGTAATCTACATTTTGAAAAGATGAAACCACAGATTCCACCTTTTCAAATTTCAAAAAATATAATGTTTGTGCATTATAACTTAGCACAAAATATATCATTGTAGAACCGATATCTGTTGTGCAAAATACAGTGGTTGTGAATTTGTTTGAGCTATTTTGTGATCTTCAAAAGTTTTGTAAATATTTTCCATTAATATTTTGTATGTGTTTCTTAATTAATACCATTTAGTTAACTTTGTTACAAATTTCCTAAAAATTTAATGAAATCACGCACAAAACACATTTTCCGCAAAGTTTTTTTAGTAGTATTGCAAATGGAGCACGATTCACACAAAATTTCGTGCCGCGGTACATCTTCGAACAAACTTCAAAACCAGAAACATTAGCATACTCTCAAATTTGAAAAGTTCTTCATTAAACAAAATGAATGGTGAAACTGAACGTGTGTGTTTCATGACCTTAGGCCTTCAAAGTCCTAAAAACCCTGTTAGGGAATACAATCCATTTGAGCAGACCAATAAAGGCACATGGATAAACCGATTTGAACAAGTACTTTTGGAAGTTTCTAAACGACTTACCTCTTCTGAGTTATGACTGTACGACTCAAAAATAAGTAAGCAGCTCTGCACATCGAAGGGGAACTGCCTCAGATCAAGATTACATGGAGACTTGACCGACAACCGATGGTTGATCCAAACCGTTCCATTCTGAAAAAAGTCCCCTTAGCATGTCCTTTTAACGGAAGTTCTTCGAGGAATCTCTTATGTGACGCAGACAAGTCGGGCAAGCCGATAATTGCCACAAGCTGAATTATTGAGCGATGTACGCGACATATGCGTTGACTAATCAGAGAAGTGCTGTGCAAGGACCAATGTAAATTAGGACTACTTACGTCGTAGAGGATAATCATCACGTTCTCAGAAGGAGAGGCGTGGATCATTGTCTTCTTGCTGTTGATCAGACAAGTATTCGGTGACCAGATCTTGGGCAACATTCGGGCTTCCATTGTAATGTTTCTGAAACAAACCAGGTTTTCAGAACAAAGATTTCAATTTAAGCATTACAAAGTGTTACTAAACGGACTATTGCTTCTCTTAAAACAGAATTGAATGATTGGGCGCCATTGCCCTTCTTTTTGGGGTCCGAACCTGTGAAAACCACATAGACCAAGAAATCTTTTTTTCGCAAGTGTAGCGATACGGTAAGCAAAATAAAAATAAATTTTTTCGCCAACCTACAAAAGTGACCATACCACATTTATTGAAAATTTCAAACACAATATTTGGTCTTCCAAAAGTAGAAAAATTGTGGTTTGGTTACCAAACTACCTTTTACCGCAAAAGTAACCATAAACCTCCACAGGCTTTCAAGTTTCTTAAAACAAAGTTGGCTTGCTTTGTACAATTTGCAGTGTTTAGCCAATTATTGCTCAATGTTGCCAATTTTGCTTTGCTTACCAAAACACCAAAATGCCAACATAATGAATATTTAAAAAAATTAATTATTTTTTTAATCTAAACTGTTTTTTCCTTGGAAAATAAGAAACCCCAAAATGATTGAATTACAACTTGGTTGACAAAACATTCACTCCTAAGACTGAATTTGGAACACAGTTATTTTTATTCATTTGAAAAAAAGATCAACGACAGAAAGCCTGCATTTCAAACATTTTCGATTTTAGAAAACTTCAAAAACCAAAAACAGGTGAACAAAGTGGACAAACTTCAAATAAGCTTGGAAGTCATGCGACGTATAAACGCTAATTGCTTGTTTTAGGCTTTCCAATTGCAGATACAAGGCGTAGTTTAAATGAGGCGCTTTTTCAAGAGTGCAAGGCACGCTTTTTGTTTAAAAAAAATGATTACTGACATCTCTATGGTTTTTTTATTGCAGTTCTTTGATACCACCTACAGCTTTATTTTTCTCACCTTTCTTTGTTATTCACTGTGATTTTTTAATTTTGAATTTGGAAACGTTTTTGCAATTATTCCCTTTCCACTTTGTGCGCTGATGTGTAAAGATCGTCTATTTTACGTACTTTGCTCAGTAACATCTGCAGAGTTACAAACAACCCAAAACCTAGATGAAGATTGAGTTCAATGTGTTCTCTCTTGTGAACAACACCACGTGTTTAATAGGTCCCATTGCAGATTTATTATGTGATGCTAGGGTTTTTGTGCCCAACTGACGTTTATCTGATTTATGGGTTCGTATTGAGCAAAAGATCATTATCAAGTTGAATTTTGTTCTAAATTATCCGTTTTTTAAGGCAAAAGCATTGTAAAAACTTACCGTTTACAAGCCGGAAGATGCGTAAAAGACAGAGCCTTGTCGTGCCACAACTGTGTGAAGAGGATGTCTATCTCGAAATCCGATGTGATTTCGTTCAATGAACTCATATCCTGAAAACCTTTGTTCTCTCTTTGCTAAACATTTCGTTCTCTTTGCACGCGGTGCGGCCATTTTTGGCTTATCGGCCCCGGAAATTCCTCGTACGCACGTGCTGATCCGGTCCCGAGGGTGCCGAGGAACGGATTCCGCGCAGCTCCTCAATTACCTCACCCTCGCCTATCCAATTATGGTCATCTTGCAAGACCCAACCTTCAGTCGACCAGGAACACTGGGTTCCTGTCTGGGTAAACAAAAACACAAACTGCCATAGAACATAGATCCAAGAGAGATATCAGTCTTTTTGAAATGCTGGATAGGTAAAGATAAACTTGGGCTAACGTTGAACCTCGCGCCATTTACAACTACTTAGTTTATTTAGATTAGTTCTTTTTCCAATGTAACATCCTTTATAACATTTGAGTGTTGGCCTTCTGTTGGTTAGCAGCGCAACGAAAGATGCTGTTAAAAAAAAATGATCGTTCTCCCCAACTCGACCATGGGGGAACAATTTTGTTAAACTTGCAGCTAAAATAGCGGTCATGGGCCGCGTACGTGAGAGGTCGTAGGCCGCCAATTCGAACGGCCACAGGCTGCAATGTGAATGGCCGCAGGCCGCTATCACAGTTTGAGGTGGCCGAAGCCCGCCGAACCCACACGGCAAAGACCCGCGCAGCATGGCTTCGGCTTTTCGTTGAAGATATTGTAGTGTTTTTCATTTCATTTTCGGTAGGATATGGTAGGCAAATATGCAAAAACACACGGGAACCCAGTAAACGAGGTTTTAGCGACTTTGGAGAATGTTTTCCCGAAAACGGTAAATTTGCGAAGATACATTTTTAGGATGAGCGATTTTCCCCCTAATTTAGTCATTGTTGTAAAACCCGTCTGAAAAAAACAGAAACACTCCGTTTGATGCAGCTAAGCCCTCAGACATTAATTTTTTGCAGTTCAACTTCGTGAACTTTTGTATTCAGTAACTCCATTGATTCGCTGTATGATTGAAAATATGAGAACGTCACAAATGTAATTTACTTTCTAATTTTAATTTTGCCTAACACATATATCAAAGTTCTCGAAAAAATGTTGTTTGTTTTAAAGGCCTAAGAATCGTTTTCGATCTTGCTAGGAATACTACTGCTTCAGAAAATTTAACGTTCATGATGTAACGGGATTATATTTTCGTCTCCATTGTTTTGAATGGACACCCCATACAGTCCAGACAAATTTATACTTAACAGAAACACACGATTTAGCAGCGAATATATTTATTATGATTAATCCACGTTACATAAATGTGTGTTCTCTTTTGGTGACCGATTGATTGTGACCTTTTGAGAGCAACCGCCGCACCCCGTGGTGCATGGCAAGCCGTCTGCCGGAGAGGCTCCGCCCCTTTGGTTGTGGAATTATGATTATTCATAACACTCCGGGCAGCGAGAAATTGAGGTCGAAGTTTAAATGGTCAAAAGGAAAGAGAAACACATTGAACCGACTGAATGACGACAAGAAACCGCTGGCTGTAGTTGTAGTAGACGGCGAGACGAACATCACAGAAGGCGTAGACGATAAAGGTTGAACAACTGCTTTATAGGTGAAAGGCTTTCTAAGGATATGCCTTTTTAACTTTCGTTCAGCGAAAGGCTACGTCTCATACAAAGTGACTTTGTTGTCTAGATTTTCGGGCTTATTCAACTTGATCTGAGAATTAGCCTCCCGAACATCGAAGGTTTTGAAATCTTGTACTTAGTTTTGTTGAAGGATGACGTATGATTAATTCCTTCTTTTAATTTGGATGTGTACAAGCTATGAAAATCTCTTCATTATATTTTTTGTTTGTTCGCTCACTTATTTATTTTAGTTCTTGAACATTTGAATGTGTCTTACATTCCCTCCGAGGGTGGCGAACTTTCCAAACATTTAGGGCAAAAGGTGGCCGGCCTTTTTACGTCCATTATGATGGTTCATATGTTACGTGACTCATGGTGCACCCTTTGTGGGTACGAATGGAGTCATGCCGCCGTTTTCTTTAGAGGCTGGGAAATTCAAATGTGTGTTGTGAACTGATATTTTGATGCAAACAAAGTTTTGAAGATATTGACATTGAGGGTGGGAGTAACTTGTAAAGCCTGTGACACCCGAGTGAGTGCAATGCACAAAAGATAATGTAGCAACAAAGATAAAAAATAGAAAAGAGGCATTTACTGAATATTGGTTGCTTGAAAGAATAGGTTGTAGACCTGATCACTTGAAAGGTACGGTTCAGATGAAGTAACACCGTAATCGTTTTGCGGTGTTATAATATCTTGCAACCATTAGGTGACAGGTTTTGTTCTCTTATAGTTCCGCGGTTTGCGCTAGCCGTGAAACTAAAAAGAGTCCTTGTTCTCGGATTTTTTATTCGTCAGCTTTCCTTGCTGATAAGTTGCGCTCAGTGGGCTCTTACTAGCCCGTTTCTCGGGAAGTCCATAACTGGCGTACACCCTTAGTACCCAGTTAGACCATGATTTTTTCAGATTTTTTTTCACAATGGGAATCTTTAACCCAATTCCCGAGACCGTAGTCTACCGCGAGGTAGTGATTTTTGCCGCCAACCAGCGAAGAAGGATAATCAAGAACCCACTTCTTTCCATCCGCATAGTTAACTTGTGCGGGTTTATAAGTATTCTTTCCCAGGACTCTCCAGCCCTGCTTTAGCACAACGCCATTTTTGAGCTCTACAGCCTGAGTATTTTTTTTCTTCGGCTCTCCAGCCGATCTCGGATTGAACCATAACTGGGGTGTAACACACCCAGATACTCGTTGATTTTCCAGATTTTGTTGTGGGTAATCTGTACACCCTTTCCGAGACTAAACTACCATACGGGGGTAGAACATGCTGACAACACAGCATAGAAGGATGATCAAGAACCTTCTCTTCATTGGCCGCAGACATTACTTGTGCAGTTTTTTGGTACCTTGTGCTACTGTGGTTCAGTCGCTTTGAATGCATGCATTTAAGGGGATTTTGTTTTAGGGTCGAACTGGCCGATGCACCATGTTTTGAATGGACACCCCATACAGTCCAGACAAATTTATACTTAACAGAAACACACGATTTAGCAGCGAATATATTTATGATTAATCCACGTTACATAAATGTGTGTTCTCTTTTGGTGACCGATTGATTGTGACCTTTTGAGAGCAACCGCCGCACCCCGTGGTGCATGGCAAGCCGTCTGCCGGATAGGCTCCGCCCCTTTGGTTGTGGAATTATGATTATTCATAACATCCATTGCTTGAATAATGGGCCTCCTAAACGGGGTACCTGTTTTGGGCGAACCGTCAAGTATGTTTCATTTAACTAATGTTGTAAAACCCTCTCTCTTACGTTCAGGTCCCACCGCAAATTTCCAGGGCTGGCAATTCGCCAGGTATTTATTGCCACCCGCTTGGCGTGCTCATAGTGGTGGGATCGGCACCTCTGTCTAAATGTTGTTGGATCCTTCTGTGTTTTCATTTTTGGCTGTTGTTACACCCGTAAAACGCCAAACTCACTCAGGAGGTTCTACTGCTTCTATCATCGTTCTTCTAAAAATTAACGTTTCAAATGAAACGTGCATTTTTGGCAATGTGATGTAACGTGTCGTTTGATTTGCTATTATGAATCATCATAGTTATGAACACAACCCGAAATCGCAACCATTTTCGAAACCGTGACACAACGCGAATGCGGAGGGTGTTGTGCAATGCTTACCGAGCTCTTAGTCACCCATGACGTGTGACCCCATAGCCCGTGTGATAAGGTGTATAAAACCAAGCCTTCTCTCAAAGAAGCCAGTCCCTGCGACATGTCTTACAATCCCTACAACACGCCTTACATGCACCCTCAGCCCGTTATTGGAGCTGGAGTAGCTCCCGCCTATGTTGCTCCAATCGCACCAGTTGTAATGGCTCCTCCTCCTGTGGTTGTGGTTGATCATCATCATGGTTATCATCATGGATACCACCACGGCTACTATGGACATGGATATCATCATGGATACTATGATCACGGATACTACGGACACCATCATCACCATTGCTGAGTTATTTGCTGGTCAATAAAACTTTCTACTTCTAACCGATCTTTTGTTCTTTTTTTTTACCACGTACTAAACTACAAACATTAAAAAACTGTGTATAACAGTGGTCAAACTACAAAACAAGTTCAAAGATACACTTCAAAGATACGTTCATGAATGGAAAATACATCAAAAAGCTACATCTTTCGCTTTTTTCTACCCTTCTGGAAATTTTTAGCCTACGGTTTGGAAAGATAGCCCAGCCCTGTCTTTGTTGACGCAACATCACCAGACCTTATCTGTATTTGAGATTCCTCGTGATCCAAGAAAACGAAATCACCCATTTTTATCGATTCTAGGAACCAAGCACTGATAACAACCAAATACTAGGATTGAAAATCTCCCACTGAGAAAATTCTGCGTTTAGCCTTGCGCCAAAGAACATCCGGGGCGCTCAGGCGTGCTTCCTCATCTCTATGTTTACCCAATTTAGACGTTGTCTGTTTGTTCTTTAGCCGTGTAGATGTGCAAAAAGTGATTTTCCGCATAGTAGTGGCTGCAGAAAAACTTCCACAAAGAGGGGGGCTTGGTTGTTGAAACAAAGGGGTTTTTCTGCACTCCAAGTCGAAAAACCCATTCAGACCGGAATCTTTTCTGGTTGGATTTCAAAAATGAAAGTGTACGTTTGCATATGAATTTTGATAGTAACGATTTTTTATACCAAACAAGTTTCTATTTACGACTCTAGGATTGACCTTGATGGTTTTAGACTTCAAAAAAGGAAAAAAGCAACACACTCCGCATTTCACGACTGTGTGCCATTACAAACCCCGCGCCATTACAAAGTTATTTTCAGTTCGAAATCCCTCTAAAAACGTTTTTTTTTGTTAGCTGAGGCTCAGTTTTGCTAAAGTCACAAACACAAGAAGCCCTATGTTTATTATAACGCCTCATATGTAGTCTTGCCTGCAGATAATAACGTAATATGCAAAAATGATTGGTTTTTTTTATGAATCACCAGGATGTCAGCCTACAAACTTACTCTATAAAATGAAACTTGCAATATTTCGTCCATTTTCGAAATCTGTTTCGTGAGCAACATTTTCCGTCACACGCGGTCTTGCGTATGGAGTTTTACTGAAAATGTCGTTAGCTTTGGACAGAACTATCACGGGCTTTTTGGGGGTTCGTTTGGTGGTATAGGGCCCGCTCCCACTCAAACGGTCCCAAGTTCCATCCGATTCCATTATAGCTGTTTTTCGCGTATAATATTTTATATGTTGCCTCCCATCTCTCTTCGTAGTAGTTTTACCCTCTTTGGAACGCTAACTTTGACGCATCGCGGCTGACAATGGACTTTTCAAGCGGCGTTGTTTTGATGGATCGCACCCACTCCTCGAGCAGAAGTAACTTTGAGAACTTGTCACTTTTTACTCTCCGGACTCGTTGACGAGCTCTAATCGATCAGACCAACAGACAAAGTTTGAAAAACGACCACCCAGATGGCTTGCAGAATTTGCACTCACCTGAACGTGCATTTCAATGTTCACCCGAACTGGGTCTTCAGCATCCGGAAGCATTTTTGTGTAATTGTTCATGATCTCCTGGACGATTTTGCCTTCAGATAAGGCGCCTTCGGGACACTTGCGCCGCTTACCCTTCGCCTGCAAATGTAAATTTTGTAAAACCGATTAGGCTCTAATTTACTTGGAACACTTGTGCCTTAAGGGCTCTCAAAAGTTTTACACGTGACGAACTTTCACGTATGTCAACCTTAAGCTGCAAAAACTAATTTGATAAACTAGATTTTGTTTTTGGAAATCATACACACTGTGTGGTTCCAAGTACTGTGTTTTTCATTTTGCAAGACGGTAATTAAGAAATTAGGCTCTATGAACCTTAAAAACGTATTTATTTTTCTTGACAGTTCAAACGATTGCGGCTACTTTTTGGTCTAACCCTTTTTCTGGCAAAGTTTGACTTTCTATGCCCAACGACTACGCCTCAAGGGATGGTAGATCAAAATCTGTCAAAGAACTTCAAAACGGGAGGACAGATCTGCCAGGAAGTGAATGTCAAAACGAACAAAAAGACGGATAATTCTTCCATATGCTTCAAAAGTGTGGAATTTGGAGTTTAAAAAAATTTAGAAAAGTGAGGTTAAAAAACCAAAACTAGGTTGTAAATTACAACAGAAAATTTTTGGAACGTGTATAAACTGTTTTATTGGACGTGTCGGTTCGTGGTTTTAAGAAAACTGACGAAATGTGAAACTTCTGTCAATCAGCAACTGTTTTTCCATTTTGTGGCATTGTCAGGAAAAAGTGAAATTTGTAATAGTTAAGCTGGCTTGCATTTGGTTTTTGGTCAAGTCTTTAGTATGAATATTATAAAAAGTGTAATTTTTGGGTTAAAAGAGGAAAAACTTGCCATCACGAAAAACATCACGATGCAACTTGGTCAGAAAACTGGAAATTTATGGGGGAAAAAAGATACTTGACGCTATTATTCGATCAATTAACGACGACTAAAACTCCCAATTGATAACTTATCAATCGATATCATGACGTCACTTCTAAGGTTATGACGTCACTTGACCTTCTTAGTATGATACATAATACTTCTCTAATTTGAGCAAATCGGACCGCTCCAAAACCCATAAACCCCATTTTTTTTTAACGTAATCCAAATCCTTTCTATTGGTAAGCGTTAATAAGTTTAAAGATACAAAAATGTAGGTTTTTTTTGTTTCTTTGCGACTGTTTTATTAGAGATAAAAGAATTTTGATAGTCTAACTAAAATGAAACCGAAAGTCTCAGTTATTTTCTGATATCGCGTCTTAAACGGATTTTACGAAAGTGAACCCACTTTACGTTCCACTTTTTGTCTGTTGTCACAGAACTGGCCATCAGCTTTGCTTCACAAATCACTTGCAAAACCCATGTCAACTAACCTTGACGAGGGCGACGATGAGTAGCGGCAAAACGACCCTCGTCAGCCTCATTGGAGAAAGGGCATTCTTCCAAAAACGCTGAAAATGTACACATTTTCAAGAAATGCTGGAAAAATGAGCAATATTCTGGAGAATATACACAAAAACACTGCCAGATGTAAGGAACTTTGATTTGATTGCACTTCCGCAACAACACCCTGTCAACATAAGGCTGCTGCAGAAGAATCAACGAACATAAGGTTTTTTGGAGAGATTGTATGACGATAAGAGGTAATTTTTAGGTGAAGTTAGGCATTAGGCTGTTAGAAAGTGGCAATTATTGAAACATGAATAAGACAATGTTCCGGGAGAAAACACGTGAATAATAGAACGAATAAAGGAAAACAATCATGATAACCAGATTACTGTAAATTCGATAATGGAAAAACAGAATTTATCGATAAAAACATGGATATACAAAAATTCGTGAGTGCCAGAATTTTCCCAAAAACTGAAAACACCACGGTAGTTTCAGATGACCTTTTAGGCTTATCTACAATTAGCCGTCGAAAAAAACCCAAAATCTTCGCCAAATTGGCCAATTTGGTTTGTAACATTGACTGAAGATCCTACTTTAACATAAGAGAATTAGTATATTTAATTACAACATGGAAACACTATCACAAAGAAACATTGGAAACTCGTTAAGTAAATGTTGAATAAAAAAATTTAACAGTATCATCAACTCGTACGTAAAGAAATAATCAATGTGTAAAAAAACAAAGTATGAAACAAACCAGGAATCCAAACGAAATTTTGAAAATGTTTTTTGATAAAAGAGTATCTTTGTAGCCTGTCAAAAAAGAATCATATGGAAAGTCTTAAAATTTGTTTGAAAAATAAAAAGAAAAATAAATTTGAAAAGCAGCTGTCACGTGCTCGGATATTTACATACATACACACGGTTTATTCTCTAGGGATCAACCCTGAACTGCCAGAATGAATTCAATTCCACGAAGTTGACTTGGTAGTTCCCATTCTCCTTTGATTCGGTTCCAAATGCCTCCTGACCAAGTTGCTGGTACAGCTCTCCTTGGGGGAAGCAGCGTCTTCTCAGGGTCCTGGGACGATCGGGGGACTGTAGACGACTTCGGTGATCCATTTGGTTGGAGCTACGTCCTCACGGGGCTCCACTCCGGCTTGAGGACGGGCAATCCAGGCCCGGTTGGAAGAGCGGGGAAGGGACCGACCGCACGGCCGCGCGAGACGCAGGAAAACCAAAAGAAAAAGTCGCTCGGATATTTATTCATAAGAAAAGTAAAAAACAAAGATTTTCACACGTCTGTTGCACTTGGCTTAACGGGAGAAGCCCTAGCAACCCGTGAAAAGCTAGACACATAGATGAATACGTAATGCCGGTATTAAGGAAGGTTCTCAATTTTCGAGGGGGAAAAAGAGCTGCCATAAGCAAATAAGGAGTGGAAAAAACTTGTTTGGACATTTAAAAGCTGATTTTTAAAAAAACAATTGTACAAGTAAAATGTTTAACAAAAAATTCCACAAAAAAACGGATTATTACGCGAAATTTGTTTCTTTTTTTTTAAATTCGTTGATTTTTTTCCTTTAAATAATCGTGGATAAATTCGTAAATTGCGAAAAAAATCAGCATTTTGAAGTAAATGAAACCCCAAACTATCTTTTAAGTGATAAAAGTTTACAAATTTCATAGATTTCAAAATAAATTTGCTTTTTATTTTTAATCGTTACATTCACCAGTTTTTGTTCAAAATACAAAAAAACGGATGTTATATTGAAGATTATGTTTTCATAACTAATATCGCGAATAGCATTTACAGAAAAATTTGCAGAATCAGTCCAAACGTTCATAAAAGTACACAGCAGGAAAACTGTAATAAGCATTCGGAATGACCTCGGTGGAGGTCAAAATCTCTAATATCCGCGGCGGCTGATTTGTTCGTGGAAGATTGATTACCCTCATTTCCACGGCTCCATGCGTAATTTCCAGTGGAATCTGTTACAATGGTCGCACCTGCGGATCCGCCAGGCGAGATGATTGATTCTTGATCGAAAAAATTTGTTTTCCTCGGTTTAAAGTCACGAAACGTAACCAAAGCCGGGATCAATCTGGGGTTATGTATTGGTAATAGCCCAAAAACACGGATGTTTTCCAACAAAAACGAGAACTATGGATAAAGGCACTTATGACATCATTAAAAACGATTCTCAAAGCTGGTCGATCAAAGTACTCAGTTTAGTTTTTGCAAGTTCACTGAGTATTCAACGTTTAGCGTAAGTTCTAAGGCAATTGCAAACTTGCTGAAAACAGGAGTTTTAAGAAGAAGAAAAAAAACTCTTATGACTTGAGAACTGAATTTTAGTTAAAAGAATGTCAATTTTAATTTCAAAGGTCCATGTGTTCAGTAATTACCTTGGTTAGCAAAAGCGCGTAGGTTAGCAATGCACTAACAAAATTACGACCTCCGATCCCACAAAAAGAGCGGAATTATTGCCGGCAGACGTCTGGGCCACGGGGACATTAAGCTCGGCGTAAAACTGCATTTTGCTTTCAATTATGCTGATATTCAGTTCTTTAAGCTTAATTTAAGCAGTTTATATGACAAAAAATTAAATTACATTTTGTATTCTGTAATCATAAGTAAGACAACAAATTATTTCAAACTCTTCAGAATGCGCTGAATGCGAAATTTTAAACTTGCGCTTGTCAGGTTTCAGCTCTATAAAGAAAAGAAAATGTAAAACAAAGTTTTGTAATGTGAATTTACAGCTTTAGAAACTCAATTTACAACAAAAATTTAAAACCCAATAAATTTTTGTAATACAGTTTTCAAGTTTTGGTAAATAACATGAATCTTTGTGAACAAATAATGGTAACCAAGATTTCTAGGAATTCAACCTCACAGTTGAAAATTTTGATAAGCGTTTTAAAATCAAAGATTAAACTTGAATTCAAAAGAACGTAAAAGTTAGAGATGTCAGTCCAGTAAAATGCACTTGACTGGTTTCAATAAAACTGCAATTTTCAGCTTCAACGGCACTATTCAGATTACGGAAATAGTTTGAAAGAAGCAATACGTGAGCGACAGAGTTTGTGTAACGCACACGTAAATGTAAGAAAAGCTCCATTCAGCTGGATTTGAATATTGTAATTTTCGTAAAACTGAGGAAAAGGGTTGAAATTACGGTCTCAATAACACAAACAACGTTTAATCTTTGTAAAACTGGTTTTTTTGAAACGTAGTCAAAGGCAACACAGATTTTCTAAGTTTGCTATAGAAAAATAAATATTTTTCAAAACGACACCAAAAGATGTATTTTCTGGTAGGAAGCGGTTATCTTCGAACGGAAGGTTCAAGGATGAGTGCGCAATTCTTTGAATTCGCGCGGGGCTCTGCTCCTTAATTCTGCTTGCAGACAGAAATATTGCGCACTGGTCTGACACATCACGATTTGCGAGCTACTAACCGCGTCACAAGCAACCCTTTTTTCTCTTTGCTTCTGGAGACCTCAATGTACACCTAGCACATGCTCACTGAACGTAAAATCTAATGATCAGTGCCATTTGGGAAGTGTTCGGGTGCACGGCGGCGGGAAGACGTCGCCGCGGGGATCAGCGACTGTTGGGCGGACGGGGCCCCGCCCCCAATGCATATCCTCCCCACGTGTAGAGACATATGCAATTTGTGCGAGAAACACAATTTGGCAACTCGACGCTGATCAGCAGATAGGGCAAGGGGGGCTGGAGGCCAAGAGGGTGGTCCCACAAAAGGTTCCTACAGTAAAACTATTTTACCTATCGATTTGTTTTACGTTTAATGAAGTTTACATTCAATCAACTATTCTAAAAATGATTATAAAGTAATTCTACTTTACATTGCTAGTCTTAACTGTACTAGCTTCACATTGTGAATCACAAAACCAGAAATATAGCACAATTGAACGAGAGAGAAATGAATGACAACTACATTTTTAGTGGGTCATTGTAGTTCTTACTGATGAAACATCGTGATAACAAAAAGATTTTGTGTTACACACGGAAAAATATGTGGCATGTACTAAATACGAATAGTATCAGAAAACCGTCAATTTTTAAGGAGAAGGGGCCGAAAATTGCGGTGATAGACGATGCGCAGGCGGACAAATATCAAAAATGCTTGAAATTTCCTGGCAGTTTATTTTACTAGTTAAAAAACTTGGGCTTTAAATTACGTTTTTCAATAAAACTCCGAGAAAAAATAGATATTCGAAATGGGAAATGGAAAAACAAAATGAGAGCCCAGCAAGGAACTGTCCAAAAAAAAAAATTCAGAAAGCAACGTTTAAAAAGTTGTGCCCATATCAAATTTTGCTCATTTGGGAATTCTGAATCCGTCAAAGAAGTTATTAAATTAGATTTTAAGAAGAAATTGAAATTGGGTCAGAAAAGATGATTAAATGCAAAAAAAAGTAACTCTAACTGAAAAAATACAAGAATTTAAAACATGAATCTCGCGAGAAAGCCAAATTTTTGTGACCTAATTACCATTTTCTGTGTCTTAAAAATCAATTCAGGAACAGACACGTTGAAAACACAGTTCGCAATAACTCTTTAAAAATGGGCAAAGTGTTACACTCAAACAATTAGCATATAATCTGAAGACTGTACTGAATCTACAAACGGTCATAAATAGAGGAAGTCCAGCAGACTACGCGCCGTTTCCGTCCTCTGAAGGAAGTTCTAATTTCTGGTCGCACTCAAATTCCTGAAATGAAGCCACTTATGACGTGTTTCTGCAAAATGTGCAGTCCAGCGCTGGTTAGGGACGCAGCTTTAAAAAAGAAAAAGTTTCGTTAGAGCAAAGTTTGAAAGCCAACAATGTAAAGCGATCATTCTGAAATTAAAACACGAACAACATTTCAAACGAAATCGTTTTCATAATTGGCTTTCACCATTTATCTTCTTTTAAACGTTAAATACTCAGCCTCTGAATAAATTATGTACTTTGATTGATACGCTCAATTTTGGGGCTTCTCATCAAACTTCACAAAGTACTAACTCGGAAAACATCTGAAATTATAGTTTCAAAAAATTACAAAGTTCAAATATGTGAAACCTACAAGAACTCACTAAGCCAAATGCGTGGAAACATATATTTTCTTGTGTCAAATATCTACTTGGCACATTTTGTTTCTAAGTTCATTGCGTATCGTATGTAAAACAGAAAACAGTGAAACTTTGGAACCCAGTAAAACAAAACAGTGTGAATGCATGTTTTCAAAACCAGTTTCAGCAATGTTCAAAGTTCAAAGTTGAGAATGCAAGGTTTGTGATTCAAAGTGTAAAAGAAGTTGAAGGAAGTTGAAGAACTAATCATTGAATTAAAGCCCCAAACAAGCAGCTTGTTATGCCCCTATTGAAAGATTTTTAAGAGACAACGAACTTTTAAGAACTATGCACTGCCAAAACTTGAGAACGAATACATAGTGCATAGAATCTTAAGCTGTTGGTTTTCCCTAGTTCACCAGAGTTCATCCGGCGCCGTCTTTCGATAAGGACCGCCTTCAAATTTACGCAAGGGGTCGTCTCGCGGGAGGTAAGCCGAGCTGATTGGCTTATTTGCCACTTTAGGTGTGAGGCTGTAGACATAGTACACGAAGCAATTTGAACAAATTTAGAGGAATAGGCGAGATATTGCCCTCATTTCAGGGAATCCGTCTCTTTTCCCGGGTGACAAAGTTGAAAGTTTGTCGTGTCTGGTTGGAATCACATTTTCGGGCAACCTCATTTTCCCCTGAAGAAGAGTACAAAACACGGACAAACAACGAAGTTTGGCTGAATTTTCAACATTGGAGGTCTTTGGCGCAAAAAGAAACGAAAAAAAGTGTATTTTTTGTTTGCTAGATCAACGAAAAGTTAAGCATAATTAAACTAAGTGTCGAAAAACAACTTTTGTGAAAGGTCAAGACGTTTATTTTCTGCAAGTGGTTAGCAACGATTAAACGCAGCAAACAACGATCATGGAAAGAGTTTGAACAAAAAACAGCGCTCGATCGCTTCTTGGAAAATGTTTTAGCTTGGAAATAGAAGTACAAACCGCTTTGAATACCAAAAATGCAGCAAGAAATTCATTAAAAGGGTTTTTTGCGAAAATAATGAGTTTTTTTTAAGGATAAATTTGAAAACCAGAGCAACTTTCGGGTTTTTGCAAAAACAAGGTTTTTTTAGCTTAGCAAAAGCTGTCGAAAAACACATATAACTTTTGATTTTGCTCAAGTTTCAGGAAACCTACCGTAACCCATGGGCAGCTACCGTAACCCGGGACCAGAAATCACAAGAATGTACGTGTTGTAGAATGTATTTTGTGAACGTTATTACTTTTCAACTGTAGTGCGGCTATGCCAGATCAATATATCAGCTGAGGGCAGTGGCTCAGTTAGGGTTTCCTGTGAGCTACAGTAACCCAAATCTCCCTACAGTAGGTCACAAAACAAAAATCAGTGTCACAAAGTGCATTATAACTCATTGGAGTCATTTCAACTTGCCGTAGAAAGTTTGATAGAGATACAAGACAGTAATTCGTCTGTTTTCGTAACATGGTTACCTTTATAAGGACACTTTTTATCAAAATGTCAGCAAAAACATGAAAATTTAAGAAAATCCGGTTCAAAACGCACCTGGGGCTTGGTGTGGGAGCGGTTCACCGCTTCCGCATGCCCCCTTGAGGGAATTTTGGAAAGCCTCCCGCAAGGGGGGCGACAATCTCTAACCTTTTAGAAGGTTCTACCAAACATATAAAAATGTAGACAATATTTTCTCAAATTTAAAGTGTGGTTTGAACATTTATCACCCAACATAAGAAGAACAAACAAACACAGACGGAAACAATTTTTTCAATTTTTTTTAGGATGTTGCATAGACTCTAAAGCAAACCGTAAAAAGGTATTTTGCTGTTTTGTGAAGATGCTGATTGTGTAATGAAATATTATTCTTATGTGGCATGCCAATTTGGCACAATGTCATACACAGAAATAAGAAGCGCGCGCTGTTCCCCCGTGGTTGCCCAGGTCTCGCATGAACTTTTCAGCGCATTTTTTTTTTCAAAGTGTGCTGATAAATTGCATTTAGCTTTGTCTCTTTTCTATATAAACTACATTAAATATCTAAATTATAAAAAGGTCACTTATTGACGAAATTTTAGTGTTTGAACACTTGCAAGTTGGAAACGGCCAACAGTTTTACTTCATATCTCCTTGTAACATTTCGGTTCAAAACATGACCAATTGAAGCATGTTGTTTTGATCATGATGTGATATGCGTTACGGTACTCTATGACGTGATAGGCTTTTCAGGGTAAAACTAAAAATACATTTAGAAAAATCGGGTTTTTAAACAAAACACGTTTTTGAGCTCGTAAAGAGCTATCGAAAACCACATATAACTTTTGATTTTGCTCAAGTTTCAGGAAACCTACCGTAACCCATGGATACCTACCGTAACCCGAGACCAATACATATAAGATTATACATGTTTTAGAATGCCTTTTAGTTAACGTTATTACTTTTCAATTGTGGGACGGCTATGTCGGGAATATCGACATTTCAGTTGAGGGCAGTTTTCATTTAGGGTTTCCTGTGAGCTACAGTAACCCAAATTGACCTACAATAGGTCACAAATCAAAAATCAGTGTGAATGAGTATAGTATAATTGCTTGAAGTCGTTTTAACTAGCCGTAGAAAGTTTGATAGAATTACAAAACAGTAATTCGCCAGTGGTAGTAGCATGGTTACCTTTATCAGGACACTTTTTGTCAAAAGGTCAGCAAAAACTTGAAAATTTAAGAAAATCCGGCTCAAAACGCATTTTTTGCTCCGCTAGGCATTCTACGCTGTCGGGGTGTCGGCCTCCAACGTGCCAACTCGGCGCCGCGGGGAGAACATACCCTGCAGGCGATTGCGAAAGTCGGTTCAATTACCCAAGTTTGAGGTACTAAACATGCCCATCCCCAATTTTGTGTGCACCCTCGAGCGGCCGGGCGGTCGCACTTCCTACAGCTGTAGGTTGTGTTTCCGCCCCGTGAAGGTGGATGCCTGCACCTGCAAATGGTGCGGGGTCCCCTTCACACCGCCCCCGTACGGTTGCATAATCGTACGGGCGAAGGCCCTGGGGCTTGGTGTGGGAGCGGTTCACCGCTTCCGCATGCCCCCTTGAGGGAATTTTGGAAAGCCTCCCGCAAGGGGGGCGACAAACGGAGCAATTTTTTTCTGTGCTACTGACAGTATGCACAACAACAGATAAGAGAAAACTCGAAAAAATAAATCATTGATAAAAATAGAGAGCTTTGGTGTCGGAAATTTCAAGAAATTTTGCCCAAACTCAAACAATGATAAGTGGTTTTGACACAGCATTGCTTACTCAAATCTCATGATCTGAAGACCAATTTGTTAGCATGTGACGCATTTTAAAGAACAAATTGCCCGACTTAAAGTTTGAAGTTTAAAAACTCTACCTATCAGCCAAACACAGTTCGAACGATAATATATCAATGTACATCCAGAAACGATCGCGGAAAGAGTTGGAATAAAAACAGGTTCGAAACGCTTTCAAGGAAGAATTTTAGCTTAGACATAAGCTTTGAAACCAAACTATTGTGGCAAAATGTTCCGGTCTGATGATCAAAAACAGATCTTCAAGAAAACTGGTTTTTGGCAGGAACGATGAGCTTTTCTGGGTATAACTGCAAAAGTCAAAAAATAATAGGATTTGCAAGCGAACCACGTTTTAGAACTCATAAAGAGCTATTGAAAAACATATATAACGTTCTGATTTTCTCCAGTTTCATGAAATCTACCGTAACCCATGGACAGCTACCGTAACCCGGGACCAGAAATCACACGATTGTACGTGTTGTAGAATGTATTTTAGTAAGCGTTATTACTTTTCAACTGTAGTGCGGCTATGCCAGATCAATATATCAGCTGAGGGCCGTGGCTCAGTTAGGGTTTCCTGTGAGCTACAGTAACCCAAATCTCCCTACAGTAGGTCACAAAACAAAAATCAGTGTCACAAAGTGCATTATAACTCATTGGAGTCATTTCAACTTGCCGTAGAAAGTTTGATAGAGATACAAGACAGTAATTCGTCTGTTTTCGTAACATGGTTACCTTTATAAGGACACTTTTTATCAAAATGTCAGCAAAATGTGTGACGAAATATTTTTCAGATGTGGCGTGGCAATTCCAGAAAAAAAAACCGCGCGAGGTCCTTTTCAGCGCGATTTAAAAAAGGGCTACTTTATTTTTTAGAAAGTGAGCATATAAAATGCTTCTAGTTTTGTCACTTTGTAATAGAAACTACATTTATTACCTCAGTTTGAAAATCACTGATCACTTACTGATGGAATTTCAGTGTTTTCACACTTTTCACACATAAGCTGGAAACCGCAAACAAATTTGCGTTTCACCACTGTTCCTTGTAACATTTTCGCCCATACATACCCAAGTTGACAAATTTCGTTTGGATCTTGATACATCTGGTATGGGTTATGGTGCTCCATGACGTCAAACCTATTCAAAAACGTTATCGATTTTCAATTAGGAAACCTGTTGTGTAGCCTAATAGAAGCACTAGAGAGATAGAGAGAGATGACGGGAGAGTAGAGAAAGTACAGAGGAAATAAATTTTTCAGATGTGGAGAAAATTGTAAAGTAGGCCAAAATTGGCCCAAGCGTATTCTTGCTTGGTCTCCTTAGCGCAAAGCGGTCGGAGGCGGTCGAAGGCCCCTAACTGAGCGGCCGACCCCGCCGAACACAGAAGGTAAAGGTTAATTTCACGAAGACGTTTGCCAAACAAAAAGAGTTAAATGATTTTGCTATGTATATTCAAAAATGTTTGCAGGTGTCTCTGTCTAAGGCATAACATTTCCAAGGGTTTCGATTCAAAAGTACATTTTGTTTTGGTTCAAAACTGGAAATAACTCAGTTTGGCCGGAAGTGTGAATACATAGATACTGGACTTTCCAATGCCATGCCCCGACGAATCGGAAAGGACAACGTCAAATGCAGAGAAAAGTGAAGCGATGGGGAAAATGGGATTTCCCTGGATTTGCAGAGAACGTGCCAAAAGTGTAAAACCCCCTCTGCAGGAAATTTAATTATATACGTGAGAGTTCTATCGAAAGTGTTGTAGATCAAACAATCTTTCAGAAAAATGTAATTTTTCGTTTGTTTTTTAGCTGCAGACAGAATGACGACAAAAGTCAACAATTACAAGTGTTTTTCTGTCAAGTAACTTGTTACATTGTATTCTCAGCTAAGTCAAGCAACAGAAAACAAACAAATAGACATTTCTTGTCGGGGTAACGAACTATGAGCCCTTCAAATAAAAGGGAACATTGAAATTGGAAACCCTATTATTAAGGGCAAACGGTCTGCACGCAATCGGAAAAAAACGTTTGTTTCGCAAACGGAAAGTGATTCTCAAAAATATCCTTTTTGGCTGCTTAGCTTGGCTGCGTATCATATTGCTTCAAAATCTTGAAAACTTCAGACTTTGTATTCCCAAAAATTGGTGTGCTTTTTCAAGTGAGTTTGTTTCTTAGCTCATTAATGAAAAAGAGAAAAAACTCATTTCTAACAATTTCTAACACTTTACAACAAAAATAGAACGTAATATCATTAATACAGAAGGGCGTTGCCCCGAAATGGTCTGATTACACAGTCGCTGGTAGCGCCGATCTTGTCAACAATCGCCGATATCGCGATAGACGTGGGGGTATAGCTCAGTGGCAGAGCATTCGACTGCAGATCGAGAGGTCCCCGGTTCAACTCCGGGTGCCCCCTACCTCTTTTGCTAGTTTGGAAAACTTTGCTTTTGGTGTTCAAAAGACAAGAATGAATGTTGTTTACTCTAAAACTTTTTTTGCTGAAATTGTGAACAAAAATTCGACCAAAAATCCTTTGTTCGTTTTTTTTAAGTAAGCTGTTAAAATAATCTTGAAAAATTATGCCATGCAAAATCAGTAAGATAGGAAAAATGTGAAATTATCGATTGAAGTTTATTGATTACATTAGATTTAACACGTTTCACTAAAGGAAGAAAACCGGTCGTCCATGTTGAAAACAAAAAGGAAACAATTTTCTTGAACTAAAAAAAACTTGAAAAAAAGGATTTTTGAACATTCAAGTTTAGAAATAGGACAATTTTAAACTACATTTACATAAGCAAGAGTTTGAATAATAAGAAATGCAGCAATATATCCTTGTGGAAAGTAATTTCCTATTTTGACAAGGAGCACAATTGTGAGCCAAAACTGAATTGCAAAGTTCGCTGAGCTACGCGGAACTTGAAGTTTAGCATCAAAGTATGAACACGGCTTCAACGTTGCATTTTTAAAACGTTTGCTTCAAAAGACGACTTCAACTTTGTATCTTGAATCGAAACTTGATTCGCAAAGTCGAACTTGAAAAACTGCTCGTCGTCGTTTCTAGAAACGTCAGTAGACTTCGTGGGAGGTTTGAGGGCACTCTCGTCAGTCAACGCACATGTAGTGGGTCGGAAAAAGTTCTTTTGGTAGTTGGCTTGGGCGATTCAATTAGAGGATCCGCCAATCTCTGGCGAAAGTCTGCCGCGGGGCATCTGCGCTCGGATCAACCGTCGCCCGCTGGCCTAAAGGCGGCCCTAGAGAGAGTAGAAGGAGAAGTCGACGAAGACCACCTTCGAATCCTTCGAATTACGCGGACCGGGATAGACTACACGATTGTGGAGCCTAATCGCCCGTTTTTTGGCGTCCGGAGTCGAAAGACCGAAAATTCGACAAAAGCGCGTGCCTGCGCGGAATGAGGGAAGCAAGAAAGCATTTGTTGCAAAGGTTTTTGCTGAGAGTAATTGCACCGGAAGGACGGAGTTGGCGTGAAGTACTAACAATGACGAGCAATCGCGATCTACGAAAAAAAAGAATGACAAATAAGAAACAGGAACAGAAAATAGCTTTCAAAAGTTTACAGGTTTTCAAAATGCACTCAGATTTCTGAAACCAGTCAATTCATTGTCCAAAAGCTAAAGGTAACGCAAAAAGGGATAAAGTTTTTCGTTGTGTCTGTATGTTTCAACGAAACTATTCAAACAATTTTGGCGTACAACGTGAAACCGTGTAAGGTTTCAAGACAGGAACGTTGAATTAACCAGAAAATGTTTTCGGCATACAAAATCTTCAAATTTTTTTTGTCAAAAACGTTTCCAAATGATTTTAGTGCAAACACATAATTATCGTGTATTGCTGTGTCTTTTTGCAGCAACCTACAATGTTTGGAAAGCTCCAGAACATATTTTGCTTGGAACAAAGAGCAACATTTTCATTAAACCTGGTACGAATTCTGATTTTAGGATTTGAACCTTTGGCGAAACCCGTTTTTGAGAAAGTTTTAAGAGAAGATGAATTATTAAGAAAAGTATATACAAAAAGCGTAGAAAATATATAACTCGTAGAAAATAGATTTTCGTAAGTATGTGTGCATTAACTTGCTATTTTCAGATTACTTTCTTGAAATAGCGGATCCGCTGAACGTTTTGTTTCTAAATTTGTTTAAAAAGATTCGTGGCCCAGTCGTTATTTTATCAATGTCGGAGAGATTTAAAAAAAAATTCTAAATGCTGCGTTTTCCTTCTAAAGCCACCCAAGTTAACAACTTTGTGTCTAAAAACAGCCCAACCTTGACTTTTGTTCTGTATTCTCACATCAAGTATGCAGGGCTTCTTCAAAAGCAATTGTTCGTTTCGCGTACGATGACCATCGCTGTTCACGAAAAACTTCAAACAAAGGGTTGAAAAACTGAGGAAGATTTCCTCCATTTTGATTGACTTAACGGTACAAACCTTCACGTGAAAACCGCATGTTTCTCAGATAAACTCAAATCTTGCATTTGCACTTCGAAAAACAAAGTAATCCACACTTAAATTCAGGGCATGTTTAGCTCAGAGAATTCCTGTTAACTAAAGAACATACGGGATTTGCCAAGTACCAAAAAGCCTCTTTTGAGTATCTGGCTTTCACAAAGTGCGGATTTCAAATCTCAGAAACACACTGAGAAAATTTAAAATTCTTTACAAAATCGGCTTCGAGAAACTTTGTGTTGTATGCGTCTTGTAAAAACCGGACAGTTGGTTACATGAAATATTTAATGACCCTCCCTCTTTTGGGGGTATTAGAAAAAATCGAACACCAAACATTTTTTCTGAAAAAAGACCTGACAAAGAAAAAAGATGAAAACTGAATCCGTTACAACAGCTGAAAAGGTCCAAACTCTGTTTCGGTCACTTTTTTGTGGTTTCATGCCTTTCGACTCAAAAAAACAACTCAATGTGCCTAAGTCTTTGCCCATTTAGTCTATCAGAAATCGAAATCTATCCGAAAGAAACGCGCCGTGTGACCGACTGCAGTGCAATCTCTTGTTGCAGCGTAAAGAAGCAAATGGAATCTCCTCGCTTAATTGCAATCGTGCCCCATCTATTTAGGGTGCACCGGGGGCTCAGAATCCTGTCCCTCTCACTCTTCAGGAAAGCGACACGCGGTTCTCTCACCGGCAAAACAACAACACTAGAGTTGTTAGCGGTAGGGGGGCGCTTTGTTTTCCTCAATCTCAGCTCGCAAACATTTGAGAAAACAATGCTCAGCGTGGATGATATTTATACTTGACTTAAAGGGAGACAAGGAGTAATGCATATTCTAAACCAGTTTTTGAGTCAGGAACTAAGGCCCTGAACCACAATTGAAGACTTCAACACAAAATGAAAAAAGTCTAAGGGTTTTTTTTTAATATGGCAATCATTACGTTGTACGCACGACACTTAAAAATTTGTTTTTGTGCTCTGCGACTTTGAATTTGACCTCGAACGTAACGTTTTGCAAAGATGATGCTTTCGAACGTACAGTGAACAGCTCAAGTTCACAATATTAAGAATTTACAGCGGTACTTTCAATGTACATGAAAATCAAAAATATGAATTTGAAAAGATATGCGCTTGATCTAAAGCCTCGTTTTTAGGCTGTTGGAAAAAAAATGAGCGGAGGTTTCGAGCAGAAGAAGATTTTCGGAACGTTTCGATTGAAATTGAGATTTAGCTATAGTGATCAAACTCTCTCAAATTGAATTTTCTATTGGTTCCTTTTTTCAATTGAAAAAGTTTATCTTTCAAAACGAGATAAAAATGTCGGTTAAAACACGTGAATAACGGCACGTGGAACCATTTTGGGCAAAATAAGTAACTTTTTCGATTATAAAGGCCCAAATGACTGAATTTAAACTTTGACAGCTAAATCAGAGCTAACACTTTTGAATCTTTTGACCGCACGACTGCGAATCCGTTCCTAAATTACACAAATTGCATCTTAAGGCTCTGAAACAATGAGGTGTTTTCACAAGAACGGATATCAAATGACATTTAGCATTAGTTTAAAGAAAGCCTTGAATTTCTCATTGTAAAACTTGTTTGTCTAAAAGCCCGGATTTTAGAAAGGCCACAGACCAAAAATACCTAAGGGTTCAACGGTGGTAGGGTTGTTATGCTTGGCTTAAAGAAAGCCTTGAGTTTCCACAACTTGATTTTGTTGTTCAATCGGTTATACGTAAAAGTTTTGGGCTACAAATTGTAAATTTCAAGGTTGGCTTTCAATCGCAAACTGAACTGCGTGGGTGGTCAAAGGTTTTCAAAAGTGAAAGAAGTACATATATTATACTTTCATTTATCTTTCAGTTTTTTTAAAGTTTGTTTTTACAAGCCAGGAACTAACTAAGGCCTTAAACAACAACTGGGTGGGTGTTCAAACATAGTCACAAGTCAACAATGGGAAATTTTCTCCATCGTTGGAGAAGAAAGAGACCACGTTGCGCGTACTTCCGGGCGATGCAAGGCTAATGATTTGTACACAAGCTGCACTTCGGTGCCACGGTTGCAAACACGAAGACCAAAGTAGAGAATATGGACCATGGAATGACTCGAGAATGATCAAAATGAAGCGTATTTTCATGTGTAACTGAACACGAAGGCCTCCGCGCCCTTGTGTAAAAGTCGAATTGCAACGGATCATTAGGGACGTTTCTTTCTGAAAGGGGGTTTCTTTTCAACCGGCGGCTCACTATGTGCCACCACGGGAGAAATGACTGATGTGGTACGCGGGTGGGTCGAGACGGCTGCTCTCGTTAATTGACACTAAATCTTCTCCGGCTTTTTCTACATAAAAGGATACTCTTCAGCCCGAGATTATGCCAGACTGGTCTTTATCGATGTGGGAGGGATTCTTACGTCATTTTGTGAAAAGGATTTTATGCCTACTTTGGTATAGGGCACAACATTTCGAATTCACAATGTTGAAATCGTTTGAGAAGGAAGCTGAAATGTTTCAAAAAGATGCTAAACTCCGAAAGGCGGCAAACTTTGAACTTGCACGAGCTCATCAAAATGCGCGAAGCTTGCGGTTAAGTAGCCAAAAATGTCGCCGAGTCCATGTAGAAAGCTGATTCAGAAAGACCCTCTGTTGCCATTCTCATATCTCTTGCTCTCTTGTACTAAGTAGAGAATGGGTTGCTCTTTACATGGTGCAAGTGTGTGTGTGTGTGTGTGTGTGTGTGTGTGTGTATGTGTGTTTGTGTGTGTGTGTGTGTGTGTGTGTGTTTGTGTGTGTGTGCGTGTATGTGTATGTGTGTATGTGTGTATGTGTGTATGTGTGTATGTGTGTATGTGTGTGTGTGTATGTGTACGTGTACGTGTAATTGTGTATTAAAGTTCTATTGAACTCAGTATAAAGAACAATGCCAGTTTTGCGTTTCTCTTCCTCCTTCTTGTTTACCATTCTACAATGGATGTAAATAGGATTAAGTAGATGAGCCATCGGTAGACAAACAATAATCACCACAAAATTAACTTTCATGGGGCTTTACTATAGGTTTACGATTAACGATGACGGGGCAGGCGTCTTAAAATGCTCTCAAGTTTTTGTGATTTTCCAACTCTGATAACCTCATGTAAACTCTACTCAACTTTTAGAACAATTTGTGTACGTTTGTTTTCCAGCTTTGGACTTTTTTCAAAAATAGGGGGCACGTAAAGTCGAAGCGAGAATGACATTTTTAAAACTTAAAAATCAAAAGAGACTTGACAAGGCCAGTAAACGCACAGAATAAACGTAAGCACAACATCTTGCTTACTGCATGACTAAGCACACAAGCAACGCAACAAGCTAGACTACGTCTTTGTAGAAAACAGGCTAGCACTAATTTCATTGCGATTCCCTGATGAACACAACAGGAGAACGCTTGCAGAACCCGAACTACGTCAGCAATGCAAAGACGTTTAAAGGAAAAAGTTGGTGAGGTTTGTTTGATGACAGTTTTTTGAAGAACTTTTGGGTCAAGCTAATATTTAGTTAATAAGAGTTAGCTATGGTTAACGTTTTCAAACTATGAATTATTTCAGTGCCGTAACAAAAGCTTCAAATCCAGAGGCGTATATTCAGCAGCAAACGACATAACTGTCTATTTACAAACTGTTATACGTAAAAAAAATTATGTATTTCATCTCAAAAAGTGATTTCGAAATACTCAAGTGAACAATGTTCTGTAAAACTCGAAGTCAAACCTTAACAAACAATAAATTGCTTGAAAATGAAAGATTTGAACAAGAAAACTCAATGACAGCGTCGCAAAACACGATGTTTCTGTAGATTTTGATCCTATTGCTGTAGATTTCAAGCATACTTGTCAGTAGTTTATGACGGCACTATTCCTATTCACATGAAACTTAACTTAACTTTTCAGACTGGTAGAGAACAAATTCACTTTTGTTGTTATTTCTTTTGAAAACACGCGAAATTTCTCTTGCTGTTGTAATCCAAAATCATATGAACTGCTTGTGTTTTTGTGTCAAATGTGGTTTCTGAAAGTGAAAACCACAAGCTCATTCGGATTAGAATGCGATGTTCTATAGGAAACTATGTCGTTTCCTTGTGTGACTCTTAGTTATTTCAAACAACTCTTCTTCGAGTTCCCTTTTGTGACGAAATACCACCGGGAACAAGATTTGAGTGCAAGAAGGGGCCAGTTGGAACGAGGCGCATTGGTGTAACTTTAGGCGATTAGTCGGGAAATGGTCACACAATTGGACTACCAAAAGAAACTGGAGGCCCAATCTACGGAGCGGCTGTTCTCCTCTCCAGAAGACCTCAATTTTCAGCAGAAAAATTGTTCCGGGTACGAGATTAACGGTCCCCTGGGACGTGGGACCACCGATTCAGGTGTTCTTAGCGGTGCGAGGTGCGGTTGGCGAGAGTGGGATCGTGTTTCCCGTCTTAGCTGTTTTCGTCAATGATAAACCACACACGTGCGTGTTTTGAGGTGAAGTTGTTTGAAATTCGATCTTAAAACAGTGAAAACAGCAGCTCATTTGCATAGGGCCAAGTTTTGAGGGGACACTCGGATCAAAAGGATCACATTTCCTCCGGTGAATTAGAATTACGCCCGTTTTGGCAGCGCTATCTACGTGCAAATGTGCTCGCAATGGTGTCGAGTGTTGTCTAGAGGAAGGATCGTCTTGGCATCGGAAGGGACAATGGCCCTGCGGGGGCAAGTGCGAAGGCGAGAGGAAGGAGCATGGATTGTAGGGCGCAGGCCATTCATAACAACGCCTTAGACGAGCACCTCTCATTTGTCCTCCGGAATCCAACACGCCCCACAACGACGAACGAGCAATGGGGTGTAGATGTACCGGAATATAAAGGAAAGTCAAAATAGTTGCATACCACAGTTGAGACAATTTTTTCATCTAAATTAGCAAGTTGAGTGAAATCGCCGGTACAGGTTCATTTCAGTTTGCTACCAGAAAAGTACAAATAACCAATTTTGAAGACTGACTGTTCGAAATCTTGATTTTTGACGTGAGGAATATTCTAATTGAGGTCCCACTTTCAAGTGTACCAGTATAGTACTTCAAAAGAAAATTTGTTCTTGAAAACGGAATATTTTCCAGTCTTTATGAATAGATCGCATGAATTCATACCAAACTTCTAATACAATGCGTTAATTATGAAAAGGAGTGTGGGTTGTGCTACATTCATAGTTCAAAGTCGAAAAATCAAGCAGTAGCTTTGCAAATTACGTTGTGTTTTGCCAATTGGCCCATAACAATCTCAGGTTTTCCTGGAAGCGCATGTATGCAGTAACTGTGCAATTCTTGCGTGGTCGTTTAGCTTTCTAAAAGTGTTGCTTCACTGGAAAACCAAACAATAAGTATACAAACAGTAAGACAAGCTGTTTGCAATGAAAGTTGAAATGAACCCGAGTTTAATCTCCGATTCTATTTGTCCGGCCGCCTGTTTCGGTACTTGGACCGGACAAGACAGGTAAACTTTTAGCAACACGACATCACACTACGATGAAAACCGCGGTCGGGTGAATACATATTATACTTCTGGTTGAAGATATTCTACTTTAATCGAGTTTGCCAAATTCTTAAAAACTAAAATACAAAATGTGCAGGTTATACTAAGAACACAGCTTTAAACAACCTACCTTCTGTATTTGGACCGAAATAAACAAGTCCGAAACGTTTGCAGGATTCGTCCGGCCTGAAGATCTGCTAGTCTTGCGACTCTGCTAGTCTTGCACGCTTCAAAGATTCACGTAGAGCCATTAATTTTAATAGAAACATCTAAAGAGTGATTATAAAACGCGGAATTTGTTCGTGATAGGTTTTGAATTCCGAACTTACCACGAACGGCTATGAAAAATGGTTGGCAAAAAGTTGTTTGAACCCTATAAGTTTGTTTTGGATAAAAGATATTTTTACTGGTTCTATAGCAGAAAAAAAGTGAAGTACAAACATAAAGACAACAGGTTCGAGCTTGGTCGAAGAATATGATCAGCAATTTTGTTAAATGACCTAAACAGCGGTTTTCGCTTTTTTCCCGGTTTGAAAGCGAAAAATCGGTAAAACTGTTAAAAGTCGCTTGCTTGTTGATAAGCTAGTTTCAAAATGCTACAGGGAATTATTTCATTGCTGTTTTAAATTTGACACCGCGTTGTGTAGGCGTAGCTAGTAGATTCGACTTTCAACAGCCACACTTAAATGTGTTGCTCCAATTTCACCAAAACTGCATATTGAATGGAAGAAGTAGTATTTTTACCGTCTTTATTTCTCTACTATTTTAGTCATAAGTGTACTGCTATCACATTCAGAGTTCAAACTGTAACTTCCGGCATATCCAACAGGTATTTTCCTTATCAACCTTTTTAACCGTTTTTCACATCCTTTTTTTGTGACAACGCAAAACCTGCAGATAAATTTCATAAGTTTAACTTCATATATCTGCAGGAAAACTCACTTAGTCTCGCCTGCACCGCAAAATGCCCGGCGCTTGGGCAAATATGGAACCCACGGGGTTGTTGGCGGTACTAATGCACCCACATTGCCCTCGGTTCGCGTGTGCTTATAAGGTTTCTTGAAGAAAAAGCTCATGATAATCGATTCTCCGCAAAAGTTGATTTTCTTCTTAAAAGTGTATGAAGTACTGGTTGTTTACTAGTCTCCGAGAAATAACTTTTATTGGTGTGTGGTTTTACAAGATTTTGCATACCCTACATTTCCAAGCCTTTCCATGAGTAGCAAATCTAAACTTTCTACAGTGCTTGCTTTATTAAACTGATTTTTGTTGCTAAATTGCAATTTGATGAATTTCCATTTTGCGCTAAGTGCAACGAAAGTGACGGATGTCCAGCTTCACCTGCAAAGACTGACAAATGGGTGAAGAATGCGACAGGATTCTTATAATGGATGAAGGCGACAATTGCACTTAGACCGAAATATACGTCAACTTTGGCACGTTTCACTCTACGGGTGGTCTTCTGAGACAAAAATGTTTTTGTGTCATTAGGTTTAAAGTTCAAAAAGACGTTTCACAATCCTATACATTTAAGACCCGAGTTTGTGAATACAAGCAGTGGAGATCCAAACTTGCATCCTAGAAAGTTCAAAAAAATAAGAAAATACATACTGTAGTCCTATTTTCATCTGCAACACGTGAAGTCCAGAAATCAGAAGCCTAAAAGTCCACCCATAATTCAAACCTGCACATTTCAAATCCAGACATCCGATTCGACACTGAGACAAATTGGGGACATCCATATTGCACAGGAAAATGGATTTGGTGACGCGTTGTCTGCACCCAACTTCCGGGGGAATCCATTGGAGAAGAAAACCTAATTTGTCTGGGTGGGAGCAAAAAGGTTAACCGAAAAATGAGTGAAACAGTTTCTTAATCCCAAAAAAAGACTTTATGGCGAATGAGAGAGCAAGCTTTGTCTACTATAGGTAGTTCTCAAAAGCAACACAAAATGTAATTTTTATATTCAATAAAAAATAAAGTATACTCCTCGCCCACAGAGCTTGGCTACAAAACTGGGCGTGTCAAAACAACCTGCGCATCTAAGCAGGTTAATGAGTGGGTGGAACGAGGAGACGCAGGCATTTTTCTGGGTCACCACACACTTTGTTATATAAGGGAATAGTTGAGCTTATTCAAATTATGTTTCTAGTTGAGTTGAGTTTTGAAGCAAATGGAAAAAAATGAATATGGCAATTGCAAAGAAAACGTTGAAAAAGTACTTGTTTGAACAATTGTCTGCCTTTCAACCCATGTTTTGCAAATATATGGCAAGTTTTACCATTTTCAATTGAAAATCACGTCAACTCTAGGTATTTTTGTAGTTTGAGCCAGTTTCTAGATAGGTTTGCAGCTCTCATGTTCCGTGTGATTTGAAGCGATCTCACTAGATTAGTAGTTGTACGATTTTGGTTTTAGGAAAAGTTCAATATAAAGTGAAAAAAAAGGTTTAGCAATATTTGAAAAGAATTTGGACTGTTGTTGTATCTCTTTCAAAATGTATTTTGACAAAAAAAATTTACGTTTTCGGTTTTTTGTCGTTCTTTTTGTCGCAAAGTTGTGTTTCAGAAGTAGTATATACAGAAAGCTCGGAAAGTCTTTTTTAATGTATATCATTAAGCTCTTCTTTCTTTAAAGTGAACACTTTTTGTGTTTGCGATCAACATCTTCAGCGCCGTGTTCTTCTCATCCAAAAACCGATGGTAAAGGGCTAGAACGGATAGGCTGAATCTAAAAAACATAAAAATAGCTCTTTATAAACAGTTGACTCACCCAGGAATGACCAAATATACAACAGCGAAACAAAGGGCCAACCATGTTACTTTGGTCCCCGTAACACTTAGGAGAAAGAGGGACGAGATCAGAAGAATAAAAGTGCCTACGTGAATAACAAGGACGATTATGTTTGGTTTGAGAAGGTTCATGTTGCCGTACTGAAAATACATTTTGAAATTTTGAATTCAAAAATAGAAACTCACCCGAATAGCAAATAATGTACAGATAATGGTGCACAAAAGCAACGCTTGCATTCCAATAATGAGGGAAGCTGAGATCTTGTAGACCAACCAATACTGAATTGGGTTGGCTCTGCGGAGGTACTGAAATAGACAAAGTTGAAAGTAACAAACATGCATTTTACCGTGAGTGTTTGTTTATAAACTGTAAGTGATTCATGCCAATTTGGGTAAACTAGGAGAAGTATTCCAACTACTATGCCGAGAACTGAGAACAATGAGCTGATGCCGCAGACTATGTATGTCCAGATCTGAAAGCTGAGATTGGTTCAACAATTATCAATTTTTCAATTTTGAAAATAAGCACGCCTTTTGTTTTATTTGGCATACGTTTGAAATACTGTTATTTGGTCTCATCGCCGACAAGGCTGTTCCTCTAGGCTATCAAACTAAGTTGGATTTTTGCTATATTACTATGTATAGTGCATATCTGGCGACACTTGCGATAGCCGGACCCAAGAATGCGACAAATGTGAACAATTCTTGGACGGATCGGAGCTGTGATTTTGAAATTTTGGACGCAAACTTGTCAAAGAGGTGGAAATTTTTCTCGATTTTGGGGAGGTGCCTATCCCACAGCATGAAGGAACATCTTCAAACATACTTACTCTTTCACTTCAAAATCATAAAACACTAATCCATTGGCTTCAGGTTGGGTTTTCAGTTATTTTTAGGGCGCCCAATATACGCCTTGACATTTTTCGAATATCTTGCCTTCCGTTAGAATATGCAAATTAATTTTGGACAAAATCGTTCTCTGTGTTTTCGACCATGAGGAATCGAAGGGTGTTAACCCCAGAAATCCCAGGCTAACCTTTTTCTTTTAAAAAACTGGAAAAACGTGGGTGCCCACTCTATACTATGGGAAAACATCGAGGTAAAACCACTGTTACTTGTGACATTGTGTGACGTCCAACAGCGAAAGTTGTGACCGGCGGTTCGCTGGCAAAACATTACCCACTCATTATCACGAGGCTGCGAATACGAAATTGCATTGAACAATAATTATAATTCCCAGCAGTGCCTACGTCTGCATGTACCAAGGTCAGCAAACTTTCCAGTTTCACCATTGGTTCTGCAATTTTAAAAAGACGTAAGATCATTTGAATAAAACAGTCTTAAAAACAAATTACCTCCCAGTTACATATGTGATTCGAAAGCAACATCAAAGCGTTTTTTTCTGTGGTTGGCTTTGTTCGCAAAAGCCGTTGGATTGAAAAAAAAGCTTTTATTTTCATTATGCTTTTCTTGTCTCAAGTAATGTTTTGGTTCTTACACAAACGAAAGTTTCGCACACTCACCCCGTGTATTTCGGCAATTCAAAACCATGTTTTACAGTTGTATTTTTGTCACTTGTTCGTTCTCTAAATTTTGTTTTTACAACTACGTAAAAATTAACAACATTACACATTTAACTTGTTAAAAAGTGTTAAAAAAGTTTATGGCAAATATTTCAAGGAAAGCATATGTTAACAAATAAAATAATTTGTTCCATTCCAAAGGCAAGATAGAAGCATGCACAAAAATTGAAATCTGTTTTTAATATTGTGTACTTATTGGAAATGTTTCAAAAGTATAAAAGGGGGATGGGATCAATTTTTCTGACGTACCAGAACACCAAATTTGATGATGCAGCTTCTTTTCTGGTTCCGGGTTTCAGAAACATGAGATTTACTAATTTGCTTGAAACAATGTGCTTTTAATTCTAGATCGAAATCCAGAATTTTCCATCAATTTGTGATTGACTTTTTCTCGACAAGTTGACGACACAGGTGTCGTTGTGATTTGTTGTTTACCGATTGCACAGAACGAGGTTCAGGCTGGTGAATTTAAAAAAAAAAACCCCACAAACGTTTTAGTTTCAATTTTAATAGCTTCGTTCATTGTTGGAAAGCATGCGTAAAACATTAAACAAAGTTATGGTTGGTAGTAAGACAGCTTTTATTTGAAAATTGAGTAATTTTAACTTTTTTCGTTACTAACCTGTATGTGAAGGTGGCAATATTTGTGTTTTCGTTCAGTTTCTCCGTCGGGAAAAGGTAGCTGAAACATGACAAAGATCGGAGGTGACAGGGACCCACCCCAGCAGTCGCTTGCACCGGCGGAAGACGACAGCTGACGCGACCTGGGTGTGACGAAGCTGTCTGACTTTGATTTGGGGCCAATTTAAACTTATATATCACTTTTTGTCCAATTTTATAAATTTAATTCATCGGATTTTCCAAATTAGGCCAAACACTTTTGCGCAATTTTTTATGACGTATACTTGTTTTATTTCACTATTATAATTCGATTCATTCATGAATTAGCATTTAAAAGGTGTTCAATTTATCGATTCGATTTTAAAAACACAATTACCTTTTATGTATTAACATATTTTATTATTGGCTACTGTATCCATGTAGCTTTTTTGATTTTCGGGTTACGGTAGGCAAGCGCTTTCCGTAAATGCGTAGAAGTGTCGAGAATTTTCGCCGCCCGGTTCAATATTTAAATATTGACGCTTATGAATTCTCTTGTTCAAATTTTTCTAGAAATTTTATTTTATCGTTTTCTTTTTTTAGGTAAACTATGGCGAAGTGGGGCGAGGGTGACCCGCGTTGGATTGTAGAAGAGAGGGCTGACGCTACGAATGTTAACAACTGGCATTGGTAAATTTAATATTTCCTAAAAATTTGCATTTTTCATTTTTAGGAGTGAGAAGAACGCCACTCCTTGGTCCAAGCAACGTCTGCCTGAACTCTTGGAGAATTTTAAAATTGAGGTGAATTTCCACTTTATTTTTAAATTTTAAATTCAATTTTCAGGATGGCCCGATAGTTGTGACTCTGGATAAATTGAAGAAATGCGAGGGAGAAGCTACGGCCAATAACCGCAAAGCCAAGCTTATTTTCCTCTTCGAGTGGGAAATTAAAATCGGATTTGTCGGTAATTTTCAAAATTTTTAAAAATTTGAAATTTCTTTTTCAGCCAGAGTTACTGGAACTGAGTTGGAGTACAAGGGAGATCTCGTCATTCCCAATCTCAGTGACGAAAATGAGGCCGATGAAGTAGATGTAAGTTTTAAATTTAAAAATTTATTTGTAAAATTGACTTTTCAGGTTGAAACCACCATAGACACCAAGGGTCCCCACGATGCCCAAATTCGCCAGATGCTGAACAAGAAGGGAACCAAAGCTATTCAGGTTGAATTTTATTATTTTAAGTTTTTAAGGCCTTATTTTAGGACCAACTTGCTACCTACATCAAAGAGTTGAAGGAGGAATTCAGCAAGGGAATCATCCTTCCCACGGGAACTGTGAAGCCCCAAGTTGTGACCAAGGGAAAAACTGCGACTTCTGTGGATAAGAAGTCTTTCCACAACACCGTTGTCACCGAGGGCAGCAGCAATGGAGGAAAAGCTGGTAAGCTTTAAATTGAATCGCTGATTTTGATTTTTGTTTTAGTTTTTGAAATGAAGTCGGTCTCAGTTTCGGATAACTACAAGGTGCGACCCGAAGAGTTGTTCGAAGTATTCCAGGATGTGAATGTGAGTTTATTTTTTTCACTTTTTCTAATTTGATTCTTTTTAAACAAAATCGAGCGATTGCTTATCTTGACTCTATACTACAAAATTAACATAAAGTTACAATCCCAAGCCTTGGGTTAAGGAATTCAAAATTTAATTTCAAGAATTTCCAATGTTGAGGACCAATATTCAGAAAGAAACCAACAATTGTTTTCCACAGTTCGTTTCGGAAAATTTTGTTTTAAAATATTTTCTTAAACAAGATAAAAAAACCAAAAAATTGAGCTGTCAATTCACAACATTCCAAAAAAAAAAATAGCATTTTCTAATGAGTATCGATTTTGACCCATTAGGGCCTGTAAAAAGTATTCATTTCGGGTGGGTTGCGAGGTTTGCGAAGGAATCATGTCTTCACCCAAATTTGTCCGGTTGTATCAAAATTTCCAATTTACCTTTCGTAAAAATTTAAAAAAAAACTCTATCCACTAATAGGAGTCAATTCTTGTTGTATCCTTTATCAATTTCTAAGTGTCACACAAGCAGTTTGTTAAAGTGAATCTTTGAGGGTTTTGAATGATTTGAATCAAATTAACAAGATTGTTTTTCTAAATTTTTCAAAAAAAGATCCAGCTCCGAATTCAACTAAATTATTTTCCAATTTCACCAAGGCAAAAATTTATCTGAGAATTCCAAAATTGCATCGTCGAAACAAGATTGGAACAACATGAAACATTGTAAACATGTGTTTAATTTTTTGTAAACAACTTAAAAATTTAAAAAAAAAATGGTTCTGTTCCGAAAACCCCTTGATAATTTTTGGTTGTCGAAATTCAAACAAAGAAAGGACAATTTGCTCTAATTTTACAGCAATAGCTGTATAAATAAACTATTTTTACATATTCTTTGGTTTATTTGGCCTGATTGAAAGTTGTCGTTCAACTCATCTCATTTTGCATTTTGCAATTTCAATTTCAACTAATTTTCCGCTTTCAGCGTGTCCGCGCCTGGGCCAACGGCAACGTCGACTGGGACTTCCGTGAGGGAGGATCTTTCGCTCTCTTTGGAGGAAACGTCACCGGTCGATTCACCAAGATCGTAAGTAACTTTTTCACCATATCCTTCATTTCGGTTTTCAGGATCCCAACCAATGCGTCACTATGAACTGGCGCCTGAAGGCCTACCCCGACGATCACCATGCCGAGATTCAGCTCAACATGAAGGATACGGTACATTTTTTATAACTTTTTTTTTTTCAATTCTGAATTCAGGGAGAGGGTACTCTTTTCGAAATCAATGCTCAGCGCGTGCCCGCCCACATGGCTGAACAGACCCAAAACGGACTTGACAGGTAGTTTACCGGACTTTCCTTTTTATTTTTCTAATTTTCAGGTACTACGTCCAGAGCATCGCCAGGACTTTCGGTTTCTCCGCTCGCTTCTAAGCACATTTGTGATTTTCTCCACAAATCGATTCTGATGTGGTGCAATGTTGTCTGTTCGATGCACTGCGCTCCCTTCTTGATCTGCACTTCCCTGTTAGCTTCTTCAAATTTGTAGGTGATTCCAATCCGTTTTTCCAATTTGTCGTTTTCTCAATAAAGTGTTGTCAGAAAGAATTGTTGCGCCGAGTTCATACTTTTAACACCCCATCTTTAAAAGAACAAGCCGATATCGCAGATCGGCTTTGCTGAAAGTTGTCTACGACTTTTCTAGGGTCATACCCGATCATGACTTTCCATACCTTGCCTGGGCAAAACTTTAATGTCAAAGTATGTGTGCTTCAACCGTTTAATAACGTCATGTTAAGCTCCAATTGACAATCAGCTGTTTCGTATTATAGTAGTCCACGGACAAAAAGTGACTAATTTCCTAAAAGAAAAAGGCGATGCGCGAAAAACAAAGAGGAAGACACGTTTTAGGTTCGGCAAGTGCAACAGGAGTATGGTAGATTCAAAAAATTTAAAGTGCTATAAAATCGAACCATTTTCCAAAAAGTTACTTTTAGAAACAATGATATTTGGCCAAAATTCCAAATCCAATCGAGAAACAAGATTTTACAAAAAAACTCAAAATCGCGCTTAAAAGACGTCGAAAATTGGAGGTCTGTGTTTGCCATCTAAACATTTTCTATTTCATTTTCATTGCTGTTGCCATCCCCGCAATCGACGGAAAACATATTTATAAAAAAGTTAGATTGGATAATTTTGTGTATTGAAACGTGGTTATTTTTTTTGTTCTAACTGAAAATTAGGTAGTTCTACAACCGGTGTCGGTCCCGCTAATGTTGTGTTTTTTTCTAACATTTACATATAACATTTATTATCAGTAGTCATAGGTGGTCAGCGAAGAGCCATATGCTGATAATGACGATGAATCCATTGTTCTTGGGAAATTGACCACCAGCGCTGTCCGAAGATCGTCGTCAGCTCGTCTCGATAGCGTAGTCGGGGGCGTCCTTGTCCTCTGCTTGAACTGTAGTTGTACGGGATCCAAGTAGTTGTCGTTCTGGCCCAGCGTCCCTCCTCCATGTTCCTCACTTTGTTAGCCCACGCCGCCATGCGGCGAATTGCTTCCTTCACCCAATCTTTCACTCCTGTGGCGTTTCTCACTCTTTCATTTGTCTACCTGTCTTCCCACGTCACACCAATCATTCGTCGTTCCAACTTTCTCTGCACAATAGCAAGCCTCTCTTTGTCGGATGCCCTCAGGGCCTACGTTTCAGCTCCGTACAGTACTGTAGACATAATGCAAGCATCATATGCCTTCCGTCTCAGTTCCTTCGATAAACGTCTGTTGCGCAACAACTCCGACAGCTTGCTCCATGCCTTCCATCCACACGCTATTCTCTTTTCAAGTTCGACTGATGCTTGCAATGGAAAACTAATCCATCCACCAAGGTTTTTTTCTAATGTATGTTTTCTCTCCGCCGAATTTTGAATTAAATGCAATTTGCATGATCTCATGATTGAGAATTCAGGTTTTTCTGGCGTACTAACTTTTAACTTCTCCATACGCTTTACTTTCGCTAACACGCCTACTTCTCTGAAAACAACTTCCGGCGCGTATTAGATTGGGTGAACCAGGGTATGGTATAACTTGTGACCCTTGACTAGGAGTGCCCGCGTTTAACCACTAGACCAACAATATTCTGAATGAAGCTTAAAAGCCAATGATATTTTTGCATGTCTACAAAATTTGAAGTAAAGAGTTTTCGTGTGGTGATATTTTGCAGTAATGAGCAGCGCACGCAGCTAAAGTTTCACAAGAACTCATCCTGACCTTACCATTAGTCACTTTCACTGACGACTGTCAGTGAAGTTAGCTGATCAATCATCAATTTGCAGTCGTGGTTTTCTCCAGTTATTTTAGGACCACTTTTTAAATGTGCTTTGAGTACATTCCACTGAAAGGCGAGGCCGAGTGGAATTGTTGTTCAGTGCAGACCAACTGCCAGGTCAGTCAACAAATGCCCCAAGATTAAAATAGGTTGGCCAGATAGTTTAAAAATTGAACGTTAGCGAGCAGGTTCTATTTTCTACCTTCTATTTTTTTAAAAGCAGCATTTTTAGAATATGGCGTCCAAACAAGATAATCTTTACACTTGAAAAAGGGCAAAGTGGCTATTATTCAACAAAAACAGGGCCAAATTTGAATTCCAGTCTCTGGTTTTTGATTTTTTGTCTTGGTAAACCCTTTTCCAAACAGTGCCCACCCTCAAAATAACAAATATTTCCAGTTTGCTTTATCGGTCCATTGATTATTGACTTTTTCGTCCGAAAGGCTGAGATAGGGCAATAACAGACATAAAAGCGGCGTCTCTCGCTGGCCAAAAACACGCTGTGCCATGTGCTTTTATTGATTTTTTTCTTATTTTTGTTTTTCTGTCTTTTATATCCTCTTTTTTTACGATTTTTTGTCGATAATGTAAAACAAAATGTCATTAAGAAACGAAAAAAATATTTTTAAAAAGACATTTTTAAAAAAATTTAAAATTTATTTTGCTAAATTTCTCGATAAATATTTTAAAGTGTTTATTCATTCTATTTTCAAAGAGACATATGACTATCATATGGTTATTTTATTCCAACACGTGCTGCGAAATGACGCCCAGCGTGTACGCTGTTTACGCGTTGGGCCAAGTCCATCGGCTAGCATTCATTATCAGGTGATCGCACTGAACCAAGATCGCTGAAAAACCACCATGAAAGTCATGAAAAATTTACAGAAAGTTCAAAATCAATGAAAAATATTAATTTTTCACATTTTTAAAACCCAAAATCGTGTTTTTAAACCCTTTAATTAACGAAAACAACGCCTTTATTAAAAAAAAGCCTGCTTTATTCAGCTTATACCCGTTTTATTGGATATTTATGGTAACATTTGTGAAAACGCTTTGTTTTAAAATCGATTTACTTCGTTTGAATTCAAAAACCACACGTTTTTCTTGTTTTCGCAGCTCTTCAGACCCCTACTATTTTCGCACGCACAAACAGTCCCCTGTTGACGCTCTTGTCCTTTGGTTGTTGTCTCTATCGAATTTCCTGTTTTCTGTATAAATTTCATCGTTTCAGTGTTTATTGTTTAGATGAGGTGTAAATGAGAACCAATAGCTCTTCGTCGTTTGGTTCATCGATCCAGTTTGAAGACACCGTCTCCGCCTGCTCTTCTACAACGAGCCCAGAATTGAATGAAGCCTATGGAAAGCTTAAAATCTACGGGAAATACTTTACAACACGACTTTTTCAAGTGAGTTTCGTTTTTTTTTGTTTTGTTTTCTTACTTTTACACATTTAAATTTTTTATTTTCAAAGTTTAGGACACTGTATTGGCTAACAGTAAGCCAAAAACCAGTAATGCTTCCTTTAAAACCAAAATTTCAACTTTAGAATTTGAAACCACTCGTTTTTGTCATGATTTTGCCGTTTATGGCATTTGAAACAGCGAATTTCTCACTGAAGCCACTCCAAAACGAGAAATCTGTTGAAATTTGAACTTTCCCCCATCTCCGTGAACACCTGAAAGTGAAATTTCTAATCTCTCCCATTTGGAAGGATCATTGTCTGGGCTGAGTGTAAAGTTGTCTGTGACCTTCGAATGTCCTTGGCTAGCACGTGGGAGGAAAATTCACGTGCTCGCAGGACAAAGGGATGAGGGAGGTCAGCTGCGAATAGCCACAAGGGATTGAGTTTCGCAAGTTTTTTTTCCGTAATCAACCAAATGTTTCGGAAAATTAAGAAAACAAAACCGTTTTAACACATGGAAGCTCAGATTTCGACTATTTACGGCTTTGGTGGCTTTTAGAGGTACATTCACGCTTTCATATGCCAAAGCCAAATCGAACGTGGCTTTTCCCGTTTTTTCAATGTTGAATTTGGCGTATCGCAGATGAACCTAGTTTTCGCCTGGGTCCCGCATTTTTTCCATAAAAAATGCTGAATCCCAGATTAACCGAACTTGTGCTGAAAGTTTGTTGCTTAGTTACGGTACCTCAATTTGAATACTGGGCACCGTAAACACAAAGTACAGTTCAACTGAAAACACAATTTGAAAGTTTGATGCGGAACTTCAAAAACCGGTTTTCCATTCCCAGGCGGAAGCAGAAAATGAATTACCCAAAAGAAGGAAACTTGAAATTTACTTTTACGAGAGAAAAATGTTGAACTTTCCATGGCTAAACAGGGTTCTTCAGTTTAAGACCGATAAGTATGTGGAGTGACCTCTAAAACGCACCGTTACAATGTTTTGTCGCGACGTTCCAATGTTTTGATGTTGTTCATTAAGTAATCCGTGCAATAAGGGTACTAAAGCTCATAAACTAAGGACCGTCCGTTTTTTTCAGGCCTCATACAACCAAAAAATAAGAATTCCTTCGCTACATTGCTTGACCTTCTTTCAGAACCAGACAAGAAACAGTTTTGCTACCTGTATATAAGCTTACTTAGTAGAAACCTTTCACAGTTTTAGGACAGAAGCTCCAGAAAAATTTCAAAATTCCGGGCTTATTCAACCTTACGTTTTCAGATTCTCGTACAATCCCGCACAAACGAGAACCACGACCACACATGTCTCGGGAAAACGGCTGTTAGTGACTGGTTCAACGTGAGAGTGGACGAGTTAGGAGAAGTTTCCGCCCAAATAAAGCGAAGTATACAAGTGTGAGTTTTTAAACCCCTTTTCGCTTCTTTTTTTCAACCTATTTTTCAAAAAGCTCTCAAAATTAACTTGTTTCAAGTTTTTGTAAACTAATTCTTCAGGTTCCCACCAGAAATACCATGCGTGACCATCGACTTCTTCCTCTACACGGTTGACCAGGAGACGTTACCTTTGGAATCATGGTATAAAGAAGTAAACTTGGATTTTTTAGTGTTTTTGTTTCAGGTCATTCACCGTGGGATCCACGGAAACGAGCCAGATTGGCACGCCAACGAAGCCAGATATGTCAGAATTGTACCACAATCTAGCAACAATGCTGAAAAGTGCCCAACTTGCATGCCACATGACACCAATGCATCGGTTTGTTTTGAAATCAGTCCAATTTTCATTGAAATTTTAGGTACTACGTTAAGAAACAAGGACCGGAGACGTTTGTAATACTTTATAGGGTAAGTAATTGAATCTTTTCTATTTCACGATTTTGTTTTAGATACTCTGTGGAACCTCTTCCATAGAGCTAGGATTGGACGCCAAGGTGAAAACGATAGGTTGCTTCCCCACAGCAGTGGGGCCGTTTAAACTGACTCTTTCGTACAGGTACGCCGAGTTGGTGAATTTTCATGTTTTTTTTTTTATTTCAGGACAAAATTTGAAATCGAACGGACAATGGCGGCTTCAACAGCGACACCGCCAACAGAAATCGCAGCGGAGAATACTGACTCGTTCCAACAGGTGTGTTTCGTTTTTTTTTGGATAAATCTTTTCTTCGAAAAATGAGAATAGCGTGAAAGATACACGAAAATTTTCTCTTCATGGGGATCAAAACGCCTTCCTAAGGGGAATTCTGGTAGGGGGTTAAGACCGATGGTATCAGTAAACCGGCTGGGATGCACGCAATGCAGACACTTGGGGAAAACCATCGCCAACCTGTCGCCAAAATGAGTTCTACTGTCGAGCGGGGAATCTTCTTCCTAATCATCTGCCAAAATGACCTTGAACGGGGTTTCCTCCGGAGGCAGGCTTCAAAAGACGACGATATCCCATCAAAACATCGTGGTTGTCCAGGGGTTGGCCAACAACTGTGACCACCCGGCCGCTCCTCATAAACTACGTCGTTGACTGCATTGTACATACCATCACAGAACAGTCACAATCCAGTTGAGTGTTAACTTCTACCTTCAAACTTGTCGGAAACGGACTTCGAATGCGGATATAGAATCAGGAACACTTCTGAAACGACACAGAGAGCCATACAACATAGTGAAATGTTTTCGAAGGGATATGAACTTGATATCTTGCGCCACCTTGGTAGCGAGTTTTTCAACACTAGAGACTTTGCCAAAATCGTGTGCATGACGAAACAAGTTACTGCTAAAGATAAATCCAAGGCTCCCGTGATGTGGGATGCCCCTACAGTGGCCAACCGTTCAATACGCCAGGAAGAAAAATCTCATGCTCACAAAAAGACAGTGTATGCAAAAAATAGTTAGGATTGGAAAGCAAAACTGGCGAGATGCCTTAGTCACCCCGCCAATAACCAATTTCACGCGATGACTAGCGTTATGGAGAAATCACAATTCCATTTGTGCATTTGGTATACACCCCGGGAAATAAGTATAGTTCCACTTTTGTTGCTGGTTCAAAAGCCTTTTTTGGGCTTCTGGGATTCAATTTCTGGAACCGGAATTTCACAAGCAATGGAAAGAGAGAGAAAATGCTGGTAAAAAGGCACAAAATTACGACGCCAAAAAAATATTTTTGTGACCTTGTCCCATACACCATTGGAAAGCGCTTGAAAAGGTGTCTTCAGAGTGTTGCCGCTCAGTTTCAGAAAATTTTTCTGTTGGAACATTTCTGTTTTTTAGCTTAAAAAATGGTATTTTCCAATTTCTCATTCGAAGACCGTGGGGTGATTCCCTTTTGAAAACTAGCAACAAAAGAGGAACTATACTTATACTCTTCGCCAAATATACTTCGGCCGATTTGGCTGTGTACACGCCCTTAGTATTCTTTATGGCACGCTTTACTCTAGGAACAACATCAAAACATTAGAATGTTGTTCCGAAGTAGTTTTAGTACGAACTACATATATTTCCCGGGGTTTCAAATAGTTGATTTTTTATACCTTTTTTGTTCTTATTTAGAACTTTCCGATTAAGGGACCGTTGTGTTTAATTGCATTGCAACCCTTATCAAAGCAAACTGTTTCGATTAGCGGTTCTATTCTTAGTTTGTTTTCCTCATTGTGCTGCGAATAATGCGATGCTGTCTTCAAAAAGTACTTCCTCGCTTTCTTTGAAATTCAAATTTAAATCATTCGGGATGCATAGTTTTCAAGGGGGTTATTGCGACGTTACTCTCTAAATAATAGCTTCTGATGCGATGACATCCTCATATCAAAATCAACCGTAACACTTTGAGGTTGCATATTGTCGCAGAGGGTTATTGCGCTGTGCATATGTGACAATGGGTTCCTATGATATTTCTTCACATTTAATGAAAAATCAGGCTTTACTCTATGAGTGTTCAATTTTCAGGTCGGCTCTTTTTCCTCTGGCAACACCCCCGACTATGGAAACATCGCGTCGTCACCAATGTCCATAGGCGGCATTAGTCACTTCAGTGTGAGCCCGGTGCGCACCACTTCAGCCCTTTTTTGGTTACATATTTCTATTTTTAGCCATCTGCCTATTCGCCCGCTACTGATCCTGGCCCGCAGCGACAAGCTCGTTCAAGAACTTGTTCTTTGGCTAGCGACGCAGGCTCAGACGTGGCCCCCGCAATTCCCAAGGAACGCATGATGACAAGCCATTCCCTACCGGTAATTTCTAATTTTTCTTGATGTTATGGCCTGTTTTTTTCAGTCTATACCCAAAAACATGCCATTTGCCAACCTTTTAACACTGTCGTACACGGGGACGCTACATAGTGTTCCTGAGGAAAGAGAACGACTAATTGGTGGGTTGATTTGAAATACTGTATATTTTGGGTTTTTTAGATTTACCAAAGCTTGAAGTGAATGAAGAAGATCCGGATGACGCAGATTCTGAAAATGCAGAGTTGGATGAGACGGTCAGAGATGAGGATGATGAAGGCGGTAAGTATGAACAAATGCATATTATCTTTATTCATTTTGGTAAAATACAAAAACAAAAGATATAGGGTTATACAAATAGTAGCCATTGTATCCCGCAACCGCAATAATTCTTGCAGTTTTTGCACTCTACTCAGGAATGGGTTCACATTTTGCGTAATATACAATGTGCCCCCTCTGCTGTAATGCTACGTGAGCGGTTCACCGTTTCCTTGCCAGCCAGTTGTCAGTTTAGCCCGACACTTTCCGTTTACGCACTTTCCCCATGAAACGAACCCCTGAAAAGACCAGACGTTCCCCAAAGCGGAATCAGTTTAGAGATAGGTTCTGCGCTGTTTGACCCTATGATGCTCATTTTAAACGTTTACTACATGGGTGAAAATATGTTTTTCAATATAAACCTCCACCATCTTGGAATTTGAGGCCCCTGTGCGCAGCACACTCTATATAAATATATGCAAGCTTAACGACTGTTTTGCATTGGAGCGCAGTGTCGCTTTGACATTGTGGCGCTTGAAAAACTAAACGGACATTAACGTACTACAATGTGATAATGCCGAAAAATGACTTGAAAGAGTGGTTTTTGTAGAACAACCAAAAGAAACCTCTCCAGAAGGTGAAGAAACAGGTTTGGCTCCACAGAAACTCCGTGAGTTCTTGGATTAAGGCTTGTAGTTTAGTAGTTAGATCAGTACATGCTTATGGATTACTTTAGATTATAGTTCCTTCAATCATTTTTACAAGTTTAAATCTAAAAACAATTTCGTTTTTCAGATCAACTTAGCCCCGATTTCGAAGTGAGTCAACGAACTGTTGTGAATTATAGTATGAGCGACACGATGAAGCCTGAAAGGTGAACACAAACTTTAAATGTTTTTAAAAACTGATTTTTCAGTACAACAGCAACTGAGAAGCTAGACAGTGATGATGACGACTCCTTCGTCAAGGTACTTAAAAATCTCTTAAAATATCCGAGTTTCAGTTTCAGGTACCGATTTTCGCCTCAAACGAGTACAACGACCACGGCTTGAGTGATTTCATTTCTTCTTGCAAGATGCCTCCAAAGATTGAATCTTTCGCATCTGAAGATATGACAAATATGCTGTCTCAGGTAAACTTCGACTTCATTTCAGTTTTGATATCCCATTTTCAGATAGAAGAATTCTCATCTAACCAAGGTTCCTTTGACCAATTTATATCAACGATACGAAATCTCGTCGAAAACGACGGGGATGAATAAGAGCTGTTCAAAAACACTGCGATGTATAGGCATTATTTTGTTCAAATGTCACTTGTAATGTACATATTCAACCCCCAAATGTATATAATAGGCGCAAATATGTTCCAAGCGCAAATATGTGTGAAAAAAAATAAAACAATTTTTTGGTCAAATTTGACGCACTTGACACGTTTTCTTCGAAAAAAGCGATGAATGGGCAGCTAACTCATGCACAATATCGGCAAACTTATTGGTGTTTTACACCTTTTCCCAGATCCTAGACATATTGGAAGATCACTCGCAGTTCAACCCAGTTCCACAGCACATAACGTTGATATCTTTATGGCACCTGCTCAAGCCGTAAAACGGCAAGTAACATGTTCAACATTTTTTCGCTTGCTAAAATAAGACTTTTTCTTTCTTCTGAAAGGCGGGGCATCTTTCCCAGTGAGTGGAGAACAGTTTCTTTCTTAAAAGGAACTTTTGTTAAATAAGTTGCAGATACCTCGTCAGCAACCATGTAGTCTCCCTTCTTACAGTCAAAAGTGGTTTTAAATTCATCAAATTGCCTCAGGATTCCGTTAACGCGAACTTTGAGGGGAGAGTGCTTATCTTTCAAGCCGCCTCCCTAAAATGAAAAATAATAATGTTGTACTGAAGAAGATACCACATGTCCACACCGGAAACTCGCAAATGCATAGAAGAACTCTTCGTAGTGTTTCTGAGTTACATTTGGCACCTTTAAAGAACGAAAGACATTAACTTTGAAAACGAAGACAAACGCACAAGTTCGGAAAGCATATCGAGGGCAACCCTAATTGATACCCAGTCAAGGCCATCTTCTAGGTATGTTTCAAATCCAGCTCGACAGTTTTCCTTAAAAATATTATACTCAAATAGTGAACAAAAAGTGAAAAAGACAGAGAGACAGAGACTACCTTGTTATAGTATTTTACACAAACGCCTTCCATATGATTTTGAAAACACTGCGAAGATGAAGGAAAAGTTTCTGTCTTATTTTCCCAAATGAACGCTGAGTGTGCAAATTCGTGGCCCAATACAAAGTTAATAGATCCAAACTCCAAACGGATGTGTTTACTTATCTATTTGCAAACTTACCAACTCGGGTAAACTGTCGTGAAACCATTCATAGAGCATAAGATGACCATAGATATAAAAATGGGGTATCTTATCCTGTTCGATAAGTTGGGATCTTCCTTTCAAATAGGCATTCAGCAACTCGTTGTCACGGGTTGCAATAAAATAGTACTGCTCTCCGCCGACTAAGTTGCCAAAATTGCCAAGGAAGTGTATGATTGCCTTCCACACGCACAGAAGTTCAGATGCAGAGTTACTGAAACACCGAAAAGAGTGTGTGTGTGTGTGTGTGTGTGTGTGTCTAAGTGCGTGTGTGTGTGTCTAAGTGCGTGTGCGTGTGTGTGTCTAAGTGCGTGTGTGTGTGTCTAAGTGCGTGTGCGTGTGCGTGTGCGTGTGCGTGTGCGTGTGCGTGTGCGTGTGCGTGTGCGTGTGCGTGTGCGTGTGCGTGTGCGTGTGCGTGTGCGTGTGCGTGTGCGTGTGCGTGTGCGTGTGCGTGTGCGTGTGCGTGTGCGTGTGCGTGTGCGTGTGCGTGTGCGTGTGCGTGTGCGTGTGCGTGTGCGTGTGCGTGTGCGTGTGCGTGTGCGTGTGCGTGTGCGTGTGCGTGTGCGTGTGCGTGTGCGTGTGCGTGTGCGTGTGCGTGTGCGTGTGCGTGTGCGTGTGCGTGTGCGTGTGCGTGTGCGTGTGCGTGTGCGTGTGCGTGTGCGTGTGCGTGTGCGTGTGCGTGTGCGTGTGCGTGTGCGTGTGCGTGTGCGTGTGCGTGTGCGTGTGCGTGTGTGTTTAGGCATTTTTATGACTCACCTACGACAGGTGAATAGTTCCACCAAATTGTCAAGTAATACCTTCTCTATATCAAATTCAATAGTGTCGTTTAGAAATTTTAAAATAGTTGAATTGAGCATTGTGATGTGTGAGTGCCCCACATGAGGTTTTTGCATCCATGGCGTATTCTGTAAAACGAATATACCATTTTTTTGTTTTTTTTTTAATTACTTCAAACTCGTTTAACACTTTCTTTTTTGTCATTTCGAATAACGATTTTGCTTCCACCTTCATTTTTTTGTAAAAATCATTGTCTTTCGTCAGTCTGAAAAGTGATAAAAGAAAACACTCATAAAAATGAAAATGGTTGTTTTCTAATAAGTTTAACCTTGTGAATGCTTCAAATCTCCCGATTCTCTTGAAGGTTTCCAGCAAAGTCTTTGTCACCTGTAAATGCTCGTAACAAAGTCAAACGATATCCAACGTTTCTTTGATTGTTTTCCTTCAAATTAAAGTCAAATGTAAGTTGTCCCCCTGTTGTATCGTAGCATGATGGAATGGCGGTTAAATTGCAGATGTCATTTTTCAGCCTCGAAATTTCATGGGGGTCTGAAAGTTACAGTGTGGAAATGAAAGAGAATGGAGTAACCTATTGTGGCAATGTCCATTGGCTGCGACAACTCGGCCATAACCTGAAACATTTATATTTAGGACTATTTTATAGGATGTTTCAATTTTTTCGCGGACCAAATGAACAATCCTTTAAGGTTTTAGCTAAAACTGCCGCCCGTTTTTCAAACACTATAACTTATGATAAAATTTCCTTCTGCACATTTGCTTTGAATTTGTAAAAGAAATAAAAAAACACAGTGCCTGTATAAATCGGCAATTTGGTCAAAATCATTGAAATTGGAATTTTCCCAATTTCACACGATTCAAAATGAAATTTCGCTTTTGATAGTGCAGTTTTTCGCTTTTTCGACATTTGTTATAAACAAAAGCGCAAGTTGTGATCTCAATCATTCAATTTTGAGAATTTCGCGCTTTGAGAAATTATGCTACAGTTGAAATTATCTGGAACATGTCATGACAAAACTTTGTCTTTAAAAGTGAACTTTTCCAAATCTTATTTTTTGTAAATCTGTTTTTTATTAAACGCCAATAACTTATTTCAGTCATCCTAAAATATACAATGCGAATTCACTAGCTTTTATACAAAAAAATCAAAAATAGCATGTCTTGTCGAAACACTTACTTGTATGTTCATTAGACAGCCCGAAAACTTGCTATTCATATAGGGATCCAATTTCTTTTTTAATTCATTTCCCATTTTTGAACTAATCAAAAGTTTCTTATCCAAATTTAAGGGACATACATGGTTATAAAAGTCGTCACACCTGTTGACCGATATATTCATGTATCTATGAAGCATTCATAATGTTTAAAAAAAACTTGTTTTTACTTTTCTCGATGTTCTGAGAAAATGCTGGCGATTGTGAGCGACGGTAGAAGGAGAAATATCCACATTACCATGGTTGAATAGTGAAAAACCATGTATGAAGGACTTTTATACAAACCCCTTAAAGTGTATTGTTAAGAAATGAACAGCCAAAAAGCGTTCAATGCCAAAAATAGAAATGTATCTTTTTTTCGACCGACGTTTCGGCCGGGAGAGCAAAATTTCTTAAAGCCATTCACAAATGCCAAAACTTCACTGATATGACGTCACCAGACTTCAAATATCTTTTTTAAAGGTAAACAAAAATGATAAAATTTTAATTTTAATGCAAAAACGATTTTATTGAGAAAGGCGGAAGTCCACATCTTCATGAAAGCTTACAAAGAGTGAAAGCTGATAACCAACGTGCACTTCTTATTGAATATTTATGATTGTGAATCTTCAAACATGTCAAAAACCGATCGATACGGTCATGATACGGACCTTGTGATTGAAAAGCTACCAAACGAGCGGTTTCCTTTGCACACAGACAACATAAAAGTAGAAAATGTTATTTCGCACAATAGAGTATAATGTTTGTAGTATGCCTAAAATGAATTCATCTCATTGTGGAAAAAGAAACTCACAGTATCGTTTTAACTGAAACGTTATAAACCTTAATATCATAACGGTCTTTTGTTAGCAATATACATTGGGTTTCTCTTCTTGCAAATTTGCATGAACTATACGATTTCTAAACATTACTACTGCAGTGAAACTGTGTGTTGTACCATAAAAGCAACCTATCCTCGCAACGTCTGACTCAGTCCACACAAAGGAAGCCGGTAATTGAAAAAGCTGCTTCGAAAAAAGCCTTGGCAAAAAAAAACGTCGTTTCTGCTTTGTCGTCAGTACTGTTCTATCTGTCTATTTTTCTTTACCTTTTTCCCACTCTAAGTACAAGTACATAATGTTTTAAACATAATTTTATACTCTGATCTTACCATGGTAAAAGTACAAACTGGGGATCACTGTCAAAACAAGGTCGACTGTGTTTGAGTTACACTGTGAATGGCGACAAGGGTCTCTTCTTTGCGAGTACTCGACTATGCATTGTTGTTGTGACCTCTAGTATGATTCATTATTTTCTTATGTTTTATGGAAAAAAATATAAGAAAAGTTTTAAAGGAATTTGAAATTGATTAATTATTAATGGTCGGATAAGTTTTACCGATTACTAATGGTCGGAAACTGCCCAATATCCAAGTAATTTCAACGTCAGTCATTAATTGTTTCAACGGAAGTTAGAACACAAATTAGTGATCAACATCGTTCGATACCCCCGGAAATTGTAAAAATATGACGACAAAACTGGTCTTCCGTTACAATTTGGTCGTTTTTTGTCTATTTGTGTCTTTACATGTTGTAACGTCTCCGCGTTTTCAACGCCTTTTTTCCTTTTTGAAAGTCCCGCCTGCCATTTTGAAGCATCAAATTTTTACTTGAAATCACTGAAAGTTCGTGTTGCCTTTGAACTTGTATAGAGCGTTTTGTGGTAGCAGGTTTCGGCTGAATGGGTTTCTAAAAATCAGAAGTTTTCGATTGGCATTTTATTGCTTTATTGGTGGTTATATGTACATTACTTGTAAATGCGATAAGATTTAGCACAACATAGGCCTTTGCTTTGAAACCAGCAAGTTGAGCCCTTCATAAACTGATTCCTCCCATAGAACCCCACACCAGTTTGACACCTACAAACAGTTTTCGATCCCCGGACTCATATATATTCTCAAGTTTGTGCTGTAGTATCTGTGTTCAACAGATATTTCGGCTTTCTAACTATGTCGCAGAAAGAAAGCGGTGTTTGGCGCCAAACTTTCCGAATGACGAGCCATTTTTCGCGACCTCCAGTTGGCGACGTTTATGACCTGCACCTTCGAGCTTTCAAACTAACCGACTTTTCACTTTTCATCTTTATATACGATTGTTAAACGTTAAACAATTCAGTTCCAAATGAACCGAAATTGTACGTTAAAAGCAACTTATGCTCGAAACGGATGACTCAGGTCACACAAAAGAAGCAAGTGATGGAAAAAGCTGATTCGGATATTGCTCATAACGTCGAACACGCGTACACCTATCGTTTCTTCAGATTTATCTGCGATACAATGTTACTTGGGGTACATATGATCCTTTACAGTTACTATGTGGGGATGTATTTCTCATTCCCCCAAGAAATTGACATCTGGTGACATACTCTTACCTTCAAAATTGAATCATTTCCACCTATTCGATGATCACTGAAACTGTGGTTTGTGTTCCTGTTGCCGGAACAGATGACCCGATCTTCGCGTGTAACGACCCGGTTGGCGCGTTTCGGTGACCGTGAGCGTGACCGCACACGCTTTGTCGAGTAGTCACTCGTAAAATTGAACAAACGCACCCGAACGATTTTTGGGGCGGCTGTCGATAATCGGCCGACCGGTTGGTTCGCTCGGGATTGTCCGAGTCACTGTTATGTGCCAGCGCCCAGTCCCCGGCGACCTTCAGTCCACCTGAACTGTGAGGAGCATCGATCGAAACCCACAGCTGACCGCCAAATTTTCAGCGATTGCATATTCGGCGCGTGTTTCGGTTACTTTTCCTGTTTCCCACCCGCGCGACAATCTTGTTCTACCGCTGTAAAGAAATCGCAATTGTGTTTGCGATAACATTTATCATTTCCAATCCCCCTCTCTTGAATTTTGCAAATTTAGCGTAAATTTCTGTGATCACAGTTCTGTTAATTCTAAAAACTAGTTCCAAACTGATGTGTTTATCCGATTATCACTCAACCGAAAGGTGATGACTCATGCGTTCGTTCCCTTACCTATAAAACGAACGGCGCTTTCATTTCAGCGCTTCCTTTTTGGAATTATGTTGACCGTACAAAAAAATAATAGAATTTTATTGGTTATTTTGCAATTTTTGCCCAACAATGTTTTTTTTCTATTCAAACTTCTGTGTGGCATTTTCGAACGTTTGATCTGTCCGTTTCTCATGTTTGCATAAAAATATATTTGTTTGTTGCTTTTTTCGGAAGTCCAGCTTTTCCTTTAGCTTTTTCAATGCTTTGAATTTTCTAGCCAACACAAAATTAAATTTTACAAGCGTGTTGTACTACTTTTTGGAAACCTTTCTTTGCAAGGGTACACCTTCATTTACTTTTTCTATCTCTGTGAACATTTGCCCATTTTCAAATTTTGTTGAATGCAAAATTAAATCCAAAACAGTCATATTTAGTTTTTTTGTTTTTGGCGATTGTTTTTCCTCCTCTGTTTTTTATTGCCATTGTAAAACATTGAATTAAACTTTTTTGTTGTTTTTTAAACTACTAACCATAAAAACAAGGCTTTTTGCTATTCATCAATAAAACACCATTTCAAACGACATTAAAGTGCAGTCAGAGCTGTTTTCCGACTTGATACGGTCATACTTTATAGGCAGTAAACAAACTAACTTTTGTCATTTTTTATTTCCATTAGATGGAAATTTGTTTGGTTTTCATCTATTGATCGTAGACTGAAATTTGCTTTGTGGTGACTTTTGACCATGATATCTCAAAACTTGGTGATTTTGCCCCCCCCCCCATTGTCAGATACTTTTCATGAGCAGCTTTTATCTGTTGTGTCGGCAAAAGTTTACATTTCTCATCGTGCTAGTTGTTTTTAGATCTCATCCAGCCCGAATGTGGGTCATTTTGCCATTCCTTTTCGCCATCGCAAGTGCCCTGCCAACAGCTCGCCAGACAAACTACGATGAAACAGAAGCCCGAATGCTGCTAAACCTGGCTGCGGCTGCCTATGGTGTAAAACACGATGACTGCCTTGCGAAGTATGTTTTTTAGTCTGATTTTCAGTTTTCGGTTGATTTTAGAACATTCCCCTCCATGGAAGCAAGACGAGTTTTAACAAAAGACCAACAAGTCTGCGACCATCTTGACAGCACTTGTGAAAGTTTTGTAGGTAAACCTTGTATTTTATAAATTAATTACATACTACTTTAAGTAACATCTGATGCACGAAGAGAGCTAATTGTTGTATTCCGAGGAACCAAGACCAAAACACAACTTTTGTTAGAAGGATGGGACTCCATTCAACCGGGTGTTGACTTCTTCGAAATGGGAAATGTAAACCTTTTTGAAATTTCAATGTTTATTTTTCTTTTTCAGGTAAATCGATATTTCATGAATGCCCATTTAAAACTGTGGCCGGAAGTGGAACAGATTTTGAAGCATCCGGATCATGCGGTAAGTTCAAGAACTCGATCAAACTACAATTTTCTTAGGACTACACCCTTGTGTTCACTGGTCACTCATTAGGAGGTGCTCTAGCTTCGTTGGCTGCAGCGAGGGCTGTAAGACAGGGTAACTTTTGTTTAAAACTATAAAAAAGAAGCAAAATGTTTAGGTTACAAGAATGGAAATATGGTCAAACTTGTGACATTTGGGCAACCACGAGTCGGCAGTTTGGAGTTTGCGGTCAACTTTGATAACATGATTCCAAACAGGTTGGTTCAGTTAAAATTCAACTTCAAACAGAGTGATGTACTAGTTGAATCGAGCAAAAAAAAAAAATCGCATTTTGGAATTTCTGTGTTATGACCTTGAGAAAGTTTTAGTTAGCGAACCAAGCCAAAACAAACCAATTCGAACAAATCTAATGGACAAACAGTTTTGAAAATCAAAAACTATCGTTTTGATTTAATTTTTTTTAGAACAGATTTAAAAAAAATCTTTGAAGACAAACTGTATCTGACTTTACGCGTCTTTTATAATACAAATAAATTCACAACACAGACACTCCTGCCATTGTCAAGTTTTGCACACTATATTGAATGATCAAAAACATTGATCGCATTTTGTCGCCCACAGAGTTAACTATGATGAAGTGTTGAATTTGTTTAGAATATAGTTTAAAACACGTATTTCCGTATAAGAGAACCCCCGCCCCCCTTTACACTTTTGTTGACATACCTAGGGGATAAAAGCTTTTGAACTGGATGGCGTCACAAAAGTGTCGGCGTAACCGTACCCGAAAAATTATATTGCTTTCGCCAAGTTGGAATCATGCCAAAAACGGGCTTTTTGCACCATTTGTGCGCTACTCAGGCGAGAGAACGGGTAATTAGCGATGATACAGAGAAAATATAGCATTCTTTGTTTGGCGCGCGTTGATTTCGTTTAGCGACAGTTATATTTTGCGGTTCCTTGTCTTTTGTCAAAAAATCATACATCCAGTCTTTGATTTTAATATGAATAGCATACAAATCAGAAAATAGCAATTCCATTTGTCATGTTCCAGTTATCGTGTCGTCTTCCGTCGCGATATCGTCCCTCATCTTCCAACTTGTCATATGGCTGATGGTGATCTTGAGGTTGAAAGTAGACCCTGTGACCCAACTGCCAAAGATAAGTCTTACCACCACGGAGTTGAAATTTGGTAAGCCATTTTCTTTTCAAAGATTTCAAGTTTCTTACAGGTACCCTGACGAGATGAAACCAGGTTCTCACTACGTTGAATGCCTCGGAATGCCCAAAAACGAAGACTTCAAGTGCTCCGACGGAATCAAATTCAAAGTTGATCAGATGAACAGTTACATCTGGGATCATCGGCATTACTTCGAAGTTCGGGTAAGATTAAATGAATTTTCTGTTTGAACGCAACGATTTTAGGTCCCAGAATACGGAAAAGCGGGGTGTGACGCGACGCAGCCAGAAGGACGACCAGGAGTTTTTGAGCAAGTTGTGAGAAGACTTAATATCTTGACCCGCACGATCGGACTTCAGTGATATGGCTCGCAATGCATGTACAGCTTGTAAATGAAGCATTTCTACCTTACGCTTTGGCTTTTACTTACCTGCATGATTTATTTTGGGTTTTTGGGGCAATTTCTTGTGTTATCAGTTCCTAAAGCGTTTTTGGTTCTTATTGACATTGCTGAAATTTTAGGGTTACGGTAGCAAACAGGTTACAGTATACAGTATATAATTAGAAAAAGGTTCATTAGGTTCGAAATTTCGTTTTTCGCTCCGTCGTTTGGTAACCAATGAACTGTTTGGGATGGGGAATTTTGTAACGTTCCAATGTTTGGCTGTTGTATAGATGTTTCGTTCGACCCTCCAAAAAAATTAAGCGTGAAAAGATCGAAATTCAAGTTTAGTTTCACTTTTTTTCTTCAAAATCCGCACATTAAACACAACTTTTAGGTATGTTGGTTCTCGCCAGCACCCAACTGTGAGGACCACACCTTAAAGCCCGAACCCCCAATGCCAGTAGTGCCAATAGAAGTAGTTCAAGGAAAACTATGGAGTCTTTCAAAACTAGTCAAATCTGCTAAAGATAAGGTTACTTCATTCTTCTTAACGCTATTTGTTTGTACAGTTGTATTAATTTAGCTACTTTTTAACATTTTTATTTTCAATGGCTGATATTATTTGGTAGATCAGTATTTATTTGTCTTTCTTTGATTATCTCCGATTATTTGCTTTATTTATCATGACACACGTTAAATTTGTTTGCAGGGTTGTTTTTGTAACAGTATCATTTATATAACTTTGTAAAACATTATGCTTATTTATTTTTTATGGCGAAATAAACAAGAAAAGAAGTTTATTAAAATGTCTGTAAATCAACAATGACTACAATAAAAAGTATTTTCCAAAAACAAAAATCGGCAAAGCTTTTTCTACCGCGTTTCCATAAACAAGTACATTCTGAGCTTGATTGAGACTTAGAATCATCTTCCTAATGCGACCGGAAGAAAGCTGACTGGATGTGAAGATTTGGGTCGTTTAACTGAAAATTCAAGTCAACCGAAAGATTTAAAAAAAAAATAGAAGTTACCTTGAAGATATTCCCAATACAAAACGAAAAGTAGAAGTGAACGCTAATACAACCAGTCAGAATTGCAAACACAGCTCCTAGATAAGCGATTTTCTGGAAATGAAATTTTACAATTCGAAGATGTACCTTTATTTAATTTTTGAAGCGAACATTTTTTGCTGCAGCAAAATAGCCCATTTTGACTGGAAATTTAGCGATATTTTATAAGAATGCAAAAAACAACTCTTCAAACTAGCGACGGAAAAAATACAAAGTAGAAATTAAACTTTTCCGAAATTTGGAGAGTCGAAAAGTTTTTTTTCGTTACCCTTGTATTGCAAAAGCGAAATCCTTTTTGACTGCTTTTCATTCTGACTTTTTTGTTTTTTTTTTTTTTTTAATTTTTATCGCGTTGATGTAACTCAAAACGATTACCAATTCCGTTCACAACAATTTACAAAGTTTTTCTAAAACCTAATATTTCGCTTGTCGAAAAACTATACTAAATTTTAAAAACTAGAAAAATGTAAATTGTTTCCAAAAATTAAAAAAAAATTTTTAATAAATGTTTTTTTGGGTGTTACCTTGCGTTTATTGACTGTTGATACCAAAAAGGGTTCGTTTTGAAACACATATTGTATGGTTCTTTTTCGTTTTGTTTGTGATTTACAAATTTTTAAAATAGTGTAACTTTGTAAAAAAAAAACCAAAAATGAAAAGGAAAACTAAACGAAAAAGGTTTTCAACTGCAAAATACGAAGCAGAAACACTGATTTAGTCCCCGAAAAGATTATCCACGTTTTAAAAGCAAACTAATATGTTATTTATTTTAATCGAACTTTGTTCATTGTGAAGATCGTTTGGTGAAAAAGGTTTACCTCATTAGTGACATCATCGGCGATTCCACAGAAATCCCTGACAAACGTGATGAATTCGTAGTCCCTTCGCAAGAACAAAGAGGCCAGGTCATAGCACAGATACAAAAAGATGATGAAAAACATAAGTGACAGCGACATTCCTGAGAATTGCTTGCAGCCCGATTAAAACCGCACAACCTGCAATGCGGAGGATATGAGGCGCCAAGACGCGAGGAGATCGTTTTACATATACAACTGTGTCCGCGCCGAGATAAGCGCCCAATAAACAATAAGAATAACAGAACAGAGCAAGGGTTCGGGGCAGAGTCTGTTAAGATTGTTCCGCAGATGGCAGATCGTGTCCTTTTTGGACTTTAAAGGATTGGTGCATTATTTATAAGGAGGGGAACGCGCTTGTTTCCGACTGACGTAAGACAGCTGGGGGAAATGGGAGATGTGACATAGGGATGAGAATAGAGGAAGTTGTTTCAGTTGAAAAATCTTTTTAAGTACTAAAACATACTAAAACTCCATATACTCGGAATCGTGTTTGAAAACAAATAAGACTCACCTCAAAAAGGCCGAAAACACGTTTTTGACCTTTGTCTTATCTTCGTGTTAAGTGTTAGCGCAGCCTACGCAAAAGTTCAAATCGAATAAACATTTGAATTCAAAGGTTTTCGCAATCGTTGCTTACTAAAAATCTATATTTTATGCTTCAGTATGAAATTTTTCAACTCGAAATGCGTCGAAGTAAAATGTTATATGGAATGTGGTTATTTCCGTGGGCGTGGGAATTCGCCAACAGCATTACTGCAGTAAAATTTCTCCTTTGAAAGGTAATAATTCCTTTAAAACGGCTTTGTTAGCGTGAAGCAAAGTTACAATTTTGTTAACGTTTTTGTTTGCGTTACCAAATCGGGCTTCTTTCGTAAACAATGCTTCGTTATTTCGTATTATACAAATGATCGTCAAGTAATAGGTCAAAAATGGCGGTACATGTAAATCGAAAGGTAGCCAAACGTTGCCTCTTAATACAGCTTTTTGTCATTCGAAATCGTTCGAAAGCCAATTTTTTGGCAAACTATAACTCAACTAAATGTGAGAATGCTGATAAATGTGGATCAGACTAAATTTTCAAGTTTTCTTCAAAGAATGAGGACATTCTCTAATGGCGCTCAGTTCCAGAAACGCTTTTACTTGTTTTCTAATTACATGTAATTAAAGAAATTGCGTATTACAGAGCCGGCGATTTGCTCAGTCTCACAGTGTGGTCTAGAAATATCACTGAACAACCCCCAAATTGATTATCTGCATTCATTTTCTTCATAAAAGCTGGAAGTTTGAAGTGAAAAACGTCAACTGTAAAAATTTGAAAAACAAGAGTGTTTGAAAACTCAACTTTATAAGGGAAAAGTGCGCTGGTCTATCGAAGTGACGAAATCATCGGGATTCAAGTGGTACTTTCGCCCACGGCCGTAGACATTTGGTGACCATGCAACAAATTTCCAGTTATCTATGTGTGAGGTCACTAAATTAGTTTAAGGAGGGCGAAAAATTCTCAACCTTTATGTTTCTAAGTTTCTTAGAGTGGCTTAATTCTAAAATACTGTTAATATTATTAACCAAAAAAGCACTTTGCAGAAAATGAAGATTCAATTCGGAACAAATTGCCCAAAAACGCAAATAGACGGCTTAAAGGGGAACAAATTGCTGGCAATGCTGAAAAAAGTAACCTTGATACAGTTTACTCCAGTTTTAGTTATCGCTAGCGGAGACGTCAATTGTCAGTTCAATTTGTAGCATCGGGCAAATTAAAAGGTGCTTCACAATCAATGTTCCAGTGCATTTTTCTATCCCGACAGTGGAACGAAACAAAAAGACAGGAAAAAGACCTCCCAAGTTAGATTCCAAAGTTAATAGTGTCAACAGTGTAACAATGGAACGGCCATGAATCAAGAACACTGACCGATTATAACAGGCGGCGGAAGTGTTTTAGAGAATTGCACAGATGTCTAACTAGCTACGGTTGGCGGGAAGGAAGAGTCCAAGAAACAGATGGCGCATAGGGAAAAAAGCGACTGTCTGCCCTGATGCATAGGCGGCGGAATCCATTATGATCTGCCGCGACGGTGGGAAAATGTAAGGTTACGTGGGGAAAATGCCAATACCGTCAGTCTGTTCGCTTTTTGTGAATTTGAAAAACAGGGCACTGTTGCCACCTTAGGGTATAATTAATCGACGCTTTTTAGGTTCGAAAACTGAACAAATTAGGCTTTTGCTATCGGTTTTCATATGTATTTGGCTGTCTTATGTTTAAAAGAAGCTTAGTTTGCTCTTGAAATTTGGGATTTTTTAGGTAGAGCCCCAAACTTTTTATGTTTTGCGCCGTAATAAAGATCCAAAGAGTTTACATGATCGCATCATAGATGTATGGATTTGTCTCTTGAAGCCCCACCATCAGCGGCTCATTTTTTCCGCAACAAAAATGTTGTTCTACTAAACAACAATAAGTTTTTTAAACCTCTTTCGGTCAATTACATTCAGAATTTACCCACTTGGGTAGAGCCAGTAACTTGAAGGGCGACTTCACATGGGTGCTCTTTTCACATCTGAGGTTTTAGTGGCCAAATGGTGTGTGAGACTCGTAAACAACGGACAAAGTGTGTTGCATATGAAAAAGTACACTATAGTTTATTGGGAAGCACTAATGCATTTGGAATAATGTTAGCATTCGATGAAGTTTTGAATTTGAAGTTCAATTTACCTCATTGATCTACAAGCATTGTTTGTTCAAAATGAGATAGTACTGCTACCGAGACAATACCAACTTAACACAGGAAAGATAAGGAATTGGTAGACACAACAAAGATAGGAAAAATATAGGAAAAACACAGAGGAAGTTGGATTCAGTTTTCCAAACTCCATACGCCTGCTGCACAATTTGTAACCAAGAAACGGGGCAAAGCCACAAAAACGGAGTACGAACTTTTCGTAGCTGGACGAAACGTGGAAAAATGACCGGTAGCCGGGTTTCACATTCTATGTACGTCCTTTCAAGCGGCACTAGTCTTCTTTTCGACATTCTGCGTGACAAGAAACGATATACTTCTATGTTTTTCGATAAAAGAGAAACAAAACAGCAGTTTTTGACTATTTGTGTTGAAAATATCAGCACTGAACAACAGGATTACACAAATTTGGTCAGTTGGGTAAGTCAGCACCGTTGGAAAGTTGGGAATCGGGAGAAGGTGAAAAATTACAAAAAAAACTATGGAGATCCAAAAAAAACGAAATAGCGGTGGAGGATATACAGGAGGAGAAAAGGAGGAGCGGTGGGGGAAAGAGACATTGCGAATGAGTAAGATCTCCGTTTTTTTCCGCAGAAAGTCTGAGTTACTAGCCAGCTGTGCACAAAAAAAAGCCGGCTGTTCGACGGTTTTGTCGAAAAGAGAAAAAAATCAATTCACATCAGCCTGGAATAGGAGATATTAACTATTCGTCCAGTCAATAAAAACTGAGATTCTCTTATAGTAGTTTGTAAGATCAAAGTTTTTTTACCCAAATGGGTCATTCATAACTTTTACAAACGTTTATTTCTAAAATTTAACAAACTCAGTCAAACTTAAGTTCCGCAACGGTCGCTGCGGGCAACGAACTGGGCTTTGATGAAATAGCTAGCCGAGTACGAAAGAACAACGAAGCAAAAACGTAAAGCGTTCTGCGTAAAGTCTGGAAACTCAGAAAAGATTTAAAATTTATTTGGCGCTGAACTAGAGAAACACTTATTGTGAAGTTTTTCTCCCTCATAAAAAAAACTTTTCTGTTAAATTCACTATCCAATTTTCATCTGGATAACCAGGGGTGCAGTAACTCAAACATCGTTTGCAGTCATGTATATGTTTGGTTATTTAAAAAAACTACATTAACCAAATTAGGAATTTGTTGAAACAAACGTACAGCAATTTGAGTCCGTGACCAGAATATACATAAAATTGTAAAAGAGAAGTTGTTACTGACAAATTTCGCAGCTAATCGCCTTCAAAGCAGTGATATCCCCTCAAGTGAAACAAAAACGAATAACAACAGGAGATTCTTTATTCAAATCGTAATCGAATTTTAACTCTAATGACGATCTCTATAGAGATCAGAAGGTATCGACAGTGTGAAGGCGTTTACTCAAAACTGGGAATGGAAATCTTCAATCAATCCTGACAGGCACCAGCCGGAAAAAAGGATGCGTCAGAAAGCGAGAAACATGGAGACCCATATAAATAGCCAAGATACACGTAATAGCAAGTTCGAACCACTTTCCGATATTTTGAAAACGGATATTAGAGTTTGGAGATCCAAATGAGTTCAGTAATTTGGATTTATCGTTTTAAACGCGGCGTTCCATAACGATTTTATGTTTCACACGGAAATTAGCGTGTTAGATGCGGAAGTTAATTCAATTTTTTCAAAGGCCGGGCAGAAATTGCGCAGATTAGTACTGCTTAAGTGGATCCTGATATCTTGGAGAAAAATGTTAAGCGCTGGAAATCGATTGGGTTAAGGAATCTATTAAGCGTAAAGCACTTTTATCAAATGAAGACGAGTGATCTAAGGCACGCGCTGAGATTTTATCGAATAATGGATATATTTCATTGAGTGTTCTTTTCGCTGGCCATTGATTGATCGTGGTTTGCAACTTCAGCGAGGAATATACGGAAATTTAGAAATGGCGTCTCATGCAAAACTGGACAGCGAAAAGAGAATTTGTTTAAAAGAAATTACCTCAGGTTCAGATCTGTGAGCTCCTTCAAATTCCACAATGAAGAGGACTGTCAGCATGGTACCGATGTAACTGACCAACTGGTGCAGAACTACCCATTCCTCATGGTCAAATTCGTCATCGTCCATTTCTGAAAAAAATACGATGAAAGTATTTGCAGAAATAAGAAAAGATTAACAGTGAAGGACTGTTTAAGGAGAAGATAACAACAACAGGTAGATTGGAGGAAATATAGTGGGAGAGAGAGAGAGAAATGCCATGCGAGAAGAAAAAACGGCAAGTAATCATGCGAAATCATATAATTTCAAGGCTTTTCTGTAGAAAGGGTAATGAAGTAGTCCGGGATTTTCGTCCGCAGACGATCGTTTGGCGTGCCGTCGAGGCGCGGATGAAAAAACACACCGGTGTCCGATGTGACTCACTACATTGGGGCGCATAGCGATCTGAGACTTTGGGATGAACACACCGTTTCTTTTATGCAGTGTCAGGCTCTCCTGGATGAAAGACCTTTCAAACTAGCCAAAAAAGTTTAGTGAAAAAGTCCACAGGGCTGGTTACTACCGATTGTCTACGTTTGCAACATAGAAAAACAAGTAGCAGTGGGAAAAACCAAGTTTTCTACCCAAAAGTGATGCGACCTTTGCCTGCAGCTGTGCCGCTTCGCGGCCTAACGTCAATTGGAACGCGAACACTTTGCTCGAGCACAAAATTGCAGTCGATCACAGTGTCCCTTAGTGTCGAAGCGGTTACCGGCCGCAGTACTCTCCCCTCGGTTTACCACGTTAAAGGATGTTCCTAACAGATAATGCGGCTTTTTAACAGTTTCCAATAAAGAAATCATTATTCAAAAGCGCTGAATTTGGCGGTTAACTCTGCGCGCTTTTAATTACCCGTACTGTCTTCGGGCCCTGCTGTTTGCTTCAATTATGGTCAACGCGCTTCGTAGCGGCACCTTGTAGCTAACCATCTTCCATTTTGCCTTCTTCCCATTCAAAGTTATACTTCACTTTTTGTTTCTGGTTCTGTTTTTATTCATATCACCAATTCATGTACTAAATGGTCAAGACCATTGCTGAAGCATGGAAAAAAGAAAAAAAGAAAAACTTGATGCTTTATTGATGTGAGAATCCAAGGTGAGTCAATGAGTTACACAAAACAACATGGAGGTAGGCACCGAATGAAGGCCAGAAGACATTGCGAAAGCCCACAGTCTAGGTCTAGTCATCCGGGAGAATCCTCTGAAGGATCATATTCGCGAGGATGAGGCAGCTGACAACAACGATGCCTTGCTCAAACCAGTAGCGAAGGTCCTGCTAACTGTCATTTTCGCATTCATAGCCAATATTATTGATTGCATTTGTTAGGTCAGGTTGCAAAAGTGATTTCGCATGACGTCATCGGTTACAATTTACCTTGCTCAAAGTTTAAAAACTAGCAGCACCAAATAAAAGCAAGCAACAGACTTTTGAAAAGCGTGGTGTAAAGTCTGCGGCATAGAAACCAAGAATCATTCACAATTATTCGTTTTTGTGCTACATAAAAAACAGATAATATTTTTTCATTTGTTATACAATTTGTTTTAACGACAAAACCTACTTCGAACTCGTCGGGATAGTAGTGGGCTAGCCAGATAAATCCATTTAGAATATACTGGTCAACCACGCCGAAGAGAAGAATGAGTGCGTACAGCTGAACGCCGATAGAGACAAGAATGACCACAATGAGGAGGAGGATGAACAGAAATTTGACAATGGTCATTTCTGAATAAAAAAAATCTGTTAATTTAATCCGAAGTTCACAGCTGGCAGCTGTGGCGAAGCCTAAGCAAGATCGAATAGCATGGGCTGGCAGGTGTTACTTAAAAAGGAAGCTCCTTTTTCGATGAATCGGAAGGAAAAATACCGTTTTCCACGCCCATCTAACTTGGAAGGAGTTTTAAGTAACCTGCACATCTGAAGACCTAGTGAAAGTGCGAAACATGGAGACGCAGACAAATTTCTGAGTCAACAGAGTTTATAAAAGCTCGGTGGTCGTGAGGTATTGCAAAATCCGTTCCGTGATTTGTGAAAACCCTGTATATGAGTTATGAAAAGATATGTTCTCGGAATGAAGGAGGAAAACGATCAAGTCGGTATAATTTTCCTTATAGGAACCGCGAACGCTCAAATTTGGAACAAACATGTTTTGCAAGAATCGAGCGCGCGCGTTCAGCTATTGTCTCCCAAGATGACACATCCTCGTGATGGTACGCACGTGCCCCCTGCGCTTGTAGACGGCCGAGACTCGATGGCGGCCGCAGGCCGCCTACCTGAGCGGCCAAATAACACCAAGCAGCAGCCGAAGGACGTCAGCAAGGCCCATCAGAGTGGCCGAGGAACAAAATCACCGTTCGAAACGCCCGAGGCCGCCGAGCCCCGAAGGCGAAGACCCGCGATGCGGGGCTATGGTTTCTGGTACGGAAACATTTTGAACAGTGAACGTTTCTAGCTCAAAGTTGGATTTTGAACGAAAAATTGCTCCGGGTCTATGCGTATTAGAAAACAATCTGCATTTATTAAACCGAAGTTTTATAGCGAAAACACCATGCTATCCTAAGTGTCCAAACGTCCAAATTAAACAAAACTTTCGGAACTTTTGAATGTATAAAATTTATCTATAGAGCGAAATTTGTGGCAAACATTTACCTCAAGTGATTTACCTCAAGTGCTTGGGGGGTTTGAGGCATAAGCCCCCCCCCCCAAATGGTTTCTCGTACTAAACATAAGCCTCTCCCCCAGATATTTTGCTTCCATTTTCAGTCAAGCACCAAAAACAATAGGTACCACAAACACCTCACGTTTCATTTCTCCAAGAGTTTCAAGTCTAAAGCTTTGTTCAAGATGGATTCAATTTCAATGAACTTTAATTGACTGGGGTTGCCAAACCGTACGAGTGCAGAAATTTGCAAAAAACTGAGCAGACCAATTCTCAATGCCTCTGAAGATCGAGATGACGGTTTCAGAGTACAGTTCTTTCAAGAAAACATTTCTTGGCACCCCTCTCATCACACTGAATAGGTCACCCATACACATGAAAATGTAACATAACACAGTAAAAGTGTTTATTGAACGAACTAACTCTTATAAACTATTCGGACAAGTGAATTATCATGTGGAGGGATGAACCATGGAATCAAAATCGTGCAAGCACCAGTTTAAGGCATATACATTGAGCTTCGGTTACGGTCACTGCTGAACAACGGACTTCCTCGTAGGACAACAGCAAACGAATGGCCCACACAATCCAGAAAATGTTACAACAGATGCCAACCAGCCGCAAAAAGAAAAGAAACATACGCTGAAATCATTGTTTATTATTTCTCATCTGTTTTTACCCTATTTTGGGTTTCATTAAAAATGTTTTTACCCTTTTTTGCGCAAAACTACCTCTCAAAAATCGAGAACTTTGGCTTAGATTACGAAAAACTTTAGGGAGATTTTCCGATCCTGAAAGTTAAAAAAAATTCACCAGTCTCTCCTCCGGCTGAGCGGACACGAACCAGAAAATAGCCATCGTGGCAGCTTCGTGCACAATGTGCATCAGGAGAGGGAAAACGAACACACCATCTAACAAAATCAGGAACAACAAAAACACTGCAAACTCAGGTGCCATTCTGAAAACCGTCTAGTTTTTTTTCTGTAAATGCCTGTAGTGGAAAATTATGAGAACAGATTGCCGAACATGTCGCAGATTGCCAGATGTTCCATAAAAAAGGTGAATATAATTTTCTTATTCGCAGTTGTGAACAGTGAAATGAGCAATGGGGAGAACAAGCGTTATCCTTTCTATCCAAAAATAAAGATATTTCTTCTTAACAGTCAATCAGCTACGGTATGTACATTGTGTAATCGGAAAAATGTGAAAATTGTTTATTTCTCACTGTATCTCCTAGTTATCTCTCTGTCCCTATGTCTCTTCTTTCTGTATGTCTTTTTGTCTGTCTCTCTGTCGCTCTGTCTATCTGTCTCTCTGTATCTTTGCCTGTTTGTCTCTTTGTCCCTCTGTCTTTTTATTCTGCATGTCTTCTTTTTGTCTGTTTCTTCGTCTCATTGTCTCTTTGTCTCTCTGTCGCTCTGTCTATCTGTCTCTTTGCTTTTTTTTGTATCTTTGCCTCTTTGTCTCTTTGTCTCTTTGTATCTTTGTTTTTTGTCTCGTTGTCTCTCTGTCCCTCTGTCTTTTTATTCTGCATGTCTTCTTTTTGTCTGTTTCTTCGTCTCTTTGTCTCTTTGTCTCTCTGTCGCTCTGTCTATCTGTCTCTTTGTCTTTCTGCCTTTTCGTCTTTTTTGTCTCCCTGCCTCTCTATTTCTATGTCTCTCTGTCTCTTTTTCTTTTTGTCTTTTTGTATATCTGCCTCTTTGTCTCTCCGTCTCTCCGTCTCTCTGTCTTTCTGTATCTCTGTCTCTCAGTTAAAGAATACCAAAAATACGAAAGAAACAGAAACTACGTGCAACTGTCGAAGTAAAGCGAGACGACGCCATTTGGAGCAAACATGTTGTTCAAGAATAACCGCGCTCTTTTTGTCTCCGAATATTACTCAGCCCGCAGATGGTGCGCAGGTGCCTCGAACGCTGGAAAGAGACAGCCAAGTCTCATCAGGGGGAAATTTGAAACACAAGTCCCTAATTCAAAGCCCAAGCAGAAATCTTTAGCAACGCGTTTAAAACAGAAAACAAGAAAAGCCTGCTCTTTAAATAGGTCTACAAGACGCATTTCTCAATTGTTCTTCAATATGGCGAATCCCTCATTTGCGTTTTTGATCATGTGATTTTGATCCTAACCGTACCTTTGGAAATCGCGCAAGGAACGCTCGTGTCTCGTAGTTTTGTGACAAACCTTTTCGCAAATTCGAAAAGTTTTCACTTTTTCCACTACGATTTTTTCTGGTACGCTACCGCCAACGAATCTGATTTACTGTCATCACCAAAATATATTTTAAAGGCATAAACAATACGGTATATGCACATTTTTAGTTTCATGTCTATAAGCGTTCAAATGGCTTCTCTCTGACAGTTCTCAATGGGATAGGGCTCTTTAAAGGGACCATCAGAGTCCTTTTTCAAGTTTATTTTGACTGAAAAATTGAAATTTGTTCATCAAAATTCTACTTTTCTACTATTCAATCATTTTCAAATCCCTTTTCAAAAAAAAGGCGTAATTCCAAAACAAAACGCAAATATTTTATCCCAACAGGCTCCAGCGTACGTTTATTCCACAGCAATGTCCGCCGTTTACCATGTCCAAAGAGTGGAAAGCCGCAGGGGATTAGGAACACGCTGCCCTGGGCCCCATCAACCTAATAGTCAACTGGTTAGCACTGAATTTTTGTAACCAGATGGCCCCGGGTTCGCTTCCTTTCCCGTGGAAATGCTAAAACGAGAGATGCCTGATGATATCGTTCAATTATGCAACGTCGGTTTTATTTGTGGAAAAAGGTGTCTGATGGTCCATATAAAAACACCGCCCGGTTATATTGAAACAACCGGATACGAATAAAGAAAATACAGTTTGTGGAGTATGCTTTATTGAATGAAGTTCGTAAAAGTTACTGGGTTGATTAACTGCAAAATCGTAAAAGTTACTGTGTTGATTAACCGGAATAATGATAGTCTAGCTTCATAGTTGATCCGGAGGTTACAGGCCACACCGACTGCCGAGACGTTTGGGTACAAGTCCCTCTGAAATGTTTTGATATTTTTACTTCGTTTTATTTTTTTTAAACGCATTTTCTGTATGACTGGCGCCCTTTCAAACAAAACTGCCCAAAACGCAACTTTCTTGTAGAATTGATGTTTTACAAAAGAAAGACTTTTCTTAGCTACATTTTTAGCTATATATTGCTTTTCTAAAACCTCGTTATGGAAATTTTGAAGCGAGTTGTAAAAATCGAGTAATGACATCGAAATAATGGCACGTTGGGGCACATTTTCACAACAAACGTGACCAGTCGATTTTTTAGTGTCAGAACAACCTTATTTCAGCTTTAGAACAAATTTGAAGACTTTTTTTTCTTCAAAATCCTGGTCCGCACTGTGCATGGGTCTTATAGAAAACGCGCCTCAATTACACGCCTTACAGTTTTTTCTCCGTCACCCAACGTTTTCTTAAGAGAACAGTTTCGCCCTATCAAGAAAGCTCTAATTTTGCAATTGTCGGTAAAATTTTGAACCGATTTGAAAGATTTACTCCATTGCAGCGATTCATTCGCATGAAAAAAGCTGTGAAAATTGGCCCAGACACTCTTAAGTAAATCATCTAGTAGTTTTTTTTTGTTATCGCTTTCTTTTCCTAAATAATCCATCACTACTTCTCAAGAGGTGCGGTATTTATATATAAAAGTATGCAAATTTACCAAAATCTCCTCAGTGTCGGACACCTCGAGCCAAGCGTACAGAGGAGTTGTAATTCTGTATAACACGAAGGCGACGAAAAGGGCAGCGTAACGAGAGAAACCGAAATACCGGGCGAAAACGTACCATCGCATAAGTAAATGAACTGACATCTCCTGAAAACAATTGTTTTTTTGGGTAGAATGCTCGTTGAGAGCAATTAAGGGGGATCGAGAAAGAGGCAGATCGATATTTCCAATAAACAGAATCTCCTTTTCTAGATTGCAGTTATGAAACACATGGAATCGCAGAATTCAAAAATCCAAATTGGTCATTTTTCACGGGAGGAGTTACCGCAAAACTTCTGAGGGAAAGAAACACCCCCGAACTGTAGAGACACGTCGAGAGAACGCAATTTGGAGCAAACATGTTATTGCGCAAGAATCGGGCGCCAAGTTTTTTTGTTTCCCAAGATGATGCAAACGCAGATGGTGCGCTAATTACTCAGATCTTTGTGAAAATGAAGGACAAAGACGGAACGCGCGGGAAATTTGAAACACATTTTTCACGTACTTGATTTGAGAGAATCCAAGAGGGTGTGGACATGTGGTTTTTTCAAAACATGGACAAGTCACACACGCACACACGCACACACACGCACACACACACACGCACACACACGCACATACGCACACACACACACACACACCGCAAGCGGTCGGTAAGAGCATGGTTAGAGGAAAACATCTTCTTTGTGCCGACCTCTTCCCCATATGGTTTACAGACTCCAGATGTGCGCGAGAGATGACAGGGGGATCATATTATACACGTTGCCCCGATAAAAAACTTTCTTTGTCGGATGCGCTCTTTTACTTGTCTTCATTGTTTACCGTATTTACGATAGGGAAAGGCGGAGAAAATACATTTGCCAACACTTTTTTTGACACACACACACACAAACACACACCCACACACGCACACATACACACACTCGTTTCAAGAAGACTCCATGTAGCAACAGTCGCTTAACAGTTAAAACAGTAACAATAAATAGAATAGCTTTTATTCATCAAAGGCTGTCTTCATGAGTAAATAACCGATATTTCTTACTGATTACTTGAAAAGAGGAAGTTACGTACATGGGTGTAAGAAGAAGGAGTCCTAAAAAACTATTTTTGACGAAAATCTAAATCTTACGGGTTAGGCGTTGAGAATTATCCATAGAGCCAAGCACAAACAAAGCCAAGCAAGAAAGCCAAGCACAAACTGGCAACAACAAAAACGAGTGCCATTTCGGCGTAGTCCCCGCCCTAAAGTTTTGTTAAATGTTGAACTTTTCACTCCTTCTCGAGAACATAATCATTTTAAATGACAGAAAATTGAACCTACCACTAACTCCTGAAGATGCTCGAGCACTTTCTCAAGTGCGTAGCGGGTAGCTTGGCTTATGATTTCGGCAACGAGGACGGTGGGCAGCCAATCAAGACCGTAATAGCCAACAATAAAACACATGACCAGTACCCTGCTAACCGAAGGCATTTCTGAAAATCAATTGGTTTTTTTTGTAAATAAAAAATAGCAAATGGGACAAGAGAAGGACTGTATGCAGATTAAAAATGACTGTAAAAAAAACGAAATTTGTCTGCGACAAGAGGTTTGAACCAAAAACGCAAATTAGAGCGAACGTGTTGTGAAATATGCGAACGCGTTCTGTGTTTGTCTCCCAAGATGATGCATATGCGCGACTGTGCGCAGGGCTCTCGCTCACACGTGAAACCACGCCCCGAACTTGGCCCTGTTTTAAAACGCATCTCATGGTGCCTAAAAACAGAACAGGTTAACACAAAATACATAACATGATTTAAAATATAGGTTTGATCGGTTGCTTCCATTAACGCATCCAATAAGTAAGATAACAAAAAACAAAACAAAAAATCTCGAAACAGCATTTCCCTCAGTTCTGGTATACTTCCTGAGAATCAATTGTTTCTGGGTAAACTATCTTGTGAGTACCAAATTTGAGGCCGTCTTTTGTAACTGTTCCGAAGAATATCCAAAAGGTGAATCTGCTTTTACTTAAGGCGTTTGAGCAATAGTAGTTTTTTTTTCACAAAAACGAAGTTTTGTTCATATAAACAAAGATTGTATGAGAGCATTATCTGTGGTTACATAGTTTTTCCGAGAAGGGCTGGCCCTCGGGCCAAAGCAGGGCGAAATTGGGGGGGGGGGGGCAAAACTATCTGCGTAAAATTTTTTTGCAATATTGAACAGACAATATGCCTAAAAAATGTGTTGGCATATGTATGTTCTCAGTAGTAAATACGCTTAAATATGATGACAAGTTAAAGCACGCATCCGACAAAGAAAGTTTATTTTCGGGGCACCTTATGCAATATGATCTGCCTATCATCCCTCGCGCACATCTAGAGACTGTAAACCATCTGCGGTATGAGGTAGTCACAAAGAAGATATAGAGCTCTTACTTACACGTAAAACAGCGATCGAACTTTGCTCCATTTTAAAACGCATCTCATGGTGCCTGAAAAGAAAATAGTTCACAACAACAAAAAATTAACTTAATTGCAAAATTAGGATTCATCGGTAGCTTTGAAATATCCCAACTACTATAAAGTATACCAAATGAACTACTACAACAAAAATTCCCCGCAACAACAGTCTCTTCAAAACTTGCGCACTTGCTGAAAATCAATTGATTATGGGTAAACTGATGGTCAAACTTTGAACCAAATTAGAAACATTTCTTTGCGAACTGTTCCGAAGTGTTTCCGAAAAGTTAATCTGATTTTACTCACTGCCTTTGAACAACCAGTAGTTGCATTTTTCATAGAAATGAAGTTAGACGCGCCGGCCAGTCAAAATTCCCTCAAAGGTTGGTAGACGAGTAATACTGTGATTGCATACTTCTAACCAAAGGTGGCTGATCAGCGGGCCGGCCCCACTTTTTTTGAAAATCTGTTTTTAAATGTAACTCTTTTCAAAGCCATTATTTTTAAGTTCTGTTTGTTGCAAAACACAGTTATAATTGTGCAAAACGTACTGCGTGAAGGGGGATTCGAACTACTTGTTGGTATATAAATTTCATATGATTTTCATGGCCGAGTGGCTAAGAGGTCGGACTGGTAATCCAAAGTTGCCCCAGTTCGATCCCCGCTGGCAAAACTTTTTACAAATAGAAACGTAATTCCTGCACATAAAGCGTGAAAAACTTTTTTTTCAACTTTTGAAATTTTTGATCTCGGCCCGCGGGCCGGGCCGTGGATTTTTGGAGAGCGGCCCGGTCCGGCTCGGCCCGTAGCCACCCTTACTTCTCACGAGACGGGCCGGCCCGCGGGCTAGAGCCACATGAAACGGCCTAACCAAAACGTGCCCCGCCGAAAAAGTGTCGACCCGTCTCGTTTCGACACGGTTTGTAAACTGGTCAAATGAAAATTTCCTCTCTCGGTGTAAAACTTGTCAAATATATTTGGTATGATTTCTGTTGCACATATAAGTTAGCAAAAATATTGTGTCTCGTACGGGATTGAACCTTGGTTACGTGGGTGGCAGATCTACTTGGTGGTCCAAGTAAAGGCATCCATACGGGCCCGGCCAAGGATGTTTGCAAGTTGGCCCGGTTTGTGAAAGCTATGACTGAACTGCGCTCCTGCAGCAAACTAAGAAACACTCTAATGATATCCCTTTCCAAAACGGGCCAAAATCGAAACAGGCCCTCGGGCCCAAACAGGCCGAAATGGGGCCGGACCAAAACGGGCGGACCCGGCCCATTTCGGTACGATTTGAAACTTGTCAACTTAAAACTTCTTAAAATCGTTTTTTTAGCTTACGTTAAAAGTTTACACTCGCACAAACTTTTTTGAAAGATTTCGAGGCAGCCAAAAAATTTCCTAAACGGCGAGGAATAAAAAAAGTTGGTGAGCCCATACAATATCGTTCAATCCAGCAACAACACGAGTTTTATTAAAAAAAACGTTTATACAACAACAGTCAAGGAGGAATTTCTAATTGCTAATTAATCGCTAATTAGGTAATACTTGCTCAATTTTATTTTTCTGTGCCGCAAAAACCACAATCTGGAGGCTAAACAAGGATCTTAATGATTTCATATCTTCCTGTGCAAATTATTAGTAAAAAATGAACAATAAACTACACTAAGTAGAGTTTTTATATTTACGTTTTTACATGTACATTCATAGTTTAACGGAGCTCACTACCCTATTTACACAAGAAGTTTATGAGAAGTGCCCTATTGGAACAAACTTGCACTAGTTTGCAAACAGAATTACAAATGTGTAGTTTAAAATTGTTTTGCAGTTAACAAAATAGAAAATGTTTGAATGTTGGCACATACTCTTACCTGAAACTCAGCAGGGTGGTCCCACGCGAACAACGTGAACTTCATCATCACAAATCTGTCCCATCTTGGGTAAAAGTAGATGAAGGTGCACAGAAACATGCCGAAAATAGCTCCCTTGATCATTCTGATTACAAGTGCAACGAGGAATTCGAGAATCATCAGTGCTGAAAATCGATTTCAATTAGGGATGCATTTTCTACTGAATGAACTGAATGAAATCTGCGACGAACGTAAAAAGGAAAGCATTGTAGTATTTGTGCGGCCAGGTGTTCTCAGAAAATGGGAACCGCGTTTAAGAAAGCTAGTGATTGAGTCAAGGAGGGTTTCCATTGAGCAACATTTCATCAAAATGGCTTCGGTAAACGATGTTTTGAAATTGGCTGTACTTTTTATGGCCAGTTTGTTATAAAAGTTCCAAAAGAAAAGTGAATTAAAGGCACATCAAATCATAAATTAGAAGGAAGTGAGTTTTTCAGCCCTTCAGGTATAGAAGTTTCCTTCTGCTTTTGTTTCACAAAATAACGCATCCCCGCAATCATGCATTGAACGCTCATACCGACCGCTTGCAGCGTGTGCGTGTGCGTGTGCGTGTGCGTGTGCGTGTGCGTGTGCGTGTGCGTGTGCGTGTGCGTGTGCGTGTGCGTGTGCGTGTGCGTGTGCGTGTGCGTGTGCGTGTGCGTGTGCGTGTGCGTGTGCGTGTGCGTGTGCGTGTGCGTGTGCGTGTGCGTGTGCGTGTGCGTGTGCGTGTGCGTGTGCGTGTGCGTGTGCGTGTGCGTGTGCGTGTGCGTGTGCGTGTGCGTGTGCGTGTGCGTGTGCGTGTGCGTGTGCGTGTGCGTGTGCGTGTGCGTGTGCGTGTGCGTGTGCGTGTGCGTGTGCGTGTGCGTGTGCGTGTGCGTGTGCGTGTGCGTGTGCGTGTGCGTGTGCGTGTGCGTGTGCGTGTGCGTGTGCGTGTGCGTGTGCGTGTGCGTGTGCGTGTGCGTGTGCGTGTGCGTGTGCGTGTGCGTGTGCGTGTGCGTGTGCGTGTGCGTGTGCGTGTGCGTGTGCGTGTGCGTGTGCGTGTGCGTGTGCGTGTGCGTGTGCGTGTGCGTGTGCGTGTGCGTGTGCGTGTGCGTGTGCGTGTGCGTGTGCGTGTGCGTGTGCGTGTGCGTGTGCGTGTGCGTGTGCGTGTGCGTGTGCGTGTGCGTGTGCGTGTGCGTGTGCGTGTGCGTGTGCGTGTGCGTGTGCGTGTGCGTGTGCGTGTGCGTGTGCGTGTGCGTGTGCGTGTGCGTGTGCGTGTGCGTGTGCGTGTGCGTGTGCGTGTGCGTGTGCGTGTGCGTGTGCGTGTGCGTGTGCGTGTGCGTGTGCGTGTGCGTGTGCGTGTGCGTGTGCGTGTGCGTGTGCGTGTGCGTGTGCGTGTGCGTGTGCGTGTGCGTGTGCGTGTGCGTGTGCGTGTGCGTGTGCGTGTGCGTGTGCGTGTGCGTGTGCGTGTGCGTGTGCGTGTGCGTGTGCGTGTGCGTGTGCGTGTGCGTGTGCGTGTGCGTGTGCGTGTGCGTGTGCGTGTGCGTGTGCGTGTGCGTGTGCGTGTGCGTGTGCGTGTGCGTGTGCGTGTGTATATGATGTATGTTTCTTTTTGAACAAAATCTGCTTAAAAACCACACCACATATATAAACTTACCCCACTCCACAACGTTTTCAAAAATAAGAAAAATGTGAGTGGATCCAAAAACAACTTATATGGCCAGATGACGTCATAGTTTTGTAGAGAACTTTAACCAAAAGTCAAATTTTGGATTACAATAGGATCAAACTACTTGGCGCTGCATAGGTTTTTATCTCCTCTCGTCTGGCAGAAAACCTCAGCTGGCACCCACAATCGCGGCGAGACCATATATACCTAGTCAATGTTTAATATCTAGTTTTCCTTGTTTCTTTTGTTTGGAAACGCACTATAGCCGAAAAGTTCCCTAAATCGCAACAATGGTTAAGCGTAGATCAGAAATAGTTTCAACGCCTTGTTTCCGCATTGAGAAAACATAAAACTTGCATTGTTAACAGTGAAAAATCCGTGTTGGCAAACAGGGAAACTTAACATTTGTCCGTGCCACCTAGCTCCGCTACAAATGTTTGGGCGATTTGAAAAACAATTCGAATTACTTTTGAAACATTTATTAACCGTTTAATGCAATTTATTTTTGCAAAAAATAAATATATACAAGAAAAAACTTTACAACCCATTCAAAATTATTTTACCCCCATGTTTTAACTGATCTTCGTCTGATAGGGAAACGTTGCAGCCGTTTTTTCCATATTGCCCCACCTGAAAATGGAAATTCACTTCAAAATTTGAATTCTAACCTTGACATTGAAGTAATGACGGTGGTCCCAAACATAGACGGGAGTGAACTTGAAATCAAATTTCAGCTGATTTGAACAGGAAGCATCCTCATTTCTTGGCTGGCCTCGGCATTCAATGAAACCAGAACCTGGTTTCATAGAAGTTGGGTACCTAAGCACTGAAATTTTTCAAAAGTTTCCTTCACTTACCAAATTTCAGTCCCGTGGTGGTAGGCTCGCCTTGGGTTTGTTGCGTCGCAAGGTCTGCTATCTCTCCTAGTCAACTTGGGATCTGAGGTGTTTTTCGCACAAGCAGGTAGGTGAGGAACAATGTCTTTGCGGAAGACAACTCGGTAACTTAATTTATAATTTAGACCAGCTTTTAGATAAGAAAACCTTTCTGGAACCAGCCTGCCGACGTTGAAGGCAAACTCCGAAGTTCCAACTCTTGGTTCTCCAAATGTAACGAGACGGATTTGGTTTGGTCGGCGAAGTCCTAGAAAGATTTTAATTAAAATGTTTCGACAATCGTTTTGAATAAACTGCCTTATTTCCAGCGGGGCCAAACTAGGAATCATTTCAACACCTGTCATCATCAAAATCACTTGTCTGTCCCGCGCCGTCGGCAAGTCAATTACAAAGCGCGCCCCTGTGACATAGGAGTAACGTCCTCGTTTACAAATCTCTCGACCCGGGTTCGAATTCCCTCTCTGTTGTTTGCATTGCCTACGGTCAACCACCTATGTACAGCAAGAAACTAAGTGTATGAAACCTGTGTGCTCACGTTTGCAAAAAACTTGCACTTAAACATGCCGAAGTGGGAAAATTCATACTTTTCCATCGCCTTTTTGGCAACTTTTGTATCCGACTTCCAAGGTTGGACCCGAAAAGTTATACAAAACGATTTAAACAATGGATCAGCCATAGCTACCCCTTTAGACTAATTTAATAATTATCGGAGAACATCAAAAAACTCCGAAAAAACATTTTGAATAGAAATCGTAATTTCTTTATAGTAAATGTTTTCGAAGTGATTTTCCAGTCATAACAGACATATATATTTCCATTTTTTAAAAGCGTGATTTCAAGCGTATCCAAATTCAAACTTTCGAATCCCGGGAATAAAAAAATCACCTGTGCACAAAAATCTCAGAAATACATATCTAAATCATAGGAAGGCCCTACACAAGTTTTCAGGTGTTACGATTTTTCCGACGTCTCAGGTCTGCTCGAAGGTTACAGAGACGGAGTTGGAAAAACAGTTGAAACTTGGTGAATTTTCGAGGATTTTTTCTTAACGGAACAGTTTATCGTCGTGAGAAGTAAGCTTACGAAATATATCGGGTTGTTTTAAGTTCTAAGTAATCTTGAGGTTCGTAAGTTCGCATGCGAAATTCACCACATTTTTAGAGTCCGTCTAGTAAAGAAAACAAGTATTGAATCATTTACGCTTTGAAATGTTTTGTGACATGCTTGTTTTGTCGTCAGATTAAAAAAATAGTCGGTGTTTGAGGGTTCACAATTGACCGATAACAAATGTTTTGTTCCTTTTGGAAAATTAAATGTTCATTTCATTGTAAGGTTTCCTGCCAACATTTTCGCGAATTGTGACAATGTTAGGGTCACCAGTTTCAAACATACGACCAAACACTTTGCACTTCAACAGTTGTTCAATGGGCAAAGGTTCTAAAGCAAAGTACCTTCTTTCGATGTCCGGGCGGCAGCTAAAGCGGCCAATGCTCCTCCCAAAGAGTGTCCGGTAAAAACAACACGAAACTTCTAAAACAGAAGACTTGTCGAAATTTGGAAAAAAATACCGAAAATGCAGGGTCACGAAGTGTTTGGTTAATTGCGCTCCAAAGCAACTTATGACCTCGGTAGAAGTATTGATTGACCTGGAGGCGATAATTAAACTTGGTTAAACAAAAAGTTTACCATTCCCATTTCGAAAAAGTCGATTCCAGGTTGAAGCGAGGACCAACCTTCTAGAACCAGTTGGCTCTGAAAAAAGCCAAATTTCCGGTTTCATAATATTTTACCCCTCCACGCGATCCGCGAAACGCAATATACAATGTTTTTGTGGAATTGGAGGATACTGAAATGGTTTCAGTAGAATTTCACAAATCAAAACTTGCCAATATAACTTTCACACGGGTTGTTCCATGGGTCACATCGCTCTACTGACACGGAAAGTACAGTTCCACACCATCTCCAGGAATGGCTTTACTGAAAAGTTATAATCGTTTTGACTTCGGTAACTGAGTATTAAACGTAAACAAACGTTGAATATCTTCAATTTACCTTGTACAGCTCTGAATTTCCTCATCTGAACCATAAGCCCCAGCAGCTAAGTCTAATAGCATCCGAGCTTCTGTATCATCATAGCGTCCCGAAGTTAAACAGAAAAGAAAAAGTGAAATAATAAGAATCTTCATTTTGTATTTCTGAAATAAAAATAGTAATAACGAAAAATATGTCACACAACAGGAACTAACAAGTGTTGACTTTGCTTGATGTTATCAACTGAAAACGCAAACAAAAAGCCCTTGCATGGTTTAAAGAGATTTGGTTTTTGATTTTAATAAACAAGTTTTTAAGTTTTTAAATTATCAAATCAGTTTCAATGAGCAGAGCAACTGAAGATCATTGCAATAGAGTGGCACAGTTGTTGCTACTAACAGCTGGGAGTGTTGAAACACTTGGTGTTGTGTTTTTTTTCTGATTGTTTACTCTTAACGAATGTTTTGCAATGTCTTGTTTCCAGGAATGATTTTATTGGTTTCGAAATATCTTTAATATATGGTTTTGTTTTTGCAACCAAAAAAGCAACCTTTTGAGACACCAACGATTTTTTTTGTTCTCTCTATCGTCTGCTCAAAACATGAGTGTTGTAAACACCGTGCAATGGCAGACGGCTTGGTCAAAAAAGCAAGCTGGTTTCTAAATTTTGGTAAAGAACTGAAAAGTACAAAACATGTACACAGGAACAAGAAGTTTTTCATTTAAACGTCACTGAAAGGACATGTTTTCGTGGAAAGCAGTCACAGTTTATTTGTGGAATCGACCTATAGAAGTTTCGACAGATTTTCACTTTCACAAAATTTAAACAAGTGAGTTCACAATAGTTTCTACAAGGTGCAGTTTTTACAAAAACTCTTTACCAAGAACCTGGGGTGTTTCGGTAATGAGCAAATTTCCAGCAATTAAAAATGAATCATCTCTTATTGGCCCGAAAAACCCTCCTTCCTCAAACGCCAATAATCCGTTTTTCTGCTTTCTGAACATTCTTTCCGACCCGTGCGGAAAAAATGGTGAACGATTAAAAAAAGTGTGTTTGCTTATGTCGTTTTAAGAAAAAAAAAACTACGGGTAGTTCAGGTTACGACAACTGAACAATAGCACGGTTTCGCTACGGAACCCCTTCCTAGATAACTGTGTTTAGCAATAAAAGACTCAACCTTTTACAGTAAAATTGAAGCTAGGCTAAACTGAAAACAATTTCATAAAGGTTCATAAGTAAATGTTCATAAATCAGTAGATAAGACTTTAAGGCAGACTATTTGTTCCTCTTGATCCAGACAGTTAATCACGTTTTATGTAGATACACATTTATTTGCACTCCATTAAATCAGTTATGAATTCCAATGATGCATTGAAGCGTTACACCCACCGATGCCATAGTAGGATACCTTTAAAATGGGTTCTTCTAAAATTTGGTGGTGTATGAACTTTAACGTTGAAATAGTAAGTATGGTCCCAGATGTCTTGAAAAATGTTACTCAAGTCGATCTTTGGCCTATCGGAACAAGAAAAGTCTTCATCACTTGGCGACCCATTGCAAATGACGTACTTGGCTCTAGGTTTCATAGATTTTGGGTACCACACCTGAATCACTCTTATGACGATTGTTTATGTAGAAAATTGACTTCTGTACCGTGGTGATAAGGGCTTCCGTCGGAGTCTGGGTGACACTGCACTGAAGAAAAGGGGTGATTCATTGTGAAATTCTGGTCTTTGTCACAAGAAGGGAGATGAGGTCTCTTCGAAAAACGATCCTCCAGCTGTTAGGAACAATCTTATCGAAGTTTCTGGCAAAGTGGCGAGTACCAACTCTTGGTTCTCCAAAAGTAACCAAGCGAGTTTTCGCAGAAGGCCGGATTCCAAAACGAGCTATTCGAGCTGCCGCAAGGGCTGCCATAGCACCTCCGAGGGAATGACCAGTGAGGATTACTTTGTAATTGGAGTAGGTTTGATTTTGCAAAATTGGTTCGATAAACGGCCAAAGGCGATTGTGGGCCAAGTACATGTAGCTGTTCACCTGAAACCAAAAAAAGTTAGATAAGTTGGAGTTACTGCTAGTAGGGGTGGCGCCAAATGGAATGATATTCTAGCAAGGTCGTTATGCCAGGTTTCAAATTGGTGGCAGATGTTACTATGAATGTTATAATTAACTGTGATTCAGCTTTAAATTGTCGCCGAATCCGCTTTGTGGCGTCAGAAGAAAAGCGAAGTTGAAAGCAGTAGCATTTGAACAACAGATAAAACATTTTTTGCCATTTCTTTTATTTTCACCGGTTTATTTTAAATTTCAATAACTGAAAACCTAAAAGCTAACAGCAGTTACTGAAATGAATTGGTAGTGTCAACTCAAGTTAGCACCATATTAAATTTCACCCCATTCTTATCCTTCTGAACCGAAATTTCGATAACAATCTGTTTTTTGGAAATTGGTCGTTCCCTAAATGTTGATTTTTTATGTACAGTAATTGATGAGCCTCAAACTGCCAAAACTATACTTTGCTTGTTTAACGACTGAGCTATTTTCATGCCACATCTGCTACAAAAAACGCATCTCGACTAATTGCGCTCCCTGCATTCATGCCTCTGCATCTTGAAATAACATTCAGCCAAACCTTTGTTTATCGAAAAATGTGGTCATTTGGTCATTTGATTCTTCAGGAATGTGATTGTTTATATACATTCCGTATTAACGACCCAGCTATTGTTAGTGCAGTGAATATCTGTCAATGAAGAATGCTTCTATTTCTGAGTGCGTCCTTTGCTCGAGTTCGATGGACAAGCAACTATTCTATGATCACTAGCAGTTCATGAAAAATTTCATACCAATCCCATTCCGTAGAAATCGTCAGATTTTAGAAGCATACTCCACAGCTCGACAATCAACTGACCCTAGATATATTTTGTAAGGGTTTAACCTGCTAAACTATTACCATTGTCATCGTTCCCCTGAAGACGAGAAATAATCTTTTGTGAGAAGCATCGGATACTGTAAAATTGTTTTTTGTAAAATTTCAAACGACACCTGCAAAAACTGCACAGAAATTTCCAGAGTTGTCGCAAGCTACATCTCCACTTTCGAAAATGAACTGAGCCGTTTTTGGAAGAACACCTCTGAACAACAATTTCAATCACAGATTTTTTCCAACCTCATGCACATCTTGAAGTCAACTTCGTTTGAGTATGAACCCGATGCAAGCTGCAGTAGGGTTCGAGCTTCCGGTTCGCTGTAGGTAAAGCAATCAACGGCTGCAAATGTCACATAGAAAAGAAAGTGAAGCTTATGGTGTCGACACAACATTTTAAATTGGCTTTGAAAAGACATCAGTTCAGTGTTTGTTGTTGTTAGTACACTTCAGAAGGCATTGAAAAATCACACAAACAAATTTCAGCTCATCAGTTTTATTGATGTAGATAGAACGCACAGCAAAAGAATAAAAAAAACATGTGTGAATGTGTGTGAGTGTGTGTGTGTGTGCGTGTGTGTGCGCGCGTGTATGTAGGTGTGTGTATGTGTATCTTTGTATATTTACGCGTTTATGTTCTCGAGAAAGTTTTATGCATCAGATAAAGCCCCAGATTTTCTGAAATTGTAGCTTTCTGCAGCTAAAACTCTATTTCATGACTGACGTGGTTAGAGTATAGTTGGCTGATAAGAGCATAGATAGGGCTGCTGAAAGATATGCTTTCAAAAAGAATGGTAACCAAGGTCCGGAATGGAAAAATCGATAACTGAAAATCAGAAAAGCGTTTGCATGGGTTAATCATATTCTAACCCACTTGAGGACACAAATTTCCTAACAAAAGCGATCAACGTGCGGATGTGGCCTTTGTTATCTCTAACTATACATATCGTTTATCTGATAAGCAGACTATTAGAAACCTCATGCACAGAAATTTTGAAATTCTGGCATTACATTGCACCCCTCAGTACATCTCAATAACAAATCCACCTCTCGTAATTGTTTGCCGCCTACGTGCGTCAGCACTGAGCTTCTGATTATTTCGAATGGCCTAATTGCTCCCATAAGACCCAGGTTAGCACCTGGTTGCTATGTTTGCGTGGGCGAGCAGGCTCAGGGTGCTGCCAATTATTATTTCAATTCAAATCGTAGTGAAATCGTTGTGGGAGTTGTGCCTGACAATGCGTGACTAATGAAGATGAAACCGTTTTAAGTTAGCAAATGTTTGCAAAAAGAAGGAGATTTCGAGATCTAGAGAAAGAGAGAGAGAGATATACAGAGGCACAAAGATACACAGACACATAGACACACAAAGACACAATCACTTCCAAAAAAGATAAATGGAAAAACTTCATATGTACATGAGATTCCAAAAATCGTCTAACTGAGCTCCACTTGAGCCATGACACAGGCGATTTCTTCATGTTGGGTGTTTCCCTTGTTATAGTTGAAAAGTCGGATTTCCAGTTGGTAAGGCTTCTGAAATCACAAAATTACTTTGTCTTCCTTTTTCATACATAAGCAGCCAACATGTTGATAATGGTTGAAAACTGCGTAAGGTCCATCGGGAGCTGAAGGACCAAAGGTCCCTTGGTCAAAGGACAATTGTGTGCAAAGTCGCAGCCATCCAGACCATTCCTGCAATCATTTTCCGTACAGGAGCTGATTCCACTGTTTAAAGTGCGTTATCTCGTCTATGTGGTATAGATAAGGTGACGCAAGGGGGAAAAAAGAAGAACTTACAGAAGGCCATAAGTGGGGATGGTGTTCCAAGAACAGGTGGTTCCAACCCATCCGGTGGTGTACTGGTAAAGCGCTACGTTGACCTTGTTGTCATCAATCTAAGGTTCATTCTTTAGGTAAAACTTAAGGCCTTAAGCACCTGTTCTCCAGTGTTGTAAGCATAAAGGTTCAGAATGAACTCCTTATTAGGGTCAATAGGGTAGATGGGCTTTCCATTGGCATCAGTAACAGCAATGCTGTCAATACGGAACTGTTCGTCTGAAACTCCTTAAGTAAAGGGAACCTTTAAGGCCTCACTGTTAGAGCACATGTAGGAATGAATAGCTTTGTCAGTCCCATTAGGGAAACCACAACTGGTGGCGGCTACATCCACAGGCAAGGCCAAGGAAAGAGGAAGCAATAGAAGAGCTAGGGCAAACATAACGGCACAATTCCTGTGCACAATCACTGCTTTTATACATTTGAATTACTGATAAGGTAACTATGAATCAGAAATGGTTCCATTGAACATTGTTCACCCTGATTGGAGGTGTTATCAGGCAACTATGCGATCAGAACGCAAATCATATTTCTTTTGTCACGGAGAAAGTGCAAAGTATATTGAACCTGTAAAGTTTGCAACTGCTACGAAAATTTCCAATGAGAAGAAAGGTCCACATGGGAGGAGCTGCGTATTGCTTCGGCTTATTTTTGCTTCATTCTTTGGAGATACAGTTTATGTCCAATAAGAAATCGTAGGTTTGAAAGGACAAAATTTCCAACGATGGGTCTCGCAACGATGGAAGTATGTCATAAATGGCGGTCACTACAGGAGGTCAGAGACTGCGCGTATGTGAGAGGTCCCAGACTTTTCTGTCCCGATTAACGTCGAAACATTGCTTTTTTGTATAGAATTGCCAGAACAGCAACATATACGTTGGTTCGTGAGCCAACTTTTGCCAAATCCACCGCCAACACAGCTGGCTGAAGAAAAATCGTTGGAAGAAAGGCACTCGATCGGCCCATTTCTGAGACATTTCTAATATTATCTTTGATTATGTGCATCAGTGAACTGATAACGTAACTATTGCTAACCATGCGTTTATAAGTAGTGGATAAGAAATCACATTTCAACGACTAAGTAACTGCGTTTTCGAGACTTGTGGCATCACCTCTTCAAAATAGCCAATTTGCAAAGTTATAAACACCAAATATAAACACCAAACAGATCAAATTGAAAGAAATCGTTCTAATCATTTCGGATAAAACCGGAAATAATAGCGTAAAAGCAGACATATAATTCTAACTCATTGGTCATATCAAAGCGGCGTCCCGAATGAACCTTGTTCAAACATGTCTGATATTACAAGTTTTGAAAGTTTAATAAGAGCCGAGTTCAATTACAGGTTATAGTCACCAAATTGGAGACATGCCAAAAACGGCTTTATTGAAACATGCGTGCGCTACTCAGGCGAGATAGCATGCAATTAGGGTAGACGCAGAGAAAAGATCGCTTGTTTCGTTAAAACCCATCACCGATAAGCACGTATGCTTTTAAAAAGAAGCTGAAATTCATAACAAAACATGGAAACAATTTTCATTTAAATTAAACCATATGTACATGAGATTCAAACAATTATTCAACTGAGCTCCACTTGAGCCATAACGCAGGCGATCTCTTCGTGCTTTGTGTCTCCCTTGTTGTAGTTGAAGAGTCGGATTTCCAACTGGTAAGGCTTCTGAAATTCCGAATTGTGTTTGATATTTAAGTTTTATCTTACGTAAGCAGCCAACATGTTGATGATTGAAGAGAACTGGCTCAGATCCATGGGCAGTTGAAGGACCAGGAGTCCGGATGTGAGAGGGCAGTTGTGAGCAAAATCACATCCATCAATTCCATTTCTAAAAGTACGTTTTCCAAAGGCAAATTCAATCTTTAGGCTGTCTTATCAGGTAGTTAACCACGTTTCAATTGCTTCTGAATCAACTTACAAAAGGCCATAAGTCGGGATGACGTTCCAGGCGCAGGTGGTTCCAACCCAACCCGTAGTGTACTGATAAAGAGTTACATTAACCTTGTTGTCATCGATCTAAAGTAAGTTCCTTAAGGTACCTAAGGCGTAACCAACCTGGGGACCATTGTTATAAGTGTAAAGGTTAAGGATGAACTCCTTATTAGGGTCAATAGGGTAGATAGGCTTGCCGTTAGTATCAGTAACGGTTATGTTATCAATTCGGAACTGTTCATCTGAAGAAGATTAAGTTAAAAGAACTTGGAGAAACCTACTATTTGAACACATATAAGAATGAATAGCCTTGTCTGTTCCATTAGGGAAGGGACATGTTACAGCATCAACATCAACTGGCATAGCCGAAGAGAGCGGAACCAACAGAAGCGCTAGTAGGAAGAACATTGTTGCGGAATACGGCAGTGTGGCGTTATCAGGGCTTTTAAACAAAGCCTATAGGTAGATAAGGTAACTAATGTCACCCCATACTTGAACGGCATGCCCCGCCCTGGTCAGAATTTGGGAACGACACAAAAGAGAACATGGGCTAAGTCATGTTTGTTGTGATTGTTGGAAGGGTCTGCGAAAAACCACTGACCAAGTTAATTGAGGTTGAGGCTTCATCCTTGGCCTACTAATTTTTGATGTAGCACTTCTGTAGAAGTGTTTACTACCCATTGGGATCCCCTGGAAGTTATACCTGTAGCCGAATTTTCAATAACAATTTTAATTGGTTGTTAAATATAAACACCTCAGGTTGTTTACAACCTTTTAGCTCTCCCACGCTTGAAGGAGTATGAGAACAATTACCAAAGTACTATAATGCTGCTATATCTAGAAACATTAGAAACATATTTCCTTGTTACTAATATGTGTTTCTCTATGGACTAAAAGGCCGAAGCCAACTTTGTTTTGTTTAATTTTGAAGGTCTCGGGAAATAAGCAACGGAGTTAGGTAATGTTAGCAAAGTCCGAAGTGTTCTTGGAAACAACCTATTCCACGGCCTTTCACTTAGTTTAACTCCAGAGAACTCCAGAGACCGAAAAACGGCTTTGCCACTTTGCAAATTCTTAGTGTTATAGGTTGCTTGGGTCCTGTCACGAAAAGCATTGGAAAACTTACAAAACCGTGTTGTGTCAAATACAAAGCGCTTCTCGTTCAGGGACTTTTTTCTGAAAATGGTTCAAATTCAGGGAAATGTTAAGGATTTGTAAAAACTCCATTTCGGTTTTTAAGTGACTCAATTTACAATTACATCAGAGGTAGGCAGCGGAAAAAAGTCGTGCTATACTTTGTTTGTGGCCTGACCAAGAAATGCATTGGCAAAATGCAAAAACCCGATTTTGGCATCTTGCCAGCGCAGTTTGCTGCGAAACGTTACTCTGACAATTTGCCATACCATATGGGGGAACTGAATTTCCGTTTTTATGTGCCTCAAGTTACTGATTAGAAAGGCAATGACTCTGGAGCTGGAATCTTTCAAAAAAAAAAAAAACAAAACCATGAAGTTTCAACAACACAATTAACGAGCAATAGCCACTAGTGCGACCCTACTGTAGACAGACTTCACAAAACTACAAATTTCAAACGTCACAAAGAGTTCGAAAATGTTCGAAACGATTAGCGGACGTCTATAGAAAAAAGCGGCTTTTTTGTCTGCGCCGTCGCCTTTTCAACGCTCACTCGCCTGAGTACATCAACGCTTCAACAAAACCGAATTTCAAATTAGTATCAGCTGAATTGTTTCAATTTCGGCCCCCTATTGAGCTGTTTACTTGGAAAAGTATCACACGCAATATCTACCCATTATTTAGCTGAAGGTGCGCAACGCCCACACCATTGTAAAAATAGATCGCTAATTGAGCCAATTCACTACTTTTATTGATTTGGCATGTGAAAATTGAATTGTGAAGGTGTATTATGAAAATTTAAAGAACGACCAAGAAAACAATGAAAACAGAAATGATGTCATTTTCGTATTATAATCCTGCATAGCTTTCCCAAAAAGCGTTATGCTCATTCTGTGCAACCCGCACCCCGAAATTAGCTTTCTCATATACCAAGACGAAATTGTATTCGGCAATCAGCCCCTTGAATGTAATCCCCCGAAAAGGTGCTCAACGTGGTGGACAATTTGTGGATTTGTAGTACAAACGATTCGAACCACGCTTGCAATTAACCTGACTAATATGACTTTTGCCCGAAATGCGCGTATTTATAAACCTTTGTATCTTGAATGCATTGCACCCCTCAGTAATTCACAATGAGGAATCTACCTCGCGTCTTTCTTAATTGTTTTCCACCTACGTGCGTCAGCACTGAGCTTCTGATTATTTCGAATGGCCTAATTGCTCCCATGAGCCCCAGGTTAGCACCTGGTTGCTATGTTTGCGTGGGCGAGCTCGGTCTCAGGGTGCTGGAAATAATCATTTCATATCAATTCAAAGTGTTCATTCAATACTTTACGTTTCGCGCATGAGAATTCGTAATGACCGAATATTCAGCACTTTTCAAGGCGCGAAAGATTTTAGAAAGCACCTGAGAAAGCGAGAGAGAGAGAGAGAAACAGAGAGACAGAGAGACAGAGAGACAGAGAGACAAAGAGACAGAGAGACAGAGAGACAGAGAAACAAAGATACAGAGAGACAGAGAGGCAGAGAGACAGACAAATGAAGATAGAGAAGAGATTCAGAGAGGTGAGAGAAACAAAAAAAGAGACATCTATTCCGTATTCCATCAGACTGCCAAATTTCCTTAACAAGATTCCTCGATTAAGATTCCGGACATTCTGGGACGCATTTCAATTTCCTATGAAAATTCCCCACAACGCGGCCATTGATTTCCGCCAGATTTTCCCAAAGTGCAATTGAAAACGTTCTGTCTCATTCAGACCTTTGTTTTTTAGTCCTATAAAAACTCATATTCTTTTCTTTTATGACTAATAGAGTTAATCCAAAGCGTTTCCTTTTATAGCTATTCTTGAAAAGCAAGTTCAAGCGGTTCATTAAACTTAAAAACCTTTTTTGTATTTGGTATTTTCTTGTTTTGAAAGATTTTATTTTCCGCAGTTTTATCCCTTCCGGCTTCTATACACAACTTCTGTTACGAATGTGAAATTGCTGTTTGTTTATGTTAACTGATAATCAAGAACAGGGAATGGTCTAAAATAAACAGCTGCAGGATGACTAATGGAAATAGCCATTGTCGTCAGCCACTGTTCGGCGCTCCACTGCTCCATAAACACCTTTCGTTTATTCAAAATTCTGAAAACTGAAGATGATTCCTCTTTGATGACTTCTAAATTCACTCACTCACTCACTCACTCACTCACTCACTCACTCACTCACTCACTCACTCACTCACTCACTCACCCACTCACTCACTCACTCACCCACTCACTCACTCACTCACTCACTCACTCACTCACTCACTCACTCACTCACTCACTCACTCACTCACTCACTCACTCACTCACTCACTCACTCACTCACTCACTCACTCACTCACTCACTCACTCACTCACTCACTCACTCACTCACTCACTCACTCACTCACTCACTCACTCACTCACTCACTCACTCACTCACTCACTCACTCACTCACTCACTCACTCACTCACTCACTCACTCACTCACTCACTCACTCACTCACTCACTCACTCACTCACTCACTCACTCACTCACCCACTCACTCACTCACTCACCCACTCACTCACTCACTCACCCACTCACTCACTCACTCACTCACTCACTCACTCACTCACTCACTCACTCACTCACTCACTCACTCACTCACTCACTCACTCACTCACTCACTCACTCACTCACTCACTCACTCACTCACTCACTCACTCACTCACTCACTCACTCACTCACTCACTCACTCACTCACTCACTCACTCACTCACTCACTCACTCACTCACTCACTCACTCACTCACTCACTCACTCACTCACTCACTCACTCACTCACTCACTCACTCACTCACTCACTCACTCACTCACTCACTCACTCACTCACTCACCCACTCACTCACTCACTCACCCACTCACTCACTCACTCACTCACTCACTCACTCACTCACTCACTCACTCACTCACTCACTCACTCACTCACTCACTCACTCACTCACTCACTCACTCACTCACTCACTCACTCACTCACTCACTCACTCACTCACTCACTCACTCACTCACTCACTCACTCACTCACTCACTCACTCACTCACTCACTCACTCACTCACTCACTCACTCACTCACTCACTCACTCACTCACTCACTCACTCACTCACTCACTCACTCACTCACTCACTCACTCACTCACTCACTCACTCACTCACTCACTCACTCACTCACTCACTCACTCACTCACTCACTCACTCACTCACTCACTCACTCACTCACTCACTCACTCACTCACTCACTCACTCACTCACTCACTCACTCACTCACTCACTCACTCACTCACTCACTCACTCACTCACTCACTCACTCACTCACTCACTCACTCACTCACTCACTCACTCACTCACTCACTCACTCACTCACTCACTCACTCACTCACTCACTCACTCACTCACTCACTCACTCACTCACTCACTCACTCACTCACTCACTCACTCACTCACTCACTCACTCAATTTTCTTTCCTTGTTTACATCATTATTTCTTACAAAGAACAGTGTATCTCGCATCTGCGCCTCTTTTCTCATATCGATGGTAAACAGGCAAAAATGAGCAGGTGCTGGGTGTTTATTTGGAATTTCATTGTTATGTATCCCTTTTGTTTTTTCATGCATCCCTTCTGCGAGATCTCAGCGATAGGCCTCAGTGTTATCTTTAGAAAAAGAGATCTTTTATCAATTGTAATGAGACCTTGGGGACTTAATTAAGGTGGATAAATGAGGGAGATGTATGTATAAAGTGCAAATCCCTTTTTCCGCAATTCCGTTCTCTTCCGTCATCCGTGGGATTGAAGGCCTCTATCACGATTTGCGTGTTAGCTCGAGATAAAAGCAGCCCAATAATATGGTTTTTGTTTCGAAGGGGGCGCAACCAAGATACCTTTCCCGGCGCCCACGACAAAGGCACTAAGCCAGCTTTCATTAATAGGCAACAGTAAAGCATTTTTCTTCCTCTGTCAACTTTATATAAATTTCTTTTCTTCAACTATCAGGCACAGACGATAATGTAGAATTCATTATTACCTTTGCAAATTCTATGCCCTCTGTTTCTTCTGTTTATGTGACGTGTGGTCATCGCAATTTAGAGAATTTTCAAACGACGCAAAAACACAATTTACACCATCAAATCGAATATATTTGGGGCCTTTAAGGCTCCTGTCTCTCTGTATGTCTCTCTCCCTTTATATCTCTCTGTGTCTCTGTAGCTGTGTCTCTGTGTTTATGTGTCTCTCTGTATTTTTGTTTTTTTGTGTCTCTGTGGCTATGTTTCTCTGTGTCTCCGTGTCTCTGTGTCTCTGTGTCTCTGTGTCTCTGTGTCTCTGTGTCTCTGTGTCTTTGTGTCTCGGTGTCTCCGTGTCTCTGTGTCTCTGTGTCTCTGTGTCTCTGCGTCTCTGTGTCTCTCTGTCTCTGTTTCTCTGTGTCTCTGTTTCTCTGTGTCTCTGTGTCTCTGTGTCACTGTGTCTCTGTGTCTCTGCCTATATGTCTCTTTGTCGCTATGCCTCTATCTCTCTCTCTTTCTTTCTCTTTCTCTCTCTTTCTCTCTCTTTCTCTCTTTCTCTCTCTCTCTCTCTCTCTCTCTCTCTCTCTTTCTCTCTCTCTCTAGCACTTTTTGGCTTCGGATTCACGGAGCGTTACATTTTGTATACCTGAACAACCAATACATCCAAACACTGTTGATAATGTAAACACTCTCTTCATATCCTATCGAGCTTTTCCCCCACGCCAGCCAACAGGCATCGACGTGGTCCCCCGAAGCTCCGCCCACCGCCTCTTCATATCCATAAGTCACTCCCTCAGTTATGGGTGTCATTCTTTGTGTACCACCACGCTTGTAATACGCTTCAATAAGTACTTGTTTCCTTTTTTGTTTCACAACATCCCCAAACCTGAAAGATCCAAAAGTTTAGGTGCTAATCCCGCATCCAGCGACAGCGGTATTCTACGGTAGTTTGTGACTTAGATCCAAATCTCAAAAACTCTTTTTCGAGACAAAACCTTCACAACCTTCCTATCTTACGCTTCTTTCTACTGTTGACTACATCTCACCCTTTCAGGAATAGTTTACATTCATGAGTTTCGTGCTAGAAAACTCAATCTGGCATAATCTCCGGTGCACGGAGGACCGGCTCAGGAGGGTTGAAGAGGAGCGGCTGAAGGTATGTTTTTTTTTTTGGGTAAATCTACATCAATTTAAATACTATTGTTAAAGATCCTGTTTTCAGAAGTGGCTAAAACAGAGAAAGAAAACTGTGGAGAGAAAGAAAGTTGAGACAAGAAAGAACAACAAGACTAAGGAGTTCAATATTCCGATGATGTCCACGGGCAGATGCGAGACCAAGAACTGGAAATTTGGGTCCTCCCAAAAGTTCTCCTTCAAGGAGGTGAAGGTTGTGAGTGAATTTTACACTGTTAAAAACTAACAAGGTTGCTAGTAACGTTCACTGTTCTTTACAATGTCGTGATACGCTAACTTTGGAAACATCCTTACAGCGTTTCCTTTTGTTGAATTCCTAGGTAGACCCCGAAACCAGCCATGAACAATGTTTCGAACGGCACGGGGAAAGGATATTGCCTATCGTAGGGAGTCAAAATCACCGTTTGAGGTGCCCGAATGCCACAGAACCCAGTTGAAAAAACCGCAGCCTTGGCTTAAGGTACACTACAGTGCTTCGAAACGCGCATAGAATGCATTTTTTTGCGAATTAACAACAATTTAAAAGAGCGATTATACTATTTTTCAAACTATACTTTTACTATAATTATTTTGTTCACACGTGGTCCATGGTACCTGTCCAAATGAGGTCCATGGTAGTCATGGCGCATTTTTGTGGAATAAATATTAAGCCAGTTCGTATCCACGGTTTGATTTTTGTGATTCGGGGCATCCAGCGTTCGAAAGTGGTCCGGTCTGCGGTCCATATGTATGCAAAATAAAAGTCCCCGGTTCTGTTTGAAACCTTAAAGTAACCATTCGGAAACCACCTTCTAAGCAAGGCTGGGATATAGATGCTTTTTTATGCCGTGCCATCGTTTCTTCAGTCGTTACAGCGAAGAAAGCTTGATTGATCTGCCTCGGCATCGAACTTTTGACAACGACTATCCGAGTCATCGATACGCATGCGTTAGAACACCAAACTACCGCCTTCACGAAGCTAAAGGGTGCAATTTACCAATTCTTTTAAACAAACACCTTCGGTGTCAGTCATGGCTTAATCAGCGGAACTCCCAAGTAAAGTTCAATCGAGTAAAGGGCGAGATCGGTTGTAGGCCGAGGTGGATTTCCTCGGCCTTGAAAAAACCTCGTAGTCCACGGATGTTTGTGGCCACAGGCTGCTTAACTTAGGGATTGAAGCTCCTGTTTCTTTGCGGCAGCGGCCGCCTAAAGCTGAGTGTTTGAGCGGCCGAAGGCCGCCAGTTACCAGGAAAGCGCGCATACGGACATTCTCTCCTTCCATTGGACAAGAATGAATTTCAAACCATTGAAAATTGACGAAATCCAAAAGAAACAATCCATTTCTTGAAAATTTCTGCCTAGGATGTCAAACATCAACAGGTCGCTGATTGAAAATCTCCAGTGAATTAAAAAGCCGTACGTGACAAGACTGTAAGCCGATACTGTAAAGATCGCGTTCTATTGTGGCCCTGCGCTGACCCAACAGTTTCGATTTCAGCGGATTATCGCCTTGCGACCTGGGTGCAACAGCTGTTCTCGGTTGGCACTGGTTGCGTAAACAACGGGTAACCAGTGTGCGTTAGGGGGCAATTAATGAAATTCCTAAAACCAACAAAAATGATGCGGGTTCGCGAATGTTTCATTTACAATTGCCGCGTGCGTAATGTTAATAACGCAAAACTTTTTTTTCCTTTTTATCACTATTTATTTTTTTACTTTTTGGTACATTTTTTCTTTTTCTCTTTTTTCGCAAGCGAGCGGTAACGTTCTGGTTTGTAAATATAACGACCAAGGTTTCTCTACAGCAAAAGCGGGGTTTTCTCTGCAACCGCGCTGTTTCTACGCTTTTTTGCCTGCGGATCGCCATTCTGTTTCAAAAATGCCTTTTTTGGCGGAATTCCTTGGGGCAAAAGCAATATGCCAATCACATAGTCCTTTTTTCAACAACATTCATTACGTTCCAAATGCTTTCTGTCACTTTTAACACTTTTTACAATATTTTGATTTATGACAAAGTCACAAAAAACTTTTTTTTACAAAAATTTCGGTTAGCGCTTCAAAAAGTATGTTTCAACAAGTTTTCGAATTTGGACTTCTAAATGATCTAAATATCTACCATACTTTCTTGTTACTCTAACCGCGCAGTATTAAAAGTTGGGCCCCTCACGGAATATCACGACATTTTAAGAACATCGTACTTCACCCTTGGAAAGAAGCAATTTTCCACCAGTGGCAGCAAAATGGCAACATCAAAGAAGAGGAAGAAAAGACGAAAGAAGAAGTGTGGTCATCCAGAGCTTTGATATCAGCCGCTGACAAGACTGTGGATGCACCTCAGCTAAAGGTAAGTATATTTTCGTTTAAACTTGAAAGTTCTGAAGAAAACAGCAAAAGCTACTTGGCTGATTGTGAAAATATATTTGAGAGTTGTATTTTTTAAGTAAAAGTGAAGTACCAAGATCTGTTTCAAGATGTGTTATGAGCGCAAACCATAAACTTTGCCGATAGTTGGGGGAAAAGCTTTCTTGACATATTGAGCAGTTTGGAACGAGAGTCTTACTTATTCAATGCATGCTTCAGTCGCCTAAAATACGGTCGCACTTGAAACACTCCGACCGCTACTTCACTCAACCCTCTTAAATTCAAATCTACTCTGTTTCTTGTAGTTGGAGGAGGCTACGACAGAACCACTCGAAGAGTACGCTAAAGAAAAAACCGACTTCCAAGACAAGGACCTAAAGCTGAATCTAGCTGCAGTTGTCGACCATGTGGCTCAGCATCCAAGCAAGCAGAAATTGATAAAGTCCTTTATGGCCATAGACATGCTCATTCCGTGTTGTACAAAAGAAATGGTATGTAAGTATAAAGATTATTTTATCGTTAGGGTTTCAGATCCATAGAGACGAAATAAGGAACGTCGAGCTCCAGACGTTGGAGAAGCTTCTCAAGAAGGTAAAAAAGGTTTTTTAAATACAAAATAGCTTCTTTAAGCGCTTAATTTGAGGGTAACACCTCGGGTCACAGTTTACATGGCTTTGAAAAAATTTGTTTAGTGAAACGTCAATAAGAATTTACGAAATCTGGGGCATTTTTGGTTACACTTCAACGTCCCTATGCCGAACAATCTACATATTTCTATTTTCTTCATGACACTGAATACGAAGAAAAATTCAGCCAATAGGCTTCAGTTTTTGATAAAGGGCGTTCTTTGCCCGGTTTGACAATTTTGTTGTGAAAAATGAAGTTAGTAGTTACGAATTCAGCGAACTAGAATTGGACAATGTTGAAATCGCAATGTAAAAAGTTACAAACAAAACGAAGAATTAGTTGAATATCCCAAATTACTGATTTGCATTTTCAAAAGAGTTTAGAGTCAGTTAAATAAAGTGTTTCAAAATCTATCAATCTAGACTAACTGACCTTTTTAAAGGGGCAGTAAGGGGCCTTTTCATTTCATTTTCTACCGGATACGGTCGGAAATTATTCGAATGAAGTATGCTAAATTGTCTCGCACCCTCCTCATTTTTGCAGCTATCTCAGTCAATTAGAATGAATTCGGTTTATTAGCATCCCTTGTAAATACCGGACACTCAGGGCGTACTGGCCATCCGCACAATCTGCAGAGGGTCGGCCGTTTTGGACACTTTGAAGCCAGGTCTATCGAAAACGGTACATTTCCGACCCATAGTCATATACATTTTCTTGATCAGCGAATTTTTCTCTCTTAGATGAGCCAATGTTGTAAAACCCGCCTGACTGTCCCTTTAAGGAAACGATGGAGAAGAACGCCGAAATTATTCCACACGCCATGTCCAATGGAAAAAGCCGCGTTCTTTTTTTGCATCTGCGCGAATTTCGAAATTATTCGTATCATAATCGCGCAAACGTTCAATTAAAGCGGTTTTAGTTGTTTCGTGGCCGCTATTCAATTCATTATTTGGATTTTGCAGGACGTCAAACAGGCCGATGAGTCCCAGCACAAGAAGAACGACGAGGTCGAGAAAGTCGTTCTTTCCGAGCAAGATACTACTTCATCTCCTTCCGAGGTTAGATTCGTTGATACCATGCTCTTTTTTATACAGTGTATAGGGCAAAAAGTATAGGGCACCCCATTTTTTCAAGGTTTTGAAAAACTGGTCAGCATGGGATTTTTGGGGTGAACACCATTCGACTCCGTGCGATCAAAAACCCAAGGAACCATTTGTCATTAAAATTAATTTGCATATGCTAATGGAAGGCAAGATACTCGAAAAAAAATGGGGCACCCTAAAAAAAATAACTGAAAACCAAACCTGAAGCCAATGGAATGATGATTTATAATTTCGAAGTAAAAGGTAAGGCATTTTTGAATATGCTTCTCCATGCTGTGTGATAGGCACCTCCCAAAAATCGTGAAAAAATGACCACCACTCTCTTTAACGAGTTTACGCCCAAAATTTCAAAATCGCAGTCTGGTTCGGCTGATCCGACAAAGAATTGTTCAAATTTTTCGCATTCTTGTGTTCAGATATCACAAGTGTCTGCCTGAAAGGTCGAAAACGCGAAAAAAAACCAGAAGGCGTGAAATAACTTTAAATTTAAAATTCAATTCAAGTAGGATTTGGGTTTGGATAATGATATGATCCGGTTAATCGCAAGTTTTGAAATCTAGCCACCATGAACCCCGCTATCCTCAGGTTTCCGCGATCCTCAGGAAGCTTTTGACTATCTTGGCACATGCGCTGTAACGTTTAATGCCCTAGGTTTACTTCAAAACGTTTTGCATTTCAAAACAAAAGAAAAGCACCGAGACAAAAGGAACACCAAAACACCGACCTTTAGCAGAGGCGATAGGTTTCACTAAATTTAGCGTGACAAATAAAACAGAACAAACGCAATTCATGGTGCGTTTTGTTTTTGAACGGTTTAAAGGTGCGTTTTGACGGGGACCTTTTTTCTACAATTAGAACCAACGTCAGAATACAACAGTACGACTTTATCAGTTACTTTTCTTTTTGTCAGCAAAACCATTTGCACGAGAGTGGAACCGAACCTGGGACCGTTTGGTTACCAACTACAGGCGCTAACCAGTTTGCTATGGGGTCGCTGGAAGTTCACCGCCGCGTGGTCCTTATCCCCCGCGGCTTTCACCTTGGACAGCGGGCAGATGGTGTGAAAAAACGTAAGCTGGAGCCCGTTGGAAAAAATTAATTTTGAGTTTTGATTTGAGATTACGGCTTTTTAGGAAAAAAGAGTTGAAAATGATAAGTAGATAATTGATCAACTAAATTAAATTAATTAATTAAAATAAACTTTAAAAAGGACCCTGATGGTCCGTTTAAAATCAGAAGCGCAGAAAACTTTAGTTGTCTGTCTTAAAATAGTCGTTCGAAGCGCTTTATTGGTAATTTTTACCATTATGCATGATATAACTTTTATATACCTCTTATTGCTATTTTTTTTATAGTTTAGTTAGGTTATCGCGAGACAATTTATAAACATTTATTTTCAGAACTTGGAAAAAAACAATGGACAGCAGCCTATTCAACTTCAAATTCTGGCAACTGAGGTATAGTTTACATTTGTGCTTGGTCTTTTCGTAGTACGTTTCACCATAAACGTGTTGGTTAAAATTCCGTTTTCAAGAAGCATGTTTGGCAGTTAACTGAGTCTGAGAAGATAGCCATCGAAGCGTTGATTCTTCTTGGAGGGCGTCAGAATGAGGTAAAAATGTGTCGCTTTTAATACATAAGATAAAAATATGGCTATCCCAGATTATGCCAAACTGTTTAGTAAAAGTGTGCCTTGAACTTGTCTGTCCATATTTTCAAAATCAACAGTTTAAGGCGGAGGAACCTCTTCCAGTCGAAGATGCCGACATCATCTCTCCTGCCATGTCTTCCGAGGAAAAGGAGAGAATTGTCCTCGGGGTAGGCATAGTCGTTGTGACGTAATGTTGTGTTTGTTTTTAGGTGAAACCTTCTGAGCTTCAACTGAATTATCTTCTAGTATACAGACTTTGTTAGAAAACTTTGTTTGTGTTTCAGGGGCAGCAAAAAAAGTTGAAGAAGGACGAGAAGCGGCGGGTCAAGATCCAGAAGAAGGAGAAGAAAAGGCTGGAAAAACTACGAAAGAAGGAAGAGAGACTTCTGAAGAAGAAGGCTGAAGAGGAGATGGCACTGAGGCTTGAGGAAGAAGAAGAAGAGAGAATGAAAGCCGTCAGAAAGAGGGAATTCTTTGAATGTTTAGGAGAAGTTAGTTTAACAATTTATTAAAATTTTTTCGGAAGAAGATTTTGCCACGTATCGCTTGTTTCAGATTGCAGACGAACCGTCGCCGAAGAAAATAAAAGTGAATTCTCCCATAGAAGTGGAGAAAATTGCTGAAGCTCCTGCCGTTACGGCATCTGAAGCCACTCCTTTCCTTGCCTCTGCAATTGCTCTTCAGAATCCTGGGGTAGTGTAGGATCATGCAGTACTTACAGAACTTTGTTTCAGATGAAACCTGAGGCTACGGCTTCTGAAGCAATTTCTTCTCCTACTCCGGCCACTTCTCTTTGGACGGTCATGAAGGAGAACCCCAAAGTAGGAGAAAAATATAAAACACCTACTAAACTGTACTTCAGGCTGAACCTCCAGCTACAGCTTCTGAAGCAACTTCTTCTCCTACTCCTGCGGTATCTCTCCGGACTGTGAAGTTGGAGTCTCAAGTGAAAGTGGGTCAAACTTCAAATACCGATAACTTTGCTTCAGGCTGTAAATTCCGCTGCGCTTTCGGCTACTCCATTGCCCGTTCCGGCCATTTTTCTCCGGAGGGTCAAAATGGAGTCTCCCGTAGAAGTGGACACAACTTTAAACACCGATAAAACTCTGTTTCAGGCTGCGAGTGCCGTTAAGGTTTCTGAAACCACTTCTCTACCTACTCCTTCAATCCGACAAATCAAGATTGAAAGCACTGCGGTAACGAAAAACGTGAAACACATACTAAACTGTGCTTTAGGTGAAACCTGTGACTGCGGTTGCTGAAGCCACTGCTTCTTCTTCTCCGGCCATGCCTGTTCCGATTTCGTCTGACAAGGTTGGTATACGGTAGTCATAAGAGTGTAAATACCGGTAAATTACCGCTAAATGTAAATATCGCTGACGATGGGTTACATAAGCAACTGATGGACATGTGAATTTAAAACGTTGGACTCTAATTTCCAAGATTTTTCGATTAAATTTTTTTGTCACAAGGTTACGGTAGGGCACACTGATTACCGAAATTTTGCACATCGCAATAAAGTTTAGGCAGTTTGTGCTTTAGACTGTAACAGCCACATCTTCTGTTGCATTGGCCCCAACTGTTCCTTCTCCTGAACGTCTCCCTCTTCATTTCTCCGGCATGGTTTGTTTTTATAAATTTTTAAAACTGAACAAAGCTTTAGGATGTTTCGGCCGCAATCCCTCCCGCAGCCACTCCTTTGGGTCAAGTGAAGCACGAGGTGAGTAGCGAAAAATGCTCGACAAACCGGTTATCGCCTATGCTTGTTAAATTAACAAGCAATCTTAAAACGCGAAAAAAATGGGAAACCGGCTTTTATATGGTTTTTGGTTTGGTATATGTATAGTAACCAGGAACGGTGTTGGTAAACATCAAGCACTATTACATATGACATAGAGTCTAAAAACCTAAACACATGAAGTTGGAGCCCGATGATATCAAATTTGTTAGAATTTTGGGGCAAACTGATTTGTCACAAGGGTGTGGTTAGGGCACGATAGGCACCGTAGTTTGGCACATTAGAAATTCTATGCTTCAGACTGTTACCGCCTTATCTTCTGTTGTATCAGCCGCTGATGCCCCTGCTCCTGAACGTTTTCCTCTTCGTTTCTCCGGCAGATCATCAAATCCTACGGTGAGTTTCTATAAGTTTGCGAACATGAACAACGCTTTAGGATGTCTCGGTCACCACGCCTGCCGCAGCCACTTCTGTAACTCGAGGAAACCAAGAGGTTTGAAAGGAAAATTTTTGTTTTCATGTTGGATTAAGTGGCGAAATCAACAAACATTTATTAAAATGATTAGATACAAAAGCTAAAAACACTTCAAGAACGCCCGCTTGTTTAATTTCAAAAATATATTCTTAAAATATATGTAGTTACAGTGATGTCATTCATTTGACAACCAAAATTTTGGGTTAAGGCCCGGTAAGGCTGAGCTTGGTCAGCTCTATTGGAACTTCCATAGCGTTATTTTCGCACTGGAGAATTATTCTTGTCCTTTTTTGACACTTCATAGTGGGTCGAAAACTGTTTGGTTTTTGTACTTCAAAGATCAGTTTCCAATGCCTTCGGTAACTTCGAAGTAAACACTTCGATAAACAATGAAAGTTTACTAAAAACTTTCAAAATTGACTGATCTCAGCCTCTGACTTGGAACGTCTCATCTCCTGTGGAATCTACTGTTGAAGTGTCTCCTCCGCTTGGTTTACAACCTATGGTATGTTAACATACAATTGTGTTACAAAACAAATTTAGGTTCTATCTGCCACTGCTCCATATTCAGCTAATGTGCACTCTCCTCTTCTGCGGTCGCCGGTTAGTTTTAAAAAAAAAGACGGATGCGTTTCTGGGGAAAAATACATGTCCTTTTTCCAGTATTGTTACTCTGATTCGAAGTTCCAAAGACATTTGCCACAGACCAGAGAGAAAGGAAACGTAAAGTAAAAACTAGTCGAAACACAGGGAGAAATAAGGAAAAAATTTTTTCACGACGTTTCGGTAGGGCACGCTGATTGCCGTAGTAAAGCAAAAGGTTCGTATCTAAAATGTCTTTAACTGCTCAACATTGGTTGTTACATTAAAAAGCAATGTTAAAAGTGACAAAAGTAGAAAACCTCCTCCTAACTGTTTTCGATTTCACCACTTCAAGAACGCTCACATCTTGAAAAAGTTGTCTTTTGGATGTAATGGAATGCTATATTCTTTTTAGAACGGAGATATCCATTAAGGACGCCAAAATTTATGTAAAACTAAAGTCAAACTCGCTTGTCATTGTGTGAATTTGATCTCCTGGCTGGCAGAAAAATACGCAGCGGGCCATTAGTAAGTTTTTGCGAATTTCCCTTTTCTAGGTTTAAAAAAATCGTAGTCTATTAAAAAGCGAAAACGATGTTGTTTTCGAACACCGAATATCACTATCAAATACCTTAGGTAACTTAGTAAACACACCAAGGAACAAGAATTCACCAAGTATAAATTTTCAAAGTTGACCGATTTCAGCTTCAGGCTGTCATCGCCGCCTCATCTTCTGCCCCAGCAGTCGCTGAGATGCCTACTCCTATCCGTTTACAGAATACGGTATGCTAAAAAAACAGTTGTGAAACAAAAACAACTTCAGGTTGTTCCTGCCGCTGCTCCAGCTTCCGCTCCTGTGCACTCTTCGGCACATCCTCTTCTTCAACCCGCGGTTGGTCACCAAACTTAGGCAGAGAAACAGATAGAGAGAGAGAGAGAGAAAGACAGAGACAGAGATACCGATAAACAAGATAGTAAGATTGTCAAGCAAAGATTTTATGTTTAGGCTTTGCAACAACCGGTTCTGAACACACAAGCGGCTCCAACTGCCATGGAAGTAAGTGAACGTTTCAACTAAAACAATTTTCTGCTTCAGATGGCTCCGGTTCCACCTTCTGCCACTCAAGCTCCATCTGTTTTTGCCTCGCCTTCAGCCCCTGTTCAGCCTACAGTGCCTACCCCGCCCTCGCGGACGCCCAGTGTGAGTAACATAAAAAATTTATCTTTTTTAAAACGTTTGAAAAAGAAAACAGAGTCTTAAACGAAAGTTTAGATGGGCAGTGATCTTCATGCTCCGGCCCAAATTGGCCTTCCTACGCACTCCCAACTGGTTGAAAATCCTGACCTTCCGTACTTGATAAAGGTATATGAAGTTAACTGAATTTATCGACCGTTACAAAAACATAAAAAGGTCAAATATAACAAATTAAAACCTATATTTAACTCAAACAATTGTAAAACATGTATTTTACAATTTGTTTTCAGGCAGCCAATGCTTTCCCAGATGCCAACTTGCAGCAGCTGCTGATTCTGCAGGTTAGTGAGCTGAAAAATTCTATCACATTTGTAGAAAAATGTAGAAAAACCTCGAGAAAATAAGAAAAAGTTTAAAACAAGCACCCATTTGGAAAACGCAGAAATTGACATGTTATATACATAAACCCCAAAACGTATAAAACAGATTGTTTTCGTAAATCGGACTCCTTTTTTCTGCTTTTTCACAGTAACAGGGTTACCGTGAAGGCCCTAACTACGTTCTTTGGATCACATGGGGCACCCTACCAAAACCGGAGAACAAAAATCAATGTATTATTTTCGAATTTTTCCCTGTCACGGAGTGTCTTTTCGCAGTTACATAAAAGAAAGCCGTCATTAACGCTGGAAATTGAAATACTGACCGCTTTTTTCTTAAAGTCGCTGTCGCTAAAGATCAAATTTAGAATTGGATTACAATAATCCTCATGGGGTCCGTTTTTGACCCCAAAAAAATCTATATTTTGCACGCACATTAGCTCCTTAGATGCGCAGCTTAATTTAGACTTCTTTCAAGGTCGATGAACGATGACTATACCATGCGTTCGATTTGTCGGAGTTTTGCGTTTATGTTGATCCCAGTGGAAATCGTTGTAGCATTTTCGTTCAAAAATATGCAAACTTAAGGAAATGAACTGATTGCTTTAGATAAATCAACAGCAGCGTCAACAGGAACTTCAGCAACGGCGCCAGCAACAAGCTCAACAACAAATTCTTCTTCAACAACAACAACAGCAGCAGCAGCAAGTTCAACAGGCTCAAGTGGCCCAGCAACTACTTCCCCCGCAGCGATCCCAAGGCGTGAGTTTCATATGTTGGAACATAAAAACTGTTAAACTACCGTGCTGCGGGGCCCCAAATCCGGCACCCGAAAATTGCGATTGACTCCTAGTATGGCTATAAACTATAAAGTCTTCAGCAAGGATGTCTGTTCGGTTATTAAAGAGAAAGCTACTGACTTGAAGTTTTTGTGCCATTTCGATAGGGTTAATTTTTGATAGCACCAATTTGGAACACGCAGTAAAATAGAAGTGTTATATCCTTGCTCAAGTGCCCCAGCAACTACTCCCCGCAACAATCCCAAGCAGTGAGTTTCACTGATTCGAACATTTTAAAAAAAATTGTAAAACGCCCCAAATCCGGCACCCGAAAATCGCGAATGACTCCTAGTATGGTCATAAGACGTGATTTCTCTAGAGTTCGAATACTCGTGCGACACGATGCCATGGATTTTGCCCAAACTTAGTCAAAAACGTTTATTTGATGTAAAAACACTATTTTAAAGCTTTTAAACATTCATCGATTTTCGATCCCGGGTTACGGTATGTCACCCCTGGTTACTGTAGTTTTGCCCAAATTAGACCAAAGGCTGCAAACTATGTACCGTTCAACTTATTTTGGCTTAGTGACCAAAATGTGAAATCAGAGTTACCTGAAAAAACCATTTTTTGAAAAGTTAGAATATATTTTTTGCCAAAAACGTCAATTTTGAGTGGTTTTTCCACTTTTTGAAATTTAAGCACTCAAATGGGAGCATTTTCACTTTTTTATCGAATTCTACGTAAAATTTACTACAAAATACGTTTTTAAAACTCAAACATTTTGCGACCCGAAGTACTCAAAGAACACGAATATTGGCTCAAACTCAACGGCGCCAAGCATTTTTAGGCGCTTTTCGCACTTTTTCACGGATTTTCCTATACTTTTGTGCGCTTTTTCGCGTTATTTGAGTACTTCGGGTCGCAAAATGTTTCAGTTTTAAAAACTTATTTTCTTGCGAGTTTTACGTGGAATTTGATAAAAATAGTGAAAATGCTCCCATTTGAGTGCTTATATTTTTAAAAAAAAGTGGAAAAGCCACTCACAATTGACGTTTTTGGTGAAAAATAAATTCTAACTTTTCAAAAAAATGGTTTTTTCGGGTAACTCTGAAAACAAATTTTGGTCACTAAGCCAAAATAAGTTGAACGGTTCATAGGTTGCAGCATTTGGGCCAATTTGAGGAAAACTACAGTAACAAGGGGTGACCTATGGTAACCCGGGAACAAAAATCGATAAATGGTTAAAAGCTTCAAAATAGTGTTTTTACATCAAATAAACGTTTTTGACTAAGTTTGAGCAAAATCCATGACATCGTGTCGCACGGTCTTCCAGACAGCTCGACTCTTACAGAAATCTTTCCATAAACTGCATAGTCGTAACGACGACTGCTCGATTTTTAAAGAGACGGCTACTAACTTGAAGTTTTTGTACTATTTTGTTAACTTTAATTTTATTGGGCTGGCTAATCTCTGCCAATTCCAACAAATATACTTTTAAATCGTTTACAAATGGATACATACAACAGGCGTTCAACTTTTCACGATCTTACGCTGTTTGATCCCAGTAGAATTTGTTGTAACATAAACTTGTCTTTCCAGAACGTTCCAAAAATCTGGTACTTTAAAGAAATGAACTGATTTTTTTCAGCACATTCAACATCTGCTTCAGCACCAGCAACAGCAGCAGCTCCAATATCTACGGCAGCTTCGAGAACAACAGCAACAGCAGCAACAGCTCCATTCGCAGCAACTACTTCCCCCGCAACATCCCCAAGTCGTGAGTTTAATTTATAAGAACCTTGGAAAAAAAAGGGTTCAATGCCGAATGTAGCACCCGAAAATAGCAAACATGTCCTAGTATGCCCATAAACTTTAGAGTCTATTGCAAATACTTTTCATGTTCACCGTAAGACAATAACCAAAATCGAAACCTATTTTTTTATTTTTTTCCCCGGTCAAGGGATGTCGTTTTCCGATTTCCCGCTGCAGTTAGAGAAAAAAACGTCATTAACGCTGAAAACTTTGAATTTCCGCCAAAATCTTTAGAATTCTGTTTGAAATTTCACCAAACACGGTCTTATGGCCGCTAGAGGGCGATAATTATGATTATGCAAAACTGCGAGTAAAATTTAAACTTTCTAAAACAAAATTGGCTTTATACCTATGCCGTACATCGATTTCCGGCTGAAACATCAGCTTAGGTACAAAGGGGACGTTTTGTCCCATTTGTAGCTACTGATCAAACTGATTGTTGATTTATAAATTAAATTTTTACAACAGGCGTTCGAATAGTCGGGAATTTGCGTTGGTACTCCCTTAGGTTGAGTCTTATGTTGATCCCAGTGGAATCGGTTGAACCATTAAGACACCGTCTTTGTAATTTTTGACCTTGTTGTCAAAAGCAGTGTCAGAAAATCAGTTTTTGCTTTCAAATTCCCTCAAATTTTGATAATAAGTAATTCCATAATTATAATGAAATATACATGGTTCCGGACTCGAATTCGGGGTATTGATTTTTTGGACTGGGATGACGTTCAAAAATTGTGACACTTTAAAGAAATAAATCAATTTTTAAGCAACTTCAGCAGCTTCTACAACAGCAGGAGATTCTACAGCATCTTACACAACAACATCAGCAAGTTCAAATTCAACGGCAGCAGCAGCAGCATAACCAACCCCAGCAAGTACCTCCCCCGCAGAATCACCAAGTCGTGAGTTTCATTTATTGGAACTCTGAAAAAAGACTGTTACTAACTTGAATTTTCTGCCATTTTGATAACTTATGTTTTTTAGGCTGGATCATCTCGGTCAATTCCAGCGAATATGTTTGCCTCGGGCCCGACGCCTCCGAATCTTGAACTACTGCAGCAATTGGCCACCCAAGAGCGGGTAAGCTGTTTATCCATCAAAAAACAATAAATTTGTCATTCCATCAGCAATTTTTTTTTGCACTAAATTTGTCTAGCTTTCTCAAACACAAAGACAGTTACAAATTTCAGATCGCCCAACTTCTGCAGCAACCGTATCCGCGTTCTCTTTTCCAGAACCACCATTACCAGCAACAGCAGCAACTCTTGAACCAGTTATTGTTGAACAATTTCGTAACCACCTTTGAAAATAGACATGTTATTTGCTTTTTTCAGTTGATGAACCCATCCGCACCGAGCCAACCTGCTTCTCCCCCTCAGTGTCAGCAATCTTTCCAAGGACAGAACAAATTCCAATGATCGTAGATGTACGTTAACTTACTTATCATAGCCATTCCCGATCAATAACCTAACCTGGAACTTAAAATTCGAACAATTTTAACTTTTTGAGTTAGCACGAACCTTGGCTACGCGCCGCTTCCAAAATTTTCTCGGCCGCCGGAACCTGGTCCAAAATTTTGCCATGCTTGGTTAACACTGAACATAATTTTTGAAAAACTGCAATACCCCTAGAGATCTACCTTAACGCGGCGCCCAAAAAATAACCAGGCCCCATTTTAGCAGAATCTAGGGATTCTAGGGGATTAGATTCTAGAAAGGTAACGTGAAAACGCGATACTAAACATCGATTTACAAGTGTTTCTTCCGTTAGATTTAGCTGAACAAGTCATACGTGACTCACCAAAAGTTGCTGGAAATTAATTTTCTTTCTACCTTTTTTAAATGTTGTTTTCAGATTTTTGTCGCCCTATGAGTGGTTTTGCATCTATTCCGTTTCTACTAATGTGTTACCTGCTCTTGGATTTCTAACATGTATCATGTGTAAAAATTATAAATTATCTTCTATTTGAAGAACCGAGTGAACCGTGTGAATAATAATTATGTATTCCTTAAGTATTGTCACCGATTGAAACCCTGAATTAATAGGAAATTATTGTGTTACAGAATGATGGAATTGTAATTTATTGATAATTTATGAGATGGTCTAATAAATATATGTATTTTAGAGGTGCAGGAGAAATTCTCAGGAAGCGAAGCTATGGGGATAACTTTTTAAAAGAATCAATATGAACATTTTCACCTTCTAATTATATGAGCCATAAAGTCGTTGGCGTCGAATTTTTACGGGGAAGAATCGAGTATACTCGTCGCCCAGCGAGCTTTCCAAGCCGGCAGCGGGAAAGAAGCGGCTTTTTGTCTGCGTCTCCGCTACTTGCACACTATTTCGCGCGTTAGATGTGCAGTTCATCTAAACTTTAGGAAAAAACCGTGAGCGAGGAGTATAGAACCATTTCAATTCAGCATTAGCTGGCGCGATCTTCCTCCCCTTGAGGGGTCGCGGTTCATGCGGACGAGACGGGGACAGTGCGATTATTGATTATTTTTACCGAGTGATTTTACTCACAGCGACATTTTGTCGCACTTATCACATTTTGCCGGAGCTTTAGACTTTAGATCTTTTGAACATTAATTTGAATGAAGAGATAAAACTTCCACGTTTATGCCTGGCGGAAGCATACATCCGTTCTTACTTCCGATTTGCATGCATGGTGCCTGATATGAAACTTTTAAACGATCACTTTTTTTGGTTCTTCAACAAATGTTCACATTTTTGGTCATATCCAGTATCCCCAGGATCATCGTTTGTCGGCTAATCGTACGTGGAAAGTGGACTATCAATTGGGTATAACACATATACCCCCTGGTATGTGAAACGGCCTTAAGCGAAACTTACGCTTACGTCGCCAACCACTTTTTCCTCGCTAATATCCCCTAAAAATTCATAGTCGATTACTCATATTAGGCCCATATATAAGTGTCAGGTTAACACCCACATTCGCGTTTTCTTAGAGCAGTACACCTGCTTTGTGACGACCTGATCGTCCATTTACGTTTTCTGAAAACGGTGCCGGCTTCAAGATGAACTATTTGCAAGAAGGAGGCGTTGACAGCTCCCTCGGTTGGAGATAAACTTCTTTTTTGTGACGACCTCATCCCCATAAGGTTTACAGTCTCCAGATGTGCACGAGGGATGATAATATTACACAAAGCACCCCGAAAATAAACTTTTTCGGGTGCGCGCTTTAACTTGTCCTCATTGTTTACCGTATTTACGACACGAAAACTACGGGGAATAGATGTTATCACTTTTCTTTTGGAGACTGACATCCACCAGTTGTATAGTGGAGATGCACCTCATTCCTCCCGTACCCACAATCCCCCAATTTCTCTCATTGAGGGGCTGGGCCAATGCTGACCAGGCGGCAACATGCGATTATCGATCCTTCTGGGGCCGAGTGATTTTACTCACGCCGACATTATGCCGCACCTAGCCGCCAAGTAGACTCTCCTCGTAAATTTTTGAACTAAAACAAAAAACGTCGAAAGCTCTGCCTGTCGAAGCAGAAACCTGTAACCTGTACTGTACTTTCGTTTTATCCAAGTTTTGTCTGACATCAAACTTTATAATAACCTTCTTTGTCTTCTTCCAGCAAGTTTTTCTCGTCAAATCCAATTCTCGTTGCACCCCGCTCTTCCCATGGGCCAATCATATATGTGTAAACCCCCCCCCCCCCCCGACACTCTCGGCTATTTGAACAACACCTTTGTGGAAACTGAGCATTACAACACAAATCGTTTTAGTGGACGCTCCCTAAACATTCGTGGTCGGCTCCTCCCATTCGGCCCGTACATTTAATTGTCATGTTACAACCCTCATTTGTGTTTTCTTAAAACGGTGCCGGTTTCAAGATCAATTTGCAAGATGGAAGTGTTGATAGGTCCATTGGTTAGGGAAAATCCTCCTTTTTGTGACGACCTCACCCCTCATATGGTTTACAGTCTCCAGATGTGCGGGAGGTGATGATAGGGGGATCACATTACATACGACACACCGAAAATAAACTTTCTTTGTCGGATGCGCGCTTTAACTTGTACTCATTATTTACCATTGTTACGACACGGAAAACACGGAAAGCTGACACACACATACACACACACACTCTCTCTCTCTCTCTCTCACACACACACACTCACTCTCAACGATGCCAAACTTCCCAGTTCGTCTGTGGCTATTTTTGTACGCCTCATTTTTGCACGCCAACATCTAATTCAGCCTCTAATGAATTAGGACTTTTACCGCTTTTGACTGGTTTGTAAATATGCCATTTCGAAACAAAAAATTCATTTTAATGGCGAAAGTCGGTGATACGAGATATTCACACTGAAACCCTTTTATACGCTACTTTTATGTTTTCAAAAAGTAGAGTTGTGTCTTTATTCTTACCCTCTGGTTAATAGCCCCTCACACAAAATAGATCGATTCAGGCTTTCAAACCCTTCGTTTGGCCGTTTGGCATCGTCGTCATGCCAAAGCGCAAAGCCGACACTGTGGATGAGAAGGAGCGTAAAGTGACTCATGTCAAGAAAAGAGTCGCGCCGGAGAATGATGTAAGTGGAATTGCAACTTTGCGTGTGCGTGTGCGTGTGCGTGTGCGTGTGCGTGTGCGTGTGCGTGTGCGTGTGCGTGTGCGTGTGCGTGTGCGTGTGCGTGTGCGTGTGCGTGTGCGTGTGCGTGTGCGTGTGCGTGTGCGTGTGCGTGTGCGTGTGCGTGTGCGTGTGCGTGTGCGTGTGCGTGTGCGTGTGCGTGTGCGTGTGCGTGTGCGTGTGCGTGTGCGTGTGCGTGTGCGTGTGCGTGTGCGTGTGCGTGTGCGTGTGCGTGTGCGTGTGCGTGTGCGTGTGCGTGTGCGTGTGCGTGTGCGTGTGCGTGTGCGTGTGCGTGTGCGTGTGCGTGTGCGTGTGCGTGTGCGTGTGCGTGTGCGTGTGCGTGTGCGTGTGCGTGTGCGTGTGCGTGTGCGTGTGCGTGTGCGTGTGCGTGTGCGTGTGCGTGTGCGTGTGCGTGTGCGTGTGCGTGTGCGTGTGCGTGTGCGTGTGCGTGTGCGTGTGCGTGTGCGTGTGCGTGTGCGTGTGCGTGTGCGTGTGCGTGTGCGTGTGCGTGTGCGTGTGCGTGTGCGTGTGCGTGTGCGTGTGCGTGTGCGTGTGCGTGTGCGTGTGCGTGTGCGTGTGCGTGTGCGTGTGTGTGTAACTGTAACATTTGCTAACTTTGTTAAAAAAATCCCTTCTTTTCATTTTTTTTGTTTCCTTAAGTTCCTCAAAAGATGTTTCTGGACGTTTTCCGAAATTTGCGAGAAATTTTTGGCAATTGTTTATCTACAATCCCATAGGGCGTATGCTGGCTAAGGTGACGATAGATTCATTCAATTGCCACATGGCGAGAGGTGTGAGTATTCTTTGCCACTATTCTTTGCCAAGTTCCCTAAAGCGAGACAGGCACCTTTGTACACCAAGTAAATTACAGTCAAAGACGAGGAACAACCCGGTTGATGCAAATGAACCCCATCCACCTATCGCGGAAAACATTGATGATGCTCCTGGTATTTTTGACGACCGGTTTCGACTTGAAATGGAGCGGATGGAACAAAAAAAGATACTGCTGATTCAGCAATATCTGGAGAAAATGGCAAATGAAAGGCTGAAAGAGAAAATGTAAGGAACTCACCTAAATTGTATTTCAATCATTTGTCTAGGTTGGCTGACAAAGAGATTCGCAACTACCAAGTGTTCCTGCACAAGCTCAGTTTCCCCAGACGAAGGATGATATCAACGAGTAAGGCATAGGGTTATCCTTAAGAACTCACTGTTCCAGATTCCTTGCTTTTCAATGCACGGAAAAGACTGAGGGAACAGAGGGAAAGAATAACCCGCCCGGAGACATGGCCTGAGAACACATAGAAAAGTGAAACGAAGATTTAGTCTTTTTCAAGCAAACGCACCATTGATTAAACATGATGGATTAGTTTCTATAAACGACCACTAAAAATTTTTAAATGAAATGTATTGACTGCTTGTATCTTCAACAGACGATGATGATCGAATGAGGTAAAGTCACAAAGACACAGAGACGCAAAGACACTGAGAGACTAAGACACAGAGAAGGAAACAGCGAGAGAGAGGAGAGAAGACAAGAACAGAAACTACATCTCTTTTCTATGTATGCATAAATGGTCGATATCTGCAATATTTTCAATCCATAACCCAGGTCAAACGAAGTCCACAGTTTTTTTTACCAATAGTCGGCGTTTAAAGATTTTTAAACCCATTTTAGAACAAAGCTAATAATTTTGAAAATTCCAACGTTTTTTGAAATTTCATTTTTCCTTTACAACTGTTCCAAAATTCAGCAGTCTTTTTCAGCTCAACAAACCACAATACTTGATTGTTACTATGTTTACAGTACAAAATACAAATACACGTTCGATTTTGAAATAGTTTGAGAACTGTGCCCAATTCATGTTCATTTTTGCAAACATGATATATATCAACCAGAGAAACAGTTTGATAAAGACATCAACTAACGTTGGTTTACATTTGTAATTCATTTTTCGCCAGTCCCGCAAAATAACTTCAAAAAATTGAAATTTTTTAAATTGTTATCTTTATCCAAATTTTCAAACGCCACGTGACTCGTTTGTTCGTCTGTTGGGCAGTCTTCTGGTAAAATGTCAAGTTTAGGATCCCACCGCGAAAGAAGTAGATCGCCCAAGGGGCCCATATCAAAATTTGTTATTTGTTTCGTAAAAATAAACAACTTATGGAACACCGCGATGGAATCCATGTGTAACAAGTACCCACAATTGACTGTTTTCTTCTAAGCATTCAGTTATAAGTACCCGTAGCATTCATATATCCTACCATATCCTATGGCAAGACTCCGGTTTCGGTGATAACCCCGTCAAAACCTGTGGAGGAACGAAGTGGTACCCGTTATTTTTTCTTCGAAATCCTAGTAGGCAAGACCCCGACGTTGTCATAGTCAAATGATCAATATTCTTGTTCTGATTCATGATATATTCAATTCATCGACAACATTCCCAGACAAAAATTCATTTTAGCAGTTGTTTCCTTTGTAAGACCAATTTCAGACACTTCTGTATCGTTTAAACCATAGAAAGCGATAACGTAACGGTCCCTTGCGAAACCAATGCGTTCGCTTGGCTTTTCCTACGTCTTCGCTTTCTGAGCGTAATCCTTACGTAATGTTGCAGAGTCATTTTATCCTCTTGTGGTTTTAAACTAGTTTTACAAATTAATTGTGTACAAATTTCAACTGCGCCCGCTCGCTTTTATTCATTTCGGCTTTTTAATCCTTGCGTTTCGTCTATCTCTTACGCAAGGCTTGCGTTTGGTTTCTATATGACTTAGTTACAGTTTTTTTTACTTATGCATGTATGTAGTGCGTATTTTCTTGAATTTTTCGTTTTTTTCAATATCAATTGATCTAACATAATAAAATCACACCAAAAATTTCAGCTCGTATCATTTCTCAAGTTAAATTCAAAACAAATTTTATCATTTTACTGCAGTATTAAGCACTGTTTTACATACATACCGGCTTTAGTGTAATATTCTAAATTGGGTATTTTTCTCCAAATGAATCAAAATTTTAGCTATACCAAACAGAAAAAAAAGTAATTTCACATTCTAGAAATTCCAAAATTTCCCGACAGAAACTTTTCGTGTGCACGAAAATATCTTTGTTTCTCCCGTTTACCGTTTCTTTTAATCAAGAATGGGTATAAATTCAAACTTGAAGATGTTTGTTTTGTGTTTGCCTACCTGCGCCTTACTTTCGGCCGTTGGCGTTTTCCCGCCGATACCGATCAATTATGTTCCGCAAGGCGTCCACAAGACGCCACCCATGGACAATTTCTATCTGGTCACCGACAATTGCCCGCATTTGAACGTTTGTTGCCCAGATATTTTAAAGTTTGTGTTTTATAAATTTAAAAAAAACATAAGAAACCCAAAGAATAGCAAAGTGTTTATTTCAACACATTTTACGCTTTTTTTTTCGAAATTATAAAAACAATTTAAAAGAAACTTTTCCCTTTTTCTGTTGAAACTTATGAAAGTCAATATTTTAAACATAATTTTGATCAATGTACAAATTTGAAACAGACTCTGTTTTTGGCCCTGTAAAAAGTGCAAATTTTCGTATGATAAGCCTTATCACAACCATTCCACCCCGGTAGAAAATCAGCAGAATTTGCATTTTTGAGCCGTTTTCTCAAGAAATTTGAAAACATTTTCCGTTTTTTGAATTTCCCCTCAATGTTCAAAATATGCACAAACAAACCTATTTTTCATTTGGTGCCGTTGATTTAGTAGGTCAAATGTTGTTGCCTAACAACCAGAGCATTATTGTAGTGTTACTCTTGACGAGCTCACTTTTGTTGAAATAAAATTACATAAGACTGATTTTCAGGACTTTAAAAATTGCTTTTTGCCGCCATGGTTCGCATCAAGCAGAAGCCGGTCATCAACTCGCCCCAGGGAGTTTCGACTACTCCCAAGGCGAAGACAGTTAGCCCTAAAAGTGCAGCCAGAAAGTCGAACTCGAAGAAGACGACCGAGGAGGACTATGCGGTAAGTGGCATTTTAGGCTACAACTGGGAAGGAATCATTTTGAAACCCCAAAAACGTCACAAACAGTTCAATCTTTTAGAGAGGAAATCAAGAAAAGAAAATTTCGAAAGCACCCACTGAGTCTGGAAAAAAGGCAAGTAGAAATTTTGGTTTAGGGTGGTTTGGTCTAACCCCCTCACAAATCCACTTTGTTTGTTCTGTCCTTTAACCTTTGTTAACTTGGTGATCTATTCCTTATCTACTTCAGTCAAGCCCCCCACCCCCACCACCACCTCAGCCAAAAGTAGCAATTCAGGCTTACTGTGCTGTGTTATTCACGTTTGACCACTTTTTTTGAACTCAAGGAGGAGGTAGGAGTGGGACGTGGTTAAAGAACATCATATACTCGCATGGGAGTCCCGTTTTCCCGCAATTTTCATCAAATATCGTTTAAAACCCAAATTTTTAAAAACTGGGAGCTTAAGCGATCTTTTTCGTTTTAACTATTAAAACCAAATCAGTCTTTTGAGCGACAGAACCTTTGTTACCCCTTTCCATTATCAAAAAATGAAAATCACAATACCCTGTTTCAGGTCGAAAAGATCCTCGACCACAAGTACGACGGAAAGGGCCTGAGGTTTCTGGTCAAGTGGGCCGGCTACCCCGACAACCAGAGCCAATGGGTCTCCATGGCTAAAATGGTAATTTCAAGACAGTTACAAGCTTATGTACTGTTTTAGGGTTGCCCTGTGATGATTGACGAGTACCTCAACAACGCTTGCGAGAAAAAGGAACAGAAGAGGAATGCTACTCCGAAGGCGAAGAAGGCTGTGACGGTTGGTTAAACAGTTTATTTGCATTTGTTTGTTTCTTTCAGGCGCCGAAGGTAGCCATCAAGCTTTCTGTGGCCATTCCCGTCACTCCTCCCGTTGTACCAGCTCCGACGGCGGCAGGAACGAGCCCCAGAAGGACTCCCAAGAGGAAGGCCGCTCCCTTGTTTGAGTGTGAGATTCTGGATCAGCCAAAGACAGTTCCTAAGAAAAAGGTTGGTTAGAAAGATACTTTCTTATATTTTTGTCTTTGTTCAGAGTGCTGCGAAACCTCGTCAGTCGACGAATGCCCCTGCTCAACGTAAATCCAGCAACCAGAAGCGAAAGAGCAGTGGCTCTGAAGAGGATCTTTTTGCCCAGGAGGTGAGTTTTTGGAATTATTTGTTTTCTTTTCGTTAAGCATCCTTTTGACCTTAAGCCTCCCATAGGGTTAGAAGGTTGGAGTTTAAAAGCAAATAAGACCAAATCTCCATTCTGAGTTCACGCAAACCTGAAGAGTTAATCTATTCAAGATTTGGAGCGTTTTAAACAAGGACCATGAGCTTCCAGATATAATAAAAGACCACAACTTTGCTTGGGTGTTCACCCATACCTAGGGTGTTAAAATTGCCTATTGAGACATAACAAGGGTTTCCCTCCGCTCAAGTGTGTTAAATTGTCAACAAAGGATAGCAAAAATGTACTTGAACGCACAAATATCTTTCGGGTCTTATACCCTTGCGTCTAGAGATAAGAGAAGACCACTGCGTGGGGCTAGGAAATTTCAGCCCCCGTGGACATGAGTGCTTGGAGTTCATGCTTGGAGTTCAAACAATTTAGAGATATCTTCCTCCGCATAAATTTGTTGAATTTCCGACAGTAGCAAACACAATCACAAAACGATGACTCCAAGGGTCATCATACATATGTGAAGTTCTAACAACAAAAAACCCTCCCGCACTCACTTATTTTCATTTGATTTCCTCAAATCAGTTTGCTGTTACAGGAGGAAATTGCTCAATCCCCCGTCAAACCCGATCCCCCTGTTCTTCAGGTTTGTTTCAGTTCCCATTTTCAATTCTTGAAGTTTATTTTCCTTGCGTACTTATTTAAAAGTTCTTTTTTCAGACGTACACGGTTGGCCCAAGCGTTTCCAGAGCGGAAGACAACATGGCTGCTCTGAAGAAGTTCGCCGAGGGCATGAAGAAACAGAGGCTGGAGCATCCCATGGCCAATGTGAAAATTGAGGTGAGCATAGGCTTTTCTGTTTCTTAATCTCATTTCTCAATTCAGGGTGAACAGCAAGGAACCAGCAGCACCAGCTTGAAGGAAAACAGTGGGGGTACTTCAAGGCAATTGGTAAGATTTCTTTCAAGATTTCGTTTTATTTTCTTTTTTTTCAGAGCGAGTCCATTTCGAACACAAGCGGAGGAAGGCAGAATGTTCGAGTTAAGATTGAGGTTTGTTGGATTTGATTACTTTTTTATTATAAACTTTCAAACAGAGTTAAATTAAAGAAATAACCCCATTTTTACCAAAATTCAAGTCAATTCATCATGGATTTTAAACTGAAACACACCTTTTTCAAATCTAAAAACACCGGATAGACAATAATAGGCTGCGAAAGCTTCAGTAAATTTGAAAATCAATCTTCATACGTAAACAATAATCAATTTTCATAAGTAAACAGCTTTTGTCAAAAATTGGTCATTTTAGCATGTTACGCCAATTTCCTCCGCCTGAAATGGGAGTTTTTCCTAGAAGTGTTCCCTTTTCGCGTTTGTTTGTGAATCTAAGGAACCTTTTTCAATTATACTTTTCTTTAGAATAAAATAAAATTTAGAAATTTGTTTAGAATGGCTTAAAAATGAATAGTAACCACAATTGTTTTTCAAACAACTTGAAATTCTCAACGAGTAAGCGCAAATAGCCTTCTCGGATTTTCAAACTTTAAAGGACTGACTTGCATTGGAGCGCGCGTTTGGCTGGTTTTTTGAATCGCTCATAAGCTCGATCACATCTTATTTTTAAATCTTGGTTTTAAATCAGTAGTTAGATTATGTTTTCTGCAATTTGATTAAATTTTGATTGAAAAAGTTGTGAAAATGAAAAATGTCTCTTAAAACTACGTAAATACCACAATTCGTTACAAAATTATCAATTTTCAGGAGGAACAAGTGAGCAAGAAGACCGCCGATCAGCAGTTGAACAGCAACAGCGAGGGAGGATCAGTGTACCACTTGGTAGGTTAAAGTTGATTTATCCTAATTTTTTGTTTCTTTAAAGGCCAATGGTGGATCTGCAGCCAGACCTGTATACGGCACTCCCTCGGCCCCCTTGAAAGGCATCAGCATCAAGCATGAACTCCAGGTAACGCTTTTTTTTTTTTTTTTTTAGATTTTTTTTAAATTCTAAAACTTGCCGGGAAACATAACGTTAACAAACTTTCAACTTCATATTTTCTTCTGTTAGGCTTTCCGCTTGGTTTCCCCCATGTTTCGCTTGAATTGTCCCCTTCCCAATCCCTGTGAATCCCTGGAGGCTCGAAAGCGGGGCTGACGAATCTAGAAGGGGGGGGGTCATCTAAATTCTGTTTAGCAAAGGGGGGCTTAATTAGCACACCTGGATTTTCTTCCGATTTTTATACCCATAGCAATATTGATTGAAAACTTTTCAAAAATTCAGAAATCAAAAAGGCTCAAAAAGAAACTTTTTATATTTACTTTGCTTAATTTAAAAACAAAGCCGGGAAACAATTAAAAACCAAATTTCCAACTTCATATTTTCTGTGGTTACAAATTCAATTAAACCCTGTGTTTTATTGCGTAGCCACGTTCGATTCCCACCAATCAGTGTGAATTTGTAGGCGCTGATGCATCTTGATGCGGCGAGGGGGGTTTATCTGAATTCTGTGTAGCCAACTAGGGGCTTAGCTGATATACCCGGATTTTTTTATAGCCATAGCCATGTTTTACTGTAAATTTTTCAAACAAAGCCCAATCGCAGGGGTTGGTGGCTTAAACGAGGATGACTATAAGATGGCATAATATATCAAAAAAAATTTATTCTTTACAAAGCTGTGATTTTAGGAAAGTGCCGAGAGAACCCGTGCAACTGCGAATACGCGCATCGAGGAGATCCAGGTTAGTAGAGAACTCAATTTCGAGTTTTTGTTTTCTTTTTTAAACACAATTTGATTTGCAGGAAGTCCGTGAACAGTTTCGGGAACTCCGTGCTCAGTTGGCAGACGCAAGAGAAATCATTGAGGGAGTTCAATCCAGACAAGAAGAGCGGACCCAGATCTACGAGACTGTAAGAGAATTCTTTTTAATTGTTCATAAGTTTGATTTAGCTTGTTGCTGCGGAGGCTGAAGACCGCGCGCAGGCCAATGCCGCAATGGATAAGATCAAGGAGTTCGAAAAACGACTGACTAAAATACAAACCGGCCGTTAAAACAACTTCAGTTTCTTCAAGCTCAAGTTTCTTCAATATCGATCTCCAGGATGTTTTGTTGTTTAAAATTGTTATGCATCAAAAAATAGACAATAAACATTGTTTTCAAGACAATCGCAAAACGAAGATAAATCACGGGAAAATCTGACATAGAGAGAGAAAGAGAGTCACAGAGAGACCGAGAGACAGAGAGACCGATCCCTCGTCATCGTTCTGTGCGTCGGTCTTGGCCGATCACCCGATTTTGTTCTGCCAGCATGCTCATTGCCAGGTGGAATTTGGTGTCAAACTCAAGTGGTCCAAAGAGAAATCAAACCGGCTGTAAAGTTTCACTCATTAGCGCTTCGTTGCTTACAGTCGACAGTTGTTTTGATATCCTCAGAAAAAGTCGCGCCACAAAGCTCGCAGAAAAAACTACCGTCCTTGTAAACGTTTCTACTATATGTGCCAGCGTGTTTGGCTTTGTGAACCTGTTTCACCCCTGATAATCTTGATATGTTACTGATGGTTGTCTCAAGTCTTTAAATAACCAAACTTATATGGACCTTCGGAAGTATGTATACTTCAGAAGGCGTATCTTTACTTACGTAAACTTGAAATTCAGATTTATGAAATTACCCTTTTAAGGATTGATTTTCCCAAGCGAGGCCAGAACGTGACGTCATAGCCAAATTGAAACCTTGCCAAAAACCCCGCCCCTTCGAGCGCGCCGAGGAGACAAACAGCTATCTCATCGCGAACAACCGTCTTATTCATATGGGAGAACGTCCTTCTCGCGTTTACCCGAATTCCGTTTGTTTCGTATGTCTACCGTACACGAGACAGAGAAAAAATTGTCGCTTGGTGGTTCAATCACGGATATTTTCCCTCTGATTGCCCTTCTCATTGCGGATTTTTTTCCTTTTTGTAGATCTTCTGTGTAATAAAACAGATAATTTCAGACATCATGAAGAACTTTGAGGTTCCCGGGTATGAGTACCAGCGCTGGAGCGACCGTCCAAAGAAAAGCGCCATCTACAAGGAAACCCGCCAGGTATTAAAAATTTGCTTTTTTTCGAAGAATTTTGTCTTCCAATTGTGTCGCCAAAAATTGAAGCCATACAACATAGCCGTTGCTCTGAAAATAGCGGATGACCTTTCTTTGCAAGTTTTGGACCACTTTCTGCTAAGGTACCGTAACTGAATACGACATACCGTAACCCAAACTAATACTCCTCGCCAAAACTACTTCGGCCAATTTGGCTGTGTACACTGTCTGAGTATCCTATATTGCACGCTTTACCGTATGTGCAGCATCAAAACATTGGCACGTTCCGAAGTAATTTTAGCGCGTCCTAAAAGAATTTACATTTATACATTTAAAACTGTCGCTAAACAAGCATTCTTGGTTTTAAAAAAAAACCGCTTTTTCTCTGCGTCTTCCACACTATTTTTCCATGCGCATCGCGGGATTGCTGCGTTACGGCCGTTTTTGGCAGGATGCCGCTTTGGCGACAGCTATACTTTTGCCCTTGGCGCCTATTCTAAACTACGCTATCGTTGCATTTTCATTCTGAATTAGCTAACACAACCGGGATTTGCAGAATCACTCATGGCCTCCTAAAGTTTTTTTTTGCAGTACAAGAAAAGGAAAGCCGCCTCTCCAAGGAAAGCCGCCTCTTCAAGGAAAGCCACCTCTTTCACTAACAACAAGTTGTCTGCAATCAGGACTTCTGGAGCTTCTGCCATCCAGCCATCGAAGCATGTAAGTAAATGTATCTCTTTCTTTCTCTTTCTCTCTCTCTCTCCCCTCCTTTCTTTCCTCTCAACCTCTCGTGGAAACGGAAAAGTGCATTGGCGGGAGGCGAAAAAAAGTTCTGCCAGACAATATGGGATTCAAATATCAGCGCAATTAACAAGGGAATGGATTTTCATCCAAATGAACAGCGGTATGTCGCAAAGTGTGCCCCAATACTTCAGTTTTAAGGAGCTGTTTTCATAATCTGCTTTCGACCCTCGGTTTTCGATAAAACGCATTTTTTCTGTGGACCACCCCGCTGTCAAATTCGCTTCCCGAAAGTGGCCGGCGCGCGGGTCAAATTAAAACTTTAGTTGTGCACTGGTAGAGTGTCTAACTACTATGCAAAAACTTTTTGGTTCTAATCTTTGCGATGTTATTATTTTTGCTTTTGTATTAAAGAATGCGAAATTGTTCTACAAGGTTTATTGTTTAACGCTGTATCAATTACACATGTGATTTAAAATGTGTTTTTCATATTAACACGACATAAAAAGGTAAAGTGTGCAACCAATTCAACCGGGAGGGGTTCCTCAATAAATGTTCGCTTTCTTTAATATACAAGCAAAAATAACAACATCGCAAAGATTCGAACCTAAAAGTTTATGATTAGTAGATTACCCCTGCACCACCGAATCACGTTTCTATCTCTGAATTCACTCAAAAAAGTTAGAAAGTGGGGCTAGTCAGTGAAATAATTGATAATTGTTTTGCTACGACCTTTTTTATGGTACATAGTGTTGATGCCATTCGCGATAGAAAAAAAAGCGAAAAAGTTTTCAACGCTTTAAAAAAATTCTGACTTTTTCACTCTGGTAAACTTTATAAAGCATAACTGAACTTAGCGGATGACTCCAAGTTTGCTGTTTTTGACCACTTTCTGTTAAGGTACCGTAACCCGACAAAAATATCAAAATCAATAAAAAAATGTCGTTGGAGTAAACGATTCTTTGAGATAATCATTAATTCCATTTCTTTTTGCCATTGGCGCTTAAACTACGCAATGGTTGCATTTTTCACTCTGGCTTTACTAACACAACTGAGTTTCGCACAGTAGTGATTTCAATAAGTTTTCGTTGCAGTACAAGAAAAGGGACGCCACCCCTTCGACTCAGTACACTCCGCCTCTCCCACTCCGTACATCTACTGTGACTTCTCCTCAATCTGATGCAACGCTCGACCTCACTTCGAAAGCTGTCACCGCTGACAAAGTAAGTTGTGACTTACTCCTTCTGTGTTGGAACGTAATCAATAATCTCTTTTGGGTTTTCTTTCGCAAAATAAGTTAAATTTTCAAGACTGCATCAGTGCTTGTTAGCTTAAAGAAATTAGGAGCCAGACAGATCGAAAACAGGATTAGGAAAACGTAGAAGTTGTACAAG